>CM077643.1:367169418-368434418 GCA_039707465.1 Rhabdophis nuchalis
TGCGACCGACCAGAGAGGTAGGACGAGAACCACCGTAAAACGGTGCCTCTCAGCCCCAACCCCCCCATCGGTGCAATAAGATACCATGGTCGATGGTATCAAAAGCCGCCGAGAGGTCTAATAGGACTAGGATAGAGGAGCAACCTCTATCCCGCGCCCTCCAGAGATCATCCACCAACGCGACCAATGCCGTCTCAGTGCTGTGACCGGGTCGGAAGCCGGACTGGTGCGGGTTTAGATAATTTATTTATTTATTTTATTAAATTTATACCCGCCCTTCTCCTTGTTAGGACCCAGGGCGGCGCACAGGCATTATTTAAAAGACACAAAATACAATAAATATCACTTAGAAATGTATTAAATTAACAGACCCGTGCTAAAACCCCAATATTAAAACCCATTATCAAATTATAAATTTTCTTAAAAAGTCAGAAACGGGGGGCTATCCTAGGCTGGCTTGTTGGAATAAATACATCTTAAGACGTTGGCGGAAGAGACGGAGGTCCGAGATAGTACGAAGGTCGGGGGGTAGGTTGTTCCAGAGGGCCGGGCCCGCCACAGAGAAGGCCCTTCCCCTGGGTGTTGCCAACCGGCATTGCCCCGCCGACGGCACCCGGAGAAGGCCCTCTCTGTGGGAGCGTATCGGACGAAGGGATGTATGGGGCAGGAGGCGGTCTCGTATATATCTAGGCCCCGAGCCATGGAGCGATTTAAAGATGGTCGTCAATACCTTGAAGCGCACTCGAAAGGCCACAGGCAGCCAGTGCAGCTCGCACAGGAGAGGTGTTACGTGGGTTTGCCTTGAGGCACCCATAATCACCCGCGCGGCCGCATTCTGTACTAACTGTAGCCTTCGAGTGCACCTCAAGGGAAGCCCCATGTAGAGAGCGTTACAGTAATCCAGCCGGGACGTCACAAGCGCTTGAGTGACTGTGCGAAGGGCTCCCCGGTCCAGTAAGGGGCGCAACTGGCGTATCAGGCGTACCTGATAGAACGCCCCCCTGGCCACGGCCGCCACATGGTCCTCCATGGACAGCCGGGAATCCAGGAGGACACCCAAGTTGCGCGCCCTCTCCACGGGGGCCAGTTGTTCGCCCCCAATGGCCAGTGTTGGACTTATCTGGCTGAACCGGGGTGCCGGAAATCACAGCCACTCGGTCTTGGACGGGTTGAGCTTGAGTTTGTTACTACCCATCCAGATCTGTACGGCCTCCAGACACCGGGACAGCACCTCGACGGCATCGTTGGGGTGGTTTGGGGTGGATATGTACAACTGAGTGTCATCAGCGTACAGATGGTATTCCACCCCAAAACCACGGATGATCTCGCCCAGCGGCTTCATATAGATGTTGAACAGGAGGGGCGAAAGGACCGACCCCTTCGGCACCCCACATGTGAGGGGCCTCGGGGGACGACCTCTGCCCTCCTGCCAACACCCATTGCGACTGACCAGAGAGGTAGGACGAGAACCACCGTAAAACGGTGCCTCTCAGCCCCAACCCCCCCAATCGGTGCAATAAGATACCATGGTCGATGGTATCAAAAGCCGCTGAGAGATCTAATAGGACAAGGATAGAGGAACAACCTCTATCCCGTGCCCTCCAGAGATCATCCACCAACGCAACCAAGGACCTGGGTGACTCGACGCCGCATGAGAGGCCGCAAGGGCACGACTCGGTCCAAGGCCCCCGTGGCCGCACTATACCATGCGGCCACTAGATCCTCAGTCGAGCCGTGGACAGGGACACGGGTACTGGCCCAAGCTCCCTCTGGAACTTTTCCGGGTCCATCAGGCGCCTGGGGCGGAACCAACTCGGTGTCTCCGGTTCCGCCTCCCCGCGGTGGGGTGTGACGGTTGGAAAGTCTATCCGAAGGAGAGAGTGATCTGTCCATGACAAGGGTAAGATGACTAAATCCCCTGTTCCGAGATCACTAATGCAGTGTCCAGAGACAAAAATCAGATCCAGCGTGTGTCCTCCCTCGTGAGTGGGGCCCTGAACTACTTGGGTCAGTCCATGGCCGTCATGGAAGCCATGAACTCCCGAGCTGCCTCGGATGCTTCGCCCGCCGATGGCAGGTTAAAGTCCCCCATGACCATAAGTTTGGGGGTCTCCACCGCCATCGCGGCGATCACCTCGAGTAGCTCGGGCAGGGCTGCTGTTACATAGCGGGGAGCCAGGTATACAACCAGCAAGCCCAACTGCCTCCCTAGGCCCCACTTCACGAAGAGGGACTCACAGCCGGTCGTCTGAGGCACAGTGGTCTCCCTCGGCTCCAGACTTTCCTTAACGACAACCGCCACCCCCCATCCCTGCCTAGGGCCCTAGGTTGATGAAAAGCACAGTAACCTGGTGGGCACATTTCCATGAGGGGTAGACCCCCCTCGGGGCCCAACCAGGTCTCCGTAATCCCCACCACGTCCGGGTCCCCCTCTGACACGAGGTCATTTATGAGGGGGGCTTTTGTTCACCACGGACCTGGTGTTACAGAACATCAACCTAGGGCCCGGGCTCTGTAATCCCTGACCACCTAGCCCACGAGTGGAGCACAGGGGGTTGGGGCAAGCGATCGCTCGTAGCCAGCGACCACGAGCCCCCAACCCACGATGGACATCCTGTCTCCCACCGCCCCTGCCCCTCCCTATGACCAACCGAATGGGACGGCCCTCAACAGAGACGACCCCTGGTCCCCCCTCCCCAATGGACTCCTCCTTTATCCCACTTCCGCCAGCCGGCCCTATAACTTGACCCTCCCCCTGACTGAATAAACCCTCCCCCCACCCCGGGACCCCTTAAAAGCCTGATTAAAAATTTGGATAAAAACCCCCTTAGTTTGCGCCTCGCCCACCTCTCTGGATCTATCAATCCATCCTCGAGGTGGGCCCGAGTTAGATCGGGGGGCCAGGCCTGCTAGTCAGAGCAACTATATAATATAGTTGCTCTGACTAGCAGAACCTCTTCTAGTGTTCAAAGAGGTCCTCCCATGTCACTTACCTTATTTAAGGAGACAGGAGGCTAAAGCAGATAAAAATCAGTTGCTGGAATGAGATATGTCTAGTTTAATGAAAAGAAGGACTAGGGGAGACATGATAGCTGTGTTCCAATATCTCAGGGGTTGCCACAAAGAGGGAGTCAAGCTAGTCTCCAAAACACCTGAGGGCAGGACAAGATGCAAAATGGGTGAAAGCTAATCAAGAAGAGCAGTAACCTAGAACTAAGGAGAAATTCCCTGACAGTTAGAACAATTAATCAGTGGAACAACTTGCCTCCAGAAGTTGTGGATGCGCCAACACTGCAGGTTTTAAAAAAGAGATTGGACAACCATTTGTTTGAAATGGTATAGGATTTCCTTCCTGAGCAGGGGGTTGGACTAGAAGACCTTCAAGGTCCTTTCCAACTCTGTTATTCTGTTATTTGTTTGATTTACAAAATATTAGCAAATGAAAACAGTTCTGATGGATAGGAAGGACTTACACAAGTCCAGCAAAATCAAGTTGCATAAAGTTCAGCTTACTGGCTGTGCTTTTTATTTCAAACTCAACTGAATTCTAGAATCTCTTAGAGCAATTTACTGTATCACATGGGTCAGCTCAGGCATCTCCTATTTCTAACAGAATGTCTTACTCAGGCCTCTTTGCTGCCCTGTACAGGGAAAGCCTATGTAGCTTCCGTTCTTAGATTGCTGCATGGAGAAGCCAAATTTCTATTCACTCCCAAAAATCTAGGAGTGGAATAGCTCAAAGACAGCCTTGCAGATAAATTCTATGTAGCCCATTATCTGAACAGAAATCTATACAGGCCAGAGAAACTAATTTATACTAAATGTATTAATTTTTTTTATTTTTATTTTTTGCATTTGGGCACTTGAAAGATATCACTGGGCCTCTTGGCTAACTTTAATTTAAAAGAATAAAAGAAAAATCATGGAGGGAGGGGAATGAAAATTAATGTGAGGAGACCCATGTAGGAAACATGTATCTCCCATTCTGATCAGTAGGACCCTTCCAGGATCTTTGGAAGCAATATTTCCCAACAGCTGTTACAGGAGAATTTTCTATCCCTTCTATCAGAAATTTCATGAATGAATTGCAAAGAAATTTTGGGCTTGTTCACAGGGTTGAATTTTCTTCTGATGAATTTTGTCTATATGAATTAGCTAAGTAATTAAAGAACCAGGCTAGAAACTTGCTAGTCTAAATTCTAATCCCACCCCAGGCAAGAAGTCAGTCACCCTGGGCCAGTCTCTCTCCCTTTCAGCTCTAGCAAGGAGGCAATGGCAAACTAATTCTGAAGTCTTGCCAAGAAAACTGCAGGGACTTTCGCAAGCAGTCACCAGGAATCAAGGCTGTCTTGAAAGCACCAAAATTAACCAACCAACCAGTTTTATATTTAAAAAGGACTGTCCAGCTGCCTCTCCCCAATTGCCTCTTGCTTGCCTATTGGGTGACTAGGAGAACAGCTGATGATAATTAAGTGTCTTGAGATTTTAATCCTGTTTGTGTTTTATTTTTATTTTTTTTCTCTTCCCACTTTCTTCCTGTGAAGGAATTCAGGATAGCAGAAATTGTGTTCCTTCATAGTCTCCTTATCTGACTATTGGCCAGAGCAGCCTAGACTGTGTAAGCAGGACAGCCCCAGAAATATATACAAGCTGGCCATGTATGTTCAAGTTGTGACCTCTTCAATTAAAAGCACCAAGTGATGTGCAAATCTCCTGTCTGCCATCAGAGGAGATACTCCAGCAGCCTGATCTAAGGCAACCTCCTTGGCTAAATCTCCCTTTAAGAGGATCTCAAATAACAAAGCCAGGCAAGAATTCTCCCAAGAACTTGGAGAACTGCTGCCAGGCTCAAAATAGCCAATACTTGGCTCAACTGGACCACTTCTCTCTGGCAGCATAAATGGATGAGCTCAGAATAAGGTGGCAGATGTGCATTCAACTCCCGAAATGTGATTCATGATTTTACCTCTTTTGTAGATATGTGGGCGGCGAGAACACCCACGGAACTGACATATACACAATCAATCTAGCGGAATTAATCAATTTACACAGAAAAAAAAGTTTTGGTCACCACAGTGTAAAAAAGATGTGGAAACTCTAGAAAGAGTGCAGAGAAGAGCAACAAAGATGATTAGGGGTCTGGAGGGTAAAACATACGAACAGTTGCAGGAACTGGGTATGTCTAGTTTAATGAAAAGAAGGACTAGAGGTGACTTGATAGCAGTGTTCCAATATCTCAGGGGTTGCCACAAAGAAGAGGAAGTCAAACTGTTCTCCAAAGCACTTGAGGGGAGAACAAGAAGCAATGGGTGGAAACAAATCAAGGAGAGAAGCAACTTAGAACTGAGGAGAAATTTCCTGACCATTAGAACAATTAATCAGTGGAACAACTTGCCTCCAGAAGTTGTGAATGCTCCAACACTGGACATTTTTAAGATGTTGGATAATCATTTGTCTGAAGTGGTGTAGGGATTCCTGCCTAGGCAGTGGGTTGGACTAGAAGATCTCCAAAGTCCCTTCCAATTCTGTTATACTATTCTATTCCTTCCAATTCTGTTATTCTATTCGTCTGCATCCTGTCCCATCTTCTGTATCCCAGAAACCTGTTTCTAGGCTGCGCACACTGGATCAGAAAGGAAAATTTGCTAATTTCATAGGGACTCCAGTGGATTTAGCTAGCTTTGCAAACGGCAATTTGGTTAGTTGCCGGTTCAGGGAGCATCGGCAGACTTGCACGAGATTAAACATGCATACTTTCCCCTCTAAACCTGCACCTTCTGCATTTGCTGTTCCTCGGACGGTCGTAAATGTTTTTTTATTCTCCCTGCACGAAGTTCAGCAACTCATCAATAGAATCTGCCTAAGCAGGGGGTTGGACTAGAAGACCTCCAAGATCCCTTCCTACTCTGTTATTGTATTCTTCTATTCTATTCGTCCGACCCATTCCACGCACACACACGGGGGAGGGGGAAAAAAAATCAAAACCGCACACGGGCAAACCGCCCCCGCAACGCGACCTCCTGAAAGATCGTCCCACGCGTTCGCACGAGCGGGGAATAAGCAGCCCGTGCAACCGGTAAAACATTGCATCGCACCGCACCGCTTAACTGCCTTGCTTTCTTCTCCCTCCGCGTTACCGCAAGGGCCGGTGAGAAAAGGAGAATCCGGAGCGCCTTACCTGCGTCGCTCCAACTACGGGCGTGCGGCGAGGTGGGGAGGGGATTCCCTTCCCGTGCAGGCAGAGCGGCTGCCAAGGGAGGCGGCTGGGGAGAGCGAGCGGCAGCAACTCCCTCCCGAACAGGCGCAGTTGCAGGTTAACCCCGCGCCTTCGCCCGGCTCCTCGAGTCACGGCGGGGAAAGCGCTCTCCCCCCCCCCCCGCGGCCCCCGCTTCCCCTCCCTCTCGATGTTTTGGACCGACTTTAAAAGTTTCAGCTACCGTCAGCATCCGTTTAACGCCCCCTACCGACCTTCTTCTGAGTTAACCCTTTCTGTCGAGAATTTGGTTAACGGGTTGGAAAAATGTCTATGGCTGGTGGAGGTGAAATGATATCTCGTTGGCCTGAACTTTGCAAAGGAACGAAATCGTATTTTAATATTTGCATGCTTGCTGCTCTGCAGGGTTCCCCCCTTTTAAAAAACAAAACAAGGAAAGGGAAGCATTCCTGATCTTTAATCTCTCTCAGACATTTCCATTAAGGAAAGCACAGGTAGTCCTCAACTTACGACCACAAGTGAGACCAAAATCTATATTGCTAAGGGAGAAACGTGTTAATAGCGTTTATTACTTATATACCACTTCACAGTGCTCTACAGCCCACTCTTAAGAGGTTTACAGTTAGCATGTTGCCCCAAACAATCTGGGTCCTCATTTTATCATCTGAAAAGGATGGAAGGGTGAGTCAACCTTGGGTCGGTGAGAATGGAACTGCCGAACAGTCAGCAGTCAGCCTGTGAAAAATGTTCCTAAGCCACTTTTTTCAGTGGTGTTGTAACTTGGTTACTAAGCGAACTGTTTTAAGTTGAGGACTAGCTGTATTTTACTTATTTGCAGAGGAGTTCTATTACCACCACCATCTTAATTACTGTTGATGCACTCCACCTGTAATTAATAGAATATGAGTTTATTTTCCCCTAAAATTCCAGAGTTCAGAAGAAAGCTCAGATACTTCTTTGCCCAAATATCTGCAAAACAAAGAAAAACAATGGGTGGGCTTGAATTAACTCCAACCTTTCAAGAATGAAAAAAAAGTAAAAATAAATTGCAAATGGGATCAGAAAGCTTTGAGAATAAGCAAGGCTGATCCGAACGTGGAACAGCAGCACATCATTTTGTGGCCTGTCCCCCTTGCTAAGAGCCATTCATCAGGACTGTTAGGTTAGCTGGATCTTGCAAATTCAGATTCTGGATGGTGATGTCAAACAATCCAGAGCTCCTTTGCCTTCCTGATGGTTGGCATTTCAGGAGCCAGCATGAGCATCAGGCCAACCTGTTGACTTTGGAAGGCAAGAATGCTCTGTTTCCCACTTTCCTCCCGTTTTGGTCCCCTCCTTAAGTCAAAGGCAGGTGGAATTTTGCTATCCTTTCTCCATATTCTCCTTTCTACATGCGTAGAAGTAGTTTTGACACTGTCCTGGACCATGATTGCTTTTCCTTCCTGCCAAACAATGTGGTGAAGTAAAAATTGGGGCTGAGGGGTGCATTGGATAGAGCAGTGTTTCTCAACCTGGACAACTTTTAAGTTGGGTAGATTTCAATTCCCAGCATGCTGACTGGAGAATTCAGGGAATTGAAGTCCACACAACTTAAAAGTTGTCCAGGTTGAGAAACGGGATAGAGCAGGGGTGTCAAACTTGGGGCGTACCATTGTCATCACATGATGTATCATGACTTTCCCCCCTTCGCTAAACCTGCGGTAGGTGTGGCCAGCGCATGACGCATCCAGCACGTGGGTTTGACTCACCCCTGGGATAAAGTGTATCTGTACTCTCTTGTGGGCCATAATGATGAAAGTAGTGTGTCACATGTGCAGTTCTGAGAGCTTGGGGGCAGGAATGTCTGAAGGAGGGACTAGATGGCAGCAACCATCAAGGCTGTCATCTTGATTTTTTTTCATTCCTTGCCTCTTCTGCGGATCCTCCTCTTCAGTGATGAGAATGGAGAGCATGTAGAAAGTCCTAGATTAATTTTGTTAAATCCAACAGAATTGCTATTCTGCTTTTAAATGTGATTGTCTGAGGAACATTTATTTTTTAAATTTATTTATTTTCTAAGACATTTAGAAAACAGATTTAAACTCAAAGCATGAAACATTCACAAATTGATATATCATTTTAAAACAGGAAGGCCAACCTATGACCTGTGAACTGACCACAGCCTCAACCTCATTCTTGTGTCCTGCCAAACTCCTGGAGTAAAATACCAGTTTTCCACAGTGTCAGGTTTCCCCCTGCATACGTTAAAAATACCTGTAATGAAACCTCTCCAGAATCTCCAATCTTCAAAATGTCAGCCTTTATAATGACATCATTGTATCATCAGCAATGTAGTTTTCAGAGACCATTAAAAAAAAGGAAAGTATATTTTTTGAGTCCAAATATTGTTTGTGTCTGTCTTATTTATGATCTCTGATTACACTGAATCAATGTACAAAAAATCTTTCCATCTTTGCTCTGCCGTATCATCAACATTACTGTTGGAAAATCATTGAATATACTTTAAAATATAATGCAAAATACAATGCAAGTAATATGAAACAAAGGCTATAGTAAGTAACTAGGTAAGTATAGCAGAAAATGGGATGGGTAAAACAAGACAATTTTAGTGCTTCTATCTTGAGTGGTCCTTAAGAGATTTAAACACAAGGTAGCATTTCTACCTTTGAAAATAGTGGACTTAAACTGGCAGAATGGATCATCTCACGTCTTCTAGTGTCAGGATGTACAGGTTTTTTTTAAGATGCAGCAGAGCAGAGAGTTCAGTGGGGCACACATGCCTGAAAATAAATCCCTTTAATGTATTATTTAATAAATATGCATTTGATTCAAGTAAGGAAAAAGAATTATTTTTACAAAGTGTAATTACTATGGCACAGATATTTATTCTATCAGCATTTAATAGTACCTTCTTATTTAGCATATATTTGGCACTGCATATAAGATGTTCTTAAAACTTTGTTTTACAATGATATATATTGCATATCAGGGACACAGTGGTTCAGTGGTTAAGACGCTGACCTTGTCGATCAAAAAGGTCGGCAGTTCAGTGGTTCAAATCCCTAGCGCTGTGTAATGGAATGAACTTCCGTTACTTGTCACAGCTTCCGCCAACCTAGCAGTTTGAAATCATGTAAAAATGCAAGTAGAAAAATAGGAACCATCTTTGATGGGGAGGTAACAGTGTTCCATGTGCCTTCGGGCTTGAGTCATGCTAGCCACATGACCGGAGATGTTTTTGGACAGCGCTGGCTCTTCAGTTTTGAAATGGAGGTGAGCATCGCTCTCTAGAGATGGGAACAACTAGCACATATGTGCTAGGGGAACCTGTATCTTTACCTTATATTGTATATCAGTCTCCATGGCCTTCTTATAATATATGAAAGTCCTCAGGCTGGAATTTCATCTTCTGTGCAACATAAAAGGATGAAGACACTTTGACAAGATGTCTTATTATTACCACATTTGGTAGGGATATGTCTCTTTGTGTCATATATCTAAGTAGCTTAAATGTACCAGCATAAACCTTTCCTGGTGTGGGATAGGATAATAAATTGGACTCAGCATCTTAGCCAGCCTGCATTGATAAATCCTGTTCAATGTACGAACATATGAATAAATATAAATATATAGTGAGTTCTTATTTTAATTTTGCAGCAATTCCCCAGAGAATCCTACAGTCCTGAAATTGCTAAAAGATAAAAAAGAAAATGCACCAAAATACATGATTTATATTTCCATGTGCCAATTTATTGATTGACAATTAGATATATTGCATTATATCATTTAAATAGAAACAAGTTAAAACAGTAGGTGTCTGTGACCTGCTGAAGTCCAGGGTCTTCTTCACAACTATGTTAAAATGCTTCATTTCTATGCCTTGTGAGGCAGAACATTAAGCCAGCATACTGAATAGAATAGAATAGAATAGAATAGAATTCTTTATTGGCCAAGTGTGGTGGACACACAAGGAATTTGTCTTTGGTGCGTATACTCTCAGTGTACATAAGAATAAAATACATTCATCAAGAATAAAAAGATGCAACACTTAGTGATAGTTAAGGTTACCAATAAGCTATCAAATTATACTAGGAAACAAATAAAAACAATTTAAATTGAAAGAAGCAACATGGTTATAGTCATAAGTGGGGAGAGATAGATACTAGGAAGGAAGAGAAGAATAATAGTAATGCAGTCTTCGTAAGTTATTGACAGTGTTGTGGGAATTAATTGTTAAGAAGAATGATGGCATTCAGCAAAAAACTGTCCTTGTGTCTAGTTGTTCTGGTGTGTAGTGCCAATGAGTCCAGAGAGTGGGGCGTGTCCTTTATCACCTGGACAAGTTAAACAAAGCTATTGATGGACACTCCTGCGGTTATTTACCCTCTCATCAATTGTCATCAATAAGCAAGGCAAAAATCTCTCAATCATTCCTGGCTTGGTTTTGATGGAGGGCTAGAAGGCTGGTTTAGCCACCCATTGTATTCTAAAATAGTGCTAAATCCATGTTTAAAATAAATCTATGTGAAGACAATCAACAGAAATAAAGAAAAAATACTAATTCTGGCAAAAGACATAAATGAAGTTCATCAACAGCTGCTGATCAAGGTGTTGATGGTGACAGGTGCTGAAGAAGACAGTGCTCATGGAAGAGAGATTTTTTCTGGAAAGGGAAAGACACTGTGGCCAGAGGTTGGAACTTGGATTCAGGAAAAGATGGGTTGAGTTGCAATGGAGAGGAGCTTCCAGTGGAGCTGTAGTTTTCTAAGGAATTCTTTCAAAGCTTCTTCTCTTCCACCCACTACAACTAGTATCCTAACTCCATGGAAATCAAATTAAATCAGAATGACCATGGAGGCTATTGCTGAGCAACTGGAGGGGAAGGATATACCCACAGAGCTTGAAGCGTCCAATGACAGCTAGGCAGATGCCAGCTTGACTGCATCATCAACCCTCCATCAGTGAGTTGACATAGTAAGGAATCTTTGTGTTGCAGTTAGAGGGATATAGGATGAGCCTTATATGTATGCTTCACCTGATGTTCCAAGTGCTACCTGTTAATGGAATACTTCAGCTCCTTGCTTACCATTTTATGATTCTTTCTCCCAATCATATTTGGACTGGATGATTTTTTACTGGAAGACCATGGAGGACTTCACAGTCCTTCATGCTCTACAGGGCTACTGGATCTCACATTAAAAAAAAGGACAAGTTTGCATTTTAATGTACTTTTAGGCAATACTTGCATAACATTTTAGTCAACTGGCCATAGCAGCATCAACCTATCTAGAGCCGCGCCAGTCCGGCTTCCAGCCCGGGTACAGCACAGAGACGGCATTGGTCGCGTTTGCAGATGATCTCTGGAGGGCTCGGGATAGAGGCCATTCCTCTATCCTGGTCCTATTAGACCTCTCAGCGGCTTTTGATACCATCGACCATGGTATCCTATTTCACCGGTTGGGGTTGAGAGGCACCGTTTTACGGTGGTTCTCCTCCTTCCTCTCCGACCAGTCGTAATTTGTGTTGGCAGGAGGGCAGAGATCGACGTCAAGGCCCCTCATGTGTGGGGTGCCTCAGGGGTTGGTCCTCTCACCCCTCCTGTTCAACATTTATATGAAGCCACTGGGCGAGATCATCCGTGGTTTTAGGGTAGAGTTCCATCAGTACGCTGATGATATTCAGCTGTACATCTCTACCCCTGACCACCCCAACGATGCCGTCGAAGTGATGTCCCGGTGTCTGGAGGCCGTGTGGGTCTGGATGGGGAGGAACAAGCTCTGACTCAACCCATCCAAGACCGAGTGGCTGTGGTTTCAGGCGTCACGATATAGCCAGTTGGCTCCATCTCTGGCTATCGGGGGCGAGTCATTAGCCGCGGATAGGGTTCGCAATCTGGGCATCCTCCTGGATTCTCGGCTGTCTTTGGATGACCATGTGACAGCGGTGACCAGGGGGGCTTTTTATCAGGTTTACCTGATACGCCAGTTGCGCTCCTATCTAGATCATGATGCCCTACTCACGGTCACTCAAGCGCTTGTCATCTCCCACCTGGACTACTGTAATGCTCTCTACATGGGGCTCCCCTTGAGGTGCACCCGGAGGCTCCAGCTAGTCCAGAATGCGGCTGTGCGGGGGATTTTGGGAGTCTCACGATACTCCCATGTAACACCTCTTCTGCGCGAGCTGCACTGGCTGCCTGTGGCCTTCCGGGTGCGCTTCAAGGTGTTAGTAACCATCTTCAAGGCGCTCCATGACATGGGACCTGGTTACTTGCGGGACCACCTCCTACCACATACCTCCCTTCGACCTGTCTGCTCCCACAGAGTGGGCCTCCTCAGGGTGCCGTCTGCCAGACAATGCTGGCGGGCGACCCCCAGGGGGAGAGCCTTCTCTGTGGCAGGCCCTGCCCTCTGGAACGACCTGCCCCCCGACCTTCGTACCATCATGGACCTACACCTCATCCGCCAGGCACTAAAAACACATCTATTTTATGCGGCCGGCCTGGCATAGTTTTAATGGTATAGTTTTAATTGATTTTAATAAGGTTTTAACTAAAATTTTAGCACAGACCTTTAAATTTAATCTATTTTAAATTGTTTTTTTGTATGTATTGTTTTATGATTTCTGTGCACCACCCTGAGTCCCCTCGGGGAGATAGGGCGGTACATAAATATGATAAATAAATAAATAAATAAAAACCTATCCTTTTAGTTGTGTTTTGGTATGCTTGCTTTCAAAACTTACACAAGTTTTATTCTAATTCTGTAGCAAATAATACAAAAACAGATTATGTGGCTACTCAAAGTTGGATAGGGAGTTCAAAACAACAATCCTTGACAAGACATCAAGCAGTAATATAAATCACTATATATGATGCAGTAAAGTATCCAAACATAAACTAAAATCATTTTTAAAATTTCTTTCTTTTTTATTTCTTTCTACTATGCCCTTAATATTTATCATTAGACTAATTTTTTAACAGAGTTTTTGATTTTTCAATCAATATATGTGGAAGTTTTTGCAGCACAATAGCAACCATTAGCAAGCAGTAAAAAAGAGAGGGGGAAAACATGGTAGAAGGAGGAAATCATAATCAGTTTTGGTTATTTCATTTGTCATTGAGCTTCTTAGAATACTTGGCTTATACTAAAGGCTAAATTAGGTGAATAGTTTGTGATTCAGTATATTGTAGAAATCCAACCAATGACTTAGTATAAGATTTATTTGTTACTAGCTGTACCCGGCCACATGTTGCTGTGGCCCAGTCTGGTTAAATGGCCAACCAATCTGAGTGTAGATCTACACCTGCACACACAAACACGTACACACAACCACCGTATAACCCCCAACCTACCTACCTACTGTATTTCTTCCTCTCTCCCTCTACCTACCTACCTACCTACCTACCTACCTACCTACCTACCTACCTACCTACCTACCTACCTACTGTATTTCTCCCTCTCTCTATTCCTCTACCTACCTACCTACCATAATTTCTTCCTCTTTCTATATATATCCCTCTACCTACCTACCTACTGTATTTTCCCCCTCTCTATCCCTCTACCTATCTACCCACCTACTGTATTTTTCCCTATCTCTCTCTATCCCTCTACCTACCTACCTACTGTATTTCTTCCCTCTCTTTATCCCTCTATCTACCTACCTACCTACTGTATTTTCCCCCCTCTCTCTCTTTATTCCTCTACCTACCTACCTACTGTATTTCTCCCTCCCTCTCTCTCTTTATTCCTCTACCTACCTACCTACCTACCTACCTACCTACCTACCTACCTACTGTATTTACCCCCCCTCCCTCTCTCTATCCCTCTACCTATCTACCTACCTACTGTATTTTTCCCTAACTCTCTCTATCCCTCTACCTACCTACCTATCATGCAGCCTCCTGGGACCAAAAATGAGCCATATTGGAGTGTGCCACCCCCATGCCTAGTTTTGGGCCTAGTAGGCGTCCATGCAAAAATGGGCCACCTGGGAGTGTGCCACCCCCACGCCTTGTTTTGGGCCTAGTAGGCCTGCCTGCAGCCTCCTGGGACCAAAAATGGGCCACATGGGAGTGTGCCATGTGTAAGGGAACATTGGAGTCTTATTCGGTTGCTGAAGAAATGACCGTTGGAAATGTGACGTTGAAAGCGCGGGGGAGGGGTGTGTGCGTGACACAGCGTAAGACGCAGCCGGATGGAAGGAGCTTAAGGGAGGTGAAAACCTCAGAAGTATGTACCTTTTACATTTGTGCTACTTGCACATGGCACAGGTGTGCCAGCCACAAAAACTGTACGTATGATTGCTTTGGAAGTTCTTGGGAACATTGTGTGAAAATTTGGTGCCGATGGGTGCAGTACTTTCTGAGATTAGCAGCTTTGCACAAACTATTTTAAAATTTTATTTATATAGATGTCAGTACCCCAATTATGATTGGTCTGTTCTTGTTAAGGGATGAGCTGTCTGTCTGAACCCAAAAAGGACAACTTGATTGGTTTTGGATTATAATGTGTGAATCCAGGCAACTATGTTTTATTTACAAAACCCTATGTGCATGAAGTGCACAAATCAGGTTAATGAACCCTATTTTGGATTATAAATTTATTGGAGCTTTGTTCTTGTACAGCATAAAAGGCCACCCAGAAGATAAATACATCATAAGTTTAGCTTGCAACAAAAATCATTCTTGCGACATGGCTTACTTTCAACATATTCTAGAACAACATTCTGGTATATAACCCCATTCCATGGCTACTCTGAATCTTCTGATTCAAACTGGAATTCAATTGTAGAACTTGACTGTACTATTCTACTTTTATGGTTGTGGTGAAAGGCAATGCAACAAGTATCTTTGGAAGAAGTACATTCAATACTATTATCTGTCTTAATGGTTAGTGGTGCTCTGGGTGGAAGCAGGAAGCTGGATAATCAGCTTGAATATTATCCCAACTAAAAGTCCCAAAATAATCGGACTTTTCCTGATACTGATAATATTATGTGCAGCAAAATGCATAAATTAGGAGTATATGGTTACATGCAGCCTGCATACATGTAGATGCCATCCACATTTTTGAAAATGTTGCAAAACTCAGAAGCCTGTACCAGCTAAAGGAACCAGAGTTGTGTAAGTTTTGTGCAAATGTAGACTTTATTCTTTACAGATGAATTTTCAGGCAGCAAGTAAAGTCCCCCATATGTGTTCATCATTACATTAATCCATGCATTGTCAGTTCTATTCTCAAGTTGCAAACTTGTTCTAATGAGTAACATTTTTTACTTTTGTTTTCAGGTTCTAGTCCTCCATCAGTATCTGTTATCTGTAGTGCTTGGCAGGGCTATGAACCAGTGAGTGATCTGGCAAGAATATTCAGTGTTAGAAGCGATTCTCCCAGCTTCTCAAAATCTGGGGCCTCAACTATCCAAGTACATATTTATCAAACTTTGCTCATGTATGTTACAGTAAGATATATAAGCATGTGGGGAGGCCTCACCCTATAAATTTACTTCTGTGAGAGAATGTCAGGACACAACTCACATATTTGAGATTGGCTTAAGATTTAAGGTTTAACTCAGAATGCTGCTAGCAAGTTGCATTTCTGTTTATTAATGATCTGAGAGAAAATTCTGATGTTTCATGAAAGGAATTTAATGTACAGATCTCTTCAAGAGCATTAGTCAAGTTCTACACGGGAGTTAATTATATACAGACACAAAGGGATAGTTTCTCATATCCAGAGTGAAATTTGTCATATTGAAATTGATTGAATCAAAAACACCATGGTGCCTAAGTGGGGCCGTACATTATCTTTTATTGAACAAGCTGCACTGGCAACATAGCAAGCTTTGGAATTATGAAGATGTCAAGAAGAGTGAAACATGAAATTTGCCAAAACATTCAGTCTATTAAAAATATCATGTATCAGGATGTAAGTCTTTTCAAATGAAAAGATATATTATTATTATTATTATTATTATTATTATTATTATTATTATTATTATTATTATTATTATTATTATTATTATTATTATTATTCACTACTTATAACTGGCACAAAAAAATCAAGGGCAAAACTTATTCTGAACTCTAAATTTTCTTCAGAGTGTTAAAATACTGTATAATGCACAAATTGTTTTATATCTAGCTAGTATGCAAGCATTCTCAACCACCCTGCAAGAAAGGAAGCAAATATAAATTATAACCTGGCCTTCAAACCTTGTTTAGAGATGCCAATGATTAGAAATAGGTCTGCCTTTTATCTATTAAAGATCTGATTTAAATCCTGAAGTCAGTCAGTCTCTCTCTTTCTCTCTCTCTCTCTCTCTCTCTCCCTCCCTCCCTCCCTCTCTCTCTCTCTCTCTCTCTCTCTCTATTTCAGCCCAGAAGGACAAGGCAGTCTCTTTATAGTGCCTAATTGTTCATCATGAACCAGACTTATTGTGATTTTTTTTAGTCAATTGCAATATAGATTATTGTGAACAGGTAAAGTAGGAAGCCCAGGTCAGTATGGTCTGGGTTTCTTCCTGACACACTTATATGTTATGTAGAGGAGTTGCTGATAGAAATGCTTTTATGCTTCTGCCTCTCGTCAGTTGTGAAATATAACTGTACTACATTGGCTGTATTCATCCTGATGAATACAGTATCTTTATAAAGAGTAGTATCTTTCTGGGCCAGATGAAGGGGTTGGGACTGGGAGGCACAGTTTTTCGGTGTTTCTCTTCCTCCCGCCAAGGCGTGCGCAGGCGTGCACAAATGCACAAACACACACACACACCCTCAAGGTCTAGTAACTGATTAATATGTCTTCAAAATTTGTAGTAGGAAAAGAAAAACACAATCTTTTAAAAATGATGATTCACTGTTTGAATAATTATACGATATTCACTTTGGGCCTGCTAAAATCCATTCATTTATTGGCCTCCTGACTGAAACAACAAGCAAGTAATAACAGTAGCATTTCTACTATTAAAATGATCAAAACAAAGAATATGCGTCAGGATTTTTCTATTTTTATTCTTGGACTAGCTATACCCGGCCACGCGTTGCTGTGGCCCAGTCTGGTTAAATGGCCAACCAATCTGTGTGTAGATCTACACCTGCACACATACACCTAACCACCATATAAGCCCCAACCTACCTACCTACTGTATTTCTATCTATCTATCTATCTATCTATCTATCTATCTATCTATCTATCTATCTATCTATCTATCTATCTATCTATCTATCTATCTATCTATCTATCCCTGTACCTACCTACCTACTGTATTTCTTTCTTTCTCCCTCTACCTACCTACCTACCTATTGTATTTCCCCCTCTCTATCCCTCTACCTACCTACCTACCTACCTACCTACCTACCTACCTACCTACCTACTATATTTCTGACTCTATCTATCCCCCTATCTACCTACCTGCCTACCTACTGTATTTCTCCCTCTCTGTCTATCCCTCTACCTACCTACCTACCTACCTACCTACTGTATTTCTTTCTTTTTCCCTCTACCTACCTACCTACTGTATTTCCCCCCCCCTATCCCTCTACCTACCTACCTACTGTATTTCTCCCTTTCTGTCTATCCCTCTACCTACCTACCTACTGTATTTCTTTCTTTTTCCCCTCTATCTACCTACCTACTGTATTTCCCCCCTCTATCCCTCTACCTACCTACCTACCGTATTTCTTGCTATCTATACACCTACCTATCTACCTACGGTATTTCTCCCTCTCTGTCTATCCCTCTACTTACCTACCTATTGTATTTCTTGCTTTCTCCCTCCACCTACCTACCTACCTACCTACCTACCTATCTACCTACCTACTGTATTTCTCCCTCTCTATCTATCCCCCTATCCACCTACCTGCCTACCTACTGTATTTCTCCCTCTCTGTCTATCCCTCTACCTACCTATCTACTGTATTTCTCCCTATCTATCTATCCATCCCCCTACCTATGTACCTACCTACCTACCTGCCTACCTACCTACTATATTTCTTCCTTTCTCCCTCTACCTACCTATCTACCTACCTACCTACCTACCTACCTACCTACCTACCTACTGTCTCTTTCTTTCTTTCTTTCTTTCTTTCTTTCTTTCTTTCTTTCTTTCTTTCTTTCTTTCTTTCTTTCTTTCTTTCTTTTTTTCTTTCTTTGTATCTATCTATCTATCTATCTATCTATCTATCTATCTATCTATCTATCTATCTATCTATCTATCTATCTATCTATCTATCTATCTATCTATCCACCTACCTACCTACCTACCTACCTACCTACCTACCTACCTACATACATACATACCTTATTTCTGCCTCTCTATCTATCCCTTGGAGGTCATCTAGTCCAACTCCCTGCTAGGCAGGAAGCCCTATACCCATGATGGCGAACCTATGGCACGGGTGCCACAGGTGGCACATGGAACCATTTTTTAGGCCACTCGAGGCATTGCCCTGTCAGCTTCAGTTTGTATGTGTGTCCTGGCCAGCTAATTTAGGCCTTCTTTTGAGGCCATTTTTTGCCCTCTGGAGGTGGGGGAAGGCTGTTTTCACCCTCCCCAGGCTCCTATAAACCCTCTGGAGCCTGGGGATGACGTAAAAAGCATGCCAAATGCAGGGGGTCATGCACATAGCATTATGGATGTGGCACACATGTGCACATCGCCCCTGCACTCCCCCTGCTATTGGCACGTGAGCCAAAAAAGGTTAGCCATCACTGCCCTATACCATTTCAGACTAATGGCTATCCAACATCTTCTTGAAGACTTCCAGTGTTGGGGCATTCACAACTTCTGGAGGCAAGTTGTTCCACTGATTAATTGTTCTAACTGTCAGGAAATATTTCCTCAGTTCTCAGTTGCTTCTCTCCTGGATTAGTTTCCACCCATTGCTTCTTGTTCTGCCCTCAGGTGCCTTGGTGAATAGCTTAACTCCCTCTTCTTTGGGGCAACCCCTGAGACATTGGAAGGCTGCTATCATGTCTTCCCTAGTCCCTCTTTTATTAAACTGTATTTCTCCCTGTCTCTCTATTCCCCTATCTACATACCTACTGTAATACAATAATACAATAGCAGATTTGGAAGGGACCTTGGAGGTCATCTAGTCCAACCCCGCTGCTCAAGCAGGAGACCCTATGCCGTTTCAGACAAATGGTTTTCCAGTCTCTTCTCTCTTCAGTGTTGGGGCATCCATAACTTCTGGTGGCAAGATGTTCCACTGGTTAATAGTTCTCACTGCCAGGAAATTTGCCCTCAGTTCTAGGTTGCTTCTCTCCTTGATTAGTTTCCACCCATTGCTTCTTGTTCTGCCCTCAGGTGCCTTGGTGAATAGCTTGACTCCCTCTTCTTTGGGGCAACCCCTGAGATATTGGAAGGCTGCTATCATGTCCTCCCTAGTCCTTCTTTTCATTAAACTGTATTTGCTGTCAGATGGGTGATTCTTTGTTACAGTTTGGTTCAGTTAGTATTAAACAGTTTAAAGCAGCTGCCTGCCTCCTTTTTTTTTTACCTCAGAGAACAGTCGTGAGCAGAATTCCCCCCCCCCCTCTATGGGCCACCTGGGAGTTTGCTATCCTCTGTGCCTTTTTGGCCCCAAGAGACCGCCGTATGAGACCTTTGCCAACACTGGCAGTTGAAAAGCAGTTTGATGGGCGTGGCTACAGGGATGTTAGCACACAATTTCAGTGGGTACATTTTTTTGTGTGTAATTTGTACACAACACATGCGTGCTAGGCACAAAATAATTAGCTATTCTATTATCCGAAGTCCTTGTCTACGTTGTCTGAAAGTTTCGTTTAAATCGGCCCAGTAGTTTTTGAGATTAGTGGATTCGTACAAACTATTTTACATTTTTATTTATATAGATTAGTCAAAAGTTATTGAGAAATAAATAAATAATTTTAATATAATATAGCTCTTTCAGTGACTTACTTATGACTGTTTGGGTAAGATTTTAAAGAACAGATTGGACAATCATTTGTCTGAAATAGTTGCTTGAGCAGGGAATTGGGCTAGAAGATCTCCAAAGTCCCTTCCAACTCTGTTATTCTGTATATGAAAAATATGTATATGAATTAATTGAGCATTAAGGTAAATAAAATATTTCTCTTTTACAATGAAAACACTACCACCTCACCAAGATTTACTGCGTTTTATTCACTGTCTATTTGCTTATTCAATGAGTCTTGCTCATTTCTGTGAAGGTCATCTCCCCTTTGTTCTACACAGTTGAGATAATTGTCAGAGAAGCTAAGAGAGACCCAGATCAAATGTCAGCAATGTTGTTCTTAACTTGTACCTTATGTTCATTATTGGCCCTTTTCAGATCTAATTTGTGGAGAGTTGTTCAGAATCAACAGGTGGACCAAAATGAGCAATCTTCTCACCTTAAAATATAACATTTTTCACTCAAGCGGTCTGTTCTAACAAGTGACTAGAGGGGAATGTAAGAGGACAAGATATAATAATAATAATAATAATAATAATAATAATAATAATAATAATAATAATAATAATAATAATAATAATAATATATTTATTTTATATAATGCGTCCTCTCCCCTAGGGGACTCGGAGCGGTGCACAGGGAAAACTAAAACACCTAAAATATATACATCAATAAATACAAAAGATAAAAATCAATTAAACTAACTATCCCTGCGCTAAAATACCCATTAAAACTAACAACCCTAAAAACCCCAAGGAAGAGACTATCCTAGGCCGGCCAAGCAGAAAAAGTGTGTTTTTAATTTTTGACGGAAGGAGCGGAGGTCCGTGGTTGCTCTAATGTCGGGGGGAAGGTCATTCCAGAGGGCTGGGCCCGCCACAGAGAAGGCCCTTCCCCTGGGCGTCGCCCGCTGACAAAGTCTAGTGGACGGCACCCGGAGAAGTCCCTCTCTGTGGAAGCGAATCGGCCGTGAGGATGTATGGGGTAGGATCCGATCCCGCAGATAGCTAGGTCCCGAGCCATGGAGCGCTTTAAAGATGACAACTAGCACCTTGAAGCGCACCCGAAAGACGACAGGCAGCCAGTGCAGCTCGCGCAAGAGAGGTGTTATGTGGGTATACCTTGCGGTCCCCATTATAGCTCGCACGGCTGCATTCTGGACCAGCTGAAGTCTTCGGGTGCACCTCAAGGGGAGCCCCATGTAGAGAGAGTTGCAATAGTCCAGTCGGGATGTCACGAGGGCATGAGTGACTGTGCAAAGGGCATCCCGATCCAATAGGGGGCGCAACTGGCGTACCAGGCGAACCTGGTAAAACGCCCTCCTGGCCACGGCTGTCACTTGCTCTTCCATGGACAGCCGGGTATCCAGGAGGACACCCAAGTTGCGCGCCCGATCCACAGGGGCAAGATGTTCGCCCCCTATGGTCAGCGATGGAGTCAGCTGGTTGAATCGGGCGGCCGGAAACCACAGCCACTCGGTCTTGGTCGGGTTGAGCCTGAGTCTGTTACTTCCCATCCAGATCCGCACGGCTTCCAGGCACTGGCACATCACCGCTACGGCATCGTTGGTGTGGTTTGGGGTAGATATATACAACTGCGTATCATCAGCGTAGAGGTGATACTCTACCCCAAAACCACGGATGATCTCACCCAGCGGCTTCATATATGTGTTGAACAGGAGAGGCGAGAGGACCGACCCCTGAGGCACCCCACATCTGTGCTACAGATATAAGAAGTTGCAGTTGACATGGTTGGAGATTACAGAAAGTTAACACCAAGGATCATTTTAACCCAAGCTTGATATAGAAGCAATTGTTGCTCCACAGTTTCCAGGCCTTTTGGTCGCCTGAAGATTCTTGGATATGACTGCAGATGTTGTACAATTTATATAAGAAAGCCATCACCTTTGTGTCTAGATTTGTAAATATAATCAGAATTTCACTTTGGTAGGCACTGGTGAAGTGTATAACATTATTTTTATTATTGATTGATTAAGCATGCCTGTGGTTTTAAACCCGGCTACCTGTAAAAGTTGCAATTCTTGCAAACTCCCTGGAGTTAGTTATTTTAAAGTAGGCAGAAGAAAATTCTACTCCTTTCTTTCTTTATTTTTAATTTATAAGGCCACCCTCCTCAGCTTCATGACTCTGGGTGAATAAAAAAAAGGTAAAGCATAAAATAACGTATAACAATAAAAACAATACACACATAATTGGTAACAGAGGTTAAAAAAAAACCTCAACAAACAACAGAGAAATTATCACAACCATTTCATAGGCTATGTCACATATTCCTGTCCCCAAGCACAGTGACATGCCTTTGGGGGCCTTGTGAAAGCCCTAAATATTTTAACCCAGGAACTGCATACCTTGAAATATCTTTTATATTTATGTTGCCTGAAGCTATGCCGGGGCATGTGTGTATTGAGTTAAATGCTTTCCCCCCCGCTGAGTTTGTTTAAGCAGGAGGTTTGGTATGCTAAGTGATTCGGGGAAAGATGAATCTGGATCCTTCCCAAATTGGCAAGGCGAAGAGTTGTTGAGTTCAGCAATTTGTCTTAAGTTTCAGGTTCTGGGAATAACAAATATTTCAGGATCCCTCAGAGTAAAGCAAAAGGGAATTTGTTTGGGAGGAGCAGAATTGTTGGTGGGGCTTTATGATGACAAGCGGAGGGGGTGGGGCTGGTTGAAACTGCTCAAAATCAACAAAGAAAGTCCTTAGGAAAAAAATGCACACTCAAATAAGCAACAAAGCAAATAAATAAATTAGAAAATGGAAGATTGAATCAAATTGAAATAGGAGATAAGAACCATCAGTTTTAGAATATCTGACTTGTCTGAATCAAATGTATTTCAAATGCTTACCTGAAATTAGGTTTCACTGAAATCAATTCCAAAGGTTCTTTTACAATTTAAAGGTTAATGGAACAATCTTATGTTTATATGTTCATACATAAGGGCCATTCAACTCTACCAGATTGATTTATAGGAAAATGCATTGAAGTATATAGTCTTGATTCAATCTAATTTTTAATGAAAGTTTGAAGGAGTATTTCATTGATTATATTGTAACTTTCCCTTTTCTCTTGTCAAGTCTTCTTAGTGGCTGCTACGATAGTTGCTGTGCAAATATACCTTCATGCACTTGATCATAAGAGCTGAGTAAACCACAGTCTTTAAAATTAATGGAGTAGAGTAGAGTAGAGTAGAGCAGAACAGAATTTTTTTATTGGCCAAATGTAATTGGACACACAAGGAATTTGTCGCTGGTGCATAAGCTCTCATTGTACATACAAGTAACAAGTGATAAATCATGATCATACTCATTATAAAATACATTCATCATAAATCATAACACGTAGCGAGATAGTCATGGAATATTAAATGAGCAATCAACATAAATCATACTAGGATACTAAATAAAACAATTAATATATATCATAAGATACAAGCAACAAAGTTATAGTCATAAGAAGATAAGGAAATAGGTAATAGGAAAGATAAGAAGAATAATAGTAATACAGCCCTACTAGGTAGCATGATAGTACTGTGGGAATTAGCAGAGTGATGACATGGGGAAAAACACTGTCCTTGTGTCTCGTTGTTCTGGCGTGCAATGTCCTGTAGTGTTGTCTTGAGGATAGAAGTTAAAACAGTTTATGTTCAGGATGTGAGGGGTCTGTAGATATTTTCACAACCCTCTTTCTGGCTTGTGCAGCATACAGGTCCTTAATGGAAGGGTTAGGGTTAGGGTTAGACAAGGTGCAAATGACACACTTAATTAATAATCTTACTTCCAGTAATGGCAACCAAAATGACTTTGGGAAGCCTAGATGCAGAAATTGAAGGTGGTAGTTTTCTCCAGCAGCTGGTATTGAAAGGTTATTATATCTAAACAGAAACATTCTATTTAATTGTAAAGATCAATGGTGGTTGATGTGCTTGGTTTCTATAAATATACTTGAGCATTCTTTCCAATACTGAACTTGACTGCTAATTGACAAATTATAGCTAAAAAATGGCAATTAAGAATAAAAAGATGAACATATTATTGTAGAAACAGCTATGGAATAAGTCATGAATTGCTATAGTTCTAAACAGCAGCATAATGTGCATATCAGCATTCTGGGGAATACTGGGTCACTGGATACATATAAATGAATCATCAGTAAACCTTGTTTATAAGAAATTGCTCTACCCATTGCGACATATACTTAATCACCAGTTCTTAAACATGTTGGACTCAAGACTCTCTTAAATTCTTAAAAATTATTGAGGATCCCGAGGAGTTTTTGTTTATGAGGGTTATAGCCATCAATATTTACTAAATTAGAAATTAAAACTGAGAAATATTTAAAATATTTATTAATTCATTCATTTAAAAGTAACAGAAATAAACTCATTATATGTTAACATAAATCACATAGTTAAACGAAAAAAAATGATAATTTTCCCAAATCAGCAAAATTAGTGAGAAGAGTGGCATTGTTTTACATTTTTGCAAATCTCTTTAATGTTTGACTTAATAGAAGACAGCTGGACCCTCCTATCTGTTTCTGCATTCAATCTGTTGCAATCTGTTGTTTTGGTTGAAGTATATAAAGAAAATCTGGCCTCACACAGATAACTAGTTGGAAAAGGGAGGAGTATTTTAACAGTCTTTTCAAATAACTGTACTCTGTTGAATTAAAATCTATTGGTCTGTCTTGCACTTTGAGTGGATCTTTTTACCCATTCATGATTTGGGAATTTCAATTAATGATTTATTGGAAGATAATGAGGTTACAGAGATTATAGCACTTATAACTGAAGATTGGTAATAAGAGCAAATAGAAGCAGAGGTGGGTTGCTCCCGGTTCAGCCTGGATCGTGCAAACTGGTAGTAGTGGTGGCAGGAGACTCTGCCCACCCACTGGGCGCTTCTGTGCATGCTCAGAAGCATCGCATGGGCACGCAGGCACTCACTCAGGGCACGCAGACACTCACCAGTTTGGTGAGCCCAAACTGGTAGTAAAAAAATTGGCAACCCACCACTAAGTAGAAGTATTAATAAAGTAACTTAATTGCTGATGTTTATTGTTTAATTACTTGAGAATAAGAATGAAAAAGATGAATAACATCTTAATGAAAATTGATTTGACTTCATGGATCTCATGAAAAGACCTTGGGGACTTCAGGTTCCAAATATTAATCCTTGAGAACCACTGTTGTAAATGAAAGATATTGAGACATGAAAATAATGAAAATCTATTAATTCCTTAATTTGATTGTATTCTGCTGCTTTGGCTAATTATACTGAAGAGAAAATTGTTATTAATGTGCCAAGGCCTCCATGTCTCTCTACTCCAAAACATGTAGTTCTTCCTTCTTTCTGGCTCAGCTATATATTCCACTCCACACATCATGAATTTTCTCTGTAAAGTTTTATATTGCTGACACATGAATATAATATTCAATCTTTCTTTGTTCTGGTTGCAATTCACTGGTCATCATTTTCAGAGGGCAGGGAAATATTAAACGTGATGTCATGCTATGGCTTTATTTTATAAAATTAGATTTGGTATGATAGAAGAAAAAAAAAGATTAATGGCAGTGTTAGAGCCCTGGCGCTTCCAGGAACTCATATATTTTCAATTTAAGCCCATCTTTCTAACTACAAAAACTAGAAATTTGGTATTCTGAAAACTTCAGAATGCTACATTCTGCACTCATTTAAACTGCACTCATTTAAACAGGCAGGGATCTACAAAGCCTTGCCCTTACATTTCCTTCGGAAAACCAAATACAGCAGTACCATTTTTGCAAGTGTTGAGTTTACTTATATCAACTCTCTCTCTCTTTTAAAAATTAGATTAAGCTAATTGTATGTTAATGTCATAAATGTATCTTCTGAAATAATAGTCCTCTGAGCATAGAACCATCCCTCTTGTTTGGTTGGCTCTTTTCATACATATTTTTCCCATTAACTTAGTAGTAAAGTCAATTGGCAGTGATGTATCTTCTTCATTAATTTATTGCTGGCAATCTTTATCTCTTGTTTGTAATTAGTGAATGGGTGGAATTTTCTGGAAAGAATAAGAAGGAGAGTCCCTTGTGTTATGAAAACTGGAACTAATGTGAATAATGCTAAAAGTCAACTTTGTCATCATTAGAGATGAATAACAATTTCCTTATGTTTTTGCTCCTTCAAGACAACAACAACAAGGAAAATTATTTCCTCTTTTGTTGTGTTAGGAGATGATTTGGGGAAGGTATACTTGTAAGCCAGGCCTGTTTGCTTTAAGTTTAGTTGATTAATACTGTTTTAGTGAATTATGAAAGGTATCTCTCACTGTATTAACATGAACACGTTCTTAGACGTAGTCTAGAGAACAGATTATCAGATTTATGACAGAACAGTATTTAAAAATAAGCCTATTGTGTTTAGTGGAGCTTACTGTCTAGTAAGTGCTTTAGTATAAGAGCTTTATTTACTCAGAGACACGTTCCACTTATGCCAAATTAGGTCAATAAGTTAGATAATTAATAGCAAGAGGGGGATAACAGGAAAAACTCTTTTCATTCAAGCCCTGTTTGTAAACAAAGCTTTCTTGTCACAAGTGCAAGATTAGTTTTCCTTTTATTCTATTCTGTTCATAACTCTTGTCCCCATCACTCTTCAGGGGTCCTTGAAGGTCTCTGAGCTTGGTTGTTTAAGTAATGAGTGGGGTTTGCTCTCAGTTTATATTCTTATGGTTTTCCCTCTCAGTGTTGGTGGGGGTGGTTTTAGAGGTTCTTTGGTTGGGCTGGGACCTGGGTATTGAAATGTCTACAAGAAAACAAACAAGCTCAGAGAGCACCAATCACCTCTCATTTCAACCTTGAGCTACAAATATTCTCCTTTCTTGGTATTCTTGTTTTGAGGATTAATGCAAAAACATTTTGTATTTTTTCTGAGAAGAAAGTCAAGTTTTAAATATGCCAAAATATATCTGATTTCATTAGTATTCTCTGGTATTTTCTTCTTTTAACATGAAAAAGGATTTTTCTCTACCCAGTTCTCCCAACCTGGATTTTCCTCAGATCTTCTGATGCGGCCTCAATGACACTGTTTGCCAACCTACCGTGGAGCACCAAAAATTAGTCCTTTGTTTGGTGAAAATCAAATATGATTGGACATGGAAAACCTTTACTTTTAAGAGGACGTTTGAAAAGAGTAAAACAACAAAAGCATTCAGAAGAGAAGCCCTGATTAAGTTTTGTTCAACTGAGGGCAAATTTAGGAGAGTCTTTTCAAATTTCTACTCGCTTGTGGAATTCTGAAGTAGCCAGCAGTGTTATTCCTGAAAGTAACCAATGTATTTGAGATTTTCCGTTGTATTTCTTAAATACAATTCTCAATTTTTAAAAATTCTATGTAGAATACTATGTAATCAAAAACCATTTTCCTTTTGTGTTTTTTTTATTTATAGTATGTTTTGTTAATTTCTGCCGTTCTCCAGTTGCCACCATTAAAAATGGAGTGTTGATGCTAATGTCTACATAACTGCATCAAAATACTTTTCATGTAATCCACATGTTCATATTGATAACATTGAAAGGAAAGAAACATATAACCCAAAATTGATGCAAATTGTTCGACAAAGGTCACACATTACATTGCTATGAATGGTTAAACCATGTTTTATTAAAGAAATCACATTTGGCTGAGTAAATACCCTACACTATGGTGGATAGATTCATATTTCATATAAAAATATTTTAACAAAGTGTGAATCCCAGCTAAGTAGGAAACTGACCTGTGACCATTTATCCCATGGAGAAAACATTATCCATGAGTTTTCTTATCCAAAGAACCAAAACAAAACAAGACAAAATGGTTTTTCCAAGTAAAGTCCAATATTCTATCATCTTTATTATAGTTAGTATAATCTAGAGAACAAGGGTAGGAACTGACAGGAGTTGTACCTCATCAGCTAAGGCCACACATCTGTTATAATTTTTTAGATTACTGTGAGATTTAAAAGAGGGTGAATCTTTTTAAAATGAAAAGTAAGATTTGGACAGAATTGCATGATTTATTATTGACTAAAGTCTTTGTTCTTTCTGCGCTATCATAGAATGATGGCAAACATTCAATTCTGTCTCTACAGAGTCCATAAAAAGTTCTATTAGCTAGGGGACAACAACAAATTCAGCTAATCTGGCAGAGAAATTCCAGCAGTCGACAATCATATGGCTCTTAAGAGCCCCAAAGCAGAGTTGAGAGACAACTACTTCTCTGTTGTAAGTGGACAGGGTATCTCTGAAAGTGGACATTTTATATTATGATAAGGGTCTTCAAGCTCAAAGCCATTTGGATTTAAAAAGACTCATTGACTTGGAGGGGAGATATTCTGGGTTTTATCTTCAGCCATATGAGAAACATTATGAGAAGTAAATCTCTTGAGAGACACTGCACTCAGAGTGGTCCATATGAGTCAGCATTTAGCAATGCATTTTTAGTAGCTCTGGTTTAGGCAACAAACTGCATTTCCCCAAAGGGCTGGATTTCAGAGGTAGAAGGCAGAGCTGTACATCTGCTCCAACACTGAGCCACCCAGGACTAAATGGAACACAGTTTTAGCAGAACCAGGGAGGTCTTCGGGCTTTCATGCTAGTTACTCATCAACAACCAGCTCTGATGGGGCATCCCAAGCAAACATTTTCTTGGGTGTAACTTATTTCACACTGTGATTGGAATATGTAGTTGCAGGCAAGCATTGCCCAATGGGTAATGTGTAAAGAGGCCAACTGTGATATGGTATGGCTTCCAGGTTGCCTCTATTCTGTTTTTCTAAAGCCAACAAGGGAAATGGCTCTTCTGAGAAAAGAAGCACAGACATCCCCATTAGCTATACCTCTCTTTTGACTCACCTGTGAAGGGCTGGTGACATGTAAAGCAGGAGTAGCAAATGGAAAGGTCATTATCAATGTACCTAAAGCTGATTCACTGATGCTGCTTCTAGCCTTTCATAATACACCTTAACATCTCAACTTTTTCCCCCTGGGACAGATGAACATTTATTCAAACCAATGCATCACAGAATTAATATTACTTTCATGATTCCCAGAGATAAATTCACCATATATCCTTGATGTGCATAGAACTTTTTTGTTTTGTTTGAAAGTATGATGCTTCAATGTGAAAAGATATTCCAAGTTGTTTCAGCCATTTGCCTGAACACATTTTCACATAATGGTTTGAGAAAGTTTAATCATGAATTTCAGGTACAAACTAAAAATATCAGGTACAATCTAAAAGCATTTGGATTGTTGTTGTACACACTGCATTGCAATATGAAAACAGAAAATCTGCAAGTTTTTGACTCAGTGTCATGTTTTCTCCAAATATTATTTGCAAGTATTCTTTAAATTTTGTAGCAAATTTTCAACAAATCCATTAATATTTTGGGTAATCTGGTGCTACATATACATGTGCTTTCTTGCTCTCTCTCTGTATGTATGTGCATGTAGTATGTACTTGTGACACTTGCAATGTGTTTATGGTATGAATGGCTATTAATGGAATCTTTGGAAACACTTCTGGCATCTTTGAACATATACTGTATACCCAGAAAAGACTTTGAACATATATAACAAAAAATACTACATCCATAAATGATCCTATTAAGTCTGCATAAATTATTTGATATAACAAGATAGGCTATTCTAATGGGTGGAGCAATGCTTCTTTTGATATTTTCGGGAATATGTTGTCAAGCTGAGCCACCTATTGCAGATTGTTCAGATATATTCCCAGTCAGCAAACCCAAACTTCATCTTTACTACTCCTAGATGTCTAATATACAGCTTGTCAACATTCACCTGTCAATTTGGTCAATATGTTGACTCTTGAGCCTTATATAATTCAACCATTGTGAAATATAAGTTTATCTTGGTGCTGTTGGTAGTCCATTGACAGTTACTTCCTGTACACAATTGTTGTACAGAGTTGAACTTGTGTTGGGGTTTCTTCTAATGCCACTTTGAATGATTTCAGCTATGGTAGAAAGGTTCTCTGTGAAAGAAGCCACAGAGTCAAAGAAATCCACCTGATATGGATTTTTCAGACTCTATAGAGGTAGACAAGGTATTCTGTCTGGACTTCCGATACTGTATGTCCTTTCCAATTCTATATTTGATCTCTCTCTCTCTCTCCAAGAAATGAAGCTCTCAATCAGTGGCTGTAAGTAGAAACTATTTTTGTGGACTGAAGACTGACAGTAGGAGTTGATGATCAAGGCCACCCATAAAGCTAAATAAAGCAGATACCCTTTTTAAAGAAGCCTGGATCAAAAAGATATTCATGATTCTTTTATATAATGTCAGGCATCTGGACACCATCAAACATTCATATTCCTTATATTCTAAGATTCCTAATACCTCCATATCTTTTTTTTCTAATTGCTTATTATTAGTTATTGATCATTTTTTTCATCAGTATCCTTTTTATTAATCAACTAAACATACGATTCAGGAGTACGTTTTTTTATTCCTTGCTTTACTGAAACCTCAAAAAAACTCCAAAACTTTGGGAAGCCAGCAAGAATGGTAATATATTCAGGCAGTCTAAGATAATGAATTAATAACACAAGATCACAGACAAGCTAATAATAACCCAATATGCAACAACAAATTCTTCTATAAATGCTGTAGTTCGTCAGTGTTTTTCTTACAATGGGACAAAAACGTGGACATATTTAGATGCTTATCATTTTCTGGTAGTGAAGACAATACTATTAGGTCCCTGGATGGACTGATTTTGAAGCTGGCTCATAAACTTTAAAAACAAGCATATACAAATTGATCAATATGAGCATTTCACTGAAGCTTGTTTAGATGCTGAAGGCAATGCATTAAGAACTGATGGTGCATGATTATTATCCAATCAGTTCCTGATGCAGTATCTGCGACATCAAAAATTCAGCAGCTCAATGCAGGCATATGTATTATTTTAAATTAATTGTACTGCACATTTTACCATGTTGTTTTTGTTTTCTGATTATTGATTATATAAAGAATGGTGAGGATTGCTTTCCATTTTGAAATGTTTACCACTAACTATTTGTGAGATGTATTTATGTGTATGCTCTGCATTCATTTTCCCCACCCCATGTTGAAAAATGAAAAGAACTCTTGAGACATACACTTTAAGTGAAATTCATATTAACTGTACGTTGAGAATTGGGATGGGGGTGGGGGGTGGGGGGAGTGATTTTTCAAGAGATGAGAAGGGGGGAAATTCTTCTCAAAGATTTCAGCTCAGTTAATACCAAATGAATTATACCGTAACTATTAATTTATACATATGCAATAGTACTATGAGAAGATTGTAGTTGCTTATGCAATACTTCTCTGAGACGATTGCATATGCAATGGTGCTATGAAAAGGTTGTAACTGCTTCCTTTAGCACCATTAGAGCCCTAATACAGGACATTGAAATATTATCCAAACTTCCTGTAGACAACAAAACTTGAGAAGGACATTTTGCCTCTAGCTCCAAAGGTGCAATTGGTGGTAGAAGAGATTGAAATTATCACAATATTTCAGGACTAGGTTTAAATTTCTATTTAGTTTCTCTGTAAAATTGCTATTCATTTTGCTATTGCTATTTTAACTGCAATGTATCTCAGTGTTCTAGTTATTCTTACAATGTATTGGTATACATCAACGTTTGATATACAATTAATACATTAATGTATAAATGGATTTGGAACAGCACCAGTATTGAAATAAGGCAGTTGTTAAATTCATGAGAAAAGTCTCAATTTCACTGGATGTTTTTGTTCTTACAAAATGGGGGTATTGGTAAAGAGACAGCTAGGGTGTTGGTCTTTGGTAGAATATTACATGCTTATTGAGGAAGGCATAGAAATTACATAGTTCAGCATGCCAGAAAGGCTGTGTTGAAATGACATTCCTGCTTAGGATACCGAAACATGTAGTGACAATACTCCACCCACCATTATCTTCATTGCCTTTCAATGAAAAGAAGAAACTAGAGGTCACAGGATAGCAGTTTTCCCAATATCTAAGGGCCTGCTACAAAGAAGAGGGGATCAACCTATTCTCCAAAGTAGCAGAAGGCAAGACGAGAAACAATGGATGGAAACTAATCAAGGAAAGAATCAACCTAAAACTTAGGAGGAATTTCTTGACAGTTAGATCAATTAATCAGTTGAAAGACTTGCCTCCAGAAGTTTTGGGTGCTCCAACACTGGAAGTTTTTAAGAAGAGATTGGACAACTAGTTGTCTGAAATGATATAGGGGTTCCTGCCCAACAGGGTTGGGCTAGAAGATCTCCAAAGTTCCTTCAAACCCTGTTATTCTGCCTCCTTCTCTTTATGCCCCAAATACATTTTGAGGTTCTTAGAGGTCAGTGATAAAGATGAAACAAGGTAGTGAGTTTTGTATGAATTTACTAGGAAAAATTTATTGTTTTGAGTTCTCACGAGAACTCTTGAACTTTTTTTGGGAGAAAAAAAGAGATGCATACATATCTCTAATACTCATTACTTTCCAAGTCTATTGCTTGCAAAAATGCATGCCAAAACATAAGATCATCCCATCTCTAAAACAATGCAGTAACTTAATTTTGTTGTTGGAACAATCTCCCTGGCTAAAGATTTCTAGCAGCTCTGTTGAGTTCTCACTGAATGTGTGTATGTGGGTGGAATAAATGAATTGGGGCATATTAGTCAGCAAATGTTCAGCTTCTTTCAAATGTAGTTACCGTAAGACAGGAAATGATGTCCGTATCTGCAGGGTGTGTTTGCAAATTCTAGGAATGCTTAAAGTGTGACAGAAAGTGAGATGGAAAGAAAGAGAGTGTGTGAGAAATTTAAATCAAAGAAAAATGTTTCTGATTTACAGCAAGGTACTATTGGCAAAGGAAGCAAAAATATAAGAGTTATCTGTACCTCTTTGCAGCCATCTAGTGTTTGTCTGGATTTTAGCTCTGTTTGAGAGCAAAAATGATCATATTTATTGCAAGAAATAAAACTTCATTTGCAAGGTTTTGAAGTAATATGAAAAAGGGGGTATTTTTGTAATGAGTGTGATTATGTTCATACACTACATTGAATCTGGTTATAGAAGAAACTTATTTTCCTATGACAAACAAACAAGCTAGATTTGAACAACACATTAATCCAGAAGAAAACTTTAGAAGATTACCAAGTTTATGTGTTGCCTAGAAATTTGATAAACAAATAAATAACTTCCATATTGTCCATGTAATCAGAGACTGAGTGACTCTATTTTACTCACAGGTCAACAAAGCTCAGGTAAGGCCTAATTCAAAGGGTAGATTCTGATTCAAAGGACCAATTCTGGATTCCTCTTAGAAGGCTGATTGCAGAGTAAAAGTTGCTTTTTTGGTGTGACTTTAAAAAGAATATCAAGAACAATTTAATCCAGTTGAAGTAACACAAACCCTTATAATGCAATTCTGTACATTACCCTGTAAAAATAAGTTCAATGATGAATGCTGCCTTGTTATTCTTTAAGAAAACAGGTTTATTATTCTAATTGGGTTTATTATTCTGATTGGGTATTTATTTTAGATTTGTTATTTAGTGATGAATTCTTTAAAAAGTCCATCTGGATAGCAGCAGCTAGCCATCATTGATGGCTCTAATTTGTCACTGACAGTGCGATCATCTGGGGAATCCAGAATGGTGAATTAGATCAGGAAATGGAATAAAATTTCCTGTAAGCAAGAACTTGCAATTCACTTCCCTAAGATGTCAAGAAAATGGCATGATTGTGGCCATGTAAGTAGATATCAAAATTTAATTTGAAGTGGGTTTTTTTAAAAAACAAACAAACCTGCTATTCATTTCCAGAGTAGGGCTGATTGACATAGACCCAAAGGCATTAAAATGATTGATTGTAAATTACTGTTAAGCAATACATTCAACATTGAAGATCTGGCTGTTTCCCCAAACATTTGAGTCAGGTGGGTAGATGAATCCTGTTACTATAGATAGTGAGTGGGGTCAGTTGTTTATCCTTGGGTGCTGGAGGTGTTTGTTTGGTAAATGTGTCTGTTGTAATCTTATAAATTGTCCAGAATCTTTTGTATGAAATAGGTGATTATATAAACCCTTTAAAAAATACACAGGTAGACACTGAGTTATAACAGTTGATAATCAAATAATGCAGAATAACAGAATTGAAAGGGACCTTGGGAGGTCTTCTAGTCCAACCCCCTCTCAAGCAGGAAAATCTATATCATTTCAGACAAATGACTGTCCAATCTATTCTTAAAAATGTCCAATGTTGGAGCATCCACAACTTCTCGAGGCAAGTTATTCCACTGATTAATTGTTCTGTCAGGAAATCTCCTTAGTTCTAGGTTAGTTCTGTCCTTGATTAGTTTCCATCTATTGCTTCTTGTCCTGCCTTCTGATACTTCAGAGAATAACTTGACTTCCTCTTCTTTGTGGCAACCCTGAGATATAAGAACACTGCTATCATGTCTCTCCTAGTCCTTCTTTTCATTAAACTAGACATACCCAGTTGCTGCAACCCTACTTTATATAGACGCTAGTCCTCTGTCATCTTTATTATTCTTTTCTGCACTTCTAGATTTTCAACTTCTTCTTTTTATATTGTTGGGACCAAAACTGGATGCAGTATTCCAATTGTGGTCTTGCCAAGACATTATAAAGTTATACTAACAGTTCTCCTGATCTTTATTCTATCCCTCTGTTAATGCAGCCAAGGACTATGGCTCATATTTAAGTGATTGTCCACTACAAGATCCCTCTTGCAGTTACTACTATTGGGTACTACTATTGATGTTACAATGGACTTCATAAAAGTACTTATAACCTGTCCTTGAAATTAAGACTGCAGTACATCCGTCCATGGTGATATGAATGTGTTTCATGCACTTGCACTTGGTCATATTTATGAACAGTTGCACTGTCCCAGGGTTGACTCAGTGTGATTTGTGATGTTTTCTGCCATTTTCCAGGATAAAATAAGAAAAAAACACCCATTGAATATGCTGAATGACTGCAATGACCTATGATTGCAATTCTGGGCTTCATTGTGGTTGCACATTGAGGACTTTCCATAATAAAAATGATTTTTTGAAAATTGCTAGATGAAATGGGGGTAGATGGCTACAAATGATAACAATATAAACATCCAAAGCATATTGCTGGCTTTTTCAAAACACACACTGTTATCTTCCTTGCCTATTGCATAGAACAGGAGTGTCAAACTTGATTTCATTGAGGGCCGTATCAGGATTGTATTTGACCTTAGGGGGGCAAAGTAGGTGTGGCCAAGGTGGGCATGGCCAGCTAGAGGTCATTTCTTTCTGTCTGTCTTCCCTGGCATCTGTACATGAAGCACATGGACTGATTTCCTCATACAATATAAGTAGCCAAGCGCTAGGTTTTGCCTTTTTCTGTAAAATCACCTCCATTTTATTGTAAAACCTATTTCACCCATCCTTCCTCAGCTAAAATTCCCTCTTTCAAGAAATACTCACACACATTCATAAAACACACAAGCCTTCAATAGAACTGGCCTTCACAAATATATACAACATGTATGTTATATAACATATACAACTCATGTCAGCCAGCAAACAATTTATAAAATGGCTGGATGTACCAATCATAAATTAAAATATTTTACTCCATGGTTTGCTGAGCAAGTCATAGTAGCCCAGTTCATACCTGATGCTAGATTATCATGGATGGATTCACATAACTTGCTAAACTGAAAGCAGATAAACTACTTTATGGCTTATTATTGTGTGAGAACCCAGTCATGTTCTGTTCTCCATGAAATGGACCTCTCTGTTCTCTGGGGGATTCTTTGGACAACACAAACTGCTGAGTATGTACCAGCTGAGTTGACTAAATACATTTCCAATATGCTGTAATAATGGAATGAATTATTATCTGTGGTATCTGCCATGTTTATACAGAATGCTTTATAATGCGCAACAGTCAGTAAGGTCAGCGGTTAAAGTGTGCATTTATGAGAAGCAGTTTTCATGCAAGAGACTCTCTTTGGCACTGTGATTTTGGCAGGTGCGTTGATCCATGAAAGCACGGAAATTGCTGTGTTTAGCATAATCCCAGATACCACTGTGAGAGGATTTATTAATTGCTCACAGTTGCCAGCTGAGATTAAACCAATTCACAGCCATCTATGGAAGACCTAAGGTTGGATTTATATTCTTGAGGGCCACTGTTAGAGATATATGCCTTTCCTCCTCCCCCAATGCGTATAATATGACATCCTGCAGGAGCTCTGGATGAGATCAGGCCAAATCAATGTGATGATATCATTACGTTCTGATCTCATTTTTCCTTCAAGGAGTTCTAGGACAACTGATAACATCTTGACCTTCAAATTTATATGCAACAACCTTATATACAGGTTATGATTTGAAAAAAAGACTTCTCTAACCTAATCCACTGACCATTGGGGTGATGGAGACTATAATATTTGCACAAAACAAACTACTTTGGCAGAAGAGACAATATAAAAGTATTCATGCCGAAAACACATGTTCCCTATAACTTTATAATAGTTTTGTTTATGTTATTAAATTTGCCAATGAATTGCTCAATATTAAATTCACAGTTTTCAATTTACTTTTATATCCCTTCTTCTAGATGTTATCAGTGGGGAATTAGCCTTAAATCATTGTACAGCTGCAAGAAATACAGGACTGCCCCCCCCTCCCATGGAATCTTATCTATCTCTTCTCAAAGTAAGGCAGTCTGGTGAGATTTCTATATTACAGGTAGAATACAATAAAATAGTTCTCTTGAACACTACATGTGTGGATATGATTGCTTGCTTCAATTTACTTATTTGTCAAATTTAGCTACCATCCATCTCACTCTCAGAGTGACTCTGGATAATGTACAGTTAGAAGAATGAAAACAGAAAAACCATATAGAAAGCATGCCCTTCAGTAAAAGGAGCCAGGTAGAAACAAAACTAAATCAATTTTTGCATGTAAGTTACATGTAATTCAATTGTAAATAATAGAAAAAGCAAGCCTCATTGCAAATGCATTTATATTTTCATGAAAGTTCTTTGGCCCAGCCAAAGAATTTTGATTCAACTCTATATCAAATCAAGGCTTTGCAATGTTTTATTACTGCATCTGGTTTTGGGGGTGGAAGGAATTTTATACAAATTATGAAACTTAAAATACTTTTTAAAAATGGGGCAATGGATGAGTATTAATGGCATCAGTTCAGCCTTAGAAACAAGATAAGAGGCTTATTTATACATCAAAACATTAGGTATAAAGTGGGCAACCTGTACAAGACCACACATTTACTTGTTCCATCTCTGATCTTCCTTGACTGAGAAGATCTGGAGGGGAAATGTATCCAGAAAATGTATTTATAAACCTATTAAGAGTAGTAGAATGCAAATATGTTAAACTTTAATAAAGTAGGATGAGTTCATGCAATAGACTTCTACACTGCAAAATGGACAGAATAGGGAAGGGACCATAAGAATAGAAAAACTGGACACAAGTGAGCACAAAAGACTTCTCTGCATACTTGCGTATTTATGTTCTTAAATATTTGAACAAAGTAAGGGTGATTCCGAATTCTTTAGGATATCCCCACTTTCCCCCTGGTTCCACTTTAGATTAAATACAATTTAACATTTAGTCACAAAACTAATTAACCAGTAATACTGCTCATTGGAACCAATTAGCTAATTATTACTTGAAACTGATTAACTTTCAGGCATCATGAATTTTTTTAAAACCACAGTTTAGATTTGAATGATAAAGGAAAACATGGTTAGTCTAAAACAGAAGCTAAAGCTTCTAAATTGTTCAGTGGAACTCTTGTCAATCCATCAAGGACAGGAGAAGCCAATGTTCACAGATGGTTATTCTCATTAAACTAAACAATGCTTTAAGATGCTATATGTGAACACATCCACTATCTTGGATCTTTTAGATCTTTAAACCTCACACTGAGAGGTGAAATCATTCTTGCTGGGCTCAGAACAGCCAATTTTAGTATTCAGAACATCTGATATCAATAAGAAGAGCATTTCATGAAAAAGAAGAAATGAAATTGTGAAGATGGAAAGCAGAGGTTGCTGTGAATGTCAAAACGTCTCCCTTTGCAGTGTTGAAACTTAACTTCCAGTGATACTTGGCATATACGGAGCAGTAAAGCTGCTAAAAGAATAACTTGTTCCTCTCTAATGGCATATTTAGTTCATCTTGGGTAATAAGGAATGCAATGAAATGCAACATTGAGCAAAATATTGAACTAGAGATATTGGAAAAGGTTTACATGAATGGAAAAGGAACAATAGCTGTAGTTCCTGTTACATTTCACTGTAATTAATCCCAAATTGCTATTAACTTGTGTAAGATGGGTGGGCGGGCTAAAGTCCAAGGAACAAAAGGAAAGAGCAAAAATGAGGGAAAAACAAGAAGCAAAGCTGAACAAAGACAATTTGGCATTGGTTCAGAAAAGTCAAATCTCTATCTCCACTTGCAAATGATTGCAGTACAATCATTTATTAGTGTATAACTTTTAGTAGTGCCTTAGTTCTGTTTTCTGTTCTGGCAGCTCGAACACTATTATAATAGCAGAATCCATTCAAACACCTTCAGTCTTATGTTTTTGTTTGGAAAGTTATAGAGAAACTAAATATGCTATATGGTATATTTATTCAAAGTCAGTATGTATTTATTTGGTCCCGGATTATCATATTAACAGAATACAATAGGCTGTGGGTGTGGCTAATTAGAGAGAGCATATTTTCTGTTAACAGGGTTTTTCTTAGTTCACAGCAGCTCCTATTGAGATCTAAAGGGGAAATTAAACTGGGCTATTATCTGGTTGACAACTGAGGGAAGTGGAACTTCATTTCACCCTAAACACAAATATCAGATCAGGCAAAATTTCAGCCTTTTTTTAATGCATCAAACACATATTTTAAAAAGTATATTGTTGACATGCAGAGAAAACTAGATCAGTTCACATTGGCATGTGATCCCTTTGTACAATTATGAAGCTCCAATGCCCTTCCTTGAAATCCTTCTTTTTCTAGTACTCAGCTATCATTTTAATTTCCCCCAATGGTTCTGATATAGCACAGTTGTAGGGCCCTCTAGGAAATTTGTCTAAGAAACGCCCATCTCTTCATTTCAGAAGTTGTGGGTGCTCAGTTACTGGAGGCTTTTAAGAAGAGATTGGACAGCCACTTGTCTGGAATGATAAGATCTCATACTTGTGCAGGGGGTTGGACTAGAAGACCTCCAAGGTTCCTTCCAACTCTGTTATTTTCTTCTTCATATCCATTAGAATAGAGTTATAGTTAAGTAGGCCATCAGGAGGCTTTGCCAATGGAATTGAACTAACCCAGGGCTTAGTTAGGACTGATGGTACTTTTGGTGCAGGTTACAATATAAAACTATCATCCCCTCCCACAGATCTACCCATTTCATAAGACGCTGTTGGCTGCTACAAGTTGTGATCATTAACTTGATGGTGAAGTCATCCATTACCAGATCTCTAAAACATCTAGGATGTTTGTTCTTGCCTCAGTTTACCCTTAGCCTTTTTTTAGTGTATAGGCAGGCGTATTTTCAAACAAACTGGGCTGCAACTGTTCACATTTCAAATTATTTGTTCAAAAAATAATCTCTGTGAGTCTACATATGACGAAAGGTATTGCTGGAATGTCAGACTATGTTTGAGTATAATACATTGCTTTATATCCTGGTCACTTTGTATTTGTTTCAATTAAAGCAATTTTTGAAATAAAAATAAAACAACCTGGCAAGTACCAAGGACATTATCCATAGACAGACTACTGCCCAGTTGTGTATCCAGGGGTTACTGGATACTGCTCACACATAAAATTTAATAGCACATTTAGCCCTCCCTCCCAATAACTCACTCCTATAGTGAAACCGAGACTTTGTCCAGCGTTTGAAGGAAAACATAATGAGCCCCTATAAAGGCCTGATATTTCTGCATAGGTCTTGCATTAACACTTTACCAGAGTTCTCCCCTTGCCCTCAAGCAGTTAAATGATATGGCCTCCAGAAGACCCTTTGTTGAGGGCTTTGTCAAATTAAAGTCAGTGCTGGCTCGATAGAATCATCAAGCTGGAAGGGGACATTTAGATGATCAAATCCAACCCTGCTCTGTGCAAATTACAGCACCCTCAACAGATGTTCATCCAGCTTCCATTTGATTATATCCAGCGAAAGGGAGTTCACTTCCACAGATGTGTAAATGGCATGGTAACATGCAACTCTGTATCTTTTTATTGTATTATTAGATTTTGAGATTTGATAACGGCTTTCAAAATGTCTTCTTGAATCCTACCGTTAGTAATCTCTGGCAGAAAATATGTGTTGCTTGAAGGCTACAAGAGTTTAATGGAAGGAGTTTAAATGCTGGACAAGCCACAGCTGTGCTCCAGCACCAGAGCTGGCGTGAACAAATATCTCCAGCTGTTCCCCTGAACTTCAACCTGGGGGGGCAAAGAACATAAAAATAGGATTATTTTTTTGGTTCCACATCCTTAACTTTACTACATCAATATGCTGCAGATTGCCAAAGACAGTTATGCCTTTTTAGCAACCCTGAGTAATATGAGGGATTTTTATTTACAGCTTAGTGCCAAATGTTTGTAATTCATTTGGATATTTCAGTTTTATGTGACAAAATCAACAGAACTGAATCCTCCTATTTAGGTCTTCAAGCCAATTTGGGATGGTGTTTTTTTTTAGGACTTAACAGCCCTAGAGAATGAAGGCAACTACAGTAACGAAGTCAGCAAAACAAAACAGAGAAATAAAGAAAAAATAAATTTGCTTTATCTGTTATATTAAAACATGGTTTCCTTGATCCTGATTTGTTCAAGGCATAATAGCTTGATTGACATAGATGATAAATCAAAGCTAACCAATTCACACTGGCTTTTGTTCCTTATTTAGCATAACCATTTTTGTTCATAACTGGAAGAAATGTTTGTGTGAATTTAATGCCCACATTAACAGAACTAAATTATACATTATAGAGAAATTGCTGCAGGAAGCTGGTTATTCACATATCTACAAATTGCTTGCTGAAGTGTGGATGACCTCATTTTTTTATCCTATTTCCTAATCAATTAAGATATGCTTATTTTAGCACAGGATAGATCAGAAATGCAGCACAAAATTAACATGGTAATACAGCCCTGAGGGTTCAACATTCAATACCAGAGTGATTCCCCACCCCCCACAATCAAAGATTATATCAGCATGGCTGGGCAGGAGTTCAGATTTGATCACTAGAAATTTGGCAGGTGCAGAGGCACAAAGGTAGCACCTGCTGCAACCTCATAAAGCATCTGTGCTTTTTTCCAGCATTGTGGGGCAGGCAGCTGGGCACAGTAGGTGATCCTGGAACCACCACAGCTGTGTCAAGGTGTTACAGGCATTAGTTACATTTACACTCCTGCAGGAATATTTGCAGGGTTGTAATGCATACAGGTAACCTTCAACTTACAACCATTTGTTTAGTGACCGTTTGAAATTATAATGGTACTCTAAAAATGACTTACAACCAGTCCTCACACTTATGACTGCTGCAGCATTCCCACAGTCATGCGATTGAAATTTGGCTGCTTGGCAACTGGCATGTATTTACAATGGTTGCAGCATCCTGGGATCCCCATTTGCAGATTTCCCAGACAGCTTCCGACAAGCTAGATTCACTCAATGATTGCCTGGTTCACTTAGCAACTGCAAACAAGGTCATAATAGCACAGGGTTATCGGGATTTAATTTGCTTTTAGTATTTATTAATCGCTATGTTTTTACTTTTTTCTATTTTAATTTCCTGTGCACCGCCCCGAGTCCCTGCGGGGAGAGTGGAGCAGTTTATAAATTTAATAAAATAAAATAAAATAAATAAAATTGGGCATGACTCACTTAGCAACCCCCTTGATTAGTACTGGAAATTGTGGCCCCAACTATGGCTGTAAGTCAAGAACTACCTGCACCAAAATGGGCAGAGCTTTGACCACATTGTAAATACCACATTGGCTTTGCCAAAAAACATACTTTGTGAAACTCCTGTACGCTTGCGTGCTAGAAACTTCCTTTGAAAATCAAATAAAAAATCGTGCCCAGCCCTTGTATCCAAAATCATTAGTGCTGCTGGGTTTTTTTTGACAAATTTTCTTTACCTGTTGGCAGATCATTCTGTGAAGGAACCATACAATCATTGCTGAAGCTAACACAGTTGAATAAACATTCCTTTCAAGGGCTTTGCACAAGTCTAGCCTCAGCCTCTTTTCAAAATCTGGCAATTCTGTCTGCACATAAGCTTGTAAGCATAGCATGTGCTTGTAGACTGCTATAAATTTTGCCATTCACATCAGCTGATGAAAATTCCATCTGGAAAAAGCCTCTTCCAAATTAACATGGGGTGATATGATACCAGAAAAGCATGATTCAGCTGCTTGCAATCAACACACGACCTAGCAACCTTTCCGCCAACATTCAATTGGTCAAAGTCACCTCTACATTTTGAGTGCCTCACTTCTTTAGTGCAAACTGTATTCCTACTCTACATAACTGGGAAAAAGAGAAAGGTAAGGGATGCTGCTTATGACAACCTTGAAGTCAAGTTGAGACAGCAAGGAAGGGATGGAAAACTCTAGACTCTTTCCTGGAGTCAACAGGAAGTTAACAATGCCATCCTTGAAGTTTCCTCAGAAATGAAGTAAGAATTTCCATAGGCAGGTTCCGCCACCAGTGTTGTAGCCTTCCAGATTGCAGAACCTCTACTGGTAACTGTGAAACTACAATCGTGACATCACATTTGCCTGCAGAGATTTCTCAATCTGGGACTGGTATCTAGTCTGAGAGATGTTTTTATTTATTAAAGTATTCATTGTAAGCCAAATAAATGGACTTTTCCTGGTACCTCAGTATTCTTCATTTACCCAAGGAATTATATTTCAATTTTCAAAAACAATATATACAGTACTGAAACTTCTAAGCTACTGTGTTGCTGGGAGGCATGATCGGTAACTTCATTTCTACTCTACCAATATGCATTCACCAAATGCAGAAAGAGGTTTCTACAAATACACTTTCTGTATGCAAATGTCTAAGTCAGGGGTCCCCAACCCCCGCGCCGCGGACCGGTGCTGGTCTGTGGCTTGATAGGAACCGGGCCGCAGTGAGCGGCGCAACTCTTAGAGGAGGGAGAGAAGGAGGAGGGAGGAAGGGGCAGCCCCCTGAGCATAGTGCGCACCGGGGGTAGGAGAGCATAGGTGCGGCCACTCGCGCCGTTGGGGGCCCGAGAGGGGCGAGTGAGCCAACTCACCCCTGTGCGTGCGCATGCGCCACCTGTTCCCCCTCCCCCTGCTCTTCCTCTATGCCAGTTGAGCCATGGTCACCGGTCCGCGGAATTTTTTAAACTTGAAACCGGTCCCTGGTGCCAAAAAGGTTGGGGACCCCTGGTCTAAGTGACCCCTACTATTAATTGAAAGGGTAGAGCTCAGGAACAGTTGGGAAATTATCTTCTTCCTGCCACCCAGTTTCCAGAGAGGACAATCATGGAGATGAAGTGGCCCTTCCTCTCCAACATTACTGAAAAGGGACTGCAGAGAAATGCATATTGTTATAATTTGTGCACCAATAAAAGTAGCTCCAGAGGAGGTTTACTTGTGGTAAATCAGAGTTCCGTTCTATTAAATGGATTATTTATTATTCTGCATGGCATACAAAAAAGGAGTTTTAACATGATGCTTATATATAACAGCCCTTTTTGTATGGGCGGGGGGATTGGGTGGGGTGGGGAGTCTCTTTGTGAACTTACAACCATTATGTCACAGTGTTTTCCACAACGGCTATTTGGTAACAGCTGGCTCATGTTCCTTTCTGACAAAGCTGTGGTGGAGCTGAAGACCACCTTGGGGTGAACCATAACTGTTGCTTTGGCAACGATTAGTCAGCACGTGCTTGATTGTTCCACTGTTTTTCCTGGGGTATTTGCAGGTGGTGGGAGGTTGTTCGCAAAGAGGGGTCATAACCTTGTGATCTTTTCAGATGTTGCAACAAATTGGGGGACAAAAACATTTTCTTTTTTTCAAACCGATTAAGCAATTCTTACTATATGTCACTGGAGGAGACAGCTGCAGCCCATAGTTGGAATCTCTTTTAATAATAATAATAATAATAATTTTATTTTTAAACCGCACCCTCTCCCCACAGGGACCCGGGGCGGTGCACAGGCAGAATAAAAACAGTCAAAAAATACATACATTTCATAAAAAACAATTAAACCAACCCTGTGCTAAAAATTCGCTAAAAATGTGCTACCCCATTAAAAAACCCCAAAGACAGAGAGACTATCCTAGGCCGGCCAGACAGAAGAAGTGTGTTTTTAGCTTGAGACGGAAGGAGCGGAGGTCAGTGGTCATCCTGATATCGGGGGGAAGGTCATTCCAGAGGGCCGGGCCCGCCACAGAGAGAGCCCTTCCCCTGGGAGTCGCCCGCTGACAGAGTCTAGTGGACGGCACCTGGAGAAGTCCCTCTCTGTGGGAGCGGATCGGCCGTGAGGATGTATGGGGCAGGATCCGATCCCGCAGATAGCTAGGTCCCGAGCCATGGAGCACTTTGAAGATGATAACTAACACCTTTTGAAAGTATTGGTCACAATTCAACAAAAAGTGATACACAAGACTAGGCTACTTCGTGATAAGAGAGCCTGGGCAGTCACTTTTCTTCCCATCCTATCCCCATTTTCAAGCAATGGAACTTTTATGTTTCATGATCATAACTATTGCAAATCACTTCAAGGGACATTATCAAAATAATTATTTATATTTTCCAGCTGTGTCTATGCATACTGCAATTTCATTTAAAAAACGTCTAGCATCAGTAACATGGAAACCAAAACAAAATAGCAAACTACGAAATGAAAAGCTGCAGTGAAGTTTAGTAAAGTAAACTTATCACAATCTATTGGCACCAATAAGATGACAAGAGTCGCACTGCCTTCCTAAAGACAATTGTTAGGATATTCAGCCTTATATTGGGTTGACAATATATATGAGCCTATCTTCTTCAGAAGTTATGTAACTTTAAGAACTGTGTTTGAATCTGATTGGCTGTGAGTATCAGCTATACTATATAATCAAGGTCAGGAATGCAGCTCATTCCCTGTTCGATTCCTTGCGATCCTGTGTTTTTCCTGATTGCCGTTGAAGAAGAAGAAGGAGGTTTTGTTTGCATCACTGTAAGATAAACTCTGTTTGGTGTAGGACTGTTATCATTGTTTGAGAAGTTAGTCAGAAGAAGCATTTTAGTTGCTACAAAGTAAAGACTATTTATTCTCAATAAGGGTGGAGATAGCATCCATTTATTTTTATTTATTTATTTTATTAAATTTATACCCCGCCCTTCTCCTTGTTAGGACCCAGGGCGGCGCACAGGCATTATTAAAACCACAAAAATACAATAAATATCAATTTAAAATATATTAAATTAGATTAACCTGTGCTAAAACCCATGTTAAAAAACCTATCCATGCTCTTATTGGACTGAGTCAGATTACTAATTAATTAGCTAGGGTATATAGCCCCCCTTGGAGTAGCCACACCCAGTTTCCGACTCAGTTCCAGCTCTGGGACTGTTCGGTGTCCAACTTCTACTTGAACGATTTGAATTTAACTGTGAGATTTGAATTTAATCACATTGAGCGCTGTGAGTAGACAGGGGACCCCCTCCTTTGGTGGCAGCCCGGGCTCAGGCTTCCCTGTCTCTATCCAGCCACCGGCCCCGGCCTTCGGCTGTATTTAAGGCCTCAATACTAGCCTCCTACCTGAGCCTTCCCCACCTGGGATTCCAGCGATCCACGCTGCGGCTGCCGCTGTTTAGGACTGGAGGGTGAGGTCAAGCGCTGCTAGGAGGCGGGCCGTACGCGCAGCTTCGCTGTGAGGCCTTGTCCCTGCAGCGGCAGGCGCGTGCTCTGCTCCCCGGCTCGCTTCGGCCTGCCGCGCAGGCGCGATCGCTCCCAGGGCCTTATCTCCCCGATCGGCGAAAATCAGCTGGGAGGCGGCTGCATCACTCCGCGAGGAAGCGCAACGGTTCGGGGGTAGCGGCTGAAGCCGGGCGCGCCCTGAGAGGCCTCCTTGAGCTCCGGAGACCACCGGACGTTGGCGGCGGCCATTTTGGCTGCTTAAGGCATTGAAGATTCGCACGCTTTTCTCCCGGCCGCCATTTTGTCTGCAGACTTCTGAACAGTGAGCCATGGCTGAAGCGGCTGGTACAGGGCCTAGCAGAGACCACGATCAGGCCCAAGGCCTGTCCCCTGCGGTGAGCACGCCTACCCCCCCCCGCTGACAAGGGCCGTTCCCAGACGAGGTCTAGATCCAAGTCACGACCCAAGGAGCCTTCGTCAGCTTCCTCCTCAAAGGGTGGATCGACCAGGGCCCAGGCCCCCCAGGCCCCTTCTACACCTTCGGCGGGGGAGGCACCCCCCGGGTCCAGACCTCAGCCTGACCTGGCCCTGGCTTCAACGGCCCTCACTCCACCCGGGGGCCCGCTTCACCTGGACCTGCCCCAGGGGCCTTTCAGCCCTGTCCGGCCTATTGACACATCTGCAGTCTGGGGACAGGGGGCCATAAGATATCCCTCCAGGGCGGCCGAGGCCACTTTCATGCCCACAGCTGCAGGATTGCGCCAGGATGGGGCTTGGGCCTCGGCCCTTCCGCCACCCCTCCCTCCCTGGCAGGCCCCCACTCCAGCCCCCTCGGCTATCCAGGACTTCATCTCTGAGGCCATCCGTCAGGGGATTGCTGCGGGCATGCAGGAAAGGGCCCATGGCTACCTTTTGGCTCCGGGGCCAGGCCCGGCCCCACTCGTCCAAACTACGGCACCGGGCCCGTACCTCTCCCCCGTGGGTCAGGAGGATGACTCCTCCCCCGTCTCCGATGAGGAGGACTGCCGTGAGACCAATTTGTCAGGGGACGAGGACCAGGGGCCCGAGAAGCCGGCCAGTACCGGCCTTTTCCCACAGGCCCTCTTCACTCCACTCCTGGAGAAGGCCAAAGCCACCACCTGCTTTAACCCGGAGCCGTCCTGGTCTGCACCGGCCCAGGCCCCCAGATCCTGGTTCTCCGAGCCCACAGTGGAGACCGAGGCCATTCCCACGCCCCTGATGTTCGTGGACGCCATCCGCCGGCCCTGGGGGACCCCGGGGGCGGGCCCAAGCACCACCAACCTGGAACGGCGGTTCTACAATGTGGAGCCTCTGCTGGAGGATGCGCTGGCATGGCCGCAGGTCGACACCCCTATCGCAGCGCTATATTCGGCCACAACCCTTCCCGGCGGACAGGAGGACCTTCTCAAGCCGGAGGATAGACGGGCCGAACAAGTTCTATGCAAGGCGCATCAGTCGGCTGCGTGGGCCGTGAGGGCCTCGACTGCGGCCTCGTTTTTCACCAGGTCCAGCATCACCTGGCTCCAGCAGCTCCAGGAGCGGATCCCGGTGGCGGACGCAAGGGCGCACCAGGATCTTAATAAAATCGTGGCGTCCGTCCAATTCACCGCAGACGCCACCCTGAGCGCCGCCCGGTTCGCCTCCCGCGCCTTGGCCTCCTCGGTGACGTCCAGACGCCTATTGTGGCTACGCCAATGGCAGACTGAACTCCGCCATAAGTGGAAGCTGGCGTCCGAACCTTACCCCGGGGGCGCATTGTTTGGGGACTCTCTGAAGCCCTTACTCGTTGAGGGTAAAGACAAGAAAATGACTCTGCCCAATAACCCCAGACGGGGGGCGGGCAGGCCGGGCCCATACCCCCGACGCCAACAACCCAGGGGACAGTCGTTTGGGGGTGGTTTCCGCTCGGAGACACAATACCAAGGGTTTCGCCCCCACGGGGGCTATGGCCAGCGCCCGCGGGTGCAGCAGCAACAACAATACAGACCACAGAGGGGTGGGGGCTCCAATCGGCCCTTTCGAGGGGGCGGTAGCCGTCCCTACCACAGAAACTGATTCCCAACAGGTCTCTCCCCCCATAGGCGGCAGACTACGGCTGTACGCCTCGCAGTGGGAAAGGTCCACATCGGATGCCTGGGTCTTGTCCACTGTCAGGGATGGGCTGACTCTGGACTTTGAGGCCCTTCCTCCCCCGACCTTTGTTCCTTGCCCCATCCCCAGCAATCCAGGGTCCAGGGCCCTGATGGAGCAAGCCATCTCACACCTCCTGGGGATAGGGGCCATCTGCCACGTCCCAGCCGGGCAGGAGGGCCTGGGATTTTACTCCCGGCTGTTCTGAGGCAATTCGGCAAGGCTGTCACTTCAGGGTGGCGGACAGGATCACGGTCACCATGGACGCTAGCCTACAGGGCTGGGGCGCCCATATGGGGGACAGGGCAGCCCAAGGCAGGTGGTCTCTGGAGGAGGCGGCACTCCCCATCAACTTATTAGAACTGAGGGCCATCAGACTGGGGCTGCTGTCCTTTGCCGGGTCTCTTGCAGGGCGTCATGTCCTGGTGCTGACGGACAACATCACGGCCAAGGCTCACGTCAACCGTCAGGGCGGAACGAGATCAAGGGACCTCATGGCAGAAGCAGACAGGCTGGGGGCATGGGCAGAACACAATCTGCTATCAGTGGTCGCAGACCACATTTCCGGGGTGGATAACACCTGGGCGGACATACTTAGCAGGGTGGAAGTGGACCAAACGGAATGGAGCTTACACCCTTCTATTTTTCAGGAGGCCTGTCGGAGGTTCGGGAGACCCCTGGTCGACCTATTCGCTTCCCCGGAGAATGCCCAGCTGCCGAGGTTTTTTTCCAGGTTCCCCATGCTGGGGGCGGAAGGGGTTGATGCCCTTCGCACGCCGTGGCCCCAGGGCCTTATGTATGCTTTTCCACCTACCCCTCTTATTCCTAGGTTGATCCGGCGAATAATCCAGCTGAGGGCAGAGGTCATTCTTGTGGCTCCGTACTCGCCGAGGCGCCCGTGGTTCGCGGACCTGCGGACGTTGTCCTTGAGGGACCCCTGGCGGATACCAGCGGACAGGTTGATCCTGGTCCAGGGGGCCTTGTGGCCGGGTGGCTCCAGCTAGCCGTCTGGAGGTTGAGCGGCTCACTCTGAGGAGTGGCCGCTTCTCGGACAGGGTCATCGGAATGATCCAGGCCTCCAGACGGGCGTCCACAACGCGGATCTACGATGCCACCTGGGCCGTGTTTTGCAGATGGTGCGCGGGGCGTCGATTGTCTCCCCAGGAGGCCACAATACCGCATGTGCTGGATTTCCTCCAGGACGGGCTGGAGAGGGGCTTGTCTCCCAATACAATCAAGAGACAGGTAGCGGCCATTGGGTCGGTGCTCACTTGGGGTAGCGGTGCCTCCCTAGCACAACATCCAACGGTTCGGCGCTTCCTCAGGGGGGCGACGAACTTGAGACCGCCCCCCGTGCCAAGATACCCCACATGGGATCTGACCAAGGTGTTGAGCGCACTCACCCTGGCGCCCTTCGAGCCGTTGGAGGAGGTACCCTGGCAACTTCTCACTCTAAAGGTGGTCTTCCTGGTGGCCATCACCTCGGCCGGGCGTATCTCGGAGCTGAATGCGCTGTTCGTCAGGGAGGACCTCTGCAGGTTCCACGAGGACAGGGTGGTCCTCCGGCTGGATCCTTCTTTCATCCCGAAGGTGGGAACCTGGTTCCACCGCGCGCAGGAGGTGGTGCTCCCGGCGTTCCAGGGAGACCAGGGTCCGGCTCCGGGGGGGCAATGGCACTTGCTACATGTGCGTCGGGCGCGGCAAGTTTACATTGCGCGCACAGCCCCCATCCGCAGGACGGAGTCCCTTTTTGTCTCCTTCTCACCAGGGTCCTTGGGGAAGAAGGTCTCGGTTGCTTCGATCGGGCTCTGCATCGAAAAGGCATACGGCGTGACTGACGAAGTCGCCCCTCGAGGAATAACAGCTCACTCGACACGTAGCGCGTCTACGACTTCGGCCTGGGCTCGGCAGGCCTCCTTGGAGGAGATCTGCAAGGCAGCAGCTTGGTCATCTCCTTCTCCATTCGTGCGCCACTACAAACTGGACAAATTTGCAGCAGCTGAGGCGGAGTTTGGCCGTCGGGTGCTGCTGGGGGCTGTTCCCCAGGCGGTGTCGCAGGACTGATCTCGCCCCTCCCATGGGGAAAGCAGCGGCTTTGGTATGTCCCATACATGGATGCTATCTCCACCCTTATTGAGAAAGGGCGTTGGTACTTACCTGATACGCCTCTTCTAATAAGGGGGGAGATAGCATCCAGCCCATCCCTGGCTCGTCCAGCCTGCTTGGGTTTGCACGGTTACCTTTGTTTCTGGTTCGTTCTGTCGTTATATTACTAAAGGAGTTGGTGTTTGCACCGGTGAGTCAGTGTCTTTCATTCGTCGTAAACTGGGTGTGGCTACTCCAAGGGGGGCTATATACCCTAGCTAATTAATTAGTAATCTGACTCAGTCCAATAAGAGCATGGATAGGTTTAACCCATACATGGATGCTATCTCCCCCCTTATTAGAAGAGGCGTATCAGGTAAGTACCAACACCCTTTTTCTTACTATCACTGTTTTAGAGTTTGTTTGTGGTTTACAGCAATGTATCTCTTTACTGTCCAGTGAATTACACTATTCCGCATTCATTAACTAACACTGGTAAAGGAACCAGAGTTCTGACACTGGTTCTGAACCCAGAGTTGCTAACAACAATAATTTCCAAATTACAGGGTTCACCGTTTATTTTTCATTTATTTTTCATTTATTTTTCACTCTTGGGCTGGGATGAAGAGTCAACCTCCCCCCTTTAAAGTACATTTGTAAGACTTTGCATCAGTGTTTTTCAAATGTGATGACTTTAAAATGTAGGGACTTCAACTCCCAGAATTCCCCAGCCAGCATTCTGGAAATTAAAGTCTGCACATCTTAAAGCTGCCAAGTTTCGAATACTCTGCTCTCCATTTTAAACACAGTTTAAAAAAAAATCTTAGGCCCTGATGTGAGTTCCAGAATCATTTGGGGAGATGATGGTAGTGGTGGTGGTGATGGTGGCTGCACGACGTCCTTCCTTTGGTGCTCCTTTTGAGATTACTAACCTCCAATGAACTTCCACTGCTACCTCCCCCTGTGCTTACTGGAAGATTTACAAGGGTTGGAATCAGAAGAGCCACTGAGCATTGCAGAGGTGCAAACAGGGGTGGTATTCAGCAGGTTCGGTGTATCTATTCATGAATTTGTTGGATGGTATTTATTTAGATTCCTTTCTTGAATGGATAGCTTGACTTACCAATCGCTTGAATTTGGGGGTTCTCCGAACTGCACAGAACCTTCTCCTGAACCCCTGCAAACCCCCAGCAGCATACCCCTGAATTACCTGAGGAAGCTACCTCCCTAACTCTCCTGTTTAGAGCTGGACCATTTTTTTCTGATAAAAAATATTTTAACTGGACCTTTCACCTAGGTTGTAGATAGTGCTGGAATCTGGTCCTCTTTGGGGCTGCTTTGGTGTGGCTCAGCTCTTTTATTACCGGGTCTCTTAATATGAATTGCCCAGTTACTCCTTAGTGTGGCTATAATGTGGAAGTGTTTGACACAGGGCATTCCTAGCTCCCATTGAAATGGTTCATTCATTCAAATGCTGGGTAGGTTTCAAATATAAATACTGAAATCTGATAGCTGCAGGTGCGTAATATATTTAACTCAGTTCCCGAATTAATTCTTTTCTGTGTTCATGCAATACTTTGAACCATAAACTTATCAAATGGCTTGGATTGGCAGAGAATTCTAAGCCATAAGCAAAACTAATCAAAATTAATCTTATCAAAGCAAAGCATGTTGTGAAAATAAATTTAAGTATTTATCTAACCCGATTAAGCATAGCGTGAAAACAGATGCTGGCATATTGTAGTGAAATTTTATTTGTCATAGTCAACTATTTTATTTAAATTAACTGTTCTGTGATCTGTTTTGAACACAGTATTGTTGTGGAAAAAGTGCTAGATAATAAGATTATTGTTAACAGAAAGACATAGGAAGGGAATTCATACAATATTGAAATAAGTAGACAGTGTCTCCTGCTGTCCAGTTTGAGGAATTCATTGATTCTTTCACAATATCTGAGGAAAACTCATTTATAGACTTCAAGAATGGTCAATAAACTTTAGATTTAGGGATTTTTTCATAGTTTCTTACTAAATCCAGAGCTGCATTATCTGAAAGCAGCCCAGGAAGATAGACAGAACTACTCAAAGAAGGTGAAAAATGCAAGAATTTGCTTAAGCCATTGAGCAACACTACCATTTGTACACAATAATCTATATACAAACCTGCCCATAAAGCTAACTCTTCTTGAAGTGTAAAATTCTTAGGATGATCTAATATTCTTGTACACTATATCTCATTGGTCATTATTTATTAAAATTTTTATTTCTTAACAAAAATGAAAATTGATCTAGTCCTTCAAAAATGGATATATTGTTAAACCAATATAAATTCAATAATATTATAAACTGGAGGTGAATGGGGAGCTGGTCAGTTAGGAACTAGTATAATTACTTATAATTCCATGCATCTGCTGTCTGTTCTCAAGAGAAAATAAGTTGAAATCAAGAATAGTTTGAATAATTTATATTCCTATGTACCATTATTATCAAAATCAACCTTCTAGAACCTGGAACTGCAACCATCTACAACCAGATATGTTAGATTATACAACAAAGATTAAGGTTGCAGTAAACTAAAAGTAACATAAAACAGAAATCTTTTCCAGCCTTGAGGATGGTTATTAATTACAATATTGGCAATATTTATATTAATGCACCACTACCTTTTCAACTGAAATTTATCAGGTGATTTTCTGTAACTTAAACTACAAACAGAAAAGACCACAACAAAAAATTGAGTATTTCAGGATACATAAGGAGGGTCTCTGGTTCTCATATATCCCACTGAGACTTGTATTCTATCTTTTTAAAAAGCTAGCGGAGAACAGATCTGGGTTTTCTTGGGAATGGATTCTACAATTTCACAGCTATAGCAGACAAGGGCCTGCCTATCAGAGTGTGAATGTGATCAGCTTATTTCTTTAAAAGAAAGAGCTTGGATCTAGCTTGAGTTTTTTTCATGCTCAGAGATTCTTTAACAGAGTTGGAAGGAACCTTGCAGGTCATCTAGTCCAACCCCCTGCCCAAGCAGGAGACCCTACATGTGCCTCTACCTAGGATCAAACTCACAACCTCCTGCTTATGAGGCAAGAGCTCCACCTCTAGGCCACAGCAGCTTGAATCTCTTCCTTAAGATCCTTGAGGTGCAGGCCATACATGTTTTTGAGATCCAAATCACCAGCCTCAATTGGATCTAGAATACAGATAGGTTTTTATAAAGAAACAACTCTTTAAACTCTATGAGTTTACTTGGGTTTGATGTTGTCTGAATATAAGACAAGAGAAACAGGGACAGATGTGGTGTTCAGCAGGTTCTGACCAGTTCTGGAGAACTGGTAGCGGAATTTTGAGTAGTTCGGAGAACCAGTAAATACCACCTCTGACTGCCCCTGCCCCCCATCTATTCTCTGCCTCCCGACTACCAGCTGATTGGTAGATTTTGCAGTATCCTTCCCCTGGAGTGGGGAGGGAATGGAGATTTTACAGTATCCTTCCCCTGCCATGCCCACCAACCCACACCCACCAAGCCACACCACATCCACCAAGCCATACTACGTCTATCAAGCCACATCCACAGAAATAGTAGTAAATTTTTTTGAATCCCACCACTGAATAGGAAGTCAATTCTTTGACAATTATTTGCTAAAACTGCTTGACAATCTTGACACCTCTCTTTTATTTATTGAAGGAGGGTATCTTTTTTGGGCTTCTCTGAAAGAAGATGCAGCTGTTTTAAGAATTACAGTAACTCTAAATCAAATTCTTAAACCAGCTGCATGGAAGCCTGGAAAAAAAAAGCTTAAGTGATTAGCAGACAGTGATATTATGCTCTGTGTTTCACACATGTGCTAATTCCAGACTGCATCAACTATTTTTAAAGCTTATGTACAAGATAGTCTAGTGTCAAAGAATGGCAGAGTTGGGTACCTATTGATCAAGAAGGAACCAATGCAGGGTTTCAGATCAAGTTTAAAATGACCTTCTGCATGATATGCAAACTTGATCAGTGTGTTAATAGAGAAAATGAAAAATAGGAATAGAGAAAAAGGGGGAAAGGGTCACTGAATGGACTGATAGAAGAATGTGAAGAAGCAAATTTTGTTGTAGAAGAGTAGGAAAATGAAGTCATGCTAAGATGTACATTAATACATAATGCCTTTGGAGATATTGATTTGTGTGAACTGGAGAGTATGTGGCTTTGATTATATCCCTGTTCATTGATTTTCTCATACAATTTCCCATTTCCCTTTCATTGGCACAGCAATATGAATGCAACCTGAACAAGATGATTTGACTGAATTTTTCCTCTTAAGATCTGCCTTGTGGCTATGAAAGAGAAGACATGTGTTTGATGTCTTCTCTACAACTGCTCTGAAGGAAAGGCTAAGTGCTCTATTTCTCTTTGCCATCCATGAAGAAATAACTTGGAGAGCCTTGGAAAAGGAAGCATTACAGATGGAACCTCAGAGATGTGCTTTTGAACCAAACAACACCTGTCATCAAGTTTTGCTTTCAAGGAAAGACCAAGCTGTGTGAAAGGATCTCAGTATGTGCATGTGGGACAACCCATTTAGGGAAAAGGGTAAAGAGAAGATGTTGTCCTCCACTCCTTGATTAGCACACTTCAGCCTTCCAAACTACATCCAGCTCAGAGCAAGCATGGCTCGGGACCTAGCTACATGCAAGACCGTCTCCTGCCCCATACGTCCCTGAGACCGATACGCTCCCACAGAGAGGGCCTTCTCAGGGTGCCGTCGTCCGGACAATGCCGACTGGCGACACCCAGGGGCGGGCCCTGCCCTGTGGAACGACCTACCCCCTGAACTCCATACCATTACTGACCTCCGCCTCTTCCGCCAGTGTTTAAAAACACATTTGTTTCATCAAGCCGGCCTTGCATAGCCTCCGCTGTTGACTAGTTTAGATAGTTTTAAAATGGGGGTTTTTAATTGGTTTTAGCACAGGATTTCATATTTAATAGGCTTTTAAAATTTTATATTTTTGTATTGTTTTGTATATTATTTTAATTTTCCTGTGCGCCGCCCTGGGTCCTTTTGGAGAAGGTCGGGATATAAATCGAATAAAATAAAAAAATAAAAAAATAAAAACATGCCACTCAGTTCAGTTTGCAAAATATGTTGATATTTATGAAACATCAGCAAACATCAAACAACGATAAATGGCTGAATGGATAAAAGGTGATAAGGATATATATATTACATATTTCTTTACATGATTGGAAAAACTGGGGCTAAGGAATGAAGGAGTTGAGCTAGATATGATGTAGAGAGTAAACAATAGGATGCTTGTATTTTATATAGTCTGTGATAAAGTTTATGAAATTGCAGATTAACAGAGTTGGAAGGGACCTTGTAGGTCATCTAGTCCAACCTCCTACCCAAGCAGGAGACCCTGCACCATTTCTGACAAATGGCAGTCCAATTTCTTCTTGAAAGTCTCAAGTAATAAAGCCCCCACAACTTCCAAAGGCGAGCTGTTCCATTGGTTGATTGTTCTCACTGTCAGAAAATGTCTCCTTATTTCCAGGTTGATTCTCTCCTTGTTTAGTTTCCATCCGTTATTTCTTATCTGGTCTTCAGGTGCCTTGGAAAATAGCTTGACCCCCTCCTCTCTGTGGCAGCCCCTCAAATATTGGAACACTGCTATTATGTCTTCCCTGGTCCTTCTGTTCAATAGACTAGCTCTACAGGCCCAGTTCCTGTAACCGTTCTTCATAGAACGGTTCATGTTTTAGTCTCCAGTCCCTTAATCATCCTGGTTGCTCTTCTCTGCACTCTGCACTAGAAAGAATGCAGAAAACAGCATTAAAAATGATTTAGGAAGAACAATTACAGGAATTGGGTATGTCTATTTTAATAAAAAGGAAATGGTAGCAGTGTTCCTACATTTGAGGAACTGCCACAAAGAAGAGGGGATCATCTTATTAAAAGAACCTGAAGGCAGAACAATAAGCAATGGATGGAAACTAATCAAGGAGAGAATCAGCCTAGAACTAAGGAGTAATTTCCTGACCATGAGAACAATTAATCAGTGGAACAACTTGCCTCCAGAATTTTTCGGTGGTCCCATCACTGGAGGTTTTTAAGAAGAAATTGAACAGTCATTTGTCTGAATTGGTATAGAGATTCCTGCTTCAGCAGGGCGTTGGACTAGAAGACCTCTAAGGTCTCTTCCAACTCTGTTATTCTGTTCTTTGTATCTTTCCAGTACTGTAAGTAATTAGCATGGAGAATCCCAAAGAAATCAGGCTTTAATTATTTCAGCCTTAATCCTTCTGTATACATAGTAACAGCAGAACAAAGATGGAGAATGGGACACCAGGTGATCCCTCTCCTATTCTGCACCACAACCAGTTTGCTAGATGCATCCATTAACATAGGCATGAAAAGAGGAAGATGGATAAGGAGGCTTCATTTAAAAATGAACAAGCAAATAGTGACAATTTAGCTGTTTCTGAATTTGCAGCTCTAGGGAATAGCCATCCAAAGGACTCTTCTTATCTTTCTAACAAACATACATCCGGCTTTTGATAGATCAAGTAAAAGATTTTCTGATTACTCTGTGTTAATTAAAATATCCCAACTCAATCATTTTACAAAAAGGTTTATGCATTAAGAAAAAAAAACTTCAAGCAGTAATAATGCAACTATGAGACATCATAATCATTCCAGCAGAATCAGAAATGATGCAGCAGGGCCTTCTCAGACCTCAGCAGAATCTCAAAGAAAAAGCAGCCTTCTCCCTGGTTGCCAGGAACTTTTTCTATCAGATAAACTGAAAATTAAATTTGTAGCTTGCTACCCACAAGAGGGAGGTTTCATCACAAAACTGAGAAGGTTGATCCCTTGCATAAAGAGTAACATTCTCCCCTCACCCTTTAAACTCGCTCTGCTGCCACCAGATGGCCTCCCTGGAGCGTTTAAATGTTGAAGGATTCTACGTTTGGTATATAGATTTGCAAGATATTGCTTCTTTTTTAATTAACATTTTTTTAAAAAAAACCATCTTAACAAATGACACATTGAACAATTGTAGAAACAGTTCTTGCATTTTAAACATTGAATTTTTATATGAAGATTTCATAAGAAATCTAAGACCTAATTATCATTTGTTTTTCACTGCTACTATTTTATTTTGATTGTTTTAAAACTCTTGAATAAAAAAAAATTCAAGAAATAATGTCTTTATTCTGCCATTGATTCCATTCCTACATAACATATGCTAGATTACATCTCATCTTATATGCTACAATACATTTGTTGAAATTAATAAAACAAGCTATGAATTGTTGACTGGAATTTAGCTTATTTGGAATAGTTCCATTGAAACCAATGGGATTGTATGGCAAGTTTAAATTAGTCTTTCTTTTTGTTTTCAATGACATTCTAAACTCACTGTATTTAAACTTTTGTGCTAAGCAGTTTATCATCTTTTATGCTAAATGTGTAGACGCTGAAACAAAGAAACACTAATAAAGCTGAACAAAAATTAAGAGAGTAATCAAAATAATATTTTAATCAGGTGATAACATTACGTAATTTGGTCTTTAATGTTCTAATTGTCTAATGTGTTGGCAATCCTTGATGAATCTGGTGAATGTTCAAAATGTTACATATAACTGAGACTAATGACAGCTCTTAGCATCACCTCCCGTTCAGCACACATGCACATGCGTGTGAATGCACACACACACACATCTTCAAATTTGTAGGCAGCCCCATTGAATCAGCTGGGATCACCAGTGTTCTGAAATACGTACTGACCTTCCTGTATGTTAGACACCCACTATAATACACATCTGGTCTTGTCTGGGACCAACAGCTCATACTATCAAGCAGATTGCAATCAGCAATGATTTACAAAAATAATTGCTAGTGGTTTACAAATAATTATTAGCAGATAATAAAAAGTGTTACGCTTACCGGAAAAGATTTGTTTGTAATGCTTCCTGGATTCAAATTTACCCATGGATTAACAGGTGGGGAGCATGGCTTATAGAGAAGGGGAGTTTCCAGCTGAGAAGTACAGAGCAAAAATTCACCTAAGTGGCATTTTATAGTCAAAAGTGTCCTATTTTTGTTAGCTTTTAGTAAGGCCATCCCCCAAAATAAAAATGAAAAACTAAACAACATCTATTCTACTAGCAGATTTTCGAAGAAATGGAATTCTCTGTAGTCTTCACTCCCTGGTGCTTACCAAAGAGCAAAACTTTATTATTTCTATGCTCACTGGAGGTCCTCCTGCTTCCTTGATTTCAATTTCCTACTTATATCTCTGGCAGCAAAGCCTCTGGCCACTGCGTAGAGTGGCCAAATGCTTTTGGAAGTTTCTGAAGCTCTCCCAATCACACTGAAGAAACCTCAGGAGTGACCTGTCCGATGCAAGGCTTTCTATATGAAAAAATCTGGCAGGCTACATTTGTTATTCACTTCATAAGCAGAACTCCTTCTGACCGTCCTAAACCTCAGGGCCTGCTGGGCTCAGCAGGAGTCAAGCGCTCAGGACCATCTGCCAAAGCTTTGGGATCCTCCCCTGCCCCTTGTTCCAGCCTGCAATCTGCTAAACAGAAGGGAGTGAATAAAAGTTACTTTATGGCATTGCAAGAGGGAGTACAGGGATTGACTCTAAGAAGGAACAAGTGCCTGACTCCCAAAATACTGGATAGAAAACAATAGAAAAAGGCAGTATTTCTGGGCAAACTTTGGCTTTTCACTTAGAATAATCAAGTGTAAGGTAAAAGTAATTTCCCCAATATCTTATTTTAAAAATATTGAAATGTATTCAGTCAAAATATTTCTAAAAAAGAATCTTGCTATTTGAATTATAGCTTCAACATCTTCCCTTCCTCCTTCTCACTCTTACCACTACAAAGTGAATACCAATTTTAGTCTTAAATTCTTCAAAAATATGCAAAAATTCCATTTCCCCCCCAAAAGCTAATTAGTTTTAGAAAGCATTGAATTTTGTCTGGGTTGAGGGTGAAGGATTATCTGCTTCCACTGTTGAATCTGGCAAATAAGCAATCTAGAAGAAACTTTTTTGATAGCTTCTTGTGATCTTGGAACAAAAACATGGTTTCAAATATTCAGGTAAAGCAATTATTGAAGGTCCACCATAAAAATGGCATAATGCCTTGCTTCTAACTGGTATCCAAATTGTATCCAGATTGTTTTTCTCATAAAATGGGATTTAATGCATGCAATAGAAGCCATTTTGGTTAGTACATTCGCAGTGTTCAAGCTTACACTAAATTATGAATGATGGTTTATAAACCTCATTTTCTGAGGTCACTCATTATAGTAAGCCAGAACTTAGTGAGCTAATATGGTATAATGGTAAAAGTTTTACAGTAGGAGCAGGAGACTCAGGTTTAGTCTCCTCAGCCATGGAAGTTCATTGGGAATCTTTGGATTAGTCAATTTCTCAGTCCAACTTCTCTGATGAAGTTGCTGTTATCAATAAAGGATAATATTTGTAGATCAGTGTTGAAATTAGGGGCTCTTGGTTCTCTCTGGGCTTGGTTATTTTCTTGCAGATGTTTCATTACCCCAACTATGTAACATCATCAGTGCTAGTAAGGCGTGGAATTCGCTCACAAGTAAACAATACTCCAATCAAAATACGGCCAAACAAACCAACAGTAAACAGCCCCAACAAGAACTAAGACCACCCCAACTAACTCTGACAGGGCAAGACACAAGAATTTAAACTGAGAGCAAACCCTACTCCTTACCATAACTGATGATATTACCTAGTTTGGGTAATGAAACATCTGCAAAAAACCAACCAAGGTTAGAGGGCACCAAAACCTTCTCAAGGTTGCAGGGTGTTATGGGGAAAAATAGGAAGAGGGAGCATGATGTCTCCTTGAGCTCTTCTATAAAATGTGCCATGTAAATATAATAAATAAAAGCAAACTACCTTAATTTACCTTAGTGTGGTATGAGAACCCACTCAATTGTTCTAATTGAGAAAAACTTTCTCAATCGGAACAATTGGTACAAATGGAGAGGCATCCCATAGAAGACAAAGTATCAACTTTTCCATAGGAGAGGGCTCTTCCCTTGCCATTTGCTGCCACTGCAGTAATAAGGTGCAGCCATCATAGCTCGTCTAGCTAAATGGGAACACTTAGTCAAGCTTGATCAATCTTAAAAAGCAATGCAAAAATGCAGCCTGCTTAGTACACTACTTGACTGGAAGAGCATTCCAGGACTGTAGGCTATAAAGGATAACTAAAAAGCCTAAAAATATGGGATTAGAAACCATTTCTAGATCACTGCTAAGAAAACTGCATGAATATGTGCAAGAAACATAATGTAAACATCTTTTTACTATACATTGTGGTTAAGGATATTGACTTGGGCAAATAATCTCGAATGCATAGTATTATATATGGTGATCTGATAGCTCTTCTACTCAGAACCTGCAGGAACCTCTCAGAAGAAGTCAACAATGAGAAATGTTTTTGAGCCTAAGGCAGAATAGGTTGCCAAGTTACTCTGAGTGAGACACAGAAAGGCCTCTGCAAATGCCTAAAGGCGCATGTGTGATTGTAATGGGAATAGACAAGCCCAGCTCTGGCTCATCCCAGAGTGGACAACAGAAGGGAAAATGTCTTTAATGGTTTTGACAGTCTGCTGCAATATGTTTTCTGTATGTTCATATGCACAGAGAAAGAGGAATCAAGACTAGAGCCACAATGTGCCCTTGTAAGGAGATCGTAGCAACTAGGATAGGAAATATTTTTTAGACTGCATTCATATCTATACTATCTTGACCAGAAATTTTGTCATGCAGTCATATTTTCCTTAACAACTCCATAAAGGAAGACAGCCCACTCAAATTCTACCCAATATTTTTGATTACTTGCAAATTATAGTCATCAAAATTAATGATACCCAGATGCCACAATGTTCATGCATTGATGTTGACTTAAAAATAAAAAAAAAATTTTTTAAAAGAGAGAGATTACTGGGAGCAAATAATTACACCATAAGAAAGTGTAATAGTACATGGCAATAACCTTAGGAGACAGGAAGAAGAGACATAGTCAAGATAACCTGCAGCAGGAATGTGGGCAGGGCAGGCAGCTTAGGGGGAGGGACCCTCCCTAGCTTCTTGGGCCTTAAAGGGAATGGAGAGGGAGAGATATGTATTTTTAGACAAGGCTGGCATAAGGCAAGAGAGGATAAGGGTATGTTCTGAATTGCATGGTTCAGAAGTGGTTGCACAAATGGTGGATGGAAATATTCTTGCTGTCTCTGTCCTCCTGGAAATACTGTTCCACCTTCATACACTTAAGGATCACTATATTGCATGAACCCATATGCATAAATCCATGTAGCAGAGATGCACAACATCTAGCCCTTGGACTGCAAGTGCTCAGCTAAGCACCTTGAGTTTAGCTTCTAAAATCTCCAAACATAGACTTGAGTTCAGGAGTGGGCTGCTACAGGTTCGCCCTGTAGAACCCATAGCTAATGTTATGGCCGGTTTGGAGAACTTCCACATCCCACCCCTGGCTGGCCCCTCCCACCCCTCCCTGTCCCTCCCAGGAGTCACCACACAGCCTGTTTTGGATGCAAGGTAAGTGCAGGGGCTGCACAGAGGCTCGGGGAGGGGGAAATGGGTCTCCCAGAAGTTCTGGAGAACCGCCAGAGCCAAGGGGAGGCAGTTTTCACCCAGAGGCACAAGGAAGGCCTCTGGAACCTGGGGAAGGCAAAAATGTCTCCCCCAGCCATGGTGCAGGAGGCCGACTAGGTCATGCTCACCATAGCCACGCCTACCAGAAACTGGGCAGAAAACTCGTTGCAGAAATTTGCAGAAGCCCACCCCTGCTTTAGTTGAAGGATTTTAAGAGAAAAGGGAGAAAAGTACTAGACATATTATCTACACTTGGCAATATTGTATTATGATTGCTTTACTACATACATTCATTGTACTTAATTTTAATTCTGTCAAATAAAATCAAAATTTATGTTTGTTCCTTGTTTTTTCCTTTGCTGACCCAATTTTTTCCTAGAGCTTTACTAAGAAATTAGCCCTAAGTGAATTTGCCCTTGCTAGCCTTACATATTAATTTACAGTTTATAGCTTGAAGTTGGAAAAGTAAAGTTTGGATGTACCAAGTCCAACATTTTAGTTTATGTATATGTTGATCTCTGTACAGATAGAATGTTCATAAAATCATAGGGTTGGATGAGGCCTTCCCAGTACAAGAATTCAAAAACCATCCCAGGCAAATGGCTGCCTAGCCTCTGTTTGAAAACCTCCAGTGATACAGCATCTGTCTACAGATATAGAATGTCCAGACACCAAAAACCCTCCAAAAACCCTGTAAAACATAAACAAAGTTCAGCCCTTTCCCCAGTACCATCAGTGCTTCGACCATGGCCTCCCCAGGACACCAAAAGAACAAGAAACATGGAAAAGTTGCAATAAGTATTTCTAAGGTTTAGCTAAGTAGTTTTTAGCCAGCAGAGGATACTTAATGAATCATCTTTCGCTTTAATTTTCATTTGCACCCTATCGATTTTGAGGGAACACACCATATAGTGTGTGACCATAATTTTCTTAATGAAGAGGGAAAATCAATTCTGCCCCTTCCAACATTTCAAAATTAAATTAGGAGCATTTGTGTATTGAAACATCACCTAAGACTCATACACACTATGGTGTCCTCCTCCTTTATTATTACATTGATTACATTGAACTGCCTTGTTTAGGTGATATTGTAGAGAGCTGACACAAATGCTCTTATTCCCCACCAAACTTTTGCCCTTTTCTTATGTATGTTGCACACAAAAAAGGCAGAACTTTGATCACCCTGTCATGACTGCCATCTTGATTTTTGTTTACCAGACCATGTAGACACTCCTGAAAAGTTTTCATAGGCTTGGGACTACATATTTATCTCCTCAGATGCATTAGATCCGTGATGGCAAAGCTATAGAATGCAGAGCCATATTTGCCAGCACGACAGCCCTCAGCTCAGACGCACATGTGTGTGCTGGCCAGCTGATTTTCGGCCTCCCAGAAGGCTGGGGGAGGCCGTATTCACTCTCTCCAGGCTTCAGGAAAGCCTCCAAAGCCATTTTTCACCCTCCCCAGGGTCCAGAGGCTTTCTTGAAGTCTGGGGAGGGTGAAAAATGGCCAAAGGGGCAACCGGAAGCTTGTTACTGAACTTCCAATTGGGCCGTTTTTTGCTCTCCCCAGGCTCCAGAGGCTTTCCAAACTTCTGCTTGGGCCATTGGGCTGTTTTTCTTCCATTGGGCCGTTTCCTCCTCTCTCCAGGCTCCGGAGGCTTTCCTGAAGCCTAGGGAGGGCGAAAATGGCCTGCCCTGGCCCTCCTCTCCAGGCTTCAGGAAAGCCTCTGGAGCTTGGGGAGGGTGAAAACTCCCCACAGTGCAGGTGTATGTGTGTGCATGCACGGTGGGGGCAGTGTCATGCACGCATGCGCAGGTGGGTGGGCATGCTTGCATGTACGATAGCATGCACACATAATTTTGCCACACCTTTAGAAAAAGGTTAGCCATCACTGCATTATATACTTGTTAGAAACCTGCTGCTGTCTTCTTCCTAGGTGTAAATTGTATATGCACTGGATATGAGACTTAAAGCAAAAGACCATGCAAAAGACCAACAATGAACCAGCATAAGAACCTCCCTGACAAGATATCAGACTATTTATTCATCAAGGTCCAAGGTGCCCACTCTGATTGGCAGCTTCTCCCCAGGAATTTAGGCAGAGAAACCTGTCACTTTACCTGATTTAGGGTCCTTTTAACCCAAAATAACTTGAACAGAGCCACAAAGCCTCTGCACACAATGTACAGTATATGCTTTACCCCTATTCTCCAACTATAATGAGAACAAAAATGGAAAAAATACAGGTAATAATTTCCTAAATACAGATTCAGGAAATCCGGTTTCTCCTGAAAAATACGACATGGCTTTGGTGAAAACAATACTGGGAAAGCTTTACATTTATTAAGAAAGACATTGGAGCAAGATGCTCTGCTGGAGCTAATTCTAACCAACAGGGAGACATTGGTCAAAGAAGTGAAGGTTACTGGAATCCTGAGAGAATATGGCCATGTTAAATTTGTCTTTCAGTTTCATGATATCAACAGAAAAAAGAACAGAGGAGAGTCAAACTTGAATACTGGTTTTCAGAACAGTGGATTATAATGAACTCAAATAAAAGTTAGGCTGGATCCAAGGGTTTTACATCTTGAGGAAGAAAATTGTTCAAGAAGGATAAGAAATCCTGTGATATTGAAAGTACAACTGCATGTAATTCGTACTAGAAAAAAAACCCTATAAACACCAGTCTTTCTAAAGTGTTGTTGGGGGGGGGGGGGGGAGGAGGGATATGTTCAGGAAATGGAAGGAGAAACTAAATAAGGATAGAAGGCAGTCATCAGAAACTGTAAAAATTATGCCAGATAAAAGTGCAAGAAGGATCTGAAGCTTGCAAGAAATGCTCAAAGGAACAAAGAACAAATAGGTTTTGGGGAGATATTTCAGAAACAAAAGAAAAGGCAAGGAGACTATGTTTGTTGCAAGGAAAAATGGGTTGATGAGAAGACAGAACATCTTAATTTGCATTTTCCTTTAAGATATTTTCTCTCAGAAAAAAAAATTAAGTCCCAACTGGCTACAGTTGTCCCACAATTAGATGGAGAAGGAAATGGAAACGGAAGATTCAGAAGGAGAGGTTAAACCATGTCAATGAATTCCAGTCTCTAGGGTAAGATGAATTATATTCTAGGGTACGAAAAGTGATCACCGTACAGTAATTATTTATTAAATTTAATAAATAAATAATTGAAGAGTTATTTTCTCAGTTTAGCAGAACTGAGAAAACTAAGAGGAGGTCAAATATTATCCCTACTTTTAAGAAAAGTAAGAAGGACCGAGAAATTATAAACTCTGCTTAAAGTCTATACCAGGTAAGGTCCACAAGCAGATTTTAAAATTGCTTATTTGTGAGCAACTGGATAGGAATGCAACAATTAACAGGAACATAGGTTATTTTAAATTGGCCATGACAAGTAAATTTATCTCTTTTTTTGATAGAGTTATTAGCTATTAGTTTGGGGGAAATGTCATGGACATAGTTTACCCTGACCTTAGCAAAGCATTTGAAGAAGTCTCTCATGATATTCTCATTAATAAAATGGTAAAATGTGGTCTAGATCAGGGGTCCCCAACCTTTTTTTCACCAGGGACCGGTTTCATTTTAAAGAAAATTCTGCGGACCGGCTGAGGGGCTCAGCAGTCATGTGACTGGGTGGGCGTGGCCAACTTTGAAAATGTGAAACTCACTTAACAATGATCTTGGTTAGCAACCAAACTTTTGGCCTCAACTGTGGTCATAAGTTCTTTCTTTCTTTCTCTCTCTCTCTTTCTTTCTCTTTCTTTGTCTCTGTCTCTCTTTTTCTCTCTCGCTATTTCTTTCTTTCTCTCTTTCCCTTTCTCTCTATTTCTTTCTCTTTCTTTTTCTCTTTCCCTCTTTCTGTATCTTTTCCTGTCTCTTTCTTTCCTTTCTGTCTCTTTCTCTCTGTCTTTCTCTCTCCCACTTTTTTCTTTCTTTCTCTCTTTCTCTGTGTCTCTCCTTCATCCGCCCATTTCTGTCACTCTGTGTGTGTGTGTGTGTGTCTGTCTGTCTTGCATTCATTCATTCAATCACTCCTTCTGTGTCTCTGTCTATCTTTCTCTCCCTCCCTCCCTCTGTCTCTCTATGTGTGTCTGTCGTCGTCATCGTCGTCCCGTCCCCCCGCCCCCAGCCTCCTCATCCCGCCTGCCAGGCTTGGTCGCTCGTTCGCTCGGTCAGGCTCCGTGGCTGGATAGGAGCCGGGCTGGAGAGGAGGAGGAGGGAGGGGGGGCAGCCCATTGGGAAGAGCGCGCGGGAGAACGCAGGAGGATGGTGGGGGCTCTTCCTCCACCCTCGTCGACGGAGGGACTCCTTGCGCCGCCGGAGCAACCCGCCAGTTCCCACCCCAGCCCGCAGAGCCTCCGCAGTCCCTGGAAGAAAATGAGTGGCGGGCATGCCAGCAGGGGAGGGAATCGGTGGCCGGTCCGGCGGCGTCCAGGAGTCCCTCCGTCGACGAGGGTGGAGGAAGAGTCACACTCCAACGGTGCGAACAGCCGCGCCTGCGTTCTCCTGCGCGCTCTACTCAGGGGGCTGCTCCCTCCTCCCTCCCTCCTCCTCTCTAGCCTTGCGGCCCGGCTCCCATCCAGCCACGGACCGGCACCGGTCCGCGGCCCGGGGGTTGGGGACCCCTGGTCTAGATGATACAACTGTACAATTATTGGACAGATTCATAACAAGTTGAATATCTGCACCCAGTATTCATCAAAGGATTGGCATCAACTGGAAGAGAACTGCCTTGGCAGTAGTATATGTGAAAAGGCTGTATGTGTTCTAATCTATATAAATAAAAATGTAAAATAGTTTGTACGAATCCACTAATCTCAAACACTACTGCACCGATTTACCTCAAATTTTGGCACAATGCTCCCAAGGACTTCCAATAATAGAATACCTATCATTTTGTGCCTAGCACACGTGTGTCATGTGCAAGGTACACAAATGTAAAATGTACCCACTGATCAGGTTTTCACCTCCCTATAGCTCCTCCCATCAGGCTGCTTTTCAACTGTCATTTCCTCAGCAACGTATGGAAGCCTAAAAGTGCCAAAACACAGAGGATAGCAAACTCCCAGGTGGCCCATAGAGAGAGAGAGGGAGAAATACAATTTAATAAAAGAGGGACTAGAGGAGACATGATAGCAGCCTTCCAATATGTCAGGGGTTGCCACAAAGAAGAGGGAGCCAAGCTATTCTCCAGGGCACCTGAGGGCAGAACAAGAAGCAATGGGTGGAAACTAATCAAGGAGAGAAGCAACTTAGAACTGAGGAGGAATTTCCTGACAGTTAGAACAATTAACCAGTGGAACAGCTTGCCTCCAGAAGTTGTGAATGCCCCAACACTGCAAGTCTTCAAGAAGATGTTGGATAGCCATTTGTCTGAAATGGTATAGGGCTTCCTGCCTAGGCAGGGAGTTGGACTAGATGACCTCCAAGGTCCCTTCCAACTCTGCTATTGTATTATTGTATTACAGTAGGTAGGTAAATAGGGGAATAGATAGAGAGGGAGAAATACAGTAGGTAGGTAGGTAGGTAGAGGAATAGAGAGAGAGGAAGAAATACAGTAGGTAGGTAGGTAGAGGGATAGATAGAGAGGGAGAAATACAGTAGGTAGGTGGGTAGGAGATAGATGGAGAAAGGAAGAAATACGGTAGGTAGGTAGGTATTTATTTATTTATTTTATTTTATCAAATTTATACCCCACCCTTCTCCTTATTAGGACCCAGGGCGGTGCACAGGCATTATTTAAAAACACAAAATACAATATACATCAATTAAAATATATTAAATTAATTAAACCCGTGCTAAAACCCATATTAAAACCTTACCAAATTATAATTTATGTTTAAAAAGTCAGAAACGGGGGGCTATCCTAGGCTGGCTTGTTGGAATAAAAGCGTCTTATGACGTTGGCGGAAGAGGCGAAGGTCGGGGGGTAGGTCATTCCAGAGGGCCGGGCCCGCCACAGAGAAGGCACTTCCCCTGGGTGTCGCCAACCGGCATTGCCCAGCTGACGGCACCCGGAGAAGACCCTCTCTGTGGGAGCGGATCGGACGAAGGGATGTATGGGGCAGGAGGCGGTCTCGTACATAGCTAGGCCCCGAGCCATGGAGTGATTTAAAGATGGTCGTCAACACCTTGAAGCGCACTCGAAAGGCCACAGGCAGCCAGTGCAGCTCACGCAGGAGAGGTGTTACGTGGGCTTGCCTTGAGGGGCCCATAATCACCCGCGCGGCCGCATTCTGTACTAACTGTAGCCGTCGAGTGCACCTCAAGGGGAGCTCCATGTAGAGAGCGTTACAGTAATCCAGCTGGGATTTCACAAGCGCTTGAGTGACTGTGCGAAGGGCCCCCCGGTCCAGTAAAGGGCGCAACTGGCGTATCAGGCGTACCTGATAGAATGCCCCCCTGGCCACGGCCGCCACATGGTCCTCCATGGACAGCCGGGAATTCAGGAGGATGCCCAAGTTGCGCGCCCTCTTCACGGGGGCCAGTTGTTCGCCCCCAATGGCCAGTGTTGGACTTATCTGGCTGAACCGGGGTGCCGGAAACCACAGCCACTCGGTCTTGGACGGGTTGAGTTTGAGTTTGTTACTACCCATCCAGATCCGTACGGCCTCCAGACACCGGGACAGCACCTTGACGGCATCGTTGGGGTGGTTTGGGGTGGATATGTACAGCTGGGTGTCATCAGCGTACAGATGGTATTCCACACCAAAACCACGGATGATCTCGCCCAGCGGCTTCATGTAGGTGTTGAACAGGAGTGGCGAGAGGACCGACCCCTGAGGGACCCCACATGTGAGGGGCCTCGGGGACGACCTTTGCCGTCCTGCCAACACCCATTGCGACTGACCAGAGAGGTAGGACGAGAACCACCGTAGAACGGTGCCTCTCAGCCCCAACCCCCCCAATCAGTGCAATAAGATATCATGGTCAATGGTATCAAAAGCCGCTGAGAGGTAGGTAGGTAGAGGGATAGATAGAGAGGGAGAAATACGGTAGGTAGGTTGGGGGTTATACGGTGGTTGTGTGTATGTGTGCAGGTGTAGATCTACACACAGATTGGTTGGCCATTTAACCAGACTGGGCCACAGCAACGCGTGGCTGGGTATAACTAGTAGATCATATAATGAATATGAGGCAACAGTGTATTGCAGCTGTTGAAAAAGGAAAAAATATGTTTAGAAGGTATTAACAAGAGTAGAGAGTTCTAAAAATTCCAATTCCTGGAAATTGTTCATTTATGTTTATATCAAGCCCAAAAATCAAGAATAACAATAGTGATTCTTCCAATCTGAGTTATTATTTTCACATCAATAGACCAAATATTAAGAAAATGAATCACTGTACTACCTGCATCTACCAAATACTCTGAGAACTATTAGGGAGGAACTGTCTTTCTCTCACACAAATGATCTAAACTGAGTTGTTGTTTTTTCTTCCCCTCCCCTCTGGAAATCCATCCTACTACAATCCATCACAGCTGCTTTAATCAAGTCCCAATGGTTGAACCTAGTTTTTGATACTGTAGACCAAAATAGGCTTTTATAAGGTACAACAAGAATGCTTCCAGAGTAATGAGACAACTAGAAAGCTAGTTTTATGTAAAGGTAAAGGTTCCCCTTACACACATGTTCTAGTCATTCCTGACTCTAGGGGGTGGTGCTCATCTCCGTATCAAAGCCGAAGAGCCAGCACTGTCCAAAGACATCTCCATGATTATGTGGCCAGCATGATTAAATGCTGAAGGCGCACGGAACGTTGTTACCTTCCCACCAAAGATGGTTCCTATTTTCTTCTACTTGCATTTTTACATGCTTTTGAACTGCTAGGTTGGCAGAAGCTGAGACAAGTAACAGGAGCTCACTCTGTTACATGGCGCTAGGGATTTGAACTGCCAAACTGCCAACGTTTCTGATCGACAAGCTCAGCATCTTAGCCACTGAGCCACCGTGTCCCTTTTTATGAGGAACAGTTTATAAGGAGGAGTTTTATGAGGAGCAGTAAAAGAACTGAATTGTTTAGCTTGCAAAAGTAAAGATCAAAAGGAGATATAATCAGTCTTTTGTCATCTAAAGGAAGAACTGGATTTCTTCTGTCATCAGAACAGGCAGGTGTAGCAAGTTGAAATGACAGAGAAGGTTAGATATCGTGATGAATTTCCTGCGAGAATTGTCAATACGTTTCCACATTTCAAGTGGTATGTTTCTCTTCACAGAAGGTTTTCAAGTAAACCCTAGCGAACCATTTGTCTAAAACCTTTAGTAGTTCCTGTATCAAGCATGGGGTTAGGTAGACAATCTCTGGGATTCATTCCACTATAACTATGTGATTTTATGATATTAAGTTGTTGGGCATACTAGTTGATACAGTAAAACAATATATACAGATTATAATGTTTAGCTAGTACTACTGTCAATCTTGCCAATGTTTATGAGACAGATATAGTTTTAACATGCTGAATTATTAAATGATTCCAATAACAATATGTCAATAAACATGACTTATTTTTACATATTTGAAAAAAAAGTATGTTAGAAAAAAAATGACAACATACATTTGCATTTTAACTAAAGCTGTATCTTGCAGCAAAGAAAGAGATTAAGACCTGGGCATGCTGAACTAAGATTCAGAAAAAATATAGAAAAAGTATGTGGTCCAGCTGGTAATGTAAATGTAAAAGAACTTACTTGTTCTTTCTGTTCTTTTATATGGTAGTATTTTTTTCTAACTCCTCTGTGTCTGTTGCCTGATATCAATCCTGATTTGCTAATAAAACAGTTTTGTTACTTGCTAAGTCACATGGTGAATTGAAACCCAATGATGTGAACAAGTTATTAACACTTCAAGGCTGACCCTGCCCTCTTTCCCAGAATGCTACTGGCGCCCTTATTGATTGGATGTATGTCTCTTTTTGTCATCTGGGAATTAACAGTGTGATGTTTTATTTGACCATTTATCTCTTTAGCCAAAGTATTGCAATCTCTTGACCTTTTAAAATGTTTACGACAAGATGTTTGCTGTGAATTGCTGATATAAACAACTGAAAACTGCAGAGTTAGACCAGGTATCTATAATGTTATTTTTGAAAACTGAAAAGAGCATATTGCACACAGGAAAATTTCATGAAAAAAGATTGTTGTTGGTTTTTTTTTTGCCAAAAATGGGCAGACAGATATGTAATACATTTTAATGTGATATTTATTCAACTTGTAGTCTACTATTCAAATTTCAAGGGCAGTAGTGTGTGTGTGTGTGTGTGTGTGTGTGTGTGTGTGTGTGTGGTATAATTGATTTTATTTTAACTTAATCCACAATTTTTAAACTAAATCTGTCTGGTAAATTTATTTTCTGGATCTTACTTTTAATATCATGTAGTTGTAGAGTTAACTAATTTCACATTATGGATTTAATGGAGCTAGCAGAATTCCCTTTCGTACCTTAATTTAATTATTTCAGAATGTGAACATTTCTTCTACATTTAGGTACCCTAATACAGGGGTTTCCAATCCCAGTCCATGGATCAGCTCCGGTCTGTAGCATGCCAGAAACTGGGCTGTATAAACAAGTGAAGCCCTATCCATGGCATGGAGGCAGCATGTGAAATCACGCCCCCTCCAGCCCATGGAAAAACTGGTTCCTGGTGCCAAAAAGGTTGGGGGCCACCACCTTACTAGGCATTGCATTCCTCGAATCCTACATTGTTGATATTGCCGAGGGAATACTAGGCAGGAGAGAAGTAATGGTTAAGATACTTCACTTTTTTCCTTTTATATTTACCAATTCTCCACTACCTTAAAAACATCTGAATACTTCTCAGGGGATGGAGAAATCACAAATAATATATTGCAAAGGTATTTTAATTCCATCTAGTTTAAGATATGGATAGTGTTAAATAATGATAACAAAAAACAACCACAACTTTTGTGAGAACTTTTGTGCTTTTTCTCTCTGCAAATGTCCTGCATTAATTTTACAAAGTAGTTACATTATTTGGAATCATACTGCATTTGTTAAAACTAATTAATAGGGAGTCAGCTTTAATCAGTAAGACTGTAAGTGAAAGCATACTTTAAATTTCATTCTAAAAACAATTTAATGCACTATAACAGGGAATTTGAAGCATTTCTAAATATAAGTTTCATCCTTCAGTGAATAATGGGTTATGTTTACTAAAATTTATATTGCTTTTGTAACCAGATTTTTTTGTATATTCAAAACTAAATGAATGTATTATTGCTTCAGAAAATAATTAAGTTATTCACAACGTTTGTGAAAGTTTGGTTAAGCATAGGGATTTGTTGAATGGCTTCATGGTCGATCAGAGATACAACACCACCATTTAGTCCATGCTGGGTACCAGAAAAAACAGGCCAAAAAGAAAAAAAAGGTATAGAAATCATTAGAAAGCCTAAAAACAGTGATATATTGGACTGCATTTTTCAACAAATAGAGGCAATATCCTACGTTAATAAAGGAATCCTGCTTGTCCAGCTCATTTAATGTGTGCCTTGGTTACTTATAGCAGCCACCTCACTACTTAATTTCACACATCAATATGCTTGTAAAGCAAAATTCACAACTCTCAAAATACAACTTTTCAAGTTCGAGACCTGGGCCTAGACATACAAAAGTGCAGAAGAGCAAAGACTGTGTGATCATGTTACAGTACTGCAGAGAGTACACACTCAAACTACAGATATTCTTGCACCAATAAGTCACACTCAAACCACATATATTCCTGCACCAATAATTATTGCCGAAATTCTCACTACACTGTAATGGAGCCTTTTCTCTTTTTTGTTTGTTTGTAATATTTCTATTAATTTGTGTAAAGCAGCAAGTCAACTTACCACATCAGGAATATGATGTGATAACACGATCACAAGTCATTTCCACATTACATTAGGAAAGATTATATTGGATGCCTTACTGGGTTTTTAAGAAAGAAACATAGCTCTTGTGCTGTGGTGTTTTACGTAACCATGCCTAGGACTGGGTCATTAATCTTGAATGGACTGAAAAATGGATATTTAAAAACCTTGTTGAGAAGCCATTCCATCTGCTGCAAGACTTCATGGATCCCTTAAATAGCCCTTCTATTTGGCACATAAAGAAAGTTACAGTTTTAATGGAGGATGATCATAAACTTGGCAAAGCAAAGGGTGTGTCATTAAGTAATGATAATTTTTAAAAACCTTTTGGACGAACAAAGGTTTTGTTGCCTTATCAAAAGAGCAGCTCTGTGTAGCTTGCCCTGCTGTTTCTTTCCCATACTTGTTCATGCTCAGTGTACGCTTTCTGGTTATTTTTCAAGGTCTGGCTTTGAGAGATTAGGCTAAGGGTGCACTGCTTCAGTCACATCTGCTGTTTTCCTGGAGGTCAATCACACTGTTCTCCATTCAGGACCAGAAGTGTAACAGAGGCCTTACAAAGGAAAACAATTATTCCAATTGAAGATGCATCGATCCACGTCCTGTGGCAGTTTGAGGATAGGATGGCTCTTGTGGAAGGGGGTGGGGAGAGGAGGAAGAGAGATCAATTCCAAGGGTTGCTGAATCAGTAGAGAAACTCAAGTTGCTCGATCAGTCTTTTTGTCCAAAAAGGTGCTAAAGCTTTGCAAAACAATTTGGAAAATAACACTATTATCTGGAGTGTCATAACAGTGAAAAAGGAAGAAGGATCAGCTAGTATCATCTCTGTTTAAACTGAAGCATGTCAGAGTTCAAAAATCAGAAGGTTGAATGGTTCCTTATGCATCTTTTAGTTAGAATTTATTTCAGGCACGTGTCCTTTTCTTGAATGCACTTCCACCAAAAATGTGGTTGCATATGGTTGTATGTAAAAGTGGTTTATTGGTGTCCAATTTCCTTGAAAAAATATTTGATATCAAATATTTAGTATTTGTGGAATATTTGGAGAATGATTATAAAAATTTGTAGAAAATCTTAGGGGGTAAAAATATGTAGTTCTGGAGGACTCTCTGGAGGAAGTTTGAGTTTCCAATTGGATGAACACTCCAGCAACACTCCAGCAGGCAGGCAGTCTTTCAGATGGAGCCCTTGGCTGTTTTTTAAGTTCTTCCCTGTCTGAAGTGCCTGGAAATTATGAAATCAGTAGGGGGTTCCATCCATTCCAACCAGAAATACATTCACTTTTGCTTCCATGTGCTCTTGGCTTTGTTTGGGGGCTAAATAAAATATGAGATAGAAAATATATAACACAGATTCACTTTCATCCATATGATCCCATCATAGCTGCTTGTTGTATTTATGCATTTAACCTAACACACACTTCTATATTTATGTGAAGCATGAATAAAATGTACTTTATTTGGGTGTGTGCCAGCTCTGTAAGTCAGTATGTATGTGTATGTATATGTGTACATGTATATGTATGTTTTTATAATTATAATTATTAAATGTAGAAGCCACCCAATTCCCTATGACTCTAAATGGCTTTCATTTTAAAAGTAATAAACAATAAAACAAGAGAAAAAGATCATGTATGTCCAAAAGGAGCAAACATAGCATTCCAAAGAATAGTCAGCTGAGATTCAACTGGTACACTGTCCCAGACCTGGGAGGAAAGCCGTCTTCAAGGACTTATGGAATATCACTGGGGTGAGAACCCTCTCAGAATGTGTGGTTCCAGACAACAGACATTGCGATAGAGCAGGGATGTCCAAACTTGGGAACTTTAAGACTTGTGGATTTCAACTCCCAGAATTCTGGGAGTTGAAGTCCACAAGTCTTAAAAGTTCCCAAGTTTGGACAACTCTGCGATAGAGAGTTTGTCCTGCCAAGTCTGCTTCTTTATGCACCATGCTTACCCAGTTCATATAAAGAAATGATCAGTGCAACAACAATCTTTGTGTATAGGTCATTTTGTCACGGAACCTGATGCTGATTGAGGAGTGACTGGATGAAGTTTACCCAGTTATCTTCAGTGTTTGAAGGAGAAGTGGAAATTGGGTTTCACTGAACTTTATCTGTTATACTACACTAGCTCTTAGACAACATGTATAAATACAAATGTTCCCTTCTTTAGTAGAATATTTCCATTTTCCATACTATCTGGAATCCTATAAGTTATAGTCCTAACTTCTTGAATGACAACATCTTCCAGAAAGCAGCTCTAGCACTTATCAGCATGCCTGTGCCAAGATAGGAATGGATGATACCATAGCAAAATTATATTTACATTGATTCGCCCTGGTCTGTTGACACTACATTTACCCTGTCCATAGAACCAATGCTTTATAATGCTTTAAATCTATGAAATTTCATTGTAATGCATGCCAATTAGTGCACATTTAAAGTGAGAATAAAGTTATTCTAAATTCTAAGCCTGTCTAAATCATAGCTGCCAAGAAAAAAAAGAAGAATTTCAAGAAAAAGAGGGAAAGAAATGTTGAGTATTACTTGTCGGAAAGAGTTGCAAAAATTTCATTGAAAGACACAAAAGATAGTAAAATATGTTTGAATTAAAATATTTCATTCACTTATGGAAGAGGGACATGACTCCGAGATTTGCATACACAATTGTTTCAAAGATAATTTATAACAACAGACATATTCAAGAGTGCTCCACTGTTTCTATAGCTTCATGTCTTTATCTAACTTTGTTGATTTCAAATGTTAGTTATCCTTTAGGAAAAAATTAATAGCAGTCAACAATACTGCTGTCGCCGCCCTGGGTCCGTTTGGAGAAGGGCGGGGTATAAATTTAATTTTTTTAAAAAAAGGTTTATCATCCGTTCTCTTCATAAACCTTTTAATAATAATAATAATAATAATAATAATAATAATAATAATAATAATAATAATAATAATAATAATAATAATAATAATAATAATAATATTTTTATTTTATATACCGCGTCCTCTCCCCAGAGGGCCTCGGAGCGGTGCACAGGGAAAAACTAAAAACACAAAATATGTACATTAATAATACAGTAAAATAAAAATAGATTAAACTAATTGTCCCTGCGCTAAAATCCCCATTAAAAACTAATGTTCCCTAAAAAACCCCAAAGGAAGAGACTACCGTAGGCCGGCCAAGCAGAAAAAGTGTGTTTTTAATTTTTGGCGGAAGGAGCGGAGGTCCATAGTTGTTCTAATGTCGGGGGGAAGGTCGTTCCAGAGGGCTGGGCCCGCCACAGAGAAGGCCCTTCCCCTGGGCATCGCCCGCTGACAAAGTCTAGTGGACGGCACCCGGAGAAGTCCCTCTCTGTGGGAGCGAATCGGCCGTGAGGATGTATGAGGCAGGATCCGATCCCGCAGATAGCTAGGTCCCGAGCCATGGAGCGTTTTAAAGATGCCCACTAGCACCTTGAAGCGCACCCGAAAGACGACAGGCAGCCAGTGCAGCTCGCGCAAGAGAGGTGTTATGTGGGTGTACCTTGCGGTCCCCATTATAGATCACGCGGCTGCATTCTGGACCAGCTGAAGTCTTCGGGTGCACCTCAGGGGGAGCCCCATGTAGAGAGAGTTACAATAGTCCAGTCGGGATGTCACGAGGGCATGAGTGACTGTGCAAAGGGCATCCCGATCCAATAGGGGGCACAACTGGCGTACCAGGCGGACCTGGTAAAACGCCCTCCTGGCCACGGCTGTCACTTGATTTTCCATGGACAGCCGGGTATCCAGGAGGACACCCAAGTTGCGCGCCCCATCCACAGGGGCAAGATGTTCGCCCCCTATGGCCAGCGATGGAATCAGCTGGTTGAATCGGGCGGCCGGAAACCACAGCCACTCGGTCTTGGTCGGGTTGAGCCTGAGTCTGTTACTTCCCATCCAGATCCGCACGGCTTCCAGGCACTGGCACATCATCGCTACGGCATCGTTGGGGTGGTTTGGGGTAGATATATACAGCTGTGTATCATCAGCGTAGAGATGATACTCTACCCCAAAACCACGGATGATCTCGCCCAGCGGCTTCATATATGTGTTGAACAGGAGAGGCGAGAGGACCGACCCCTGAGGAACCCCACGTGTGAGGGGTCTCGAGGTCGACCTCTGCTCTTCTGTCAACACAAATTGCGATCGGCCAGAGAGGTAGGAGGAGAACCACCGTAAAACGGTGCCTCCCACCCCCAACCCCCCCAGCCGATGCAATAGGATACCATGGTCGATGGTATCGAAAGCCGCCGAGAGGTCTAATAGGACCAGGATGGAGGAACAACCCCCATCTCTGGCCCTCCAGAGATCATCTACCAATGCGACCAATGCCGTCTCGGTGCTATGCCCGGGCCGAAAGTCGGACTGGCGCGGGTCTAGATAATCAACTTCCTCCAGGTGACAGGGAAACTGTTGTGCCACCACACTCTCAACAACCTTCGCCAAAAAGGGAAGGTTGGAGACGGGACGATAGTTGGTTAATAAAGCTGGGTCCAAAGAGGGCTTCTTCAGGAGGGGCCTCACCATGGCCTCTTTAAGGGAGGCAGGCAAGGAACCCTCACTTAAGGAAGCGTTGACAACCTCTTGGAGCCAGCCTCGTGTCACCTCCCAGGATGCCAGTACAAGCCAGGAGGGACACGGGTCCAATAAACATGTGGTGGCTCGCAGTCGCCCACGTAACCTGTTCATATCGTCGGAAGTAACGGAGTCAAACTCCTCCCAAACAAGATCCGCCTCGTGCAATCCCACTGGGCCATCAATGGGGGCTAACTCGTTCTGTATCTGAGCGATTTTCTCCTGCAGATAAATCACAAATTCCTCTGCTCTACCCTGTAGTGGGGCTTCCCGCACCCTCTGTTGAAGGAGGGATCGGGTCACCCTAAACAGAGCGGCAGGGCGGTTATCTGCGGATGCTATGAGAGTGGCACAATGATGGCGTTTGGCCACTCTCAGCGCCACAATGTAAGTCCGTAAATGGGCTCTTACTTGTGTCCGGTCAGATTCAGATCGGGTAGACCTCCATCTTCTCTCTAGGCATCTCTTGTGGCATTTCATCACCCTCAGCTCCTCTGTAAACCAAAGAGCCAGGGTGGTTCGCCGCCGCAAGAGAGGCCGCAAGGGCGCGACCCGATCCAAGGCTCCCGTGGTCGCAGTGTTCCATGCGGCCACGAGGTCCTCCATCGGGGCGCGGGTCAGGGGTACAGGAAGTGGCCCAAGCGCCGCCTGGAACCCATCAGGGTCCATCAGGCGCCTGGGGCGGAACCAGATTGGTGACTCAGGTTCCGCCTCCCCGTGGAGGGGAGTAGCGGTTGGAAAGTCGAGCCGGAGAAGTGAGTGGTCTGACCATGACAAGGGCGTGATGACTATATCCCCTATACCCAGATCACTCTTCCATTGGCCAGAGAAAAAGATGAGATCCGGTGTATGTCCACCCTCATGGGTGGGGCCTTGAATTAATTGGGTCAGGTCCATGGCTGTCATGGAAGCCATGAACTCCCGAGCTACCTCGGATGATTCGCCCACCGATGGCAGGTTAAAGTCCCCCATGACTAAAAGTCTGGGGGTCTCAACTGCCACCGTAGCGATCACCTCCAGGAGCTCGGGCAGGGCTGCTGCTACATAGCGGGGAGCCAGGTATACAACCAGCAAGCCCAACTGCCTCCCTAGGCCCCACTTCATGCAGAGGGACTCACAACCGGTGGTCTGTGGCACAATGGTCTCTCTTGGCTCAAGACCTTCCTTTACAATAACCGCTACCCCACCACCCCTGCCTAGGGCCCGGGGCTGATGAAAAGCGCGGTAACCTGGTGGGCACATTTCAACGAGGGGGAGTCCACCCTCGTGGCCCAACCAGTTCTCCGCTATTCCTGCCAGGTCCGGCTCCCCCTCTGACACAAGGTCATGGATGAGGGGGGCTTTGTTGACAACGGACCTGGTGTTGCAAAACATCAGCCTCAGGCCCTGGCTCTGTATTCCCTGACCACCTAGCCTGCGGGGGTTGTGACACCTGACCGTTTGTAACCAACGGCTACGTGTCTCCAACCGGGAGGATGGAATTTGCCTCCCCTCGGACCTGCCTCTCCCCACAACCTTCTGAATGGAAATGCCCTCCATCGGGACGACTCGTGTTTCCCCCCCCCCTCACGGATCCTTCCGCTTCCCTCCATTGCCTGCTGGCCTGGCCCTCTCTTTCTGACTGTTTATTCCCTCTCCCCTCCCTGGTACCCCCTAAAATAGACAATAATTTATAAGCTAAAAACCCCCTAAGGCCGCGCTTCGCCCACCTCTCCAGATTAACAAATCCTTCATCAAGGCGGGCCCTCGTTAAAGCGGAGGGCCAAACCTGCGAGAGCGGGGACTCTCGCAGTCGCAGTAAATCAGTAAATCAGTTAATAAATGGATATAAATAAGCAAAACATAGCCATAAACACATAAAAAGAGTACATATAAATGGGACAGTAGGACAGGGATGGTAGGCATGCTGGTAGGACCTTTTATAGAAATAAGAGGTCTTAATATGCTTAAGGTCGGTAGACATCTTAAGGTAAAAGGAATCATCATGAGATATTTAAAAATGGATTCTATTTCATCTCTTGATGAAACAAACATAAGATAAAATAAGAATAAATAGAAAACACACATTGAATTTTCTGATGGCATGATGAAAAGGTGTTTTTTGTGAAAAAGGTATTTTAAAAATGGGCAAGAAAAAACTCCCTTGACCAAAGAGAAGTAAACAATATGCTTATGCATATATAGTATGGTAAAAGCAGAAGGGCCTTTTAATGGTGATCATAGCTGTTAGTGACTGAGGTATAAGTTAAAGAATACATGCATTTGGGCCTCCAATGACAATAACCAATCATCTATCTGTTCCTTAAGAGGGAGAATGACATCCTGCAAGCTGCCTATTGGCTAAATCTAGAAACCATTCATTTCCTTATTCAGCCTCAGTTTATCAGTCTCATCCCACTTATTGCTGTATTCAGCAATTGATCAGGACCAGTACTGTGCACCTCCTGATTAAGATGTGACAGAGAAATAAAGATATGGGTCACCAACATTGTGACAGACTTGTGCTTCAAATCTTCTTCCAACAAATAGCGTCCCATATATCAAGGAATGGAAGGAATATGCTACAATGTAAATTCCATAGTGTGTAATATTTTTATCTTTATTATTTATTTATTTATTTATTTAATTTGTATACTGCCCTCTCTCCCTTTCAATTTTAGGACATAAATGTTTAACATGGTATCTGATATATATGATTTTTGAAATGGTTGACCGAATTTGAAGTTATGCCTACGTATATTTTGTCAGTCATTAAGTGAATGCAGTAGTCATTAAGCTAATTGGTATATTTTGCTGGAAACCAGAAATAAATGCCAGAAACTCACAAAACCATTTGATACTGCAAATGGCTATAAAGGTGAGCCAGTTGCGAAGCATCAAAAATGGCATCACATGACTGTGGAGGGGTGTGTATATTATAATGTAAGTATCTCCAAGGAGGATCATCAGAACAGTTGTTAAATAATCAGTTGTAACTTGAGGAATACCTGTCTAAGAGAGATGGTTGACCAGAGACAAGAACTGATAATTTCTGTTCAGAAAGTGGGACTTTGCCTGCCACCTTGTCTGGCAATGAAAATAATAGAGAGGTTACTCAATAATTTACATGCAGCTCTCTATACATCCAAGTATATATAAGTGATGCATTATTCTTCCATCTTGAGCAAGTGAAATTGATTGTGCAGTGCTATATCGTCCATTTGCTGCCTTTATCATTATTTATAACTTGTGCTGAGTCTGAGGATCTGTTGAACCGAGCAGGCCATCCGTCAAGATGCTGAATTGCGATTTTCTGATATATATATTCTGAAGGCTACTTCAGCAACCATTATTTGACCTTTACATCACTCGCTGTATTTGGCCAATACCAAAGTTGTAAATATGAATTAGGAGCTACAACCACAATGCAATCATTTGTAATCAATTTTTCTTACTATTTGAATGATCAGGCATTTTACAAATGAAATGAGTTGGAAAAACCTAGTAAGTGGTATATTACAAAATATGAAATTAGGGCTTGGATGTTTAATTTAATTTAATTTAATTTTCTCTTAATTCACCTTCTGAGCTCTATATTTATAGACACAGCAACACATATTTATAAAAGTTTGCACTCTTTTTAATTATCAATTTTTCTCAAGGATGCATTTGTTAGCAATAAAGTTTACTGTAGGAAATTATGACATACATATTCTCTGGTATTCAGATTTTTTTATTTTTTTTATTTTTTGGGGGGAAATTTATATTGCTGCCTATTTGCACATGGCAACTAAAGGCAGCTTACAAGAATATACATACACACACACACGCACACACACACAAACTAATAAAAAAGAGAATCAATAATAAATTAATAAAATAACATAATAAAATAATCCCCCACCCCCCATCCCAGCAACAACATATAACACGAGCCATTTAATGGACTCCATCCCACTCTGTTCCTCAGCCCTGTTTGCAGAACTAGGTTTTCAGCACCTTCCAGAAGAGTGTTAATGTGGGGGCCATTCTAATTTCTGGGGGAATGATGTTCCAGAGAGAGAGAGAGAGACGCAATGGAGAAGGCCCTTCTTCTGGGTCCCACCAGGTGTATCTCCCTAGGGGATGGGACCTAAAACATTCCATGCCTTCCTGCTCTGGTGGGTTGGGTAGATGTAACCGGCAAGAGATAGTTCCTCAGATAACCTGGTCCCAAGCCATGAAAGGCTTTAAAAGTGACAATTAGCACCTTGAATTGTACCCTGAAGCAAATCAGCAACCAATGTAGTGCCCGCAGGAGAGATGATACACGTGTACATTTTTTTTACTTTTTTTTTTTTAACCAAGATTCACATTTTGTGAACATTTTTTGAGTTTCATAGCAAGTCTTAAAAATTTGTAACAGTGTGGATTTGACACAAACATGCATTATGGATTTTGGGATTTGTTCAGCAAGTTTTGGATCATTTTTCCAAAAAGACCAGTAGACCAAATTTATAATTTACATATACTCACATTACTATCAAGAGTAGAGTGACTTTCAGCCACAAATTTCATATCATGAAACATAAGTCATGTAGGATATTGTTGTTGTTATCTTTATTTCAATTTATATTCAAACATTCTGCTCATGAAGCATTTCAAAACTTTCAATTGAAACCAAACCAAATAGTTCAATTATTATTAACACAACTGAAAAGGCCTGGTTGAGTACTTCAGTGTCCTTAGGATTAATTGATGGTTTGGTCATGTCTCCCTCACTCATCCCCCAAATGTCTGAAGCGGAACGAGTATTTTCATATCAATATTCTTTGAATTGTCTACAGAAAATAAAGTTTATAACAGTGATTCTTAATCTGTGGTCCACGAATACCTGGGTGCCCGAAATGTTGTCACATAAGTCAACACAACTTATGTGAACAAGTTTTATGATGGCTAATTAGATATTATTTCAAAAAACAGTCCCTTTAAAAAAAATAAACATTTTGTTTTCTTGTGGAATGGCATTTTCTATTTTCCTACTTAAGGCCCACTTAACTGGTCCTGCCGTTTTCACTTTGTAAATTAAATTAATAGACAGCAAACAGAAAAGGCACATCACAGTTTGTCTATCCTATAAGTATGGATTTCTAACTCTCTATCCTTCCCATCACATCTCTTGTTATTTGCTCTGCTTAAAAGAAAAGAGGATCAAGTACTGAATAAATAAGTATATTAATACATTTATAAATAAAACGGTAAGAGCTGAAGGTCGTCCATGCAGTTGTTCCAGTCAGCAATCTATGTAACTTTAACCCTGTGGAGGAAAAGTAATTACCCTTTGGCTTTTCTTGACCTCAACTAACCTTTTCTAAAGGACTAGAGAAAATAAAAGGCTGACCAATTGCTTGCCCTTTGCTGCCCCATGTTTAACCCTCTCCCAACAGTGAGTCCCTCCTCCCCATGTGGAAATGTTACCATGGAAATACAGTTGGGTGAAGAAGAAACCATTATAATTAATAATAATTTATTTTGGGATAACCACACAACCTGTTCAAGAACATATACTTTAAGTTGCATCATCTTTAATAGCAGAAGAAAGAATAGGACAGAGAAGAAGGGAAGGAGATCAACTAAGAATAAAGGAGAAAGCAAGGCTTCTTTCAAAACTCCCAGGCTATTGTGTGATCAAAACTGGGATGCTTTACAAGAGATAACAGAGTTAGAAATAGCTTGTGACTCTCCAATTATATGAGCAGCAATATCTGACCAGTAGCTATAGTACTGTTAAGTCATCCTTCAGTGTTGTTTTTGTTTACATTTAGAATTGAAAATAGTGGATTTCTAAGAGTAGGACAAAACATGTCGGTCTTTACCTCTTCAAACAACTTATTTCACATTCTTTTTGCTTAGTCAAAATTAAACATCAATACTGTATATTAAAAGGATTTTTAAATGCTTTTACACAGATACTGCAGCTATTTTGCTAGGGGTATGTTGATTTAATTCTGAATTAAAATATACCAGATATATATTACTATTTTTGATATTGCTAGTATTACTCCAAAATATTCCTAACATCTAAGTCTAAATACCAATAATTTTTATAGACATTCTCAAAGGGCTCCCCCCCCCAATGATATAGAGGACTGTCAGTTGATCAGATCAATAAACTGATGTGCCCTTAATACATCTTAACATAGGGAAATCAGCAGGTAAGATTTTCTATAAAGTACAGGCAGATATTAATCTACTATTGCCTACACATTGAAATTCTATTAAAGGTAGAACTACAATGGCTGGATGAAAAGTTGAGGATCTATTTGTCAACTTGGACTAGAATCTAAGGAGATCTCTTAGCTGAAGATGATCAAACAAGAACAGCATTCAGATTCCTGAGATCATGTTCCGTGACAACTGAGAGACCAGAAAATGTGGACCGAATGGCTATGTTCACAAAATACTAGGTCAGTTTAAAACGTACTGTTGCATACTTGCAACGAACTAAGCTTAAGTATATTTATTTTTTGTTAGTATTTATGTGGCTTTGTATATTGTATGAATCCAGCCCTTTTAATAAGTTTATGATTCAATATGTTGTGCAAATCTAGAAAATTGATTAATCTAGTTCAAAAACCTATATTGAGTTACGTGCTTTATATCTATCTATCTAAGCAACACATATCTACACATCTAAATATCCAGTTGCCCCAATCACCAGAGCTCCAAAGAAATGCCAATGAAAGCCTAAATCAAACATAGTTAGATATACTATATTGAATCAGATGATTGGTCAATAAGAGTATTTTACCACATGCAACTCTCAAGCTGTTGTGACCTGTAACTTCTTTCAGTTGTGGACAGCTTGCTCAATAGACAGAAATGTTGGAGATGGTAGTATCTAGATCTTGGAAGTTATCGTGTTGCTGGCAAAAACTGTCCAGTAGCATTGATTTACCTTGAAATGCCAAGAATTATACCTTGAATTATTTCCATGAAAAGATGTGCTATTTCTCCGAACCACCAGCCAAAGTAAGTAAAAACTATGATAACAAAAAGGATAAGGGAGGCTGGCTAGATAGTTCAGCTACTTTTCTGGAAACTATAGATGAGATAAGAGTCATTTCATTTCAACAGATAAATGTGCGCCTGGAGGTTATGTCATTATTTTCATCAAAATGAAGAGGAAATTTGATTCACTTTGATGAAGGTCTATCTTAGCTTTCCCCCTCAATGTGGGAAGGGAGTGTTGTGCTCCCCCCCTTCATTTCAGGATTTCCTGCAGCTGCTGGAGCTACCCTGGAACATGTTAGTGCTCTAACATGGGCAGATGAACTGTGCAGGGTCCTAGGCAAAATACAGAGCAGGACAGAATGGACCAACTTGGACCCTTTGCTTCATTCTTGTTGTGTGTTATTTACCTTAAGCATCTTCGAGGGGCTACTTTGCTCAAACATTCATAGAAACGAAGCATTCCTGGATAGAATCAGTTTCTGCAACCTTGTTCCTAGCCTAGCTTTTTAAAAATAAGCACTAGATCAGGGGTCTCCAACCTTTGCAACTTTAAGTCTGAAGGACTTCAGCTCCCAGAATTCTCCAGCCTGCAAAGCTGGCTGGAGAAGTCTGGGAGCTGAAGTCCTTCAGACTTAAAGTTGCAAAGGTTGGAGACCCCTGCACTAGATCCTCTGAGTGCTGATATTGTTGGACAGCTCCTCTGACTAGTCCAGAAGGCCAAAGTGGGACAGTTAAATTTCAAAGTCACCCTTTGTGGGGAAAAATAATGTCCCACAGCATCGCCATTCTAATGAAACAGTGAAAGAACAATGGGGTTGAGTGAATCCCTGCCTTTGGTCCCGCTACTTCACATTCGCTTAATTGAGAAGACCAAAAGCAAGTCAACTCTCTGATTATATGGGACATACAGATACAAGTAGTCCTCAACTTACAATAGTTCATTTAGAGACTGTTCAAAGTTACAATGGCACTGAAAAAAGATACTTATGACCAGTGGTGGGATTCAAATGCTGCTCTGCCCTGATGACTGGCTGGGTGGGTGTGACTGGGTGGGCATAGCTGGGTGGCCAAGGGGTGTGACAGCACTCTGCCTCCTGCAGCACTCTGTGAGTCAAAATGGGGTACAGGAGTTAATTTAAAAAGGTGGGCTTTGCTTTGTGACATACAGATCCAGCGAGCAAGGGGATTGAACTGCACAGAAAATACAATTTCCTTTGATTATGAAGAAATAGCCACAAAGCAGATGTACACTAAATGTAGACGGACTTTTAGTTACACTTTTCCCCCAGCAAACAGCAAATTTTGAAGCTCCAGGTAAAGAGGATTCATTTTAGGATGAGTAACTATAGTTTGCTTGTTGGAGGTTCATAAAGGAATGCTGGGAAACTCTGTATTTCAAAGAATGTTTGAGGGAGGGGTGCAGAATAGTCCTTTTCTGCCTGAGTCTGTAGAGACCTGCATTAATCAAAATAGTTTGTGAAACAACTGATCAACATTGACCAGGTAAGCCATTAGTATATGAAAATAAGAGCAAACTCTACTCCCTTCTAGTACTGATGATATTACCTAGTTTGGTAATGAAAAATCTGCAAGAAAACCATCAAGCCCAGAGAGCACCAAGGACCCACAGTTCAACCCTGAGCTAAAAATATTCTCTTCTATCAATAAACACTTTTTGGTTAGAGGGACTCAGAGCCTGCCTTATATGAGATGGCTCCCAGTGGATTTCATTCAAAATTTTGATATATTTCTGTAATAAAGTATGTAGAATTATAATGGCTGAGTATTTGATCCTTCATACATCAAAAAAAAATACAAAGCTAAGGGATAAACAAATAAAAAACAGATTTTTTTAAAAAGAAAAGGCTCAGTAAAGAAAAATTGTGAAAGTGTAAGAAAGAGGAAAAGAAGGAAAACCAAAAAAGAATGACTTCCAACTTTCTTTGGTACAGATATGTTAAAAATATATCAAACTCTCACTCTAAGATTAACATTTGTCTACATTATTTCCATAATCCCATATCTAATCATCAAAGCCCAGATCAACTTTAATATCAGTTTCAAACAAAAAGTCCAGTAATGGTTCATATCGCTTTAATCACCATTTGTTAAGGAAACCACAACTGATTTATTTAATTGCACCAAACCCTATATATAAAACAGGAATGGAAAATCCTAAACTGTAGTGTAGACCCATTCTTCTCAACTTTAGCAACTTTAAGGTAAAGGGCATCAATTCCCAGAATTCCTAAGGCAACATGAAATTCACTCATTTTAAACTTGCCAAGACTAAAAAACGCTGATAGAGATTTTTCCATTCCTCTTTTACTGGTTCTTACTTATAAGCAATCAAAATGCAAAATCCTCACTTCTACCCAGTTGTGGGTTTCAATTTATTTTACTACTGGTTCACTCGTGCATGCATAGAAGCGGGATGGTGGGTGAGAGGAGCCTCCCACCGCCGCCACTACTGGTTCACCCAACTGGGGCAAACCGGCAGAAATCCACCTCTGCTTCCACCCCATCCCAGAGCAAAGATAATGCAAAATCCTCACTTCCACCCCATTCCAGAGCAAAGATAATGCAAAATCCTATCTTCCACTCCATTCCAGAGCAACCACCATTCCCTCCATAATCCCATATCTAATCATCAAAGCCCAGATCAACTTTAATATCAGTTTCAAACAAAAAGTCCAGTAATGGTTCATATCGCTTTAATCACCATTTGTTAAGGAAACCACAACTGATTTATTTAATTGCACCAAACCCTATATATAAAACAGGAATGGAAAATCCTAAACTGTAGTGTAGACCCATTCTTCTCAACTTTAGCAACTTTAAGGTAAAGGGCATCAATTCCCAGAATTCCTAAGGCAACATGAAATTCACTCATTTTAAACTTGCCAAGACTAAAAAACGCTGATAGAGATTTTTCCATTCCTCTTTTACTGGTTCTTACTTATAAGCAATCAAAATGCAAAATCCTCACTTCTACCCAGTTGTGGGTTTCAATTTATTTTACTACTGGTTCACTCGTGCATGCATAGAAGCGGGATGGTGGGTGAGAGGAGCCTCCCACCGCCGCCACTACTGGTTCACCCAACTGGGGCAAACCGGCAGAAATCCACCTCTGCTTCCACCCCATCCCAGAGCAAAGATAATGCAAAATCCTCACTTCCACCCCATTCCAGAGCAAAGATAATGCAAAATCCTATCTTCCACTCCATTCCAGAGCAACCACCATTCCCTCATTAACCTGCTTTACAGATCCATTCTCCTGTGTGCAGGGCCACAAAAGAAGACCATGTTACTATCTATTTAAAAAGAAGTTCAATCAGACCTTCCAACTTCTTGGGGAAAAAAGATCTTGTAAAGTTTAAAGGTCTGACTGAACTGACTGATCAGCCTCCCAACTGATCAGCGTGGCCGGTCCATTGCCACCTCCCTGCTGATCAGCATGGCTCCCAGTCATGCCCCTGCAGCCTCCCCACCCTGAATGGTCAGGGCCAGGGCCAGGGCCAGGGCCAGGGCCAGCCAGAGTTGGGAACAATAGGTTTGCCAAACTATGCAAAAAATTAACGGTATATTCAGCTGAACCAGTGTGAACCGGCTGAATCCCACCACTGCTTATGACCATTTTCACATGGCCATGGTCACATTATCAAAATTCAGACGCTTGGCAAGTGACTCATATTTATGATGATTCCAGTGTCCCGGGATCATGTGATGACCTTTGTGACCTTCTGACAACCCAAGTCAATGGGGAAACAAGAGTCACTTAACAACTGTGGCAAGAAAAGTCATAAATGGGGCAAAATTCACTTAACAACTGTTTCACTTAGCAACATAAATTTTGGGTTCATAAGTCAAGGACTACCTGTACTATGGAAGAAAGGCAGGCCTTCAGATTGCTGAGCCCTCTGTCATCATGTGTTCATATGTACATCACACTAAGCCTAAAGGAAAGAAATCACAAGGGCTGATAGCAATGAAACATAGGGAGAAATAAAATTGATGCAACCATTGCAGCCACACATATACTGTATTTTTCACTTCATAAGACGCTCCTGACTGACCATAAGATGTACCTAGGTTTAGAGGAGGAAAACAAGAAAAAAATCTGCCTCTGCCTCCCAGCGTCCATCAGGCTAGCGTCCTTGCAGCAAAGAGCAAATATCCTGCCTCCTTCATGTCTGCTGCCTCCGCGGGTGAATGCTGGAGCCTTCACTTCTGAACAGTTGTTCAGCGGTTGGATTGGACTCCCGGAATACCATCGATCAGCTCTTCCAGGCAGTGGGGATTGCTGCAGCCATTTGCTGCTGGTGCCTGTGGCCCATATTCGCTCCATAAGACACACATACATTTCCACCCATTTTTGGAAGGAAAAAAGTCCATCTTATGGAGTAAGAAAATACGGTATATGTTAAGAGATATTATATTTTAAAATATAATTTTGAAAAATAAATTATCTGAAAGTAACAACATCCAGAAAATGAAGTGGCAATCTAATAAACTCCATCATCAGTACAAGCTGAATAAGAATGAAAAGCCTGTGCCAACACTGTAAATACTGGAACTTTGTAAATTTTTAAGGATAAGCATTAGATGAATGGAAATCTTCCATGAAATGTTATAACATGCTCTCTTATCTCTTATTCATTTTCCAGCATGTGCATCCCTCTGGGCAGCTCATCTTCCAGGTTGCGGGCCAGAGGAGCACACAAAGCCTCCCTTTTTGGCACTCAGTGCCAAAAAGGTTCGCCATCACTGTCCTAGACTGTCTACTATTATGCTATCAATTCTATAATTCGGGGTTTTCCTTAAGGAGAGGGATCAGTTAAGGAAATCCTCTTTGAGAAGATGGGAAATGGAAAGGGGGGGGTGTTTTTAACATCCCAGGACGATCCTCCTTAAGGTAGCTTCTCACATATACTCACGATACTTCTTCTATGGTATTATGGGCTTATGGAGGACAATTCAATTTTGGTTTTGCCCCTTTTCTTTCATAGGAAATCCCAACTCTCAATATATCCAGAAAAATTCATGTATTCCTTAAAGGCATTTTTTTCACTACAAAACAAGCCAACCCATTAATACAAGGTAGTCCTTGATGTACTGTTTCCTTAATGATGGTTCAAAGTCACAAATGATGGGCTTGGAAAAAGTGACGTATAGCCCATCCTTGTCACACCAGTCCTGTGGTCATGTGATCATAAATTGGGCACTTGACAACCATCTTGTATTTACAACGTTTGCAACTGTTTGCAGTCAATTGATCATGATTTCCAACCTTCTCAGCTGGTTCCTGACAAGCAAAGTCTATGGGGGATGCCAGATTCACTTATGGTAAAGTCAGACCTATGGTAAAAATGGCCATAAAATCATGTCTGGTCACATAATGACTTGCTTAATGGTCGCATCATTTAGCAATGTGATTGTAAGTCAATGACCATCTGCAGGTGGATTGGATGAATCCAGCCAGTCAACAGGCACACTCTAACTGGACAATAAAAATCCATAACCCTAAAGGGAGAAGCAAAGGGAAAAGTTTATATTATTTTTCTGCTGCCTATAAGGAATTGCCTGGATGTTTTCAGTCCAGATATGATATACCTACAGAAAGTAATACAATGCATACAATGTAATAACAGGAATATTAGCCTATAAGCATTCATACACTTTAGATGTAAGAATCTATGGAGCTTCTCAGTCATTCAGGTCATGGTTGTCCCAAATGTGCTTTTTTCAAGTGGCAACAGGACCTTCTGGTTTTTCTTTGAAGATGTTTCGCTTCTCATCCAAGAAGCTTCTTCAGCTCTGCCTGGATAGTCCTTCCATTCCCTACCATCCAGTCAGAGCTGAAGAAGCTTCTTGGATAAGAAGCGAAACATGTTCAAAGAAAAACCAGAAAGTTTAAATGTAAGACTTCCAAATTTCAGTAGTTTCCATTCTAGAAAAATCTGGAAGAAACAGGTTGAGGAAGGCAGTGACCTGCAACTTCAAAACCATAGGAAGGAATCCCAGAAGTCAAAGAATGATCATATGTAAACTCAACTGCAGCGTTTTAAAGATGTTTGTATATAATTTCATTCAGGATTCCAACATCCCATGTTAGATCACAAATAATATATATTTGAGTAGTGAATGGCTATGGTGAGTTTTTGTTTTTTGTTTTGTTTGAAAAAGTTTTATTGGTTTTAACAATTTACATCAGGAAAGGGGTAGATAAGGTATTAGATAATATTTGGAGCTTCCACATCGGGTTTGATGACCGCCTCCGAGTCTTCATACATATTCCATTAAAAAGAAATTATTAAAAGGAAGGGGTACATACATTTTAAAATCATAAATTTTCATATTATTTTATACATTCAATTACTTTGTACTATTGACATCCGTACAGGAATTACCATCATAAAAAAAAAATATAACAAATTATTTTTGCGAACTGAGCCTCTTTGCTATTTATTTATTTTTATTTTTATTTTATTAAATTTATACCCCGCCCTTCTCCTTGTTAGGACCCAGGGCGGTGCACAGGCATTATATAAAACCATAAATACAATATACATCAATTAAAAATATATTAAATTAATTCACCCGTGCTAAAACCCGTTATTAAGACCATAACCAAATTATAATTTATATTTAAAAGTCAGACGTGGGGGGCTATCCTAGGCCGGCTTGTTGGAATAAGTACGTCTTAAGACGTTGGCGGAAGAGGCGGAGGTCCGAGGTAGTGCGAAGGTCGGGGGGTAGGTCGTTCCAGAGGGCCGGGCCCGCCACAGAGAAGGCTCTTCCCCTGGGGGTCGCCAGCCGGCATTGCTCGGCCGACGGCACCCGGAGTAGGCCCGCTCTGTGGGAGCGGACCGGACGAAGGGATGTATGGGGCAGGAGGCGGTCTCGTATATAGCTAGGCCCCGAGCCATGGAGCGATTTAAAGATGGTGGTCAACACCTTGAAGCGCACTCGAAAGGCCACAGGCAGCCAGTGCAGCTCGCGCAGGAGAGGTGTTACATGGGCTTGCCTTGAGGCACCCATAACCACCCACGCGGCCGCATTCTGCACTAACTGCAGCTTTCGAGTGCACCTCAAGGGGAGCCCCATGTAGAGAGCATTACAGTAATCCAGCCGAGATGTCACGAGCGCTTGAGTGACTGTGCGAAGGGCCCCCCGGTCTAGTAAGGGGCGCAACTGGCGTATCAGGCGAACCTGATAGAACGCCCCCCTGGCCACGGCCGCCACATGGTCCTCCATGGACAGCCGGGAATCCAGAAGGACGCCCAAGTTGCGCGCCCTCTCCACAGGGGCAAGATGTTCGCCCCCAATGGCCAGTGTTGGATTTATCTGGCTAAACCGGGGTGCCGGAAACCACAGCCACTCGGTCTTGGACGGGTTGAGTTTGAGTTTGTTACTACCCATCCAGATCCGTACGGCCTCCAGACACCGGGACAGCACCTCGACGGCATCGTTGGGGTGATTTGGGGTGGATATGTACAGCTGAGTATCATCAGCGTACAGATGGTACTCCACCCCAAAACCACGGATGATCTCGCCCAGTGGCTTCATGTAGGTGTTGAACAGAAGTGGCGAGAGGACCGACCCCTGAGGAACCCCACATGTGAGGGGCCTCGGGGCCGACCTCTGCCCTCCTGCCAACACCCATTGCGACCGACCAGAGAGGTAGGATGAGAACCACCGTAAAACGGTGCCTCTCAGCCCCAACCCCCCCAATCGGTGCAATAAGATACCATGGTCGATGGTATCGAAAGCCGCTGAGAGGTCTAACAGGACCAGGATAGAGGAGCAACCTCTATCCCGAGCCCTCCAGAGATCATCCACCAACGCGACCAATGCCGTCTCGGTACTGTGACCGGGCCGGAAGCCGGACTGGCGCGGGTCTAGATAATCAACTTCCTCCAGATGTCGAGGGAACTATTGAGCCACCACACTCTCAACAACCTTCACTAAAAAGTGAAGGTTGGAGACGGGACGATAGTTCTCTAATAAAGCCGGGTCCAGGGATGGCTTCTTGAGGAGGGGCCTCACCACCGCCTCTTTCAAGATGGTAGGCAAGAACCCCTCACTCAGAGATGAATTCACAATACCCTGGAGCCAGCCTCGTGTCACCTCCCAGGATGCCAGTACAAGCCAGGAGGGGCACGGGTCCAATAAACATGTGGTGGCTCTAAGGTTCCTCCGCAACCTGTCCATATCCTCGGTAGTAACAAAGTCGAACTCCTCCCAAGGTGTTATCTCAAGACCAGCACCGGGCATCTCGACTGGGCCACTAGTGGAGGGCAGCTCGTTCCGAATCTGAGTGATTTTGTCCTGCAGGAAAACTCCAAATTCCTCTGCTCGACCCTGCAAAGGGGCTTCCCGCGGCCTCTGGTGAAGGAGGGAGCGGGTCACCCCAAACAGGGCGGCAGGGCGGTTTTCCGTGGATGCGATAAGGGTGGCACAATACTCACGTTTGGCCACTCTTAGCGCCACTAAGTAAGTCCTAATATGGTCTCTCACTAGTGTTCGGTCAGCTTCGGATCGAGAAGATCTCCACCTACTCTCTAGGTGTCTCTTGCGGCGTTTCATCTCCCGAAGCTCCTCGGTAAACCAAGGAGCCTGGGTGACTCAACGCCGCATGAGAGGCCGCAAGGGCGCGACTCGGTCCAAGGCCCCCGTGGCCGCACTATACCATGCGGCCAATAGGTCCTCAGTCGAGCCACGGGGCAGGGATACAGGTACTGGCCCAAGCTCCCTCTGGAACCTTTCCGGGTCCATCAGGCGCCTGGGGCGGAACCAACTTGGTGTTTCCGGTTCCGCCTCCCCGCGGTGGGGTGTGACGGTTGGAAAGTCTATCCGAAGGAGAGAGTGATCTGTCCATGACAAGGGTAAGATGACTAAATCCCCTGTTCCGAGATCACTAATTCAGTGTCCAGAGACAAAAATCAGATCCAGCGTGTGTCCTCCCTCGTGAGTGGGGCCCTGAACTACTTGGGTCAGGTCCATGGCCGTCATGGAAGCCATGAACATCCGAGCCGCCTCGGATGTTTCGCCCGCCGATGGCTATAGTCTCTTCCTCCCCCCCCCACCAGCAGGCGGACCCGTCGCCCCTCCCGTTCCCATCTCATCATCATCCAGGATTGAGGAGTGTTTTTTAAGAAAATTATGCGCCTCTTCAACTGTTTTGATTCTAACTCTTCCTCCCTCCCAGAATACCAGCATCCCTTCAGGCATCAAACACTTGAACCACACCCCCTTTTTGAATAATTTTTTAGTTAAGAAGGAATAATTCCTTCTTATATCTCTTATTTTCTTTGGGATCTGCTTCAATATGGCCACCTCGTTTTGCTGATACATCAAAGGGCCCCCTCTTTGCGCTCTCAGTATCTCTTCCCTCGTTGACCTTCTTATAAATGTAATATGTATCTCTCTGGGTACCTCATTTATTCTGGCAAATACTGAATTAATTCTATAGATCAAATCAATGTCCCCCCAAATAAATTCCTTATCTTTCTTAATATAATCCGCTAACATAGTAGCCATCAGCTCTCTTAAATTCTCATTCGGTAATTCTGGAACATTCTGAAATCTTAAAAAGAAAGACATGCGTTCAAAATCAATTTTAGACATTTGACCAGTAATATCTGTAAGTTCTTTCTTAAAGTCTTTTATCTCTTCCTTCATCTCAACCGTCCCCCCTTCCAGCCCCACAATTTTTTGTTTATTATTTGTTATTTCTCTTTGCGCCTCCAATAATTCCAATCTTGTGCTTAAATTGTCTTTCCAGATTTGTTGCATTTCATTCATTATTCTTTGAAACATCTCCTCTACGTTTAATGGCTGAGGGCTTGGTGACTTAGGATCCTCTGCTTCTGCTTCCTTCTGTAACAAAGCTGAAATCTTTGGTTGTGAGGATGGGCTGGGTTTTGTAGATGCTGGAGCAGAGCTTGGTTTCCCAGATGGGGGTTTCCTCGATGCCATAATTAAAGTTTTAAGTGTTGATGCGTAGAGAAGAAAGAAAAAAAATGGCGCTGTTGGGTGGGCAGTCTGTGAAGTCCGAGACAAAAGCAGCTTTAGTTCAAGTTAAATTTGCAACGTCCAGAGAGAAAAAGGAAAAAAGGAAAAAAAAACTTTCCAAACAAAAGCAGAAGGTTTCATGAAGGGGGAGAGCACCAAAAGACACCAGAGCAGGTCCTTTTCTTATATATTTTGAAGTTAGCCTAATTTTGTTGAAATAAAGGAGTGCTTATTTCCAAAAAAGAAAAGTTCTGTCCTGGGAACAAAGAGAACGCCATCTTTCCGCCTTGCCGGCAGGGTGGAAAAAGCAAAAGTGGAAACAGTCAATTTAAAATGTAGCAAGGCTCAGGATACATTGTCTAACAGCAATCCCTTAGTTAACAAGAAACTTCCTTTTTCAATAAATCCGACGGAAGTCACTTTCATTCTCTCCGCAGCGCGGGACTCTTTATCCAATGCCGCTTTCTTTCCAGGGGGGTTGTTTCCAACTCCCCCCTATCCTCTCTTTTCATCGAATTGAATGTAAAAAAATCCAAATAAGGCACATACCATTTTTCTAATTCGGAGCCTCGGCGCAGCCATTCAGCCCCGGAGTTTCAGCTCCTTTTAACATCCTCCATGTTCCAGCTCCTTCGGCGAAAGGGAAGCTCCCCCCGCGAAAGTTCCCCAGCCCCTAGGGCGAGGCGGGAGCAGCCCCCCGACCACCGTCGAGATAGAGGCCCTCACCGCAAGCCGCCTGTGCAGAGGGGGGGAATATGCCCGTCCCCCCCCGCGCCCAGGGGCGCAGCTGAGGCAACACAGCGGCGGACGTGAGAATCCATGTCCGTCCGCATCCGAAGCCGGAAACGATCTCGCTATAGTGAGTTTTAAAGATACAAATATCAGACACTGACCAATCCCCACCTATAGCCACTGATACGTTTATTAATTAATTTCTGTATGCTGTATGCCTACCTTTTCTTTCATAAAATAAAGTCAATGGATTATTAAGCAAAATAAAGTTATCTGGAAACCATGGATAAAATAAAATAATGCAAAATATCACTACCATATTATTGCTGAAAAGCGTCTGTTGTCATGTCTGGGATTGAACACAATATCTCAGACAACTTTGTTCTTCAAATTATATTTCACATTAGAACAAATCAATGAAAAACTTCATTTTCTGCACTATTTAGACAAAATAGTTTATATAGGTTATCAATTCACCTTTCTTTTATTATGGAATCATAGAATAATTTGTGATTTGTTTCATTGACATAGTCACTAAAGCACTTTTATATAAACAATAGCAAAAGAGACGTCACCCAACTCATTTTCCTTCTTCAGAGTTATTTGTCAGAACAATTGCAATAATTTGAAAAGTTGAAGAATGATTGAGAATACGTGCCTTTGAATGATATACATGGATTCATGGAATGTAATGGGAAAGGTTTTTTTTTAATGTGTACAAAGGTACAAACACTATCTTACTTTGTGAGAAACTGCACAGGTGAAAACTTTAGCTCAGTATTTAATTCTTAAATATATGGAGAGAAAGGTTTACTGAATAACAAGTTGGCATAGGTCAAATTGTAAATAATAGAACAATGGAAAATAGTACTTGACAAATAAGATGCAACTCGTAACAAAATGCATTTCAGAGGCTTCTATTATCCACAGACTGTCTTATTAGTAAGTTCTATTACAATCACAGGACAGATTTCTAAGTAGATATGTTAAGCATCCAAACAGAAACGGAAACAGTTCAAGCAGATGCTTACTTTCCCAATGCTTACTTTTATCTGAACTCTAACAGGAAAAATAAAACATTATTCCTGGTGAAGGTTTCTTTCTGGCATCAACAGTTATGCCACCTTGCTCAAAGTTACCCTAGGCATTCAAGAACACTTCAACACTGCAGCATGCCCTGCTTATACAATAATCATATACTAAAAACCACAAACTCCTCTCCCATCAAATAGTTCTGAATTAGCCCCCACCTGCACATATTCCCCCTCCCCCCCCAATATATATTATTGAAACAATACATTTAAAAACAAGCAAGCAAGCAGACAAAGCTGACAGATTAGTTGAGCCTCTATAATTGTGGTCATGCAAAATCTCTCGACTATGGGGATAATAGATAATAGTTAAGAATGGACATACCTGGCAGAGCAAAGGGTGTTCTGGAGAGTCTCTTTTTAAATGAACTGTATGTATGGCATGATAGAGATTTTCAAGCCAGAGTCCAGGTAAGAAAAGCTGATCCATGCTATACTCCACACGTTGCTGGTCATTTAACTCTATCCTTCAGTGCTAGAGAAAAGGGGATATTGCTGCAGGAAAAAAAAAACCCTGACCATACAGTAGAAATAATCGCTGCAATCCAGCTCACACCATTCCTCTCTCTTATTCCTCTCTCCCTCTCTCTCTGTACAAGGCCCCAGATGATTCTGACTGCATCCTTCCATCCATAAATCATTCCCCTTATTCTATTGGTTACATGCTACATGGCAAGTATTGATTTTTTTTCCAGTTGCCTCATCACTAGAGGACCCATAGATTTTGTGAGCCTGTATGCACACAGATTCACACATATCCACACAAAATATGAATCTCTCTCTGTGTGGTAGTGTATTCACACACACACACACACACACACACACACACACACACACACACACACACACACACATATGAACAGAGAGGCTAGGCACAAGCAAGCTTATTCTCACCAGAAGTCTTTCCGGTAACACCTTTTTTTAATGGAATAATTTCTATCATGCACATTTATGAATACCCAAATCCATGGAAATAAACAACTTTGCAAGCTAGTGCTGTGTAATTAAATTGTTCTTTGAGTAAAAAATATAAAGAACTGCAAGGGTCAGTTTGAATATGACAGCATGCAGAGAATCATAAGTCTGAGATGCTTCAGATGCTAAGTACAAAAGAAACCTTCAATGGCAATGACTGGAATTCAAAATCCTAATAGATAACTATTGTGTTAGTCTTCATCATGCTTCAACAAAGGCTGAGTTCACAGTGCTAAATCTGCATTTCGGATGTCCTGTTGTATGTTGATGAACAAGTCCCAGTGACAGGGATGACAGGTAAAACTAAGCCAGAAACAAGTGAATCACATTAGGACTTAATGTAATGCACAAGGAAATCTGATGTATCAACCAAACCAAGTTTTAATGAAGCTCAGCACATGACATGATACAGTTTTATTATGAATTAAAGTTTCTGTTCCATCTGGGGACATCAACAATGTCCAGAGAAGAAACATATTTCCAGCACATGGTGATGTTTTCATATGCAATTCTTATTAACCATTCCAGGAGAGAACAGGAACATGAGAGATGTTTGAGAATTTTAGGCAGAAAATCCAAGGAAGATCTGTTTAAAGAGATATGATCCGTTGACAAGACATTTGGGACATTATATGATATAGCAATAGCAATAGCAATAGCACTTATATATCACTTTACAGTGCTTTACAACCCTCTCTAAGCAGTTTACAGAGTCAGCATATTGTCCCCAACAATTTAGATCCTCATTTTACTCACCTTGGAAGGATGAAAGTCTGAGTCAATCTTGAGCCTGGTAAGATTTGAACTGACAAATTGCAGGCAGCCAGCAATCAGCAGAAAGTAGCCTGCAGTACTGCACTCTAACCACTGCACCACCACGGTTCTTCTATACCAGTGTTTTTCAACCTTTTTTGTGCAAAGGCACACTTTTTTCATGAAAAAAATCACGAGGCACACCACCACCATTAGAAAATGTTAAAAAAATTTAACTCTGTGCCTATATTGACTATATATAAAGTAATTCTCTTGAATAGGAATCAAATAAACACAAATAAATTATTTTATAATTACTTTATTATGAAATAAAGTATTTTATAATTGTTCATATTTCTGTTTACTTACTCAGTGCGAAACCTGGGCCTGTTTGGCTGAACACAAAGCTGATATTCTGGCAGGAATTTTTCCCACGGCACACCAGACAATATCTCACGGCACACTAGTGTGCCACGGCACAGTGGTTGAAAAACGCTGTTCTATACCAACTCTCAATGTGGAAGTTACAGATTAATTACCATTAATCTGTTAATAATGAAGTCCAACATTTTACTGGATATTTGCTATTTTGTGCACCATGAGAAGGAGGTGGCTGAGTTGTTAACATACATGATAAATGATAGGAATGCTAGATTTATGTTCATGTTTTTCTCACAGATTATCAACTCATGAAGAAGTCAGACTTAGAAGGCATTGAACAGTGTGTGTTTGCATATACAACAGGTTTTTTCAACTTGTGGTCTTCCACATGTGTTGGGATTTCAACTTTCAGATTTCCAAGCCATCATGCCTGAAAGAAAACCCAATACATTTAGAGACCATCAGGCTGGGATGGGCAATCCCATCACATCTGGAAGACATTAGATTGGAGAAGGTATAGAAGGTCCCAATTCAATTTTCTGTAAATTCTCTATGAAATGATCTGGATTAATAGCACAGAACAAGATCCAACACTGAGCTCCTTGTTTAATACCCAACACAAAGCATTGTACTATCGTACATTGTACTACTCACATTACCCGTAATTGAAACAGATACATAGTGAAATGCATGGTTTTGCAGGATGGTGTCTGAATTTATGCCCTTCTATATGGGCAATATAATTTTTCTCCTCTTCCTGAAGGAGCCTAGGACAGTATCCTAAAAGCAGAAGTGTCCTAAAAGGACAATGTAATGGCTTCTCTATTCACTTATCAGGAAATTAATCACGCCTATCAAAAGAAGACACTTAAAAAACAAGAAAGCAAAATTCAGTTTAAGAATCCAATTTCTTCCAGGAACCCTGAGAATATCTGGTTGAACTAGCACATCTTCTCTTGTCATTTAAAATAAAGAAGCATGGTAGCCAATTCTACTTTCCATGAGACTACGTGGTGGAGTATTCAGAAACCGAATCAACACAATGATCCTATTACAAACCAGAATGCAGACATTAAGTTTCGAGGTCTCAGGAAAGTGACACTTGAAAAACACTCTCAAAGAATTACTCACTGTCCATTGTATTTTAATGCTCAGAACCTGAGGTTTAGGTACCCCAAAGGAAAAGAGAATTTTTAAAAAAGTAGCGCAGGAAAAACCAAATAGTTCAGATGTGCTTTTAAAGAGATTCATAGAAGCCATAAAATGGTTCAGAAAAGTAACATTTTCCAGCACTCCAGCTCTAAAACGAAACCCAAAGGACATAGATAGATAGCTGATGGACAGACAGTCAATGAGGCTGGCTTGGTTTTTGGTCTCCTAGAAATGGACTCTGGGGATACTCAGAGATGAGTTTCTGCTTCTTTTGGTAACACTCCATGGTTACTGAGCAGGGAGAAACTGCCTTTCACAATGAGAATGATCGTACTCAATACATAAAGGTCAGACCCCATTCAATTAAGTCATAAAATTGTGCAGTAACTCAAATCAAGGGCACTGTTTTCTCATTGTACTGGCATCTTATAACTATTTGTGGGTCTTTTATTCTTCTTCCGGATGCTGGGAATGGCTAAATCCAAGAAATGATGAGTACGGAGGAAATTTACTTCTGGAGGATAATGCAAATGAAATGAAGCAGATTCAGAGTGGCTCTTTGACTTCAATTTAATCTCTATGATCAGGGTACAATGTTTAAAAAATGATTATACTTTGCATACAAGATTACTACAGGGTCAATTTTTAGCTTCTCCAGTTGAGGTCAGAAAGTCCCTTGCTTAAAACTGAGAACAATCACTGTATCATGGGCTACTGGTCCCACTCGGAATAAGATTGTTTCTAGTATTCTTAAGGCAGCATTTTAGTGTTGATTACACTAAATATCTTATTTATTTATTTATTTATTTATTTGTTTGTTTGTTTGTTTCAATTTATAAACTGCACCCTCTCCCTGAAGGGACTCGGGGTGGTGCACAGGAAGTTAAAAAACATATATACATAACAAATATAAATATTTAAAACCCAAATTAAATAGTTATCACCCTGTGCTAAAATCTTAAAAACTTAAAACTATATCCCTTAAAATCCCGATTTAAAACAATTTAGACTTCAGACTGCAGGCTAGGTGGGGTAGAATTAGGCCAGGCTGGCCTGATGGAAAAAATAGGTCTTTAAGTTTTGGCGGAAGGAGCGGAGGTCCGTGGTAGTTCTAAGTTCGGGGGGTAGGTCGTTCCAGAGGGTTGTGCCCGCCACAGAGAAGGCCCTTCCCCTGGGCGTCGCCCGCTGGCATTGCCTAGTGGACGGCACCCGAAGAAGTCCCTCTCTGTGGGAGCGAATCGGCCAAAGGGATGTGTGTGGTAGGATATGATCCTGCATCTGAATCAATAGTTCACTGTCTATCGATGTTTAGTCATCTCTAAGTACCAATGCTACATGAGCAAAACATTTCAGATTAAACACCACAAACCTTTCCTTACCTCCCATTCAGTGGGCGTATCTTTACAGTAGAAATACAATCAATTGCTCTGAGAGTAATTTTAGTTTTGTGGATAATTCTAGAAAACGAAGTTCTGTGAAGTGGAGTAGAAGGAATTGGGGTGATGGACATACAATTCTTGCAATTCTTTCAAGGATATTACAATCATTATATTGGTGAACATCTTTCTATCAATTTTTTTGTATCTGGCAATTGTTTTTCCTTTCCTTTCTAGTCCTTGGACTACTGGAAGATTATATTAGCCAACAGTTGAAAAAGTATCCATTTTGAAGGGATTTGCTGATGACTCTTTTGTTTTTAAATGTACTCTTTTACTGTTGGATCTGTTACTTATTAGCATATGCATTCAATCATTTTAATCCACGAAAAGAGGAAAAAACACCATGTTTGCCATTGTTGTACAAGAAAGAGTAGGGTTGATACAAGTAAAATTATAGCAAAAATGCTCGACTTCTGCTTAACGATAGTTTTTTTTTCCTGGAGACTTCCTCCTCTAGGCATTTTTTTCATTTTGAGTAGAAAACTTATAAAAACCCCGAATGGGGAAAGAGTATACAACTGGAAAAAAGAAGCCTTATAGATGAGTGTGCATGACCCATTAACCCATATGTAGTTTCACTCTGTTTCCCCCTCCCTCCCATTAACCCAATTTTCTAGCTTGGTTTGCTATACAAGTTGACAAACTAACCACATAAGATGGGATCACTCAGCACACTGGATTAAAATCTAGTGATTGGCTAGTGTGGATCAGTGTGTTGTGGTTTGGCATCAAAATGATTCAGCATGAACCTTTCTCTTGCCTGCCCCAACAACTGTTTTGCACCCTGGAGGTAGAACAGGTACTATGTTTTCACCATTGAGTAATAGTAGGAAAAAGTTGCATTATGTTTTAAAAGTCTTCTAATAATCATAAGCATCTCTGATCCAGTCACTGGATTTAGTACTTTATGCTGAAATCAAAGAAGTTGTTTTACCTGAATGTATCACTTAGCAACCACTGTTTCTACCATCAGATGTCCTCCGGTTTCCAAAGTAACGGTGACAATTGTTAAACAGCTGCCCTTCTAATCTGCATAGCCTTTAACCATGTCAGCTGAGTGATTGGTTGATGACAGCCCACAAACAATAGAAAGACACCCTAATATTTTATTTACGAGCTTAGGGAAATCACATCTGCAGGTTTGATATGACCAAGCCAGACTGAACTGTATCAACTATTTTTTGCTTTCCAGGAAAAAAAAGAACTGTTTTTTTTATTGCAGCCTGAGAAGATGGAGATAAATTATACATGAGTTTTCTGAAATATCTCTGAATTCTTTTTCCCCTCCTGTCCTTTGAAAATACAGTGTATCGAAAGCAACTTAGCATATGGTTGCATACTTTTAAAAAAGATGAAAAGTATCCATCTATATAAAACACAAAAATCATTTATAAATAAGAAGCAATGACAAATGTATAGAAATAATGAAATGTGTCATTTTAATAGCATTTGCCCCTGCTCCATGTCATGGAAAGAGAAAAGTGGTAATAGAAAGATATAAGAATTGGAGAGATGAAAAGTAAAAATAAAAAAGTAAGAGGCATAAATAATGGATGGTCAGGACATCAATGCCCAGTCTTCCCGCCCTTCAGAAAGATATACTAACATATATTGTGCTGCTCCAATGGCCAAGTTTTAATCTGTCTCAGTAAACCTTAAATTTTGATGCAGGATAAGTAAAGAAAAATGGTTGATTCCCCAGCTTTGTTTCAAACCCCCTTCCCCATGTTTTTTGTGTTCCATGTGTGGTTTTCCAACTGGAAAAAATAACCATTGATATGTAGCGAGTTGGTGGGGTTCAGTGAATCTAAGCTGGTGCATGGGAAGAGGGTTAAGCCCCATTAGAATTGCCGAAGTGCAGGAAGGAGGAAGAGAGAGGAGGAGTGGGGGAGTGGGAAGGGGGAGAAGAAAAGAGAAAGGAGAGGAGGAAAGAGAAGGGAGGTAGGGAGGATGAAGGAAGGAGTAGGGTTGTTGTAAAATAAGATGGATGTGCGGGGTGGTAGGAAAGCAACCCTGATTATATTTAAAATTTTTTAAATGGAATGTGATAAATGTTAAAAGACAACATATAAATATTAATAGTACTTATGAGAATGTATATTTGCGAATGTATATATGAAAAAGAAAAAGAGAACTTTTTAAAAAAAGTTGCCCAAATGACAGGTAACTTGCATTGGCAATCTATCATTTGGGCTCTTTCTTAACTTCCCACCGGCCAGTATGCTCCCATAGAGAGGGTCTCCTCAAGACAATGTCGACTGGCGACACCCAGGGGAAGAGCCTTCTCCGTGGGAGCACCTGTATTCTGGAACGAATTACCCCCGGAATTAAGAACTATCCCTGACTTATGCACCTTCCGCCATGGTCTCAAAACCTTTTTCTTCCAACAAGCCGGGCTGGCATAAAACATGATTTTTAAACTCAAATTTTTATTAATTTTAATCAGGGTTAGTTTGGGGTTTTTTTCTACATTTCGGCCAAGGTTTAATATGTTTTTTAAAAGCTTTTTAAACTTTTGTATATTTGTTTTTATTCTGGCTGTACACCCCCCTGAGTCCTTCGGGAGTAGGGCGATATAAAAAACCAATAAGGAGGAAGTGACAACTAAAATCAGATGGGCAAAACAAAGGCATTTTGAACATGCTAATAAAGCGGGAAGATGGCTCACTTATAGGCTGAAGAAACAACAGGAGAGAAATAGGATAATTAGTCTGAGAAACCAAGCCGGAAGGTGTACTGCAGATAAGGAAGGGAAAGGGAAAATAATACAAGATTTTTTTGCAAATTTATATACAGCAGGGGAAGAACAAGATCAGGATATCAGAGATTATTTAGACAAAGCTGACCCCCAGAAAGTGCCCCTCGCTATCAAAGAAATATTGAATGCAGAGATTACTCTGAAGGAGGTAGAGTTGGTTTTAGGGGAACAAAAAGGGGGGAAGACCCCAGGCACAGATGGTCTGCCGGTAGAATTGTATAAAATTCTTTTCAAGACCTTAGGTAAATTCCTGACTGAAGTATGTAACGAAGTGCTGTCTCTTGGTCAAATGCCAGTTTCATGGTCTGAAGCTTATATTACACTAATATTAAAGGAAGGCACAGATCCATCCCTGATAAGCAATTATAGGCCGATTTCCCTGCTTAATGCAGACTACAAATTACTCTCCGCAATTTTAGCAAAGAGATTAAAATTCTTTCTTAATGAGTACATTCACGGAGACCAGAATGGCTTCCTACCTCATAGACAACTTAAAGACAATGTGAGAATTATATTAAACATATTGGAATATTATGAGTGTAACTCCAATAGGGAGGCAGCTCTGGTTTTCGTAGATGCACAAAAAGCTTTTAATAGAGTGAGTTGGAGATTTTTGTTTGCACAACTAAGTAAAATGGAATTTGGAGAGAAGTTTATCAAGGCAATTCAAACTATATATTCAAAACAGGTAGCGAAAATACTTGTCAATGGTGAGGAGTCCCAAAAGATACATATAGGAAAAGGCACTAGACAAGGGTTGCCCTTATCTCCGTTATTATTCATTTTAACACTTGAACCATTACTGGATGTGATTAGAAGAAATCAAGGAATTAAAGGACCAAGGTTTAGAAAGGAGGAGTATAAATTGCAAGCCTTTGCTGATGACCTGATATTTGTGTTGGAAGATCCATTGGAATCGGGACCGATTTTACTGCAAGAACTGGAGGCATATGGGAAGGTAGCAGGGCTAAAAATAAATAAATAAAAAACTAAGATCTTAGCTAAAAATTTGTTGATGACTAAAAAGATGCAGTTGGAAGAAACATTAGAAATTCAGATAGCCAAAAAAGTGAAATACTTAGGTATCTGGCTCTCCCCTAAGTGTTCCACTATTAAAGAAGACAATTACTCAAAACTCCTCACCCAAACTAGAGAGAGGCTAGAAAACTGGAAGTTACTACAATTATCGTTATTAGGCAGGATGGCAGCAGTCAAGACATATATTCTACCTAAATGGGTCTTTCTCTTCCAGACCGCTCCAGCCCCATTAGATACCAAGTTTTTTCAGTCTCTGGACCACTGCGTACGCAGATTTATTTGGCAGAATAAGAAACCCAGGATAAAACTGAAAATGCTCCAGGAATCTTCAGCTAGGGGAGGTTTGGTCTACCAAAGTGGGATCTATATTATCAAGCAGCTATTCTATCCTGGGTTAGAGATTGGGCTTTGTTAAGAAGGAGGAGAATCCTCATACTTGAGGGCCATAATTTGCAACGGGGGTGGCATTTCTTTTTGAGTCAGGAGAACCCCCAAAAATATAAACATTTCATGGATCACTACCTCCGTAGAATTTTGATGAGTACTTGGGAACGAGTCAGAAATGCATTTTATTCAATGGCCCCGAGGTGGCTATCGCCTCTAGAGGCGATGATGTACCCAACTCTTTATAACAGAACTACACCCCTAACTTACCAAGAACTGTTGGATTCTGCAGGGAGATTGAAATCCCGAAGTGAATTGACAGCCTTAGGCTGTGACCTAGACTGGTGGTCTTTCAATTTGATTCAATCTAGAGTAGATAAGGATAGAAATAAGGGGGGAATCTATAACTCTCTGCAAGAATTAGACAAAATATTTACAGGGAACGATGAGAAGCTCTTATCCAAATTTTATATATTCCTATTAGAGCGTTGGATCGGAGAGGAAGTGATTAAGGATTCAATGATTGCCTGGGGGAGAAATTTGGAACACTCAATTGATCTCGAGAAATGGGAAGAAATTTGAAAAAAAACCTCTAAAATTAACAATGTCAATTGCATATAAGGAAAACATATACAAAATGTTATATAGGTGGCATCTTCCTCCGGCTAGATTATCGAAGATGTTCCCAGAGACATCTCCGATCTGTTGGAAATGCAAGGCAGCTCTGGGAACTTATTTTCATACTTGGTGGACTTGCCCTCGAGCAGGAATATATTGGACCAGAATCCGAAATTGGCTTTTCGAAATTACTGGCTGTAGAATTAAGTTGATCCCGGAAACGTTCTTACTAGGCATGAAACCAGATAATTTAAACAAATCTAATTGGTATTTAACTATCCACATCATTATTGCAGCTAGAATTGCTTTTGCCCAAAAATGGAAATCCAGTGACATTCCATCAGAGACAATATTAATCGCTAAAATTATGGACTGTGCAGAAGCAGACAAGCTTACCAGCCTATTGAGAGACAAACAAGATTCGCTATTCTATGTGTGCTGGGATCGCTGGTACGCTTGGCTACAAAGGAATTCAAAGAAGCGGACTTAACATTGCTGATTTAGAATCTCTATATGCTTTGATTACACTCCTTCACTTTGTCCTGGTCTCTTTCATATATTTCTTTTTTTCTTCTTCTTTTTTCCAGCCTTTCTTATTAGAGATATGTATTAAATTAATAAGTGGTAAATGTTAGTTATAGTGTTATAACCCTAGTTATATTGTAATACTCTCTGCAATCGCTTTGTATCATTTAATGTCTTACTCTGTAAGTTTTTGTTTTTTAATGATTCAATAAAATTAAAAAAACACCAATAAACTAAACTAAACTAAACTAAACTAAACTAAACTAAACTAAACTAAACTAAACTAAACTAAACTAAACTAAACTAAACTAAACTAAACTAAACTAAACTTGGATCTAGTATTTCTCTAAAAAGCACTAAACCCATGTCCAAATAATATCCCAACTGACAAATTACATGCACTACAGGTTGAAGTGGCAGGTATTTACTCCAACCGTTGAATAACAAGTTTGGGGATTCAGGAAGTATGGAAGTTGTCATGGTGAGCAATATTCAGAAATGACTCAAAAATAGTATAGAGGTATGGAGAAGTGCCCTATCTGCCCCTGACCCTAACTCCAGCAATGAAAACAGCAAAAGGTATGGCCACATGATACCCTCTCTTGGCAAATGCAAAGGAAAACCCACTTAATTGAGATAGATGCAGGAAGAGAAAGTACATCCCATATGAAAATTATTAAACAAGAGTTATTTTCTGAATGGAGCAAATTGGAAATGGAAGTAAGGAAAGAGATGTAAAAGAAACTTGGAACTGATGAAAAATAATTATGTTTTAGAGTGCCACCAAGTGTTTGGAGCTATTCTTATATGAAGTATGAAAAAAAATTGGTAGAAAGATGAAATGAAAAAGGCTTTGGCAAAGAAAATGTGCAAACATGATGATGAGAATAAGGTATCATTCTCTCCCTCCCTCCCTCCCTCCCTCCCTCCCTCCCTCCCTCCCTCCCTCTCTCTCTCTCTCTCTCTCTCTCTCTCTCTCTCATGAATTTAGACAACGGTAAAGCAGAGAAATGTTATGTGGATAATGTCTGCTTATAGAATGGCTGGGTGACTTCTTTAATGTGTGTATAAAATTATCAGCTGTTCTGATAATGGAAAGAATTCTATCATCCCATACAAGGGAAAGGTAGCATGAAGTTTTTAAAAAACTAAACGAATGAAAACCCTGCAGGAAATTAGTTTGATGAGGGTATTGGAGAAAATGCTTGGCAGACTTCTGATCGAAAGGTTACAAAAGATAAGAATGAGCAACATTTGGAAACAGAGCGAGGTGACCAAAGAAGTACAGCCAAAACCTTTGTGCTTCAGCAAAGTTATTGACAAATATTTGCATGTGAGAAAGTTTAATGCATATTTATTCTATAGAATATGCACAATAAAATTAAACGGTTTAAATTACAGACAGTTTCATGTGACTTCATGTGACGGTTGGATGCTGTATGCAATAAGGGTAGAATATGATAAAAGTAAAAAATGAGTAAAAATAAACTGAATGCTCAGCGAAGGGTATAGGATAAGAATGTGTGATATCCTCTTGGTTTTTAAATGTATTTATGGATAAATATATAAAACATGCCTGTGGCGACATCAGTGATGCATTAGCTGGGGAAATGGATATGCATAATATTTCATGTGCAGTTACTGCTGTATTGTTGGCCTGGAATCTGGATGGTCTGCAGTAACTGTTCAATAGACTGCATGATGCAGTAAACACTATGGATCTGAAAATTAATTTATTGGAGACAAAAATGAATTGTGTTTGACAGGGAAATGGGATAAATAATTGCAAAGATTGCAGGTGGTATGAGGTCTAATGGGAGGAGCATTTATTAAAAAGGAAGATTGGCTGAATATAAAAATATGCTTCTGCTCACTTTCTTATATGGAATTGAGTTAGGTGTGCCTGGGAACAAAAACATTGCAAGTTCTTTGGTGAGGTTCTATCATTTTTACAAGAACGTCATACACATGTTCACAGACAAAAGCCACACTTGGCCTTTAAGGAGCATGCTGGAACTTCATGCTGAGAAATAGGTAAAACCAGGACCAATTGGGGGAAGTAAAGGAAAAAACGAAATGGAAGTATATTAAAAGCACATTACAATGAAATACAGCCAATATACTGTATATTTAATCATTTTCCCCTTCCACCACATTAAAAATTGCAATTTGGTAACAATTTTTCAAGAGCCAGTGTTGGGGTAACACAATTCAAATATCTAAGTACAAATGTTTTCCTCTTTTCTGGAATCACTCAGCATCCCAGGGAAGCATACTAATGTAGAAGTCCATGTGTGTTTTATGGTTTATTATGAATTCTTTGAAGGGTGGTACCAAATAAAGTTGTGCATTCATGGAGCAGTTGTGAAAGGCTTGACTCCATTGTATCTTTTGACACTCAGTATTGATATAATGCTCATACCCTACATTCCTAGATTCTATTTTATACCAGCAGCATTGCACACTTTTGAGTTCCACTGAATTCATTCACTGAGCTGAGAAAGTAAATTTCAAAACAGAGCAGTAATCAAGGTGCTTATATTGAAAGCTCAGTAGCTTGGCAGCTGGCATTCAGTCAGAATGTTTTGCAGCATTGGTGCAGCTGCAGACTTTTCTTTTGTTTGGAAAGCTCTCAAGTGTTCAGCTGCTATCATACGGTGATATTTATTTGAGTCTCAAGGTAATAACCACCGAGAGACCCACATGGAGTCTCTCCCGATGACCTTATAATCTCCAGTTCCAACCGTTATTATTATTACAAGAATTCTCAGTTCTGCTTTGGTGTCATAAGGGAAGCTGAAAGAAAAAGAGAGAGAGAGAAAGAGGGAAGAGTCCATTTTGTCAAAAGATCATTTTGTACTTGTGTAGATGACTCCTCTTTGTACAGGGATATACAAAAAATAAATTTCTGGATGAATATGTTTATTTCAATTTTACAATGTATCAGTATGCACAATAAAGCACTGTTCAACTTATTAAACCATACATCAGTGATTGATATTTTAGTTCTCATTCAATTTCCAAACAGATCCGAGTAAGTTACTAGAATATATTTACTGCATGTATATTAGTTCAATTACTGTTGAAATGTTAAGCGGGGAATATATTAATTCTCATTTATCTTTATAATATTCTTGCTGTGGACGGATACTTCCCTTTTATGTGGAGTTGACATAGATAGCTCATTTAAATCTGCCATCTTTCATTTAGATACAATTCTATATTTTTTCACAAAGCATCCCAAGAGCCAAAAAAAAATATATATCATATGGTTCCATCCAGCTTTGATAGAAATTCCAGTTAGCCTTGGTGGAAGTTCTGACTTTAAAGTCCTCAAAAATTAGCTGTTACAAGTTGGACAGAGACACAAGGCTGAAAATCTGAGGAATCTGCCATACTTTCAACCTAACTAAAACATTAAATTGATCAAATAAATGATCCAAAACAAATCACTTTGATGCCCTTAAAGCAGGGATGTCCAAACTTGGGAACTTTAAGACTTGTGGACTTGTGGACTTCAACTGCAGCATAGCTGGCTGGGGAATTCTGGGAGTTGAAGTTCACAAGTCTTAAAGTTCCCAAGTTTGGACATCCCTGCCTTAAAGGATGGGATAATACAAATATTACTGTATCTTAACTTCCATTATACTTGGACGCTGGCAATAAACTTCAAGTATTACTTCAAGATATGATCGTTGTAATCATTATCTGAATGACTATTTTTCTCCAAAGTCTTAACTGGGAAACAATTAAAAACATATAGCTGAGGCATCCACACAGATGGTTACCGAGTTGGGTAATGAAATGTCTGCAAACCAACAGCCAAGCTCAGAGAACACTAAGAACTCCACATTTCAACCAAGGTATTCTTTTCTACAGTATATAGATGCTGAAATATTTTATTTTATTTTATTTATTTAGTTTGGCATTCATGTACAAGATAACAGGAATAAGAGTAAACATGAATAAGAACATAGGAAATGGATGCAAATAAAATTGGGACAGTAGGACAGGGATGCTAGGCACATTTGATGATAGTAGTGCAATGCATGCAAAGGAGGCTAATTTTAAGCTACCTTTTGAAGTACCTTCATCTGGTACCTTGCTCACTGCAAGCAGGTGGATGATGATCAGGGAGAGGACCTTTTCAATTCATTATACTTTTATAACACTCAGTAACGGAGGTTTATCTGAATGAGATATAATCATTTTAAACCTCTTATGAGGGGTCCTTGGTGCTCTCTGAGCTTGGTTGTTTTCTTGCAGACTCGTCATTACCCAAACTAGGTAACATCAGTGCTAGAAAACAGTGGATGCAATTCTAATTCCAAAACCCCACACCTTACTACCACTGATAATGTTGCCCACTTCTTTTTTAGATAAATCATATTATAAAAAGTGCATCCCCCCCCCAATTTAAAAATTGTGTACAAGCAATATAAAGTCCAATGAAGAATAACAGATAAAATGAAAATCAGGAGCGACAACAAAGAAGCTAACAAATGCAGTATAAAAATCTATATCTATATAAATAAAAATGTAAAATAGTTTGTACGAATCCACTAATCTCAAAAACTACTGCACCGATTTACACCAAACTTTCACACAATGTTCACAAGGACTTCCGATAATAGAATACGTACTCATTTTGTGCCTAGCACACATGTGCAAGGTACACAAATGTAAAATGTACCCATTGATCAGGTTTTCACCTCCCTGTAACTCCTCCCACCAACAGTCATTTCCTCAGCCACGTATGGAGGCCTCTTAGGGCCAAAAAGGCACTGGGATAGCAAACTCCCAGGTGGCCCATAGAGAGAGAGAGAGAGAGAGAGAGAGGGAAAAATACAGTTTAATAAAAGAGGGACTAGGGGAGACAGGATAGCAGCCTTCCAATATCTCAGGGGTTGCCACAAAGAAGAGGAAGTCAAGCTATTCTCCAAAGCACCTTTGGGCAGAACAAGAAGCAATGGGTGGAAACTAATCAACGAGAGAAGCAACTTAGAACTGAGGAGAAATTTCCTGACAGTGAGAACAATTAACCAGTGGAACAGCTTGCCTCCAGAAGTTGTGAATGCCCCAACACTGGAAGTCTTTAAGAAGATGTTGGATCGCCATTTGTCTGAAATGGTACAGGGCTTCCTGCCTAGGCAGGGAGTTGGACAAGATGACCTCCAACTCTGCTATTGTATTATTGTATTACAGTAGGTAGGTAGATAGGGGAATAGAGAGAGAGGGAGAAATACAGTTTAATAAAAGAGGGACTAGGGGAGACAGGATAGCAGCCTTCCAATATCTCAGGGATTGCCCCAAAGAAGAGGGAGTCAAACTATTCTCCAAAGCACCTGAGGACAGAACAAGAAGCAATGGGTGGAAACTAATCAAGGAGAGAAACAACTTAGAACTGAGGAGAAATTTCCTGACAGTTAGAACAATTAACCAGTGGAACAGCTTGCCTCCAGAAGTTCGCCATCATGGGTATAGGGCTTCCTGCTTAGGCAGGGAGTTGGACAAGATAACCTCCAAGGTCCCTTCCAACTCTGCTATTGTATTATTGTATTACAGTAGGTAGGAAAATAGAGGGATAGATAGAGAGGGAAAAATTAGGTAGGTAGATAGGGTAATAGATAGAGAGAGAGAAATACAGTAGGTAGGTAGGGAGAGGGAGAAAGGAAGAAATATAGTAGGTAGGTAGGTAGGTAGGTGGATAGATAGGGAGAAATACAGTAGGTAGGTAGGTAGGGGGATAAATAGATAGGGAGAAATACAGTAGGTAGGTAGGTAGAGGGATAGATAGAGAGGGAGAAATACAGTAGGTAGGTAGGTAGGTAGGTATGTAGGTAGGTAGGTGGAGAAAGCAAGAGATACAGTAGGTAGGTAAGTAGAGGGATAGACAGAGAGGGAGAAATACCGTAGGTAGGTAGGTAGGTTATTCCATTATACTTGGACGCTTGCAATAAACTTAGAGTAGTATTACTTCAAGATAGGTAGGTATATAGATAGATAGCACGAAATACAGTAGGTAGGTAGAGGAATAGAGAGAGAGGGAGAAATACAGTAGGTAGGTAGGTAGAGCGATAGAGAGGGGGAAATACAGTAGGTAGGTAGGTAGATAGAGGGAGAAAGGAAGAAATACAGTCGGTAGGTAGGTAGAGGGATAGATAGAGAGGGAGAAATAAAGTAGGTAGGTAGGTTGGGGGTTATATGGTGGTTGTGTGTATGTGTGCAGGTGTAGATGTACACACAGATTGGTTGGCCATTTAACCAGACTGGGCCACAGCAACACGTGGCCGGGTATAGCTAGTATATTAATAAAGCAGTATCAAGCTATATACGAGACCGCCTCCTGCCCCATACATCCCTTCGTCCGGTCCGCTCCCACAGAGCGGGCCTACTCCGGGTGCCGTCGGCCGGGCAATGCCGGCTGGCGACACCCAGGGGAAGAGCCTTCTCTGTGGCGGGCCCGGCCCTCTGGAACGACCTACCCCCCGACCTTCGCACTACCTCGGACCTCCGCCTCTTCCGCCAACGTCTTAAGACGTACTTATTCCAACAAGCCGGCCTAGGATAGCCCCCCGCGTCTGACTTTTAAATATAAATTATAATTTGGTTACGGTTTTAATAACGGGTTTTAGCACGGGTGAATTAATTTAATATATTTTTAATTGATGTATATTGTATTTATGATTTTATATAATGCCTGTGCGCCGCCCTGGGACCTAACAAGGAGAAGGGCGGGGTATAAATTTAATAAAATAAAATAAAATAAATAAAAATGCTCTAAGGTAGCTATACCAAATCCCCTACTGGTATTTAGGGATAGGCAGAATGCTCAATTTCCATTCTATGACATTTTCATTTGTACTATTCCCTAAGTCTACTCACATATATGAACAGTGTTTTTCCCTCAAAATATATTTTAATATAGATTTTATTATATTTTTGAGGCACAATATCAGAAAAGCAAGATATCTGGGCAGGTACAATCCTCATATTGGTTTACATGGTGCAGATCAAGTCAGTTTTATATAGTAGTTTGCATTAGACATTTTCTGAAACAATGGCATAAAAGTCAACAAAGTAATACATCAACAATGAAACCTGGTTTATAGGAATCTCATTTTGTTCTTGTTTTTTACTGGACCTGCATCCAGGCTTATCTTATGGCTTTAACTTTAGTGGGGAAATTTAATGTGTGGGAGAAATAGGTGACAAAGGCATCTGCTTATTCCTGATTGTGCTATGTTTGTGCACATGAAAAGTTTAAACTGATTTCTAGCAGAGTAACATGTATGGTATAGGAACTATTCATTCAGAGACAAATGAACAAGCAGATAAGGGTGAACAAAACAAATGTTTAGTGTGGTTTAGTTTATTATCAACAGCTTTTCAGAAGTGGACCACTGGATGACCTGAAGAACAACCTAGGGGCAGATCATTATGGAGAAAATCTATCTATGTGGGCACCAGGTGTCAACATTGACTTGATACTTAATCAAATCAATCAATTTTCAGGTGGAGTTAAAGCATAACTCCATAAATATTCATCACATTTAAAAATGAAAGTTTATAAAGAATATCAATAATTTTAAGCTACCAATACAATTCAATAAACTATGTGAACAAATAATTATTTAATATTTTCATATTATAATAACCTATATTAAAAGGTGTAAAGGTTTCCCTTGTCCCGTCATGTCTGACTCAAGAGGGCAGTGCTCCCCTCCGATTCACAGCCAACAGAACCTGTGTTGTCTGAGAAACATTTCCATCATCAAGTGGCCAGCATGAAAGTGTGGAATGCAGTAACTTTTCCTGATGGAGCAGTAACTATTTATCCACTCACATTTTGCATACTTTCAAACTGCTAGGTGGGCAGGAACTAGGGCAAGAATGGGAACTCACCTATTGCAAGCTGTTCGTGTCTCAAACCTGGGATGTCACTTTCCAGCTGCTAACCACTTGAGCCATCACACCCCCAATAAAATATAAATGTATATTATAATAAAATAAAACTATAATAATAACAAGACATAAGACATTTACAAATATAATTAAAGTGAGCATGTTTGGCAATGAATTAAGTTAAATCATAAATAAAGTGGGTCCTGTTTTACCCAGAAACTTTCTTAGCTTGCCTCATAGCAAGCCTGGCAACATTGAAGTGGTATTCTCAAACTTAAATGGCTATCACCCTAAATCCCTGTTGGAAAATTCTTCAGTTTGGGCTCAAGTTCTTCATGCCATGTGATCTTTCATATGCCAAAGTTGTTTATTTTATTTGCTACCACTTTCTGTTTAATCTTCCCTTCATTTTCCTCAGTCCTATTTATCTAAGTTTTGTAAGTTATATGTGGAACATTCATTTTAGAAATGGATATTGATGGTATATTATTACAGGGGACTGTAAAACACTGTGCAGTGCTATTGTTATTGTCAACAATTGTTATAGTTTGCATAATCATTTTAAACTGAATGTGTTGGCTGATGGATAAACATCAGCTTCTAATCTTGATGATCAAGTGAAATATTGTATCTCAGAAGCAGAGAAACAAACCATGTTGTGTGGGTAGAATGGCTTTGATTTAGAACTTTAGAAAGTCATTCTGCAAGGAGATCTGGATTTATTGGAGATCTGGATCTTTCCCATCATCATCATTATTATAGATGATCAAAGATTTTGTTTATTGATGTTTATAAAATGTATGTAGTGTCATATTGCATACACATTTGGGTACTACTTTTATTTATTAAATTATATTATTTACAATTTAATTATAAATTAAATGATGAAGAGAAGGACCAGGGGAGACATGATAGCAGTGTTCCGATATCTCAGAGGGTGCCACAAAGAAGAGGGAGTCAAGGCACCTGGGGACAGGACAAGAAGCAATGGGTGGAAACTAATCAAGGAGAGAAGCAACTTAGAACTAAGGAGAAATTTCCTGACAGTTAGAACAATTAACCTCTGGAACAGCTTGCCTCCAGAAGTTGTGAATGCCCCAACCCTGGAAGTCTTTAAAAAGATGTTAGATAGCCATTTGTCTGAAATGGTATAGGGCTTCTTGCCCACGCAGGGGGTTGGACTAGAAGACCTACAAGGTCCCTTCCAACTCTGCTATTGTATTGTATTGTATTGTATTGTATAAATATTAATAATTATATTTATATGCTTTCCAACTCTCAACAATTCTAGGTGGTATAAAATAGGTGGTAGATTATTCAGTACCCCATTATGGCTATGTCCATTGGCAGATAAATGAAATAAAGATATATAAAATCTCAGAATACCTGAGCAGAGGTTACTGTTTTCAAACATAACTCTACCTATACCATGCCTTCCTTTATTTTAAGTCCTATGGTCCCATACTTTTCTATGTAGAGGAGCTGTCCTAGCTTCCTAATAAAATTGGATGCTGATTTCTATACCTTTTTATCTGTATGGTATCTTCTTGACTTGATAAGTGCAGTTGAGCCATTAAACATCTACATGGAATATGCTGCATCCCCTTGAATTCTAGATTCATGTCTCAGGCAAGCCATGGTTATAGGCAAATCCTGCATCTGTGACTTTTTACAAATTAAGTTAATTGATGGTGTTATGTATTATATTTTATTCATACCTTGAAAATAATGAATCTTAAGGGCATGCCATTGTGACCAATGGACAGAGAGACATGTATCAACAAGGAGAAATACAATATATGTAAATATGAAAAGGCAGAAGCAATTGATTTCTACAGAGTTGCCTTCATCATTAAGATTTTAATTCCTTTGTTGCAAAGCTTTATGAAAGTAGCTACTGTCTTGTGTCATCCTAGATAAATGAAATAGACTTCATCTATGTGATAAGGAAGCTTAGTTTTTATGTCCTGCTTAAATCCTATCCACTGCATTCAAGAGTCATTATAAAATTCATCTTCAGGCCTGCTGTTTATGGAAGTAAGTATTTTCTTACAAGATACTGATAGCGGTGACAGCTTTCATGATTCACAGTCCCTTAAAAACAGGCAAACAAATGAAAAAAGTAGCAGAGATACTAAGATGAAATCAAACACAATCAACAAACCTCTGTATATTTTATTTATCTATGTTTGTAAATAAAGGCAACAGTTAGCAGTCAAGCAAACATTTTTATCTAGTTGTAAGAAAATGTGAGCTTTTCCCATTGTTTTTAAACTGATAGTGTTAATTTATAGAGAAATTCCAATTACTGAGTTGTCTTAAGCTTTTGCTCCCGTCATATTTCATTTGTACACACATACTCTCTAATGATCCTTTACAAGGTACAGAAGCAGAATTTGAACCTCACCATCTGTTCTCCAGCTTTGGGTTTTGTTCTTAGAATTCAACTTGAAGTGAATTATTGGAAAATAAAGAAACAAATCCCAGATAGGAGCTGACCCCCTGCAGCCTTAATCCACAGAAATAAGGCAGGTCTCCCTGGGCTTCTTAAGTGTGATTAGTTGGACCATAATTAAAGAAATTACAAAGGAAGTCTTCTGCTTCAACATAATTATCCCAACCAGAATGCATAGGAGTCACGTCCTAAGAATCTCTACTGTCCGGACCATTACCATGCCTAGTTTGCATGGATTTATATACATACACACACACGCACACACTCACTCACTCACTCACTCATGCAAGGTTAGCTTTTAACTTTTGCACTGTCAAGGAGTGTACGGTTAATAATTTATAATAGTGCTTGCCTTTTAATTAAATAAAGAAAACAGAGTTTATGTAAACCAAGAAATAGCTTCACAGAAGACAGCCAAAAACCAGAGGAAAGGGTGTTTTTTTCCTATTTCTTAGTTTTTTACAGACTCCTAAAAATATTTGTTTATGAAATACCAATAACCCAACTCTTCTTCCAAGAATTTCAAGGTAATCTAGAGGAGGTTAGTGGTAGAGTATTAGATATTTCTGTTCCCACAGCAGCTCTACACTAGTGAAGGCATGGGTATCTGTGGTAGACCGAAAACACATCCTTGCAGTTTGGATGCAATGATATGGATGTTACTGAGGTAGGCTGATTAACATTGGCCTGGTTTATACATAACACCAAGCCAGGATTTTTAAATCATAATTTCTTTGAACCAAACATAGTTGCCTGGTTCACACATAACACTAATCCATAATGGATATATCAACAACAAACTCACATTATAGCTTAGCTTAGCACCATGCGTGATCTGGCCTGAAATCTGGCCCACAAAGTTTTAACTTCTATTCCCAGCATCATACTGATACTTAGTTAACAACTTAATTAAATTAATCACATCAAATTATTATCCTTAATTATGGATGGAGGTTGCTTGACAAGAACAAGATTAGGACTAGATCTACTATGCTTATAGGATACCCTTCCCTCAAGTATAGCACTGGTGTCCTGCTTTGATGAATCACTTGTGAGTTTTTATAGTCACAGAAGATTGTTGAGTCCAGTGTTGAGTCCCCAAGCCTATGTCCCAGACAGCTCGTCTGGTAACCTATGAGTCACCGCATTCCGGAGCTGAGCCAGCAGCTGCAGTGATTAACAGAGACAAGCTGTCTGGAATCTGTCTGGAAAGGAGTTACAATGTTGCAAGTGCATTGCTAGGAGTTTCCTGCCTGGTAACTCTATATAAGAGGTTGCCAGAGAAGAAACCTTGCCAGTTGAATCTTGTGTGTGTTGTAAATAGTGTGAATAAACGTTCCTGTTGTTTTGACCATGCCTGAGTCGGAATCCTTTGTCTGATCTAACACTGGCGACGAGGGTGGGATTCAGGCCGTGGCCTTAGAACGCAACGGGTAACGAATACTTCAACAACAGAGCGCAGCGCGACGCACAGCCTCACCATGGCTACGGCGACAATGCCTCCGTTTGCACCGTTCGACCCGATGAAGGAACAATGGGCTTCCTTCTTAGCCCGGTTCGAGTGCTTCTTGATAGCCAGCGACTACGGCGAACTCGCGCCTGCCAGGAAGCTGAGCCTATTCCTCCAGTGCGGCGGCCCTGAATTGTTTGCTACCGCCCGAACCATAGCAGCACCCGCAGCGGTGCACGAAGTGCCGTGGGACGAACTCCTGGGCCGCCTGAGAGCACACTACGCGCCGGCACCTTCCCGCATAGCGCATCGCTATGCATTCAGGCAATGTGTGCAACAGCCGCAACAGTCAGTAGCCGAGTTCCTGCAGAAATTGAGAGCGACCGCAATCCCCTGCGAGTTCCCTGCTGGCTTCCTGGAGGAATCCCTACTGGAGCAGTTTGTATGCGGCGTAAGAGACATCCGCCTAAAGCGCCGCTTGCTTTCAAAAACTGTCCTGACTCTCGAGCAAGCGGTGGAAGAAGCACGCGCGACAGAATTGTCGGAGATCTCCACATCCGACATGGGCCGCGCGCGCCCTCCTCTTTTCCCCACTCCGCGAGCGTGTCTGGTAGACGAAATAGCGCCGCTGGATGAGCTGGAGGAGGAAGACCGTGGGGACTGCATGAGGGTGACCGGGCGCGTGCTGAATCGCGCATTCACACTGCAGCAGAAGTCCGGGAACTGCCTAGGCTGCGGAAGGGCCCACCAGAGACCAGAGTGCCCATTCAAGGCATCGGTGTGCCGCAGATGTGGCAGGAAAGGACACCTAGCAGCTGTGTGCCGTGCTGCCACTCCAGCGACAACGCCAGCTGCCGCCTCCAGAACCGTTCCACCAGGACAACCGTTCCACCAAAACGGAGCTGCAGGCATTCCTCGGCCTTTTGAATTTCTACGCGCCGTTTATTCCCCATAAGGCATCGCTAGCCGAGCCGCTGCATCGGTTGCTCGACCGATCCGCGGCCTGGCACTGGGGCAGCCGCGAAGCACACGCGTTCGCGGCTGTCAAAGCCATGCTCACGTCAGATGCGGTACTAGTCCAGTACCATGACAGGCTTCCTCTGACGCTTGCGTGCGATGCCTCCCCTTTTGGCCTGGGGGCTGTCCTTAGCCACGTCTTTCCAGACGGCTCGGAAGCCCCCATTGCTTTTTACTCCCGGACAATGTCTCAAACGGAGAGAAACTACAGCCAAATCGACAAGGAGGCTTTGGCTGTAGTGTCCGGGATTAAGAAGTTCCACAATTACCTCTATGGGCGGACCTTTTCTGTTGTCACGGACCATAAGCCGCTCCTTGGGCTATTGGCCGGTGACCGTCCGACACCCCCCATCCTGTCGCCCAGGATGACCCGCTGGACGGAATTCCTGGCAGCGTATGACTATACGCTGCTATACCGTCCTGGCAAGCAGATAGGGCATGCTGATGCCCTAAGCCGCTGCCCTCTCCCGGGGCCGGATCCGGCCCCTGTGCCTGCTCTCTCTGTCCTGATGGTCGCAGAGTCGGACTTGCCCCTGTCCTCTTCCGCCATTGCCGCTCACACCCGCACAGACCCCGTCCTCGCCCAGGTCTGCCGATGGGTGCTGAGGGGCTGGCCTTCGGGCAGTGTGGCTGAAAACTTTCGGCCTTACAAGTCACGCCAGCTGGAGCTCTCGCTCCATTGCGGGTGCTTGTGTTGGGGAGATCGGGTCATCGTTCCTTCCCCTCTCCGGCACATGGTTCTTCAGTCGCTCCATGCCAACCACCCAGGCATCGTCCGTATGAAGGCATTGGCCCGGAGCTATGTCTGGTGGCCCGGCATGGACGCTGAAGTGGCGGAATGGGTGGCCGCCTGCTCCTCCTGCCAATCGTCCCGGCCAGCCCCGCCGGTCTCCCCGCCGAGGGAGTGGGACGCCCCCAGGTGCCCATGGTCCAGGCTCCACTTGGATTTCGCGGGTCCCTTCCATGGCCAGAATTTCCTCGTGGTGGTTCTCACGCTGGGTGGAGGTGATTCTCATGGCTTCCACCACAGCGGAGAGCACGGTGCGTGCCTTGCGCCGTCTGTTCGCGACCCACGGGTTGCCGGACGTCGTTGTGTCCGACAACGGACCCCAATTTCAATCCTCCACCTTCTTGGACTGTCTGGCCACCCAAGGGATCCGCCACGCGCCGGTCGCCCCTTATCACCCGGCGTCTAATGGACGCGCGGAACGAGCCGTGCGCTCAGCCAAGGAAGCCTTGGCCCGTTTGGATAAAGGGGACTGGCAGGCAAGGGTGGCCGCGTACCTTTTGGGACAGCATGTCACACCTTGCCCAGCCACAGGGAAAAGCCCCGCAGAGCTCTTGATGGGCCGACGCTTGCGGACCACTCTGGACAGACTGCACCCCGATTACGACGGGTTGCAGAGGGGCAACCTGCAGATTCCCACTCCTCATTTATTTGAAATTGGGGACCTGGTTTGGGCAAGGAACTTTTCAGGGGAGCCGCGATGGATTGCCGCAACCATTTTGGACGTAACCGGACCCTGTTCTTACAGAGTCGGCCTTCAGGATGGATCCGAGTGGCGGCGCCACCTGGATCAACTGAGGCGCCGCCTGCCCGAAACAGCAGTCACCACGCCAGGCCGTTCCTGCCCGTTGGCCCCCGTTGGGCCGTTGTTCTCTGCTCAAGCCGAGCAGTTGTTTGGAACCCCGGAGTCCCTAGCCGGTCCAGACCTCGTATCGGCGGGAACAGCACGGGGAGACCGCCAGGACCTCACAGCCCAATCTGACTCTCAGCTGGGGGCCTCGCCCATCGGGGAACCACCCTACCAGAATAATACTCGCCAGCAAATGCCAACTACCTCAAGCCCGGTCGCCACACCCCCTCACCCGGACTTGCTAGGGTCGCCATTGCCGCCTACGGCGACTCCACCTCCGAGGGCAGGCCGCGATGACGTAGGCGAAGGCTCCGTGTCCCACAGGGAGGAGCCTCCTCAAGAACTAAGGCGGTCAGGGCGGACCCGACACCGCCCCGCCTATCTGAACGACTACGCGTGCGCATGTACTGTGTTGGACAGAGAACCTAGACACATGCGCACTGACTATGGGGGAAGGAGTGTTGAGTCCCCAAGCCTATGTCCCAGACAGTTCGTCTGGTAACCTATGAGTCACCGCATTCCGGAGCTGAGCCAGCAGCTGCAGTGATTAACAGAGACAAGCTGTCTGGAATCTGTCTGGAAAGGAGTTACAATGTTGCAAGTGCATTGCTAGGAGTTTCCTGCCTGGTAACTCTATATAAGAGGTTGCCAGAGAAGAAACCTTGCCAGTTGAATCTTGTGTGTGTTGTAAATAGTGTGAATAAACGTTCCTGTTGTTTTGACCATGCCTGAGTCGGAATCCTTTGTCTGATCTAACAAAGATGACCCTATAAAAGAATGTTGTATCTATCCAAACAAAGCAGCAGCAAAAATATCAGTTATTTCTGTTTGAAGTAGTTTTCTAGAAAAGAGGGAGGGGAAGGTACAAACATTTTTTATTCATAAATCTATATTTATTTTTATCTGTTAATTTCATCCACAATGGGGTCACATGCCACAGGATGTACCTGCAGAATCTCATATTTTTTGTCAAAATGACAAATGCAACATTGCATCATCAGAATATAAGCTCCACCCCTTCGATTCATTCAAGCAACCTTATAATCCATGTATAAAAAGGGTGAAGCTTGTTTCATGATGACACAATGCTACTTTGTCTTTCTCCTTTGTTCCCTCTCCTTTGCAGATGCCTCTGATTCCTTTCTCTCCATCTACAGCAAGGGTGTCAAACTCAATTTCATGGAGGGCCAAAGCAGGGTTATGTTTGACCTTGGGGGGGGCAGGGTAGACATGGTCAGGGTGGGTGTGGCTAGCTCAATGTCATTCATTTTTGTAGTCCTCCTGAACTCCGTTTTCATGGCAGAGGCACCGAGGCACTTTGCTGTTTCCAGGCTGGCCCTGCGGGCCAGATCTAAGTACCCTGTAGGTCAGATCCAGCCTCCAGGCCTTGAGTTTGACACCCCTGATCTACAGTAAAGTTACATGGAATGGTACATTTCAATTTGCATTTCCAGGAGGAAAGTCTTGTTAAATGGGGCTTTAAAAAACAACAAAACCCAAACATGGTATTTATATACTTGCCATATTAACATTAAATCAGTGGTGGGTTGCTACCCAACAGGGCTGTATTATTATTACTATTATCCTTCTCATCTTTTCTATTACCGTACCTACTGTATTTCCTTAGCTTCTTATGATTATAACTTTGTTGTTTGTATCTCATGATTTATGTTGATTGCTTTTAGAAGTACCCTATTGTGGTTTATGTTGATTGATTTAGTATCCTATGACTATCACTGAGTGTTGTATCTTATAATTTATGATGATTGTATTTTATGATCATGATTTAATCAGTTGTTGCTTGTATGTAAGCTGAGAGTTTATGCACCGGAGGCAAATTCCTTGTGTATCCAATCATACTTGGCCAACAAAGAATTCTATTCTAGTCTATGTATATTTTGAATCATAGTACCACATGTACACATAGTACTAGAAGACTAGAAGACCTCCAAGGTCACTTCCAACTCTGCTATTGTATTGTATTGTATGTGCCCTACAGGTCTGAATAGGCAATGAGATGCAAAAGCTATAGTGAATTCTGAGGGCAATCCTACTTTCCCTATGCTAGAGAGTGGGAGTGCTGGAAAAATTTGTTTCTAGTTTTCTTTGTTAAGCCTGAAGCCAGGTTGATGAACATAGAAGGAAGGGAACAAAACCAAAAGTAAGTTCTGATTACTATATTATTTTGTCTGCAAAGCTTGATCATGTTGAACAAAAAGGGTAGTTCTGTTTCAAGTAGCTTACAACCTCTTGGCAAGTCCAGTATTCATTTTGAAATGTCGGATAAGATCATTCGTCACCATGGACTGAGAGATCATCAATATGCTGATGATACTCACTGTCTATCTCGGCCTGTGGTGAGTTAAGCGATCTGTGACCTCCCTCTCACAGTGCCTAGAGGCTGTAAGGGGCTGGATGGGTAGCAAGGGGTTAAAAATGAACCCTGGCAAGGCCAAGTTGCTCTTGATTTGGGTTTGGCCCATGGAGAATAGACATCTTTGGTCTTGGATGGGTTGGCACTGCCAGAAACAGAGCCTGTCCACAATCTGGGGGTTCTCTTGAACTCATGGCTCCTGCTCAAAGAGCAGGTGGCAGTTGTGGACAAGAGGGCCTTTGCACAACTGTGGCCTTTTCTGGACAAACAATTCCTACTTATTGCTCCGTCATTCCCTAGTCACCTCCTCTCTTGACTATTACAACATGGTCTACATGGAGCTGCCCCTGAAAAGCATCCAGAAGCTCCAGTTGCGGCAAAAAGCAGCAGCCTGCATGATTTTGTGCAGAGTTTGATGTGTATCACCTCTCCTGCGGGAAACATTGGTTGCCAATTTGCTTCCGGGTGCAATTCAAGGTGCTGGTTGTCATCTTTAAAGCCCTTCATGGCTTGGGATCAGGTTATATGAGGGACTGTCTCTTGCTGGTCACATCTACCCTAGAGTGGAGATGTGAGGAATCTTGCAGAGCCCGTCCCATAAGGATATATATCTGGCAGGACCCAGAAGAAGGGCCTTTTCCATGGTGGCCTCCTCTCTTGGAACATCATCCCCACCTCCGGAGATTCAACTGGCCACCACTCTAACACCTGAAGATGTAGTTCTGACAGTGTGTCTGGGGAACCCAGAGGAAGATGAAGCCCATTAAATGGCTAGTATGAATGTGTGTTGTTGGGGTGGGAGAGTGGGAGGCTATTATTTTATTATTTCTTTTTATTATTTTTCTTTTTTTATATATGGTGTTTTTATATCCATGCAATCCGCCTTGAGTCGCGATGTGTGAGTAGGCAGCAAAATACGTTTAATAAATAAAGAAATGAACCACCACCTCTTACAGAATGGCACATATGCAGAAGATGAGGACACTGTATCCTGTAGAGTTTAATAGATGACAGTAAGGCTGCCATTTCTAGGCTGTAAAAAAAGGGGAACGCTGCTAGATGGCAACAAAGATACAGCAGTCTGACACCCAGTTCTGGGAGCTTTAATTACAGTGTAAAGATCAGAGAACTAAGTAAGTGACTGAAGGGAAAAGAGTGGAGGCTAAGGCTTGAGTAACAAAGGAAGAATAAAGATGATGCTGTTATCTATGCTAGCTCTTCACTTTAATTAGTGAAGAGGATCAGAGTCTTTGCAAAGGGGCAGGTTATAGGAATGGGGTAGAAGGAAGACAGAGGGAAAACCAGGCATATGGGCAGAAAACTTTACAAATGGGGCTCCTAATACAGTAGTGCGGTAACCTGTTCACCTCTCTACAGATCCTTCAAGCTTGATGAAATACCCAGGTCAAAGGCCAACAGAGGGCAAAGGCCAATGGAAGTGAAACGTATGCATAGAACCACTGAGCTCTTCTCTGCTGTGTCATGAAGACAAATGGCAATTTAAAAAACTTTCCACCTTCAAACGGAGCAGCATTCAATGGGGGTGGGGGGAGGGGGGAGGGACAAGAAGGTTGCTCTCCTGGCTCCCAGTTTCCTAATGAGCTGAAGGCCTCATTGCTTCCAAGCCTGATATTTTCAAACTACCCCTAATCATCACCATGACAAATAAATTCATTTCTAAAGGAGAAAAGGATAGAAATTCTCCTTTCAGGTGTACACTCCATTAGGTGGGACCGATAAAAAAAAATTAAAAATCAATATGAATTGCTGTAACAACGAACGGTCAGAGTCTCTGCTAAGAAGTATTAGGAAGTGTGTGAGACACAGCAGCATATGGCCCTCCCCAATTCAATTGGCCATTGGGACTCATGACCTGCAAAGCTTTGGAGCGTGAAATCTACTAAGCTAGGAGGCAAGGCTGAATGTTTAGTTGAAGCACATATCATAAGGCACAATTGAATTCTGTTGTCTAATTGCAGAACCTGTTTTTTTCCATGTTAAAAAAGATGGGCTGCAAAAACACAGATGACCACTAAATCAGGGGTCTCCAACCTTTGCGACTTTAAGTCTGAAGGACTTCAGCTCCCAGAATTCTCCAGCCAGCCTGGCCGGCCTAGGGTAGTCTCTCTGTCTATGGGTTTTTAAATGTATACTATATTTATTGTATGTTTTTAGTTAAGGGGATTTTAGCACAGGATTGATTGAGTTTAATTCGTTTTAATTTGTATGTATTTTGTATATTTTTCGTTTTTAATTTCCCTGTGCACCGCCCCGAGTCCCTGTGGGGAGAGGGTGCGGTCAATAAATGCAACTTATTAAAGTCGCAAAGGTTGGAGACCCCTGCACTAGATGGTTGCTGTTGTTAGTTGTGAAGTCATGTCCGATCCATCGTGACCCCAGGGACAATGTTCCTCCAGGCCTTCCTGTCTTCTACCATCCTCCCGAGTCCATTTAAGCTCACACCTACCACACCTCCATCCATCCACCTCATTCTCTGTCATCCTCTTCTTCTTTTGCCTTCAATCTTTCCCAGTATTAGGCTCTTCTCCAGTGAGCCCTTCCTTCTCATTAGGTGGCCAAAATATTTAAGTATTTAAAAGACATGGTGGCTCAGTGGCTAAAATGCGGAGGTTGCCGATCAGAAAAGTTGGCAGTTTGGCGATTCGAATCCCTAGTGCCATGTAATGGAGTGAGCTCCTGTTACTTGTCCCAGCTTCTGCCAACCTAGCAGTTTGAACGCATGTAAAAATGCAAGTAGAAAAATAGGAACCACCTTTGATGGGAAAGTAACAGCGTTCTGTGCTGACCACATGACCACGGAGACGTCTTTGGAGATCGCTGGCTCTTCGGCTTTGAAATAGAGATGAGCACCGCCCCCTAGAGTCAGGAATGACTAGCACATATGTGCAAGGGGAACCTTTACCTTGACATTAAATGTTAGCATTCTGTATATCTAGGTTACCATCTTATGGTGGTCCAGATGTTTGTAGCCCAGATCTAAAAGTCTTATAGTTGACTAAGTGGGGCGCCATTCAGCTTATTCTACACTCTCCAATTTCAAACCCTCACATACCTCATAGAAGCTCTCTTCACCAATACAAAGGGATACCCAGTGCAAGGATTTAATTGCAGTGCACTCCCAAGGCACCAAAGTGCTTATTTAGCAGTTAAAGTGGAAACAGATATATTAACCTGTGCCAAGTGGAAATGTAAAGCTCAATTAACTGCTTTTCTTCTCTCTGGAACTAAATGGCATGGCAAATACTAATGGAATTATATGCCCTGCACACTTGCCTTTTAGCTAGAAATCTATTAACAAACTCTTGCTAAGGAAAACCTTTGGAAAGCAAATCACAAGGCAAACTACAAGGTGATGTTTTAGGAGCACTGTTTGGCTTTTCCACCCTGGAGTTTCTACACTTTAGGTCCTTGTGGTTAAAGGTCAGAGACCCGAATTTTGATTGTAAATTACTCAAGTCAAAACATGCATGAAATTGTTGGAAGAAAAGTTTGTCTGGGTTCAGTTCCAAGTGGGGAGAAAGACACTGGAAACATGGAAGCGGTTTGGAAAGATGGTTTAATGGTGGACATGATCCTAGGCAGTCGAGCATATGGGAGAGGGAGGGAGGGAGGCAGGGAGAGAGAGAGAGAGGAGAGATTTATACCCTCTCTTGGGCTTTGAACTTGCTTCCTGTTCCTGTGAAAGAAATGTATTCTGATCAGTTGTCCGACTCCCATGGGGCCATGCAGGGATAACTTTGTAGGTTGTCTTCACTCCCAGGCTTGGTTGAATCTTGCTGGGTGATCTAATGAAGGGGCTTTGGGCAATTCCCATTATGGCTTAATGGTTTTGTCCTGGTTTGGATCTTGAGCGAGGGCGAATCCTATCAACCTGGAGCTGAAGGTCTTTTGTAGATAAGATGGCCCAGACTTTTGTCTTGTAGATAGGTTGGCACCAGTCTTTCTGGGGCTATTAACAAAGGTGGGGGCTGCTTTCCAAGAGCATGTTTCTCCTTTTCTCACCCAGAGAGGTATAATATTCTGCCTTTTTAATATTTCCTAGGATATTTCACTCTTCTAGGAGAGGGGTGGGTGATAACTTCTACAAAAGATGACCTCCCCCCCCTCTTCTACACATTCTTTTCAGCCGTTCTCTCAACAGCAGAATTGCTGGTGGTGAAACTGAGAGAAAAAGAAAAGTCTCTGCTAGATAGAGAGGAGCATGGCTCTTTATTTTCCTGGTTAATTTAAGAAAAGAGACCATAAAGAATGTGGCCAAAGAGAGCATCTGCCAGTTGTTAGCATGTGTGGCATGCAACAATCTTCTACATGTGAGATTTGGCTTTGGACATGTAGTTTTTAAATATACCTTCTCTTCCACCCACACTCTCAACGCATAAGAAATATTGTAAAGCTGGGATTTTTTTAAACAATAAAATAAATAGTTGAGCAGGTTTTGGTAGAAACTATGTATAGGGTTAGAAGATTATCCCCCCCCCCTCATTTTAACAGTAATTGGAAAGGCTGAATCAAGATGTATTCTATAGGCTTAATATTTACAAAGAACAAAATAATTGGCCATTTTTCCCTTCCTTCTTCCTAACTTCCATTTCCTTCTGTGTCATGTCTCTTCTAAGCCTTTGGGCAATATTTGGCATGGGCAAAATCTGAAGCCACAGGGAAAACAGTAAGGTAAAGTCAGTAAGGTAAAATAAGGTAAAGTTTTGGTCGCCACGATGTAGAAAAGACGTGGAGACTCTGGAAAGAGTACAGAGAAGAGCAACAAAGATGATTAGGGGAATGCAGGCTAAAACATATGAAGAACGGTTGCAGGAACTGGGTATGTCTAGCTGATGAAGAGAAGGACCAGGGGAGACATGATAGCAGTGTTCCGATATCTCAGAGGGTGCCACAAAGAAGAGGGAGTCAAACTATTCTCCAAGGCACCTGGGGGCAGGACAAGAAGCAACGGGTGGAAACTAATCAAGGAGAGAAGCAACTTAGAACTAAGGAGAAATTTCCTGACAGTTAGAACAATTAACCTCTGGAACAGCTTGCCTCCAGAAGTTGTGAATGCCCCAACCCTGGAAGTCTTTAAGAAGATGTTAGATAGCTATTTGTCTGAAATGGTATAAGGTTCCTGCCCACGCAGGGGGTTGGACTAGAAGACCTACAAGGTCCCTTCCAACTCTGCTATTGTATTGTATTATTGTATTGTATTGTATTGTATTAAAGGTAAAGGTTCCCCTTGGACATATGTGCTAGTCGTTCCCGACTCTAGGGGGCAGTGCTTATCTCCGTTTCAAAGCCGAAGAGCCAGTGCTGTCTGAAGATGTCTTCATGGTCATGTGGCCAACATGACTAAATGCTGAAGGTGCATGGAACCCTGTTATCTTCCCACCAAAAGTGGACCCTATTTTTCTACTTGCATTTTTACACACGTTTAAACTGCTAGGTTGGCAGAAGTTGGGACAAGTAACAGGAGCTGACTCCATTACATGGCACTAGGGATTTGAACCACCGAACTCCCAACCTTTCTGATTGAAAGCTCAGCATTTTAGCCACTGAGCCACCGTGTCCCTTGGGGAAACAGTAGGATTTAATTAATCATTTATATTAAAGTAGGGTATTAATCTGCCAGAGAAAAATGTTCTTATTTATTCATTGATTTCTATTTTAAAGTTTTTATTTCTAGATAGAAGAAAATATGATTTGATAATTTTCAATGGATACATTAAATGATGTAAAACGCCTCTTGATATGATGCATTCCAATTACATGCAGACTATTTCTCTTCTGTTTAATGTGTGAATGTGTGTATATTGGTGTATTATACTGAACGAGTTTCAACCATCAGTGTACAAATTCTCCACCCAATTTAGACTTTATTTCAGAATATGGCCAATTTGCACATTGCGCTATGCCATAGTTTGCCACAAATGCTTCCATTCTCACAACAAATTATTGGATGCACAGCTTATGTTTGAAGAGCAGGTGGTAATCCTCTGTGGCCAAGAGGATTCTTGCACAGATAGATGCCTGTTCCTGGACAGGGAAACCCAATATTTACTTACTTATTTAATTTCTTATGTCATACTAACCTCATGGATTATTGCAATGCACTCTACATGGAGCTGCCCTTGAAGACCACTCCAAAGCTACAGTTGGTTTTGAATATGGTGGCACAGGCAGCATTGGGCATCCCATAAGCTACATTGGGAACAATCTATAAAACTTGTCATTGCATAGGATCTGGCCATTTCAAGGGTAATGCATTTCTAATAATTTCTGCAAATAATAATAATAAATAATAATAATAATAATAAATTTAATTTGTTGACCGCTCCCTCTCCCCGAAGGGACTCGGAGCGGTGCACAGGGCAAATAAAACAATAAATACACACACATAATTAAAAACAGATTAAATATTATCCCTGCGCTAAAAATTCCCAGTTAAAAATTACTAAAATCCCCATCTAAAATTACTAACCCCATCGAAGAGAGATTACCCTAGGCCGGCCAAGCAGAACAGATATGTTTTTAGTTTTAGACGGAAATCCTTTCAGATTTGGTACAATGATTATGCTATGGATCCATGATGGCGCACCTATGGCATGCGAGCCCAAAATGGCACGTGGACTCATGTTGCCTGGCATGCGCACTGTCATCCATTCCTCTTCTTGGTTTCTGACATGTATGCACATGCGCTGATCAGCTGGCCTTGGCACGAGCTGGTCTTTTGTTTTCTGGCCAGCTGATTGGCGCATGCACATGCACGGTAGTAACCAGAAGACTTGCTGGCTGGCATGCATGCGTGCACCAGAAACCTCCTCTTCCTGGTTGCGGCCCAAACGAGCGTGAGCAAAGCGTTCCCTTTTTGTCAATCAGTGTCGAAAAGATTCGCCATCCCTGCTATAGATCCATTAAAGTAAGCCATACTATTCATTGGAAATTAAGAAGTGTCTCTTCTCTCTTAGGGTGCTTGCCTACAGGAAAGGATCTACCCCAATGATACATTTGTCTCCCATCCTGATGATATTATGAAATTGATTGGAAACCTGGTTATGGGTCCTGGGGGAAGACAGGTGCCAAGCCTCAGCAGAATTCTTCATTAAGCATTTATGTTCTTGCATAGATGCAAGATCTATCTTCCTATTGTCAATGTTTTCCTGCTTTTAAAATTGTAAGCTGCCCAGTTATGAGAAGCTGGGCTGTCTCTAAACTGTATAAATGAAAATAAAAACACTAAAGTAGATAAATATGTGAACCCATACACCATGATTCGCAGGCAATTGCTAAACCAAAACTAAACAAACATTTTTTAAGTAGGTCTGTGGGTCTCAAATGGGAGGAGCCGACTATTTCCCTCTTACCTCACTTGGGTGAATGGTTCTTGATAGGAAGAATGTTGCTGTTACATTTTATCCTGATTTAGGTCTTAAACTGTCCAGAAGAAAATAAACCATTTCCAATAATTCTCTAAAAGATTCTGTTAAAAGAAGCATATGAGATTGGAAAGAAATTGTGTGTGCATTTTCATTCATTGTAATGGATAGGGAGCCATCTGCTGTTTCATTTCAGCTGTTAGAAAACCAAGGGTTTATTTTTAAATGTTGTGTTTTGGCAGTGATATTGAGAGCAACAGAAGAGGAGAAAACAGCAACAACCCATGTTAGAAGCAGAATGGATGAACCTAAAATGCAAGCAAAGTAGGATGTTTAAAAGAACAAAGCCACAATACACTGCGCATACACCTTTAAACACTTGGCAGTATTTAAGGGATAGTGGGGTTAGAAATAGCTGCTAGATATATAGATTAGGCATGATTCAAAAGATGAAATTGCTTCTGCACTGCCTCCTGGTGGTCACATAATGTGCAAAACCTCAAGAATATACATTATGATGAAATAGTCCCCTCTTTGAAGTACAGGTAGCCCTTGAATTACCACCACAATTGAGCCTAAAATTTCTGTTGTTAAGTGAGACATTTGTTAAGTAAATTCTGCCCATTTTGTGACCTTTCTTGCCTCAGTTGTTGATCACTGCAGTTGATAAGTTAGTAACCCGGTTGTTAAGTGAATCTGGCTTCCCCATTGACTTTGCTTGTCAGAAGGTTGCAAAATGTTATTGCACGACCCTTGGGACACAGTAACAGTCATAAATATGAACCACTTAGCATCTGAATTTTGATCACATGGTCATGGGGGTGCTGGAAAGGTTGTAATTGTGAAAAATGGTCATAATTCACTTTTTCAGTGGTGTTGTAACTTTGAACAGTCACTAAACAAACCCTTCTAAGTTGCGGACTATCTGTGCAAGAGCCATGGACCTTATAGTATGAGGCTGTGACATAAAATAACCACTCTATATCTTTAGTCTGAGAGCTCAAACAAGGAACATGTATCTCCCACTCATAGCTTATATATGTAGCTACAGGCTTAAGATAAGCCCATTACAAGCAAAATTAGTGAATTTTATTCATTAAGCAATGTGCTCATAAAATGTGATTCTATCGCCTGGGAATCTCTGCATTCTTGGTTGTTGTTACTATAAGGTGACCAGATTTTAACATTGGTAAAGCGGGACACCATTGACCGGGGGGGGGGGGGGGGGGATGAAGCAAGTGCTTTTTCCATACAAGGGACAAATTTGTGCGGCATTTTCATTCTCTCAATTAGGCGGAATCAAATACTCTTCTTTATGCAGAACAAAATAATTATTTACCATATCGAAGCTTTAACCTCCGGTCTAATCTCAGCGAGTTCCTCAAAATATTATCTCCTGAAGCAAAATGCAGGAATATTTTATCCACTGACGAGCTTACATGGCTGCCGAAAACCGTATATTCCCTTCCCGTTCTCCCGTCGTTCCCTAGCTTGTCGTGCACTTTCCAAAAATCGGGACTTTTTTAAAAACGCCATGGGATGCGGGACAAATTGTTAAAAATCGGGACTGTCCCACCAAAAGCGGGACGTCTGGTCACCTTATGTTACTAACCAAAACCCACCATATTAGACAAAGCAACTTTCTGCCAGCTTCCCACAACCAAAATCATTAGGAAAGCTGGGAGGAAGTTGAATGTCCCAGGCCTGGAGGCAGGTAAGTGACTGCTGCCAGTGGGGGAGTAAGTGGATGTGTGGAGATTCAGGGGAGGGTGGGAAGGATGTATGAGTAACCTAGTAACTTTGGAGATAATATGCTGTCAATCCATATGTTTTGCTTTTTTGTCAGTTTATAAGTCTAAAAGAGGAAGTGAAACTTTGTTAATCAGAGGATGAACGATATTTAGCCATGCATATTTGAAAGCAAAACTAAGAAGCTTGCAGTTACCGCTGGTCTTTTCATTGTCTGCTCATATCTCATCAATCCTAAATCTAGGCTTCAAATCAAAGGCGAGGGGGGGTTCTCTACCTCCAAAGGAAGGTGGGGGGGGGGACTTCTCCAAAAAATGTACTACAAATATAATACACACTATTACAATGAGACGAAATAGCTGCAATTTGGAAACATGTTGTGGCTAAATAGGGAGGCTTGGACTGAAATTAAAGTTAATCTATATTGGAACTTGAAGACAAAGGTAATAATCAAGAACCAGGAAAGAAGAAAAGAAGGAAGGAAGGAAGGAAGGAAGGAAGGAAGGAAAGAAGGAATGAAGGAAGGAAGGAAGGAAGGAAGAGGTGGGATTCACTTACCTTTCCTACCAGTTTGCAGATGTGAGTGTGCTCGCTGTGCTTGCATGTGCGTTGGCTGCACATGTGCACTGCCTTCTGTGCATGCACAGTGCTCACACATTACATAGGGGTGGCTGGGTAGAGCCCCTCACAGCCACTGCTACCGGTTCACCCAAACTAGAGAAAACCAGCTGAATACCTCCTCTGGCAGGCAGGCACAAAATGAGTACGTATTCTATTATTGGAAGTCCTTGTGAACATTGTGTGAAAGTTTGGTGTAAATCGGTGCAGTAGTTTTTGAGATTAGTGGATTCGTATAAACTATTTTACATTTTTATTTATATAGATGTAGAAAATATTGCTAAGCATACAGCCAAATTATACACAAAGCGAGCAAAAATTTACTCCTAAACAGAAATTATCCTGACAAAGTCATACCACAGCAATATTATAAGATGTGTATGAAAACAATGGAAATGACAGGCAAATAATATTTGCTTTCTCTAATATTTGGACTCATGCATTATTTAGAGATTCCCACCTAATCTCTCATTCTTAGCCCAGGTAAATTGTCAAGGATCATGAAAAGCCAATTTTAACAAGGTACTTACTGGGCTCTTCATATCTGCTCATTGTACAGGACAAGAAGAAGCTGAGACACCATGTCCCTAAACATAAATATTCAATGATAGAAAATGAATTTTCATAAAAATCTCTATTGGCATACATTCTTTTCAAACAGATGCTTACCCAAAGGAGAAAGACAGCACACAGTTCCTACCAGATTCTAAATAAAACAAATAATAGTTGAGGGTAGTAGTAAAAAGAAAAATCCATTGAAACAATGAACAAGGGCATTGTATATTGTGGGTTGAAGCAGTCTCTTTGTATTTGTGAGCATAATGAAGATAAGATATATATATTGTTACAAAGTTTTAGAAAGAAAAAAAAAGGATGCAATGAATGTAGTCAGAGAACAAGAAATGATAAAGATTAAAAGATGCTGAGGATATATAGGCTGATTTTGATGAGAAAAAAAGATTGCTTGGGAACTAGATACAAGGAACCACAAAAGGATTCCCAGCATAGTGAATGAAATAAAAAGTAAATAGCAATAGCATTCAGACTTATATACCACTTTGTAGTGCTTTTCTAGCCCTCTCCGAGCAGTTTACAGAGTCAGCATATTGCCCCCAATAATCTGGGTCCTCATTTTATTGCCCTTGGAAGATGGAAGGCTGAGTCAACCTTGAACCGGTGAGAATCGAACTGCCAAACTGCTGGCAATCAGCAGTTGGTAGAATTAACCTAGAGCTCTGCATTTTAACCACTGTGCCACCACAGCTCAGTAATGTAATGAAAATGTTAAGAAATTACTTGGGAGATTTGTAGAGAAATGAAAGTGATAACCCAAAGGACAGAATTGAAATGGATAACATGATCTAAAATAATAAAATAAAGTAAAAAAATAAAATAGACTTGTTTAATGTGTGTGTGAGGGTAACTCCATAGATTTTGACTGATTTTGAATCTGACTGAGGTGTATGTGCCTCACATTTACATTGGAAGGTATCTTGGAGATCGTTTAGTATTTTGGTCTCTCTATGCCAGCCATGTCCAAAGTCTGGCCCGGGATCCAATTGCAGTCCTTTTTCAAATTTCGAGTGGCTCGCAGCCTCTTCTCCCAACCGGAGCTATTTGTTTAGTCTTCCATAAAATAGTTCATTTGCATTTAATGTTAATGGTTCAAAGAAGGCTGAATGGTCAGCCCCACAATTTTCAACTCACCAAATCTGTCCCCCCTTGCAAAAAGTTTGGACATTGGGGAATATCTTCATAAGAGCTCTAAGTACAGGTAAACAGGTGCACATCTCTTATTTTGGAAAACACTGTAATCTTGCTTGTGGTTAATTATAATTCCTTTTTCCCCAGGATAGGAACTTGGTGCATTTGCCTTCTATTCTGAATTATATATTCTATTTTGAAATGACTGGAGAGAGATCTTGTTAATTTATTACCTTGAGAACCAAGGCTAGTACTTATTTGTGTTTTCCGTTCATAGCTTGTTACCTCTTTGGTGGACCACTTAAGTTCTGCTTGTTGCAATGGCTTTTGTCTTCTGCAATACCTGGAATCCAGCAAGGAACATTTCAGACTGCCCTTAATATCATGGTATCATTGTGGCAAATAGGAATGTTCCTTAATAATGTATTAAAAATATTAAATTGTGTAGTCACCAATTCTGATGAAATGCTCACATGATTTTAAAGCTTCTTTCTGGTATCAATTAGGTGATTCTCATAAAGAGCTTTGAGGATACAATGCTAAATCCTCTTAGAACTATCATTATCCATTGGGTTTAATTAAATATCTTTTGCTGTAATTGGATTAAGACAATGTGATCCTGGGGGTAGCGGGAGTGGACTAAATCCTCCTCTCTGAAGTGTCTTGAAAAGAACAGACCTGGTTTGACATCCAGGGACAGAAGAAAAAAGGATCAGTACAGAATACATGTGCAAAGTAATTAGTGGCAGAGGAAGCAGGATTCTATATAATAGATCAGTGGTAGTCAACCTGGTCCCTACTGCCCACTAGTGGGCTTTCCAGCTTTCATAGTGGGTGGTAGGGGTTTTGTCCAATACTGAAGCACTTTCCTTTTTTTAACTTAATTGACTTCCTTACTTTATAAATCCCCATTACTGTGGAACCAGTGGGCGGTTAGAAAATTTTACTACTAACAGAGATACAAAAGTGGACGGTAGGTATAAAAAGGTTGACTATCCCTGTAATAAATTAACAGAGTTGGAAGGGACTCTATAGGTCATCTAGTCCAACCCCCCACTCTAGGAGACCCTATACCATTTCTGACAAATGGCAGTCCAGTCTCTTCTTGAAAGTTTCAAGTGATGAAGCCCCCACAACTTTTGAAGGCAACTTCTGTTCCATTGGTTCTCACTGTCAGAAAGTTCCTCCTTATTTCCTGGTTGAATCTCTCCTTGGTCAGTGATTCCTTGTCTGGCCTTCAGGTGCTTTGGAAAATAGCTTGACCCTCTCCTCTCTGTGACAGCCCCTCAAATATTGGAACACTGCTATCATGTCTCCCTGGTCCTTCTCTTCACGAGACTAGCCATGTCCAGTTCCTGTAACTGTTCTTCATATGTTTTAGTCTCCAGTCTCCTAACCATCCTGGTTCAGGAGTGGGTTGCTACCGGTTAGGGTGAACAAGTAGTGGAAATTGCAACTGGGTCGCTGAACTCATAGGGACAGCAGACTTGCCATGTCCCTGAACCGGTTCCCCCGGTTGTCAGAGCAGAGATGGGTTGCTACAGGTTCACACCGGTTCGGGCTAACTGATGGTGGAAATTGGCACTAGCTCGCTGAACCGGTAGGGATGGCATGCTGGAGACTGCCCCGAATCATTTCCCAGTTGCATTGCCGGCTTGGTTTTTAATCATTTTTTAATGTTCTGTGCATGTGCAGAACAATTTATTCTCAACTGCACACACACATGCAGCGCGTGCCTGGTGCATGCGCAAAGTGAGTGTGCATGTGCAAAATGTATGCTCAGCGAACCAGCAGCAATGCCTGCAGCAACCCACTCCTGCACCATGGCATGTTTTGGGGCATTTTTAATGTTCTGTGCATGCACAGACCTATTTACAGGCAACTGCGCATGTGCACCGTACCAGCAGTAACGCCAGCAGCAACCCACCCCTGTCTGGGTTGCTCTTCTCTGCACTTTTTCTAGAATCTCAGCATTTTTTTTATAGTGTGGTGACCAAAACGTGATGCAGTACTGTAGATGTGGTCTTCCTAGGGATTTGGTACCTCACTTGATCTTGATTATATCCCTTTGTTAAAGCAATTTAGAATTGCATTGTCTTCTTTTGGCTGCCACTGCACACTGATGGCTCATATTTAGCTGATTGTCCACTAAGACTCCAAGATCCCTCTCACAGCCACTGCTCTTAAGCCTGGTTTCTAACATAGAGAAGCATAGGTATGCCTTACATCAGGAATGGGGAACTTCTGGCCTGCAATGCAGCCTTCAGGGTTCTCCATAAAGCTCACCAACTTATTCTGAGCCTTTTTTTTCTTTTTAACCAGGATATTTCTACTCTTCAGCAAAGCTTTGGCTGAGGGGTCCTTGATGCTCTCTGAGTTTTCTTGTTTACTTGCAGACAATTCATTTCCCAAACAAGATAACATCATCACTGCTGGTAAGGAGTGGGGTTTGCTCTCAGTTTATATTCTTGTGGCTTGCCCTCTCAGTGTTTGTGGGGATGGTCTTAGAAACTGCCAAAGAAGCCGATAGTAAACAACCCAACCAAAGCCAGAAAAAAAAAAGCCAGGCATCATTTCAAAGTAAGTCAGCAGCAACCTACAATCTATCTTTCCATCGAGAGACATGCCACCAGCATGCACATCAGTGGAAAACTACTAAGTTCATCCCAGCCAAATCAATGCACTGAAATGTGATTAAACATTAATGTTCTTTTTTCTAAGATCATTAACGTTGAATCATTTTTCAGTTCATTGGTTCACCTGGGATGAATTTTGTGGTTGGCCACGGAAGGGATGTGCATGTGTCTCATTTGAAAAGTAGGTTACAGATTCAGTTAATAAGAATGGTACATTTCAGCCACTTCTTTGGCCTCCCCAGTGATCCCAATGCTACTGGATGCTGCAGAAGCTGCCATCATGTCGTCCCTTCCGGTGCCCTCTATACCGCTGTCGCTCGCTAGCACTGCTGCTGCTGCTGCTCCCTGCACCTCTCACTGGCAGGTGTGCCAGAAGCACCAGAGGTGTGGCTAATCATACTGCAGGGGAAATTGGCTGGGAAGATTTGTGTTCCGGTATATCACCCTTGATTAGGCAGCATTAGATAAGCATCGTAGTAGTAGTGGCAATGGTATATCACCAGTGGCTGACCAGCCATGGATGAAGGCCCATGATGGATTGCCTGGAGCTGGGTTGGGGGTATGACTTAAGTATCTGTGGAGGGCCAAACATGGAGGAAGGCCCATGATGGGTCAGCTGGACCAGGGAAGCCCAGGTGAAATGGACATGAGCATGTGGCCAGGATGAATTGTCCCATTCTGCAGCCAAATAATGTGGTGACTAGAAGCTGGGCTTTTTCTACAGTGGCTCCTGCTCTATAGAACAGCCTCCTTTCAGAGATTAGAATGACTTCAACCCTGTTAGCTTTTCCTAAGACCCCCAAAATGGCTATTTTGAGCCTGGGGTGCCTAATATGTCAAAGGCCCCATTTCCTATCTGTATGGCTAACTGGACAAATATCTTAGCTGCTATGTATATTTATTTTGGATGTTTTTATTTTTATTGTTTTAAAAAAGTGTTAGTGTCTTAATTGCAAAATATATTTTTGAACAGTAAGCCATCCAGAGTCATTGATTGAGATGAGTTTCCATAGAAATTGGATTAATGATTCTCCATTGTTTTTCCCTGCTTCTCCTCAATACAAATTAAAATTCGGAACATCAACAATTAACTTTTTAAATGACCAGATAGATGGGTGATGGGAACTGTAGACCATAAGTAGAGCTTCCACAAATAGAGAAGTTCCTGAAGCAATTCTCAGTTCTGCCAATTCTGATGAATGCTCTCAACAAACCAATTTCATATCCTCAGCTGCAGCATTCTCACCTCTTTGTTTATTCTCATGCAGTGCACAGATTATGTTAGCACTAAAAGAGAAGATAAGGCATTCAAAGTGTTGACTTTCTGTTTTCATGGTTGCTGCAAGAAACAGAAGCCAGGGGGTGCTGGAAGATCATTGGGAAAGAAGAACACATTTTTATGGCATCCTTAGAAGGTAGGTATTATAATGTGTACCTAAACTGAAAGTTTCTGACCAGCAGGAGGCCAAGTATAAAATGCAGATGTGAACCAAGTCTTTCATTTAAAGCTTGCAGGAGCTCTGTATACAGGAATGACAAAGTATCCCCCCCCCCCCACCAAATCATCACGGGTTAATCTGTCTATTCTAGCAGCATAGTTTCAACTTAACTTTTTGAAACTCTAACCATGCTGGTTTGCCAAAAGGTTGAAAGCTACCTGTGTGAATCTCACATCAGCAGTTGCAGTGTCAGTCACACAAATCTGACCTCTGGAAGGCAGCAGCAAAATAAATAAATAAAAAAAACACTATTTGGAGGTTGTGTTTCATATGCATTATTTATTATGGTCTTCTACCAGCACAGCAAAAAAAGAGAGTTCCCTTCTCCACGGGCTCTTCACCTTTGCTGTCACTATTTTAGCCAAATACTTGCTTGCAAACAGCAAGGTAAGTCTGTTGCAGTATTACTTTACAGCCATTATCCACACATATGCTATGTGCAGACTTCCACCATCTGATGTGCTCATGGTGTGTTGGGACTAAAGTTCCCAGAATTTCCAACTAGCAGGGCAAGAGTTGGAGTCCTAACACATCTGAAAGAACCAGGTTTAGAAAGGTTTGGTATGGAAGTTGGTGATTAACTTCTGATATTAATATAACAAGATTTCAATCTCCAGTGGTTTAAGACAGCGGTCACCAACTGGTGGTCTATGGACCACTGGGGGTCAGCAAGAAAATTTTGGTGGTCCACAGAAAAATTATTTACATTTTTTAATATTGCACTAAATCAGGGGTCCTCAAACTACGGCCCCTGGGCTGGATACAGCCTCCTGGTGCGGGGCTTTGGGCGAAGGTTGGAGGGAAGATGGTAAAGAGCTGGAGGGCCTTCTTCCAGTGGGACTCCATCATGGCCTGAAACTGGCTAACCATCTCAGCCCGCTGAGCCTCCAGACCTTGCATTCCTGCAGGTCTTCCCTCTGCTTGGAAAGCCTATGCTCATAGTCCTCAGTGAGGTGTTTCTGCTTCTTGGTCAGATCCAATTTGAACTGTTTTGCCAACTCTTTCTCGTGGTGGCTGCTTATCTCCAACAAATACTTCCTATTGGGGCCCTAAGGAGCCCAGGTGGGGAGGCAAGGAATAGCTGGGGGGTGGGGAAGGGATGAATAGAGACCAGTGAGGTGCCCCTCAATGTGAGTGAAATCAAGTTGGCCACACCCACCCAGTCACATGACCACCTAGCCAGACTCACCCAGCCGGTCATTCGGCAGTTCATATTAGTGGTCTGCAGGATTTAAAATTATGAATTTAGTGGTCCCTGAGATCCGAAAGGTTGGTGACCCATGGTCTAAGAAGCAGGTGTCTGCACTATAGCCAGAAAAATCAATTGACATAATTTATTTTCAGAACATTTTTTAAAAAGCTTCAGAGGTGCTAAGAAAAAGGAGAAGAAATTATTCCTTGCTGGGAGAAAAAGGATAGCAGGCTATAGTCAACAATTAATCTAAAAAATACCGGCTGGCTTGTTTTTTGGTTTTTTTTTCCGGGCAACCAAGAAATAATATATGCTTCTGTGATGACCTCACTATGCAACTCCATCTATAGCAGCATCACAAAGCGGGAATTGCTTAATGACATCACTACAGGGCTTGTAACAAGTGTTATAGGTATCTATCATGGGTTCAAAAGTAGCAAATGGACAATTTTTGGAGTTCTATCCCAACTCTGGAATGGAACATGGTCAGAGTTGACAAACTGAACAAGCTTGGTCTTAAAGTATATATTTCATATAAAACAATAAAGGATTTGGAGAATATGTGCTAAATTTATTTATTTGTTAAATGTATATGCTACCCCATCTCACCAAAGGAGTATACTAATTACAATCATTCAATAAAAACACAATATAAAACATTGTTTTAAAAATAAAAATAAAATTATTATTATTATTATTATTGTTTTAATAGAGAACTTAAATGTATATTAAATATTAAAATTGACCAAGATGGAGAGGAAGCGAGCAAAATGTACATGGGTGCTCTTATCTAACCGATTAGCCACATCCTGAATGCCAAGCCTCCATTGGGACCCCAGGCCAGTTTGCAGAGACAGGTCTTCAAGGCCCCTTTAGAAGATCAAAAAAGTGGGTGTGGAAGACATGAGATTTCAGAGGGTGGGAGCCATGGCAGAAAGGACTCTTGTCCTGGACTCTGCCAGCCATAATTCCTTGCCTATGGGGTCAGCAGCACATCCTTTCTAGGAACATGGGTGGACTAACCCCATTGGGATGATATGGTTCCTCAGATAGCTTGAACCAGTGGTGGGATTCAGAAATTTTTACTACTGGTTCTGTGGGTGTGGTGTGTCTTGTTGGGTATGGCAGGGGAAGGATACTGCAAAATCTCCATTTCCACTCTAACCTGCTTTCCAGCTCTGTTCTCCTGTGCAGTGCAACAAAAGAAGATCCATCCGATCAGCTAGGACACGGATCATCTGGGACTTGGGAGGCAGCGAATAGATGGGGGTGGAGCCAGAAGCAAACTGGTAGCCAATGCATGTCAGTAAGTGTGACATTTAAGTATGCAAATGCTTTCATGGCTTTTTAAAAGACAATTGGGCAGTGAAAGAGGATGCTGCAAGTGAAAGACTGTATCATGAACACTTTACATAGTTCCAACTCACCAAGCAACCACAGTTAGCAAAACATTTACTTTTCTTAGAAAAAGCCTCTTATTACTACTTATTTAAATGTGTGAATTCAATAAGCATAATCCAAAAATAAAGTTCTGGGGTTACCAAACATTAAATAAGAATTTCTTCAAAATTAACAAATCTTCATTTTTGGGTTTGACAAGAAAGCATCTTTTGACAATGTGAAAAAAAGCAATTGTAAACCAATCTGCCACTGAAAATAAGATTGAGCTCGTAAGATGTTTTAGGTGCAGTCCTAACAAAATATAACATGTAATTCCCTGCTTTGCAAAGCTCAAGATTTGCAACTCACCTTTATAGTAATTAGATTTAGTTGCTTTTAGCAGAGGTGTAGAGCAAGTCTCTAGATGCTGTGCTCAACGACCTATTATTGACGGTAGAGCAATCCGTCATATATATTGCGGCACTCAAGTGAAACTTTAGGACATGACTGCTCATACATACAATATTACCATTGACATTTTACTGTCATTATAATGTTTATGTAGCCTTCTGTAGAATATGCCATTTGGAATTTATTTCTATACCTATTTTTTTTGTCAGTATAGGAACTTCAGCTAACTATTCTTTTAGCATAAGCATATACTCTTCACCCTAAGTTTGTTTTATATTCTCAGCAATATCTATGATTTTAAATCTGTAGCCTTGATGTCTGCAATCATTTCACATTTCTACTTACTCTAAGAATCCTTAGACCCAGTATTTGTGAACTAAAATGAGGACAGCATTTTCCTTTCTATCATTGTTGCAGCTGAAACCATAGCTTTAGGTTAACCTTTTTATATTAGAAGAAGTCTGTTTTTACTATATAAAGGGTTTTCAATTGGGTAGCTTTCCAACTCAAGCTCCAACACCCAAAGGGGTTAAGCAAGGTTGCATTTTAGCTCCTTCTCTGTTTAACATCTATATAAATTCTCTTCTAACATGCCCACAGGGGATAGATCGTCCTGCCCCTAAACTGACAGGCAAATCCATTTCCTGTTCTGCTATATGGGGATGATATTGTCCTCCTGTCATTACCTCAGAGGGGCTAAGGAGAGTCCTTAAGGCCCTTACTCTAGACTGCCAAAAGGAGAGAATAGTTATGAACCACCATAAGGCAAAAGACACAGTCTTTTGTAGAACAAGAACAAGATCTATAACTGGCAAATTGACATCCATGACACAGAACAAGTTAAGTGCTTTAAATACCTTTATGTTGTTTTGCAAGCTTTTAAAAGGAAATCCCTCACCTCAGTTATGTCTCCTCCATGGCTCACAAAAGTGCCACAGCAATATTAATATGCCACTGAAACTTCATTCGATAGCTATCAAATCTTTTTGTTGCAAAATCTGTTCCTCAGTTATTACTTGGGGATCCTTATGGGGGTATCCTCCACTTATAGGTTTCTTGAAAAAAAATATCAAGTCACGTTTCTTAAGCCTTCTTGTTGAAATCCCCAGATGACGACTACATCAAAATCAAAGGCCAACCCTGGCTAGTTATTCTGACATCTTGGATGAGGCCTAACCTTTTGCTAGTGAAATTACTGCTACTAGTAGTAGCTAATAATGTCAAATTCCCCCAGCAAAAGAATATTAAAATTAAAGGAATAGAGAGCTAGTTTGGCCTAGTGGTTAAAGCACTGGGGTAAAAAGCATGAAGCTGTGAGTTCTAATCCCAATTTAGCAATGAAAAGCCAGCTGGGTGATCCTGGGCCAGTCACTCTTTCTCAGCCCAGCCTACTTCACAGGATTGTTATTGTGGGTAAAATAGGAAAAAGGAGTCTTAGGTATGCTTGCCACCTTGAGTTATTTATAAAAATAATAATAGCAGGAAATAAAGTAAATGGTACTCTGAACATCTACCCTTAAGGTTAAGAGTAAGTATAAGGCAAAGGGACTCAGTGGCTCAGTGGCTAAGATGCTGAGCTTGTCAATCAGAAAGGTCGGCAGTTCGGCGGTTCAAATCCCTAGCTCCACATAATGGAGTGAGCTCCTTTACTTGTCCCAGCTTCTGCCAACCTAGCAGTTCGAAAGCATGCAAAAATGCAAGCAGAAAAATAGGGGCCACCTTTGGTGGGAAGATAACAGCATTCCATGCACTTTTGACGTTTAGTCATGCCGGCCACATGACCACAGAGACATCTTTGGACAGTGTTGGCTCTTTGGCTTTGAAACGGAGATGAGCACTGCTCCATAGAATCAGGAATGATTAGCACATACATGCGAGGGGAACCTTTACCTTTACCTAGGTATAATGCAGAAGTTTAACAGAGAATATGCCACAAAAAACACTAGAACGATTGAAACCAGTCTTCAAGGTTGTATTGATCACTCAGGCACTGTTGAAGAGCGGCTTCAGCAGCCTATTTGTATTCACTCACTTATCCCAAAGACTGATGGGCCTTTACCTGGGCTCAATTGCTCTGTTAGAAGGCTCATTTTGTAAAACTCTTTTTCTCCAAGGCTTTCTTTGTGTAATAGGATGAGATCAAGTCAATAGAGCATATCTTCCTATGTTGCCAGTTTTACATAGATTTTCAGTCTAGGGTGATCCAGCTTCTTTTAATAAACTTTTCAGGGCATTGTCAGACATTCTCTTTAGCAGAGATCCCAAGGTCACATTTTAATTGCTAAATTTTGCCTTCTAGGTTCAAGTACTTGTCATTTGATTATAACCATGAATGCTGATTTAAATTGGATATCTGACAGTGCTCTTATTATCTCTTCTGCTTTATTAATACATCCAGTGGTCACATTTTACTTTGAATTCTGAAGCATAGTATTTTGTTCTTTGGTAGCCCTTAAAAATAATGTTTGTATTGTGATGTCTATTTTAGAGTTAGTTCTGGACCTCTGCAGTTGCTTTCCATGACCTTAGTGATGGATCAGTATATTGCCTCTCTAATGAGATGCAGACTTTTCTTATCTGTTCTTGGATATTCCTGATAGATCTTTGCATACAGCCCACCCACTTGCTTTTGGAAAGTTTTACAAAGTGTCAGGGAAAGTCATGAAATTAAGTACCACCTATTAGGAATGTTATATGTCAAGCTGTTGCAGAAGTATTACACTTTTTGAATCTTTTATTCTATTGATCATTAAGAGGCATTTGGAAATTATACTACACTTTTTTACTTCTTCTTTCTTGGTCTCTGTTCTTTTTTCTTCCTGATTTTATTTATGTATTTATGACATGTATTTCACTTTACATAGCCACCCATCTCAAGTATGTGATTCTGGGTGGCTTACAACAGTCTCACAAATCTAAGACCACATAAAAATATGTAGCAATAGCACTTAGCCATATATACCGCCTCCTAGTGCTTTTGCAGTCCTAAGTGGTTTGCAGAGTCAGCATATTGCCCCCAACAATCTGGGTTCTCATTTTACCAACCTCAAAAGGATGGAAGGCTGAGTCAACTTTGAGCCGGTGAGATTTGAACTGCCAAACTGCAGCTAGCAGTCAGCTGAAGTAGCCTGCAGTACTGCACTTTAACCATTGCCCACCTCAGCTCTATAAAAATTGGACTGGGAGACTAGAGAAAGAATGGAAACTTTCTTCTTCTCCCACCTCTACCCCAATGAGACCAGAAAACACGAAAATGCAGGCTTTATACGACTGCATGTCTCTGTCTTAATTTATTTGTCCTTTCAAAGTTTTCCTGCAGTAATCTTCAGAGGCATCCAGAAATCTGGAGTTAATAGACTCCTTTTGGCACTTCAGAAAGAGTTCCAGCCCTTTGATCATTTGGTTGTCTGTTTTTATTCTGTAATAAGTCCTTTTTGAGGTGGGGTAACCAGCTAGGTTATCATTCCTTCCCTTTATAATTTTATTGCTCTTGAGTTGGGATTTTCCATGGTTCATAGTGATGCCAAGTTTTTGTTTTTTTGTTTTTACTTTCTACAGAATAACTACCATAAGTACCATGATCTGGGAGTTTTGTCTGGCTTCTGCTACCATTATTTAGCCAAACCCCATAAGCTTTCTATTAAGGAGAGCTAATGACCAGCTCCAGCATGTGTGTATGTTCAAGGTTAAGGATAGAAATAGATAGGATGTTGATGCACATGTGGGAGACCAAGCCTATTTTGTTTTGTTGAGTAGATCTTTGCTATTTTAAATTATGACATGTGTCCTGGTACTTTCATCTACAACACTTTACATGTGTTTCCCCCTTCCAAATCATGGGCAACCATGTTGCTAAATTTGAGCACCTTAGGATAGGATGTGTGTGGGAGCCACATGCAGCATTGAGAACAGAGGTTACCACTTTCTGCTTTATTTCCACTGTAACAGTGGAAATTCATCCCTAATAATGCCTAACAGCTGAGCCCTTTTTCTCTTCCTATCTCTAATGTATACTTTGATTGATTCGGAATACAAAACTAGAAACAGTTCTTGGAAAGTATTGAGAGAAAATGTCTTGTCTGCGTCATTTCCCAGCCAGCGTTTCCTGTTTGAAGAGAGTCATTTAGCTGAGCTTGCATCTTATACCTGTATCACTTCCATGGGTTTAATTCTTGAATCAATGATAACTCTGAAGCCAACTGAATCTTCTTACAGTTAGCTATGTCTGTCCTTCCCTAATGCCCTCAAAAGTGGATGACTGGAGAGATCTGTTGCCAAATAAACTTCCCAGGAGACGAGAATCTGTCAAAGGTTTCAGGTGAATTTCACCTCAAGTCATTTCGGTTTTAGAGTAGGATGACAAACAAGGATATTAGCATTTCCTGGTTGGCATTTATTAGAAGGTAAGTGTTTGCTTGCAGAAACTGTCTGGGGAAATACAACTTGGCTTCTATTATTCACCAGCTAAAGATAATGGAACTAAAAGGTTCACCAGCCAAAAAAAAAAAAAAAAAAGCAGCAGGGATGTCTCATAGTCCTTGGTGGGATTATAATGCAGACTGGCTTATGTCAATGATCTATCTAAATCATCCGTCCGTGCTACAGTTCCACTGAGAGGCCAGGAACCCGGATACTTGGAATAAGCATAATATATATTAAATTGCTTCATTTTATAAGAAACTAACTCGATTCTTTTTTTATGCATTTTCACATTGAGGTAAAGCTGGTGCCACAGACTTTGTCACTGTTGTTGACTCTGTTGTTTGGGTGTATCAATCTACAATATGTCTCTACTGACACATTCTTTTATTTCTTGCCTCCCACTAAAATGCTGAGATATTTTTAACCAGGACTTTCAGCAGCCGGTCTCCAGAGTCTCTTCTTGCTGCTTGCTCCTTGCTAATCTGGTAGACTATGTTTTCTGTATCAAGAGCCCTGTTAAAGCTACTCACAGTCACAAACAGATGCTTCAGACTCTATATAACCCTTCACACTGAAATAACTCTAATACTTAATCTTACTTCCTTTCTTCTTTGATGAAAGACAGGTTGGGATTTCTTTGGAAGCTATTACACTACTTGGGACATGAGCTCTGCCTTTGGTACCATATACATATCCTTGTCCTAATTGTATGTGGTTCGAGGCAAAATTATCAAGCCAGATATTTGGTAATATGTAGTTCTTCCTTAGAAAGGCAATAGGAAGACACAAATTAAAAAAATAGAAAAAAAGATGTCAGGAAGTGAGATTCTATCTCAATCTATCACTTCCTTCAGTTTCATTTACCTCTTGTTTCCAAGAAATTATGTTGAGGGAATGTGGCTGAAATCAGGAAGAAGATTGTCTACAAAATGCAACATTTTGATGGTCAAGGGTCACATATGTGAATTGGGGAGAATCTTTTTTTTATTGTGGCTATGTTAGCACTTATATTACACTTTTTCACATCTTCCCATTCTCAGAATGACAAGACATTATGTTGTCAGTTATTAGCAATAAAATTTCTACTCATTTCCGCTTTCTTAACAGAAAATAGAATACTTAAGATCCATAATTTCTTATTGTTAGCATCATTTATTATGTGGTTTAATATGTGGAGTTAAAAATTCCTTTCAAGTCATCTGGATCCACTCTGGATTGAGAAGGTATAAACTGCACAAACAAACAGTTAAATAATGACAATGGTGTGTTCTAAACCAGGGGTCCCCAACCCCCGGTCTGTGGACCGGTGCCGGTCTGTGGCTTGATAGGAACTGGGGTGCAGTGAGCTGCACAACTCTTAGAAAGGGCTGGAGAGGAGGGGGCAGCCCGGTGGGCAGAGCGCGCACTGGGGGCAGGAAAGCGCAGGCGCGGCCACTCGTGCCATTGGGCGCCCGAGAGGGACCAATGAGCCGACTCACCCCCCCCACACGCATGCGCCACCTGTTACCCCTCCCCCCGCTCCCCCTCTATGCCAGCAGAGCCATGGCTACCGGTCCGCAGAATTTTTTTTAACATGAAACAGGTCCCTGGTGCCAAAAAGGTTGGGGACCCCTGTTCTAAACCACTGTCTACATACTGGTAGTTGTGAATTTTAGGAAATGTAACACTGGTTAGCTACAGATTTCCCTAATTGGATGCCCCTTAGACATGCTGGAGCGACAGTTCCCAGCATTTTCAGCATGGCATGTGGGCTTGGATATCTGGGAGCTGTGATCTTCATGTGCATAAAGAGCACTAACCTTGGGAGGGCTTATGCTAGATGAACATATGGAGCTGGGCGGTATTGTCTCAGCCTGCTCAAATTTAAATTTCGCTGGCATCATTGGGCAATCCCACTTGCACTTCTGATAATAAATTGCCTGAGACAGAAGGAGAAACAAAGAGCAGATGGAAGATGTTGCTAAAATGTATCTCAGAAGCATCTTCGTTAAGTTTTGGGAAAACCGTATACTGAACTACATGAGTGTTTGATCTGATGCAATAAAATCTTTCTATTGTAAATTGATTCAGTCTTCTTATTGCCAGTTACTGGATATCAATTACATACTACTCTGTACCAGCAATTAAAAATCTTGCACTTCACGGTAGCTCCTCCTGGATCATAGAAATGAATCTTATTTGTTCAGAGAGAAGAAAAGCATAATTTCTATTTGTAAGTGAGTGTAAACAAAAACACAGAAGTTGGCAAAATCTGCAAAGGAACGAGTTAGAGAGGAAAGGAATATTACATTAAGTAAAATTTAAAATCTATGCCTCTGGCTCTTTCTCTCTCACATTTCAATTCAGTAGAGCTTGCCATGAACAAATATTTCCAGTCATAAAAAGCCTGTGCATATAGAAATTCATCTTATTACAGAGATGGCCTGGCTAAAACTTTCATTCTAGCATGTTAAATTTCCATTTGCAAGTGCTGCATATTTTAAATGTCTAGATATATAATAATATCTATATCTCCTATTTTCTTTCATTAATAAAATCATCAGTGGGCCCAGAGCAGGGGTCTGCAAAGTTGGCTCTTTTAAGATTGGTGGACTTCAACTCCCAGAATTCCCCAGGCAGCGAAGCTGGCTGGGGAATTCTGGGAGTTGAAGTTCACCAGTCTTATAAGAGCCAACTTTGCAGACCCCTGGTCTAGAGGTTAAACCTGAGGCAAAATATTGAGAATTAAGATTAAAAAATAATAATAATTACAGGCCCCTTTATGCCGCTTTAACTGAAAGATATGAGCTTTAAGGAACTTCTGTCTCTCTCCTCCCCACTTTCAAAACTTAAATTTTCTCCATGAAATCATGATTAGCATATTCCACAAATATAGTAAGTTTGAAAGGGAGAAGCAGGAAGAGGGTTAATGTTCTCTTTCCCTAGTACTGCAGTTTAATCCGAGTATTTTCTTCCCTGTCTTTTTTCACTAAAAGAAAAAGGTATTGAGAAAGGTGATCACAGCTAAAATCTACCTTGTAAATCATCTCCATATTAGCTCTGTCCTTCACAAATGCCACAGCTACGATGACAATCATAAGAATGGGTTGTAAAAACATCACACAATTCACTTTTTTGTTTTCCAACTGGCTTCAAATGAAGTGATATTTACTTTACTGAATTCAGAGACAGGAAAACAAATCAAACCCAAAGGGATAAGCCTTTATTTTGAAATCAATGCAATTCTTTATAATAGTCGTCGCTATCACAATCAATGACAAAAGATACCATTTTAGGAAAGAAAAAAGTGATCAGGATTGAGATCATCAATCTAAATCCAAAAGAAAAGTAACAGATCAGTATTTCACAATTGTATAAATTCTTCATGATCAAGATGTGTAGGGAGAAGTAGTCAGCATTAATACTTTCTTACTTGATTACTATTTGAATAGCGCTATTTATTAATGGGGATTTAGTGATACTGGAATATCTAAAAGCTAGCTACCGTATTAAAAAAATACCTCTTCAGTTCCTTGGTTTTGGGGCATAAGAGCAATATAACAGCCACTTTAGACATCTTTCTCTGGCAAAAGAAATGTAGCTTTGGACCGAAAGCATTGTAAAAATGTAATTAATTTTTGTAAAACGTACACAAATGTATAAACCAATCTCTTCTCTTGGTTTGCTGTTTGTGGCTTCTGCAATTCAGAAAACAATATAATATTTAACCAAAGTTTGGTAATTATATATTAAACTATAAAATGTTGAAACAGTGGAAAAACTGTGCAGATTTTAATTACAACTGTTGAAATCATAACACCTTGGGAATTTCCCAACATATAGAAGATTTTTACTGTTCAAGCTTCAAACAAAAGAGAAGTTGTTTTGAAGAAGTTGATTTCTCAGGCAGAGAAAGAGAGAGAGTGATTGGTCCAAAGTCACCCAGCTTGATTTGTACCTAGTTGGAACTAGAAATCTCAGTCTGCCACTTCATGCCTTAACTACGATATCAGACTGACTCTTGCTAAGACTTGATGCTTACATATTAGAGCACACCTTGGATCTCAGCATCTCCCTGCCTTGCCTGGTTTAGATGGCCCTTGAACTCATTTTAAAACATGCCAAGTGTAGAATAGCATTGCCTTATTTGATGTTTTGAAAAAATCTTGTTTGGTGTTTAAAAAAATTATCTGGTTCTGGATGAGGAAGTCTACCAGGCTGTAATGCTTGGACTTGTGCCTGGTGGTCCCAACTTTGGATCAACATTGATCATGGTGGGGAATATTGCTATTTTGCAACACTTGAAGGCCACAAATCTCCCAAACATGTTTTATCCACTATGTTAAACTGGCAAGAGGAGTATAGGGAGAGGTTACAACTCAATGGTCAAACACTGAGGTTCTGCATGCTATTTTTGTAGGGGAGAGACTGGCAAAACCAGGAGAAGTCAAGTAAGGAACCTGTGTAGAGGCTCTACATAGTCACAAGAAGTTAAGGTCCAGCCTCCCTTAATCACTTTTGAAACTTATCTAGTTTTATACAGATGCAAACCCATTAGTCTGGAGAGATTCCTGTGCTTAGTTTGGAGCAATGAACCCTTTACATGAGGACTTGATTGGCTGTATCTGATAGTTTTAGGAACACAGATCAGCTTTCCTCAATTACTGTCCCCAGATATTTATTAAATTTGTATAGTGTGACAAGGGTGACTCTAGACAGCTTAAAACAATTAAAACAAGAGAAAGAGTAAAAAAATCCCAATACTATAAAACTATCCTAAAGCCGTAATTAAAAAATCATTAATTGCTTCTGGGTGCAGTTCAAGGTGCTGGCTGTCACATTTAAAGCCCTTCATGGCTTGGGACCAGGTTATCTGAGGGACTGTCTCTTGCCGGTCACATCTACTCGACCTATTAGAGCGGAGAGGCAGGGAAGGCTGTGGGTCCCATCTCCGAGGGAGATACACCTGGTGGGACCCAGAAGAAGGGCCTTCTCTGTGGTGGCTCCCTCTCTCTGGAACATCATTCCCCTGGAGATTAGAACGGCCCCCACTCTAATACTCTTCCAGAAGGCACTGAAGACTTGGTTCTGCCAGTGGGCCTGGGAAACCCAGAGATGGATTAAGCCCATAAAATGGCTTGTGTGATCAGCTGTACTTAATCTGATTTTTTATTAGTTTTACTGTTTTTAGATATGGTTTTAAAATTCTGTAAGTTGCCTTGGTCTGTATTCACTATGGGCAAATAGGCGGCAATATAAATGTAATGATAAATAAATAAATACCTACAATATTTTTTGGAGTATAAGACTCACCTCCCCCCCCCCCACAAATAACGTGGAAATGTTGGTGCATCTTATACACCAAATACAACCATTTTTGGCCTCCCAAAGCCCCACCCCCACATCCCATTTTTTTGCGAAAAGTGAGCAAAAAATGGGCAATTTTTTTGCAAAAACAAAGGCATTTTGCCTTCCCCCAGCCCAGGATGTTGTACATTCTTGCTATTTATACTGTACTTTAACTATAGGTGAAATTGGATAAATGGGGTTATGCAAAATAAAAACGATAACCTAAAAAAGTAATAAATATTGAACATTGTCTGCATTCTCTCTACCTTTGCGAAATACAACAGCTATAAAGTTGTTACCAGCAAAAGCAGTAACAACAGTGAAATTTGCTGACAAATATTTTTTAACATTCTTTTTTTAACTGGCAGTCAATAAATTTAGCGGCGGTTGGCAATCTGTATTTGACAAAGTTGTTAAGTGTACAGGAGCCAGAGCTGCTATGATTTGCAAGTCTAATAGTTACTCTGGATATAATGCTCAAATGACTTTTTCCTAAACTTTTGGTTCGTCCCATTAAATTAATTTTCCTCTTGATTCACAAGATGACACTGCAATTCTCAGTGGAATATTTGGGAACAAATGTAGATTACAAGAAGCATATATTATTTATAACGTACCGGGGAATGCAGATATTTAAACAGAATGAAATAAATGATTATTCAGTCTTCAGAAACAATGAGTCCCCAATCAAGTCTAAGGAAGAAAAAAAATGAATAAATGAAAACAAAATTACAGGAGTCTTTAGATTGTCTTTAGAAGCAAAACTGCACAAGGGTCTGATTTTATTAAGCTATGAGAACTGGGAGTTCAGTCCTTATTTGTTTCCTTATTAGAATTACAATACTTTACATTTATAGTGTTATACCAATAGTGGGAGCACTAAACTAATTGGAGCTGATTTTGGAAAAACTAAGCACACTTGGTACTTAGTACTTGAAGGGAGAGCCCCAGGAATTCTTGAGACTGTAGATTAGGTTAGGAAAATGGGGGGGGGGGGGGAACAAATCTGAAAGTAATTACAAACCATTTCCATACACCATTGCCCCCAAAACAATATGGACATGTCTGTGACATCTTCCACTGCGTAGATCAGATCATAAAATCAACTACATAGGAAGGCCTTTTGGTTCTTATCCAAGGATAAAAGCAACCTGCAGGGACCTGCTTTCCTAGGAATCCTCCATTTGAAAATGAGAAGGTAAGTGTCAGCAACTTGCAAGGACAGCTGAAAACCCCAACTCTCTCTATGACTGTTCCTGCCCTCATTGTTCTCCTCTTTGAGGTCAGCTCATAGGCCAGTGTTGGCGAACCTTTTTTGGCTCGCGTGCCAAAAGCAGGGGGAGTGCAGGGGAGTCGTGAATGGCGTGCCCATGCTATGTGCATGGCCCCCTGCTTTTGGCATGCTTTTTTCGCCCTCCCCAGGCTCCAGAGACTTTCTAGGAACCTGGGGAGGGTGAAAACAGCCTCCCCTCCCCACCTCCAGAGGCTTCAGGAGCTTCCCTGAAGCCTCCAGAGGGCAAAAAACAGCCTCAAAAGAAGGCCCAAATCAGCTGGCCAGCACACAGATGCATGCTAGTGCTGACAGGGCAACGCCTTGCGTGCCCTAAGAAATGGTTCCGTGTGCCACCTGTGGCACCCGTGCCATAGGTTCGCCATCACTGTCATAGGCTCTTCACCTGCATTTCTACTGTACCAGGACTTAATCCAATTCAGTCTGTCCCTGCAATGAAATCATAAAACTACTTTGCATTTTGAATTAAGACACCATTACATGGGAGAAACACACATTTTTAAAATGGGATGACTCCCAGCTTCTTTTAACTCTTTTTAGCAGGCGAGAGGATAATGGTTTTCAGTACTGTTTTCTGACTGTCCTGTGTGACCCATTTTTGTGATTAAGTCTTGTATGGGGAGGGGAGGGGTGACCAGAGCTTCTCATTTTCATGGTTCTACGCCTTTCCTTTCTCTAACTCTGCTCCATTTGCTGTTAAGTGCTTCTACTCTGTTGCTTTCAAGTCATTTAAACTGCTTCCTCACATTCTCAAATTCTCAACAGAGCTTTCATTGCCACAAAATACATATATAAATGCATAAAACAGGTCTGCAGCTTTGTCACAAAAGCTAGCAATTGTTCAGGAGTCTGATGGGTTAGTTCATTTCTGCACATGTTTCTACGGTCATCCAACTAACAATGTACCAACCCAACAGCAATGTGGATAGGTTTTATTTTCATTCACAAATATCGAAGTGATGCTACCAAGATGTTAGCATCTCCTCCAGCCAGGGTGATGGAAAGACACCCCAAGAAACCTCCATACCTAATAAAATACCAACGCTTAAGGTCCTTCATGCAAAGAAATGAAAGATTTGGCACTTCAAAGCACAGAGGAGTGGGTATTGCAGAGTTTTGCATTTGCGTTTTTTTGGGGGGAAGACATTTGAAAACGTCTTTTAAAAAGACATAAAGCCTTGCTGGAGTAATAAGGCATTTAACGCAACAGCAGCGTCTTGCACCTTCGCAGGGAAATTTAGCAGAGACGGCAGCGAACCGCCTGTGGAAAAGCTACCTTCCAAGGCACCAAAGATAGAAGGCAGGAGAGCGCAACTCCAGGACTTTCCCTTCTTTCCTTCTTCCCCGGCAAAACAATGACATCACTGTTTGGCGTGCCAGAATAATTGGCGGGGAATAACAGCGGCTTAAAGTTTGGGTGCTATGAAAGCTGCCGTATTCGGTCATTTTTAGAGGGAGTTTAAAAGCCTTATTCCATCCTCCGGTGGGCATTTGCATTACTTCACCGACTTCGCAGCATTGCAAGCCCGCTTTGCCGCACGTCCTCCTCCTCCTTATTCTGCAGAGGAGAACCACAGACTCCCCGCCGCCATGGACGTCAACCTCGACCGACCGACCGACCACTTTATGTAACGTTGCATATGAGGGGGCGGGGGTGGGGGGAACCCTCGTTATTAAGCATCGCGGGTTTCAAATATACCAGCGGTCGCCGGGAGGTGGCGCTTTCGAGCCGCTCTGAGCTCCCGGTTTATTCCCTCCCTCCAGGCTTGCACGTGGCCCGCCGCCTCCCGAGGTGAAAAGCGGGCAGCCGCCTCGCGCTCGCTCCACTCTCCTTTTGCAAAGTGAGCCCATGTCGTTCGCGCTGCGGGTGCGGGGCTACCGTGGACCCAAATGCACGCTCTGGGCAGTTCGGGTCAGCGTCGGTTTCAGCAACAGCTCCCGACGCCGCTGAAACGAGCCGTCGGCCACGGGCTGCAGGGGCGAGGCAAGGCGCCCTGCGGAGGAACAAGTGGAAACGGTAGGAGGCTTTCCTCCCGTGGCGGAGGATGACTGCGAGGGATGAGCCCAGTTGAGAAAAGGCGTGTGTGAGGGATGCCCCGTTATTCCTGAGCTGCTGCTGCTGCTGAAGAGAGGGAAGGTTTTGTGCGAGGGGTTTTTTCTTTCTTTCTTTCTTGGGAGGTGGGGCGCCGGGGGATGCCTGCACCAACCCAACTACGCACTTCTCTGCATCTGCTCCAGGATCCACCCGCTCCGTTTATCCCGGAGGTTTGGTGAGGGCACTTTATTGCCCCTCTGCTCTGCCCCACCCGTTGCTCTCAACGTGGTGCTGTGCTCGCCCTGGGTGCGTCATCCAGACAGTTGTACTGTACTTTACTCTCTTCTCGCCTCCTTTCCGGCCTCTTGCACGCCACATCGTCCCGGCTGCCCTGCCTTCTCCAAGGGAGAAGGGTGCGCCTTGTTATCCGGGGAAGATACAACTGCCAATGGAACCTGTTTTGGGACGGGCGCTTCTACTGCCGGTTCTTCGTGGGGCAAGGAAGCCACCGTTCCCATTGTATTTGGCTGGACGCCTGTGAGGGCGCCTCCCCCCCCCCCCGCCCCTTCCCAGCATCATCTGCAGGGTGACTCGGATGCCGCCTTTTACAAGTTCCGATGTCACTTTCTATCCTTTGCCCCAGTCCCTTGAGGGTCGGTGTGGCTGCCGCCGCCTCCCCCCTCCTCTGAAGGAAGACCACCTTTCCCGAAGGTGCCTCTGGGGAACTACAGAATTCCAAGTTGACTTTCGGTTGAACTAAGGCTGAAGATCGTCAAACTACTGGAGCTCTCCTCTCCTTCCCTCCCAGACTTGTCTGCCTCCCTGGGAAAAGATATCCAGAGGCCAGGAGAGAAAGTGAGTGAAGGGTTTCATTGACCTCAGAATGCCCCACTCTACCTTGCCCTGCTCTCCTTTCTTCTGAACAAGAGCTGGCAGAAGAAACTTTGGGAGAAGGAAGGGCTGGCTTTTCTCTTTACACAAAAACTCTTGTTGCTGGATTCTGAAAGCTGTTTGAATCTCTTGGAAACTCAGTTGCCTACCTGGCACAGAGGAGCAGTTGTATTGGTCTTTGAAAAGGGTTATTTAAGGACCCTCGGGGATTGAGGAACAGATCCTGCTTAAAGAAGAGGCTTCAAGGGGACCCTTGCCTCATTTCACCTGCAGAGGTGCTCAGAGCAAGCTTGAGGATTTCCCCCGAGGGAACTTGGAAGCTGCGTCTTTCTTGCTGTGACATCAGGAAGAAACTTTGCCCACCAAAATGTCCAAAGTGGGGGCTTCCAGTGGAGCTGGAACCTCGGCAGCATCAGAGAGTTGTGGGGCAGGGCTGGCCGAAGACCTCTCTAAAGTGTCTGATGAGGACCTGCTGAAATGGAGCAAGGAAGATCTCATTCGTAGCCTTCGTAAAGCTGAGTCAGAGAAAGTGAGTGCCATGCTGGATCACAGCAACCTCATCCGGGAGGTCAACCGCCGCCTTCAGCTCCACCTGGGCGAGATCCGGGGGCTTAAGGTAAAAGGATGCTTGCAGGAGAGGAAAATGGGAAGGGGGGAGGGGGAGGGGAGACAAAGACAGGGTGACAAAATCTTCTGGTCTTTACAAATCACTATGCAGCTGTGTAGCCCCTTGCAGAAAATCCAGGACCACACGGACTGCTATAATCAGAAATGGTAGGGATGGGCAAACTCGGTAGAGATTTTATTGTGAAAGATTGTTGTTTGTACTTTTGTTCTGGTCCTAAAAACAAATCCCTAGATCTAAGTTTGTTTTTCTCCACCTAAAGTTCTCCCAGGTCACTGGGACTAAAGCATCTAGAATTCCCAGCCAGCATGCTAGAATAGCCATGGGACTAGGTTAGGAAAAATTGCTGAATGCCCTTTGTAACTTCTGAATGTTGGATCTTGGGATTCTAATAAAAAGCAAATGGACCCCACAAACTGCCTACTCCTACGTAAAGACAGACCATAAGTGGTGGATATTATGCAGGAGAACTCCCCTGTTGCTTTAGCTTCACAGGGTGTCTTCTTCCACTCTCTCACCCTTAATTAGATGTGAAAACACAACCTTAGATAACCCACCATTGTTATTTTGCCCTTGCCAGAAAAGATTTCTTTGTACCCATACTCAGATAGGAGACATAATAGCAGAAGGTCTCTTGTGTGTTTGCAAGGTACATTTTAGTTCAGTGTTTCTCAACCTCAGCAGCACTTTAAGATGCATAGATTTCAACTCTCAGAATTTCCCGGCCAGCCTGCTAACGTACATTTTAATTATTACATGAGTTGAGTATACATGCAGATATTTCATTGCTTGTAAGGAGTGGAGTGGTTCTTACTTGAATACCTATACCTAGTTTTATTCATTTGGTTTACTGTAATTGTATACTGCCAGATTAAAAAGATGCTTTCTGGAGGTTCACATTTTAAAAACATGATAAACCTAAAATCAAGATAAAAGTCAAATTTCTTTTATGTGTGTATGTGTACGTGTTCCACAGTGAAATGCATATCACTGTGATTGTTATGTACTACACTGAAATGCTTCTGTTGGTGTAAAGTACTAGTTTCAATTTGTAGCTTATCCTGTCCAAAAATATTTGGATAGCATAGGACAAGGCCAGAGTGAAATAGTTTGCTGACTTACTGACAATTGTTTATATCATGTCTCCCAGGATACTGTCTTCCGAAACAGCCTACAAATAGCAGAAATATATTCTTGGCTGTTTTAATTAAGGTATTTAAATAATGAAGGGTCCTTCCAACTGGAAAGTTGATGTAAAGGGCCCCGTGGGAAGGATAGAATGCAGCTCTTTAATAATACCCTCCCTGACTGCTGCCTTGTCTCCTGAGTCTTTTATACAGTGATTGCTATTAGGTAGTCCTGTATCTGGAAAGGCCAGTCTAGTAGGAGCAGGCACTTGACCTGATCATAATTACTCAACAGACCTCACCAATACATATATAACTGGATTTTGTTTTAGACCATTTCTGCAGTACTGCTTTATAAGGGCTTCTAACACCTTGAGCCATTGTGAAAGCAATATTAATCCCATCCTCATAAGGGCTTCTAACACCTTGAGCCATTGTGAAAGCAATATTAATCCCATCCTCATTGTCTACCTGAGTGTTGGGTTAGAAAAATCATGCTATAAAAGACTAACCTAGAAATAAATTTAAGCAACTTCCTAAAAGTCTGTAATGGAGATAGCACTCTTTAAGTACCTTTAGTCAATCTTGGCTGGTTTGAAAAAATTAAGCAGGATTGGACATGATTAGTATTTGGAAGAGAGATCACGGGCAAATCTCAAGTCTACAGACTAGTTGAAGCAGCAGCAGCAAGAGTTTCCTGAAACTGGTGCAAAAAGTACAGATGTGGAAATAAAATCTAAGCTTGACTCAAGGGAGTATTTTCATTTTAGTCTGGGGTGGGTAAGCACCAAAGCCGGTTTTAAATAATCTTAGGAAAGGTAAGCTAGGAATGATCTTGTTCATTCTTAGTTGGGAGAATAACAATACATTCCTCAGGGATAGCCTTGACTGGAGAGTCAAAATAACATGCCAGAAGGATCCTGTAGCAAAAGGATACGTCTGGGAAGTCATCAGGAGTTGAAATTTGCTTCAGGGAGTTTCCCCCCCTCTTTGTGTATCTATATTATTTTTCATGGTTAAAATTAAATTTGTAAACTGCACAGGGATGAGACCTATCTTCCCTCCTCTTTTGAAAATGGACTGATTCCTTAAAGTTCAAGAGGCTGTGTTAATTAGTAAGCAAAACTTGTGAAATTGGAGGTATTAAAATATGTAAAGTTTTTTTTCCAAGGCAGCACGGCAATCTTTTCTATAAGAATTGGCCATGGGGTAAATGGCTTGACTTTGCCTCCCCCAGGGAAGGAGATCCCCCTCCCTAAGCACTTGGAGCATTCTGACTATAGCCAGTTGAAGAGGTGCTTTAATGCAGTAAGTGACCTACACTTGAAAATAAACTTCCTAGGAAATGTGAAGCTACCTATCTAATGGGTAGCAATTTCACAGGACTCAAATAGAGAAATGCCTTCCTACCTACTAGAAAAATGCGTTCAGTTGAACACAGTAAGTGATGGATCATTAAGTAGCTTGTCAACCTTGTGTTATAAACCAGGTAAGAATCACAGCCAGATGATCTACGGCAGGGGTGTCAAATTTGATTTCATTGAGGGCTGCATCACAGTTATGCTTGACCTTGGGGGTCTGCAATGGGCATGGTCAGAACGACAATGGGGACATCTATGGTGGTCTGAGCATTCTGCCAGCAAAAACGGACTTCCGAGCTCCGTTTCCGGCTGTGACGGCTTCCTGCAACAACTCAGAAGGGCCATGTGTGGTTCTCCTGACCTCCGTTTTTGCTGGCAGAGGTACTGCATATCGGTCCCTTGCTGTTTCCAGGGTGGTCCCGTGGGCCAGATCTAAGTACCCCGTGGGGCGCAAGCCTTGAGTTTGACACTCCTGATCGATGGTAATTCTTATAGAATTAGTTACATTAGATGATCTAATTCTAATGTAACTTGTAATATTGACAGAATCCTAGAAACCTGTAAATACAATTCTCTACCCATCTTCTTTATAGCCCAAGAAACTAAGGAGAATCTCTTCTGAGCCTCTGGCGCTACTCACTCTCCAATTGCAGGCTATGCTGTCTCTTATCTGACACTTCCCTGGCAGCACATTTTTGCCCAGTCTCCCAAGGTCATTCCACATACGATTATATCATTTCCTCCTTCAGATCATCCTCCGCTCCTGAGTCCCCAGGGACAAAGATTGTGGACTGTGAAAACAAAATGTTGCCGGTGTGGCTCCTCTCATCTGCTGCTAACTATCCAAGACCACAAGAGACATCCCCTAAATCAGGTGCACCCCTCCATTGGGAATTGGTTGGCCATTCTCTCTCATGTCTGTATATTATACAATATCTCCTGCCTCATTTCCCATTGCACCCTCCATCCTATACAATAATCCCTTCTGTTCATTTTTGGCACTGCCAAACTCTGCAAGTCTGGTATGCATGGATTTATTAGGGTATTGGTTGTGAAAGCAGTGTGCCAGTTACAGCTCATGCACGTCTCTTGCTGCCTCCATGACATTTCTGATTCTGAATAGCTTTTTCAGTGCATCAAATATTCAACCCATTTTCCTCTGTCTACAGTCTAGCACTGCTTTCACCTCTTATTTTTCCTCCCTGTATAGCAGAGTCCAGGGAGATAATAATAATAATAATAATAATAATAATAATAATAATAATAATAATAATAATAATAATAATAATAATTTATTTTTATATACCGCGTCGTCTCCCCACGGGGACTTGGAGCGGTGCACAGGGAAAAGACTAAAACACATAAAATATATATACAATAAATACACTAGAATAAAAACAAATTAAACTGATTATCCCTGCACTAAAATCCCCATATTAAAACTAATGTTCCCTAAACCCTAAAGCTAGAAACTAACCTAGGCCGGCCAAGCAGAAAAGGTGTGTTTTTAATTTCTGACGGAAGGAGCGGAGGTCCGTGGTTGTTCTAATGAGATGCCTCTCTCACTAGCAAAGATGGATGGAATATAGCAGTGATGGCGAACCTTTTTGTAAATACGTGCCAAAAGTATGTGTGCATGCATAATAGCGTGCCCCTGTGTGTCCATACATGCAATGCGCCCTGCCCGCCTGAACATGCATGCATGACTGCCCACACATTTGCACATGACTCCTTGTGCATGTGCGTATGACTCCCAGATGTTCAGAAATGAACTTCTGGTTGGCCCGTTGGGCCCTTTTTTCGCTATCCCCAAGCTCCAGACAGACTCTGGAGGCTTTTCTGCTGGCAGATATGGCTTCACATGCCACCTGTGGCATGCATGTCATAGGTTCACCATCACAGGAATATAGGATGAAATCTTCATTGATGCTGGCAGTTGTAACTGAAAGCTACTTGGTTTATTTGCTTAATCACTGGGACAAGGCCAATAAATTGTTTGTCTAGTTTCTTGGAAGATCCCTAAATTCTTTTGGTCTGAATGGACTTTGGTTAGTGTGGGCTGCTCCTTCCAGTAAGTGTCTCCATTATTGAACAATAATATTTTTATTGCCAGAAACTTCTTATGGAAAATAACATAGTTTATGCTGGGAGGAGAATTCTGGAGTAAAATGCACGCTGAAGTAAATCTCTCTCCTCGCCCCTTCTTTCTCCATCTGGATCAGAATTGCTCCTATGGCCACATCTGAAGCATCTGTCTTCATCACAAAGGGTCAGGGTGACTGAGAAGCAATTTTTAAAAAAAATTCTTGAAAGGCTGCCTGCTCCTGGGTTGACCAGAAGAATTGCTGATCTTTTAAGAGCTGGGACAGTGGTTTTACATGGTCAGCAGAATTTGGGATGAATTTCCTGTAGAAGTTCAGCAAACTCCAGAAAGCACTGTACATCTTTCGTGTGTGTGTGTGTGTGTGTGTGTGTGTGTGTGTGTGTGTGTGTGTGAACCATGATAACAGACTAACTTTGCTAGATGTTCTGTATGCTTTCTGTGGAAATTCTGTTGTTCAGATAGTTTAGTTGAGGCAGATCAAATGCACACTTCTAGTTTGACAAAAACCTATCCCATATTTTTTACAGTATGGTTCTGATTTATGTGACATGCGAGAAGGGATCTTAGGAATAAACGAATATATCAGCTAAAGTACATCATCACGTACTTATCTAAAATGCTTGCAAATACGTTGTTTATGAGTCTAGAAAAACAGCTCCTCAGTAATCGGAAAGGCATCTCTATGTATTTGAATTTGTCCTAACTTATATGAATTAAATACTCATGACCTCCTTTTATTTTGATTATGTTATAAGGACTTCTCAAGTCTGCTTTTGTAAAGATGTGTGTCTTTTGTAGCTGGTATATAATAGATCTGCAATAAGTAGGAGTGGGTAATGTCTAATTGTCACTCTGTTGAGGTCTTTGTTGTAAGACAACTGCCTCTTCTTCCCCAAACATATACATAAAGTAAATCCTTCCTTGTTCTATAACTTCATATAAGTTATGATGGACCCTCCAAGAGGTACTTCATGACCTGGTTTCAAAATTCCATCCTCCTCCCAAGTTCTGTATCCACATTTTGGGTACTTGGCAACCAATATATTATTTATGGCTGTTTACAGTATTCCACAGTTAGCGTGACTAAAATCTGCAATGTTTTTGCCAAAACAGGCACTTAATTTTTCTTTTCCATATAAATTTGCTGCATAGCAAGCAATGGGTTTATTTGATGACTGCACTGTTTGCTTAATGAACATCACAAAAAAGGTTGTAAAATCTGGTCCATCACCCTCATGACTTATGACTGTAATAGATAGGCTTCATTACAATCTACCTGTATTTGAGGTGTTTGGTGGTAGGGTAAACTTGCATTGATTGTAAAGTGGATGCTATTGTCATTTAGAGGAAGGGAAAGAGAACCTTTATTTATTTATTTATTACTTTGTCAAACATGTACAAGATAGCAGGTATAAGGATGAACATGGATATGAACAAAGGAAATACAAATAAATGGGGACAGTAGGACGGGGAGGGTAGGCATGCTGGTGCGCTTATGGATGCCCCCTTTACGGACCTCTTAGGAATGGGGTGAGGTCCATGGTAGATAGTTTAAGGTTGAAGCTGTGAGAGTTTGAGGATGTAACAACAGATGTGTTAACCACTCTGTTGAACATCTCTTGTGCCCAACTTAACTGGATCATGCAGCTGAACTACTCTATTCCTAAGACAATTGGCATTTTAAAGGAGACAGTTAGAAAGAATATTAGGCATTCTGTGTGAACTTCGATTGCCAACTGCAAAAGAGTACTGCAAAATCAGTCCTGCTCTTCCTGACTGTCTGTCAATCATCTCAACTATCATTGGGCTTTCTAGAGCTTGAGTAGTTTCAGTTGTTAGTTTCTGTCAGGGTGGATTTGATTTAAATCAAGTCAATTTAAACCACGATTTAAATCACTAGTAAAAAGGCTTGATTTAAATCAACTCGATTTAAATCATAATTTTTAAAGAGCAACTGTCATCTCTGTCCCGCAGCTCCTCCTCTGACCTGCTGTTGATTCACCGATAGTCCCAATATTGCAGAATATACAGCCTCATCCTATATAACTAAGCTCCATTTCATACTGAATAAACTCAATTATTAATGTATCTTAAATAGAAAACTATCTTTAGATAAATGTTTACTCCAAAAGCGTTTTATTAAAATAAATTTTATTTAAAAAATACAATTTAAATTTTTAAAAAAATCATCGATTTTTATCCACCCTGGTTTCTGTACTGTCTATATGAAATTACTGGTTGCCACAGAGTCTACAAGAGCAGAAAGTTCCATCTTTTATCTGGAATATAAAGAAACAATAACAGGAATAATTAAGCATGGTTGCCTGGTTTTTGGATGTTGAAGCTCTCCTTAAAAGGTGCAGGGTCCTGGGTGTGTGTGTTAGGCAATAGTTTCCCTGGTGGGCTGCTTTGTAGTGAGCTGGGCACTTGTTGTCTATCTACTCTATTAATTTAAAGTTCTGCCTTTCATTTATTATGTGGAAGGCTTGTGCTTTTACCAGGCATCATCTGGCTATGTGTTCAGTGACCCTGCAGTAAAAACAGAATCCCTGATCTCTCCTTTTGCGTCTTCTCTATGACAGGGATTTATTTTTTGGTTGCTCCCAATTTGCCTAGATTCTCCTGAGCTGGATTCTGAAGAGACCATTGGGAGGCGTGATATGAGGGGAAGAAAGGCTAAAGATTCTTTCCCCCTTATTGTTCCTTCCCTGGCTTAACTCTTCCAGTCGGGCATCTATTATTACACAATGTTGAGTCAACTCTTCCAGAGTGATTGGGGTGTCTTGCCTCACCAGCTAGTCTGTTAGGTCCTCTCTCAACCCTTCTCTGAACTGATCAGTCAGGGCTAAGTCATTCCATCCCACATTGCCATCAAGTAATTTAAAGTCCAAAATACATGATCTGTCCCTGCTTGAACTCCTCTGTCCCTGCTTGAATAGTCATGATTCTTTGTATGGTACCCCCAAGGTGTTCTTTGAATTTACACATGAAGTCTTGATAGTTGTCTGTTCTGACTCCCTCCCTGACACAAGACAAATGACTAGACTGGCTGCTATTTGGCAGCTTGCCTGAACTAACCTTGACTAGAAGATAACACGATCCAAACTCTCCAACTCTGAAAAACTCTCTGACTCTGAAATAACCTCTCTGCATTGTTTCCTGCAAACCTTTCGATTTACCAAGGATTTCTTTTAAAGCCTCTTGGGAGGGGCCAGTCAATTAGGCAGCTGCTACTGATATCTCCGACTGTGTTGCCGTTGCCTCCTCTCAATCCTTCTCAGCCTGACATCAGGGACAAACTGGGCTTCCTCCTCCCCACTACACCAAGCCCCAGGTGCCTCCTGATGCCTAGCCGGGCTCGCTGCTCTCTCACTCTCGGCCTCCTCCTCTAGAGCAGACTCATAGGACTCTTCACTAGAGGAATCCATCAGCAGCTCATCCTGAGCCGGCTGGGCCACAACAGTTGTCCAACACTGAATCTTTCCCCTCAGTGAACAGTATAGTCCACTTTGCTGTTGCTTCCTTTTCAGCACAATTTCAGCACAAAAATAAGTGTGAAATGCCACTGGCCTGCCTTCCATAAATAGATCACATTGAGTTGTTGGAACTGACTCTGGTCCTCTCCAAAGTTCTCCAGCGTGGGAAGACAGAAGCAACTCTACAAGTTGTTGCGCTGCTGTGGGTTGGAGCAAGTTCTGCCTCAGCAGTTGTGTTAGCTATATGGTGGCATTCTGAAATTTGCTCGTCTCTTCATCTGGCTTCCAGTGTTGCAACAAAATTTCTGCCAGATGCTCTGCAGATAGCAGAATTCATAGACCATTCCTGAAATTTCTGCCTTTGGAAGAGAATAGGAGATTTACAAGATGTCAGCTTTGTTGGCCTCATGGGGTAATTCAGATAGAAATCACACAACCCAATAGCTAATATTACATGTAAAGTACAATTGCAAAATCTTGCAAGCCTGGAAGTACAATCCTTCCCTCCTCTCCTTCACAGCTTGGGAAATTAGAGAAGGTCTCTTTTGTATCCCTTGGCAGCTCACCATCCAGTGGTGGGCTATGTTGTCTTTCATCTGACTGTTCCCTTAGCTCAGTCCCCCAAGGTCTTTCCCATGTCCCATTACAGGGCCGACCTCCTTTTTTGCCTAACCTATTTTATAAATTTTATGAATGAAAATTAAATGGGGTCAGAAATTATGCTTTCCATACTGGCCCATCTGGAAGAAGTATGGAATGTAACTTAATTTTAGTAGTAATACCAGTAAAATCTAGTAATTTCATATTGTTCTTTGAGAATATCCATCTAGGATCTCCCTGTGGCTTATACTATGTAATTGCATTTAGTAATAAATGAGTAATCTGGGAAAAATTGTGAACTTGGTAAAGGGTTATTAGCTTTTCTGCTGATAAAGCTTGTTATAAATACATCCCCCAAAGTGAATAGGACAATCAATTTTAAAAGCTTTCTTCACATCATGCTTTCATACCCCCAAGTCGGAATCTTAAAAAAAAAAAAAAAGAAAGTAACAAAAACGCCACTGTCACAACTTTTAGTAAAAATTTCCTGCCTGATCACCTGGAGGCAAAATCAAATGCAAGTAAGTACAGCTCTGACTGATCCTCTGTGCACAGACCTTTAAAAATAGACACTTGATAGAGAAAGCCTTTCCAGGCTTCAGCTGGAAGTCTTTCAGCCACACTATAGTATGTCAGGGAATGAATAGAACTGCATTCGACTCTTGAGCTGTGGCTCTTTCCTCTTTTACAATACACCTTCTGTGCTGCTGTTTGGGCCTTAACATGCTTGATTTATGTCATAACTCCATTCTTTTAACAGCTTTGAAAAGTCTGCAAAAAGTCTTCTGTTCTTCTTTCTTATTGTTACACTGACTCCCAGCTTCTGATGCATTTATGAGAGGCAGATTATTTAGTTTTAATCCAATAAAAACAATCAGGGAGACAAAGTTATAATAAGTAATAATAATAAGTTGGGATTTATTAACCGCACCCTCTCCCCACAGGGACCCGGGGCGGTGCACAGGCATAATTAAAAACAATATACAATAATACAAATATTTCTTAAAATCGAATTAAATAAATCTACCCGTGCTAAAAACATAAATTAAAAACCCATTTAAAATTTATAATTAAAAGACAGAGAGAACTATTCAAGGCCGGCCAGTCGAAAGAGATGGGTCTTCAATTTTACACGGAAGGAGCGGAGGTCGGTGGTCGTTCTAATATCAGGGGGAAGGTCGTTCCAGAGGGCCGGGCCCGCCACAGAGAGCGCCCTTCCCCTGGGCGTCGCCCGCTGACAAAGTCTAGTGGACGGCACCCGGAGAAGCCCCTCTCTGTGGGAGCGAATCGGTCGTGAGGATGTGTGGGGCAGGATCCGATCTCGCAGATAGCTAGGTCCCGAGCCATGGAGCGCTTTGAAGATGATAACTAACACCTTGAAGCGCACCCGGAAGACGACAGGTAGCCAGTGCAGCTCGCGCAAGAGCGGTGTTACGTGGGCAAACCTAGAGGTGCCCATAATTGCTCGCGCGGCCGCATTCTGAACTAACTGAAGCCTCCGGGTGCACCTCAAGGGGAGCCCCATGTAGAGAGAGTTACAATAGTCCAGTCGGGATGTCACGAGGGCATGAGTGACTGTGCGAAGGGCGTCCCGATCCAATAGGGGGCGCAATTGGCGAACCAGGCGAACCTGGTAAAACGCCCTCCTGGCCACGGCTGTCACTTGCTCTTCCATAGACAGCCGGGTATCCAGGAGGACACCCAAATTGCGCGCCCCATCCACAGGGGCAAGATGTTCGCCCCCTATGGCCAGCGTTGGAGAAAGCTGGTTGAATCGGGCTGCCGGAAACCACAGCCACTCGGTCTTGGTCGGGTTGAGCCTAAGTCCGTTACTTCCCATCCAGATCCGCACGGCTTCCAGGCACTGGCACATCACCGCTACGGCATCGTTGGGGTGGTTTGGGGTAGATATGTACAGCTGGGTGTCATCAGCGTACAGATGGTACTCTACCCCAAAACCACTGATGATCTCACCCAACGGCTTCATATATGCATTAAACAGGAGAGGCGAGAGGACCGACCCCTGAGGCACCCCGCATGTGAGGGGTCTCGGGGTCGACCTCTGCTCTCCTGCCCGCACAAATTGCGATCGGCCAGAGAGGTAGGAGGAGAACCACCGCAAAACAGTGCCTCCCACCCCCAACCCCCCCAGCCGATGCAATAGGATACCATGGTCGATGGTATCGAAAGCCGCTGAGAGGTCTAATAGGACCAGGATGGAGGAACATCCCCCATCTCTGGCCCTCCAGAGATCATCTACCAACGCGACCAATGCCGTCTCGGTGCTATGCCCGGGCCGAAAGCCGGACTGGCGCGGATCTAGATAGTCAACTTCCTCCAGGTGACGGGGAAACTGTTGTGCCACCACACTCTCAACAACCTTCGCCAAGAAGGGAAGGTTGGAGACTGGACGGTAGTTGTTCAAAATAGCTGGGTCCAAAGAGGGCTTCTTGAGGAGGGGCCTCACCATAGCCTCTTTTAGGGAGGCAGGCAAGGAACCCTCACTCAAGGATGCGTTGATAACCTCTTGGAGCCAGCCTCGTGTCACCTCCCAGGATGCCAGTACAAGCCAGGAGGGGCACGGGTCCAATGAACATGTGGTGGCTCGCAGTCGCCCACGTAACCTGTCCATATCCTCGGAAGTAACGGGGTCAAACTCCTCCCAAACAAGATCTCCCTCGTGGCATCCCACTGGGCCATGAATGGGGGCTAGCTCACTCTGTATCTGGGCGGTTTTCTCCTGCAGAAAAATCACAAATTCCTCTGCCCTACCCTGTAACGGGGCTTCCCGCTCCCTCTGTTGGAGGAGGGAACGGGTCACCCTAAACAGGGCGGCAGGGCGGTTTTCTGCGGATGCTATGAGGGTGGCACAATGATGACGTTTGGCCACCCTCAGCGCCACAATGTAAGTCCGTAAATGGGCTCTTACCTGTGTCCGGTCAGATTCAGAGCGGCTAGCCCTCCATCTTCTCTCTAGGCATCTCTTGCGGCGTTTCATCACCCGCAGCCCCTCAGTAAACCAAGGAGCCAGGGTGGTTCGCCGCCGCGAGAGAGGCCGCAAGGGCGCGACCCGATCCAAGGCTCCCACGGCCGCACTATTCCATGCGGCCGTGAGGTCCTCCATCGGGGCGCGGGTCAGGGATACAGGAAATGGCCCAAGCGCTGTCTGGAACCCATCCGGGTCCATCAAGCGCCTGGGGCGGTACCAGATTGGTAACTCTGGTTCCGCCTCCCCGCGGAGGGGAGCAGCGGTCGGAAAGTCGAGTCGGAGAAGTGAGTGGTCTGACCATGACAAGGGTATGATGTCTATGTCCCCTGTACCCAGATCACTCTTCCATTGGCCCGAGACGAAGATGAGGTCCGGCGTATGTCCACCCTCATGGGTGGGGCCATGAATTACTTGGGTCAGGTCCATGGCCGTCATGGAAGCCATGAACTCCCGAGCTACCACGGATGATTCGCCCAACGATGGCAGGTTAAAGTCCCCCATAACTATAAGTCTGGGGGTCTCCACTGCCACCGTAGCGATCACCTCCAGGAGCTCGGGCAGGGCTGCTGCTACATAGCGGGGAGCCAGGTATACAACCAGCAAGCCCAACTGCCTCCCTAGGCCCCACTTCATGCAGAGGGACTCACAGCCAGAGGTCTGCGGCACAATGGTCTCTCTCGGCTCCAGGCCTTCCTTGATAATGACCGCTACCCCACCACCCCTGCCTAGGGCCCGCGGCTGATGAAATGCGCGGTAACCTGGTGGGCACATTTCAACGAGGGGATGACCTCCCTCGTGGCCCAACCAGGTCTCCGCTATTCCTACCAGGTCCGGCTCCCCCTCTGACACAAGGTCACTAATGAGGGGGGCTTTGTTGACAACGGACCTGGCGTTGCAAAACATCAGCCACAGACCCTGGCTCTGTATTCCCTGGCCACCTAGCCTGCGAGGGTTGTGGCACCCGACCGTCTGTAACCAACGGCTGCGTGCCACCAACCGGGAGGATGAAAATTGTCTCCCCTCGGTCCTGCCCCTCCCCACGACCCTCTGAATTGGTATGCCCTCCTGAGGAACGACTCGAATATCCCCCTGCCTTTCGCCTTCCGCTTCCCGCCGTCGACTGCTATCCTGGCCCTTACTACTAATTGCTGTTTCCATCTCCATCTGTCTATATCTACCCCCCTCCCTTGAACCCCCTAAAAAAGATAATTTAAACAATTTCCTGACTAAAAAACCCCTGAGACCGCGCTTCGCCCACCTCTCCGGATTAATAAATCCCTCCTCGAGGCGGGCCCTCGTTAACGAGGAGGGCCAAACCTGCGAGAGCGGGGACTCTCGCAGAAGCATAAGGTCTGCCACAGAGTACATAGTCATAATTATAGTATATAAATATAAATATATAAATACATATACACATATAAATACATAAATATATAAATATATAGGTATAAAAATATAATACAACTATAAATACGAGATATAAAATGGGTCAAAGTTAATTATGGGGAGCATGTTGACAATTAGAATGGTAAAAATAGATGTTGATTTTTCTAGGTGTCTGTCTCTCCATCCATCCATCCATCCATCCATCCATCCATCCATCCACCCACCCAAAGGAACTTTTGTTCCTTTCCTTTTTTTCTTAATCTAAAAATAATCAGGCTAGGAAATGTCCTAAATAAAGGAAGAAGGCTGAGAAAGAAAAGCTAACCTCCCCCTGTTTATTTCCTATGTCATAGTCACCTGTTTTGGGCCTGTTTTTAATTGGAAGTTAGGGTGAGAGAACTAATGGAAAGTGAAAAAGCAACTCAAGAAGGACAATTTGAGCAGAAAGAGAAATAAAAAAGAAAGGAAAAGAGAAAAAATATTTCATTTTTATTCTGCTTGGAAAAAAAGGTATGTTTTGCATAACATATAAAAAAACCCTAGATAAATTACTTTCTCCAACCAGATGTCCTCCAGATATGCTAGATTTAGAATACTGGCTAAATACTATGTAGCCTAACACATCCGGAACACTATACTGAAGTATTGAGTACATATCAAATCCTTAGGGATAAAATAGGAATTATGCCACATCTTTGCATATAATATTCCACTTTTGTTAGGAGGAAAGTGTGGTAATGTTTGGAACTATAGGAGGCTCAGAGGTAGGCATTTCTTGAGAAGGGGCTTTCATCTGAAGCTTCTGCTTTATTTTGAAATAGGACAAATCACCTATGAGTGCTAATAGGACACCATGAAAACAGAACCATCCAAGTTTTTACCAGACTAAAGCAATGATTGTAAAGGTTAATTCTTCTTTCAGTACAGAAAATAGCTTGCAGGTTAAATTCCTCCTTTAGTACAAAAAATAGCTTGCATGTCCCTGTAAAGCTGATGCTATATGTATTTAGAAAATAATCCTACACACTAAAGCAAAATATTTATTTAACCCCAGAACAAAGTCTCAGGAATAAAAGCGAAAGTAAGATGTATCTTTTAAAAAAAACCAATTGTTTCCCTAGCCTTCTTCCCAGTTTCTTTTTACTTTCAAGAGGAGCCAAGGTATAAACTTCAGAAGGAACAATGAAAAAGGGAATTGATCCCAATTCTATTTTCTGTTCACTTAATACCTACTTTTATACTGAAGAGGGAGGGAGGGAGAAAAGGATTGAGATTTTTATCAACTTCATGGCTGGAATGAAAATTAAATGCCTGTTATATGAGGAAGATGGGAAAGCATTTTCTTCCTGAAGATAGGGAGTTGAATTTAACTTTAGTTCCTTACCTTTCTGAAAGGCATTTTTGTTGTATACTGACACCCGCTTAAATTCCCCGGCAACAGCCAGTCGCGTCTGATTGGCCAAGACGCGACTGGCTGCAGCCGAAGCGGGAGACGCGCGGATTGGCCGGCTCTCTGACAGCTCCATATAAAAGGAGCTGTCAGAGAGAAGGCGCGCGCTTTTTGTTCTGGTTAACTTACCGTTGTAGTTCTTGTTGGTTTTCTACAAATAAAAGCCGTTGGATCAACCGGGTCTGGACCCTTCTTCACTCACAACACTGGCGACGAGGACTGGGGCCCGGCATCGATCCTCCTACCCGTACCTCTTCTCCCTGCGGATCGAAGAGACATTGCGTCTTCACCGGCAAAGTCTGTCTAGTTTTGCCTCACGAACATGGCCACTCTCCCTCCTTTCGCGACCTACGACCCGTCGGCGGAATCCTGGGAGGCCTTCCTGGCGCGTTTCGAATGTTTTCTCCTCACCGACGTGGGCGGAGAACTCACCCCCGAGAGGCGTCTGGGCCTCTTCCTCGGTTGCAGCGGCCGGACTGTTTTTGCCGTCGCGCGCAACATAGCCGCCCCGGCCGCAGTTCAAGACCTCGAGTGGGGTGTCCTGCAGGCCCGCCTCAAGGCCCATTTTGCCCTGGCGCCATCTAAGATTTCGCGCCGCTGTGCTTACCGGCAATGCCGCCAGCTGCCAATGCAGTCGGTGGTTGACTTCTTGCAGGCCCTGCGCGCGGCCGCCCTCCTCTGCGAATTCCCGGCCCCGTTCCTAGATGAATCCCTGCTCGAGCAATTCGTCGCGGGGCTGCGGGACATCAAGCTCCGCCGCCGGCTCCTGGCCCGCTCGGACATTACCTTGGAGCAGGCCATTGAGGACGCCAGGGCCGTGGAGCTGGCGGACGCCACGTCCGACCTCTACCTGGGCCAGCCTACCCAGCCGCTTCCCTCCCCGCGGGCCTGCCTAGTTAACGAACTTGCCCCGCTCGACCCCTGGAAGACGGCTCGCCTTTTGAAAGCGTCGCCCGCCTACAGGCCTCCGGCCGCGGCTCCTCCAGGCCCGGCTCCTCTCGCAAGGGGGCCGCTGCCTGTGCCGGGTGCGGCGGCGCGCATGCGAGGAGCGAGTGCCCCTATAAAGACACCATCTGCCGCCGGTGCGATAGAAGGGGCCACATCGCCCGCGTGTGCCGCGCCATCCTCTCCCGCCAGGCGAACCAGGGCCCCCAGCGCCCCGCGCTGGCGGCCTCACCGCCCGCTCCAGCCTATGGAAGACCACCCCCGCACCGACGCCGGCTCCGGAGGCTGCCTGCTATGCCACGACGGACATCAGGGACACCTTTCCCATCGCTGCCGATGACCGTAGGCGAATTTCCACCTCCCTGACCCTTGAGGGACGCCCCTTGTCTATGGAGGTTGACTTGGGGTCGTCCCGGTCCCTCATTTCGTGGGGACAACTAAGAGCCTTGTGCCCCAACCTGTCGCCCGGGGACCTCTCCCGCCCAGACGCCCTGCTCCGGGACTACCAGGGCAACCCCATCGCTGTCATGGGCCTACGCCGTGTCCGCGTCATGTACGGACGTTTCTCCGGGGCCCTACCCATCCTAGTCGTCGAGCGCCCCCTTCCCGCGCTCATAGGCCTCGATTGGTTTGGCGCCCTGGGCCTCTCCATCCAGCGGGTCCACCGGGTGCCCGCCTCCTCGGCCGTTGAGGCAGTCCTCGCCGAGTTCGAGGATATTTTTGACGGCTCGCTGGGCTCCTACCGGGGTACCCCTGTCTCCCTCAACCTCGACCCCCAGGTTGCCCCAATTCGGCTCAAGGCCCGCAGGCTGCCGTTCGCCTTGAAGCCGCGAGTTGACGCGGAGCTTGATCGTCTAGTGGCGCAGGGCGTATTGGAACCCGTTGACCAGGCAAAATGGGAGACCCCTATTGTGGTCCCCATCAAGCCCGACGGGTCCATACGCATCTGCGCCGACTATAAGTCGACGATCAACCGCGGGCTTCAGGCGAACCCATATCCGGTTCCCGTGGTGCAGCACCTGCTCCACTCTTTGGGGCAGGGGTGCATCTTCGCGAAGCTGGATATGGCTCAGGCCTACCAGCAGCTACCGGTGGATGACGATGCGGCTGATGCCCAGACCATCGTCACTCACCGAGGAGCTTTTCGCTGTCGTCGCCTCCAATTCGGCGTCTCCGTTGCCCCGGGGATCTTCCAGAGCCTCATGGAGCGGTTGCTCCACGGGCTCCCGGGCGTCGTACCGTACTTCGACGACGTCTTGATAGCTGCGGCCAGCCTGTCAGACCTCGCCGAAGTACTCCGGAAGGTCCTCCACATTTTTAGGGGCGCGGGTCTTAAATTAAAGCTCAGCAAATGCAAATTGCTGTGCCGAGGGTGGAGTTCCTGGGTTTCGTGGTCGATGCCCAGGGCATCCACCCCTCTCCTGCCAAGGTCGAGGCCATCCACAAGGCCCCTGCGCCAAGCTCCAAAACGGAGCTGCAGGCGTTCCTTGGCCTGGTCAACTTCTATGCGCCCTTCATTCCTCACAAGGCGTCAATAGCCGAGCCGCTGCATCGATTGCTCGATCGCTCGGCGGTTTGGTGCTGGGGCAGCCGCGAAGTGCATGCGTTCGCGGCTGTCAAAGAGCTGCTGACGTCACGGGCCGTGCTTGTGCAATATTCTGCCAGCCGGCCCCTGACGCTAGCGGCGGACGCCTCCCCCTTCGGATTGGGGGCTGTCCTGAGCCATGTCCTGCCCGATGGCTCGGAGGCCCCCATTGCCTTTTACTCCCGGACGCTGTCTCCAGCGGAGCGGAACTACAGCCAGATCGATAAGGAGGCTCTGGCTGTGGTCTCCGGGATTAAAAGATTTCACGAGTACCTGTACGGCCGCTCGTTCACCGTGTTCACTGACCACAAGCCGCTCCTTGGGCTTCTGGCCGGTGACCGACCCCCCCCCCCATCCTTTCGCCCAGGATGACACGGTGGACGGAATTCCTGGCCGCGTACGAGTACGCGCTGCTCTACCGTCCGGGCAAGCACCTGGGGCACGCCGACGCCCTCAGTCGCTGCCCCCTTCCTCAGACGGACCAGGAGCCGGTACCGGCCCTCTCCGTTCTGTCTGTGGCCTACGCCGGGCTTCCCCTCACGTCTTCGGACGTGGCAGCCCACACCTGTTCCGACCCCATCCTTTCCCGGGTCTCCACTTGGGTCCTACGGGGGTGGCCATTGGCCGCTGTGCCCGCTGAATTCAGGCCGTTCAAGGCCCGCCAGCTGGAGCTGTCGCTCCACGGCGGGTGCTTGCTGTGGGGGGACCGTGTCATCCTTCCGCCGCCCCTGCGCCGTCAGGTACTCGATGCCCTCCAGGCCACCCACTCAGGCATAGCTCGCATGAAGGCCCTCGCCCGGAGCTATGTCTGGTGGCCGCGCATGGACGAGGAGGTGGCCGCCTTCGTTGGCGCTTGCCAGGCGTGCCAATCCTCACGCCCAGCCTCCCCCGCCGCCCCTTCTCGCCCCTGGGACTCCCCCAAGTCTCCGTGGGCCCGCATCCACATCGACTTCGTGGGCCCATTTCACGGCCGGTCATTCCTGGTGGTGGTGGACGCTTACTCCCGCTGGGTGGAGGTCATTCTCATGGCCTCCACCACAGCCGAGAGTACCGTGCGTGCGCTCCGGCGCCTCTTTTCCACGCACGGGTTGCCGGACACCCTGGTCTCCGACAACGGCCCACAATTCCACTCCGCCACCTTCCAGGAGTTCCTGGCCTCCCTGGGAATCCGTCATGCGCCTACCGCCCCCTACCACCCTGCCGCCAACGGCCGGGCGGAACGGGCCGTTCGCTCGGCCAAGGAGGCCCTCGGCAGGATGGCCGGGGGGGACTGGCAGGCAAGGGTAGATGCTTACCTCCTCGGTCAGCATTCTACGCCTTGCCCGGCGTCAGGGAAAAGCCCCGCGGAGCTGCTGATGGGCCGCCGCCTGAGAACCGAGTTGGACCGACTGCACCCCCTCTACAACGAGGTGCAGCCGTGCAACCTGGGGGTTCCCCCTCCCCGCCTTTTCACCTCGGGCGAAGAAGTATACGCCCGGAATTTTGCGGGTGACCCCCGATGGGTCCCCGCAACCATCGACGCACTAACCGGGCCGTGCTCTTATAGGGTTCGGAGACCCGATGGATCCGAGTGGCGGTGCCATGTGGACCAGCTAAGGCGCCGCCGCCCAGTGCCGGACGAACCGTGTTTCCGACCAACAACCGCAGACCAATGGACCGACATTCCGCTCGACGACCTGGACAGGCCGGCCGAGCCCTGGCCCACTGCGGGCACCGACGCCAATGCAGGACCCTCCCCGGGGCTGGCAGCGAAGGTACAGCCCTGCCTGGGGGGATCCCGGTACTCCGCCTACCAACGACAAGCAGCACGGCCCCCAGTTCAATCCGACTCGCAAGGCCCGTCTGACCCGGCCTACCCGTCCCCGCCGCGCCGGGGACTTGACTTTGACTCTAAACCGATCACCACGCCCCCTCGCCCACTCCTACCTGTTTTGGAGGCTTCCGGCAACTCGCAAGGCCTCTCTGACGTAGTCCGGAGCTACACCCCCGGCTGGGAGGAGCTCACACGGACACGTCCTCCTCCACCGCCTCCTGGAGTCGATCTGCGGCGCTCGGGGCGGAGTCGACGCAGCCCCGCCTACCTCAGCGAGTACGTATGCTAATGGGCCCGCATGCGTACTCGCTGGGGGGGAAGGAGTGTTGTATACTGACACCCGCTTAAATTCCCCGGCAACAGCCAGTCGCGTCTGATTGGCCAAGACGCGACTGGCTGCAGCCGAAGCGGGAGACGCGCGGATTGGCCGGCTCTCTGACAGCTCCATATAAAAGGAGCTGTCAGAGAGAAGGCGCGCGCTTTTTGTTCTGGTTAACTTACCGTTGTAGTTCTTGTTGGTTTTCTACAAATAAAAGCCGTTGGATCAACCGGGTCTGGACCCTTCTTCACTCACAACAATTTTAAATGAGTTTATTGATAGACCTTAGTTTGACGGCAGAAGTGTCATGCTCTTTTAGTGATCCATTATGGTCAGGATCAGGTGATCCATCTTTGCTGATTCTCCCAGAGTTCCTGCTGTCACAAGTCCTCATGTATATTTTCTCTGTGGGTTAATAACAAGGGAAGGATAACTAAAGTGCTTTCTTCCACTTTCTGAGGGAAAAAATTGTCGGCAAAATTTGTTTATAATTTTTGGAAAGACCACTTCACAGAATTTGTCTCCCAACAGAATAGTTACCCCTTCCTCCCATCACTTATTGTTAAGTGTCTCTAAAATAGCTGCAGCTTGTTGGAGACTGATTCATATCTTAATCAGGCAAGTAGTATATACCATCAACAAAAGTTTTTACTTTTATTTGTCCTTTGATTTATTTTAACCCAGATTATTTCTAGAGCAGAAATAGGCTCAGATCTGTTGTCCTACGCAGGCCCCCTGGGGGGATAGGTGAGAGACGAGACGGATGTCTCCTGCAGCCAAAATGGGGCATGGGGGGGCTGTGTGTGGTACACCGCAGCCCATTTTCAGTGTGGATGGCCTCCCGCTGCCAGAGGCACCACAGGGCAGTTCTTTGCTATTTCCCGGCCAGCCCCTTGGGCCAGATTTAAGCACTTTGTGGGCTGGATGCGGCCCGTGGGGCTTGAGTTTGACTTCCCTGTTCAAGAGTATCTCCAAGTTTATCCATTTGGATTTCTCATCAGATATAGATAATTTTAGCAAAGAGTGCACTTCCTATCGCCTTCTATGTCTTCCATTTCTTTTGAACAAATGGTGTACTTAGATTGCTACTTTATACTTATTGAACACATCCCACCAGGCCTCTGTTACTACACCAGTTAAATATTTTAGTCTTCCTCTACAAGGAATTCAACCTCATTAAAAATTTCACATACTGGACTTCGGCATATAGATAATAGAGGCCATAAACTTTATGAGCCAGTCTTCTTTCTGCTTTTTATTGAATAGTTAATAATAGGACCCATTACAGCCCGCTCTCAATAGTGCTCATGTCTTTATCTCAGGTCTGTATTTATTTCTTTGTCTTCATCCTATCTATAGATTCAAGGTAATCTGTCCTGGTCAACTCTGTTATGGTTTTGCCCAAAACTTTTTTTTTTTTTACATTTCATGCATTTCAGCCCATGACTCTTCTGTTTATCCTCTTGAAAGATGCAGCTACCTGCCCTTTGCTCTTCATTCTCCTGCCACCTGTTCATCAAAGTCTCCTTTTCTTCCCTCAAGTGCTTAGAGAGCCCACTTCATGTCTGAGGTTCTGCAAGCAATTTCTCAGTATGAGCTCTGCCTCTTATTTCTGATGGTTACTTTTATCCCATGGATCTCCTCCTTCATATGGTTAAATAGTCTTCATATAATATAGTTAACATAGTTGTTCCGTAGACGTAACACTTTCCACTGTAATATTAAAATTTCAATTTAGAGGTCTAAAATTTAGAGGTCTGAGGCTACATCCAAGATCTGTCCAGTACAGTAGTCCTCTACCTACAGCTACAGTTAAGAATGGAACTTGTTTTACCAAGTGAGGTGGTCATTAAATGAATTGTGCCCAATTTTATATATTTTTTGTCATGGTTGTCAAGTGACTTGCCATGGTTATTGAGGGAATCACACAATCTTTAAGTGGATCTAGCTTTCTCCATTGACTTTGCTTGTCAGAAGCTACCTGGGAAGGTTGCAGATGATAATTAAATAACCCTGGGATGCAGCAACCATCTTAAAAAGCATGCTGGTTGTCACAGGTCTAGATTTTGATCATGTGACTGCAGGAATTCTGCGAAGTGCAAGGATTGGACTTAAGTAACTTCAATCAATTGCTAAACGAATGGTTATAAAATGAGGACTACCTGTAGAATCTCATCTCTGTTACCATCTGGCAAAGTAAATGTCATTCTAAGCAGTCTCTTGTGCCAGACAACAAGTTGCTACCTCAAAGATTCGAACCAACATTTTTGTGAGGGAGAGATGCTTACTTTGGTATGTAGCAAAATGAGATTTCCCCTGTCCCTCTTTTTTTGTTCTTTTGGAAAGTGCAGTCAGAACTCTGGGGAAAAAGAGAAAAACCTGTGCCAAGGCTTTGGGGAGAAAAAGAGCACTAAGATTCTTCTCTAACTTCTGGTTAAAGTTGGACTTTGCGGGAAAAAGGATTTTCCAACAAATTGCACAGAGATAACATCTGGTCAAAAGTTTTTTTTTCCTCTAGAGGAATAGGAAAAAGTTAGTTAATTACTGAGTTTCTTTTTTCTTCTGTATCTGCTAGTTAATGCTGCATTGTCTCTGGCAACTTTTCTGTACAAGATCACTGATAATATTTTTATATGCTCATCAGAACGGAAGGTGGCCAGCATCTGACATCAGGTCTCTCAGAAGGTTATTTTTTGTTGTATATTTTCCATTGCAAAAAAAAAATGATTTCTATAAATAAAAAAGTTCTGTTTTAATGCTGCCTGTTTGCTATGAGGCCCTCTCTCTCTTAAATGTTGGAGTTAAGGAAGACATCAGATGAAGGACGCTCTGGAATTAAATGAGAGTAGCAATTACTACCATAAAGGAATACCATGATTGGAGTAGGTCGTGTAAATCCAGAGGACTTCAAGTAGAATTTTGAGACCTCTAGATTTTATCCTGAGATCAGTCTGCTGCTACATGTTCTCTCTCCTTCCCTCCCTCCCTCCCCCTCCTCTCTCTCTCTCTCTCTCTCTCACACACACACACAAACATGCTTTTAAAGAGTCCTCTTTAACACGTTGAAGGAATAGGTAGATTTAGTAGCTGTATCTCCACCACTATGTTGTGGAATAAAGATCACTTTTGGTGATAAATATAGTAACCCTATATTACAGATTTATCCTTGAATACGGATTTGTTCTTCCATTGTAAGAAAATATATTTTCAGTTTAAATGTGGTATTTTGGGGGGTGGAGTGTGCCTTTGAGTCAATATTGACTGCTTGGAAACTTCCCTGCAGGTTTCTTGGCAGGATTTCAGAAAAGGCTTGCTATAATCTAAAGAAATATAAAGAAAATGGAGCCTATTCATCTAAATGTAATTATAATATAGATAATGATTTCTGCAAAAAAAACAACAACCTCTCACACTTTTTTCTGGTGGGAGAAAATTATCTTTACAACACGATTTAGAACATTCCCTTTTAGAAAATTTGGAATCTCCCTCACACACAGGTGCTCATATACATTCAAACATTTGTTGCTAAGATTTTAGCCTGTAGGGGAAAATGTCATTTAAAAGAAAAAGATTGAACTTGCAGTCTATTAACTAATATTTGCTGCATTGGTTACCAGTTTGTTTCCAGCTCCAATTCAAGGTGCTGGTATTGATCTTTAAACTCTACATGGCACGGCACCAGATTATTTGAATGACTGCCTTTCCCTGATTTCATTTGCCTGTCCCATCAGATCCAACAGAACAGGCATGTTACGGGTTATGTCATCTAGGGAGCTACATTTTGTGGGTCCTAGGTGGCAGACGTTTCTGCTGTGGCCCTCGCGCTGTTACAATATTCTTTTCCCAGGTGCAGATGGCACTGCTAAACCTCTGAAGGGCCTTCAAGACTTGGTTGTAGCAATGCTTGAAGGCTTGGGAATGCCAGAGGATGGGTGAACCTAATGAGGTGGCTGCCTTACTATTAACACCCCTTGTCTATTATTCTTGTTTTAGCTGTTTTTATAGTTTTAAAATGTTTTTAATACTTGTTAGTAATGATTTTAGATACTTGGATGCCAGAGTCAACTGGATTGAAATGAGTGGCTATAGAAATTGATCATTGCTTGACTGATTGATTGTTTTAATTTTTCTGTATGCTGCCCAGAGTTTCTTGTGAGACACATAGAGTTTGGCTGGAGGACCATAACTTCCCCATCTTTGTATTGAAATTAGGAAAGACAAGAAATAATAATTTAGAAATAAAGTAAAATAGTTCATGAGAGAAAAGATTTCCAAAAAGAACGGACATGGTGCCTAAGAATTTAAATATTCAGCAATCTTGCATAGGCCTTGAATAAATGCAGCATTGCTAATGTAAACTATTTATAATGTCCTTTGGAGTTTCTGCTGTTAACAATGTTACCTTTTACAAATGTTGATTAGATTTGTTTTTTCTTGTGTTTTGTAGGACATCAATCAGAAATTGCAGGAAGACAACCAGGAGCTGCGAGATCTTTGTTGCTTCTTGGATGATGACCGGCAGAAAGGCAAAAAAGTATCCCGCGAATGGCAGAGGCTTGGGAGGTATAGCGCTAGCATGATGCATAAAGAGGTTGCCTTATATTTGCAAAAGCTGAAGGAACTGGAAGTAAGGCAGGAAGAAGTTGTGAAGGAAAACTTGGAGCTGAAGGAGCTTTGTGTCTTGTTGGATGAAGAAAAGGGTGGTGTTGCTGGCTGCCGAAATTCAATTGATAGTCAAGCCAGTCTTTGCCAATTAAATGCCACAAGTACATTCATAAGGGATGTTGGAGATGGGAGTAGTACCTCCAGTACTGGGAGCACTGATAGTCCTGATCACCATAAGCACCATTCAAGCTCAAGTCCTGAGCACCTCCAGAAAACAAGGAGTGAGGGAAGTCCTGAGCATCAAAAGCACCGGAGTGCTAGCCCTGACCACCTCCACAAACCTCGAAGTTCTGGAAGTCCTGACCACCAGAAGCATCTGAAAGGACCAAGTCCTGAGCATCATAAAACCCTAACCAAAGGTACTTCAGAGCAACAGAAGCACAGTTGTAGCAGTCCAGAAACACTGCCAAAGCACATGTTGAGCGGGAGCCCAGAACACTTTCAAAAGCATAGGCCTGGGAGCAGTCCAGAACATCAAAAGCACAGCAGCAGTGGAAGCCCTGAACTTCTTCAAAAGCATGCTCTGAGTGGAAGCTCAGAGCACCTCCAAAAAGTGAGGGGCACAAGTCCTGAGCATCTCAAACAGCATTACGGGGGAAGTCCTGAGCACCTCAAACATTTGGGCAATGGCAGCAGAGAAGGCACCTTAAGGAGACAAGTTGCAGATGATCTGTCACCCCATCATAGGGGCCTCTACAATGGGATGAATGGTGGGTTTTCCTTAGTTATTTTTATTTATTTATTATGATGTTAAGGGCATTGGTTGAGATTTTGTAAATGATCTCTAAAGAGCACTAATTATCGTAAAAGGTTCACAACGAAAGCCATTTTTTTATTTTGTTCTGGTAAGCAGGAATTGTTTTTGCATTTGTTCCCTCTGAAAAATGCAGATGAGATTGAAGGATGTGTTGTAATAGACTGCATAGTAGTTGCATTGTGTGAAATTGTCTTACCTGCATGCAGGTAAGGCATTGAAATAAAGTGGTGTGCAGCGTCTGAGAGCATGTAAACTTGCCTTAAAAGGGAGAGATAAGAGTGACATGAAGGGAAATGTCCCCCATTTCTTCCCCAAGGAGAAGACTTTGAAGAAGTCATTAATAGATGAGTGTTTCATCTATTAATTAGGTTCTATTTCTTCTATGCTTAGGTCTTGGTTTGTTTCAGATGCCTAATGGAGACATATTGAGACTAACTGGTAATCTTAATAACTTTGAAGAAGGAGGGGCTATCTTCTCCAAGTGTTATCTCCACTCAGATTAAAACTTTGGGAGGTATTGGCAATTTTCTTAAGAATGTGCTTTATTTTTACTCTTGACAAATGGATTGATATTGATATTTCAGAGAGGAAACTGACATTAAAAAAAAAGAGTACACAGAAGAGGTATCGTTTCTATGATCCTTAATCTAATATCAATGACAGTGTTCCTGTCTTGAGATGGGTGTGCAGATTTATTTGAGAAAAATAATAAAGGCAGTATTGTTTGGCTATTTGGGGTATTTGTCTACTTATAAGCTTAATTACTTTTTTTCTGGGAATGTTTACAAAGCAAAAATGGGGTTGCTGGCATTTAGCTTTTCGAGTGTATTTGTGATGGTGGAGTGACATCTGAATAGTTTCCTCTAGAATGCAAATGTAGTTTGAACTAGCAGGCCAAGGAGGTATGCCAGGCTACAGAGGCACTATGGATCACTTTTAAGATATAGTTGGACAGATGCAGGTCTCAATGATTATTTAGCACAATACGCTCCAGTTATTTCTAAATGTTTTGGCCCATAACAAAAAGGATTCAATCACAAACAGGCCTTGCTGGATTGGAGGATCTCATTAGTAACATTTTGAATCTACCATTGCTGAGAAAACAAATAATTTTCTCATTGAAAAGCAAAATAAAGGTATTTAAAGTTAAAGAGTTATATTTCTGATTGCAGGAGCTGCCTTCTGGGGAGGGGGTATCTTTCCTTATTATGTAGAGAATTCATCCCACATACAAAACTAGGCTGCTAGGATTGCTAATTTTTTTTGAAACACTCCCCCCCAAACACACATGGATATACTGTGTTTCCTTGAAAATAAGACTGGGTCTTATTTTCTTTTGACCCCGAAGTAAGCTCTTGGCCTTATTTTGGGGGAGGTCTTATTATTTTTGAGGTGCAGGAGGCAGCAAGCATGGTCACCACATGGCTGCTGCTGTGTTGCAATATTTTCGGGGAGGGCTTATTTTTGGGGGAGGGCTTATTGGTGCATGCACTCAAAAACCCAATTGGGCTTATTATATGGGGAGGTCTTATTTTCAGGGAAACAGGGTACATATATAAGCATACATACACACAAACATATACATATATGTATGTGTGTTTGTACATCTTCATGTATAAAAGGAGCATTCCAAAATTATACTTTTCAGTACAGGCTACATATGAACAAAAAGCAGATACTTTCTATATGGGATTTTTTTAGATGTCATTGCCCTACCCTGATAAAATCCGAAACAAGAATATCTATGGATGGTTATGATTCATTTATTCATGTTTGAATCTACTATTTTTGTGCATTGCATCTTTCCTTCCACTGTCAGAAAGGGAAAGAGGAAGAGATGAATTGCTCAATAGATTGACTGTGTAAGCTCCTGGAGATGATGGATGAATAGCTTGATAACTTGGTTCAGATAGAATTGGGCAGCTTCCTAAGAACTTTGGAAGAACTTCGCTTAATATTTTGATATATGATACGTATATTGAATAGTTTTTAATATATGTAAATGTAATTGTATTAAATTTACTAGTGTTAATTTATCATTCAAAATTAAAAGGTTGCTTGTAATCTTGTTAGCTCCAGGGCAGTTTTTGGATATAAATCTATCAAAGCTAATAAGAAAGATGTTGTTGAAACTTACATCAATGTCATCTCAAATTTTATGACATTTCTCTCTGACTAACTTCAAAATTTCAATGCCTTAACCCTAGAGAAGGTAAAGTTTAAATGTTTGGGGGAAATAGTTGAACTTAACTTTCTGAAAGGTGGCTACAGGAGGGTTATCCGCTGATTTTGTGATAGTGACCATTTCTTTTAGCCCTTTTTTTCTTTTTTGAAAAAAATAATAATTGGCGGGGACAGGAAGAGAACATCCGCTAGAGGCAAACTGCTGAATTTCCCATTCTTATACCACTTAGAAATGGGTGCAACTTTTGATGCTATTTTGCTCCTATTAGAGATATAATCTGACAGTGCTAAGAATGCTGCAAATTGGATAGAAGTGTTGCTTGTGTACTATGGTTTATTTACCCTAATGTCATAAACCATATTTGTTTAGCTTCACTTGCCCTATCGTGTTGAACTTATCAGAAGCATTTAATGCCTTTCATCAAGTTTAGGTATAGCTACTTGCAAGGTTAGAGGCAGCATGGTACAGTGGTTCTGTTCCTTTTCTGTCCCAATTAACTTCTGTTTTCTAGGAAATCAATGTTCCTTCCCTATTCATCTCTCTCCTGAATGTTTCTTCCATCTGCACATTTGGTATGGATTGACTAGGTCAGGGGTGTCAAACTCAATTTCATTGAGGGCTGCATTAGCATTATGGTTGCCCTCAAAGGGCCAGGTGGGCATGGCTGGGTGGGTGTGACTGGCTTGATGTGGCCGGCTCAACATCACTCACATTGAGGGGCACCTGTGGGGGACCAGGAAGGCTGGAAGGGGGATCTGGAGGTCTCCAGCAGAAGAAGGTAAGATCGGGGTGAGTACCAAAGGCTCATCCACCAGAGAAGCCTTGCTGTCCCTCTCAGGCCATGCGGAGAAACTCTGGATGGCAGCATGGGCTGCCTGGAGCCCTGGGTAGCAGAGGAAAATGTCCAATCTGGGCCTCAAACTCCCAGGGCACCGGGATCCCACAGTCCAATCTAGCCCAGCTCCGCTTCCCAGAGGAGACGCCCGGCCATGCTTACATCCTCCCCAAGGCAGCTGCTGCTGCTGATTTCACCGTGGAGTGAGGCCAGGTGAGGCAAGGCAGGATGAGGCGACAATCTGTGAGGATTCTGATGATTAGCCAACAGTAGCCAATTTTATTTTCCCCTGAACAGCCTATAATCCATAACCCATAACCCTCTTAATTTTAAAAATTAAGCCCACGTAGTCACCACTTCCTGTGAACATGCCCAGGAGGAACACCTGTGCCAGTCTGAGCCGAGGCAGCAGGGGCTGGTCCCTTGCCGTTTCCAGGGCGGCCCCATGGGCCAGATCTAACCAAATCATGATCTGAATCGGGCCTGTGAGCCTTGAATTTGTCTGAACTATTTTATAGTTTTCTGGGTGTTCTGTTTCCCACCTTCTGTTTTTGTTTTTTGTTTTCATTTCTGATAGAGGCAAGCGTTGCCCCCGTCTAGTCATCTGGTGCTTCGTCCATCTCAGAGATTTCTCAGAGGCAGGAGATAAAAGTACCTCACTTTCTCCCAGTTCCCACTATACTGTTTATTGACTGTTTCCCCCCTGTTGCTTAGGATCAAAGAAACTGTTTATGTGCCTTCCTCCATCTTCTGAAGGAGAAGGAGGTCAGAGATTCCCTGGACATACATAGGTTCTAAAAGAATTTTAGAGTAATTAAAATTCCCTTTTCCTATTTATTATGTCTTTGATAGTTGTGCAGGATTGAGTGTGTGTACGTGTGTGTGTAAATGTATCTTTTCCTTGGCTATGGGTAGTTAGCAGTTAGTGTTGTCAAAACTATTACTTTTTTCTGCCTTCCACTTACTTTGCCTTGGAGCTCTGTATTATGCCAGGTCTTTAACAGTTTAATTTGCTGTGTCTTCCTAGTGTTATGGTTTCTTTCTAAGCTGTGTCACTTGTTTTACCTTCGCTTTTTTTTCTTGAAAGTTCCATCTCTTCTTTTTTTCTTTATTGGAACATTTAAAAGTTAATTCACACATGCACATCCGCAGCTTGGTATCATTTCACTTAGTTTTCTCAACATTGCATGGCTGGCAACTGAACGTGTGAACTGTAGCTGCTAAAACATCTTGGATTTGAATGATTATTCAATGTTGCCCTTAGAAATTTACACGGCTAAAAGAATGATTATGGGCAGTATTCCTCTCCATCTGTCTGTTTCTCAGGTACATCTGATGGAAAGATAGGTTGTCTCTGGAAACTGTTTCTTGTAAAATTGCTTCCAGAATAGTGAATGTTAAAAATGCATGTACTCTACGTGACTAAATCCTGTTCCTTTCTTTATTTGTGGCAAGGATAGAATGGAATAGAAAATATATCCATAGAATCTAAGGTTGGAACTCATCAAAAAGTGCATCACCACAGCAAGAATAGGAATCCTGCAATATGCTATAGAGTATTGAAGCATTTTATATATTAATATTGCTTCTTGCATAGACTAATGCATTTAAATGATGCTTGGGCATTCTTTACAGTTCCTGTGAGGGGAAACTATGGAATACTGGCTTTATGGAATACATCACATTTAGAAATGTATGGGCAGAAATTAAATGTTATTGAAAATGTGGGCTCCTGTCCAAATTGACAGCTCTTTTTCTCTAATTTGGGCTGTGTTTTCCCACCATTGGATATAGATGGGAAAGAGAGAGAAAAATTGAATCTTGGGATGGTGTTGCCTTTTTTGAACCTAATTATGGCATATTGTAGAAAGATGGATTGGGACAACTTGTAAGTACTTGTCTTTTTAAGACAAGTACTTTTTTCTTGTCTCATTTTGGATACCATCTATGGAACACTTCAAATTGCTGCAAATCGTTATATGTCTCTCTAGGAGCATGTATAAAATGCTGTTTGGAAATACTTGACATTTGCAGTCATAGCTCCAACTTTGGTGAAAGGTGGGCTACCTCCTGGGATGGTATACACTTCCCTTCCCTACCAGTTTGCAAATGTGAGTGCGCACGCATGCTCGCTTTACTTGCATGCACTACCTCTGCGCACACACATTCTTCCGCGCATGTGCTTTTGGTGAAAAAAAAACGGCTTAAAAGGGATGCCATAGAGCCAGGCATGGGTGGGCGGAGCCACCCATGATTTCCGCTACTGATTTGGGCAATCCAATTGAAACCATTAGAATACCACCTCTGGCTAACTCACGACAATCAAATATGATGGGCTCTGATAAATAAAATCAATAGTCTCAGTACTTTGCTAAGGAAGCCTTTTATAGTTTTATTACAGATTCCTTTTGCTTGTCTTCCTTTCCTGTTTTGCATCTGAGAAAAATATAAAAAGGCTGCTGCTTTGCTTCTCATTCCCTGTTGAGGTTATTAATGAGCAAAAGTAAAAGTGCTGACTAACACTCTCTGGCAACAATCTGGAGGTGTGATACATCAGGAAACGAAGAGATCCTTTAGAGAAACAGCAGTTGTTTAAAGAGGCAGGGGTGGCAAGAAAAGAGGCTATTTGTGAGAATATGGAATCACCGCTGCTCAAAATGTGTGTTGCGGGGGAGGGGGGATGGAGGGGGAGATCCAGGTGCGAAATACTGTTCTAGTTTATACCCTCTTATAATAATAAAAGGAGCGTATATCTTGGTACACTTTCAGGTAGACACTTTCTACAAATAGGATGTGTTTTCTCCTTTTCTTTCCAAGCCGCTAAGGTCACGTAATCAAATTCAAATAGAGAGCAGGCAACAGTAATGATATTGGTGTTGCTTGTTCCTATTAGTTAATTGTATGTATGATCCTTAAAATTTCCTGAGCATATTTATTTGCTGCTTATTGGCAGTGTCGGGTGTTTGCAGGGAAATATTGCCTAACTAGACAAAAAGCACTTCTCTGAATCATTGATTCTCCAAAGCTCCCATTCTTTACCTATGTTTAAGTGTAAAGTTGGAGTCCCACTGAAAGAAAATGGCTGGTAAATGAAAGGTTGCAGTGAATAACACACACATGGGAAAATAACCAGGAAAAATATGAAAATCTCCTCCCAAAAACAAAAAAAATGTTCATAATAGTATTAACTTGCAAGCATCAGGTCATATTACCGATCAAAGGCAATAGCTCAATATTCAGAATCAGAGCTATGCGAATCAAGAGAAAGCCAACAGAAATGTACTACTTTCGCTGGCTTATGTGGTCAGCAATGGGCAGATTTCAATCTTATCACAATTGGTATTACTTAATACCAGGCTTTATAAATCTGATGTTAGATAATAATAGAAGTATGAATTTAGAATGTAGGAACAATCCATATCCATTGAAATATGGTTTTCATTTTTTCCACTGTCTTTTATATTGAAAAAAGTTTTATTGATTTTTTTCCACTGTCTTTTCATTGGTACTACGTATTTCAGAATAGTAACCTTTGCCAAAATAGACCCAAATGTATATGTTTATCATTCGTTCATTCGTTCGTTCATTCGTTCGTTCGCTCGTTCATTGTTCATGCAACTCCAGATCAGCTTTGGGTGACTCACAGTCATGACAAAACATCATAAAAAAGGAATGCAAAATAATATATATATATATAATGCCAGAATGTATTTCACTGTCAGGAAAAGTACTTCATGGTCTAGTTCTGGTGATTTACCACATGGGCAGCTGCTCTCTGAAGTGTATCTTCTCAACTCAAGCCCTGGTAGCTGCTGCTGTTTAGAGACTTCTATAAAGTCCAACTTTCTAAGAACCGTATAGTGATTTTCTTCCTTTAAAAAAATAATTTTTTTCTAGCAAGATGGATGCCCAGATAACTGCTCTGGCTGAGAATATGGGATAAAATATTGTGGCTGGGTATATGTTCTACATTATTTCCAATTCTACAGAAAAAGCAGTTTTTCTTACTTATTCTTATTAAGCCACATTTTGACCATATGACCGTAATAAAAGAGAAAAACTGTTTTTGTGAATATGAAGTGAGAATTGGCCATCTGCAAGGAGAGAAAGCAAGCCTTGCTTTATGCTTGTTCTTAGTACTGCTTTCAGCATGGTGCTTTCAATTTTTTCCCTTTGTTTACTTTTGGCTAAGTGCCACGTTAATTTTAATAATTCTACTTAAACGATTGCCTTGGAGAGGAGCACCTGAAACCAGCACTTTGGGTAGTTCTTAGATTGTACATGCATCTTAAAAAGAGCCTCCAGATCACCATGCTCGGTGTAATTTCTTTCTACTTTCCATTTGCACTGTATGACGTCTTATACTTGGCTGGCAAGCTGTTTTGGGCTGATGGTTAAAGTGATAAATTGTCTCTTCCCTTTCTCAAAGGGCCAGTGGTGATAATGCAGAAAGGACCTTTGCAGTTCTACCTCCTTTGGGCCATCTTTAGAAGCATAGAAAATAGTGTTCCCATACATGTCCTAGAATTGGACAGTTTTCTAAACCACTAATCATTGCCACTTCTTCAGAAAATGGGGCTATTGGTTTGATACATATTGATTCAGAAGCAATTTATTAATTCAATCTGGAAAGGTTGGCATGCCTTGGGTCCCTTCAGTCAAACAATGCCATTTATTAGGGGCCAGGAAATGTAACTTCTGTGTTGTGGTACCTGCCCTCTGGAATGAGGTGGCCCCTGAGGATCTTGATGCCTTTCCGGAGGGCTTTAAAGCCTTTAAACAGGCTGTTCTTCCAGGCACAGGATAGGGTGACAGGGGTCTCTCATTGGATGTAGCTGTATGTGTTTTTGTGCTACTGATCAGGTTCATCATCTTGTTTCCCCTTGTAAGCTTGCTGTGTTTGTTCTCCTCTTACTTTATTGTATTTTCACTTGTTATGTTGTGAGCTGCCCAGAATTGTCCAAGATTCGGCAACATCTAAATCAAATCAAATAAATAAGGCAGATGCTTTTTCTTCTTAGTAAGTGTGCTTATGATTATCACCTTATCCATACTGTAGGCTCACAAAAACGAAACACGCCAGTTGTCAACACATTACTATTTTTAGTACATTGATATGACATTATAAAAATACCTGTTTTTCTACTGGCAAAGAAATTTGGTTTGCTTTCAGGAGAAGGACACATTTTTAAACCTGTTTTGAATTAGGCCTAGATTTTAATGATTTGGGGAAGATGGACACGTTTTCTAATCAGTTCTACCTCATCGGTATATTATCTTTTAAATTGCTGTTACTGCATTCAGGATTATCAATATGTAACAACTTGTATGTCTAAATAAAAGACATTGTTCAAAATCACAAAAGCAGATTTTATATTCCCAACAACCCACAATTTTTAGATCAAAGGCCAAAGTTCACATACATTGCATGTTTTTTATATCTTTTTAGTACAAAAAATATAATATGCAAACATTTTGGTGCTGCAGTGAGGGGTCTGCAAAATTGGTTTTTATATGTTTTGTTGCTGCTGTCTGCTGTCCCTGAATTCAGTAATGTGTAGGGTTTTTTTTTAAAGGTACAGCTCATTTTTTTCTTTCACCTCTCTGGCCTGAAACAATTTTTAAACTATTGATATTGTGATTGTGCAATAGCCACCTCTAGAGATTGTAGAGAGATGAAAAGGACAAGATTGCCAGTTTGAACAACTTACTAAACCAAGGTTCTCAGATTATTTCCTTGAAAAGTATGAGATTTAAATTGATGGATTAGGGGAGTTTGTCCAAAACATCCGGAGAACACTAGATTAAGGAACACTACTGTATGTGACTCAACCCTTTTAGTTTGTTTTTCTTTAAGTCAGGGATGTCCAAACTTGGGAACTTTAAGACTTGTGGACTTCAACTCCCAGAATTCCTCAGCCAGCATAGCTGGCTGGGGAATTCTGGGAGTTGAAGTCCACAAGTCTTAAAGTTCCCAAGTTTGGACATCCCTGCTTTAAGTGAAGGAAAGCATTAAGTGGGAAAGAATAAGCTGGATGTGAATGTAAACCTTGACTTATATATGAAGGTCTTTATTTGTTATTGTCTGGTGATGTCCTTCAATTCTTTCCACATATCCTCTCTGTAGAACTTTCCTGAACAACTGGATTATTGTATACAGCAGACTTTGTAGCCAAAAATGTATCTGCATTGGGGTCCTGCTGCTGCAGCCATCTGTTTTCCTGGCAAGTCCAGATTTGCAATTTATTGATTTAAAACATTTACATGACTGCTCAACTCAGCCAAGATGACTCTGGGCACCTTACAAAAAAGAAAACATAACGAAACTAACAAAGAAAAAAAAACACCAAACAGTACATACCTAAGAAACAACAATAAACAATAAAACTGTGATTCAAACAGCAATAACACCATTGATCAATTGGGAGTTAAACACTTCATGACCCAAAGGCCAAGGGAAAGAGACAGGTCTTGATACTTTTCTAAGGACCGCCAGGATCAAGACCAACTGTATGTCTGTGGTTGTTCCATAGAATAGCGGTTGACACTGAAAACACACATTTGGTTTACAGAAGATGGCATCACTTCAGTGGAGGGACCTGGAGTGCATCCTTTCCTTTAAGTATTGCATGTGATTAATGATATTGAACTTCATCTGTGGGGCTTTGTTGACGCTATACTTAAAAAGTTTGTAACAAATAGGCAAAGTATCTTAAAGGAACTACTCCTTGCCCTTCCTCTAAGATTGATGCAGAAAAGCTGACTGGTCGACCATGTGTAACTCCTGAAAATCTCTGGTTGGATCCAAAATGGTTCATCTCACATTGGGAACCAATACAGCTTGCTTATCAGCTGACTAGATGGTTGAAAGGGATGATCTTTTGCCAGTAAAAGCGAAGTCATTTCATTGAAAGGGGATACAAGTATTTCATTTTCACTGTCAAGAGTACAAAAAAATGTATCAGTTTTTCTTTGACATGAAGTTGATTTGTTCCTCATAAAAGGGATAAAGCTGCTGCATTTCTACTGCAAACTTGAATGGATATTTATGGTAATGTAGGGGAGAGTGTATGCATCCATTATATATTGTGCATGAATATAGGTTTGGGGAGAAATATGCTGATGTGCTGCATATCTGTATATACTCATATACAGATCCAAGATCTAACATACTGGTTGGATTGCATGCATTATGGATCATGCTTTAAGGTCAGTTTGAGACTATGAGAATATGAATATTTTTATGAAACAGAAACTTAACTCCAAATTTACACAGAACTCTAACTCCAACTTTTGATTAGTCATCATCATCATCATCATCAATTATAGTGTATTTGTATACTGTACTGCTCTATGCTCAAACAAGGAACATTACAGCTTAATATATATTGCCGAACTGTGAAAAGTTACGATGGGATTTTAATGTGTGTTTGTGTCTTTTTAAAAAAAGAAATTCTAGAAAGCTGTTTTTTGGAGACTGCAATTGGAAGCAAAACATTATCAAGAAAGGAACTTCCTAAACAGTATCCTTTTTCTTTCTCATTCCTCTTCTTAAATCTGTAGGTTCCTAAGTTTGTCTTTGAGTACATTTGGCAGACTTTCCATGATAATATTTGTTTCTCTTCTGTGTACCAGATCCGCTTCTTCTAAAGACTCTGAATGCAGAATTTGTTTATCCAGTATTCTGTCTTTTGGCAATACTAAATCCCATTTATCTTCATCTTAGTTGCATACCTTGATAATTAGCAAGGAACATTGTTTTGATTCAAATCATCCACTGAGATAGAAGCAAAGGTAAACTTTGAATTATGCTAATGATAAAAAATTATGTAGAAGAGATGAATATTTTGAATCTGGCTTTGAAAGCATTGACCAAAGTCAGAATTACAACCTATTGGGAAAGTAATCTTCCTAATTTTCAAATTTAACTTCTTAATAATCTGGCTTGGTTCAGAATAGGATTTGCCAATTTTAAGTTGGAAACAGAAACTTAACTCCAAATTACCTGTTAATAAAAGACAGAATAGAATATCGAAAAAAAGTGGTTACTTTTTTCCATGCTTAGTCCTACTGTATTGTCTATCACTTCCTTGATAAAGGACAATTACGTATCCACAAAATATTTGCTAGAAGTTAACTTCTACATTTTTTTTCCTTTGGCATTATTTGCCTTTGGCTCAAGGGTATCCACAACCAATCATAAAGATCCAATAATGACATAAAGTTCCAAAGATGACACGAGTAGTGACTTCATCATACAAATACTGTAATTATGTATTTATTAAATTTATATGATGCCCACCTCACTATCTGTAGTTACTCTGGGCTCCATATTTTATATTGTAACATTCCAATACCCGACACAAATACTTAGGTTACAGCATTTGTTTTAACAGAACAGCAGACTTTATTGGGGAAATAAAGATTAAGAATTACTTGTAGTTTGATCTGAAATGTTTTCTAAATCAGAACTAGAACCCTGGATTCATTGGAAACAATGACAGCTCCCTATCCAAGTGTCTCCTCTTTCCATTTGTGAAGTTTCCTAGGTAGTCCCACTCTGAATCCATAAAGTGAGGTATTGGGTTGGATCCAGTTTTTTGTTTTTTTTACTCTTGAAGAATGCAACAGATTTAGGGAAGAAATCTGTTTTGAATTACGTTTTCCCCAAGCATCAGTTCTGACACTCAAAGTCATGCGATTCCACTGAGTATACTTGAGTATAGAAGATTGGGTGATTAGCAAGCCTCTTCAAGTGGTTCTGGTTCTAGAAACTAAATAATAGTATATACCCAGGTTTTCTCTTCAGTTATAATCTACTGTACATGTGGAGACACTGGACTTGGACCAGGAGTTCACCTTCAATTGTAGGAGCTCAACCAGGTGACTTTTGGACCTGTATTTATCTCGTCTTGACATCCTCTTTATTTCACAGAATTTGGCCATGAATATGAAATGAAAGGAAGCTACCTTGAATTATTGAAAGATAATCAGAGAAGAAAATAAGTACATGGAAGCCTTCATCATTTTGTGGGGGTCCGTAATCTTTCACCAAATTTGTGGTAAATGGAGTTGCACTGAAACTTCTTTAGTTTCAGGAACTCAAATATAGAATGCATTTTATTTTATTTTATTTTATTTTTACTTTACTTTACTTTATTATTTTATAAATATTAAATTTATATTTATAAAATGTATAAGCCACCCATTTTACATCAAATTAACTCTTGTATAAATATTTAAAAGACCTGCATATACATTCTTAGCTTGAAGGGCCTGCATATACATTCTTAGCTTGCTACAATTGTGCTGTTTTGTTTTTTGCTTTGTGATTATGATCAGATAGAATAGGGAAGTGCTGGACCAAGAGGAAAACAGAAGTTTGAGTGTATAGGTTGAGCAGATTTCTCTGGCATTGCACATTAGGGAACATACATGTCTGTTGTTCAGGGATGGTTCCTTAGCTGATCCATTTCTATTTCTGCAAATATAATGTCCTGGTTAGGGGGCACCTAAACAGCAAAGCACAGAACAGGAAGCCAGATCAACCAATTGGCACACAGGATGTGCATCTCCACACAGTGCACAATTGTGGGGATTTGGGAAGTGTACATGTCAGCCCAACTGCAGCCATCTGCAACCTATATCAATCTTTTTCAATATAGGCTTTTGGCAGGTTTTTTTAGTTAGAATCAACTTATTCCAAAAATATGAAATTCACATTGGAGATTGATTTCTCTATGATAATGGTGATAACCTCTCTTTTTCCATTTCAAATTTAAAAAGTATTATTTTTACAATCCATAAGATTATTTTTAAATTATTATCTGCCACTTCTGTGGACAGAATCTCCATATATTTTATTACATAATTTTCCTCTTCAAAGTACAAAGATGCTATGACAGAAGAAGCTTCATCATTTCCTTAATATTGCCTTATTAAAAGCCTCTATTGGTTAATTAGGGGATGAATCAAGGACAGTAATGTTATCAGGATAGGACTTTGGGATAGAAGCACAAACTTAATTCAGAAGAGGGTACCCAAATGAATTTTGAGGTAAGCAAAATCATTCATGTTATTGCATAAGAGAGGCCTCAAAAGATAATTAAATTCAGAGTTTAGAATGATCTACCATATTTTTCAGAGTATAAGACGCACCTTTTTCCCCTCAAAAAAGAGGCTGAAAATCTGGGTGGGTCTTACACACTGAATACAGCATTTTTTTGCCTTCTGAAACCCCGTCCCCTCACAAAAACGGCTGTGCATAGCCTTTAGGAGGTTTTCAGACTGCTCTTGGGGGTGGGAGGACAGAAATGAGTGAAAAACAGGCCATTGTCTGCTCAATTGCCCCAGGCCCCAGGAATACTCTATAATCCTCCTAAAGGCTATACATGCCCCTTTTGTGACAAAAAATGGGCATGTTTTTGCAAAAAAGGGGCCATATTTTGCTTATTTTTGCCCCCCTCCCCAGGAGCACTCTACAAGCCTTCTAAAGGCTATTCATGCCCTTTTTGTTGGAAAAAAAAACAGGCCTGTTTTTGCAAAAGACGGGAGGTCTGCTGAGTGCAAAAACTTTTTTTTAACTTGCCTCTTTAAAATCTTGGTGCATCTTATATTCTGGTGTGACTTATACTCCCAAAAATTTGGTAATTATATTACTGCCTAGAGAAATTGAAATAGTTATTGTCCCTTCCAGAATAATAGACATTTTAGCTCTGCCTTAACTCAAGCTATAGTTGAGTTTCGCCTTGTATAACTCTGTCCTTTTAGAATAATACCCTCACTTACTACTCAGTGCATTTAATGAAACATAAAACATGATGTTGGCAGTGCTTCTTGGAAATATAGAAGTGATTAGATAGCTTGACTGAGCACTGCTGATTTTAATTCATAGCTATATTAGTATAACTCTTTGTAATTGCTACATGCTTAAACTCTTCATTCCTTTAGGATTTATACGGCATGTTAATGAAATCTGCTTTCTTTCTTCTTTTGTCCATACCTGTGGGATATTTGGATTGTCCAGCTAGAATGAAAATATTTGAAAGACTTTCTCATAAGAGGAAAAATTAGGGCTTGCCACTAAAATAGCACAAACTCAATTTTATTGTCCTTTTGGCTGAAGTCAGACCCTGAAGTTTGTTATTGGGATAAAGATCATAATGGGAAGATTCTCATGTAGATGGTCCTCTGTGTACACAGAGTCAATAAATGAATTGTGCATGATGATGTACACACTCACATGTACACATTTGCTGGTTCTGTATGCAAGTACTTATTGGCAACATTTGCATGATGATTTTGTTACACCCCTTGTCATTTTGGCACCATTGATGTTTGTTGTGAATATCATATGCTTAATATTTTTACAATAGACAGTAATTAGAAGTATAGGGGAAGACAGTTGGCTACCATCTCCTGAATGTGTGCTTCCATCTATCTATTGAAGCATTTGTTAGTTTGGTAACATTGACCTAGTTATAGGCCTTTACATTAAGGTGACCAGATTTCAAGTTTACTAAAGCGGGACACTATCGACGGGGGTTGCAGCAGCCTTTCCTGGCTCTGCAGCTGCAGAGGCAGCCTCGCCGCCCACTTCCCTTGCTGGTCGGAGGGCGTCTGGTGGGGGGGCACGCAGGCTGACCCCCTCTCTCCCTTCCCCCCGAGTGGGGCACCTGCAGGTGTAGGTGTCTGGTGGGGTAGTAAGGCCGGGCGGCCGCAGGCGCTCTGCACGTGCTCAAAGGTGTGGGCCGTGGCCAGGAAGCGGCAGCTGGAGCGGGCTGGCAGGCAGGCGGAAGGTGAGGGCCCATGAGAGAGGAGCCATGCGGGTTCCGGCTGGAGCCCCGCACGCACAGCTCTCCTCCTCTTCCTCCACCTGCTGCCTGCCTGGCTCCTCCCTCACCAGCCCTCCTCTTCCGCTTGCCCGCCAGCCCGCTCCGGCCGCCGCTTCCTGCCTTCGCCTTTGAGCGCGTACAGAGCGCCCGCCATGCAACTGCCCCCCGCCGTCGCCCCAGGCAAAAATCGGAACATTTTAAAGAGGACGCGGGACAAATTCTTGAAAAGCGGGACATCTGGTCACCTTACTTTACATCCCTAAGAGTACCCAAACCCCCCACCACACACACACAGACTGATTCTGAATGGACACTGTAGCAAAAAAGTGGTATAGTAAGGTTTTCTGGTCATTTGGAGTAAGTTGGAGAGAAGTGAGAAGCATTGCTAATTTTTACATTTATTTATTTAACATATTTATATGGCTGTACATCCATCAAGGCCCTTGGAATGTACTGTCAGACTCCTTTTGCAAACAGATTATACTGGGGGCTATTATAAATAATGAACAGATGCGATTGTAGGATTTTAAAATTTTAATTAATTACATCGTTTGCTGTCTAGATTTGAGTTTGCCCAAGGCAACTTGCAATAAAGTAGAATACAGTAAGAGGTAACAATTTTAATTGCTAAATGATAATTTAAAATGTAGTACAGTATTCATACAATAAAAGCAATACAATTGAAGTTATCACATTAGTGATAGCTATAAATCATTGTCTGTAATTGAGAAGGGTTTTGGCTTACAAAAACATTATATTTTAGTGTAATGTCTGGATTGTGTTACTGGGCTATTAAATTAGAAGGGGTCATATAGTAAGCTAAAATCAAACTAACTGTATTACTGTATTTTTCAGAGTATAAGATGCACCTTCCCCCTCCCCAAAGAGGATGAAAATCTGGGTGCGTCTTATATGCTGAAAACAGCATTTTTGGCCTACCGAAACCCTGCCCCTTTTGCAAAAATGGATATACAGAGGGTTTGGGAGGCTTGCAAAGTGCTCCTGGGAGCTGGGGAGGGCAAAAATAAGCAAGAAACTGGCTATCTTTTTTGGGTTTTGCCACCCCCCCAGCCCTCAGGAGCACTCTACAACAGGGGTCCCCAACCCCCGGGTCGGGGACCGGTGCCGGTCCGTGGCTTGGTAGGAACCGGGCCGCAGGGCCGGAGAGGAGGAAGAGGGAGGAGGGGGCAGCCCCCTGGGCAGAGCGCACAGAAGAGCGCAGGTACAGCTGTTCGCGCCGTTGGAGTGCAGCTCTTCCTCCACCCTCGTCGACGGTGGGACTCCTAGGCGCCGCAGCAGCAGCCCTCCCTACCGGCCGCCGATTCTCCTCTCCCCCCCCACACACATGGAGCCTTCTCAGCTCCTGGAATAATAATAATAATAATAATAATAGTTTTATTTATAACCCGCTCTCTCTCCCCGAGGGGACTCGAGGCGGGGCACAGGGAATTAAAAAACAGTTAAAAACAGGCAAAATACAAACATAAAAACAATAAATATAAAATTAAAAGGCAGATTAAATAATTATCCCTGCGCTAAAATCCCCCAATTAATTAAAAAGAGACTACCCTAGGCCGGCCAAGCGGAAAAGATGTGTTTTTAATTTTAGACGGAAGGAGCGGAGGTCCGTGGTTGTTCTAATGTCGGGGGGAAGGTCGTTCCAGAGGGCTGGGCCCGCCACAGAGAAGGCCCTTCCCCCGGGCGTCGCCCGCTGACAAAGTCTAGTGGACGGCACCCAGAGAAGTCCCTCTCTGTGGGAGCGAATCGGCCGTGAGGATGTATGGGGCAGGATCCGATCCCGCAGATAGCTAGGTCCCGAGCCATGGAGCGCTTTAAAGATGACAACTAGCACCTTGAAGCGCACCCGAAAGACGACAGGCAGCCAGTGCAGCTCGCCCAAGAGCGGCGTTACATGGGTAAACCTTGAGGTTCCCATTATTGCTCGCGCGGCTGCATTCTGGACCAGCTGAAGTCTCCGGGTGCACCTCAAGGGGAGCCCCATGTAGAGAGAGTTGCAATAGTCCAGTCGGGATGTCACGAGAGCATGAGTGACTGTGCGAAGGGCATCCCAATCCAATAGGGGGCGCAACTGGCGTACCAGGCGGACCTGGTAAAACGCCCTCCTGGCCACGGCTGTCACTTGATCTTCCATGGACAGCCGGGTATCCAGGAGGACACCCAAGTTGCGCGCCCCATCCACAGGGGCAAGAAGCCTGAGTGAGCGAACGAGCGACCAAGCGCGGCTGGCGGGGCAGACTAAGGCGAGTGAGCGCGGCAGGCCGGGCTGAGGAGCTTCCGTGGGGGGGCGGGGGCGGGGACGATGACAGACAGACAGAGAGAGGCACAGACACACAGAGAGACAGGGTGGGAGGGGGGAACCAGAGAGTGACAGACACACACAGAGAGACAGGGAGAGACAAAGAGAGAGAGGGAGGGAGAGAAAGAGAGAGACACAGAATGAGTGATTAAGTGCGTGAATGCGAGACAGACAGACACACACACATAGAGTGACAGATGGGCGGACGAAGGAGACAGACAGAGATAGAAAGAAAAAGAGAAAGAAAGAAAAAGTGGGAGAGAGAGAGAGAGAAAGAAAGAAAGAAAGAAAGAGAAAGAAAAAGAGAGAGAAAGAAAGAAAGAGAAAGAGAAAGAGGGAAAGAAAGAAAGAGAGAGAGAAAGAGAAATAAAGGGAGAGAAATAAAGAGAAAGAGAGAAAGAAAGAGAGAAAGAAAGAGAGAAAGAGAGAGAAAGAGGGAAAGAAAGAGAAAGAAAGAGAGAAAGAAAGAAAGAGAACGAAAGAAAGAAAGAAAGAAAGAAAGAAAGAAAGAAAGAGAACTTATGACCACAATTGAGCCCAAAAGTTTGGTTGTTAACCAAGACCATTGTTAAGTGAGTTTCACATTTTCCAAGTTGGCCACGCCCACTCAGTCACATGACTGCTGAGCCACTCAGCCGGTCCGCAAAACTTTCTTTAAAATGAAACCGGTCCCTGGTGCAAAAAAGGTTGGGGACCCCTGCTCTACAAGCCTCCCAAAACCTCTGCATGCCTTCCCCTCCCAAAAAGACCCATTTTTTGCTTGTTTTTGCTCCCCTCAGCCCCCTGGAACACTCTACAAGCCTCTCAAAGCACTGCATGCCCCCCCTTCCCCCCCAAAAAACGTGCAGAGAATTTATAAGACCTGCAGAGTGCAAAAACATTGTTTTAAATTTACCTCTTCAAAATCATAGTGTGTCTTATACTCTGATGCGTCTTATAGTCTGAAAAATATGGTATGTTGATAGATGGACCAAGATATCATATTTTTCTTTTTCTTACTGTATTTGAATTTCAGATATAATCAGAGCTCTGAATTTACAAATATAGACATACACGAGAAAACTTGTATGTGAACTTCCAAGGTACAAAGCCTGACAGTTGAGGTTGCTGGTGATGATAGTGTAGAATTAATAAATAATGTAGTTTTCTTTGACAATGATAGAGCAGTGACAATAGCAGAGCAAATAGTTTGTCACTGCTTTTTTTGGTATCTTCTCCAATTTCTAGACTAGTCTTATTAACCATGAGATTCTCTAGTGATCTCCCATCCATGTACTAATAAGGCTCAGCTCATTTTCTTCTTTTACTTTTTAGTCCAGGGGTCTCCAACCTTTGCAACTTTAAGTCTGAGGGACTTCAGCTCCCAGACTTCTCCAGCCGGCTTTGCTTGCTGGAGAAGTCTGGGAGCTGAAGTCCTTCAGTTGCAAAGGTTGGAGACCCCTGTTTTAGCCCATTCAAGCCTGTGACAAGAACCCAAGCATTATACCCACCTCACATAACTAACCAGAAATTCAACTTTATTTAGTTACTTTATTTATTCATCAAATTTAGAAACTGCCCATCTTCCTCACGGTTGGACTCTGTGTGGTGTACAAATGAAATAGCAAAATAGCCTACAAAAGATGTGAAGACAAGTTCCAGTGCTAAGATTTAGATGAAAACATATCCTAGGTTCCTTTGAAAGGGGGAAGCTGCATAGATCTAGCTCCAATTTCTTTGAAATATAATAGCGAAGTTCTGGATAAACATGAGCTTGCAAGTACCCAGGTTTGGATGATTTAGGTCTGCACTCAAGCTGATATATGCAGAGTATTGCTTGCGTTTTCACTCATTCCAGTGTAAGAAGAACATGTTGTAGCGATGGTTATTTTTCTATTACATGGTACTCAGGGATTTCAAAGTATATGGCTGTCTTTAGCGATTTGTAATAAAATGATATAGGCCTGCCTGTTGGATTGACTTTTTTGGCTGGACTTAGAGCTAGAAGAGCTATAATGTAATTATTGCTGAAGCTAAATTTAGTTACTTTTATGTTACATACTCTTTTTATTATGGCAAGAAAGGGGCATTATGTTCAATTAGCACAGAGGTGTCAAACTCAAGGCCCAGGGGCCGGATCTGACCCTGGGTGTCAGGGTTCCAATTAACAGCCCAAACTGCTTGAAGTGTGGGTGCTTAGATCTGGCCCATGGAGCCATCCTGGAAACAGCATGCAGCCCTCCTGAGCTCCGTTTTTGCTGGCAAAGGGCTGCAGGACAATGCCGCCTCCCCCAGCCCTGCCCGCGCCACCATAGGTGCCCCTGGCATAAGTGATGTTGAGCTGGCCATGCCCACCATGGCCATGCTATTAGCCAGTTAGAAATAAACATTGACCATAATGTCAATGGCATAATTTGAGATGCTATTTTGAAAACTGTTGAGAGAACATCATATCAAAATACCAGCTTTTCTGCTCTGGGTACAGATATAGATATAGCCATAGCTTTGCTCAGATGTTTTGGGTTTCACAGATTTCTTGGTTTGCAATTATTGCTGTCTCAATTTATGTAGGATACAGAGGTTAAAAGGCAGACTACAGCTGTGGGGAGCTCTTGGACTATTGTAACTCTCTCTACATGGGGCTCCCCTTGAGGTGCACCCGAAGACTTCAGCTGGTCCAGAATGCAGCCGCGCGAGCAATAATGGGTACCGCAAGGTATACCCATATAACACCGCTCTTGCGCGAGCTGCACTGGCTACCTGTCGTCTTTCGGGTGCGCTTCAAGGTGTTAGTTCTCATCTTTAAAGCGCTCCATGGCTCGGGACCTAGCTATCTGCGGGATCGGATTCTGCCTCATACATCTTCCCGTCCCATTCGCTCCCACAGAGAGGGACTTCTCCGGGTGCCGTCCACTAGACTTTGTCAGCGGGCGACGCCCAGGGTGTTAAGTTCGCAAGAAGGGTCCAGACCCGGCTGATCCAACGGCTCTTTATTGCAAACAGCAATACAACACAACAGTAAGTATATTCGTACAAAAAGCGCGCGCCTTCGCTCTGACAGCTCCTTTTATACGAGCTGTCAGAACGCCGGCCAATCGGCGCGTCTCCCGCTTCGGCTGCAGCCAGTCGCGTCTTAGCCAATCAGACGCGACTGGCTGTTGCCGGGGAAATCAAGCGGGTGTCAGTACATAACACTCCTTCCCCCCCAGCGAGTACGCATGCGGGCCCATTAGCATACGTACTCGCTGAGGTAGGAGGGGCTGCGCCGGCTCCGCCCCGAGCGTCTCAGAGCGCCTGCAGGAGTCGATGGAGGAGGACGTGTCCGTGTGAGCTCCTCCCAGCCGGGGGTGTAGCTCCGGACTGCGTCATCGCGGCCTGGCAAAGTCCCGGAAGCCTCCGAATCAGGTAGGAGTGGGCGAGGGGGCGTGCCGGACGGGTTTGAGGTGGAGTCAAGCCCCTGGCGTGCAGGGGATGGGTAGGCCGGGCCTGATAGGCTGTGGGCGGTGGTAGCCGGAGATGCTGGGGAACGGTTTGAAGCGAGCTTGGCGGGCCGGGGCTCCCCCAGGCAGGGCTGTTCATACGCCGTCAGCCCCGGGGCGAGTCCCGGGGTGGTGCCTTCTGTGTCCCGCGGTTCGGCCGGTCTCACAAGGTCGCTGAGCGGGATGTCGGTTGCCCCTTCCCTCTCGGCCGGCGGCCCGTGCAGTTCGTCCCGTGCTGGGTGGCGGCGCCTTAGTTGATCCACATGGCGCCGCCACTCGGATCCGTCGGGTCGGCGAACCCTATAAGAGCACGGGCCGGTTAGTTCAGCAATGGTGGCGGGGACCCATCGGGGGTCGCCGGCGAAGTTCCTGGCATAGACGGCCTCGCCCACAGGGAAAAGACGGGGCAGGGGAACCCCCAGGTTGCACGGCTGCACCTCGTTGTAGAGCGGGTGCAGCCTGTCCAATTCAGTTCTCAGGCGGCGGCCCATCAGCAGTTCCGCGGGGCTTTTCCCTGACGCCAGGCAAGGCGTGGAATGCTGACCGAGGAGGTAAGCATCCACCCTTGCTTGCCAGTCCCCCCCCTCCATCCTGCCGAGGGCCTCCTTGGCCGAGCGAACGGCCCGTTCCGCCCGGCCATTGGCGGCGGGGTGGTAGGGGGCGGTAGGCGCGTGTCGGATCCCCAGGGAGGCCAGGAATTCCTGGAAGGTGGAGGAGTGAAACTGAGGGCCGTTGTCGGAGACGAGGGTGTCCGGCAACCCGTGCGTGGCAAAAAGGCGCCGAAGCGCACGCACGGTGCTCTCCGCAGTGGTAGAGGCCATGAGAATGACCTCTACCCAGCGGGAGTAGGCGTCCACCACCACCAGGAAGGACCGACCGTGAAAGGGGCCCGCGAAGTCGATGTGTATGCGGGCCCACGGTGACTTGGGGGCGTCCCAGGGACGGGAGGGGGTCGCCGGGGGAGCAGGGCGGGAGGCCTGGCATGCTTGGCAAGCGCCAACGAAAGCAGCCACCTCCTCGTCCATGCGTGGCCACCAGACATAGCTCCTGGCAAGTGCCTTCATGCGAGCTATGCCTGGGTGGGTGGCATGGAGGGCATCGAGTACCTGACGGCGCAGGGGCGGGGGAAGGATGACACGGTCCCCCCAGAGCAAGCACCCGGAGTGGAGCGACAGCTCCAGCTGGCGGGCCTTGAACGGCCGAAATTCGGCGGGAAGGGCGGCCAGGGGCCACCCCCGCAAGACCCAGGCGGCGACCCGAGAGAGGATGGGGTCGGCTTTGGTGCGGGCGGCCACGTCCGAGGACGTGATGGGGAGTCTGGCGTCGGCCACAGACAGGACAGAGAGGGCCGGAACCGGCTCTCGGTCCGCTTGAGGGAGGGGGCAGCGGCTAAGGGCGTCAGCGTGCCCTAAGTGCTTGCCCGGACGGTAGAGCAGCGAGTACTCGTACGCTGCCAGGAACTCCGTCCAACGTGTCATCCTGGGCGAGAGAATGGGGGGGGTGGGCCGGTCACCGGCCAGAAGCCCAAGGAGCGGCTTGTGGTCAGTGAAAACGGCAAACGAGCGGCCGTACAGGTACTCGTGAAACCTTTTGATCCCGGAAACCACAGCCAGAGCCTCCTTATCGATCTGGCTGTAGTTCCGCTCCGCAGGAGTCAGCATCCGGGAGTAAAAGGCAATGGGGGCCTCCGAGCCATCGGGCTGGACATGGCTCAGGACTGCCCCCAGGCCGAAAGGGGAGGCATCCGCCGCCAACGTCAGGGGCAGGTTGGCAGAATACTGCACCAGCACAGCCTCTGACGTCAGCAGCTCTTTGACAGCCGCGAACGCATGCGCCTCGCGGCAGCCCCAGCGCCAAACTGCCGAGCGATCGAGTAATCGATGCAGCGGCTCGGCAAGTGATGCCTTGTGGGGAATGAAGGGAGCATAGAAATTGAGCAGGCCGAGGAAAGCCTGCAGCTCCGTTTTGGAGGCGGGCATGGGGGCCTTATGGATGGCCTCGACCTTAGCAGGTGCGGGATGGATGCCCCGGGCATCGACGACGAAGCCCAGGAACTCCACCCGCGGCACAGCAAATTTACACTTGCTGAGCTTTAATTTGAGGCCCGCGCCCCTGAAAATACGGAGGACCTTCCGGAGTACTTCGGCGAGGTCTGACAGGCTGGCCGCAGCTATCAGGACATCGTCGAAGTACGGGACGACGCCCGGGAGCCCGTGGAGCAAACGCTCCATTAGGCTCTGGAAGATCCCCGGGGCCACGGAAACGCCGAATTGAAGGCGGCGACAACGGAAAGCTCCTCGGTGAGTGACGATGGTCTGCGCGTCAGCCGCATCGTCATCCACCGGCAACTGCTGGTAGGCCTGAGCCATATCCAGCTTCGCGAAGATGCAGCCCTGCCCCAAAGAATGGAGCAGGTGCTGCACCACGGGAACTGGATATGGGTTCGCCTGAAGCCCGCGGTTGATCGTCGACTTATAGTCGGCGCAGATGCGAATGGACCCGTCGGGCTTGATGGGGACCACAATGGGGGTCTCCCATTTCGCCTGGTCGACGGGCTCCAGTACGCCCTGCGCCACGAGACGATCAAGCTCCGCGTCAACCTTTGGCTTCAGCGCGAACGGCAGCCTGCGGGCCTTGAGCCGAATCGGGGCAACCTGAGGGTCAAGGTTGAGGGAGACAGGGGTGCCCCGGTAGGTGCCCAGAGACCCATCGAAAACGTCCCTGAACTCGGCCAGGACCGCCTCAACGGGCGGAACGGCGGGCACCTGGTGGACCCGCTGGATGGACAGGCCCAGGGCGGGAAACCAGTCGAGGCCGATGAGCGCGGAAAGAGGGCGCTCGACCACTAGAATGGGCAGGGGGCCAGCAAAACGACCGTAGTTAACGCGGACCCGGTGCTGGCCCAGCACAGCAATGGGGCCGCCCTGGTAGTCCCGGAGCAAAACGTCCGGCCGAGACAGGTCCTCGGATCTAAGGCCGGGGCAGAGGGTCTTTAACTGCTGCCAGGAGATGAGGGACCGGGACGACCCCGAGTCAACCTCCATGGACAGGGTGTGGCCTTCTAAGGTCAGGGTGGTGGAAATGCGCCTACGGTGGTCCGCGGTGATGGGAACGGTGTCCCGGCCGTCCATCGTGGCGTAGCAGGCCGCTTCGGAGGCCTGGCGGCGGCCCTGGGGACGTCGGCCGTAGGTCGGGGCTGCAGGCGGAGCGGACATCGCTGGGCGAGGGGCTGCCGGGGGCACCTGGCGGGAGAGGTCAGCGCGGCAAGACCGGGCGATGTGGCCCCTCCTGCTGCACCGACGACAGATGGTGTCCTTGAAGGGGCACACGCTCCTAGCATGGGCGCCCCCACACCCCGCGCAGGCAGCCGACCCTTGGCGGGGAGGGGGCCTGGAGGCGCCGCGGCCAGAGGCCTGAAGACGCGCCACCCTGTCATAGATCTGGTCGTCGTCGTAAGGCTCCAGAGGGGCCAACTCGTCTATCAGGCAAGCCCGGGGAGATGGCACAGGGTTGGCATGCTGGCCCAGATATAGGTCAGAAGTGGCTTCCGCCAGCTCCGCGGCCCTGGCCTCCTCAATGGCCTGCTCCAGGGTGATGTCCGAGCGGGCCAGGAGCCTGCGGCGGAGCTTGATGTCTTTCAGGCCGGCGATGAGTTGCTCGAGCAGCGACTCATCCAGGAACGGGGCCGGAAAGTCACAGAGCAAGGCGGCAGCTCGTAGCGATTGGAGAAAGTCCGCAACCGATTGAGTCGGTTGCTGCCGACACTGCCGGAACGCGCAGCGGCGGGAAAATTTGGAGGGCGCCGGGGCGAAATGTGCCTTGAGGCGAGCCTGCAGGACCCCCCAGTCCAAGTCCTGTACCGCGGCAGGGGCGGCAATGTTCCGCGCCACGGCGAACACGGTGCGGCCTCCGCACCCGAGGAACAGGCCGAGGCGGCGGGCGGGGGTAATTTCCCCGTTGACGTCGGTCAGGAGGAAACAGTCGAATCTAGACAGGAAAGCGTCCCAGGACTCCGCCGACGGGTCATATGTAGCGAATGGCGGAAGGTTAGCCATGAGGGCGAGCGCAGATGCGAGCCCAGAGGGTGAGGAGAAACTTTTCTCCTGCACGGAGGGTGAACGTCTCTTCGTTCCCGCAGGGAGAAGAGTCACGGATAGGAGGATCGACGCCGGGCCCCAGTCCTCGTCGCCAGTGTTAAGTTCGCAAGAAGGGTCCAGACCCGGCTGATCCAACGGCTCTTTATTGCAAACAGCAATACAACACAACAGTAAGTATATTCGTACAAAAAGCGCGCGCCTTCGCTCTGACAGCTCCTTTTATACGAGCTGTCAGAACGCCGGCCAATCGGCGCGTCTCCCGCTTCGGCTGCAGCCAGTCGCGTCTTAGCCAATCAGACGCGACTGGCTGTTGCCGGGGAAATCAAGCGGGTGTCAGTACATAACACAGGGGAAGGGCCTTCTCTGTGGCGGGCCCAGCCCTCTGGAACGACCTTCCCCCCGACATTAGAACAACTACGGACCTCCGCTCCTTCCGTCAGAAATTAAAAACTCACTTTTTCTGCTTGGCCGGCCTAGGTTAGTCTCTACCTCAGGGGTTAGGGAATGTTAATTTTAAAATGGGGATTTTAGTACAGGGACAGTTGATTTAATTTGTTTTTATTGTATTTATTTATGTATATATTTTATGCTGTTTTAATTTTCCCTGTGCACCGCTCCGAGTCCCCCTGGGGAGAGGACGCGGTATAGAAAAATAAAATCTATCTATCTATCTATCTATCTATCTTTACTCATAAGATTCAATTCATATTCAAATCCTAATTTCCAAGCTCTTTGGAAATTCTGTATCTTATGAAGTGTGGCTTGGCCCTTTCTAGGACTATCTGTATTCTTAGCGTATAGTAAGCTGTGTTTGCAGCTGTAAATTGCACAATAATCTCAGTAAATTAAGCACATTACAGGTGGTCCTCACTTAGCAATCAACAGTTGGTACTATCAACTCAGTCTTTATGTGCAAAATCACATGACTGTGCTTATAATTTAATTTTAGCTTTCCTTTGCTTTATACAGACCTGTAAAAATCTTAAAGTAAGAATTGGATGTAAAGTTACTTTTTCATCATCAACGTAAGAGCAAATGGTCACTGTCCAAAGCAGTCACTAATTGAGAACTACCTCGGGAACATTTTGGCATGTCTTCTATGTAGACTCATGCCCCTTCCCCATTTTAGGATCGCTTATGTACAAGAAATGACTACCTACAAATGGTATATATGTATGATTCCCTTTTTTGCCTTTTCACAAGAAAGCTGCAGCGTAAGGGGTGTTGATGAGAGACATTCTTAATGATTCAGTCATAAAGCTGATTTGGATTATTTGACAGCATCTGGCTGCAGACAAAAAAGTGATTACTTGGTTATTCAGGTTGATAATAAGGAATCCTGAGCAGAATTTTATATTATACAACTTACACTCACCTGCAAAGAAAAACATAGCAGTCCAAAGCAGTTTTTTTCTCACCAAAACATCTGCCATATTGTTTCCATAATCAAATCATCTGAAGTTTTAGCCAAACAGAGAAAGTAGTTTAAACAAGTTTTAAGCACATTTTAGATTATTTCTAGGGATGGGAGTGAGAAAATGTCCTGCAGGTAGAATTGCTGGCAGCTGCACAGTTGCTTGTACTGTAACTGAACATTTCTGTTGCTGGGAGAATGAAATAGAAAAAATAGTGGATGAATCTCGATAGATATGTAATTATGGATGCCTGGCCTAACATACGCTAGCTTTACTGTTACTTTAGGAGCTATGGATGTCTACAGTACTAAATTCAGGTGATATAAGATCATTTTTGATACTGTGCTATTTTTTAACAGGTGGTTAATGTGCTGACATTTTGGTATTGGGATCATTTCCTGTAGTATGCTGTGGTTGGATGTAGACAAGAAACATCATTATACAGTAAAACAGGGGTGTCAAACTCACAGCCTGCAGGCCAGATGAGTCTAGCGCTGGCCATGCCTACCCCTGTTTTAGTGTAGGGGGAAAAAGTCATGATGTCACGTGACAACAATGTGACGACATGAGTTTGACACCCTGCAGTAGAACTTTCCAAGGGATGGATCATGAAAAGCTTCAATATTTTGCCTTGATTCTTGGCTACCGTATTTTTCATAGTATAATATGCACCTTCCCCCCCCAAAAGAGGGTGAAAATCTGGGTGTGTCTTATACACTGAATACAGCAATTTTTCCCTCTTGAAACCCTGCCCCCACGTATCCCATTTTTCGCAAAAATACATACACAGAGGCTTTGGGAGGCCTGCAAAGTGTTCCTGGGGGCCGGGGAGGGCAAAAATGAGTGGAAAACAGGCTGTTCTTTGCTTGTTTTCTCCCCCAGCTCCCAGGAGCACTCTACAAGCCTCCAAAAGCCTCTGCATGCTCTGCTTGGTTTGCAAAAATGGGCCCATTTTTGCAAAAAGGGCCATTATTTGCTCATTTTTGTCCTCTTCCAGTCCCCAGGAGCACTCTACAAGCCTCCCAAAGCCTCTGCATACCCGTTTTTGCAAAAAAAAAAAAAAAAGGTGTGCACGGGGTTTGGGAGGCCTGCCGAGTTCAAAAACTTTTTTTAAAAATGTACCTCTTCAAAATCTTGGTGTGTCTTATAGTCCAAAAAATACGGTAATTCCTTGTACTGCATAGCTGAAGCTTTCAGCTGTTATTTTAAGTTTTCACAATACCAGTATAATTTTTTTCACAGAGCACTGTGGGAAATTTAAAAAGGAAGACCTTAATGGGAGCAGCTGAAGACATCAGTCCTATAGATAAGTGCCACTGAGGTCAATGGGATAGGTTTCTGAGGAGGCTTGCATAGCAGTTTTCTGTAACATAGCAGTGTTGTAAAAAGAAAAATAAATAGCATTTTGAGATTAAAAAAATAGATGAAAAGGCTCAGGCAAATAATAGGCCCTTCAACAAAAGACTCAGAGTCAGACAAGCCTCCTGAAGAGCAGGAAGATTCTACTAATGGGGTTCCAGTTTTGAAAAGCTTCTTTCTTGCTTTCTCTATATATTTTTAACAAATAAAATGTTGAAGTAGTCATTCAGTATGCCAGCCAGCTCTTTTACAACAATGGAGGTTGGTCTGATTGACAAAACAAAACACATTTGAGTCAGTTTCTACAGGATTTTGGAATTCCTTAGTACAGGATGATTTGCAATTTCTCCATATATATCATTCTCAGGCTTCTTAAATCTAAGCTTAATCCCTTATCCAGGATTTGACTGGCAGAAGATTTAGACCTGATTTGGCAATATTAGTCTCTTCATTGAAGACAAGATTGAAACCATATGTACAGACAAAGATTTGCTTATCAAAATACACAGCTTAAATTTAGGTCTGTGATCCAATATCATATTTAGATCTATGATCCAAGATTCAGGACTAGCTCCTTGCCCAACCTATGGTCACTAGCCACGGTCATCCCTATCTTCAAAAAGGGAGACCCCAGCCTAGTTGAAAATTACAGCTCAATCTTTTTATGTTGCGTCACCTGCAAAGTCATGGAATTAATCATAAACCAATCCACTACCCTTCACTTAGAGACAGACAACCATCTCTCTAACAAACAATTTGGTATCAGAAAAAATTGTCCTTTAATCTGCAACTCCTACACTGCAAAAACATATGGACTACACAACTTAGAGACAGACAACCATCTCTCTAACAAACAATTTGGTATCAGAAAAAAGTGTCCTTTAATCTGCAACTCCTACACTGCAAAAACATATGGACTACACAACTTGACCAAGGGAAAGCAATAGATGAAATTTACATAGACTTTTGTAAAGCCTTTGATTTAGTGGTACACGACAAACTACTTCTAAAACTAAAATCTTATGGCAATACAATACAATAGCAGAGTTGGAAGGGACCTTGTAGGTCTTCTAGTCCAACCCCCTGCGTGGGCAGGAAGCTTATACCATTTCAGACAAATGGCTATCCAACATCTTCTTAAAGACTTCCAGGGTTGGGGCATTCACAACTTCTGGAGGCAAGCTGTTCCAGAGGTTAATTGTTCTAACTGTCAGGAAATTTCTCCTTAGTTCTAAGTTGCTTCTCTCCTTGATTAGTTTCCACCCATTGCTTCTTGTCCTGCCCCCAGGTGCCTTGGAGAATAGTTTGACTCCCTCTTCTTTGTGGCACCCTCTGAGATATCGGAACACTGCTATCATGTCTCCCCTGGTCCTTCTCTTCATCAAACTAGACATACCCAGCTCCTGCAACCGTTCTTCATATGTTTTAGCCTCCAGTCCCCTAATCATCTTGGTTGCTCTTCTCTGAACTCTTTCCACGTCTTTTCTACATCGTGGCAACCAAAACTGAATGCAGTATTCCAAGTGTGGCCTTACCAAGGCACTATACAGTGGCATTAACACTTCACGTGATCTAGATTCTATCCCTCTGTTTATACAGCCTAGAACTGTGTTGGCTTTTTTGGCAGCTGCTGCACACTGCTGGCTCATATTTAAATGGTTGTCCACTAGGATTTCAAGATCCCTCTCACAGTTGCTACTATTGAGCAACGTACCACCTATACTGTACCTGTGCATTTTGTTTTTCTTGCCTAAGTGTAGAACCTTACTTTTTTCACAATTGAATTTCATTTTATTAGATAATGCCCAATGTTCAAGTTTGTTAAGATCCTTCTGTATCTTAAGCCTGTGTTCTGGAGTGTTGGCTATTCCTGCCAGCTTGGTGTCATCTGCAAATTTGATGAGTTCCTCATTTATCCTCTCATCCAAATCATTGATGAAGATGTTGAAGAGTACTGGGCCTAAAACAGAACCTTGGGGGACTCCACTGCATACTTCCTTCCATGTAGATGCAGTTCCATTGAGGACTACACGTTGAGTTGGTTTTAATGGTACAATAAAGTTGATGTGGATTTTAAATATCACTGTTGTACTAAGATTATGGAACAAATACCCAAGTTGTGTCTGAAAGTACCTTTATTAGTCTTAGCAAGTAAGCATTTTATAGAAGACAAATAGCAGACACAGAGAAATGGCTGCTATACAGTATCAAGATTTGTTAATAAAGGAAGATGAAGAATTTAAGATGAGGTTAGAAGAACAATTGACAGCAAAGAAATGTAGTATTCAGTGGTTTTCATGTTCACAATTACAAGAAAGATTTAATATAGACAAAAGGGTAGTTGGAATTGAAAAACATCAGACAGAATTTCAACATGAATTATCTACAAATGATGAACACGTAATTGCAAAAATGTATATATTTAGGTAAAGTCAATGCAAGTCAAAATGGGCTACTATTTTTGGCTATAAGCTACAGGTGTGTTATAGTCAAATATATCTGTAAAATATATGTCTGTCATGTAATATATAATGTAAGGATACATGGGAAGGAATATGGGTAAAAGTGATAAAATTTACATTGTGCTATAATTTTAGAGAATCATTTAATAAAATGTTATATTATTGGTACTTTATATCACAGAAACTATTAAAAATTTATGAAGTTATCTCCAGTCAATGTTTAAGATATAAAAACATGGACATTTTGCCATGCATGGTAGACTTATAAAAAGTATTTAGTTTTGAATATAAATACATACTAGTATTAATTAGAACTTTTGTTTGAGTAGAATTTAAGAAAAATATAGCTAAATAAAAAATCAGTTATTGATTTTATTCTAGAACCTCTTGAGTAAAGATTGCACATATCATAATAAATTGCAATATATTGAAATCCCTGTCAACACATTTCCACATGTATCTCATAATTATAAAACCTTGTATACAATCTTTACTGTGCTTGTTAATGAAATTTTTTATGGCATCTAGCTGTTGCTATATAAGAATGAAAAAGAAAGGAAAATCAGTCTTTTTGATACAATGACACAAAAAACATTAAAGATTAGTATTGCAAAAATTCCTAGTTTATTATGGAAGATGAAAGAATATTGAAGTTCTTCCCACCATGGTGGAATGAATCATAAAGTTTCAAAACTAGTGGAAATGGTGAAGCAGAACTGTCTGGTCATGGAGAAAACAACATGTACTTCCTTTAAAAGACTGGAAATCTTTTATGGATGTTTTGCTAGAACAAGCAAAAAATGAAATGATTTATCGATTTAATGATTGAAAAAGATGAGAATTTAATATGGGGTTGAAGGGATTTCTGAAATGATGGGTTTGTCCAATATCTGTTGTAGAGAAGGTTAGAAGTCATTTTTTTTTCACTTTAGTTCTCTGTTTTGTTCTCTTTTTGCTTGCGACTTTTTATTCCTTTTTTCCTCTTTTTCTTTAGAGTTGTGTTTTACTTTATGTGGAATTTTCAATAAATATGAATAAATAAAGCAAAAGAGGGTTAGGTAAGGGACATTAGCATCAGCCACAGCAATTGTCTGAAAGTGCTGTCTCTAATATCCGATGCCTTGGGCTATTGCTCCTGCTGCTTCAAGATGTTTTGAATATTTGCATTTTGCAGCAGAGGTAGTAGGAAGCCATATTGCTCCATTTTTAGGTTTCATTCATTTCAAAGCACCCAATTCCCTTCAAGTCCACCCCATTATCCTTTGATTTTTCAAAGAAGCATAAACTGGTTTTAATGTATGTACAAATGCCAGATAGGCAATTAGACTTGCATCCTGTGATGCCATTCTTTGAAGAAGATTTTAAACGGCTGCTTCTGATGTGGAGAGGCAGCACTGACTTTAAGTAGCTAAAGAGGTAATTTTTCTGCTTCAGGACTTGGTGAGAAGTGTTGAGCATCCAGGTAGAAGTGCTTGGGGACAGACTCGTAAGTCAGAGAGTGGCTGGGGCAAACCAATCAGGCATATAAAAACACTTTTGCAAGTCATCCATCTGAAGCGGGTGATTAAATCAGTGAGAAATTGTGTGTGTTGTATGTGAGTGAAGTTGTTAAAGGAGATGCCAGAGGTAGAAAAGGACTCTCATAGGATCACCCCTATCAAAGATAAATAAGAAAAGCCTTCTGGTTGTGCATAAAAGAAGAAAAGGGTAAAGGATCAGCACATTTGAATTAAAAATGTGGTTCTCATTTGGACATACACAACCCCAAAACCGGATGGCATTCTCTTCCTCCTAGCCCAGGGGTGTCCAAACTTGGGAACTTTAAGACTTGTGGACTTCAACTCCCAGAATTCCCCAGCCAGCTATGCTGGCTGGGGAATTCTGGGAGTTGAAGTCCACAAGTCTTAAAAGTTCCCAAGTTTGGACACCCCTGTCCTAGCCTTTAAGTCTTTTTTTTTTATTATGTGCTATCAGATTGTTTACCAAGTGGTTAATAATAATAATAATAATATATTTAATTTCTTGACCGCTCCTCTCCCCGTAGGGACTCGGAGCGGTGCACAGGGAAACTAAAACCATAAATACAATCAAAACAACATCTTAAAAACAGATTAAACAATGCCTGTGCTAAAATACCCATTATAACTAAAATTCCCTAAACAACTAAAACCCCATAGAGAGAGACTACCCCAGGCCGGCCAAGCAGAAAAAATATGTTTTTAATTTCAGACGGAAGGAGCGGAGGTCCGTGGTTGTTCTAATGTCGGGGGGAAGGTCATTCCAGAGGGCTGGGCCCGCCACAGAGAGAGCCCTTCCCCTGGGCGTCGCCCGCTGACAAAGTCTAGTGGACGGCACCCGGAGAAGTCCCTCTCTGTGGGAGCGAATCGGCCGTGAGGATGTATGCAGCAGGATCCGATCCCGCAAATAGCTAGGTCCCGAGCCATGGAGCGCTTTAAAGATGATAATTAATACCTTGAAGCGCACCCGGAAGACGACAGGCAGCCAGTGCAGCTCGCGCAGGAGAGGTGTTACATGGGTAAACCTAGAAGTACCCAAGATTGCCCGCGCGGCTGCGTTCTGGACCATCTGCAGTCTCCGGGTGCACCTCAAGGGAAGCCCCATGTAGAGCGAGTTACAATAGTCCAGTCGGGATGTCACGAGAGCATGAGTGACTGTGCGAAGGGCATCCCGATCCAATAGGGGGCGCAAGATTTATAAAGGAGGGGAAATTATCAGTCATATGACTGAAAAATAAACATTTAACTGTTATTAGAGTTGTGATTGATTACAATGTGAGACAGCCATGCCATGTTCCTGCTTAAAGGTAAATTCAGGTTTAGTTTTCAAATCAATAGTAAATAATAGTTTCACTATATTCTGCATTGGTCACAACCGACATAATTACTGAGACCTATCTCATATACTGTGTCTAGCATATCACATTAAAAAGAGATTAGACACATTGATACAGATCCAGAGAAGACAGTAAGGATGATTAGGAAAATAGAACTTAATTTTACAAAGAAAGAATGAAGGAGCTGAGCATGATTGTTTGAAAACAGAAGACTGAAAAGGATATGAGAGAACTCTTCAAATACTTCAAAGGATGTTATTCTCTCTCTTTCTCCATAGCCTATTTATCCACAACAATTACAGAAACAGAAAAGGCAAAAAGAAAAACTGAAAGAAGAGAGAAGGTGGAATAGAATATTGTTGTGCCACTGAATGTCAGCATCTCCCTTTGCCTCCTAGAAATGTAGGACCTTCTCACCAGATCACTAGTGTCAAACCTGCGGTGTCACGTTACCATCACATGACATTTCCCCCATTCATGGAGTTGGAGTGGGCATGGCCTGTGCTTGACACACGGCCTGCAGGCCACCAATTTGACACCCCTGCCCTAGATGAAATGGTAGGTTGGGGTGATTCAGGTTTGGTCAGGTGGTGCTGTAAGTAACCAGACACCAAGCTGGTATGGACATAATAATCTTAAATTAAAGGTAAAGGTAAAGGTTCCCCTCACACATATGTGCTAGTTGTTCCTGACTCTAGGGGGCAGTGCTTATCTCCAGCTCAAGAGCCAATGCCGTCTAAAGATGTCTCCATGGTCATGTGGCTGGCATGACTAAAACACGCATGGAACGCAGTTACTTTCGCACCAAAGTGATCCCTATTTTTCTACTTGCATTTTTATGTGCTTTCAAACTGTTAGGTTGGCAGAAGCAGGGACAAGTAATGGGAGCTCACTCTGTTACGTGGTGCTAGGGATTTGAACCACCAAACTGCCAACCTTTCTGATCAACAAGCTGAACATCTTAGCCACTGAGCCACCACGTCCCTCGTATCTTAAAATTACAAGGAAGCAAATTTCAGGTGAATATTAGAAAAAGTATTTTTTTTCACTATAATGGAGAAAAGGGCAGCGGATAATTGGCAGAATGATTTCCTGAACTTTTATTTGTGTGGAAATCAAAATAATCAAATATATATCTCAAAGCAGGAGCTTGGTTGCAAATTAGCAGTATTAAAACTTTCTTCAGGAGCACAAATAGCCCCTTCCAGCTCTGCAGTTAGACTTACACCGTCCACTTCTCATTATGGGATTAATTATTCTCTGTCTACCTTTACGTGATACTTTGAATTGTAAATCTTAAATAAGTAAGGCTGACAACACTAGGGCCAGGTGTAAGTGTGGGTATGGGTAAACAACCAAGTTTAAAACTAACCAAATCTAGCAAGTCATACAAATGTAATCCCTAAGATGTTTTACTGATTTGATTATATGAGTCTATTTATTTAGTTTTAATGTACGAATGTATGAATTCATGCAAACGGCAAATAATAAAGTTATATGTATTTGTATAGTTAGATGATACTGAGTCAATTTCAACTCTTGGTGAGTACATGTAGAGATGTTAGTTTGTCTCTTGCAATAAATTGTAGTTTTTTATTCCAGTACTCTCCTTGACCATTTATTACCCCCTTATCCACTGTATACTATTTATTTTATTACCATTAACCATTCTAGTCACCATGATTTTTAGTTCATCACTAACTTGCATTACATGCCCAAATTATATCAGTTTCTGCTTGATGAGAATTGCTTTGTCCATCTTTATTTCAGAGCTCTCTGATTATAGAATGCAAAATGGCAAGAAGAATATATTGACCCTATCTTAATATGCTACTGTTATATACCAAAGGATTTTGTTTAAACTTGTCCTACCATATGGTTAGGAAATAGGATCTATCTGTAATCTGTAATGCTCTCAAAATCCTGAAATCAAAACAGTTTGCTGTTTTGTTGTCAGTTGCACTATTTGCTTGGAGGCAAATGCCTTTGATTAAATTGAAACTAATTCCAATTAAGATGGGAGAGAGACCAACACTTTTGAGCTGCACAAACTAAACTCTGTGGAATAAATTTAATCTCACAAAAATATGTGTGTGTATACACACACACACACTCTCTCTCTCTCATACACACATACCCCTTACCTTAGCTGGTCCAAATGGCTAAAGCCTGTGAAAGCCCTTTGGTTTACTTTACACAAAGGGAGTTACAATTTATAAACCAGTCAGTTGTGTTGAAGAGGATATTCAACAGTTGTTGGCCAAGACAACTGTTATCAGTCAGCATTTTTTTCCTGTATAACTTGTAAAAAATTAATTCAGGATATTGTTTGGAACATGCAGGAGGGACTCTGTCTCAGACTACATGTAATTCTTGGGAGCAACTGTAGTTCTGAACAATTCAGTGCTATTAACCAATGAATAATCCAATGAAATGAGCCTCTATGGTGTGTTTTCTTTATTTTAATTTCAAAAGCATAGGCTTTCCACCTCATTTGTAATATCATATTGATGTTGAATATTTTAATTTTTTGCTGCACATTGTAATTTAATACTGTTTTGCTAATGATTAGATGTGTGCTTGTTTTATTTAAATGGGTTTGTATACAATTTAGAGTTGCTTCAGCAATGGAAAAAGTTTATGTGCTGAATGAATAAATAAATAAATTGCATGATTACTGTAAACATAAAAAGTGATTATATTATTATAGTAGTTATTTTAGGAATTAAGAAATGACATATTACATTAATTATATACCTCAAAGTCATGTTTAAATAGATTGTAAAAATTAAACCCTTGGCACAATTCTCTACTTACTTACAATTTCCATTATGTTTACATTAGTATATAAATAAGCCATTGAAATTGTCCCCTGGACTGCAATTAGGGATTGGAAGAAACATTCCTATTACTGCCGATGAGCATTTTGCTCTTCTTATATTCTTCCATCTTGTCTTCTTCCTTTCTTCTCCCCAAAACTGAAGCTAATTATTGCTGATAAGCTAGTTCCCTTGGGGAAAAAAAATGTTGTTAAAGACATGTGGATTCTCTGCAGTATTTAATTGATGACAATTTCCTGTTTCACAGTTATTCAGGGAATATCTGTTGGTGATGCAGTCATCACAAAATGGATCTGTATGTGAAAAAAAAATAGTTATTTAATATATGAACTAGACCTGGGGTGTCAAACTCAAGACCTGGGGCTGGATTGACCCATGGGGTGCTTAGATCTGGCCTGCAGGGCTGCCCTGGAAACAGTGAAGGACCAGCCCACACTGCCTCTGCCAGCAAAAACAGAGCTTTCGAGGGCTGCCAAGCTTTGTATGGCCCTCCTGAACTCCATTTTCACTGGCAGAGGGTTGCAGGAGGCTGTCGCAGCTGAAAACGGAGCCCGGGAGCCCATTTTTCATTGGCAGAGTGCTTGGGCCACCACAGGCACCCCTGACACACATGACGTCAAGCTGGCCATGCCTACTCTGACACCCGTCCCCCAACATCAAACTCAGCATTGATGCAGCCCTCAATGAAATCAAATTTGACAACCCTGAACTAGACTATCTGTGACCTGTTGGGTCATTGACATTTCCTAACATAAACGGAAATAGAATTACCGCATGTGTACAAAATATCAGTGGGAGTAACTTCTGACTTCCTGTTGGCTTCCTCATTGAATTTCCTTGTGGAAAACTAGCACTGAACATCTGGAATCAATATCCCCCCTTCCCTTCCCCTTCCCCTCCCCTTCCCCTCTTCTCAATCTTGACCTTGGAAGCAAATCTAGGTTTATGTGCAACCCCACCTTGCAAATTCAGCACCAATTGTCTTTGGATGCTTAGAGCTGTAGGTCCCTGTTAAGAGTCCACAGCCAGATTGAATCTATTAATAACTGACTCACTTAAAACAAATCTATCTCGGGACACACTAAGTGATCCGCTTCCTTTGGAAATTATCGATCCTTGGGCTACTGAGAAAGAGCATATGGGATAAATAATGTCTACATCCTGGAGCCCAGCTATTCTGGGTACAAAACAACAAAGTCTGCCAAAGGAAAATGTTGAGCAATTGAATTGGTTGTGTCTCACAACAGAGATACTCACAGAGTAGTGATTATGGAGATTTTTTTTAAATATTCTGCTTCTGTGTACTTCACTGTGTCTTGCACTTTTTTTTTGAGTGTAGGTGCCTACTAGTAGTGTTTGTCCTGGCTTGTCTGAAGTTAGAAGAGTATACAAATCAATAGCCAGTCTGGAGGTGGGTTGGGCAGAGTGGAAACAGATTGCAGAATTTCAGTTAGATCACTAGCAGTTTATCTTGTAGGACATTTATAAAGGTCCAGAGAAAGGCATGAGACAACCAAATTCTCTTTATGGTTCCTGAGAATGGCTGATATTCTACCTGTTTCATTCTTTTTTTCTTAGGACTTTGTCATTCCTTCCATTTCTTATTTAGGCTATTTAGTCTGATGATATACCTAGCAATGGGTAGCTCAGTTAATTGTTGACTGAATTGAATTGCTATTAATAAAAAAATTAATAATTAGTGAGAATCATCATTTCAGACAGATTAGTCAAGTTAATCTCTAGATTTTCAGCAGCTACTGGTCCCAGCATCTATCTACGGGCTGAAAACTATGTTGTACCTATCTGTCTTACAGGTATTAGAGATACAATACAATAGCAGAGTTGGAAGGGACCTTGTAGGTCTTCTAGTCCAACCCCCTGCGTGGGCAGGAACCTTATACCATTTCAGACAAATGGCTATCTAACATCTTTTTAAAGACTTCCAGGGTTGGGGCATTCACAACTTCTGGAGGCAAGCTGTTCCAGAGGTTAATTGTTCTAACTGTCAGGAAATTTCTCCTTAGTTCTAAGTTGCTTCTGTCCTTGATTAGTTTCCACCCATTGCTTCTTGTCCTACCCTCAGGTGCCTTGGAGAATAGTTTGACTCCCTCTTCTTTGTGCACCTCTGAGATATCGGAACACTGCTATCATGTCTCCCCTGGTCCTTCTCTTCATCAAACTAGACATACCCAGCTCCTGCAACCGTTCTTCATATGTTTTAGTCTCCAGTCCCCTAATCATCTTGGTTGCTCTTCTCTGCACTCTTTCCAGAGTCTCCACGTCTTTTCTACATTGTGGCGACCAAAACTGTATGCAGTATTCCAAGTGTGGCCTTACCAAGGCATTATACAGTGGCATTAACACTTCACGTGATCTAGATTCTATCCCTCTGTTTATGCAGCCTAGAACTGTGTTGGCTTTTTTGGCAGCTGCTGCACACTGCTGGCTTATATTTAAATGGTTGTCCACTAGGATTCCAAGATGACAAGCTTAAATAAATAAGATCACATTTCTGATTTAGTACTTCACACATTAAAAAATTAGATATGGTTATCTAATAGTACTGTATTATGCTTAAGATATGCTTTCCAAATATGTTGGATAATATATAAAGGCGCTAAATCCAAACTTCTTTCATGCCACTAGATTGTGGTAGACTGTTCAGGTAGTCCTCAACTTAAAACATTTCTTTTAGTGATCATTCAAAGTTACAACGGCATTGAAAAAAGTGACTTATGACCGTTTTTCACAGTTATGACCTTTATAGCATCCCCATGATCATGTGATCAAAATTCAGATGCCTGGCCATTGGTTCATATGTATGACTGTTGCTGTGTCCCAAGGTCACGTGATTCCCCCTTTGTGACCTTCTAAGAAAGAAAGTCAATGGGGAAGGCAGATTCACTTAACAACCGGGTTACTAACATATCAAATGCAGTGATTCACTTAACAGTCATAGCAAGAAAGGTCATAAAATGGGGCAAACCTCACTTAATAAATGTCTCACTTAGCAGAAATTTGGGGCTCAATTGTGGTCATAAGTCGACAAATACCTGTATTTCTGCAAATAATAGGGAATATTTGATTGTTTTAAATAATGATCCCATACATGCTCACAGCCTAAAGATGAAGGCCAAAGTCCTGCAGTGTTGCTGTCTTTTAAGTGTTTAACAACTGATTGTCTCAGAATATTTGAGAGAAACCAGGTTTTAACCCCTAATACAGGTTTATCCAGATAGCTGAATTTTATATACATTTTCTGTGTATACCAAGCAGAGAGAAAAAAACAGAGTGCCAAGAACAAAACCATCACCCATTACCATTCTAAAAAAATGAACTTAGTTTCATGTGTTAAACTTAACATATTAAATTTGTTTAGCATGACAGGAAATTAAAGTACTATTTGCCCCCTGACCTTATTATCAAAGGAACTGGTGTTATTGGGGGGTGTTCCTTATTGGAGTAAAGCAATTGGGGACAAGTTGTTCCTACCAGCAGGTTGTATGATTAAAATTATATATTAATTTTTGGAGGCTGTAACCTGGTGAGGGAGGTTTCCAATTTCTAAAACTTTTTAATGACAGCCTATTGAACTCTTATTAATAATTAAAAACTCATTAATCATGTATGATTCTGATTATTTAGCTCTGCCTTAAGAAGGGGTTGACCTTTAATGTCCTCTCTGTGCAATTAGATCGTTTGTTATTTGAAGTAGAAAAAGCTTTGCTTTGTTTCTTGTTTGTATGATTCAATTGTTCTCAAAATACTAACATTGACTTTGAAAATAAAAAAGGAGAGAAAATAAGCTTTATCAGTGACTGGCAAATGTTGCTGGCATGCCCGCTTCACATATCTGTTACTTTAAAAGGTCACTGTGTATATTTAATAGTACATCTAGAAATATCTAATTTTAAAAAGGAAATTACAATCTTTGGAACATTAATCTGTATACTGTGAAGAGGAAACCAAATTGAAAATGCTACGAGTTTGAAGATCTTGCTCTTTGATGAGAAACACTGTAGGTATGAAAAATAGAAAATGAAAATTTTATCTCTTGTCTCTTGTTCTCCCCCCCCCCCCCATTCCTTTAAAACTCTGTGTCCAACATTGGTATTATAATTTAAGGACAGAAACTGAATGTGTCCAGAAAGAACCATGCAATTTATGAAGGGCCTCTTTTTTTCTTGTTCTTTTGAAAATTGTATTGCATACTTGTTTTTACTATATGCATCCGTAGTCACCATAGAATTGAGAATCATTATAAATTTATAGAATAGAACAGAATAAATTTTAAGAAAAGTATTAATGTGTTTGAAAGTGGTGTTAATTAATTAATTAGAACACAATTAATGTGTTCTAAGGCCTGGCCTTGAGTTTGACACCCCTGCTTTAGAGTGTAGGATTCTTTTTCTGGTTCTTTTTTAGATGTGAGGCTACTTAATCAGAGATACGATGAAGTAATTTTCTGGATTGCAGATTCTGTATTCTGCAATCCAGAACTTGGTTGCTTTCTTTGGAGACATTTCATTACCCAACTACTGACCCATCCCGAAAAGAAGCTCTAGTATGTTTTTGAATGCATGTGCTCAAATTCAAAATTAGCCCCTATTAAATTAGCCCCAATTAAGGCCCTGCCAGGTTGCAGGGGGTGGGTTGAGGTAAAAATTAAGATACAGTGGTGATGGGGGGGTGGAGCTCCCCTACTTAACCAGGCCTCACACATCCCAACACCTTTCTCACTTTCTTCCGTGGCCGCTTCATCTGTGGCCCAGTTCTTTAGTGGCCGCTTGCCACTGCTCACACGTGTTGCTCCTGGCCTCTATTTCGCCATCAGAGCCTTCCGGAAAGCCCTCTGCAACCAAGAAATGAGGTCAGTATTGATGTGTTGTCAGCCATCAGAGCCTTCTGGAAAGGCCTCTGCAGCTGATAACAGAACTCCAGATCGATCCGGAGATGTGTGTGAGAGGTGGTAAGTGGCCGCAGAAGTGGGCTGGCATGGGCTCCTGCTGGGTGGGGCTGTCGCAGTGTTGAGGTGAGTCAATAATTAGACCCACCTGAAAAGTAGCCCTAGCTGTTTTTTCGGGGGTCAAAAGAAAATAAGACCAAGTCCTCTTTTCAGGGAAACACGGTAGGTAACAACATCAGTCCTACTACCACTGGTGATATTATCTAGTTGGGTAATGAAACTTCTATAAGAAAACAATCAAGCTCAGAGAGCATCAAGAATCAGTATATTTTCTACTGATTCTGTATACTGTAGGGAGCGGGACTAAATAAGCTTCTAGCTCCCTTCTCATTCTCATGCTAGAATTCCTTATAAAAGATATTATGGATTTATGGTGGATAAGCTTCCTGAAAGATAGATTCCTGGTACAGCCTGCCATTCTCATGAAATATTAAAAGTATATTTTTAGTTAATACAAATACAGCACAATATCTTTCTGGGTCTGACCAGTCCTAAGCATATGGAATAAAATGCTTGGCCGAATCCTCTGCCACCTTGAAGACAAATGGATGAAAAATGAGATCTCTAAAATTAAAACAGTTTGGAAAACATTTTCATATTATGTTGGTTAATATGCTTCACATGGGACTAGCTGTGAGAAAGTGTTCTGCCCCTCTGCCAGCTGCTGATAGAGTCCCTAGTGGAAATTCTCTGTGCTACTGTTGAGCTGTTCCTTTATTGGAAAGTGGATAATAGTACACACATTTTGTGCACTGAATGACTCAGTCTCATTTTCTATCTCTTTCCTCTCCAGACATGGAAGGGTCTTATCAATGACCCTGGAGAATTGTTGTCAATATGTAGAAAATACTTGCTGAATGCATAATCTGTCTGATTCCATATAAGGAAGTTTTCTGTATTCATGTGATGTGATATTGTAATTGTAAGTGGCTTCTTTACCTTTTTAAAGTCTGCTCGTTGAAGGTGGTACTCATTTATTGACTGATATTGCTGTCTACTGGCTTCTGAAAAACTACTTGGAAAGAGCAGCAATCTGAAAGTGTGTATTCAGCAAAGGAGAAAAAGTAATAAACCCAGGGAAATGGACATTAAAAGGGACTTGTATAGAAAATTGAATACCAAGGAAGTGTGTGTACCATCAGGTAGCTAATATGCCGAAAGAAAGTTAGGAGGGCTAAAGTACAAAAGAATCTTAGATGCACAAAGGAAGTCAATAACAACAATCTGGCTTTTGGAGGCTATGTCAGAAAGAAAAGGAGGAAAAAGAAAAGGATGGGCTGTTTGCAAAGAGAAAATGATAAGTTAGTAATATTTATTTTATTTTATTCATTTCTTTTCTTTTTTATTTGGCTGCTCTCTTACTCTCAGTGACTCTGGGCAGCTTACGGTTAATAAAAAACCCAATATAAAAGAATAAAAAGCAATAACCCCTTATTCCCCTCATCCTGCTACACAATACACAATCAAACGAGCCACTTGACGGGCTTCATCCCACTCTGGGTTCCCCTGGCTCATTGGCAGAACCAGGTCTTCAGGCTCTTGTGAAAGAGGGTCAAAATGGAGGCCAATCTAATTTCTGTGGGGATGATGTTCCAAAAGGAGGGAGTCACCACAGGGCAGTGGTGGGTTTCAAATCGAGGACACAACAGGCGTGGCTTGGCAGTCATGTGACAGGGTGGGAGTGGCCACCTTTTAAAATGTGGTGAAACTCATTTAACAATGCTCTTGCTTAGCAACCAAAATTTTGGACTCAATTGTGATGATAAATTCTTTCTTTCTTTCTTTCTTTCTTTCTTTCTTTCTTTCTTTCTTTCTTTCTTTCTTTCTTTCTTTCTTTCTTTCTTTCTTTCTTTCTTTCTTTCTTTCTTTCTTTCTTTCTTTCTTTCTTTCTTTCTTTCCTGTTGGGTCACTGGCAGCGGTGGGCCAGATTTACTTCCAGGTACGCCGGTGGAACCCTCTTTCACCAGTTCTCTAAATTTCACCAACCGGCTCTCGCGAGTAGGTGCGAGCCTGCAGAAACCCACCACTGCCACAGGGACTCCCTCTACTTGGTCCTCTCAGATATATCTCTTTAGGAGATGGGACCTGCAACATTCCTTGCCTCCTCACTTTAGTGGGTCTGGTGGATAATAATTAATAATAATAATTTATTAAATTTATAAACCGCCCCCTCTCCCCGAAGGGACTCGGGGCGGTGACGATTAGGGAAAGCACAGAAAGTAGAGTTTCTCCAACTCTACTTTTCTTCCACCCTTCTTCATGATGGGAAACTGTTCTAATGGACTGAGGTAATTTGATAAGGATAGGATGGTGCCAAAATAATAGGAGATGAGACTATATCATTGTTCAACTTCTACTTTGCTTCAATCCTCAGTCCAGCAAAACAGTTGATAAAAGCAGGGAGTGGCAAACCAAGATAAGTAAAAGGAGAGGTAGAAAGTAAAAGGAGAGGTAGAAATCCTGAATAAATTATTAATTTTAATTGTTATTTTTAAATTAATTGTAAATTTAAATTGTAAATTGTCGATTGGGTTATTGGATTTCTTATTTAATCTTTTTAATTTTTGTATTATGTGTTTCTATGTTGTACGCCACCCTGAGTCCTTCAGGAGAAGGGCTGCATATAAGTCCAATAAAACCAAACCAAACCAAACCAAAACAAGATTCCCATGAATGAGTTAAAGTCCAGAACTCTTGAAAGAGCAAAATAACTTTTTGTTCCAATGATATTTTTACCAACTATCTATTGAAACGGATTTTCTGCTGCTTTGACCTTGTACTCCTCTTACTTTCTCCTTGTTTGCAATATTGTAATTTTGTTGCATTTATTTCTCCCCCCCCCCCCCCAATCGTGTGTAATTCTTTTATTCGTGCTTTTTCAAGTGGCATTTCAGGATCAACCTATTTGATGAAAAGTCTACTATCCTAACATAAAACTACCTGTTATTGCAAAGTGATTTGGGATTTGTTTTAAGGCAGGGGTCCCCAACCTTTTTTTCACCAGGGACCGGTTTCATTTTAAAGAAAATTCTGCGGACCGGCTGAGTGGCTCAGCAGTCATGTGACTGGGTGGGCGTGGCCAACTTGGAAAATGTGAAACTCACTTAACAATGATCTTGGTTAGCAACCAAACTTTTGGCCTCAACTGTGGTCATAAGTTCTTTCTTTCTTTCTTTCTTTCTTTCTTTCTTTCTTTCTTTCTTTCTTTCTTTCTTTCTTTCTTTCTTTCTTTCTTTCTTTCTCTCTCTCTCTCTCTCTCTCTCTCTCTCTCTCTCTCTTTCTTTCTCTTTCTTTGTCTCTGTCTCTTTCTTTCTCTCGCTATTTCTTACTCTCTTTCCCTTTCTCTCTTTCTTTCTCTTTCTTTCTTTTTCTCTTTCCCTCTTTCTCTCTCTTTTTCTTTCTCTCTTTCTGTATCTTTTTCTGTCTTTCTTTCCTTTCTGTCTCTTTCTCTCTGTCTATCTTTCTCTCCCTCCCTCCCTCTCTCTGTCTCTCTATGTGTGTCTGTCGTCGTCGTCCCCCCCCCCAGTCTCCTCAGCCCGTCCGCCGTGCTTGGTCACTCGTTCGCTCGGTCAGGCTCCGTGGCTGGGTAGGAGCCGGGCTGCAGGGCTGGAGAGGAGGGGGCAGCCCATTGGGCAGAGCGCGCGGGAGAACGCAGGAGGATGGTGGGGGCTCTTCCTCCACCCTCGTCGACGGAAGGACTCCTGTGCGCCGCCGGAGCAACCTCCCTACGGCTGCCAGTTCCCTCCCCCGTCCGCGGAGCCTCCGCAGCCCCTGGAAGAAAACGAGTGGCCGGCATGCCAGCAGGGGAGGGAATCGGAGTCCCTCCGTCGACGAGGGAGGAGGAAGAGCCACACTCCAACGGCGCGAACAGCCGTGCCTGCGTTCTCCCGTTCGCTCTGCTCAAGGGGCTGCCCCCTTCTCCCTCCCTCCTCTTCTCCAGCCCTGCGGCCCGGCTCCCACCCAGCCACGGACCGGCACCGGTCCACGGCCCGGGGGTTGGGGACCCCTGTTTTAAGGAACGCAACCAGTTTATGAGAACATTGTTTTAGCCTTTGCTGTTGAACTGAGAAAGCACTCTAGAATACATGTAATGTTGTCCCCCGGATATTCGTTGTGGGAGAGGGTTACAGAAGATGAACAAGTTATATTTCAGGGAAGCTTGTTCACAGTTAACTTTTAGTTGAGGAATTCTTAGATTCAGAGTATTTCTGGGATTTTGTGGAACATGAAAATGACTGCAATCAGTTCTTTTGAAGTTAAATATTCTTCCATTCCTTGTACCTCCTAGAACATCAGTTCTGTTATAGAAAAACATGTCTATTATGCATGGATATTTTCTTGTACTCTTCTCATAAATGTGAGTTTTATGCATGTTAAACAGTTGCTATCAAAACATACCCATAATTTTGAATGCCATTTAGTATCTTTATAATGAAGTGAGATCATAGACATAGGTATTCTCTTGTGCCTTTATCATTAAGCTGTTCTTTCTTAATCTTCAAAAGGATATTGAAAAAGCAGTTTTGGCCAAGTTCCAATCACTGAAGGACTGGCAGAAGAGATTAACCTGCAGTAGAATGTACAATGCAGAGAATTTAGATGTCTGACCCGGTTTACTCAGAATTGTATAAATGTTAATTTATAAAGGTATAAAGTATTATTGGAATGAATAACCTGGTTGAACAGTATAATGCACATTTGCTTATGTAAAGAATAAATCCATATTATTACTGTTCCCTTCACAGTATCTTTGCATGTGTTACACTGAAAACTCTTCATGCAACAAGTTTGAAGTCAGTGTAATTGAGGTGTTAATTATTCATGATTCAATCATGATTAAAATGTTTAGAAAATAGTTTGATTAGGAGTTCCACATTTAGGATCCAGATGTCAATGGAACATGCTAATGGTTATTTGCAAATGAAGTTGGAATTGTGATTCTTCTAGTTAGAATCATTATAGAGAATGTCTGAAAGAAGGGAATAGAATGTGAGCAATCTTGTTCATCTGGAGAGCACTATTGTTGGTCAAATGATTAATTGTGAGTGGGTGATATAGCCCTTTTGAGACATGAATTATATAGAAATAGATTGCATTGTGATTAATATGACTGCATAGCTTATACATTTTTAAATTTGTTAATATTGTTTCCATGCATTTTTTCATTAAGTTCTGAGAAGAGACAATTTGCTGTAGTGGTTAAGGTAGAATGATATAGCTTTGTTGTAAGATTATTCTGGATGAAATATTGAGGGTTTCCATCATAATCTAATTTGATAGCATTTTGACTGGGTCCTGTTCTTCCCAACCAATAATATTGTTACCCTCATATTATATTCATCTGAGCCCTATTTGAATATTGAAATTCTTGATGGTTCAACCTCAGTTGGGACTTCAAAGACTGGTAATTTTGTAAATATTTGTTTGCCTCTGAAATGTCCGTGGCCCAGGCTGGGATTGAACATTTTTCGCAACCAGTTCTCTGCCAGGTTGCTGGGTGGGCGTGGCCATGGGGACGTGGTGTAGTCAGCTTCCTGCACCATGGCGGGGGGGGGGTGTTTCACATTCCCCAGGCTCTGGAGGCTTTCCTTGAACTTCCGGGAGGGTGAAAATGGCCTCTTCTGGAGGCCCTCCAGAGGCCAGAAACGGGCCCATTTCCAGACTTCCTGTAGGCCCATTTTTTGCTCTCCCAGAGCCTCTGTGCCGGTCCTGCACTTTCCTGGCATCCAAAAGAGGCCACGTGGCGACTCCTGGGGAGGGCAGAGTGGGGGTGGCAGGGTCAGCCAGTCCTTGCAACTACCAGTTTGGCGAACCAGATTAAAATTAACATCCGGTTCACCTGAACCGGCCCAAACCGGCTGAATCCCACCCTATCTGTGGCTTATATATTTTGAGCTTAATTTATTTTATTCTTTTATGTAGTGTTATAATACACATTGCTTCTGTTGAGATGTTTAAATCATAGTAACCTGTTTTAGTGTCATGGGCTATAATGAGTTAGAAATTGAATGTAAATGATTTTGTTATTGAGGAGCTGATTCTTTAAAGGAAGGGAAAAGTATTGAAAGATGAGAAGAGCGGAAGCTGGATCATTAGGTCAGCATCTCTTGTTCCTTCTTAGTTTATATTTGCAAGCAAGTGAAATTTTATACTAAAGGAGAAAAATACGTAGTAGATGCCTAGTGTCTAAAATCTGCTTTTTCATGGTTTCATGGTTTTTCATGGTTTCAAGATCAATCAATGCAAAAAATAGGAAACTAGCAGATTTGAAAATGGCAATTTTTGTACATGGATATAATTTTTATTTAACTATAGTGTGCTAAAGGAGAATAGAAAATGAGAATGTTTCATAATTGATGTATGCAATTGACTGATGATTAATACAAATAAATTGGTGTAGGTCACATAGAACAACATGGTCCCTGATCACAGTAAAATATATATTTTTGTTTTTATGTTTTTAGAAAGCATATCTGTCTTTCAGCTTATTGTGTTTGTAGTCTTCTGTTCTTCAGAGAAGGTCGATATGACTATTCTGGGCTTGAATCATTTTATTCCTGCAATCAAATAGAGCTGGGCTGGAATCAGCTTGTTCTGGACCTTTCTGCTTGAGTAGGTAATCTTCAATAGTCATTAAAGCTCCTGATACACCCTAGGATAAAGCCATCATAATTCTTCAGACACTACTTTTCTTGCTCCCTTTCTACTTCTTCTGTAAGTGATGGCAGTGCCGGGTCTTCCCAACAACAAACAAGAATGGGTGGGAGTGTCAAGGAACAGGGATCAGTCTGAAAATGCTGGGACCGCATTATGTTGCCACATTTAAAGCTCTTTTGCCTATTCATGTCACTTTATTCAGCAGGGATTTGGTACTCAGGATGCCCTAAATCAGTGATGGCTAACCTTTTTTGGCTTGCGTGCCAAAAGCAGAGGGAGTGTAGGGGGGTTGTGCTTGGGTATGCCACACCCATAATGCTATCTGCGTGACCCTGTGCTTTTGGTGTGCTTTTTTCGCCCTCCCCAGGCTCCAGAGGCTTTCTAGGAGACTGGGGAGGGTGAAAATAACCTCCCCCCGCACCTCCAGAGGCTTCAAGAGCTTCCCTGAAGCCTCCAGAGGGCGAAAAACGGCCTCAAAAGAAGGCCTAAATCATCTGGCCAGCGCACACATGCGTGCTGGAGATGACAGGGCAACACCTTGCTTGCCCTAAGAAATGGTTCTGCATGCCACCTGTGGCACCCGTGCCATAGGTTCACCATCACGGCCCCAGTTTCCCACCATTTTTGGCTTCTTGGGTCAGCCACAGCATTTTGCATGGAGGGGAGAGGGAATGGGTTTGGATGCTGAATCCAATACCACACATGCACGCCCGCCTCCTGCACTGTCTGGTTTTCAACCGACTCAACCAGGAGGTTGGGGACCCCTGCCCTAAATGGCAATTGAGTTCAATTGCAGTGATATTGGATTTGAGAGTCCACATTTATATTTTGGTGGGGAGATATTCTTGATTTGAACAGTGAGGCACAGGGCCCGACAACAGCTTTTTATTTTTATTTTCTTTTGGTTCCAAGTCCTAGGTACAATAAAAGGTGTCTAAGGATTATTTATTTCAAGATTTTAACAAACTGTATAAAACAAAGCTGAAAGGAATTCCCAAGTCTTTTGCTGAGAACTGTTTTCCCCAATGAATAATTTGTAGGGGTCATTTGTCATTATGCGCAGGGTAGAAGCAATGACAAAGCCAAGCCCCATTTTGCTTCTGACTCTGTCGTTTTTTAGTGTCTCTTTTGTCCTCTTTACTCTTTGGCTTCTTTTGCTAAAGGTATAAGCTAAATGGGGCAGTGAGCTTTTGAGAGGTGACATGGGTTGATAGCTCCAGCCTTAGATAGTGATATACCTTAATAAAATTTGCCATTCCAAGCCACAAAATGGAAGCAAAGTGGAATGGCTTTAATTACAGGTTATTTTCTTTTCTTTTTTTTGTGAAAAAAAGTTTTATTGGTTTTTACAAATTTTTAAAAACAGGAAAAGGCTATAAGGTATTAAAGAGATATTTTGAGGACATCTATGTCAGAGGTGTCGGCCCCCTCTGAGGCTTCATACAGAAAAAAAAGATAATACAATAAATTTTTCATTTACAGGTTGTTTTCTATCCCCCTAATATCTAGATGCTTTTATTTTATTTTATTAAAAAATTTATTATTACTTTATTTTTATTCTTCGTGTGTTTGGTGCTATTTTAAGGTACTTAATACAGTTAGCATGATGTAGAAGGAGATTTATTCAAGAAGGCATTAGCCCTTGGATACAATTTCCAGATGTCAGTTTTAGCATAAGATTGCTTCTCTTATCTAAAAAGAATCTTAAGGCTGTGCCTTGGGTCAGTTATTTTTAAAGTGGGGTTGTTTTCTGTTCTCTTCTCAGTAGTCTGTTGTCACTCTTTTTGATAACTCATAGTTGGCCTGGAGATATTCCTTGTGGTGTAATCAGGCAGGGCATATTTTGCCCTTTGTGCGCTTACAACTAGATAACATTGGGGCACACTGAAGATGCACTGTTGCAGTCAGAAGGTGGAGGCGGGGCGAAGAAAGATGGTTGCATCCCAATTAGAATACCTCCAGTCAATCAATTTGTAGTGGTCAGCTGTAGCTGTAATGGATGGACAAGGAAAGGGGAATGGCATAAAGAGTGATGTGTGAGAAAGAAGTGGGAAAAGGTAGAAGACTTTTGGTGGTTTGATATAGGAGGCATTATTTAATTATCGCAGCATGGCCTGTGAAGTTATAAAGGAAAAGGAGCACTGGCGTGGATGGGTATGAGAGTTTGGCCATTCAAACTGCTAGATGTGTTAATGTTGCTATGGAACAGCCTAAAATCAAAAGTTAAGAAAGCAATCTGTAGCAGTGATGATATTTGACCTTTTTGAAATAATAGTTTGTAGAGTGTACTGATTACAGAGTCACCTTTCCCTTGTATTCATCTTCATTTCATGTATACATAATCATATTTATACTTATATCTGTTATCTAATTCATTCTGGATGAAATAAAATAAATAAGTAAATATTTTAGTTTTATGGCCTTTCCCTTTTTGTATCCAAATCTCCTAGTCATCTTCCTAATCAAGATCCACCAGTCACGAGGATGTTGTATTTCTTCCATAACAAAACAGCAAATCAAAGTTAGGGTTGGGTAGAGAGGATTGTTTGCCCTATTTTATGGGTTGTAGTGAGTTCTACTCCGATGAGGAGGCTTCAAGGCCTTAGCATGTGTGCTGGAAAGTAGTTGCATCCACTTGGCACAAGGCTGGCACTATGTCACTAAATCCATCCTTGCACAATAGGATTACATGTGTTCGTGGAAGCTTTTGTGCTCTGTATTTTAAAATCCTATTCCAGAATCCTATAGAATAGAGACAATTTAATCTTTTGTTCTATTTTTGGAGTGGGATTTATTAATTCTGTTCATTCAGATAGTTATTTAGAATAAAAATTGACATAAGAAATGATTGAGCAAACGTTCAGTGTGTTCTATTTATCAAAAGTGCCCTTAAGCGCCCTAATATCCTCTGGAGGGGACTACATTTCCCATTCTCAGAAGAGATTTAAATGCCAGGAATCTCTTGACCAATCATTCAGGGAAGTAACATAGACTGTTCAGAGTTGCTTTTGCTACATATAAAAATGTGTAGTCATCTTAGCAGATTTGCATGAACGAAAAACCAAAATAAAACACAAGATTTCAAAATAATGAATGGCCCCTCCCTATAGATTGTATTCTGGCATTTCTAGTCCCTGAACAAATGTAAGTCTATTTCAGCCACAGTCTGAAAAGCAATTTACTGCAGCTCAGAAAACAGATTGCAGCTTTTCATCCATTAAAAAGGATGCTTCTTTGAAGATTATCAAGAAATGAACTTAATAATCTTTTGGAAACAGGAGGTTGTGGTGCTTCCTTAAATAATTTGTAATACATGGCAGGACGAGAAGGGAACCTGGGGCAAAAGGTTAAACTCATCTTGATTTACTGCTAATCTCTTATCTTGTCTAAATGGTAATTTTGGGGGAAAATATTGCACTGAATTGCTATCTTGTGAGATGACTGTTATTTAATGAAATAGAATACTTTTTATTTTATTTAATGAAATAGAATGGGGATTTTGCTGTATCCTTCTCCTGCCAAGCGCACATAGCCAAGCCCATAGAACCATTAGTAAATGTTTCTAATGGTTCTATGGGCTTGGCTATGTGCCATTAGTAAATGTTGGTTCCGGTTCCGGCTCCAGCGGCGACGGGCGAGCCTAGCGCTCGCTCGCCGCTTTGTTGCTTTTTCTGCCCCCCCACGGGGGCGAGACGCCCCTTTTTTGGGGGTCTCCCGTAGGGCCGGCTCGACAGGGACGCCCCCCCTCACGGCGGTGGGGGAAGCGACCCTTGTCCTCGGCCTAGGTGAAGGAGAACATGCGGGGGGTTCTCCCTTCGCCTAAGGAGGACGGCGCCATTCACATCCATGTAGAGGGCTAAACGTCGATGTCGGAAGGCTTTCCGAGGCTTCAGCTGCAAGGGGAGAGTGAGTGTTCAAGAACTTGTTTTTTCTTACTGTCAGCCGGGCTGAAAGGACTGGGAGGGGGGTGTTTGTTTTTAAAAAAAACCCCTCGGACTTAAGCGGCACTTGGAAATGGTTCCTCGTGGCGAGGAGCGGAAATCTTTAATCCGGACTGTTTGCGTTATTTATTTTATTTTATTTTATTTTATTAAATTTATACCCCGCCCTTCTCCTTGTTAGGACCCAGGGCGGCGCACAGGCATTATATAAAACCATAAATACAATATACATCAATTAAAAATATATTAAATTAATTCACCCGTGCTAAAACCCGTTATTAAGACCATAACCAAATTATAATTTATATTTAAAAGTCAGACGTGGGGGGCTATCCTAGGCCGGCTTGTTGGAATAAGTACGTCTTAAGACATTGGCGGAAGAGGCGGAGGTCCGAGGTAGTGCGAAGGTCGGGGGGTAGGTCGTTCCAGAGGGCCGGGCCCGCCACAGAGAAGGCTCTTCCCCTGGGTGTCGCCAGCCGGCATTGCCCGGCCGACGGCACCCGGAGTAAGCCCGCTCTGTGGGAGCGGACCGGACGAAGGGATGTATGGGGCAGGAGGCGGTCTCGTATATAGCTAGGCCCCGAGCCATGGAGCGATTTAAAGATGGTGATCAACAGCTTGAAGCGCACTCGAAAGGCCACAGGCAGCCAGTGCAGCTCGCGCAGGAGAGGTGTTACGTGGGCTTGCCTAGAGGCACCCATAACCACCCGCGCGGCCGCATTCTGCACTAACTGCAGCCTTCGAGTGCACCTCAAGGGGAGCCCCATGTAGAGAGCGTTACAGTAATCCAGCCGAGATGTCACGAGTGCTTGAGTGACTGTGCGAAGGGCCCCCCGGTCTAGTAAGGGGCGCAACTGGCGTATCAGGCGAACCTGATAGAACGCCCCCCTGGCCACGGCCGCCACATGGTCCTCCATGGACAGCCGGGAATCCAGAAGGACGCCCAAGTTGCGCGCCCTCTCCACGGGGGCAAGATGTTCACCCCCAATGGCCAGTGTTGGATTTATCTGGCTAAACCGGGGTGCCGGAAACCATAGCCACTCAGTCTTGGACGGGTTGAGTTTGAGTTTGTTACTACCCATCCAGATCCGTACGGCCTCCAGACACCGGGACAGCACCTCGACGGCATCGTTGGGGTGGTTTGGGGTGGATATGTACAGCTGGGTGTCATCAGCGTACAGATGGTACTCCACCCCAAAACCACGGATGATCTCGCCCAGTGGCTTCATGTAGGTGTTGAACAGAAGTGGCGAGAGGACCGACCCCTGAGGAACCCCACATGTGAGGGGCCTCGGGGCCGACCTCTGCCCTCCTGCCAACACCCATTGCGACCGACCAGAGAGGTAGGATGAGAACCACCGTAAAACGGTGCCTCTCAGCCCCAACCCCCCCAATCGGTGCAATAAGATACCATGGTCGATGGTATCGAAAGCCGCTGAGAGGTCTAACAGGACCAGGATAGAGGAGCAACCTCTATCCCGAGCCCTCCAGAGATCATCCACCAACGCGACCAATGCCGTCTCGGTACTGTGACCGGGCCGGAAGGGAAAGTGGATTGCGGCTTGCTTGCAACAATGTTTCTAGGTCTGGCTGACACAATTTCTCTCACTACTTTCTCCTGCGGGCTCTGAGCTGGGTGGTGGAAAATGGCTTCTCTTTGTTCCTGAGTGACTATTTTGTTTATGGAAAATTTTCAGCGTCTCTTTGCAATTTGGACTATCTCTGGCTTTTAATGAAGAAATTTTTTTCTTTTGGATTTGTGATTTCTTTTCTGGAGTACCTTCGCTATTATACCTATTGAGTTGGAAAATTGTTTCTCTCTTGGTTTCTGAATTTTACAACGTTACAACCTTGATCAGAACTTTTGGCTCCCGGTCAGCCTCACCAACCCCACCCTGAAAACGCCATTTTAATGGCACTGACTTTAACAGTTAATCATGGCTCAAGAAACAGCACTGGCAAGCTTAGAACAAAGGATGACTTCTCTTGAAACTGTTATACAAACTTTGGTACAAGAAATTCAGGCCCAGAGGGCAGAAAACATCAATTTCAAGAAGGAGTTATTGGACACACGGAAGCAAGTGCTGGAGAATACGCAGAAGAATGAAGAATTGGAAGGGGGGTTGGCGGGGGTTAAGGGAGAGATTAAAAATGTTACTAAAGAGGTTGGGGAAACAAATGGGCATGTGTCTAGGATTGATATGGAAAGAATGACATATTTTTTGAGATTTCAGAATGTTCCTGAGGAACCTGGTGAATGCCTCCCTGATCTTATGAGCACGATTTTAGCAGACTATTTACAAAAAACTAAAGATGAGATCAGGGGGGACATTGACCTAGCCTATAGGATTAACTCAGCATATGCCAGGATAAATGAAGTGCCTAGAGAGATACATGTGAAATTTGTTAGAAGGTCAACCAGAGAGGAAATCCTGAACAACAGAGAGAAAGTCCATTAATCTATCAACGCAAAACGGTTGCTATCTTGAAGCAGATCCCTAGAAAGATTAGAGATGCAAGAAGGAAATTTTCCTTCTTGTCTAAAACATTGTTTGAGCATGGGATTTGGTTCAAGTGGGTGACACCCGAAGGGATGCTGGTGTTCTGGGAAGGAGGAAGAGTGAGGATTAAAACAGTTGCTGAAGCGGAAGCCTTTCTTAAAAAACATTCCTCTATCCTGGGGGAAGATCCAGGGGGGACGGAGGGGGCCACGGCCCCGCCTACTGGGGGCCTGGAAGGAGAAAAAGAAGATTCAATTGCCAAGAGACTTAGATCAAAAAAATAACTTTGCCTTGACTTTTCTTGTGAACAACTTTGCATAATATTTGTATTTGGATTTTTTGTAAAAGACTGACAGTATAGAAATGAGAATTTAGATATATGTACACGCTTTCACTTTGTAGTGTGATGAAAAATGTCTCTATTTTAATTGTTATTAATGTATTTTGAGGTCCCGGAAGAGCCGACGACTTCGATGTGAATGTTCTCAAAATTTCTTTGTATCCCTTACCCCATCCTATAGAAAAAATGTAAAACCAATAAAACTTTTTCAATATATATATAAAAAAAAAGAACCATTAGTAAATGTTTTTGAATCCCACCACTGACCCACCACTAGTTTTTCTTCTCTCTCTACATGGGGCTCCCCTTGAGGTGCACCCGGAGACTTCAGCTGGTCCAGAATGCAGCCGCGCGAGCAATTATGGGAACCTCAAGGTTTACCCACGTAACACCGCTCTTGCGCGAGCTGCACTGGCTGCCTGTCGTCTTCTGGGTGCGCTTCAAGGTGCTAGTCATCATCTTTAAAGCGCTCCATGACTCGGGACCTAGCTATCTGCGGGATCAGATCCTGCCTCATACATCCTCATGGCCGATTCGCTCCCACAGAGAGGAACTTCTCCGGGTGCCGTCCACTAGACTTTGTCAGCGGGCGACGCCCAGGGGAAGGGCTCTCTCTGTGGCGGGCCCAGTCCTCTGGAACGACCTTCCCCCCGACATTAGAACAACTACGGACCTCCGCTCCTTCCGTCTAAAATTAAAAACACACCTTTTCTGCTTGGCCGGCCTAGGGTAGTCTCCCTATCTATGGGTTTTTTTAGTAAATTTAATTGGGAATTTTAGTGAACGTCAATTGGGAATTTTAGCACAGGAATAATGTTTAATTTGCCTTTTAATTATGTATGTATATTTGTATATGTATATTTATTGTCTTTTATTTTCCCTGTGCACCGCTCCGAGTCCCCTGGGGGAGAGGGAGCGGTCTATAAATTAAAGATTATTATTATTATTATTATTATTATTATTATTATTATTATTATTATTATTATTATTATTATTATTATTATTATTATTATTATTATTATTATTATTATTATTATTCTATGTGCTACTTCCAGAATTCTGTGGTGATCTTCTCAGCTGCTTATAGCCCATTGCCTCAAAGTCAGGCTCAATATCTGCTACCCTGGAGGTCTGAACATGAAGATCAGTTGTAGAGAAAAAAATAATATTTTAAGATGGGTTTTACTTTCTTATCTTTAAGTAGTACACATTCTCAAATTTTATTATTAGCATAATACATCAGAAATATTGTTGCTTAGGAACCAGAAATCCCAAATCTCCTTGAATGCATGGAATCACTTCACCTTCTTTTTAGAGTATAGCTTTATGGTGTGCTCAATATCCATGTTTTTAAATTACAGAGTTAGCTTAGTGCAATGCTTATGAACATAAATGATGGGATTTGCTTACATCAGATGTGATAGCAACTGATTTAGTTCTTTTAAAAGAAAGTAGACAAATTCATGAAGGATAAGAACATCAGAGGCTTGATAGTCATATTTTATTTCCAGACTCAAAGGCAACATATTTTCAAAATCATTTGCTAGAGAGAAAGTAGAAAGAGAGCTGTCATCTTTAGATCTTCCTCATGTGTTTCTGTGGTGCATCCAACTAATTACTGCAACACAAAATGTTGGATTATGTAAACCCCCACCCTAATTCTTACATTCTTTGGTGCGCTATCCAAACTAAACACTCATAGTTTAAATATCAGTTAATATTCATTGAGGATTGCTGGGGGATTGAATCTGCACTGCCCCCAACAATCTGAGTCCTCATTTTACCAATCTCAGAAGGCTGGAAGGTTGAGTCAACCTTGAGCCAGTGAGAATCGAATTGCCAAACTGCAGTCATCCAACAGTCAGCAGAAGTAACTTGCAGCACTACATTCTAACCACTGCATCACCATGGCTTATATGATTGGATGATGGAACTTAAAACTTTAATGTTGGTTTGCAGCTGTAGGAAGCTTTTAGCTACATTACTTGGATGAAATAGTAGCAATGATTCTTTCTCCCATCAGCAACACATGGATTTGGAAGAGATTTTGATTTATTTTAAGCTCAGAAAACAAAATCTGCAGCAATGCAAGGGGTTGCTGTCCGTTGAATAAATGATTCAGTTCAATTTGCCATGATAAAGTGTTTCTTCATGCCTGAAATGGATGGCCTTGGTTTAGCAATCTAAAGATGTATCAATATATATGTAAGTGCAGACAACTGGTAGTTATAAGTAGACAACATTTCTAATACATTGGGTAACTCAGGAATGGTGAATTGGTGCCTCTGAGCTCTGAAATTTGATTTTCAGCTGCTTCAATAAAGATGGGAGACAGCAACCACAGACTAGAATGGAGTTCCAAGTACACATTTCCATTTGGCCCAGAAGTTAGTGGTTGTTCTGAGTCCAATCATTATTGTTGGGGATATCTCTTTTAAGAGACAGAGGGTTATGCAACGGAACAGCAGCTAGGAAACGTTGTTAGAAGGTACACTAATAGAGTCTCAGACACTGATAGTAAAAAAAAGTAGCTTTATTTGTGATGGAAAAATTAAACTACTTCTTCACACAGAGTGATAGTAAGTCTTGAATCAAATGTACAGTCCTTAACTCAAAAACAGTTAGCTTACAGTTGCAATCCACGATTCTTCCTTGTTCTGCTGACTTGTGGACTACCCCAGGGGTCGATCCTCTCACCCCTGCTGTTCAACATTTATGTGAAGCCGCTGGGCGAGATCATCCGGGGTTTGGGGGTAAAGTTCCATCAGTATGCTGATGATACGCAGCTGTATGTTTCATCCCCAGACCACCCCAATGTTGCCCTTGACGTGATGTCCCAGTGCCTGGAGGCCGTGCAGATCTGGATGAGGAGGAACAGGCTCAGGCTCAGGCTCAACCCCTCTAAGACTGAATGACTGTGGTTCCCGGCGTCCCATTACAGTCAGCTGGTTCCATCGCTGGCTATGGGGGGCTGAGACCTTAGACCCCACAGGAAGGGTTCGCAACTTGGGTGTCCTCCTTGATGCATGGCTGTCCTTGGAAGATCATATGACAGCTGTTGCCAGGGGGACTTTTTATCAGGTTCGCCTGATCTACCCTTCCTGGATTGGGATGCCATGCGCACAGTCACTCACGCCCTCGTCTCTTCCCGTCTGGACTACTGTAATGCTCTCTATATGGGGCTCCCCTTGAAGATCACCTGGAGGCTCCAATTGGTCCAGAATGCGACGGCGCGGGTAATTATGGGGCGACGTGACGTTCCCATGTAACACCCCTCCTGCGCGAACTACACTGGATTCCGGTGGTTTTCTGGGTGTGATTCAAGGTGTTGGTTACTATCTTTAAAGCGCTCCATGGCTTAGGACCTGGGTACTTACGAGATCGCCTTCTGCCACCGAGAGCCTCCCACCGGCCAGTACGCTCCCATAGAGAGGGTCTCCTCATGGTGCCGTCGGCTAAACAATGTCGACTGGCGACACCCAGGGGGAGAGCCTTCTCCGTGGGAGCACCTGTACTCTGGAACGAATTGCCCCCGGAATTAAGAACTATCCCTGACTTACGCACCTTGTCTTTTTACCCATGGCTGCATTTTCTAGCATAAGCAGTGTCCTTTATTGTATCCATTTCTTTCTTTCTTTCTTTCTTTCTTTCTTTCTTTCTTTCTTTCTTTCTTTCTTTCTTTCTTTCTTTCTTTCTTTCTTTCTTTCTTTCTTTCTTTCTTTCTTTCTTTCTTTCTTTCTTTCTTCCCTCCCTCCCTCCCTCCTTCCTCTCCCTCTCTCCCTCTCCCCCCTCTCTCTCCCTCCCTCCTTGGCAGTATTTCTTAACCCTGGCAATTTTAAGATATATGGACTTCAACTGCTAGAATTCTCCAGCACAACTGACAGGGGAATTCTGGGAGTTGAAGTCCATACATTTTAAAGTTGTGATGGGTTAGGAACATTGTCCTAGATTAATTAAAACAGATTTTTGCTGTGCTCCTCCTTATTATGTGGAAATGATAGTTGGAACCATTAACTGACCAGACTTGCTGAAATTACAATATTGGTATTTCTCAGGGTTTGGTTTTTGCTTCTGGAAAATGCTGGAGCTTCCACATTCCGGGAACATCCATTTTTTGTTGTTCGATTGACGTGTCTTGAGTTTTTGTCCTTGAGGTACTGTTTTCATTATAAGCAAAATCTGCCAGCTCCTGAATTAAATGTTTCTATGTTGTGATGAATCAGGAGGAATAGATTTCAGTGCCTTTTTTAGCTGTCAACAAATTGTTCTTGTTTAAAAGTTCTGTTTGAAGTGCATTTATGTGCAGTTGTTGTATTATGTCCATACTTCTTTTTCAAGTAAGACTGAATTCTTATGAGAATTTAGGCCTTTTCTCAATCTTGGAAGTTTCACAAGTTACATTTTGCTTTCAAAATTTATACAATGTACCTTACCTGTGAAATGCAGTGGTTCAGTGGCTTAAAAGATGCTGGAGAAGTCTGTGCTCCGGAAGTTTAAGTCTTCACACTGTGTGACGGGATGAGTTCCAGTCATTGGCCTCAGCTTCTGTCCACCTAGCAGTTCGAAAGTATGCTACATGTAAGTAGATAAATAGGTACCACCTTGGACAGTTGGACCAATGCTAGTGGTAGACCTGCCCAGATGCAATGCCTGATTGCAAAGCAACATTGGTGGTGGGAGAAGTCTCCAGATGACTCCATAGGGCATTACTCATCTTTCTGGAGCAGACCTAGATAGTACATCAATATGGATTAAATGGACTAGCACACTTTGGCAGCCAAATAACTAGCTAATTGTACCATCACCATACACCAAACAATCACCTGTACATTGGGATAAAAATTCTTTATTAAGAATACCGAGGAAAAAAAGTGCTGGCATGTGAAGACTAGCCCCCCCCCCCCCAATACACACACATTATCTGTTTTTTTAAAATATTTTTTTATTTATTCTTATAAAAATAAAATCATACAAACATAATTTTAAACATATTGTCACAGCGCGAGAAAGCATAATATTTAAATAACCAAACTTAACATTACCGTCCTAATAATAGGCCTAATATTTAACACCAACATTTACACTATATACAGCCCATCTAGTTAACCTACCTACTTCATCAATTCTTATTCGTCCTTTAATTTCTGATTGATATTATTTACCAATATCTGATTTAAACATATATTATTGCTTCAGTTGTTATTATTCGGTCGTTCCCGTACCCAGTTATACTACCTCTTCCACGAGTTGTAGAATTCTGAGTCCTTTTTTCCTTTAATTAATTTTATCCGATTCTGCGCACTCATTAATTTTATTTATTACTGCCCTATCCATTGGTATTTGATCACTCTTCCATTCCTGGGCAAATGCCAATCTTGCCGCAATAATTATGTGCAACACCAAAAACCATATCTCCATGTTGATATCTGGGGGTTTGAGTCCTAACAGGAAGGTTTCAGGTTTCAAATTGATGTTGGGTGATTTCTATTAACCACTGCCTGATTTTTTTCCAGTATTTAATCGCCATTGGGCAGGTCCACCACTGATGGAAATAGGTCCCCTCTCTGACCACATTTCCAGCAATTAGGCATGGTCCCAGGGAACATTCTGGCAAGTTTTGCCGGGGGTAGATGCCACCGATATATCATTTTATATGTATTTTCCTTATACGAGGCTGCCATAGTCAATTTCATATTTTTGAACCAAATTTCTTCCCAACTTTGAAAGTCCAATGTGCGTCCTATATTCCGTCCCCAAGCAATCATGCAGTCTTTGACCACTTCTTCCCCTACGTCTAATAACAATAGATGTCCGTAACACTTGGAGAGCATCCCTTTCTCTGTTCCAAAAAGAACCTTGTCCAGTTCTTGTTTATAGGGATATATACCTTCAGTCTTCTGATCTTTTTTGTATCTTGAGAATATCTGGGAATATGGCCACCAGTCGATATGGTACCCTTGCGAAGCTAATGATTCCCTGGTCTTCAAATTCCCCTGTGAATCTAAGATCTCTTCATATGTCAAGATCTTCTCCCCTCTATATCGTGTTGGATAAACAAGGGCTTCCTGAGTAGAGATCCAGCATGGCACCTTCAAATATAACTTCCTCCTCAACTTCTCCCAAGAATAACTCAAGGTCCTATGCACCAGGTGGTCATTGAAGTGTTTGGGTCGCTCTGAACCGGGCCAAATATAATAGTGCCAGCCATACTGTAGGCCCCAGCCTTCAATAGTCAGGAGCCATGTTCTTCTCAGGGTCATCCATTCTTTAATCCAAATTAATAAAGTCGCCTGATAATAAAGCTGCCAATTGGGGAGACCAAATCCCCCTCTAATTCTAGGTTCCTGCATCATTTTCAGTTTAATTCTAGGTTTTTTACCTTGCCAAATAAATTTTGAGACGGCTCTATTCATTTCATTAAATAATTTCTTTTCCAATCTTACAGGGGCCGATTGAAATAGAAATAGCCATTTGGGGAGAATACACATTTTTTTTTTAATATTGAAAAAGTTTTATTGGTTTTACATTTTTCCTATAGGGTAGGGTAAGGGATACAAAGAAATTTTGAGAGCATTCACGTCAGAGTCGTCGGCCCTTCCGAGACCTCAAAATACACAATAAAAAAAATAACAAAAAAAAAACATTTTTCATAACACTACAAGGTAAAAGCAAGTACATATACCTAAATTCTCAGTTCCATGCTGTCAGACATTTACAAAAAATCCAGATACAAATATTATGCAAAATTGTTCAGAAAAATCAAGGCAAAGTTATTTTTTCGATCTAAGTCTCTTGGCTATTGTATCTTCTTTTTCTCCTCCCTGGCCCCCAGCGGGTGGGGCCGTGGCCCCCTCCGTCCCCCCTGGATCTTCCCCCAGGGCAGAGGAATGTTTTTTAAGAAAGGCTTCCGCCTCTACAACTGTTTTAATCCTCACTCTTCCTCCTTCCCAGAACACCAGCATCCCTTCAGGTGTCACCCACTTGAACCAGATCCCATGATCAAACAATGTTTTAGACAAGAAGGAAAATTTCCTTCTTGCATCTCTAATCTTTCTAGGGATCTGCTTCAAGATAGTGACCGTTTTTTGTTGGTAAATTAAAGGGTTCTCTCTCTGCGCCTTCAAGATTTCCTCTCTGGTTGACCTTCTAACAAATTTCACATGTATCTCTCTAGGCACTTCACTTATCCTGGCATATGCTGAGTTAATTCTATAAGCCAGGTCAATGTCCCCCTGATCTCATCTTTAGGTTTTTGTAAATAGTCTGCTAAAATTGTACTCATAAGATCAGGGAGGAATTCACCAGGTTGCTCAAAAACATTCTGAAATCTCAAAAAATATGTCATTCTTTCCATATCTATCCTAGACACATGCCCATTTATCTCCCCCACCTCATTAGTAACATTTTTAATCTCTCCCTTAGCCCCCACCAACCCCCCTTCCAGTTCTTCATTCTTCTGTGTATTCTCCAACACTTGTTTCCGTGTATCCAGTAGCTCCTTCTTGAAATTAATATTTTCAGCCCTCTGGGCCTTGATTTCTTGTACCAAAGTTTGTATAACAGATTCAAGAGAAGCCATCCTTTGTTCTAAACTTGCAAGTGCTGTTTCTTGTGCCATGATTAATTGTTAAAGTCACTGCCACCAAAATGGCGTTATCCGGGTGGGGCTGGTGAGGCAAATTAGGAGCTCAGTTCAGTTCAGGGTTATGAAGTTGCAAAATTCAAGAACCAGGAGAGACACAATTTTCCAACTCAGTAAATATAATAGCGAAGGTATTCCAGAAAAGAAATCACAAATCCAGCAAGAGAAAAATTCTTCATTAATATCCAGAGAGAGTCCCGATTGCAAAGAGACGCTGGGAATTTTCCATAGTTGAAATAGTCAGGCAGGGACAAAGAAAAGCCACCTTCCACCGCCCATCTCAGAGCCCAGAGGAGAGAGTAGAAAAATAAATTTTTTATCCAGCCAGACCTAGAAACAATGTTGCAAATAGCCGCATACCACTTTCCCTTGTTAGAGACAGTCCGGGTTGAAGATTTCCGCTTTCTCTTCCAGAGAAGCCATTTTAGAGTGCCGCTTAAGTCCGAGGGGTTTTTTTTGAAAACAAACACCCCCCTCCCAGTCCGTTCAGCCTGGCTGGCAGCAAGGAAAAAAGGTTTTTTTTTTAAACTCACTCTCCCTCGCAGCTGAAGCCTCGGCAAGCCTTCCGATCTCTCCGCTCAGCCCTCTCCATTGAAATGAATGGCGCCGACAGCCGTTGGCGAAGGGGAAACCCCCCGCAGCATGTTCCCTCTCACCTAGGTCGCGGAGGGGACCATTCTCCCCACCGCCGTGAAGAGGAACGTCCCCTCCGAGCCGACCCTATGGGAGACCTCCGGTGACCGGAGTGTCTCGCCCCCGTGGGGGGGCAGAAAAGGCAACAAAGCGGCGAGCGAGCGCTAGGCTCGCCCGTCGCCGCTGGAGCCGGAACCGGAAAAACCGAGAATACACATTTTAATAACTGCTATTCTCCCCATGAGGGAGAGTTGCAGGTTCTTCCATCTGCCGAAATCTTGGACCATCTGTTTGTAAAGGTGGACATAGTTGTCTTCCTTTATGGAACTACATCTCCCTGTCAGCCATATTCCTAAATATTTGATTTTATTTACGATCTTCAGACCCACTAGGTCTTCAAGTTGGTGCTTCTGTCTTGTGGTCATGTTTTTGACCAACATTTTGGTCTTATCTTCGTTAAGAAGTAGACCTGCAACGCTCCCAAATTCCCTAATTAGTTCTAACAAATGCGGTCCTGATTCCCTTGGTTCCTCTAAAATGAAGGCCAGATCATCAGCATAGGCTTGCACCTTAACCTCCTCCTGTCTAATCCTCAGTCCCTTTATCTCGTTTTTCCGTCTTCTCTCAATAGAGGTTCCAAAGTCAAGACAAATAAGAGCGGGGATAAGGGGCAGCCCTGTCTTGTACCTCTATGTATCTCGATCTTCCCTGTTTGATCTCCCTCAATCAATACCCTTGCTGTTTGTTTTTGATATACGGCCTGAATTGCCCCAATAAATTTTGTGCCAAAATCCATATATTCCATCTGGGATATCATAAAGTCCCAGGAGACGCGATCAAATGCCTTTTGGGCGCCAACAAAAACTACGGCCATCTGTTTATCCGGGCAGGCCTCAAAATATTCCAGGGTATTCATAATCATCCTCAAATTATCCCGTAGGTGTCGGTTGGGGAGGAAGCCATTCTGATCTGAGTGTATGAAGGTATTAAGAAAACAGGTAAGTCTTGCTGCTAACAATGCCGCAAAAATTTTATAATCAGAGTTTAGCAGCGAAATTGGCCTATAATTTCTAATAAGTGACAAGTCAGTCCCTTCCTTGGGAATAATGGAAATAAACGCTTCAGACCACGATGCTGGAGTCTGGGTATCCCTCATCACTCTGTTATACAACTCTGTCATATATTTACCCAGTACCCCAAACATCGCCTTATATAGTTCAACCGGTAGCCCATCTGTACCCGGGGTCTTCCCATTGGCTTGTTTCATCATGGCTGCTTCTACTTCCCCTTCCGTTATATCAGCGTTAAGAAGTTGCTTCATAGATTCAGGGACTTGTGGTAGGTCAGATTTAATCAAAAACTGTCTGATTCCTTGTATCTCTTCTCCCCCTTTCTCATACAGTTTGGTAAAAAAAATTTGTGCCACTTTCTTTTTCCCTTCCTTAGTAGTATGGAAGTTTCCATCCAAATCCTTCAACCCCTCTATCCTACGTTGTTCGCCTTCCTTCCTTAAGCGGTATGAGAGCCATCTACCTGGCTTATTGGCATTCTCAAAATAATGTTGTTTAGACCATTTAATCTTAGAGGCTAATTCTTCTTTATCTAGCAAGCTAATCTGATGTTGCCAGAACGTCCTTTCCTTGACCAGGTGTTCATACACACACATTATCTGTTGATACACCTTTTATTTTAGTTGATTCTGGACAACTTCTGAAGGCAAGCTGTTCCATTAGTTGACAGTGAGAACAATCAACCAATGGAACAGCTTGCCTTCGGAAGTTGTGGAGGCTTTATCACTTGAGACTTTCAAGAAGAGATTGGATTGCCATTTGTCAGAAATGGTGTAGGGTCTCCTGCTTGGGCGGGGGTTGGACTAGATGACCTACAAGGTTTCTTCCAACTCTGTTAAACTGTAAAACTACATTAAAAGGACTCAAAACAGTTTTTGCTGTAGCACTATATTGTAGTAGTTGGAATTCTGGGTTTAAAAAACCTGTCAATAACCATTGGAAGGAATGCCTATATTAACCTCAGCCCCTACTTTCCTCTTCCTAAATCCAAAATTATCATGTCTTGCACATGATGTTAAAAAGATAGAACGGAGGGTATTGACATTCAGAGTGAAAATTAGATTTCTTTTTTCCATACAGCTATTTTGCTGTGTTAGGCAAAGTTGCAGTGTCAAAGTTCTGACGAATATTTTTGGTGATAATTATACAATCTGAATGTATGAGAGAACATGTCATTCCAAAGCAGTAAAAGTGTTTATCCCATGGATGGCCACAAATTCCAGAAAATGTGTATGCAGTTTTTATTCTTAGCAGCTTTTTCAATGCACTAAGGCAGGGCTGTCAAACTCATGGCCTGTGGGCAGGATGCATCATGCACTGGCCATGCCTGGTTTAGTGAAGGGGAAAAAAGTCCTGATATGCCACGTGACGCTGCCGTGACAATATGAGTTTGACACCCCTGCACTAAGGCTTTGCTACTTTTCAAAATTTATTTAGCTGTTTATAAAGGTGTGTTTGGTATAAAAAGTATAGTTTATTCAGTAGAGTTATAACTATAAAGGTAAAGGTTCCCCTTGCACATTTGTCCTAGTTGTTCCTGACTCTATGGGGTGGTGCTCATCTCTGTTTCAAAGCCGAAAAGCCAGCGCTGTCTGAAGACGTCTCTGTAGTCATGTGGCTGGCATGATTAAATGCCAAAGACACACAGAATCCTGTTACCTTCCTACCAAATGTGGTCCCTATTTTTCTACTTGCATTTTTAAATACTTTCGAACTGCTAGATTGGCAGAAGCTGGGACAAGTAATGGGAGCTCACTCCATTACCTGGTGCTAGGGATTTGAACTGCCGAACTGCCCACCTTTCTGATCGACAAGTTCAGTGTCTTAGCCACTGTGTCTCTAGAGTTATAAATATACTGTATTTTTCTGAGTATAAGACGCACCTTTTTTCTTCTAAAAAGAGGCTGAAAATCTTGGTGCATCTTATACACTGAATACAGCATTTTTTGCCTCCTGAAACCCCGCCCTCTTCACCAAAATGGCCATGCATAGCCTTATGGAGGCTTTCAAAGAGTTCCTGGGGGCTGGGGAGGGCAGAAATGACGACCATCTTTAAAGCGCTCCATTGCTCGGGACCTAGTTATATGCGAGACCGTCTCCTGCCCCATACATCCCTTCGTCCGCTCCGCTCCCACAGAGAGGGCCTTCTCAGGGTGCTGTTGGCCGGGCAATGCTGGTTGGCGACACCCAGGGGAAGGGCCTTCTATGTGGCGGGCCCTACCCTTTGGAACGACTTACCCCCTGAACTACGTACCATCTCAGACCTCCGTCTCTTCCGCCAGTGTCTTAAGACACACCTTTTCCATTAAGCCGGCCTAGCATAATCTCCTGTTGTGACTGCTCCTAGATAGTTTTAATTTGGGGGATTTTAGTTGATTTTAGCACAGGGTAGGAATTGAATATGTTTTTAAATTTTGTATTTTGTAATATTTGTTGTGTTTTAAATTTCCTGTGCGCTGCCCTGGGTCCTTTCTGGAGAAGGTGCGGGGTATAAATCTAAATAAAAAAATAAAAAAAGAAATGAGCAAAAAACACCCTGTTTTTGCTCAATTTTGCCCCCCCCCCAGCCCCCAGGAGCACTCTATAAGTCTCCATAAGGCTATGAATGCAATTTCCCCCCCAAAATGGCCCGTTTTTGTGAAGAACGCGTCATTTTTTGCTCATTTTTGCCCATGGCTTGCAGGAGCACTCTGCAAGCCCCCCCAAAGGCTATTCATGCCTTTAAAAAAAAAAAAGGGGCCCGTTTTTGCAAAAAACAGGCCGTTTGGGGGAGGTTTGCAGAGTGCAAAAACTCCCCCCCCCCCTTCGGAAAGCTGTTTAGTTAGAGTAGTTGGTGTGAATTACATTGGTCAAGTGCTGTGCCAGCAGTTTTGGGTGCTGCAGGTTGTCAGCGATTTCCTTCTCCAGCACATGTGTAAATGCACCTGGAAACATCTACCTACCTACCTACTCTCACTCACTTTCTCTACCTACCTACTGTATTTCTCTCTCTCTCCCTCCCCCTTCTACCTATATACCTACCTACTCTCTCTCTCTCTCTCCCTACCCATCTACTATATGTTTCTCTCTCTATTTTTCTCTTTCTATCCCTCTACCTACCTACCAACCTACCTACTCTCTCTCTCTCTATTTCTCTCTCTGTATCCCTCTACCTACCTACCTATCTACACACTCTTTCTACCTACCTACTGTATTTCTCTCTCTCTCTCTTTATTTCTCTCTCCCTCTCTATCCCTCTATCTACCTACCTACTTTAAAAAAAATTTATTTCTTCAAAACCTGGGTGCATCTTATACTCCGGTGCATCTTATACGAAAAATACGGTACTTGATGGCTAAATCCAAAATAGACATAATCTTGTTCTTTTTTTAATTTGGAAAATATTTTTTTAAACATGTTAACTAACTGATCATGAAATCTGGCATTTCATAAGGAATTATTTATCACCTGCAGTAAATGTAATAAATTGAGAAAAGATTGAAATAGTTGTTATTCTTGAATGAAAGATACTCGGGTACTAATTGTGTATAATCATAATTTTGCTGAATATATAGCCTTACTACCTTTTCCCATTTATCTAGATCCTTTATGTCTATTAGCTAAGATATGCTGTGGGTTGGGATTGTATTTGTGTTTTAATTCACAGTTTTTTCCTTTTCACATCAACTATTGTATCTTCTTTCAGTATCTGGAAAGCTGTTTATTTCCCTTATAAACATGATAATAATATAAAATAATTTCTGTCTGTCTGAAATTATAATTTCCAGATTTTGAGTAGAATGGACAGCTGATCAAATAATGTTTTGTACATTTGATTGATGATTCCAGTTATATATCTTATATGTGATACCTGCACTGTACCATGTGAAAATTATTGTGATAATAATAAGATAGCAGTTTATTTAATGTCTTAGAACAGTGACGGCTTACCTTTGCCCATAATGCAATCCACGCATGACTATCCGATGGAGAAGGCGCGGTATATAAATTGAATTAAATAAATAAATAAAATAAATTAAATAAATATCCGTGTGTGTCCCTCCCTTCCACGTGTGCCCCACCCCACATGCATGTGAACGCTTCTCCGTGTTCTTCCACCTTCTTGCATGCGCATGCGGCCCCCTGAATGTGCCCCACCCCGTGAATGCACACGCAACCCATGTGCATGTATGTGTGACCCCCGCACATGTGCCACATAATCCTTACATCATTTAATTTTTAGATGCTTAAACTACTATATGAAAGCCTTCCAGATACAGTTGTTGCAGAAGTGTCTGTATCTCTCTCTGAGAGCTAATTATATAATATAATCACCCAATATAGTGTTGTGACCAATATAAGCTAATTTACAACATGGGGGCATATACCTTTTCTCTAAAGTATTTAATTAATACCGATTGTCAAATAAGACTGAACCAAACTAAAGAGGTTTGACACTGAACTAGGTTATAATAGGTAATTTCATCTCCCAATATTTTAAGACACCTAGTTTTAAGTTAGCTGTAGTGGGAAACATAAATTGTCTTTCATTTTTTAAGTTGACAAAACTTTAACATTAGCAGAAACTTGGCAGAGTGTAAACTGCAATTTCTCCTCATCTACGTTTATTTTTCAATATTAGCTTTTGCTGTGATTCTGTTTTCAGGTGGATGTTGTGGGTGAAGTTTTAATAATGGTAGGGAAAAAAAATCTGATCCAGATCTCTGTAAAGAGTATTTATTGGCTTGTACATATTCAGATTTCTTATTGAGATGGCACAACCTTTCTTCTAAGACTTAAAATTATTAAATGAAAGGAAGTTTTCTAAATGGCTTTTTAACAAGTGTCAACATACTTTTTAAATAACTGCTTTGATTATTGGAATAAACAGCAAGACAGGGGATAAATTCACTAATACATTTAATTAAAAACCCTTTCCCACAGCATGGAATTTAGTTTGATGTTTCTCCTGGCATGCTAGCACTCAGTTTCTTATTTATTTCTGGAATGTATAGTTTGCCTCACTTTGTAATGACTAATAAACTGAGCAGGATCATCTGTGTGTGTGTGTGTGTGTGTGTGTGTGTGTGTGCACGCACGTGCATGTGTGTGCGGTGGCTCAGTGGTTAGATGCTGAGCTTGTCGATCAGAAAGGTTGGCAGTGTGATGGTTTGAATCCCTACTGTTGCGTAACGGAGTGAGCTCCCGTTACTTGTCCAAGCTTCTGCCAACCTAGCAGCTTGAAAGTATGTAAAAATGCAAGTAGAAAAATAGGAACCACCTTTGGTGAAAAGGTAACAGCATTCTGTGTGCCTTTGGCATTTAGTCATGCCGGCCACATGACCACAGAGACATCTTCAGACAGTGCTGGCTCTTCGGCTTTAAAACAGAGATGAGCATCGCCCTCTAGTCAGGAATAACTAGCACATATGTGCGTGGAGAACCTTTACCTATACCTGTGTGTGTGTGTGTGTGTGTGTGCGTGCACGCACACACACACATACCACACACACAAACATATTCATCCATCCACACATCCTTCACATTCTATACCATTGGATTGAAAACCCCTGATATTGCATTAATATTGCACCATACAGTAGAATTCAATATAGTTCCTGCTCTGGGATAGAAGCTATTTGTCTTTATTTTTATTGTCCTGTACTGTCTGCCAGATTGTGATCGTTCCAAAAAAAAAAAAAAAAAGGTGCCCAGGATGAGATGGATCTTTAAGAATATTTTGAACTTTCTTGAGGCAGTGGGAGCTATAAAGCTCTTCCAAAGTGGGGAGAGTGCAACCAATGATCCTCTGGACAATGATTATTAACCCTCTGGCGTGCTGTCTAATCTGTCATTAAGCTACAGTTTTTGAATTTAATTCTGGTTACCATTTCCTTTGTGTGGAGGAACATTAACAGCATTCTTTGCTCTGTAACATTTAGATATGCTCTTCACACATGTATTAAATAAGTCACGCAGCATTTCATAAGCAAATCTCATCCATATTTTAACATTTATTCAGTTACATTTATTTATTTAAATTATTTATGTGGCTACCCATCTCACAACAATGACTCTGGGCAGTGTACAGGAATCAAAACAACAACAGAATATCACCCATGAGAACAAGAAATATTTAAAGTTTAAAGACGCAAAGAAAACACAAAGTAGTTTTGATGGTAGTAAGGAAAAAAAAATAGAATAAATGAGGGGGATCAAACAAGGATCCTCCGGTATAGTGAATGGAGTTAAAAGTAAAACAAATGAAATAATTTCCAATGAAACGTAAGGGATATTGAACAGAATATTTTGGAGGTTTGTATGAATGTATTGAGCCAGTTTGGTGTAATGGTTCCAAGGTACAAACCAGAAGGCCATAAATGACCTTGGGGCAGTTACTCTCTCTAAGTCCTAGGCAGCAGGCAATGGTAAACTACTTCCAAAATTTTGTAAAAAAAACAACAACCCCTGCCGGCACATGTCCATTTAGTTACCATGAATAAACACTGACTCAAAGGAACCAAGATAAAAAAATAAAATAAGAAAATGATTAGTATTGAAATTAATACCATAAATTTTAAGATCATAAATTTGTGATTGTGTGAATGTTGAAAAATACATGAATATTGTATGAATATTCTTAAATATTTATAAATGTTTAAATTAGTAAAAAGTAAAAAAAAACCAAATAATATACCAGTAATAGTACAATAAAGAAGGTGTATGCTGTATATTAGAGTAATTAATATACACTCAAAAGAAAAGGGAAAAAGAGAAAAATCATCTATGTTGTATCCATATGAAATAAATTCATTTCTGTTAAATCGGGTGAATGGATAAGGCAGACTCAGGCATAGCAACAAACAACAGCTGTTTATTGGTTTCAACTATGTACAATCCAGCAGCCACTCTGTTTGGCAGCAGCCCTTTTATAGGGAGCTGTCAAATGGCTCGGCCAATCACCTTTGAGTATTTTCCTGCTGGATCGGAGGACCTTGGTGGAAACTACCATACTGTCTGTCAGTTTGTAACAATTTTATTTATTTATTTATTTTATTCAATTTATATCCCGCCCTTCTCCAAAAGGACCCAGGGCGGCGCACAGGAATTTAAAAACAACATACAAAAATAATACAAAACATATAAATTTAAAAATCTATTAAATGGCAACCTGCGCTAAAACCAATTAAAATCCCCCAATTAAAACTATCTAAAATTAATCGCAGTAGAGGCTATCTTAGGCCGGCTTGATGAAATAAGTGTGTTTTTAAACACTGGCAGAAGAGGCGGAGGTCGGTGATGGTGCGGAGTTCAGGGGGTAGGTCGTTCCACAGGGTAGGGCCTGCCACAGAGAAGGCCCTTCCCCTGGGTGTCGCCAGCCGGCATTGTCCGGCCGACGGCACCCTGAGAAGGCCCTCTCTGTGGGAGCATATCGGTCTAAGGGATGTATGGGGCAGAAGACGGTCTCGCATATAACTAGGTCCCGAGCCATGGAGCGCTTTGAAGATGGTTGTCAAGACCTTGAAGCGCACCCGAAAGACCACAGGAAGCCAGTGCAGCTCGCGCAGGATTGGTGTTATGTGGGAGCATCTAGGGGCTCCCGTAATCACCCGCGCAGCTGCGTTCTGCACTAACTGTAGCTTTCGAGTGCACCTCAAGGGAAGCCCCATGTAGAGAGCATTGCAGTAGTCCAGTCGAGATGTCACGAGGACCTGAGTGACTGTGCGAAGGGCAGCCCGGTCCAGTAAGGGGCGCAATTGGCGCATCAGGCATACCTGATGAAACGCCCCCCTGGCCACGGCCGCCACATGGTCCTCCATGGACAGCCGGGTATCCAGGAGGACACCCAAATTGCGCGCCCTCTCCACGGGGGCCGGTGTTTCGCCCCCAATGGTCAGAGTTGGAGTAATCTGGCTGAACCGGGGTGCCGGAAACCACAGCCACTCAGTCTTGGACGGGTTGAGCTTGAGTTTGTTACTACCCATCCAGATCCGTACGGCTTCCAAACACCGGGACATCACCTCAACGGCATCGTTGGGGTGGTCTGGGGTGGAGATGTACAACTGAGTATCATCAGCGTACAGATGATATCCCACCCCATAACCACGGATGATCACACTCAGCGGCTTCATATATGTGTTGAACAGTAGGGGCGAGAGGACCGACCCCTGAGGAACCCCACATACGAGGGGCCTCGAGGCCGACCTCTGCCCCCCTGCCAACACATATTGCGACTGACCAGAGAGGTAGGACGAGAACCATCGCAAAACGGTGCCTCCCAGCCCCAACCCCCCCAGTCGGTGCAATAGGATACCATGGTCGATGGTATCAAAAGCCGCTGAGAGGTCTAACAGGGCTAGGATAGAGGAATGTCCTCTATCCCGCGCCCTCCAGAGATCATCCACCAACGCGACCAATGCCGTCTTGGTGCTGTGACCGGGTCGGAAGCCGGACTGGCGCGGGTCTAGATAATCAACTTCCTCCAGGTGTCGCGGAAACTGTTGGGCCACCACACTCTCAACAACCTTCGCTAGAAAGGAGGTTGGAGACGGGACGAAAGTTCTCTAATAATGCTGGGTCCAGGGACGGCTTCTTGAGGAGGGGCCTTACCACCGCCTCTTTCAAGACGGCAGGCAGGGACCCCTCACTCAAAGATGCGTTGACAATGCCCTGGAGCCAGCCTCGTGTCGTCTCCCAGGATGCCAGTACAAGCCAGGAGGGACACGGGTCCAATAAACATGTGGCGGCCTTAAGTCTCTTTGACAACCTGTCCATATCCTCGGTAGTGACAAAGTCAAACTCCTCCCAGAATGGAGCCTCAAGACCAATCTCGGACAATCTCGCTGGACCACTCTCGATGGAGGGTAACTCATTCCGAATCTGAGTGATTTTGTCCTGCAGATAAATCCCAATTTCCTCTGTTCGTCCCTGCAGAGGGGCTTCCCACGGCCTCTGGTGAAGGAGGGAGCGGCAGGGCGCTCAAACAGGGCGGCAGGGCAGTTATCTGCGGATGCAATAAGAGTGGCACAATACTCACGTTTGGCCACTCTTATCGCCACTAAGTAAGTCCTAATATGGATTCTCACTAGTGTTCGGTCGGCTTCAGAGCGAGAGGATCTCCATCTGCTCTCTAAGCGTCTCTTGTGGCGTTTCATCTCCCTCAGCTCCTCAGTAAACCAAGGAGCCTGGGTGACTCGTCGCCGCAAGAGAGGCCGCAAAGGCGCGACTCGGTCCAGGGCCCCCGTGGCCGCACTTAACCATGCGGCCATCAGGTCCTCAGTCGAGTCACGGGGCAAGTCCACGGGTATTGGCCCAAGCTCCCTCTGGAACCTTACCGGGTCCATCAGGAGCCTGGGGCGGAACCATATAGGAGTAGTCGGCTCCGCCTCCCCGCGGCGAGGTGCGGCGATTGGAAAGTCCAGCCGACTTTTCTTAATTTCTTAAACTATTTAGCAAATCTTGTAAATCTAGATGATATAGAAATCTATCTTTATCTAATCATTTTAAAATTTTAAGTTATTTGGAAAAGTGATAAAGAACACATGTCTTGAATGCCATTCTTTACCATGAGAAATATAAATTTCTTTCCATCTATATATAATAATTATCTTTGAAGACCTCCATGAACAATAAAACTACGTTTCTTCAAAATGTCAGTTATTTAATACTTTAAAATCTCAGCATTCAGTAGACTGATTTGTGCTTCTGTGTTTTGATTTAGGTTGATTGGCCTCTTCATTTTTACAATCATCACAATAATGTTTTTGGCTTATAACATTTACATGGAAACATTTCCTCTGCATTTTTTAAAATGCCAAATGCAATTTATATTGAATTGGCAAGCTCATCAAAAAGCTTAGTGCCTTTTTGACAGCAAATCATTTTCTCAGGAGTCTTCTACTGAATAAAAGGTCATGCTTGTTTTTCAAATAGTTTTTCAAATAGTTTTGTGAATATTCTGAAAAAGGGCTTTTTACTTGAAAATCGTTTCTAGGAAATTTGTCCTTTAGACAGAAGCTCTGGAAAAGGCAAGTTCTGTGATTGGGAATGGATTATTTTGCAGTTATTGAAGAAGAAGACATTAACTCACCCTTGGGATAGGTTAGAAATTAAATGTTTGAGTAATAGCTTCTGGCTACTTGAAGTTTCTCTTTATGTTCCAGAGAGAAGCATAAGAGAAGCATAACTAGTAAGCTATGCAAAGCATTTAGAGGGGCATTCAGCAAAACATGTTAACATGAATTAAACCATATACTCCTGAGGGCTGGAGGCAACCATGCACATACATAGACAAAACGTCTAGTAAGATCATCAGGAAAACAAAGCAGTTGTGCATATATATTTTTCTGTGAAAATAGTTAAGAGAGTATTTGAAGCCGCTCTCTACCTAAGTAGAAGCCTCAGTGCTTCAAGGAGAGAGAATCTGTACGAACATATTATAAAATACCATCTCAATGTTTTGATAATTAGTAATTAGTATATTCTTTCATAATTAATGCTGTCTACCGCTACCAATATATTCTCCCTTCTACTTTTCAAGAAAGTATGCATGGGGGATGGAGTTTGGGAATGAAGTTAACAGAATGGGAAATTTATGTTGTTTCTTTGTATTTGTATGGATTATATATTTACTTGTGATTAAAAAAGAAAAGCTGTATGCTATATAATTAAAACATAATAGTCTTGGTGATTAAATTTGTATTTATTTATTCAATTAGCTATTATGTGCCCAAATTGTATTAATGTTTAGATTATTGGTAATGTAAAACTTGATTCAAATAATTGAATGGGAGTTGTGAGAGATCTTTGATCCTGACCCATTCTGTTGGATGATAGAAGCAAAGAGGACAACAGTAACAGAACTAGGAGAAGGAATCTTATGGAGGATTATTTAAGTCAAGGCTGTTACCATTGCAGCCTCCAGGCTGGATGCGTCATGTGCTGGTCATGCCCACGCCCGGTTTAGCAAAGGGGAAAAAAGTCCCTATATGTCATGTAACGGCACCATGACGACGAGATTTTGACATCCCTGATTTAGGTTCTATGAAGTTGGAAGTGTGAGTTTGCTTTAGCCTGCATAAAAGTTATTTTTATATTTTTCATAATAATGTTTTAGTGTCTCAGGTAAAGAAAGATCTCTATCACCCTATGTGTCAGGTTTTTTTCCAGTGGAAATAACAAGATTGAACATTGGATAAACATTGCTTTATTCCTAGATCCCACATTTTTTCAGCTATGTTTCTTCTGATTCTTCCGTCAGAAGAAATACATTTTTACCATATTTCGACAAGATCTCACTTGTCATCGTCAGGCTTTGATCTGTGACTGTGACTGCGAAGGCATGGCCCTTTTTTAAATCTTGGGGGGTGGAGGTGGAGTGCTGACTATTGTTGTGAGTGTGTTGATTGGCTGTGCAGCTGCATCATGACTGGTATATTGATGCTGATTGGTCTCATTTGTATGTTTCTCCTTATTTTGAATTTCAACGGCTTGGGTGGAGGGTGGGGCTTGTCTGCTGGTCAGTGCTGGTTTCCAGATGTCTGGTAGGCGGGAGGTGTCATCACGTTTGTTCATACTGTTAGATTGCTTCTCTATTTCAATCCAACAGTATGAACAAACGTGATGACACCTCCCGCCTACCAGACCATCATGATGATGGTTCTCTGTCTAGATGGTCTCTGGTGATGAGCCGAAAGGCAGAGAGGGAAACAGTATGTCTCCTCCCTTAATGGGGCCCTTACAGGAAGTTGTGAAAACAATTATCTATCTATCTATATATATATTTATTCCATTTCACCCCATGGGTAATATATTTTTTCCTCAATCTTGGATACTCTCTTAGAGTCACAGACTCTAGTGCTCCTAGTACCACTGAGATTCCTTTGCACATTATCTCTAGTTCTTCCTTCAGGCCTTAGTACTGTAGGGAATTACCAGGCTGAGCCCATGGGTGGGATCACATGCATCATCAGTTTGGAGTTTTTATTACTTTATAAGAGTCCAACCACCCTGAAATCCATTGGCTCTTATCTGGCACCAATTTGCCTCGAGAGTTAGTACCCTGTTTCCTTTAAAATAAGACCTCCCTAGCTAATAAGCCCAATCAGGCTTTTGAGTGCATGCGCTAAATAAGCCGTCCCCCAAAAATAAGCCCTCCTCAAAAATATTGCAACACAGCAGCAGCCGCCATGAGACCATGTTCACCGCCTCCTGCACCTCAAAAATAATAAGACCTCCCCCAAAATAAGGCCAAGCGCATATATCAGGGGTAAAAAGAAAATAAGACCCTCTCTTATTTTCGGGGAAAATTCTTGTGTATTAGCATGAAATAAACTTGTATTTTGAACTCTATCTTGATTCCTGATTTCTTGTACTGGCAGGTACTTTTCGTGTGTGTGTGTGTGTGTGTGTGTGTGTGTGTGTGTGGAGAGAGAGAAAGAGAGAGCACTAACTATAAAGATCTGAGCAATTGTTGACTCTTTTATAAGTTGCAAACAAAAACCTAGCACAAATGCCCTTAAAATGTATCATGGAGATCATTTTAACAGCTGAGGAACATGAAATACAGCTTTTGTATGGAAAGCATTAGAAGCTTCCTCTCAGAACTATGGGCTTAACATGAAGATTTAAAAGAATGTTTACCATCACTGAAAAGCTTACATGTTGCCAGCTCCTTCTCCATTTTAAGTCCATTACATATGATGAAATTTTTGATTGTCACATAAGGTAGCAATTCGTAAAAAAAACCTCCGCAACCGGAGGAGCAAAGTAATTTAATCTCAGAACTAATTTAATTTGAAAAAGTTTGTCTTAAAAATTGGCAAAGATCAAATATGGATTGTTAAGAAGAACAAAACAGTGGAGTGGTATAGGCGAGTTCTGTAGAGAAGGACATGGCAGTTGGAACAGGAACATTCTGTGTTATAACATTTTTATTTTAAGTACCACTTGTTACTGACCTAAAACTTTGAGCTCAACAGTGTGCCCCCTGGGAGACTGAACTGAATATGCATCATGGACCATGTTTTTACTCCAGATATATTGTATATTGTCAGGAGAGAATGCACTGTGGAAATGTTTACTTAAAGAATTTTTTTTAACTGTTGGGATATTTATTATTTATTGGTGCTGATAGAGGGAGATGCTATGATTGGAACAGACCCTGGAAAAAAATGGATGTCTAAACTTATAATTAATAATTGGCAACACTGAACAGAAGTTGTTTGCTCTAGATTCTGCCAAAAATCTAGACATTGAAGAATATTTAGAGAGAATTTTGGCTCTTGTAGACTGCTAATTAGGTAATATCTATGCCGGGTAAGATTTTTCCTTTTTAAAAAATGTCTTGACCTATTTCACTTCTGAGAGAATAAAATGAGTCAGTAGAAATGGTTGCTTTGGGCAAACATTTGGGGGAGGAACTGAAAAAAAAGAGCAAAACTGAAATATTAATTCTTTTTTGGAATATCATAGTGGATCTGAGAAGATTCTTTATGGCTCTTGTAAGATTGTTAGGTGCTAATTAACTAGATTAGAGTATTCCAGCTACCTGGAATAGCTGCATATATGAAAAAAGCTGCAATGTTTGTAATCCATCATCAGCTATTACTACCTTCAGCATGCATTAGGAGTTGCATGCGTTGTAAAGTATTATAGTAGCAAACTTAAAATAACCACATCATTAAAGCATAATTTTATGAATATATGTATGCTAATTACAATAGTTATAATGTGCTCAAACACTTAAGTCTTTGGCCACTGAACAGAATAAAATCAATATTTATATAATATGTAAAAACAACAATGAATAGATACACTGCTGTGTGTCACCCATAAAATGCTTATTCAAATGGAGTCAAATTAAAACTAAAATTTGTGACTATGAAATATATAGAAGACCTCCAGCAAATCAGCAAATCTATTTTAACGAACTATGTTACTTGAGTAATGTTTAAGGTTGAATAAATAGAACTTTAAACCTGTTGGTTCAAAGGGAATAGAGAATGAACAGAATTCAAGAAATATGTAACTTGAATAATAAAAGAGTATGTTTATAACCAGAAGTATGGGAACGCTAGATTGTGGTGATGTTGAATATACTGTTATCATTTCAAGGCAAAAATATACTTTTAAAAATATACTTTTTGATATTAGTCAACCAGTCACAATTGTTAATAGAAAAAATTAATAATACATATGTCTTGGCTTACATCCATTCATTCAGCAACTGTTCAAAGTGATGGCGATACTGAAAAAAATTATGATTGCTTCTTAAAAGTTATGACTATTGTAGCATTGTCACAGTCACCTAACTGTGATCCAGGTCCTCGGGCACCTGACTAGTGATTATCACATTGCAGTGAGTCACGTCATATGATCACCATTTCTAACCTTCCCTGCCAGCTTCCCACAAGCAATGGCGAAGTCAGCAGTTAAAGTCTCAAATTGCCCAGATAAGTCACTCCTGACATTTTTTTCCTCCTAAGGAATCTGCAGTGGAGTATAAGATCAAAGGAATCTCTTAATAAATAGCACTCTTGCCTTCCTGCGCTACCTGCAGGATCCCCTTCATCTTCTTTCAACTCCCACCAATCCACCTGCATACAACCATGCAACCCCCCTTCCCCCATATCTTATATGGGACTCCCACTTCTTCCAATTTAACAAGCCAAGTGTGTTGAGATTATAATAGCAAGTGGGACTGTTTCTAAGTGATGTGGTCATGCGACATTGCACAATACAGTCACATCATTTGGACCAGGCAATTCTGGTCCAAACTGTCATCTTGACCTGAGGATTAGCTTTACAGGTAGTCCTCGACTTAAGACCGAGTCCAACATTTCTATGAGACATTTGTTAAGTTAATTTTGTCCCATTTTATGACCTTTCTTGCCACAGTTCTTAAGCGAATCACTGCAGTTGTTAAGTTACTGACAACATTGTTAACTGAATTTGGTTTCCCCATTGCCTTTGTTTGTCAGTAGGTCTCAAAATTTGATCACGTGACCCTGGGGCACTACAAGTATCATAAATATGAACTAGATGACAAGAATCTGAATTTTGATCATGTGACCATGGGGATACCTCAGTGGTCATGTGTAAAAAATGGTCATGTCACTTTTTTCAGTGCCATTGTAACTTCAAATGGTCATTAAATAAACTGTGGTAAGTCGAGGACTGTCTGTTGTTCTTTCTATCATGTTTATGAAGAAGTTTTCAAACTTTGGTAACATTAAAAATGAATGAAAGAAAAATCCATTTCCATGCAACTGTTAAAGTTAAGAAACTTATCAGAACAAAAATGACAGCATGTCTTACTATGTTTGAATATCAAGGCTAAGATTCAAACCAAGATTTTAAAAAAAATTCTGCTCCATTTATGATTTGCTGATTAGGGTTGTTCTTATATATACAAAAAAAGTCAAGTGAAGCTTTCTTATCTATTAAAGCCAACATAAATAAAATTACTATTTCTAACTGGACTGTGTTCACTGTAATATATATTATTTTAGATTGTTGGTTTAATTAAGTTTACAGCAGGTTGGGGGAGGAATACTGTTCAGCAAGGGAGACACTGACAAAATATGAGGCATCATTAGGAGCTTCATTCTCTCACATTTACCTATCCTACTCTCAAACTACAGTACTGGGGACTCCAATTTCATATTTTGAAGAAAGTACGAGCAGTTTGTGCAGTAACTTACTTTACTTTAACACTGTGAGTTCCTTCTGTACAATGAAACATCTCCACTGGGATATATCCAGCCACATTAAATTAATTTTTACATCATGTCAGGAAAAGCTGTGCAAAATTGAATTAACCAACCAGAGAAATCCATCAATAAACTCTTTGGCAGCATTCCATTAGAAAAAAAAAGTTGGAAATCCCCAGGGCTATTACAGGTTCTTCTGCTAAAATGACACCGGCAAAATCATCTCTGAGGAAAAGAACAGTGAGGTTATTTTTTTTAAACTGGGCAATCTTAAATTGTCATTTACCATATATGACAGCAACAAAGTTAAGATACATCATCCAGTTTATGCATAAATGAGAAGTGTGAAGAAGAATCCATCACCTTTTACTATATATTCTTCCATAGTCAAATTGTTCATGCATTCACAAATATTTGCTTTCCTGCAAGTTCTTAGCATTATCAGAGTCCTATCATCTGAAGCAAAAGAGAGTAAGCCTACTCCATTATTTTGTAAAACAATTATATATTAAAAAGTACTGCCATGTTAATCTCAGGGCATTTTTTAACAAACGATTCGCTGCCGTAATGACTAGCTGGGTGTGGCTAGATGTGCATGACTGGGTGGGGGGTGTCATGTGATTGAGTGGGCATGGCTAACTATGTCACTTGTGTGGATAGTACCTGTATGGGACAGGCAGGGTTGGGGAGGGTATTCAGGGGTCTCCAGTGGGGGATGAGAGGAAAAAAAGATCCAACCATTTTTGGTATGTTTTTTGCCCGAAAAATGGCCTGAAGAACGCTGCAAAACAGGCCATTTTGGACCATTTTCAGGCTGGTTTTTTGGGCTGATTTTGGCTGGAAAAACACCCTGAAAATGTCCTGAAAAACACCCTGAAAATGGCCTAGTTTGTGGCTGTTTTTTGGGATGCCTTCAGGTTGTTTTTTGAGCTGATTTTGGCTGGACAAAACAGCCTGAAAACAGCCTGGAAAATGGGCGGGAGCAGGGCCAGACTCCAATTTGCCAGTGGGCTTGCCTGCCCACCCCTGGGCTATACTCACCTATATTTCCTTGGTATTTAGCCCAGCTGATAGGTGCGGCAGAGTGGATTGCTGAGGCTCAGCTGTTTTCCTGTAAAATGTGCATGCATGCGCAGTGCTCATTAGGCATATTAGGCACGTGCTCAGCAAACCATTTGCTAAACCGTTGGGATCGCATCCCTGAATGGGACAAAGATGGTTCTGTAGATAGCTTGACCCTATGCCATGTAGGTCACAACCAGCACATGTAATTTGACCAGGATGGATAAAAATCAATGATTTTTTAAAAAAAAATCAAAAAAAAATCAGATTTTTTTTATTTAAATCGGATTTTTTAAATTTAAATTTGATTTTTTGTTTTAAATCAGATTTTTTTGATTTAAATTGGATTTTTGAGGAAAATATATTACCATCCAAAGGTTATTCCATCATGAAATAAAGATTAGTTTTTTAATTATGTGGAATAAGGCTGTGTATGTTTAATTTTTTTGGTAAATAAATTCCATTAATCCATTCACAATGTCATGCTCTTCCAGAGGTTTTTGTAAGATTATTGGGCAGTTTTTCTGCCTACAAGATATTATCACAGATGCTTGGTTTACTTTTGCAGTTCTCAAAACTGAATTTGACTCAGCAGAGATCACGTGCCTCTTCTTCACAGCAAAATGTTATAACATGAACAGAGTTGAAAAAAAGACCTTAATCCTAACTTCTACAAACCTATGAATACAGAATCAACCCCTTCAGTGCTAAGTTTCAAAAAGTTCAGTGAATAGAATAGAAATAATATTTTTCTGATTGTTTGGAGTGGAATAGATCTGCACAAGAAGAAATTGAAACTAAGTATGAGGAGGAAGGGGCAAGCAGACAAGCAGTACTACAAAATGAAAGTCTAAGTTTCTTAAAATATATATATTTTGTATAGCCAAATTAGTTAACAAACATGGATGTTTGTTTAAGCAAATAACATATGCTGTAATGTTATTGTTTCAGTTGAATAAATCTATTTAAATTGTTATTATTAAGGTAATGATTATTTTTCTCCTTCCTAAGTACAACAGAAAAGTTGTCCAAATATGAATGATTAATCTATTAAACTGGGGATAAAAAAACTAATATGAAAAGTTGTTATTCTAAAAATCTTCATCTACTTGCATATTATAAGTTATACCAGCAAGAATTAGTCTTTATGTAGAAAACTATGATTTAAATCAAGCTTTTTTACTAGTGATTTAAATCATGATTTAAATCGTGATTTAAATCAACTTGATTTAAATCAAATCCACCCTGAATTTGACCCAGAAACAAACTGATACCCAATGCAGCTTGCAGAGAAGAAGTGTTCCATATGCTTTGGATATCCAGAATTTGTTATACAGCTGCATTTTGCACGAAGCTTCAGGATACGTTTGAAGGGCACCCCCATGTACAGAATGTTGTAATATTGATGAACAAAGAGTCTTTTTGTTGGAAAAATGCAAATTAGGCAGAAGTAAATTTCTTCCTTCTTAAAATGATCAATAAACCAACCAGTCCTGAATCTCTCACATTAATACAGTTAGTGTTAACATCTTAATATGGGATGCTTGAAGACTACCTTATATGAGTAGAACAGTACTGTATGTGAGTAAGAATCTAGAAATAATCAGAGTGAGTGACTCCTTCAGTATTCATTGTTGGATGCATGTAATATTTCCCCTCACCAGGTTCCTCATTATATAGCCTCTTCAGTTAGTAGAATGCAAAGAATTTATATTCTGGTATAGATTAATTTAAGTCATTGGGATCCATGCACTCATTTACACTATCTTACAGAAACAAAGGAGGGGAAAAAAAAGGGGGGGGGGTTTCTGATGAACTTTTAATTTTGGGATGGAATCCAGAAATCATGTATCCTAGTTTATTTAAATTTCTTAGGCTTCTGTTGCAGTTGTTATAGTAACTACCATGCAGATTATTTTTTCGAAAGTGCCATATGTGTCTCAGCAAATGGTCATCCTTTGAATCAACATATGTTGGATCTCTTCAATAAACTCCTGTTTGGGTTATATGTTGTGAACAATTAGCTGCATTCTTTCTCTCAAATATAGTCATGCTTGACTTAAATAAGATTGCTGGCTATAAATTCTTGGAGAAGTCATTTTGGAGGCTGTATGCAGTAGATTAAAAAACATTATCCTGTGAGAAAAATCTAGGAGAATTAAAATTATTGGGGAATTCTGCTGTGGTTTTTAAAATCACTTTTCTTTTATATTACAGTTTTTAATTGGGGGTAGCAATCATTTTTTAAAAGCCGATCAGAATTGCTCAAATAAAGTGAAAAACACTTTCAAAACTGGTTTCCGCTATATTTGGGCATGGTTGCACAGGGAAACCAGGAGCAAAGGTCAATGAGTTTTGAGAGATGGCTAAATCTGTGGATCTATCTGTCTACAGAACCATCCACCTAGCACCAGCAAGGATTTTGGGTCAAATGGTTTCCCACTGGCTGGTGTCTTCTGGTGAAACAAGTATATCTGTATTGCTGTGATATGCGTAGACACATACATGAATAAAACGTTACTTGTATCCATTATTTTAAATTTCTAGCTTTTCAAAATAGAAAATATTATGTTGGGGAATAACAAAAGAATAAATAACTGCAATGGCAGTACTACAGATAAAGTGATATATTTAACGGCAATGAGATCATTAGTTTTACTCATGAAGTGTAACACAAACTCATTTTCATTTTATTGCTCATGGTACTGCACAGTTTGGAACTCTTGCTTTACAGAGGTTAAGATAAGATACAACATTTCTACAGTATACAGTGGTTGTATAATTTTGCAATGAGTTAGTGGGCCCAAAATTGCTGGGCATGAGTTAGAGAATCTGAAGCTATCCATTCATTGGGACTAATATCTACATGAATTTGAATCTGTTTTTAAAGATTCACATGAAAATATTTACACATTTTTCTCTACATTTCTTGTGACACATTATGGCTTGCAGCTTTTCTAATAAACATATTTTCTCTAATCAGCTTTCATATTACAAAACAACTTCTGTGTGTTGTTTTCAGCTAACGTTAGTTTGTTATATTTTCCAACAAAATTGCACTGTATGTTCATAACAATGAAAATATTGATTGATAATTATGTTTACTTTATTTGTATATTAAGGAAATATATAAATATCAATTTATGCGCAAGCAAATGCACTTCTCCTCATCCTTAAAACAGGAACAACTAATTGACCAAAATAGCTTTTATGCTTCTGAAATAATTATTCTCTGAAGAAGAAGAATGGGGTTGAAATGTGCTGCTATATTAGGTTAGGTTCCAGGCACAGAACTAAGAAGAGTAGAAGCAGCAACTTTTATTGTGACTGCTAATCCCTTATGCTTTAAAGCAGGGGTCTCCAACCTTTGCAACTTTAAGTCTGAAGGACTTCAGCTCCCAGAATTCTCCAGACAGCAAAGCTGTGAGACTTATAGAAAAATAGGGTTGCTTCTGATTAAAATATTATTGAACCATATCTCGGATATTTCATTCTACCCCATCAATAATGCATTTTTTTCTGACCCTCTCCCAGCAAAGTTTCTTGGCCACTGAACATATTCACTTTTCATTAGCTGTTTAAAAAAAAACCCTTTAAAAAGTTTAAACTTCCACAACTTGCCTTCTTAAGTGAAGTTATTCACTAAAGAATTAATTTGCTACCTTGGTTAAATTTATGGAAGATTCTCTATAATCCCCATTATAATTCAGGTAATCCTCAATTTATAACCTTTCATTCAGCGACTATTCAAAGTTACTGAGACATTGAACAAAGGTATTTAGTACTAGTCCTTGAAGTTAGATTTCTGTGGTTGCCCCATGGTTGTGACTAAAATTCAAGTGTTTGAGGGTGCTTCAACCTGCTTGTCTTCCCCCCATCTATGCTCTTTTGATACTCTGCAGTTTAGAATTCCTGCCACCTAACTGACTTTATCCATCTTTTGTTCTCACTGCTGCCCAAGCGTTCCTGGCTGTAGATCACGCAAAGTTTTCTTCCCAAGGTTGCACACAGTGATTTCCATGGGAGACCTGAGGAAGATGGTGAGAGGCTACCTCATGAAGGGCCATTATTGGGTACAGCTGGTCAGCAGGAAGAGCAAGAAGACCCCAAAGGGCAGCCAGGGCAGCAGAGTGTGGGGAACAAGGGCAGCTGAGCCTGGGCTGGAGAAGCTGAAGTTTCCTGAAGTGGATGTGGCTTTCTGCCATGCTGCTAGGACAGCTAGGGCTTCTCAGGGCGCTGTGACTTTGCACTGCACTGCTGAACTTTCTGGTGTGCTATGACTCTGCACTATCCTGCTGGTGTGGCTAAGTCTTCCAGATTGCACTGCAGCTCAGGGTCTTCTTATAGCCCTAAAGTCGTGGTGCACCAAGAAGCCCCTGAATCACAATGTGGCAAGGAGCTCCAGATGCATGTAGTTCTCTGCTGCTTCCTATCCTGAAAGACAGAATTCAGAACAGACAAACAGTCAAGAGATAGGTAGCCGAGGGAGACAGGCAAATGGAGAGAATGGAAGAGGAGGCAGTCCCTTACTCTACAGAGGCAAGAAAGTCAGCCCTCCTAAGCAACAGACAGGAACCACAACTGTATGAATTAGTTCTAGTTTATACTACACAATCTGGCAAGTCTGCAAGTACACACTTTCCACCTGCCACTTTCAACTGCTTGATTCATTAGGGCGGGTCTTTCCTAGGTTTCTGTCATTGATTGTTAAGCCACTCGGGATCCTGCTTCTCTTGTCTGAAAGTTTTCTAGGTGGCACCACTTCCCATTCTTCCCCAAACTCATTCACACATCCAATTACAGAGAGATACTAAGTCCAGGATGGCTTGGCTTGGCTTCTCATCTAATGACAGTTGGAATTCAGTTAATGATGGTAATGGCAAGTACTGGGATTGCTGTTGCTAAGAGATGCAGTCACACAATGTTACACTTTACATTGCTTAATGATGGATGTTCTGGTCCCACTTGTGGGCCTAGATTGAGGGCTACCTGTATAGCTGACATCAATAATAACAGTTGTGACAGGGCCTGCCTTACCTAATACATCAAATTCAGCACTTGACTGCTTTCTTTAAACAAAGGGAGCTGACTATTGAATGGTACAAATGAGTGAAATAAAGAAATCTCTCTTTTAGTTTCAAGGTTAGGCAGAGTTGCTGTTCTTCATTTTACTCCACTAGATAAAATGTTTGCTGCTAATGTGTACCAAGATGGCTATGAGCCAGTGAGTCTGTTGCTTGGCAACGACAATGCACTTTTGCCCCTCTTTTGCCCCTCCTGTTTGCTCCCATAAAACAGGCCCCAAGCCACTCCTTTGGGAAAACTGAGATCCAGGTGGTTGATCAAATTAAAATCTCATTAAAGACTCAGATTTTAAATTTGAAAATGTGTGATTAAAGAATTAATTGATTAAGCATAGTGATGAATCAATAAATGCTTTCAAGCCTGCTTGTTTTTCAGCAAATTACCACAGAATGTTGGCAGAGAGATAAAGCTGGGTTAAATGTAATTGGTCATGTTTCAGTACAAGCAAGTAACCTTTTAAGGTTTCCCACAGTGCTTCAAAGCTCTTGGGCAAGGCAAATGGTCCCTGTCTCATTCTGTAACAAACTGGCTGTTTCTGCTGCTTGAAATTGGAATAAGCAAGACGTGTTTTCCTTACTTGCAAAATCAGATCTTTTGCTATCTGATGCAGAGCAGCCAAATACATTTCCTTCCAAATCAGGTTTGCAACCTGAGACAAAGCATCCCCAAAGTGTCTTTTCCTACAACAGCAGGTAACAACAGAAGCAAATATTTATAGGTCCTGAACTGTAGGGTCCTTGTTGCTCTCTGGTTCTTTTTGGTTGTTTTCTTGCAGTCGTTCCATTACCAACCTAGGTAACGTCATCAATGCTAGAAGAGAATGGGGTTTGCTCTCTACAGTAAGTAGAAATTTGCCTTCCCTTTGATGATATCCAAAATCACCTTCCCAAACTGATGAACATATTCATTTTAGTGGTACTGCTAGTACTGTGTTTTTGAAAATCATCTTTGGAACAAACTTGCCAATTTGTTCTGCAAGAAATCATCCGGCATAGTTAGATTTTAACAAAGATTGCATGAGATCAATTTTTACAGTGCCTTTTTCATGTCTAAATGGATTCACCACAGAATGAGAGTAAGTTTTAATAAGGAGAAAGGAAAACAAAAAAGTTGGGGAAAACCCCTGGATTTTTTCAAATTAAAGGTCCATATGGAAAAACCTGAATCTGCTTCAACAAAAATAACAAGAAAAAGTTCAGAAATGTTAATTGTTATTATTAACTCAAATACAGATAGTTCGCAACTTACAACCACATAATTGGGACCAAAATTTCAGTTACAAAACAATGCAGTGCAGTCATTAAACAAGTCATCAAAGTACTGGGCCCAATTTTTATAACCATTAACCATAGTGATTATGGGAATCACATGGTCATTAAGTGAATCCAAATTCCCCAAATGACTTTGCAAGTCGGAAGCATACTGGAAAAGTCTGAATTTGTGATTACATATCACAAGTCATAATTCCTTTTTCCAAGGCTGTTGTGAATTTAAAGCATTATTAAATGAACAGGCATAAATCAAGGATTACTTATATAATTTTCAGTATTTGATTTTATATTCTCTCTTAATTTGTAGCTGTGGCTATACATACTTAAAATTTAGAAACAATACGAAAATCCCAGAAATTTTTCAATGTGATATTTCTTTCCAGTAACATTAAAATACTTAAAAATTAATACTATTCCATTATTTTAAAATTTGTGTTACTTAGTAACTGAAGTGTTAGAATAACTGTTAGAAAATCCTAGTTCAAATCCTGTTTAGTAAAGAAACTGAACAGGTAAGTTTAGGCTAGTTATTTACTCAGCACATCTCACATGTTAGGGTTAAAGTATGCAAAGGTCAGGCAAATAAAATAGTCATTGGAGGAATTGAGATGTAAAAATAATAGGATTTGTAATTCACATTTGCCACCCGCATTACCATTCAGACAATGTAGTTCCTAATAAGTTTATGGGTGTCGTCTCCCCCCCTCCGCCGCTTATTTTAATCCTTCTGTTCCTGACTTTTCAAGTGCCCAAATGAATAAAGAGAATATAAAAGCAACATTATTCATTCTTTCTTCTCCTTAGTAACCTAGTGGAATGAAGAGATCTGGAAACTCATGTCTTTTTCTTCTTTTCTTTATAGTCAATTGAGGCACTTAATGCGTTGAGGTGGTGCCTGGAAGCAATAATGGATAAGATGAGACCTAGTAAAGCAAGAATTAAACCAGAGAAAGTTGGAGGGCTTGTTTGTAGAAGGATCATCTTGATCTGTTTTGGAGGGAGATTGTACTTTGAATCCTGCATTATCACAGACCTTTCAGATGGGATCAGTGCTGTAATTATTACTTTTATTAGATTTAAGATAGCTGCTCACTCTTAAGAGCTGTGGTGGCACAGTGATTAATGAATGCAGTACTGCAGGCTAATTCTTCTGACTGCTTTTTGCCAGCAATTGGGCAGTTCAAATCTCACCCATTCAAGGTTGACTCAGCATTCTATCCTTCTGAGTTTGGTAAAATGAGGACCGAGATTGTTGGGGGCAATATCCTGACTGTGAACCGCTTAGAGAGGGCTGTAAAGCACTGTGAACTAGCATATAAGTCTAAGTTTTGTTGCTATTGCTACTTACAAAATATAATTGGCAATTAAACAATTTAAAAACAAAGAGACATCCTGGATTAAAAACAACCATTAAAACCAAGGAAGATGGCTCCCTCCCCTCCAACACGTTAACCCCAGGCTGGGACCAAAGCCAAGTTTTAAGGGCTTTTCAGAATATAGGAGACAAGGCACTGTCTATATCTCTGGAAGGGAGGCAAATCTGGAAGGTGGGCCCAATGATAAACAAGGCATGCTTCCTATATCCTTTAACTTTAACTTTAATCGGATTTTATATCCCTTAAGGAGACACATTTACAACAACAGAATGGACCTGGGACACACCCACTCTGTCAGAAGATACTGGGCAGGCAGAAACAAAGGGGCAGAAGTTGAATAAGCAGGTCATATGCTGTAAAAGGCTTTAGAGATAACAACCAGCACTTTGAATTGCATACCAGAACCAACTGGCAAGTAGTGCAGCTGTCATATAAAACATGGGTATAACAAAAAGTTCCTGTCAGTACTCAAAGAGCTGTATTTTGAACCAGCCATAGCATTCTTACCGGCTTAACGTTAGCATACCAACTACATTATCTGAATAGGCGGTATCTGTAACTAATTACCTGTTAACTCTTGAATTTGAAATCTTCATTTCCAAAAAGGTCCAAAGTAAAAAACAAAACCGATAATAGGAGTTGGCAGATGTACTTATATTATGCCAACAGTTTTTAGTCTTCACTGTTTGACAACCCATTTCTGTCAGTACTACTGAATGGATGTAATTATTCCTCTGCCATTGCTTCCAGTTGAAGAGAAATACGAAAAGAAAGAAACCAATAGCAACAAAACCTTCTAGGAGGAGATAGAGACACAGATAATGTGTCTCTTCTGAAACTTCTATACAGCTGGCAATAGCCTGACATGGCATGGGATATTATGCCAGAGACTTTCTAGACATGATTTTGTATGATTTATCTATAATTGTATATATAATGGAAGCTTTCTCTTTCTCTCTCTCCTCTGCCTTTTGTTTTGATCTGTTTAATTTATATTCATTGTGTAGTTTTAGATAATGTAGTTTTATTTTCTACTACTGTAAATGGGTAATAAAAAATAAATATGCATGCAATGCCAGCTACTTGGTTGTACCATTCAGTGTATGCTATTCCTGCCTACATCTTCCTTCCTTCCACTATATGTTGGACTGATTTCTGAAGTCTCTCTGCGTAGACTGCAGAGAGGAGGTGGCCATAGTAATTCCACTCTTGAACTTGTATCTATATATAGTCTTTGTGATTAGAGGGTTCAAGCCTGTGCAGAACAGCAGAAACAGTTCATCACCTTGGTATATGCCACATATGAATGTGAGCTACTTTGAGTTGATTTCCAGTGCTATCTTCTATAGTCCCATTGAGTTCTTGAGAAAGTCCTCAGTGTTTTGTTGATTTTATATGGGACCATGCATTTACAAATCCAGAAGATGCATGTAATGTTGAGCTGTAGGCTTTCCTTGAAAACAGGATCTTTAGCTTTTTAGCTTTTGCTTCTCTAGTGTATCTCCCTGGTCACCAGTGCTTTGAGGCTTTGTTTAGCAGAGTCTAAGGCATCAAATGCAGTCAGGCTCTCATATTTATAAATGAGTCTTATCTCTAATATTTACACACTTGAAGATTACCTGTAACTTTCACACCCTTCTGCAATTCCACCAGCTAACTAACCTCTTACCAAGTTCCCATGATCTTAGACTGTAACCTCATGCCCCAGGGAGAGTATGTACTAGTGTTGTAGGATCTCCAGGACTATGGTGGCTGTAGTGTATTCTTGAGTATGGGATATAATATGTAGTTGGTCTATCTCTAGCTGTGAGAGCAGTTTCCTATTCATTATGCTAAAGGGTTGGCTAACTACCTGTTTCTCAGTTAGTGATGATGCTTCCTCCCTTAATTGGGGCCCTAACTGTGTTGTGGAACAATTATAGATACTTATCCTCCTCTCTCAGCTGATGCAATAAGAAGAACCTGGCTGGCTGAATGGCTAAGGCTCTTGCCTGACATGCAATACAGCCCCGGTTCGAATCCCAATAAGGGGATGGCTAGCTGATGAGAGCTAAAAAGCTCGAAATAGATCTATACTAGTCTCCCTGATTTATTTATTGATCAGCTCATAAAACTAACACACATATTTAAAAAATCACACAACGGAACTCATGGCTTTCTGATTAGATGGTCTCTGGTGATGAGCCGAAAGGCAGAAAAGAAAACAGTATGTCTCCTCCCTTAATTGGGGCCCTAACAGGGTGTTGTCGAACAATTATATATATTTTATAAGAATTACTCTCCAAAACTGAACACTCCAACAAGAGAATAATTATGGAAGCTATTGAAATAGAGAAACACCCCCACAACATGAATAAACGTGATGATGCCTCCCACCTGCCAGACATCTGGAAAATAGCTCTGGCGATTAAACGAGTCCCAGCCACAAAAACTGACACCATCACCAATTATCCTCAACAAACATCAACTCCATCTACCAATCAGGATGTGACAAATCAGCCATCCAATCCGTTTAAAGCAGCAGAGCCAGCATTCCAACCCCTCCCACCTCTACTTATAGAAAAACTGCCACTTCGATCACAGTTTACTCGCAAGAAAACAAAGGCACCAGCCTGATGATGACGGGTGTGATCCCATCGAAATGTTGCAAAAACACATTTAATTTTACACAGGAAAAGACCCGAATATGCTGGTATTGCCATCCTCGGGTGTTTTCCCGTATATATAGCATGGAATTGTTATTCCAAGGGGTCTACAAAATTCCATGTAAAATCTGCCCTGCCACTTACATAGTGCACGTATCGCAGAACATAAAACTGCATTAAAAGGACATGACATTGACTTTCAAGGAACTAAAATGATCTCCAAGGCTGAACAGCTGAACAGGAGAATAATCAGAGAAGCCATTGAAATAGAGGAGCAACCTAACAATATGAGCAAACGTGACGACACCTCCCGCCTACCAGACATCTGGAAACCAGCACTGACCAACAGACGAGCCCCACCCTCCACCCAAGCCGTTGAAATTCAAAATAAGGAGAAACATACAAATAAGACCAATCAGCATCAATCTACCAATCATGATACAGCTGCACAGCCAATCAACCCACTCACAACAATAGTCAGCACTCCACTCCCCCACCAAGATTTAAGGAAGGGCGACGCCTTGGCAGTCACAGTCACAGACCGAAGCCTGAGGATGGCAAGTGAGATCTTGCTGAATATATATATATATATGCTGGTATATATATATATATTGCCGAATATAAATTAAATTAGAAGAGACCAGGATAGATCTATTTCAAGCTTATTAGCTCTCATCAGCTGGCCATACCCCTTACTGGGATTTGAACTGGGGCTATGTTGCATGCAAGGCGAGGAACCTTACACTTATTAGCTGATGAGAGCTAATAAGCTCGAAATAGATCTATCCTGGTCTCTTCTAATTTAATTTATTGATCAGCTCATAAAACTAACACACATATCTAAAATATTATACAACGTAATTCTTGGCTTGCTGTTTGGATGGTCTCTAGCGATGAGCCGATGGACAGTAAGGGAAACAGTATGTCTCCTCCCTTTAATTGGGGCCTAATAATAACAGGTTGTTGTGAAATAATTACATATATATATATATATATATGAAGTGGATATATTATTATATAGTGGATATATTATTATAATAATATATAAGTGGATATATTATTATAATAATATATTATTATTAATCATCCCTTAAAGAAATTTAACATATATATATATATATATATATATATATATATATATATATATATATATATATATATATATATATATATATATATATATATATATATATATATATATATATATGGCATTTATTTATTGATCAGCTCAAAAACCTAACACACACACACACACACACACACACACACATGCTATATGCTGCTTCACTGGCACTTCAAATGGTGGGTTATGGGCTGTACTTCCCTTGGGATCTAGCTGTATTCCCTGCACTGTTTGCAAGGTGCAGTGAAAAGAGAAAACTGTCTCTCTACATTAGTTCCTGTCAAATTCCACAGTGCATTTGCTAAGATAGATAAAGAGCTGCCATCTGTGGATTTAGTGACAATAACTTATGCTTGCAGAAAAAAATGAGTTAAGTAGAATTCCTCAGAGCTATAAAATACCATTAAAGGCTATTTAAATATCTAACAGCAATGAAGGAGCTGAAGTTTATAAGGGTTTTCAAGGATGTTATGTAGATGCTGTGAGGTGAAAGCTTATTCTTTAATTCCAGCCAAAAGATCTTAAAATCTTTGTATCTTGAGCTAAACAGAGATGACTGATGACAATTTTAACTTGTTTGACTTCCAGATGGACTATTTTATTCTTTATGTGGACAGTGAAGGTTCACAAATTTTAGTTGCCAATTGTCGATTCTGATACCGAAATGTGTTGATTGAGACATAGGGCACATTGATTAAATTGTAATCCCTGAGTTAAGTAGGGGATCACATGATTTGACTTCATATGTTATTTTCATTATGGCTAGGAAAGTTCTTCCAGATGTTTCTGCCTTTTTTTCTCATGGGAAGTTTTGATTTAGAATAATACAGCACCATACGTACCGTTGGGTCCAATAGAATAGCCAAACAAAGTCAATCTTTGTTAATGGGGAAAAGGTTGAGGCATGTGGATGTAATGTTATTTGGATGTCTGTGTATTTCTTTTATCTTAAGTGATTCAATCTATGCTCCTTTTGTATCAAGATTGATCAAGATTAAATTTAAAACCTGGTTTTTTATTTGACTGCATCAGAAAGGGAGACAATGTACTAGTGAAAGATGAAGCAATCAAGCTTGAAGCTTACCAGAAAACAAACAGCTACCTATTTGTCCTGGTAGATTACTTTTTTTTAACACTCTAAGCCTGACATTTCCTTGGCAAGAAAGGCTATCCCTGAAGACTTGGAAAGCAAGAAGTATATTGAAGAGGCTTTACTTTACTGGGCATTTGTGGTTTCAAACAAGTAACCAAATTATTTCTCTCTTATGTTCTTGTCTGCCTTTGGATAGTGCAATTTTAGACCTGCTGGGAGGGAGAAAGGATAAGGAACTTGGAGAAAAAACTGTGGACCCTAATAATTATTGAAGTTAGGGATTAGATCTTAATTAACGATAATAAGAAAAGTGTAAGACATACTTTCTAATAATGTAATATTTGTAATCAGTAGATTCAGGACATATACCAGGTTGTATCTCACACACTACATATAATTAACCTGAGGAATTTACAATAATAAAATTAGGTAATTAGAGCTCATACACATTATTTAAAGTAAAAATGAACAAAGATTCATGGCAGATATGCAAAGCAGTGATAGCTAAAAGTAACATCAGAAGAGGGAATACACTCGGTTAGAGATGACAATAGTAAAAAGGTGTTCAGTTAGATGTTCTGCTTGTGATCATCTAGCTAGCTTGAACGTCATATACAGTAGCTAGCTCTTCTTGAAAGCAGAATTATGGAGAGAAAGACTTGTGCCTGATTCAACCAAGCACTCTTAATGGTTTTGCCTGAACTAATATATGTATATCATGCCTGAGAGGAGTTACAGGTACATCCAAGAAAGAAGGGAAAAAGCATATGTAACAGCAATAAAGCTATATTTATAACATAATCATAATAATAATAATACCATCAAATGCTTTGATAAGCCTTAGCTTCTTGTTTATTGACTGCTTCAATCCACAGAAAATGTGTAAGATGAAATTGAAATAAAAAGCAATTTATTAAGTAACACTTATTGAAAGCTGCTGATGCTTCCACTTTTCTATAGCTTATCATCTACTGGGGAGGCCAGGAGTTGTGAGTGTTTCCAATATGTTAGATCCATAAGATAGCACCAATAAAAGGGCCTGCTGAAAATTAGAACTGATCTTGATTGTAGGAATCCAGAGTAAACAGTAGGTGGGCCCAAAGATGAGGATTGCTGTAATGAAACTTTGCAGCCAAGGTATGCTAATTTTCAAATCATCAAAGTTTACCTTTCACTTACTGTGACAACTCTTCCACAGCAAAGCGCATAAAACCTTGGATCATTTCTCCCCCTGCTGTCTTAGAGTCCTATTTTTAGCCTGGTATTATACATTGTATATTAATCACTTCTGTCAAACCACAATGGATTGCTACCTTGATCATCCGCAATTCACATTCACACCCAGTGTGTAAGCCTATTTAAATAGGCTCACAAGGTACGCCAGTTGCGCCCCTTTCTTGACTGGGACGCCCTCCGCACAGTCACTCAAGCGCTCGTTACGTCCCGCCTAGACTACTGTAACGCTCTCTACATGGGGCTCCCCTTGAGGTGCATCCGGAGGCTCCAGCTAGTACAGAATGCGGCCGCGCGGGAGATACTGGGAGCATTTCAAAGCTCCCATGTAACACCTCTCCTGCACGAGCTGCACTGGCTGCTGGTGGCCTTCCGGGTGCGCTTCAAGGTGCTTGTTACCATCTTTAAATCGCTCCATGGCATGGGACCTAGTTATTTGCAGGACCGTCTCCTGCCGCATACCTCCCTCCGTCCGATCCGCTCCCATAGGGAGGGCCTCCTCAGGTACCATCCGCCGGCCAATGCCGGCTAGCGGTGCCCAGGGGTAGGGCCTTCTCAGTGGCTGGGCCATCCCTCTGGAATGACCTACCCCCCGAACTTCGGACCATCACAGACCTTCCCCTCTTTTGCCGCTCACTTAAGACTTATCTGTTCCATCAAGCCGGCCTAGCTTAGCCAATGAGTAAATGTATTTTAGAATTTTAATTGGGATTTTTAGCACAGGCTTTTAGTTTAATGTATTCTTAATTCTTCTGTATTTATTGTTATTTATCGATTTTAATTTCCTGTGCACCTCCCTGAGTCCATTTCGATGGAGAAGGGCAGTTCTATGCATCTAAATAAATTAAATTAAAAATTAAATATCCAACAAATTTTGGAATGGAGAAAATGAAACTTTTATTCATCACTGTTCCTTCTTATTTTATAGGTTCCTAGCAGATGAGGTAACGGGAGTGTAATAGTTTAGCTTATCTGAGCAGCAGAAGCAAAGTTACATAAGATTGTTGAGCTTGTGCGTGACTTTTCTGTCAACATGATTGCTTTTTTAAAAACACAGCAGTCATTGTCTTGATTCTGTAGAGCTGGACTGTAGTAAGGCTGGGTTTCCATTGAGTGATATACCGGTACTTTTTCTATTGCAATTGTTTTCAAATGATTACACCTTGTTTTTTTCCTATAGGTTTTTAGTGTTCTTTTTGTTTGGGGGTGAGGCTTTTGAGGTATCAGATAATTCTGGAATTAGGAATGCAATCACGCATAGTCTACTGGAGGACTAGTTCAATGCAGACACCAGTGCCTCCTGAAAATTCTCTATCCTTTCTTCTAAACCCATCATTTCTGCCTCAGCTGCTTCTCTCTGCCTTTGTAATTGTCCTCAGCGACTCCTGGACCATTTTGTCCTCCTCTGTGTCTCTGCTGAGGGGTTTCTTTCAACATTTACAACATGTCCAATCCATTTTTACCAGTGAGCAGGAGAATCAGAAGGAATGGGGGAATGTATTTACAATGGTACTGGCATCTAGAATAGCAGAACATCATATATGTTTATTTAAATATTATATATAATACAATAATATATATTATATAATATTTATTTAAACAAAAACATCTGTCTCTCTCGGGTCCTTGGGAAGGACCTGATTGGTGGATAAAAATGCCAAATTGGTTCAAACCTCTGGCTGACTGTGACTGATTATAATAGTTTATTACATTGGATCAGTCCATATAGTATGCTACCCAGCTCTTCAGAGTAATCCAAAAACCCTTCAAAAGGAATCTAATACTCACCCATCTCTGCTGTATTTGAGTATTTACACATTTGGAAAGTTAAAAGTTTCACCAATATATCCCATTCTTCCCTATAGCCCATAAAAAGAACACATTTACCATATATTTTAGAGATAGTAGGAAGCCAGAAATCTGTTGGTGAGTAATTTTGGCCTTTAGTTTGCCAGGGCAGACTTCTTTGTGTAATATAAAGTCCTTTTCTTTTGTCTTTTTAATTTTAGAATCAACCTTGTCCTATGTTAGGCAGCTGGAAGCAAGAGTAAGACAGCTGGAGGAGGAAAATCGCATGCTGCCCCAGGTGGGTGATTTCTGTTGCTAGGCATACTAGTTTGTAGCTGAGGTCTGGAGATAGAAGATTAAGACTGATGTATACCAGGGAATGGCTCACCGTGCTATAGAGGAGATTGTGTGTATCTGAATGCTTTTTATACCTATAGATGGGAAGTTGAAGTGTTACTGTATTTCCTGTAAGCATCCTAAGTGTTGCCTGGATCAAGGAACTCAAATTCTTTATGGAGTAAGCAATTAGTCAGATAAGGACTGATGGACAAAATGCAGCTTTAATGGAATAAGACATGATGCAGAGACAGTAACTAGGGCATTTCAGTCAGAGGCATCCCATGATTTGTGGATTCATTATCTGCCCTCTGGAACTATGGACAACCTATATTTCATAGCCACTGAGGAAAAGAAAGTGGTCAATTAGGGAGATAGACCTGCTTAGTCATAAAATGATTAGGAGGCTTATTTTATTAGGCAGTCAACTTGCCCTAAAACATTTTTGTTACACCCATTTTTGTATACATGTAGTTGAAACTCTACCATGGAATTCTCTCTTATGCAATGAAGAGTTGTATCTGGAGCATATAATAGTCAGGTATTTTCTGTGTAACAGTTTTCAACCTTGTCATTTCAGTTACAGTCCAGATCCTTGAGAAATAACTGAGAAAAGAAACAGTCATAAAGAAAAACAAGCATATTACCAGGCACAGTATTCTTCCAGTCTCTAAATTTTGTACTTGGGATATTGCTTTCCCTCAATAAGCCCATACAGCTATCGAGAAAACGCATTCATAGCTCAAGAAGGATAAACTCTGTCAAACTCTGAGCTTAATAAAGAAAGGCAGCTATGATGATTCAGTGACTATAGTATTCTGGTCAGAGTTCTCTTTGATCTTGCCTTCCTAAGAGTGAAGAAAGAGCAGGAGTAGCTATGTGCAAAATCTCTCTGTCTACTTTGTGTGTATAGGCAACAGTTTCTTGTGGGTGTCTTTACTGAACAATAATAGCTATTGTTGGTGTTTGATTCACTTAAGGCAGGGAGTAAGAACTATATGGGGGAGTTAAGCAATTAAAGCTTTGAATAATGGCTAAGCATTAAAGAGAACATTCTGCATGTGTACTCAGATAGCAGGAAATTTTTTTAAGAGGCAGCGCATAGGACATCATGTGAATATATGACAACATGGAATGAACTACGGCTAGATTGAATCTCACATTTTCAAGAACAATGTATATATTTACTTTATCATCATCAGAACCATTGCAATGGATAACAGCAAATTAGCATATTAAGCGGGGTTTCCTTTTTTCAGATTGTGATGAAGTGCTGCTCGTCACAATCAAATCTCCTTAGTTTGTCTGGTTTTGTCTTGTTTTTACATAGAAATATGCATTTTAGAAAATTGAAACATTGTAGTAGACTACAATGTCTTATTATGGCAATCATCCACTTTACCTCTTTCCATTTAATGTCTCTTTAATGAGCACATTAGCATTTGTGCTTAGGGTAGTTAAGATTAAACTCTTTTTCATACTTCATTTTTTTTCAAGTGTTGATACTTTACTAGGAAAATCTCACTGGAGGTGAAAACCAGTTTTGCATAATAAATGTATGATTAAAGAAATCTGAAGTTACAAGCTTGCATGAATTCATCAGTCATTTTTCCCTAGTCACATTCTGTGGAATATTTAAATGCTTGAGAAGTTATTTCAAAGTATCCAGATAATTGGTAGCCCTGTTTTAGAAGTTCAAATATAGGCCTTATGCACATTCAATTACAGTATTATTTTTTTTGCAAAGTTTTAGGTTATATTTATTTTTTCAGTGTCTGAAGAAGGGATTAGTTAGGAACAAAACTTGAAGAAAAAAAATGAAACCCTTTTTTAGAGCAGACGTGTAAAGTTGTCAGTTGTGAGAACTTGCTGGTATAGATAGACGAAGGCCATAGTATCTTCCTTAGTTTGACAACAACTTCCTACCTTTTTTTTTCTAGAATCTACTGAATTCTTAGCTAAGAAAATCATTCACAGAACATTGGCAATTATACAATACAATACAATACAATACAATACAATACAATACAATACAATACAATACAATACAATACAATACAATACAATACAATACAATACAATACAATACAACACAACACAACACAACACAACACAACACAACACAATAGCAGAGTTGGAAGGGACCTTGTAGGTCTTCTAGTCCAACCCCCTGCGTGGGCAGGAACCTTATACCATTTCAGACAAATGGCTATCTAACATCTTCTTAAAGACTTCCAGGGTTGGGGCATTCACAATTCTAACTGTCAGGAAATTTCTCCTTAGTTCTAAGTTGCTTCTCTCCTTGATTAGTTTCCACCCATTGCTTCTTGTCCTGCCCCCAGGTGCCTTGGAGTAGAGTTTGACTCCCTCTTCTTTGTGGCACCCTCTGAGATATCGGAACACTGCTATCATGTCTCCCCTGGTCCTTCTCTTCATCAAACTAGACATACCCAGCTCCTTCAACCGTTCTTCATATGTTTTAATTGAAGTCCAAGTCACCAGCAGTATATCAGTTAGGGAGAGGGATGTTTAACTTCATTATTTAAGGAAAATACTGTGTTTCAGAATATGCAAGTCATACAAAGTGCTGTGAACTATGGAACAAAAATGGTAGATGTCTGTTTCAACTTACTTCACAGCAGATTGGGAATCTTTGAGAAAAACTGGAGGAATACCAATATTTTTGCTGCTTAGAATGTGCAGAACTTCATTTTCCATAACTCTATGCTGACAGGTAATTTTTAGATTCAATCTAGACATTGCTTGATCAGAAAATTTGTGATTGACTTGTGAATTTGAGGGGGGGGGGGTAGATTGTGCCTGTCTCTGCCTCTCATCAGTCATACATGTATTTTAGAATGTTCAGCGGGGATTGTTTCCCAGGGCAATACCTATGCATTCCAAGGTACATAGGAATTAGAAATACTAATCTGAATTGCCATAGTTAAGCTTTTTACCAAGATACAGCAAGAAATATAAGAAATATTTTTGACCACCTGGTGGTATACTTTGCAACTTACTGACATGACTGTTCATATGCTATATCATACATAGGTACCACATTGCATGGTATATATGATAAGCTTCTGAGTTCTTAGGGGAATTTATTCTGCTTCTAGTCAATGTTAGTTTCATATATGCTATCCTTTCTATCCAGTTTTTTCTTCAAAATATTATTAAAAACACATACATGAGCAAAGAAAATTTTTATTTATTTTATATGAAACTTTCCCTAATGTATGTATCTTTTTCTGTCTTGCATATTAGTATGGAAGCTTCCCCGGTCTATGCATTTGTATATGTGATTGTCTGGTTTTGTTTTTGTGCATGCTAAGAAACACTGAAAGATTTCAAGATATGTGCATTGTAAAGGGTTATTCTACATATTATATAATTCAGGGAAACGGCAAGTTAATTGAATTAAAATGTGATCTAGATATTTTCATCCTACCTTATACCATCTGTGGCATATTCTGAATATGATATATAGTGATTGGCAATGCTATAACTTAATCAATACTTAGGCTTCCAGTTTGTTCAAGACAGGTTATTTCTAAGTTTATTTTAAATCATTGGCCATAGATGAAAGATTAGAATCAATAGTACATGTAATGATTTAGATCAGGTTGCTGCCTCCTTCCTTCATAAATTATATCAGAATGAATTAACAAATGCAGAAAGGCAGAGATATGATCATTTTATGACACTGCACAAGACTTTGTGAATGTGTTATAGTCATGATGTCTTGGAAACAATATGAATAGGAGGCTAATATGAATTTAGACGGTAAAGGAATGGTTCCTCAGGAATCATTAGTATTTTAGTCCTGATATCCACCTTCTGTTTTCGAGTTTAAAAAAAAACCTCCATTGTAATTTGTCTTTCCTTTCAGTTCCATATTTGTGATTAATGCATGCATTACAAAAGCTTTTAATAATATTCAAGATGTGTATATTAAAAATGAATCTACAACATATTGCACCTCTGGTCAAAAAGCTTCTGACATGCTTGGCTGAGCTGATGTGATACGACACGTAGCGCATCATTCCTGAACAATCTGTCTGCCCAGGGAAGAAAGCTGTCAAGATATTTGCCATTTAGTTTCTCTGAAGGGGAGGCAGAGTTTGTCATTATATCTTGAAATTAAAACCTCACTCAAGGCATAGAGAAGTAGCATTCTGTGATAAACCTGTGGAGGTCATAGAATAGAAACCCCAGAGACAAGAGGAACAGCACAGATTGGCACTAAGCACAAGAAATGTGCCTGTCAGTTTTCATTTTTCACCCAGCATGTTGTACCATGACACACTTAATATATGGGGAGGGAGTTGTATTATTGGGGCACATAGAACAAATTGCAAGTGAAACCATATCTTTTTTAAAAAAAATAGTTGGAAAAGATTTCATCTGTGTCCCCATTTGACTCCCCCCCCCCCGAATCCTCTTGGTTTTTTTAAAATCTCCCCACTCATTACATTTTTTTATCTGAATACATGTAGTCCTCAACTTACGACCACAATTGAGTCCAAAATGTCTCTTGTTAAGTGAGACATTTGTTAAGTGTGTTTTGTCCCATTTTATGACTTTTCTTGTCACAGTTGTTTTTTTGTCACAGTTGTTAAGTGAATCACTGCAGTTGATAAGTTACCAAACTGGCTGTTAAGTGAATCTGGCTTCTCCATTGTCTTTGCTTGTCAGAAGGTTATAAAAAGTGATCATATTACCCTGATACACAGCAAAGGTCATAAATATGAACCAGTTGCTAAGCATCTGAATTTTGATCGCCTGATCATGGGGATGCTGCAAAGATTGTAACTATGAAAAACAATCATAACTCACATTTTTCCAGTACCTTTATAACTTTGGATGATCACTAAACAAACTGTTGTAAGTCGAGGACTACCTATACTAGAAATAATCCTAAAACTTGTCACCCTTTAATAGAACTATGAACCAGCAAAATTATTGCCAGGGCAACAGTATCTGAAGAAAATAACATTTTATCATTACTTGGGCCAAGAATTTTATGTTCAATCTCTTCTTTTTTAATGGTTTTGGTGTAAAAACTAGCTTCCCAATGGGTCCTACAGAACAATAACAAGAACTGCAAACCATCCTTACTGGAAGAAGACCCAATGCAGGGAATGACTTTCATTGATACATAGCAAATCTTTGAGTGATACAGAAATCTTCTTCAGGCACAATGAAAAGGGAACATATTCTGATCCTTACTGTATCTTCTGTCAGTAATAAAAGAGCTACTTTTCCTGGTTTCTTAGTCTAAGAATGTTCAACTAGGGAGTATTCAGGTGAGCTAGCTTAGTAAATCCTTGCAATCACCATTGTTATTTCTGGCACTCCTGAAAATTAGTATAAATCAGAGGTGTCAAACTCAAGGCCCCAGGGCCAGATCTGGCCTGCGAGGTGGTTTGATCTAGCCTGCAGAGCCACCCTGGAAACAGTGGAGGACCGGCCTGCAGCACCTCAGCTCGGTCCACACACTTTCTCCTCCCGCACATACCATGAGCAACCTGTCCAGGAACCTCAAGGATAGGGGTGTCAATCTGATTTCATTGAGGGCCACATCAGGGTTATGGTTGAGCTCAGGGGGCCAGGTGGGTGTGGCCCTGGTCTCGCCTTCCTCCGCTGGAGACAATGAGTCCTCCCTAGCCCCCTTCAGGCCAACACAGGTGCCCCCAATGCAAGCAATGTTCAGCTGGCCACACCCATCCCAGCAATGGCCACCCAGCCCCCTGAGGTCAACCACAACCCAGATGCAGCCCTCAATGAAATTGACACCCCTGGTATAAATCATCTTGACTCATTGTAAAATCACAATTTGAGTGACTTTCAGAGCTGCATGGGACAAAAGCAAAGGGGAAGAACAGTATCAGTCAATAATGTATCAAACAACCAATCAATAATAACTTTGTGATCTTGGATAAAACATCAAGAAATTATGAGTATATCAGTTATACATTTCCATCTATGTAAACATAGTTTGTGCAGAAAACATTAGGATATTTGCACTTGATTTTGTATATAATGAATATTTATCATTGTTTTCCATAGTTTTGATTCTGTTTGATGGATGGATATTAATTGAGATCTCAAAGCTTTTTAATGGGATAATTTGTTGTGGGTGGGTGGGTCATCTTACTATCTTTTGCATTGTATATTTTGGCTTGATTCTGATGTTTTCATAGTTGAAGTTGACTTTTAACAGAATTATGTTCCTGTAATATAATTACTTTTTTGTTCTATTCCTCCTGTGGTGAGTTAAGATGTAAGATAGAATTTCAAACTTTTAGACATTCATTATTTTCTATCTTAATACTTCTTGCACTTTCAACTCCACTCTGTTTTCCACCCCCCATTAGTTTATCACCTGAATTCCAAGTTTCCTTCTATTCAGCCCCTCCTGCTCCTTCTTAAATCTTCTTTTTCACACCTAATTAAATTGCCAGCTTAAAAGTAATAGCAGTTTTTTCTATAATACTTAGTTCCTGATATTCTAGTGCCAGTACTTTTAAAAGGAAAGTCTCCTTTAAATCAAGCTTTACTCCTGCTGTCTTGATGGCATGTCTACATAGCTTTTATGGTAATAATGGAAAACTGGTTTATTACTTTCTTGCCGTAACCTTCTTCTAAGTCTAGTCTTCAGCAATAGAATTCCCTGGAAGTCTTTTATCCCAGTGCTAACTATGCCAATCCTGCTTATTTTCAAGCTAAACTAAGTTAGATGGAATCTATTTGATGGTTTAAAAAGAAACATACCATATGTATTTTATTAAGTATATAGTATATAAAATATACCATTATGAGCTGACTTTTAAAAAACATCAGCTTTAAAATTGGGATATATTCACTAAGAAAAGTTAACAGATAGAAGTTGAATGCCCTTGGCATTGTATTTCTTCCCCTTCCAGAGAACAGTTTATGAATGAAAAGGAAAGACTATGGAAACATCAATGATGACTGTTTTAAAAAAGATCTTGGTTACAGCACCACTGACAAGGCCAATCTATAATGACAAATAAATACAGTATTCTTTTTCTGACTCTTACTACATTTTGCTGCCTGTGGAAACTGGAGATTGATAAGGATCAATTTAATTTGCACAGAGCTTCCTTACAACAGCAGTCAAATCAGTAAAGACTTCCTCTCTGCTTTGCAAATTCATCAGTTAACAAGAAAGGTCCACTTAGAAATTGATTTAATAGTTATCTTTACAATGTGGCAGTTTTCCATGCCTTGGGTGATGGCCAAGCCATTCGGCCATGACAACTGGATCAGAAATATTTAGGTATTGTCAAATGTAGACTGCTAGTTCCAGTTGAGAATGAATGGCTTATGTTTTCAAATAGCTGTTTATAGTCTCAGAATGTTGATGGGTCTGACTCTTGATCTCTGTCTTTGAGGTCAATTCTTTTGCTTGCACTATGAGCAGTATCTGATGACTGGATCCAGTGTCTTGATCTTCCATAGTTTATCCACAGAGTACTTTTTTGGCTCATTATGAGGAATTATAAGAGAGACTAAGCACATCTTAAACTCATGATACGTACTGCATTCAAATAAATATGCTACGATCCAGTGGCTAGATATCACCAGAGGATGCTATGTCTAAAAGTCTTTTCAACCCTAATGTCAGTCTTGTTTTAAAGAACTCTAGTCTCCAGCAGAGAACAGGACACAGCAAGGGTACTGAATTGTGAGCAGGGAGGATTTTGGAAAAGTGTAAGTGAAAATAGTTCAAAGTAAAATTTATTTATTCAATGCCCCAGAAATTCAACGGGTATTGCAAGGAATTCAAGAGTAATACTTTGGTACATACACAAATCTTGCAACACTATTAAATGGTTGCATCCAAGTGAAAAGTTGTTAGTTCTTGAAAAGCTGGATTTCAATCCCTACGTATTTAATTCTTTCTGTGCTAGCATATTTGTTTGCCACTATATTTTCCTGATACATTCTATCTTTAATACCATAGCTGGGCAAATGTGTGTCAAGTGAATACAATGAAGTGCTATCTAATCTCTTTGTACTTTGACCATCTTGGAAATATGAACATCCTGTTTGATGCAGGTTTTATTTTTAACGGGATAACAAACTTCAGTTTTTAAAATATCTAATTTAGTAATGCATGGAATCGGAAAATGGTGGATATGGAGGAGACCACAAGGAGCAATCATTCCAACTCTTCTCAGTGTGCAGGAAAACCAATTAAATCATCCTTGAAAGGTGCTTTCCTAGCTTCTTAAAAATATCCAGAAGAGGAACTCAGAATTTCCATAGTTAGATTATTCTGCTGTTGTATATTTCCCCCCCTTATATTTAAACAAAACCTAGGTAGCTTTAATTTAGGCTGATTATTTTTGACTTATATTGTTCCTGGTCACCTTCTCTATTTCACCCTTTAATGTGTTTGAACACAGATATCATGTCTCCCTTCAGGCTTTTTTTCTGTAGACTGAACATTCCAAGTTCCTCCAGGCTGTCTTCACTGGGCATATCCTTAAATACTTGCATCATCTCCTCCTATTAAAAATGCTGAGATTGAGGGGAATTATATCCATAGCATTCTCTTTTCCCACTGAGGTAGTTACTTTTCTCAAAGGAGATGAGATTTGTCTCACACGACCTACTTTTGACAAAGTCATGCTGACTTTTAGCAATCACAGTATTGTCTTCAAGAGACTTTACAAGTGACCTGCTCCATTAACTACTCTAACATCTTTTCAGGTATTAATATTAGGCTCACTGTCTGAGAATTATGGGGATCCTCTTCCTCCCCCCTCGCCCTTTCTTGAAGAGAAGAACTATTTGTCCTCAAGCCTTCTGACATTTTCCAAGCAATTCAGGTTTCCTAAAAGAAAATTATTAGAAGCCCTAACACAGTGGTTCTTGAACTGGAGGTAATTACTCCAAGGATTTAATTTGGGCATATCCTGGGGATAATGGAGCAATTTACAATTGCTTGTTTTGTGTGTCGAGTATCCACTTTGAAACAGCTGCTTCCACAACACTTGGGTAAAATAAAAGTCTCCTTTTGTGGGGGTAATGATATTATTCAAGCCTGAGAAAAGTGATAATTGGGTAAAACAGTTTGCAAACAGTTCCTTCCATGTTGTAGGATGTAATACTTCATCAGGGCATGGGACCTAGAGGCATCCAGATTAGCTATTTTCCAGATTTTAACTGTCCCTCCCATGTTGTATCTATTCCTTTGCTCCCTCGCCTATAAAGACAGAGGCAAATAGGAGTTCATTATATTCTCTTTGGGATCTGTTAAGATTTCTTCATTTGGAGCAAATAGGTAGCCCACCATTTCTTTTGCTTTCCTTTTGTTACTACTATTTGAAGAAACACTTCTTGTTGCATTTTTCCTGGCTTGTTAGACTTATTTCATTTTGTGCTTTTGCTTTCTTAAGCTCATTTCTACATATCTGAGGTAAATCTTTGCGGACTGCCTTGGTCACTAGCCATTCCATTTCCAGTTTCCCTTTCCCAAAAGCATCCTTCTTTAATCTTAACTTCCTCATTAGTATTGGGACTTCACTACCCTTAATTCCCTTTTCAAAAGGTCCCAGCCACTTTTGCTTCAAGCTTTTCTTCTCAGACAGGGCCGATTATACTCACGGTCACAACATGGCCTTGTCAAATAAAGTTGAATAATTAATTATTCCTGTGCATGTGATTTTACTGACTTGGCAATTTTATGAGGCTGAAGATGGCATCGTATGACAGAGGGAAGTAATTTGCTTGAACAGTAAAATACTTGTGTGCTTCACTTTATATTGGATTTATACAGAAATTGCTATGTTGGAAACAAATAGCCCAAGGAAACTTCAGAAGCACCATTCTAATTACAGGTATTGATTTTCACTACCCTTCATTTGTTTTTCTTTATTTTTCCTTTGGACTTCTCTGCCATTCTCTTTAGCAGAGCCATAACGGGCAGGAGAGAACCTCCTGGATTAGCAACTCCTGCTTGAAAAGCGGGTGGCAGCCATGACTAGAATAAGGTGACCAGACATCCCGCTTTTGGCGGGACAGTCCCGATTTTTATCAATTTGTCCTGTGTCCCGCGGTGTTTTTTAAAAGTCCCGATTTTTAGAAAGAATGCATGACAAGCTAGGGCAGTGGTCGGCAAACCGCGGCTCATTTCTTTCTTCCCCTGCCAGGCCCCACTCCTGAAACCTACAAAGGGGCGAGAAAGCCCCTGGATTGGCGGAGTCCCAAGGCCTAAGTGGAAGCACGGTGCAGCTAACACCTCACCTGCCTGCCTGCCGGGCTTCCAGATGGATAACCAGGCAGAAGAGGCTGCTCTCGTTTCGCCAACTCAACAGATGGAGGCGCTGGGCATGTGCCAGCAGGTGGGAGCGCCGGTGTTGCAATGAGCCCCTCCGGCCTTTCGCCTCCTCTCCAGCGGCCAGGGGGAGCAGGGTGGTGGGAAGCATTTGGCCCCTCGAGTGTGGCTCTTCCTCCATCCTCATCGACGGCAGGACTCCTTGGGCTCTAGGGGCACGCTCCGGCTTCCCCATGGCCAAGGAGACAGCTGTAGCCTCCCCAGCCAGCATGCCGGCCACTCGTCTGCTTCCCAGGGGCTGAAGAGGCTCCGCGGGGGTGGGAGGGAACTGGCCACTGGGGTGGGTGGGTAGGGCGCTGCGGCACCGCCCAGCAACATTCTCTGCCTGCCCGCTCTGCTGGCTCACCCACTGGTGGTTAGTTTCCTCCCTCCCCTCGTGGAGCCCCTTCAGCCCCTGGGAAGCAGACGAGTGGCCGGCATGCTGGCTGGTGAGGTTACAGCTGCCTCTTTTGCCTTGGGACAGCCAGAGCGCTGGCAAACGGCCGGCCGAGACTGCTCCTGCCCTCAACTGCTCCAGAGAGCAGAACGCTGCTTTGCATCCTGATGGCGGGACCGAGGAAGTGTCTCCTGGCAACTCTCCACTGAAAAAGGTCCGCAGGGAGGAGGAGGAGGAGGAAGAAGAGGAAAAGGACATGGAGACGAGCAATGTGGCCAATCTCATCAGCATCTTCGGCTCCAGTTTCTTTGGACTCCTCAGCAAAAGGTCCTGCGGGGGCGAGAGGGAGGGCAACAGTCCGTGTGGAAGGCAGCAAGAGAAAGAGGAGGAAGCAGGAGGGGCTGAGGCAGAGCCCGGACAAATCTGTTGTGATGAACGGTGCTGCGAAACCTTGGAGTATGGTGATTGTGGCCGGGGCGGGCGGGCAGGGCGCTGTGGCGACCAGTTCCCTCCCTTCCCCCGAGGAGCCTCTTCAGCCCCTGGGAAGCAGACGAGTGGCCGGCATGCTGGCTGGGGAGGCTACAGCTGCCTCTTTCACCTTGGGACAGCCGGAGCGCTTCCCAGGGGCTGAAGAGGCTCCCAGGGAGGGGGGGGGAGAGACAGACAGACAGAGAGAGACAGGGAGGGAGGGAGGGAGGGAATCAGAGAGAGACTGACAGACGCACAGAGTACAGAGAGAGAGACAGAGATGGTGAGGGATGGGGGAGAGAGACAAAGAGAGGCACAGAGAGAGAATGACAGAGGGAGGGATTGAATCGGAGACGGAGGGAGGGAGGGAATCAGAGTGACAGACACACAGAGAGAGACAGGGAGAGACAGAGAGGGAGGGAGAGAAAGATAGACAGAGACAAAGAATGAGTGATTAAGTGACTGAATGAGAGACAGACAGACACACACACACACACAGTGACAGATGGGTGGAGAGAGGAGAGAGAGACAGATACAGAGAGAGAGACAGAAAGAAAAAGAGAGAAAGAGAAAGAAAGAAAGAAAGAAAGAACTTATGACCACAATTGAACCCAAAATTTTTGTTGCTCCATATACCAAATTTTTAATCAAGACACCCCCCCCCCCCCCAGTCAATGGTGTCCCGCTTTACCAATGTTAAAATCTGGTCACCTTAGACTAGAAGGGCCTTTGCTCAGGGGTACCTTGTGACCAGTTGCACCTATTTCTGGATTAGGAGACCTCACTTATATTAAACTCATGGAATACATTAATGTAGTACGCTCTGTGTGGGGCTTTCCCTTGACAAGCATTTGCGAACTTCAGCGGGTTCTGAATGCAGTGACACAGACACATTTGAGCATTCCACTGGTTCATGAGCTGCCAAGCTCCCAGTGGGCTTCCATATACAATTCAGGAGGTTGGTCATTATCTATAAAGCCTTGTGTGACACATGGCAGGCTTGGTGATTCTCTTTTGGAGAAATGGATGGCCCAGATACAGAAAATATGAAAACTAAATGTGTTAATTGCCCAATCGTCCTATTTTTTATTTATTTTTTGTATCCCACCTTTATTGTTTTAACAAATAACTCAAGATAGTGAACATATCCAACACATCTTTCTCATCCCATTTAGCCCACAACAACCCTCTGTGGTAAGTTGGGCTGAGTGATTGACCCACTTATTGATGGAATAGCAGGATTCAAACTGTTAATGTGGCTATGCAGATAATTTGTTTTTGTGCTCATTCATTTTGTATAACCCACTCATCTCACATACGAGCAATTAAAAACACATAATAATACAAAGAATAACTAGACATAAAAAAGCTATTTTTAAAAATCCATAATCAGTGAGAGAGCATAGTCATTTTCACTAACGATGCAGTCACTTTACAGATTCCACACTATTGCTAACAGATCCCCAGACCAGATGGCAATGCCATTTCTTCAGGCCCTTTTGGAAGACCAACAGTCTCTGATATTAGGGTGAATGATGTTCTGGGTTGTTGCCTCAACAAAGAAGGCTCCCCCCCCCCCAAGTTCCATGAAATAACATTCTTTTGTGAACAAAACCTGCAACATGTCCTTTCAACTAGAGCCAGTGGGATGGGTAAATGTGATTGGGGAGAGATTGTTCCTCAAATAATTTGATCCCATGCCATGTAGGACCTATAAGTTATTAACCAGAATCTTAAACTGAATGTAGAAGCAAACAGTGCAGCTTGTGGAACAGAGGTCTAACACATTCTTGTCTAGGTACATACTCAAATTTCATACCAGCTGAAGCTTCCAGATGCTCTTTAAGGGCAGCTTCATATAATATCCCTTTTGAAGACTCAGTGACTTCCAGAAAACCCCAGAGAAGGACATAGGATATCTGGGTGGCCTGTGGTTTCACTAGACAGTTCCACACTTGTTACCACATATCCTAAAACAGTGATGGCTAACCTTTTTTGGCTCGTGTGCCAAAAGTGGGGGGAGAGCAGGGAGGTCGTGCATGGGCGTGCCACTCCCATAATGCTATGTGCGTGACCCCCTGCTTTTGGTGCGCTTTTTTTGCCCTCTCAAGGTTCCAGAGGCTTTCGAGGAGCCTGGGGAGGGTGAAAACAGCCTCCCCTCCCCACCTCCAGAGGCATCAGGAGCTTCCCTGAAGCATCCAGAGGGCAAAAAAGGGCCTCAAAAGAAGGCTTAAATCAGCTGGCCAGTGTACACAAGCACGCTGGAGCTGACAGGGCAACGCCTCGCGTGCCCTAAGAAATGGTTCCGTGTGCCACCCGTGCCATAGGTTCGCCATCACTGTCCTAAAAAGACCAGGAAAGGATGCTTTGGTCTGAGTGAACTATAGAGGGAAAAGAGGAAGGTCAAGTAAGAAATAGACCTTCCTTCCTTCCTCCCTTCCTTTTCTCCTCCCTCCCTCCCTCCCTCCTTCTCTCTCTCAAGGATCTTTGGAGGATCATGTTCTGAACCCTGTTTCAGAAAGTGACAAAGCCAAATTACCAGAACAGGGAAAGATGTCCTGCTCCCCTCATGATAAAGTTGATTGGAACATCTCTCTTTAGAACACAAAGTGAATTTGTAATCAATCAGTTGATTAAAAAAAAAAAACCTTCCAAAATTATTCTGCAAGAGTCTATTCCAGAAAGACCTGGATCCATCCATTTCTAAGAACTCTCTGCTGAACATGCGTGTTGCAGAAGTTTTACTTTGACTAGCAATATCTCTGCTTCCAATGTTTCTCCTTTCTAAAGCTTTTAAAAAGGATAGTGGTTCTTCACGCTTTTAATAGAGTATTCCCTGGGAGTGACAAAAAGTTGTTCCTATCTGGCCACCATATTCTGTGTCTCCCCTCAGGTAAGACTTTTTAAGAACCCTCAGTGGATACCCTTGTAATAGCATTTTTTTTGGAGATCATCGTAGGCAAAGATGATTCTGGACTGAGCCGATCGGCTTGTATGAATCGGTGGCCATAGAAATTTAATTAATTAACTAATCAATCAATTAATTAATTACGGAGATTCTCAAATACACAAAGGATTGGAAAATTGATATGATGCCATACAGATTTCTGCAATAATCACAGGCGCCATCTGCAGAATCCATCTTTATCTCACTTCTCATTAGGAGGAATCTTGTGGATGAGTAGGGGTCATGTTTGTTCTGCCACTGTTTGGAAACTAGAGTGGATCAAAATCTTAAATGCAGCTATGTTTAGATGAACAGATAATAGCGATTGCTCTGGATCTTCTAACCATGTAATCCTTTTCTGTTATTTTTCATTTGGAAACATTTTTCAAAGTGAGATATGTTTTGAGAATTGGATTATACAGGGTTTTTTTTGTCTAAACCTCCCTTTATATGTGATGGTGGAGTGTCTTTGAAATAAATACCAGAAAAATTGTATTCTATTCAAAGGGACTTATGTTGAAATAACTAGATATACTGTAGTAAAATTATTTTTAGATAATTTTTATTAAAACTTGCCTTAATTTTGCTCTTGATTATGATAGAGTTGATGACATTGGCCAGAAGAACAGCAACAAAATCAGAGCCTGCAAGGAATTTGCGGACCTACCTTGTGGCGATAAGAGCAGCGAAGCGGGATTACTTCTCCGCCCTTATCGCATCTGCAGATAACCGCCCTGCCGCCCTGTTCAGAGTGGCCCACTCCCTCCTTCACCAGAGGCCGCGGGAAGCTCCTTTACAGGGTCGTGCAGAGGAATTTAGGACTTATCTGCATGATAACATCGTCTTGCAAAGGTTGTTGAGAGTGTGGTGGCACGACAGCTCCCCCGGCACCTGGAGGAAACTGTCTATCTAGACTCGCACCAGTCCGGTTTCCAGCCCGGGTACAGCACAGAGTACAGCATTGGTCGCGTTGGTGGATGATCTCTGGAGGGCTCGGGATAGGGGTCATTCCTCTATCCTGGTCCTATTAGACCTCTTGGCGGCTTTCGATACCATCGACCATGGTATCCTATTGCACCGGCTGGAGGGGCTGGGGTTGGGAGGCACTGTTCTGCGGTGGTTCTCCTCCTACCTCTCCGACCGGTCGCAATTTGTGTTGGCAGGAGGGCAGAGGTCGACGTCTAGGCCCCGCACATGTGGGGTGCCTCGGGTCGGTCCTCTTACCCCTCCTGTTCAACATTTATATGAAGTCGCTGGGTGAGATCATCCGTGGTTTTGGGGTAGAATTCCATCAGTACGCTGATGACACCCAGCTGTACATCTCTACCCCTAACCACCCCAACGATGCCGTTGAAGTGATGTCCCGGTGCCTGGAGGCCGTGCGAGCCTGGATGGGGAGAAACAGGCTTCAACTCAATCCGTCCAAGACCGAGTGGCTGTGGTTTCCGGCATCACGATATAGCCAGATGGTACCATCTCTGGCTATCGGCGGAGAGTTACTAGCCCCCGCGGAAAGGGCCCGCAACTTGGGTGTCCTCCTGGATTCCTGGCTGTCGTTGGATGACCATCTGACGGCAGTGGCCAGGGGGGCCTTTTATCAGGTTCACCTGATACACCAGTTGCGCCCCTTTCTAGATCATGATGCCCTATGCATGGTCACTCAAGCCCTCGTCACCTCCCACCTAGACTACTGTAGCACTCTCTACATGGGGCTCCCTCTGAGGTGCGCCCGGAGGCTCCAGCTAGTCCAGAACGCAGCCACGCGGGGGATTTTGGGAGTGTCGAGATACTCCCATATAACACCTGTCCTGTGCGAGCTGCACTGGCTGCCTGTGGCCTTCCAGGTGCGCTTCAAGGTGTTAGTGACCACCTTCAAAGCGCTCCATGGCATGGGACCTGGTTATCTGCAGGACCGCCTTCTACCACATACCTCCCTTATACCTGTCTGCTCTCACAGGATGGGCCTCATCAGGGTGCCGTCTGCCTGACAATGCCGATTGGCGGCCCCCAGAGCGAGAGCCTTCTCTGTGGCAGCTCCTGCCCTCTGGAATGGCCTACCACCCGACCTCCGCACGATCACGGACCTGCGCCTCTTCCGCCAGGCTCTAAAAACATATCTCTTTCACGAGGACGGCCTTGCATAGCTCTAAATTTTAATCTTATTTTAGAAATGGGTTTTAATTGACAATTTTAGCACGGGTGCAATTTAATTTAATTTATTTTTAACATCCTGTATTTATTGTTGTTTACATTTTATTCCTTTCCTGTGCGCCGCCCTGAGTCCAATCCAGAGATAGGTGCGGGATATAAATTTGATAAATAAAATAAATAAATTAAAAATAAAATTTAATTTTCAGTAGAATAAAATAAGCTCTTATTTCATAATTATGATTTTATCTTTGTATTTGAATTTTTGTCATTGTCCCAGATACATTAATATTGTTTCTTTTTCTGTGTTTGCTTGGTTTCCAAGCTGTTGAGATTTCCTGAGACCGGTTTGCAGGCACATAGTTTGTTTTGGCTGTCCTAAATGTTAAGCTAGTTATGGGAAGGAAAGGAATGACATTAAAGCTGGAATGCCAAACTGACCATCAGGACACAATATGCTTCGTCAGCTGGCTTTTTTCTTTCTTTTACTGAGATTAAAGGGCAGAAGCTGTTCCCAAATGCATCCCCCAGTGCCAAATGAGCAATAGCTGCTGGGTAGAACCAAGTCTATTGGAAAATCTCTTAAGGCGTGCCTGTCCTCAGGATACTGATGTATTCCCTCTTACTCTCTGGGCTTTGGCTGTTCTTGCTTGTCAAGGGGAAATTGCTGGGGGAAGTGGCAGCCAGCCTGACATTCTCTGAAAGAAGCAAGATGACAAACGAGATACCATCCAAGACAATGAACTGGACACATAACATTGGGGTTTGCACTTGTTCCAGCCCTTATTGATTACAGTTGTTTAAAAAAAATCTCATTTTTAAAACAGCAATGCTTCAGAGCTGGAGAAACGTTTGTTTTACTTTTGATATAAACCTTTGTACATTATGGTACAAAGGTTCAGATTTGCTTTTCTCAAGCAGTATGCTGGAGAGCTGTGAGACATAAATTAATGAAATGCAAGAAAGCTCACTTGAGTTGAATCTCTCGAGAGTTGAGACTGCCTCTCCAATGATTTGCTACAGTAAAACTGGGATTGTCTCTTTCTGGTCATCTTGCACTAGGACAGATTGCAGCTGCATATACTGATTGCACAAGCATTTTTCAGTTTGCATCAAATTGAAAAAAATATATCTTCAGAGTAAAGAAGATGATGTTTCTTTATTCAGTTGTCCACCTTATTAGGTAGACCAGAGTAAGAAACCAATACTACATGGCAGTGGTGAAATTCAGCCGGTTCTATCCGGTTCTATCCGGTTCTATCCGGTTCTATCCGGTTCAAGTGAACCGGTAGCGCTGGTGGCGGGGGGCTCTACCCACCCACCCGGACATCATGACATGCTGTTTTTGATGCTCTGCGCATGCATGGAAGGTCCTGCACAAGCACAGAGGTGGTGCATGCGAGCAAAGCGAGCAAAGGTAGCGAAGGTAAGTTGATTTCACCCCTGCCACAGAATGGTTCAGTAGTATTTTTATTGCAAAAAATATAGTAATAAAATCAGTCTATAGTAATAACTATATGCTTCTCCCTCCCTTCTTTTATCTCCATTCAAACTAGGGAGGAACTTGTCTGAGATGTTTTTCAAGTTACTTTGTTGACCAGGTTCAGGCCCCTTTTATCTGACCATTGCCTTGGTAATGTCTCTTCTTCCACTTGGTATTTTGCATTAGGCTGCTGGCCTCATCAATTTACAATACAATACAATACAATAGCAGAGTTGGAAGGGACCTTGTAGGTCTTCTAGTCCAACCCCCTGCATGGGCAGGAACCTTATACCATTTCAGACAAATGGCTATCTAACATCTTTTTAAAGACTTCCAGGGTTGGGGCATTCACAACTTCTGGAGGCAAGCTGTTCCAGAGGTTAATTGTTCTAACTGTCAGGAAATTTCTCCTTAGTTCTAAGTTATAATAATAAATAATAATAAATTGAGATTTATTAACCGCACCCTCTCCCCACAGGGACCCGGGGCGGTGCACAGGCATAGTTAAAAACAATATACAATAATACAAACATTACTTAAAATAAAATTAAATAGAATTACCCGTGCTAAAAATATAAAATTAAGAACCCATTAAAATTTGCAGTTAAAAGACAGAGAGAACTATTCAAGGCCGGCCAGTCGAAAGAGATAGGTCTTCAATTTTACGCGGAAGGAGCGGAGGTCGGTGGTCGTTCTAATATCAGGGGGAGGGTCGTTCCAGAGGGCCGGGCCCGCCACAGAGAGCGCCCTTCCCCTGGGCGTCGCCCGCTGACAAAGTCTAGTGGACGGCACCCGGAGAAGCCCCTCTCTGTGGGAGCGAATCGGTCGTGAGGATGTGTGGGGCAGGATCCGATCTCGCAGATAGCTAGGTCCCGAGCCATGGAGCGCTTTGAAGATAATAACTAACACCTTGAAGCGCACCCGGAAGACGACAGGTAGCCAGTGCAGCTCGCGCAAGAGCGGTGTTACGTGGGCAAACCTAGAGGTGCCCATAATTGCTCGCGCGGCTGCATTCTGAACTAACTGAAGCCTCCGGGTGCACCTCAAGGGGAGCCCCATGTAGAGAGAGTTACAATAGTCCAGTCGGGATGTCACGAGGGCATGAGTGACTGTGCGAAGGGCGTCCCGATCCAATAGGGGGCGCAGTTGGCGAACCAGGCGAACCTGGTAAAACGCCCTCCTGGCCACGGCTGTCACTTGCTCTTCCATAGACAGCCGGGTATCCAGGAGGACACCCAAATTGCGCGCCCCATCCACAGGGGCAAGATGTTCGCCCCCTATGGCCAGCGTTGGAGAAAGCTGGTTGAATCGGGCAGCCGGAAACCACAGCCACTCGGTCTTGGTCGGGTTGAGCCTAAGTCCGTTACTTCCCATCCAGATCCGCGGATCTAGATAGTCAACTTCCTCCAGGTGACGGGGAAACTGTTGTGCCACCACACTCTCAACAACCTTCGCCAAGAAAGGAAGGTTGGAGACTGGACGGTAGTTGTTCAAAAGAGCTGGGTCCAAAGAGGGCTTCTTGAGGAGGGGCCTCACCATAGCCTCTTTTAGGGAGGCAGGCAAGGAACCCTCACTCAAGGATGCGTTGATAACCTCTTGGAGCCTCTTGGAGCCAGCCTCGTGTCACCTCCCAGGATGCCAGTACAAGCCAGGAGGGGCACGGGTCCAATGAACATGTGGTGGCTCGCAGTCGCCCACGTAACCTGTCCATATCCTCGGAAGTAACGGGGTCAAACTCCTCCCAAACAAGATCTCTCTCGTGGCATCCCACTGGGCCATGAATGGGGGCTAGCTCACTCTGTATCTGGGCGGTTTTCTCCTGCAGAAAAATCACAAATTCCTCTGCCCTACCCTGTAACGGGGCTTCCCGCTCCCTCTGTTGAAGGAGGGAACGGGTCACCCTAAACAGGGCGGCAGGGCGGTTTTCTGCGGATGCTATGAGGGTGGCACAATGATGACGTTTGGCCACCCTCAGCGCCACAATGTAAGTCCGTAAATGGGCTCTTACCTGTGTCCGGTCAGATTCAGAGCGGCTAGCCCTCCATCTTCTCTCTAGGCATCTCTTGCGGCGTTTCATCACCCGCAGCCCCTCAGTAAACCAAGGAGCCAGGGTGGTTCGCCGCCGCGAGAGAGGCCGCAAGGGCGCGACCCGATCCAAGGCTCCCACGGCCGCACTATTCCATGCGGCCGTGAGGTCCTCCATCGGGGCGCGGGTCAGGGATACAGGAAATGGCCCAAGCGCTGTCTGGAACCCATCTGGGTCCATCAAGCGCCTGGGGCGGTACCAGATTGGTAACTTCTCTCCTTGATTAGTTTCCACCCATTGCTTCTTGTCCTGCCCCCAGGTGCCTTGGAGAATAGTTTGACTCCCTCTTCTTTGTGGCACCCTCTGAGATATCGGAACACTGCTATCATGTCTCCCCTGGTCCTTCTCTTCATCAAACTAGACATACCCAGCTCCTGCAACCGTTCTTCATATGATTTCTCAGAGTGTTACTCCCTCCAGCTATACTGAACTAACATTCTGAAGTATAATCTGGCACCAGTCTCTTACTAGTTAGTAGGTATAGTACAGCAATTAAAGTTTAATGTATTTGGAGGAGAACAGTGTAGGGAAGGCTGGTAGTAGCATCAGAAAAAAAAGGGGGAATTGCTTATCACTTTCTAATTGGGTTTCTTTTACCTAGAGCTTCTGAGATTTAATTGCTTCCAAATCTGGAGAAATATTCCTCTAGTTTAAAATTGAGGAAAAATAATTAACTTTCCAGAACATATAGTATATCAGACATAATCTGAGTTTTTAAGTGTCAACTCTAGAGAAATGAAAATGATTTCCTTGAGTGCTATTATGACTAAGCTGTTGCATAATTTTTTTCCTGTCAAAATTTCCCTCAGGGATGTTTCTCTGCTTCCAGTTTCATGATCCCTTAAAATGGCTTGAAGTAACTTGATGGTAATAAGAACTTAATGTACTTATAATTTAATAAAGAATTGCTTTATATCATTATTTAACTTAGCGTCTGTCTACCATAGGTAGGTAGGTAGGAAGGGAGGTGGGGAGGGAGGGAAGGTATTCCTCAGCTTCTTCCAGTGATATTTTATGTCATTCAGGCTTAGTCAATTCCCAGTTGGATTATTGCAATTACTCTACATGGCACTGCTCTTGAAGACCATCTGGCTTCAGTTGCTCCAGAACAATGGCATCAGTAGTTTTGGGCATGCCTCATTAGAACTTATAACACCCCACTAGCTCCCACTAGGCCTCTGGATGTAATTCAGAGTGCTAGTTAACACTTTTAAAGCTCACTGGTGAGTGCCCTCTGTCTGCAATGGTATCTGCCTATCCCTTATGTTCAATAGGACTACGCTCTACTTCTCTTCTCTGAAGCAATATCATCTTCTTAGACCCAGGAGGTATGAGTTCTTGGTGGTGGTCCTTGCCCTTTGAAACGAACCCCCCACCTTTAGAATTATTTTAGTTCTATTTAATGACGTCTTATTTTTCTCCTATATTTTGGTTAATTGTTTTGTAACCTACAAGCACTATGAAGAATCATGCTGCTTGAATTAGGCAGCCATTTATATTTTATAAATATTTAAGAAAAACATATAAGGACATGCACAGAATGGCTGTCACAGCTGCTCAAGAGAAAAATTAAAACCTTCTATAATGTATAACTTGAGTCACTGAAGCAGTGAGGTGTGAGCTTAAATGGACTCCGGGGAATGGTAGAGGACAGAAAGGCTTGGAGGAACATTGTCCATGGGGTTGCAATGGGTTAGACACTTCACAACTAACAACAATAAGGACTTGCTATTTAGCAACTAAATTAACATCTTCCTGAAGGCAAATAATTTGATGAATATTACTGCAGCAAATATTATTTAAATAATACTTCTAATAAACATTAATACTACTTTAGCCTGGAGAGTATGAAGTTCTGTAAGTGTTGCTAAAGCGATTTGGTCTGCATATGAAATGAAATCATGCAATCTTTTAATATATATATTTAAAACCACATATTTTTTTAAAAAAGAAATCTTTCTTCCTACTCTAGTATCAGAATATAGAAGTACAAGGATTAATTATAGATAATGCTTTGGCACCAAACTTGTATTGATCATTATCACCTGCACTTTACAAATGGTGAGTCTTTCTCTGCAGGTAATAAGAATTACAGATCAACGCTTGATTGAGTGGCCCTTCTGCTACTCAGATTTTGAACAACCATTGCAATTATTCTCCAATAGGTATCTGACCCAAAACCAACTAGGCTAAACTTAATCAAACTATTCTTCTCTCGTTCCCCATAAAAAGATTGTTATTTCATTATGGGAGAGATATCGTCCCCTGTTTATATTTATACATACATACATACATGCATACGTGCATGCGCACGCACATACACAATTTTCTTTTTTACACTGAAGTTCAACCAGCGTGTACATTCTTATATTGGTAATGTTAGTTGTTTTGACAGTGCTTCAAGTGTATTTGCGTGAGAGTGTGTGTGATAGATGCAAGAAATTTCTGAGTGAAAGGCAGCTATGATACCAATTTTAGGAGACATTTACACAATGCTGTGATAGCTCACCATTTTGCAAATCTCTTTGGAGCTCAATTCAAGTAGAATTTGAGCATATTTTCTGCCTTGTGGGGGTTTGACAGCAGCAGTAGTGAATAGCTCACATGTTGAGGGCATGCTGTGGGTGAAAAGGTCTTGACTATTCCACCTGCCCCTTTTGTTTCCATCTCTCTTCTCCTGGGACGCATGGAACAGTGTCTGGCTACATTGGTATAATAGTTTGCCACTGCCACCACCATCTTCCCAGGGTCAGGGGTGGTGGAAGACAGCATGTGATAGAAATGAAACTCTCTCGCAGCCTGAGAATTTATTCAGCCATAAACTGGGCATAATAGAGATAACAACAGGAAAATCAACTCTGTAACATATATCTGGCTGTAACAGCTTTGAGATAATGCCTAGAGAACATCAGCCTTACCTTGTGATTTAAAATGGGTTTTATTAAAAAGAAGAAAAACTTTGTTTTAGCTTGCATAATAAAACAACTAAGCAATTGCATGAAATAAGGCATATACCACTTAGGCAAACTTGTAAAATGCTGTGGAGACAAAAAAGAGACAGATCTAATGGGCAGGAGCTAGATTCAGACAGTTTTAAGATGTGGCAAAACTTGCAAGAATTGAGCTTGCACAAAAGCAAACTGTCATACAAAAACGTGAGGCAAATTTCGGAACGCTTTTCAATATTCATGATTTCTGCATAAATATGATCTGAAGTGTGATCTGTTCTCCACACATGCCCTAAAATTAGATGGGGTATCCAATTAAACAATTGAATCAAAATATTGCATTTGTTGATTCATTAATTGTGGGAAATTATCTCTCACTTGCCCTGAAAAAATTGTTCATTCTGATTTAAGACAATCCGTAACTAAGATGTGTCCCCCACCCAATTGTTTCTTCTCAGTGTTTTAATTAAATGGAAGGGTGGGGGAGAGGCAAATCTTGTTGATAATATCACAAGCATCTCTGAAGAATCTGATCTGATTTGATTTGGTTGTGACTAGCCAAACTATTATTACCTTCCTTGCGGTAAGGATATTTTTAGCATTTTACCAAAGCAAACTGCTGGATTAGGTTGCCCCAGCAACTGCAGTTTCACCTTGAACTCCTTTAAACACTGCAGGAAGCATTTTGAACTTTACTTTCAGAGGGATTTGTGTAAAACAAGTAAAATCATTGGAAAATGGAGATTGTGTTCAAACATTTTAATGTACAATGTGTAGGTTACTGGATCTGAAACTGATTTGTAAACCCATTTCCCTCTTCCTGATTATGATGGATTCTGTATATTATATTAGTTCAAGGTCTTGTTGCGTTTGTGAAAATAAGAGTGGGTCTCAATTTAATGCAGTCAACTGTGCTTAAATCTTGTGAAAATTAATAAGGCATATTAAATTGAACTTGTTTGCAGTAGGATTTACATGTGCTATAATTTGTATTGGACTGAAGTTAGAAATGTTGGTTCCTAAGACTAATCAAGGTTTGTTGTTATCTGTAGAGCTTATAGGATATGGTCTTGATGAATAGTGGAAAGATCTGTTACCAAGGCAACAATCAGATAAACGTAGTTTGAACCCATATCAAAAAAGAGATTTATATAAATGTCTCAGACAGGATGACCCCTCCCCTTCCAATTCTCATGGAGATAAAAGAAGAAAGAAAGGAAGCAGATTCAAACAACTGTAATAAAAGTAGACTTAGGCAGACACAACTGTTTATTAATCTGGTTTATCTGATAGGGTGGACACTCCTGATATGACAAAAAATATGTAGAAACTTCACCCAAAGACCATTTGTTGCACCAGGGACATCTTTAATTATGAGGGACTATGATACACATTTTAGAATTGTATATATGTGTGGATTTTGTATTTGCCCAATGGGAATTAAAATAAAGTGGAATGATGGGTATGGAAATTGTTTTGTTTGATTAGCTTGGCCTACTTTTTACTATTAAATAGCTTTTGATTTTTTTTTTACTAAGGATCCCATTAGGATGCCATCAGAGGCAGATGGGAATGTCTGTTCTCCGAGCCATCCAGCTAGCTTCAATGAACAGGCCTCCTTATCTTCTCAGCAGCCTGAAGCGATGGTTAATGCCCTCAAGGTAACATGCCTTGCTGTGCTTGACACATATGCCAAATCTCCAACTTGTATGTTCTGTAACCATCCATAATCCATTGTTTTCAAAGCATCAGCATATTTCATAGGAAAACATAATAAACCCCGAATGCTAGTTCTCATCTCTTACATGTTATTCACAAATCATTCTTTATTATCTGTCTTGATCTGGGTTGTGAACTAGTGCAGGGGTCCCCAACCCCCAGTCCGCGGACCGGTGCCGGGCCGCGGCCTGATAGGAACCGGGCCGCAGGGCTGGAGAGGAGAAGGAGGGAGCAGCCCCCTGGGCAGAGGATGGCCGAGCGCACCTCCACCAGCTCCTTCCGACAGCCACCGCGGTGCACTTTCCGGGGCTACCCGGAGGCATCCTCATCCCGCAGCGAGCAAGCGAGCGAGCTGGCGGAGGACCCGAGCCTGCGGCTACCTTTAGCACCGCCGAAGCCGTCCGGGCGCCGCACGCCCACCTCCCTGCTTCCCGGGGAGGAGGGAGGGAGAGAATGACAGACACACAGAGAGACAGAAATAGAGAAACAGAAATAGAGAGAGGGAGGGAGAGAGGGAATCACACACACACACACACACAGTGACAGAGATAGGTGGAGGGAGGAGAGAGAGACAGATACAGAGAGAGAGACAGAGACAAAAAACAGAAAGAGAAAGAAAGAAAAATAGAAAAAGAAAGATGAATGGAGGGTGGGAGGGAGGGACTGAAGGAAAGAAGGGGGAGGGAAGAGGAAGGGAGGGGTGAAAGAAGGAAGGAAGGAAAGGAAGGAAAGGAAGAAAAAGAAAGAGGGATGGAGGGTAGGAGGGAGGGAAGGAAAGAAGGGAGGAAGGGGGAGGGAGGCAATGGAAGGAAGGAAAGGAAAGGAAAGGAAGAAATCTATTTTCCTATTTCCTTCCACCTCAAGCTACCTGTTTGGTTAACCAGGTTAAAGATCTATTTTTCTCCCAGTGGTCATTTCAAAGGAATCACATCCTCTGAGTCATTTCCTGGATTCAAGCCAGCATCCCAAAGAGTCATGGGCTGCCTTTATATATAACGAGTGCCCATAAATCAATTTTTACCATCTTCAGAAGACCAAAGACCAGCCAGAAATGGAAGAAAGAAAGAAAGAAAGAAAGAAAGAAAGAAAGAAAGAAAGAAAGAAAGAAAGAACTTATGACCACAATTGAGCCCAAAATTTTGGTTGCTAAGCAAGACCGTTAAGTGAGTTTCACCACATTTTCCAAGTTGGCCACGCCCAACGGGTCACATGACCACTGAGCCACTCCCACAAAACAGGCCACACCTTTTGGCTCTCAAAAGAAATTTCAGTAGTGGTACTGTTGATATTTGGCTCTATTGACTAATATGTTTTCCCACCACTGCCCTAGAGGGCCAAGTGAGCCGACTCCCCACCCCCCGCGTGCGCATGCGCCACCTGTTCCCACTCCCCCCTCCTCCTCTAGGCCAGCCGGTTCACAGAATTTTCTTTAAAATGAAACCGGTCCCAGGTGCAAAAAAGGTTGGGGACCCCTGAACTAGTGTACTCCGTCCTCCAAACATGAAAAGATTGCATTAGTGAGCTATAAGGAGCCTTGTCTTTTCATCCAGACATCATATAGATAGGGTTTCCCCCCCTCAAATTCTGAAAATCACATTTATAGGGGGAAAACATGGAAAGTCATATCAGCTAGTCTCTCTAGCCCAGCCTTCTTCAGACTGTGTTTTCCAGTTATGTTGAAGTATAAGTTCCAAAATATGGAATCTAAAACCATCAAATTAATACAAGATGATCTAGTCTAACATTCCATTTTCAACATAGAATGGGCTAATATCTTTTAGGAAAGTTTATAAACAGGGCATCGTGAAGGAGAAATATTCATTGTACATTCTCATCATTTGAAACTAAGATATTAAATCTTACCACAATTTACCCTACATTACTGCAAGATACACCCCTAGTCACTGGAAGACATAGACTGCAAATAAGTGGTGGCATATTGTCATCTACAAAACATCTGGTTTCTGGCCACCTCTGAGAAATAGCTTGTCTTTGCATCAAATGGAAGGAACTTCCCAATGCATTGCCCTGTATTTTGGATATTTTGTTAGGAAAACTATGTGCCATTATACTGCCTCCATTTTATATTTCAAAGAATGTTTGTGAATAATACAGAATGCAAATGAAACAGGGGAAATATACAATGGCCTGATGGAGTAATTAAAGATGATGTGAAAAGCAGAAGGATGGTGTGTAGACTTTAAATTGCTTCTAGACATGCACCTCTTAGTTATCATGCTAATAGCCTACTGATAAACTTGTCCACCATAGTGTTTTTAAAGTCAGTACATATTTCAGGAAAGTAAAAACCATAAACTGATAATACATTTAATGTGAAGAAATATTTTTTATCTGTCCTTAATCTGCTCCAAATAATTTGGCTACACAAAGATTTATTAGCATAATATTGGGAAAGATTATTTCAAAGTTCACAGTTTCAATAGTTTCTGTCTGTATTTATTTATTTAAGGGGAAAGTATTAAAGTCCCACAGACATTTTATATTGGTATTTTGTACTTAGTGGGTGCATATTATTACTTTGGAAAAAAATGCTTGGAGAAAAACTAATGCATAAACCACATCACACAATGCTGAATTCGATATATCTGGAGTTCCTGGTGCTCTCTGACTTGGCTGTTTGCTTGAACATGTTTCATTACTTGACTAGGTAACACGTGTTACCAGTTAGATTAGGGGTCTCCAACCTTTGCAACTTTAAGTCTGAAGGACTAGGTAAAACACCGACAAGCACTGATGTTATCTAACTCAGGGGTCTCCAACCTTTGCAACTTTAAGTCTGAAGGACTTCAGCTCCCAGAATTCTCCAGCCAGCAAACTTCCTGGTGCTCTCTGACTTGGCTGTTTGCTTGAACATGTTTCATTACATAACATATCCTGCCCCATACATACCTTCGTCCGCTCCGCTCCCACAGAGAGGGTCTTCTCCGGGTGCCGTCGGCCGGGCAATGCCGGTTGGCGACACCCAAGGGAAGGGCCTTCTCTGTGGCGGGCCCGGCCCTCTGGAACGACCTACCCCCCGACCTACGCACTATCTTGGACCTCCGCCTCTTTCGCCAACGTCTTAAGACATTTTTATTCCAACAGGCCGGCCTAGCATAGCCCCCCATTTCTGACTTTTTATGGATAAATTATAATTAGGCGGGGTTTTAAATGGGTTTTTTAGCACGGGTTTAAATAATTTAATATGTTTTTAACAATGTATATTGTTTTTATTGTGGTTTTAATAATGCCTGTGCGCCGCCCTGGGTCCTAACAAGGAGAAGGGCGGGGTATAAATTAAATAAAAAAAAATACTTGATAGGTAACACGTGTTACCAGTTAGATCAGGGGTCTCCAACCTTTGCAACTTTAAGTCTGAAGGACTAGGTAAAACACCAACAAGCAAAGCTGGCTGGAGAAGTCTGAGAGCTGAAGTCCTTCAGACTTAAAGTTGCAAAGGTTGGAGACCCCTGAGTTAGATAACATCAGTGCTAGTTGGTGTTTTACCTAATTTTGCAATGAAATGTCTGCAAGCAAACAATCAAGTTCATACAGTACCAAGGACTCTACAGTTTAAACTTAACCTACTATATTCTTTTCTGTAAGCTATCCTTACAATTTTTAGTTCTCAGAGAGATATGCCTCTTACCATCAACTTAATATTAAGGAAAAAACAGAATTTTCAGGAAATCATCTTACAGCAACAGCTTCACAACATCTCATTTTTGTTTTTTGGAAATGGTGAAGATTGAGCATACATTAAAGTAGCAACAGGGTTCAGGACAATAAAATGGACCCATGAAAATGGAGAGAAAGCCACAACACATTATGCATAATCTAGTTAAATTAAAAAGTCAGTTTCCATTTGGATACTGCTTGGACAAATTGTGGTCATGTCTGAGTAATTAGAAACAAAATAGTGATTGCATACAATATGAACAAATGTGAGCGTGGACCGTGGAGTGTATAATATTACATTATGTCCTTGTGTAATAGAAATAACAGGTTTTCAGTTATTAGCATTTAAAATGAAAAAAATGTGAGGAGGAGACATGTATGAATGCTTGAATGCAAAAGGCGAAATGCAAGCTCTGTACTGCTTTAATACCAAGACAGTAATTTCTTTAAGTAAGGCATCTTACTTCCCCTCTAAATTTAATTGTGGCATATGAGCTTTAAAAGAACAGTTGGCTATGAACATTTACATTTCTAAAGAATAGCATATACCAGTTTTAGAATCTAAAAAAAAATTAACCAAAATTCCTTAAGTTTACAATGTCATCAACTTTATTATCTTTTAAAAAGTTTCCAATTTCATATAATGTCAGGTGTGAGTAACCAGGGACATTCACTGAGTTCAAAGCACAGAAAAGTTTATTATTGCTACCTGCAAGAATCTAGTCAACTAAAGGTCAAAAATAAATTAACGATAAATAAGGATAAACAGAATTCATTGGGGGGTGAGGGGGAGAAAGGACTGGACTTAGGTATTTTGTGACAACACAATTACTCCAAATTGATGACATATTTAATCCCATCTTCCCACTCAGCTTCTTATACACATAATTGGATAGATCATAAATGTAGAAAATTTCCAAGTACATGTTCATTATTAGATTTGTTCAACTAACTAGCAATACAGGCATTTTGTGTGTAAAGAAAAAAATAAGTATATAGTGTATATTTATGTGGCCCAAGACAATTTCTTTACACTCTTATAAATATCACTAAAAATCACATAATAATGTTAAAAGTTTATGTGGCTTGTGAGGCTTCATTTTCCTACAATTCAAGGATTTTCTTAGCCTTCTCTCTCAGAGTTTGAGCCATGGGAGAAGACTATTAAGTGACTTCTTCAGAAGCCTTCTGCCAGAGTATTGGCTGAAACATTTCCAGAATGACTTCAGTGAAAGCTGCAGAATTACTTATTTCAAAGGCAACCAGCTTGGAGGTTCCTCCGGGTCTTTTGCCAAATTTGCTGTGAGCAATCGTGAAGCTGTCAAATCTGGAAGCACTTCAATGAATACAGGTTGAAAAGACTGAGACAAGTCTTATCCTGAGGTGAAGTTCCAAAGTGGTTTCTGATGTATTTTGTTTAGGTAAATCAGGTACCTTTTTATTTTAATGAAGTGAATTCACATTAGCTTCATGGTGTGGGGGTGATTTCATCACAGTGAACCTAGCTTGCTCTGCAAACCACACTTGCATACTACCCTTATTTCACGTATTCATTGAGAATTTTCTTTGTAAATTGTGGGAATGTTGAGACATCGTATAGTCTGATTTCAACAAAGTATTTGACAAGGCATCTCATAATATTCTGATTTAAAAGCCAATTAAATGTCGACTAGGTGGCATGACAATTCAGCTGATCTGAATTATTAAAGAATACTCATAATTCATTCCTCATCAAACTAGATTGAAGTATGTGGGATGCCACAATTACAGTTTGGCCCTCTATTAAACATTTTTAATGACTTGAATGAAGAATCCATTGGAGATGGAGAGGTAATAAATTTAAATACATAATAACTAATAATAATAATAAGCAGCAGTGAAGGAAATTCCGATTAAATTTGGGGATAGCTGATATAGTAGAATTTAGAAATGGAAGCCAAGAAGTTGGTAGGATGGAGGAATGGGTTAAAAAAAGCAAATTGTAAGCTGAAAACAGTTCTGTCTCATCTTCAGATAGTAGGTGAAGACAGGCTTTTACATGCATGTCACAGCCTTACCTCCTCATTATTCTACATCAGCCATATCCTACTTCAAGTATTGTGTCCAATTGTTTCAGACAAAACGGAACAGGTTTGGAACCAAATGTACAAAAAAGATGATAAGGAACCTGGCAAGCAAGTCCTGAGAAATAAAGTCTTTGTGGTTTTCCTGAAAAGGAATGTATTGGTCTTGTTCCAAACAAAAAATGGGAGACCATTGATTTGACTAATGACTAATCAAACTATTTTTCAAAAAGCAGCACATTGAACCTTGAACTCAGTATTGAATTCAATTTGTATGCCTGGTTTCTCTAGTAGCCTGAATAGATTTCAACAGATGTCAGTAACCCCCCAGAAACATTTATTCTCTTGTCTGACAGAAATAAAAGATCAAAAGATTCATTTGTATTGTTCCCCCATATAATCTGTGTTTTAGAGCTTTGCTTTTTTGTTTGTTTGTTACAGAAATATATTTTAAAGTCATGACATTGCCTTCTATTTGTGAGAATGAGACTGGATAGATATCCACATTTACTGAAAAAAAGTCTCACCATATTGTCCTTCATAAACATCTAAATGGAGCTATAAAGTAGATTGCTTAGATTCTGGACAATCTTCTATATGGAACAAAAATATACAGCCTATAATGCTGACCTAAGTATTGCAATATCCACATTCCCGTAAAGTCAGTAAATATAAAACAATATTAAAAAGTAATTGGTTGTATTTTCATACTGAAATACTTTCAAAGTATATTGTCAGCATTTTAAAAAATTCATAAGATTTCTCAGAATACAATTTTGAGCTTCAAAAACAGAAGACAAAATGAAGTACATTGAAACACATTTCTCTTACAACACAGCACCCCACCCCTGCTCTTTTTTATTGAGGTCAGTAGGCTTCCCCCCCTCCCCATTTTCATGTACTTTCAAAACTATATTAAATTAAAAGAAAAAATGCAATTTTTAGCATTAAGGAAATGCTTTTTATTTGTAATGAAAAATGCTAATATATCATTTTGAGTAAGAATATAGAATCAACTTTACAATAGAGATGTTATGGCATCATTTAGAATAAGTCAAAATATGGTTGTTCATATAACATTTAAGAATCTAAAGCTCTGTTATGTATACAGGTAACCCTTGACATACGACCACAATTGAGCCCAGAATCTATGTTGCTAAGTGAGAAATTTATTAAGTGAGTTTTACCCCATTTTAAGTGAAGCACTACAGTTGTTAAATTAGTAACAAAGTTGTTAAGTGAATCTGCGTTCCCCATTAATTTTGCTTGTCAGAAGATCACAAAAGGTGATCACATGACTCTGGGACACTGCAACCGTCATAAATATGAATCAGTCATCAAGCATCCAAGTTAAACCACATGACCATCGGGATGCTGCAGTGATCATAAGTGTGAAAAATGGTCATAAGAGACTTTTTCCAGTGCCATTGTAACTTTGAACAGTCATTAAATGAACTGTTGTAAATTGAAGACTACCTGTATTCTTTGGAATGGTAGGATAATCCTGCTACCTTCTCTCCTTGCAACAATCATAACATGCTTGACAAGATTAAACTGGAGTAAGGACAGTAAATTGTGATAAGTTAGGCATTATCTAATATACAAGGTCTGTCTTAAACCAGTGACTCTGGACAGATGCATTTATTTGTTCATCTTTGTTTTGGCATAGCACGTTATTTTATTTCCAGTTATTTATTTGTTTCTCTAGAGACTGCTCTAAGTAGCTTAAAAATAACAACACAAAAAGTATAAAATAATAGCAAACCAATCGCATATGTAACAACAACAGCTCTTATGTATTATTGTTCATGAGAAAAAAATATTGGTAACGCCTATGCTTTATGGCTTTTCAAAAAAATAATGATGATGTTCTGGCTATTTGGAGTAGGTCGTTCTAAATCACAAGTGTCAAACTCACGGCGTCACATTGCCATCATGTGACGTTTCCCAATGTTTTTCCTCTTTGCAGTGCTGGGGTGGGCATGGACTGCATGTGACTCATCTGACCTGTAGACCGCCAGTTTGACACCCCTGTTCTAGATTGTAGAGAGACCATCAGTGAGAAAGCTTGACACAGCATTTATGTTTTGTTATTGAAGACATAGGATTTTGTGTATTATTTGGAACCAGTTACTAAGAAGTGGTATATGATGTGGAGGCTCCATGTGTGCAGTTTCTATGCTACTTCCTTCCCATTTCATAAAGGGAATCATCTCATTTGCTAGACCCAAAGTCTTGATGTAATAGCTCACCACATTCGGTTGTCTACAGGAGCTTTTATAAACTGACAGCTGATTAACAATGGGAAATTATTACACCCAAATGTGATATGATCCCCTAGAATTGGATCTAGTATTTTTAAACTTATATACATACCATATATATGGTCTAAAATTATGGATGAACAGGGTTGTGACCATGTCTGTTGATAACAGTAAACTATTGAGAGTGGTAACATCAAAAAGGCATTGTAAATAACACCAAAAAACCTCTCTCTATATTAGGTTAGACTGAGCTTCAAAATGGCGAATTCAGTAAAGTATATTAACTACTATAAAAGGATGTATGTTGGCAGAGCAGAAATCTAAACTTGTACATTAATGGGGTATGAATTATCAATGACTGTCATGCTCACTAGAAGACTTCAGGGAATTTCCTGGACATTAAATCTAGTGTGGTTTGATGTGGTTAGACTCTAAATTTATGCACAGCTTAATGTAGAGAGCCATAGAGATGACTTTGGAGAAGTCCGGAAGTCACAGCAGGTACAGAAGCATGCATTAAATCCACGGAGGTGAGAAAATGTTTTAAAAAAAGACTCCGAGTCCATGGAGTATGGGGAGAAACATGCAAGATAATAAGATAGTGTCACTACAGAGTATTTCAGTGAAGTATTTCAATGAAGTAGTGTTCTAGTTTTCTTTCCTGATCATAGGAAACTACATCATAGTTTCTCTGACACTTAAGCTTTCTGATAGAAAAAGACAGCATGGCTAGATCTTTGTTGTGAACTGGAAATAGACTAGTACACTATTCATGTTGGCTTCTGTCAACCTAAAATACTTTTTTTATATCCATTGTAATTTTATTTTGAAGCTTCTTTATCTCACACTTTATATGGTTTAATTGACATTTTCCCCTTTATCTCTTGGCTTTGTAGTGAACAACTATTGTTAACCCTGTTTTCTGTCCTGAGAAGCTTTGGTTCTCAACAACTCCCATACTAATCAAACAGAAAAGGAATATTGAGTTATGTTCAATGGAAAGGTCCACCCAATGTGCAGCTGCTGTTAAAAAAAGGCAAATTCCAAATCATTGCCTCCTAGAGTTGAAAGACCATGTAAACTACTGACTCCAATTTCTTGGACAAGAATACAAATTAAAATTTCCTTGACAGATGGCTGTCTAGCCTCTACCTTGATCACATCAAGTGAAGGGAGCCCACAACCCCTATGGCTGTAAGTTCCATTAGCCACTGCTTTTATTATTAGGAAGGTTTTCCCCCCAAACATTTAGTGGAATGTGCCTTTCTTCATTTTAAGAGTATTATTCTGTGTCTTGCACTTTAAAACCACTGAGAATAGGTTAGTGTGACATCTTTTCAGAGTTTGATGATTTAGTCTGTTTATTAGTCCTCTGAAAGTTAAGAAGAAATCTAAACAAGCCAGGATCCTTCCACAAGAATCTGTGTCACTTATTTTTACTTCTGTCATCACTCTTGTTAAATTTTTCTGAACCTGTTCCAGTTTCTCTGAATACCTCTTAAGATAGCCACAATTGGATGCAGTAATTATTTTGCACAAATTGGGGGCAAAAGATTTATGTTGAGGCATCCTAAAGTTGCCTTTTGCCTTTGTCCATACACATCAAAAGATCTTGCTCTTAAGTTACACAGCAATAGATTTATAAACAAACTCTTAGCCCACAGAGCCCATCATTATAGAATGATAGGGCTGGAAGGTCGTTGGAGGTCTTCTAGTCCATTCCCCAGCCCAAGGCCTTATACCGTCCCAGACAAATGGTTGTCCAATCTTTTCTTGAAAATCTTTAGCAATGGAATACCCACAACTCAGAGAGACAAGCCATACTGTCAAGAAATACCTCATTTCCAGGTTGAATCTCCCTCTGATAAGCTTTTACCCATTGCTTTTTGTCCTGTCTTCAGGTGCTATGGAGAGTAAATCAACACCCTCTATTCTGTGACAGTCCGTCAGCTATTTGAAGACTGCTATCATGTCTCCTCTGAATCTTCTCTTCATAAGGTTAAAGATAGCTAGTTGGTGCAGCCTAGAACTGCGTTTGCTTTTTTTGGCAGCTGCAGCACTCCTGGCTCTTACTTAAATGATGGTCTAGTAGGACATCTAGATCCCTGTTACAGTTACTACAGTTGAGCCAGGTACCCTCTATACCTATGCATTAGGTTTTTCCTGCCTAAGTCCTGGACCTTACTTTTCTCACCACTGAATTGCATCTTGCTGAATATGCTCAAGTCTATCAAGATCCTTCTGAATCTGGAGTCTATCTTCCAACGTTTTGGAAATTGCCCCCAGGTTGGTGTCATCTGCAAATTTGATGAGTTCCCCTTCCATCCCCCATCTATACCATTTATGAAGATATTAAAGATCCCCAGTTCAAGCATGCTTCCTTCCATGCACCTCTTTATTGTGATTGTTCAAGTAGAAGTTAGAGAGCCATTTTCCTGGGATGTTTTCATTCAGATTTTTTTTGCACTGCGCTCAGCCTAAGCCACTTTTTCCAACTGTGATTCTATTCTATGATTTGCTGTCCTCCAGTTATCTGGCATTTTACCAATTCTGCAGAATTTTGGAACAATCCCCCTTTAAATTATTTTCTATTTGCTTGATTTAGAAAGATTAACTTGGTTGGTTTGGACAAGAATAATAACAGATCTGGAAGAAGTCCTCCTTGCGTGTCAATAAACGGTTCCAAATTTAAAATTACTGTATAAAAAGTGTTGTTATAAATTTTGGGTAAGAAAATCAGATTAAGATTTATAATTATGTAATTGTACTATCTCAGCGAAGCCTAAAGAAATATGTTTTTCTTTAAAAAATGAAATAGTACCTTTTTTTTGTAATATTCCCTAGATAGTGGGAACTTGTCTGAAGCTTCCCAGTATGTTACAGAGCACAGCTTGAACTGAACTTTTATTATAACATCAGAACTGAAGCCTTTTTGCAACTCTTTATTGTCTCTGGCAGCAAGACTGATGCTCCACCTCTTGGATTTAATTCGGGTACCTTTTCCTGACATGTTTTCCTCATTATAAGGAAAAGCTCATGTTTCTAAGAAATCAGTATTAAATGAAAATGGTATGTTTAAATGTTGTGTTTAAAGGAGACTTTAATTTCTAATATATCTTCACTATTTTGCTCTTTGGGTAGAATTAAATATAATTTATTTGGAAAACACCTACCGTATTTTTCAGAGTATAAGACGCATCTTTTTTTCCTCTAAAAAGAGGCTGAAAATCTGGGTGCGTCTTATACATCGAATACAGCATTTTTTTGCATCTTCACCAAAATGGCTACGCACATACCCTTATGGAGACTTCCAGAGAGCTCCTGGGGGCTGGGGAGGGCAGAAATGAGCAAGAAACAAGGTGTTTTTGCCCCCCCAACCCCCAGCAGCACTTTATAAGCCTCCATAAAGCTATGCATGCTATTTTTTGACCAAAAAATGGCCCGTTTTCACACAAAAAAACCCAGGCCATTTTTCCTCGTTTTGGGGACCCCCATCCCCCAAGGAGCACTCTGCAAGCCCCCCCAAAGCTGTTCATGCCTTTTATTTGAAAAAAACCCGGCCCATTTTCACGAAAAATGGGCCGTTTGGGGGAGGTTTGCACAGTGTAAAAAGGTTTTTTTTTCCCCTTTCAGAAAGCTGTTTCATTAGAGTGATTGATGAGAATTATGTTGATTAAGTACTGTGCCTGCAAAAACAAAGATTTGTTCCAAAGGTGGCCAGTGATTTCCTTTTCCAGCACATGGGTAAATACACCTGGAAACATCTACCTACCTACCTTCTCTCTCTCTTCCTATCTATCTACTGTATTTCTCTCTCTCTCTCTATTTCTCTCTATTTCTCTCTCTCTCTATCCCTCTACCTACCTACCTATCTACACTCTGTCTCTCCCTACCTACCTACTGTATTTCTCTCTCTCTCCCCTCTATCTACCTACTCTCTCCCCCTACCTATCTACTATATTCCTCTCTCTATTTTTCTCTCTCTATCCCTCTACCTACCTACCTACCTACCTACCTACCTACCTACCTACCTACCTACTCTCTCTCTCCCTACCTACCTACTGTATTTCTCTCTCTCTCCCCTTTATCTACCTATCTACCTACTCTCCCCCCTACTTATCTACTGTATTTCTATTTCTCTCTCTATTTCTCTCTCTCTATCCCTCTATCTACTTATCTATCTACACACACTATCTCTCCCTACTTACCTACCTACTGTATTTCTCTCTCTTTCTCTCCCTCTCTATCCCTCTACCTACCTACCTACTTTTTAAAAAATATTTGCCTCTTCAAAAACTGGGTGCGTTTTATACTCCGGTGCATCTTATACTCCGAAAAATACAGTATCAAATCATGTGCAGCATTCCCTGCTAATTATAAGGACAACACTGGCCATTTTTGCTATGTTTTAATGATGCAATCAAGAAGAAAAGTCAATGCCCACTTTTACCCCATGAATACCCCAGGATCTCTAGAAATTAGGTTTCAAAACAACATTCATTTGTCATTGATCCCACCAGGTAGGAGGTCCGTCCAATGTATTTATGCACACATAAAGTTGTGTGTTGGTCATATCCTATGAATGTGATCATAGGCTAATGAACTTCTCTGGCATGGTAACATCTCTGGGGTGGTTCCAAAGATAAATAGTTGCAGTTAGTTTATATTAAAATATCCAGGTCAAGTTAATAATTTGAATTAATTCACACTGAATTTAATGGCACATAAAAACAAGTTCACTGGTTTGGAATCAACCTTTTATATGTAAATTGCATTTATATAGTAATTACGTACTGCATAGCATTCATCTTAAAATAACAATATCATTTTCAGAGCACTAAAAGGGCTTTAGAATTTAATACAGTCATTGCTGCTCACATAGATAATATAAAGTTCACAAGACAACTGGCTGCCCTTTAATCTGCATATTCAGTTGTGCAGACTGTCCTTTCTCATCAGCTGGAGGTCACTTTCTTGCTATATCAGCATTATTCTCCAGCATTGTCTTTTGGGAAAACATTTTCTGTTCCTCATTAAACTGAAAACAATTTGTTATGAAATGCATCATGGATGGTACAAAATGGTAATATTCATAAGTCATTCAAGTATTGGTATTTACAAAACAGAATAAAGTTTATTGATATCTTCCATAAATAATTAGAATAAAAGTAATTCAAATCAATAGAAAATACATATTTATTAATTTAATACCTTTAGATTTGCTTTTCTGCTACAAAATGATGGCTAAGATGACTAGCAATAATGAAATTATAATAGCAGTAGCAATAGCACTTGCTTATATACCGCTTCACAGTGCTTTGCAGCCATCTGTAAGAGGTTTACAGAGTCAGCCTATTTCCCCCAACAATCTGGGTCCTCATTTTACCCACCTCAGAAGGATGGAAGGCTGAGTCAACCGTGAGCGTGGTGAGACTCGAACTGCCAAATTGCAGGCAGCTGGCAGTCAGCCGAAGTAGTCTGAAGTACTGCACTCTAACCAATGCACCACCTCAGCTCTTCCTTTAAGGTTATTATAAAGTTATTATAATTTTGTATTCTTAAAAACCTGAAAGCAATTATTTTAAAACATGGTAAAACAGACATATTATTGGTTAATGTTTATTTCAAAATAAACATTGATATAAATAAAACATTATTTTTCTGGTATAATAATAATATTTTTTTTGTTTGGCTTGGCAATTTTTTTTTCATTCATAGAAAAGGAAGAACAATCAAGCATCTTCTAGTTGGAAGAACAATTTTGTATCTTTTGATTGATAAAAAAAGCAGAAATCTGACTTCATAATTCTGCTGTTTTATGGATCATATGGCAATCATCTTGAATCATTTACATTGTTTATCAGGTTTAGAAGTTAAAATCTACATTTAAAAAAAAATATCCTTGGATGTGTAATTTATTAATTTAATTTTACTTATTTCAACAATTTATGTGTATGCCATGATACTGTTTTCACTTTGGGTATCTGACAATAAATTAAACCAGAATGTATCTAATTAACTCTAAATAAACAAGAAATTGCAACAACTATCAATATATCAGTCAGTATGTAAAGGTCCAAGTAAGTCCTTTCCTGGACAAGTAAGTCCTTTCCTGTCCAAGTAAGTCCTTTCCTGGACAACCATTTAAATATGAGCCAGCAGTGTGCAGCAGCTGCCAAAAAAGCCAACACAGTTCTAGGCTGCATCAACAGAGGGATAGAATCTAGATCGCGTGAAGTGTTAATGCCACTGTATAGTGCCTTGGTAAGGCCACACTTGGAATACTGCATACAGTTTTGGTCGCCACGATGTAGAAAAGACGTGGAGACTCTGGAAAGAGTGCAAAGAAGAGCAACCAAGATGATTAGAGGACTGGAGACTAAGACATATGAAGAACGGCTGCAGGAACTGGGTATGTCTAGTTTGATGAAGAGAAGGACCAGGGGAGACATGATAGCAGTGTTCCGATATCTCAGAGGGTGCCACAAAGAAGAGGGAGTCAAACTTTTCTCCAAGACACCTGGGGGCAGGACAAGGAGCAATGGGTGGAAACTAACCAAGGAGAGAAGCAACTTAGAACTAAGGAGAAATTTCCTAACAGTAAGAACAATTAACCTCTGGAACAGCTTGCCTCCAGCAGTTGTGAATGCCCCAACCCTGGAAGTCTTTAAAAAGATGTTCGACAGCCATTTGTCTGAAATGGTATAAGATTCCTGCCCATGCAGGGGGTTGGACTAGAAGACCTACAAGGTCCCTTCCAACTCTGCTATTGTATTATTGTATTATTGTATTATTGTTGCAGCCCCTAATACCCTGGTCCAAATACCTGTGTGACTAATCAGCCCTTTGGTGTCTTATGAAAGGCCAATAAAGTTCATTCTAAGAATATGTAGAAATAGAATAGAAGAGAATGGAATAGAATAGAACAGAACAAAACAGAAATTTGTAAGGATATGTAGTATCCCAGCTAAAGCATACAGCAGAACAGGGCTGACGAACTCCCAGCCTGCGGGCCAGATATGTCATGCACTGGCCACACCCACACCCAGTTTAGCGAAGGAGGAAAAGTCCTGATACATCACGTGATGATGCCGTGACGTCGTGAGTTTGACACCCCTGCAGAAGAAGCTAGTTGTTAGTTCTATAACTTTTTGTTTTTATTTTTATGACACTAGATAATACAGTCTGCCTAATAAACCCCTCTGTACCTAATCTCTGTTTTCTAAAATAAGTAACTTAATATGCCTTTCCCATTTATTTTTCAGGTTGTGTGGAGGAAACTTGGAGATGCTGCAGGCTCGTGTCCTGGAATTAGACAGCACTTGTCTGGAAGCCAGTACAAAGGGCCAATGTGAATGGCTGTCAAAACAAGGAAGGTTTCCAAGTGTCAGTGGACATTGCAACAACCCTTTTAGTAGTAATGAGGCAATGCCAAACACTTTCTAGGCCACCACTGAAAAATAGAACAGTCTTTTCTTCATAGAGTTTTGTGTAATGTATCCAGATCTGCAACTAATATACTCCATTCTGCTTTTGCCACAAGTATTTTCAATGCAAACAAACACACACACACACAAACACACACACACACACACACACAGAAAGAGAGAAAGAGAAAGAGAGAACAATCATCAAGGTTGTTCACCTTAATCCAGATGGAAAACTCAGAGAAACTGCTTTTGTAAAAAGAAAAGAAAGAAATCAAGAGATTCCAATGAACTATGCTCTTGGTCTTCACAGCTTGAAAAAAAAGTAGTCTTATATTTGATTAAATGAAATATTGACTAATGGTGAATAGCCAAACTGCAGCTGAAACCATTTTCTTTTCAAATGTTAGGATTATTGCTAAATGCCCCAAACCTTCAAGTCTCACAAGAGCCAATAATGTAACAAAAGAAAAACTACATATATAAGCACTAAAATTGTGGTGCCTCATAGCTCTAAAAACATAGACCAAGAATCACTTTATTCTTATCTACTTTGGTGATTGCATTCTAAAGAACTGATCTTTCTCTTATTAAAAGAAATATTCTCTCTTTAGCAAAGCGCAGCCACATCCTGAGGCACTGTTAGTAACCGGGCATCAAAATCCTGTGCTGCTCTTTCAGGGATGAAATAGATCCTTGAGCCAGACTGAAGACAGGGTACCTGTAGTAATGCTCTGGAGACATGGTGCCTGGTAGCTGCAATTGTATCCATGGCTAAATCCACACATATACATCAAGGAGAATGCTGGAAGGGAGGGACTCTTTCCAGAGATGTGGAGTGAACACTGCATCTATTTTTATTCTTTCTTAATAGCAAGGGGAATGCTGATATCTAAAGAGAAAACAAAAAAGCTCAGATATCAAACTTGTGGGCTTTTACTTTTAACGCATGCACAAACCCACACAGAAAAACTTGAAAAGGGGAACGTTGTGCTCTTGGAACATGGAGCTGCATGCTGTTTCTAATCAATTTGAATTAGAGACTGATGGAAATGGGATATTCATGATTGGCAGACAAGAATGGATGGATAAACTGTGAAAATGGCAAACAAGGCTAAGAAGCAATACACCAAGAAAGACTGAATGCTAATGATAGGAATAGCTGTGGGGGTGATAATTATAGATTGAGAGGTAAAGCAGAAAATATAGACACTATCACCAGAATAAAGGACACTCATTTCCAGAGAAGTCACAAATAATTGGAAAAATGTTACGCAAATAGGTTTCTCATCTCTCAGTTATAAATTCAAAATTAAGTTGAAAGTGAAGAGTCTTGGAATGAGGTTCAGCTTAAATCATGACTACACTAAAGAGACAAGTCATTTAAAGAAAGGAAATCATTAAAAGTTACTCCCAAAGTTTAAATGATGGCCATGTTGTTGACTTATGACCTTCAGTAACAGTTTCTCGAATAGCATACATTCCTTTCCTTGGCCACTACTTTTTGTCTGAAAACCAACAGTTTATATAACCAACACAATTTCTGCTGGGTATCAAAAATAAATAAGTTACGTGTATCATGAATTGAACAGGACTTTACACAAAGCAAACTCTTATCTGTCGGTAATACTTTCACTGTTCACTTTCAATGTTTGTGTATTTTTCAGAGCAGATGAAACAATAAGGGGAATTAGAAAGGGGAAAGAAGGTTTTGGAAAAGTGGATCAGAAAATAGTGTGAAATTGGGTAGTGCTAAGAAAATATTTCAGGGAGCTCCTGGGAGTAAAACCTGGACTAATCGTAGAGACAAATGACAAACCCATCATGACTATGACAGATGCTGAAATCATCTCATCTCATCCCATTTAAATTGGGTTTTTAAAATTTGGTTTTAGCGCAGGATAGGTTATTTAATAGTTTTTTAAATTATATTTATTGTATTTTGTATGTTTTTAAATTTTCCTGTGCGCCGCCCTGGGTCCTTCGTGGAGAAGGGCGGGATATAAATTTAAATAAATAAATAAAATAAATAAATCTCACTTCCAAAAACCTGGCACTCAAAACTGAAGGCTGATATAAAAAATACTCCATGGCTTTAAGGATAATGCAGGAAAAAAAAGAATAATATTTTGACTCCGATAAATTAATTTAAAGACTGAGGAAGTTAAGGGTAGTTTACTGAACACTGAAATCCATACTGTGGAACAGTAGCATAATAATCATAGAATTAAAAGGTGCTTATGAGACCAATGATTCTAACCCTTATTCTGTAGAGGGATTTATATTAAGGAAGGTTTTGTTTTGCTGATATTCAATTGGAATCTATTACCCCCATAACATAATCCTTTTAAATATCTTCTGATGATAAAGAATAGGTCTTGGCCTTTTTTATATGTATGATATTGTTGAAAAACATTATCATGAAAATTTTCGTGATATCAAGTTATTTATACAAAATGTTGAAAACATGAGTCTAGGATTAGACTCTGTGACATACCATTGGATTTTTTTTAATAATGTGGACCATTAATGAATTAACTCTCTGAACACAGTTTTAAAGCAGTTGTGGATCAGTTAATAAATACAACATTAAAACCCATATTTGATCATTATAATACCATAATGTCCAAGGTCAGTTGCTTTCTTGAAGTCAAGAAATACCTGCCTAGCATTTTCATTAGTCTGGTAAGACTTTTTCCTGATAAATCAAATTACTGTTCATCAGCATTTGGAGACTTAAGTTTCTGCTGTGACTTGAGGAGCAATTGCCTCTTGCTCCCTTTTCTTTTGATACTTTGTACCATGCATAGAATTAGACTTAGCGGAGTTCAAGTTACTGTCATGTCCAGCTACTCAGAATATTGATAAGTATTAGAATCTTTTGTGGAAACTATGGTCGTTGACACAAATCCACATCATATTTGCTATGGAGAGAATGAGCAGCCAAAAGGCCTCTTCTATACAGAGAGCCTACAGGATGTAAATTTAAGTATAATCTAACTGTACATTGTACCACAAGTATAGTTCAGGATGGACTGCTGGATTCTAGAAATCCTATGAATCCAAGTGTTCTGATGTGACAATTATGCTTCTAGTATTTGTGAGTTCCTTTAGATAAGACACAAATAAAACTCTCTATTTGGGGGCTGAAGGTTGCTACACTATTTAATCATTGGACTAGAAGACCTCCGATAGACATAATTAATATTAATTTTAGGTTGGATCCTGGATAATTTGAACCAACGTATAGCCAACTCCTCTCTTTCCTGACTCATTTCTTATCTGAGTATACTAATTTCCTATGTAGTAATTGTGCTCCAGTGCAATTGACGCTACAGCTGACCTTTAGGGTGGTGCTCAACTCCTGCCACATGATGTCATTTTTGAACTTTATAGAAATTTTGTGAAGTACCTGAAAATAATTAGCTACATTTGGTGCTCCTTATTTCATGAAATTGATTTCAGTAGCAGTGCTGTTGCAGAGTCCTGCACTGAGCCCATACATCATCACATTGAAATGGCTCATCATACTCTGTTATTCAACAAATCCCTTTCCAATTGCTTGTTTGCTGATGTGGGTTGTAGGATTGTGCTACTATAGATATTAAGCATTTGAAATCTTTAATCCAATCCTACCACAAGTCTCTTCTAAATGCCATGCTAAGTTTTCAGTTTTATAAAATAATACTTGATTTCACAAATGTGTATGGCTAACAGAATAACACAATATTTATTTGGAGTTCAGGAGAGCTTTTCTTGCAGAGTTTCACATTCTTTTAGAGGAAATTTTGAAGATTCTTGAAAGCATGTCCTTCATTAATCTGAGGTTGAAAATGCTTTTTCATTTTGCTTGGGTTTTTGGACATAGATGGGCTTACATTAAAATTTCCCTCCTATCTCCTCCACTGTATAATATTAGATTCTGTGTATTAAAATGTCGGATAGCTATTTTGTGTATATATAAAAATGCAGTAATATTTGTATGAATGTGCAACAGGCTTGTGATTAAACGCTGTTGCTTTGACTTTTTAATCATACCTGAGTATTTAGCGCAACAATAGGAATGCAACAATTCCCAAGATTGGGATGATTAAGAGGGTTTAATTGAAAATTGATATTGTCCTGTTTGTTTTCCCTTTTTCTTTTTCTCCGCTATTATGATGGTGGGTATTAGATGGCTCCAGCACTAATATAGTGCAGCCTTTTATCCTATAATAGAGTGGCATTAATCAGCCCCCTTTTTTCCAGGAAAAAAAGGTTATCAAAAATGTGCTTTAGTAATTCAAACATATTTTTTTAATGTCATGCTAGCTAACACAGTTGTTTTCATTATTTATATTAAAATTGTTGTATTCCTATTATTACATTAGAACAGCGAAAGCGAGAGACCCTCAAAGAATTTGTGCCCGTGGTCAAGGACTAGATCCAAAGAACGACTCTAGAGAAGTTTTAAGTATTTTTCTGGATCAATGGGATATTAAACTATTTTTCATTGAATAGCAGTCTCTTTTCCTAATGCTGTATCACAAAGTGTTTAAATATTCCATTCAGTCTAATAAATGGATTGCAACTGGCTACTACTCAAGGAAGAAATGTCTAAGCTGTTCTTTTCCCTGGCTGAGGGTTGGGAGCAACTTTTGTTTGATGGATCTTAGCCAAGTTCTGCAGGAGATAATTTGAGTGATGTTGGCCTTTTGACATAAGTATGTAAATTTTGATACTGTACTAAAACTATTTTTTTACAATTCATCATATAATGGGGATACCAAACATATGTGTTCATTTTAGCAATGGTAATAAAATATTTAATCTCAGAATCAATTGCCTGCTTTATTCTTTTGCACTGCACCTTTAAGCGGCTCCCATTTTATGCAGTTGGCTGGAGTCTAATTGCTTTAGCAATAACAATAACACTTAGATTATGTACGGCTTCACAGGGCTTTAGAGCCCTTTAAGAAAGTTTTCTTTGGGATGCTGGATGTTTAGTTCAGCCTAGCGGCTACTGTGAGTCCTCCATTAAATTTCTTTTTGTAGCCCTTGGTGAGTTGTGGAGGGCAACCCCATGCCAGTCCACTAGAATTTCAGATTAGAAAATAAAGCATCAATTTTTAAATTAGGAAACAGTGGGTTTCCTTCTTGACTCTGGATCTCACAGAAGCAAAGATCAGCCATGCTTGAGTTACAGCATGAGTCTCAAACTCAAATTATCATAAAGATCACATGAAGTTCATTAGCCTGAGGTTACAACACTGAAGTCTTTTCATAGGCTCTTGTAAAATGAGTCGAAACTGGACGAGAGTATAATGATATGCCATTCAACAACTTTATTAAACTGGAAAAAAGTAACCCCAAAATTATTGCAAACCTGTCACTTATGTTTCCTTAGTTATCTGGTAGCAATTTTTGTTAACCAGAACAATATTTGGCTTGATGGCTATTGAATAACAACACTATCATTGACCTTTGGGGCATTGCACCAGGTTTCTGGAAATGAGACTCATTAAGTTGGGCTCCAGGGATCAGTTGGGATTGTTGCTGTTAGACCAGCCTTCCTCCTGTATAACAACTTCCCTGCCTGAGCATCTTGACTCCCATTTCTGGGTTTGCAGTGGAGTCTAGCGGACTTAGGATTTTGGAGGACTTCAGTCTCTGTTCCTTAGGAATGGTTCTTCAATAGCTTGGGAGTTCATGGCTACTATGACAGCCATGGGCTTATTCCAGGTCATCCAGAGCCCTGTGGGACAATGGCTGTGTGACTTTTACTTGGAGAAGCTTTTGGTGTCGTCATTATCACATTATGCACTGATTTCTATGGGATTCTCTAGTGCATGGGTGTCAAATTCAATCATGTCACATGATGTATTATGATGTATCACCATGTTTATTGCCTTTATGGTGCCAGGATGGGTGTGGCCTGTGCGTGACATATCCAGCTTGCAGGCCACAGTTTGACCTCCCTGCTCTAGTGTCACTAACCACTGCAAAGATGTTAGACCTATTAGATCAGTCCACCCACAGCGAATGATGGACAACAATAGTTTTCAGAAGGTGCTAGGGACTGATCCCATTGCTGTGCTACATAATCCATTCAAAGCCTTGGTTGCCACTTGAAATAAGGGGGCAGCTAAGCCATTGGATCAGGTTGTGCACACAATCCTCTCCCCTCTTGTGGATTCCATCACTCCCTATGGTTCATGGACGAACGGAGGTAGATTAAATGGAAGAACAAATCTATAGCATCAGTAGTACTCAACCAGGAATGAACTTAACCAAACAGGAGTTAAAGCCACCATTAAGGCTAAAGGTTCCCCCTCACATGTGTGCTAGTCATTTCCGGCTCTAGGGGCAGTGCTCATCTCTGTTTCTAAGCCAAAGAGCCAGCATTGTCCGAAGACATCTCCATGGACATGTAGCCGGCATGACTAAATGCTGAATGTGCACAGAGTGCTGTTACTTTCTCACCAAGGTGGTCCCTATGTTTCTACTTGCTTTTTTAACCTGCTTTTGAACTGCTAGGTTGCCAGAAGCTGGGACAAGTAACGGGAGCTCACTCTGTTACATGACACTAGAAATTCGAACCGCTGAACTGCCGACCTGATCAACAAGCTCAGTGTCTTATCTACTGAGCCACTGCACCCCTACCATTAAGGCTACCTTGTGGCAATAAAGATGGCAAAGCAGCAGTACATCACGCTTATCTGTTGATTGCCACCACCACCACTTCCAGATCCGATTCAGATGACATGAGCTCTCTTGGATGAAATGGATTATTAGGATCCTTTTCAGTCAGGATTCAGATTTGGGTATGGGTTGGAAATGGAATTGGTTGTGCTTTTAGAGGGATGATCTCTGGCATGAGCAGGATTGGGAGAGTTTATCCATCTTGTCCCAACTTCAAGTTACAGTGGCATCAATCAATCCTTCTGGATCAGCTCACAGAATTGGGAGTGGGAAGAATGATCTTATGCTAGTTAACCTTTCTTTTGCATTTGATTCCAGTTGGTAATGATTGGGGAGAAGAGATCCCATGTTAAGTGTAGCAAGGTCTGTTGTTCTCTCGTTTCTTTTTAACATCTACATGGAGCCACTCAGTGAGATATCCCAGAGTCTACAGACTGGATGGGAAATAACAAGCTTCAGATGAATTCTGGCAAGATTGAATATATGTGGATTTTGGAGCCTACTGTTTCTAGGACTGCTATCTTTGGTGCTGGATGGGATCACATTGACCCAGAGAGACCGAATGCACAATCTGACATTCCTTCTAGACTCATTATTCCTTCTTGAAGATTAGGTGCAGTTATGTCTCATGACCTTGAAGAGTATTCCAATGCTTCAACCAGTGCAGGGGAGGAGGAACATGCCTGCCACTAAATGAGGGTGATAAGGGTGGACAGATGCATCTTCAGCTCAATTACTGCCAAAATGACACACATTTTACAAATAGGATATTAGTTTCTGCTAAGACAAGGTGGAAACTTTGATTTGATTATGGTTCAGAAAAATCCAAAGTCTGCTGGCTTTGGTTATGACTGCAGATGAGAGGAAAGCTGAATCATGTTGAGGTGTCCTTCAAGAATGACTAAACAGCTATTCTCCAACTGAATTTAGGGCACAGGTAGATAGGGTCCAACTTCTACCCATCTCATAGGTCTATCACAGATGGAAAGCAGCCATTCTGGGGAAGAAACTGGACCAGTATGGACAGTAACTGCTAGGAAGAGGGTAGAACTGGTCCATAGTACAGCTTATGATCTAGGACAGTTACTGGGTAGTGAGCAAGGAACAGCCTAAAGGGAGAATTCTGTAGAGAATTAGCTGTTCAGCTTCAAATGACCCTTGTTTCTGCCATTTGGACAGGGAACCTGTTTCCTCATTTTTATATTGGCATGCCTCTTACCCCTCAGCAGCATCTCCATGCACTGGAGCCCAGAAGAGCAACAGTTGATGGCTCTGTGTGCCTGGAGAGTGGCTCTGCATGCCACATCCGGCATGTGTGTCATAGGTTCACCATCATGGCCCTATATCCAGTCTATACTCTCCTATAAGTGTTAGGGAGGCATGTGCCATGCAAAATAATAATACTAGGTTTTACGGGCTGCATGTCTGAAATATCATTTCTATAGAATAGTCTTTCTTTGCCTCCAAATCCTGTTCTGTGGTACTTCATGCAATTGTTTCATTTAGTGAAGCTTATCAGTTGTTAGAAAACTGACTTTAAATCCGAAGGAAGTTCTGCTATGTACCAGACAGTTATTGCTTCTCTGTCCATGTGTTTATAACCAAAAGCGAGTATAGAAAGTTACCCACCCTTGGAGAAAATATTTGGGCCATATGCCAATTAATAGGTGAGATTGAAATAAGTATCATGTGAGTAAAAAAGAAGAAAAGTAAAATCATCTAATTTACCCATTAACATCTCCTACTTTGTGTCTTAGATGTCTAATTATCTCTGATTTCCCTAGGCAACAGACTACTAGGAAAGGCTCATATATCATTCTCAATTGAGGTCTCAATTTATTGAAGATGGGTTTTGAAAACAGGTCAAGGGCCACATAAAATTAGGTTAAGACCCAGATATTAGACCCAGAATCAAAGGTTATGAATAGTGGTTTATATTGACATAGTGGCTGATACACTGGGATAGTTAAAATAAGTCCATAACTGAAATATGTATGTTTGTGTGAGTCTGTGTATGTTGGAAATTAATTTCAAAGAAGGCCTTAGAAACAGCAAGGGTGTTGATTCTGATGACAAGTCTTAATCACTACTGAACAAACCATTTGCAGTTCCAATTAGATATGGAAAGATAGAACGAGGAGGAGGAGGAGGAGGTTGTGGTGATCCTGAAGGCAAAATTATTTCCATAGGATGCAGATCAGTGTTAATTCTGAACTGAATGCTGCCGAGGGGTAAGAGGCGTGCCAATATAGAAATGAGGAAACAGGTTCCCTGTCCAAATGGCAGAAACAAGGGTCATTTGAGGCTGAACAGCTAATTCTCTACAGAATTCTCCCTTTTTCTCCCACTGAGAAAAACAGTGAAATGTGATAGCTTTATCCCTTTGAAGGACAGATCCTGCAAATGAACATGAAGGTCAATGGCCTTCATGGTTTGCTTGTCAGCTTCCTGGAGAACATGTGGCTGGCTATTGTCAAAAAGAAACCTCCTATTTTGATTCAGTGGTGCAGAATATTAGCCCACTCCATAGTAAAAACCATTATAATGAGATTGCCTGATTATCTGCACGCATATTCAGCTCTACGTGGAACTTTTTCTCAAGCGCCATGAATGTGCATTTCCTTTAGTTTCTGAGAGCTGCCAGCAATAGTTAATTTCCCAGATAACAAAATGGATGAGATCTATATTCATCTATAGAAAAAGAGGGGAAATGTGCATTGTTATTTTTTTTATTTGAGAATTTATTTGCTACTTTCAGTTTAAAAGCTTTACCAAGGTTAGTTACATTAAGACACAATGGAGATTTTCTGTGAGATACATTAGTACTCAAAATTGTTTAATACAACTACTGAGCAATGTAGGATCTGAGCCCGAGGGAAAAGGTCAAATGCATCATCACTTTCAAGTACCTTCATACCCACAAGAGACCCAAGTCCAGCCCACCTTGAATTCCATTGACTCTTATCTACCGCCAATTAGCTTTGAGGGTTAGAAGTTCAGATTGTTGTAGAGAGTTTAAGCTTGCAATAAACCTTTATATTTATTTGAACTGACTAGATTTCTTGATTTTCCTGTGCTTGACAGCAACAGAAGCTGAAACAGTGGAAATAAAAATACAGTATTTAATAGATCACATGGTGACATGAATAGGCAGCATTAATGTTTTAAATTAATATTTAAAGGCCAGTAAGAAAAAAGTGAAAGGGACTCAGTGGCTAAGACACTGAGCTTGTCAATCAGAAAGGTGGGCAGTTTGGCGGTTTGAATCACTAACGCTACGTAATGGAGTAAGCTCCCTTTACTTGTCTCAGCTTCTGCCAACCTAGCAGTTTGAAAACATGTAAAAATAGAAGTAGAAAAATAGGCACCACCTTTGGAACAGCGTTCTGTGCTCCTTCGGCCTTTAGTCATGCGGGCCACATGACCACAGAGACGTCTATGGACAGCGTTGGCTCTTCAGCTTAGATACAAAGATGAGCACCACCCCCTAGAGCCGGAAACAACTAACACATATGTGTGAGGGGAACCTTTACATTTACCTTTTAAGAAAAAAAAGGACTTTGGTGTTGAAAAGACAATTAAGTTGATTGCAGGGAAGCTTCACTAAACTGAGTTCCAGAAGAGAAGTCACTGAGAAGTGAAGTCCTCTTTTCAAGCATCCACCCACAGGGACCATAAAAGGGGGCTCACAGAGCCTTTCCCAAACACATTAGACTTCATCACGTTAACTCCACCTTCCCATTAAGAAAGGAATAACAGGCAGTTTTGCACCATAATGGATTGCTGATATAAGAATTCATATACAATTGTGAACGCCATGTGTACCTTAGCTGAGCCTAGGTTATAGGAATCACAAAAAAATGTGGTTAGAGCACTCAATCTATTTTTCTTTGTTGTTTTTCTCATTGTTTCATTTCCCCAGTCCATGGTCTGATTCAAAGTCTTGCAGAACCAATGAGGCTGAGGAGATAGTGAGTATGATGAAAGCTGAGGAAGTAATTCCCAGGCAAGGACTTATAAATCAACAGGAGACTGTCAGAACAAGAGATTTACAAGGTACTAGATAAGAAATTAACAAGGTACTAGATAAGGAACACCTTTTAAAGGGTGTTTACACAAGCATAAATACTGTAAATGGTTATACTGCAGCTCACCCTTTCCTAGATATCTGCTAGGCTTTGAAGGTATTTGATCTTACCTTCCACATTTAACTAGGACTGTAAATGAGAAGATTGGACCAAGAAATAGATGGTGGATATCTGAGTTTGACCTTAATATCTTCTGCATTCATAGTTTTATTCCTGGAGGTGCCAGTGGAATATCTTGGACAGGTCTTTGATTTGTAGAGACTAAGTGAAGTGACATCCTCAAAATTTATCTTGAGAATTGTTTGCTTCTTTTGGTTCTAGACTGTTCTTGATTAGACACACACATTCCTTTGTTGTCTCTCTTCATTATCTTTCTTCATCTGAATAATGACTATAAAGGAACAGAGAAAACAATAGCCCTTTTAAGTGTGTTCTACCTCCCTCCTGTCCTCCCATTGTAGCTTCCATATATATTGCAATGGTCCCCATATGATTCACTAGGAAATTCTAGATCCTGAATCTCAAGGAAAGTTCGTAGACACAGAAAAAAAAAGAATATGAATGGTTTGAGTAGCTGGTGGTTCTATCATCTATTCCCATTGTCTTTCATCCTTCTTGTAAACAGAATGCTAAGAATCTTAAATTTGCAGTCCCATTTTTAATTTTGCGTTCATATCTAAAGCATACTTTAAAATGTTTAAGACAAATAGGGCTGGAATGGAATGGAATTACTAATATTTCGTCTTCCCCTCCTTTTTCCCTCCCCCCTCTCTCTTTCCACCAACACTAAAACATTATAACCCCCCACCTACCTCACCCTGTTTCAATAAACAATCATGGTGCAAGGTAACATGAGACAAGGAACAAGCAAACAGGGGAGACCACATGACTTTAATTTCATTTATTAATTTACTTAATAGGTTGCTCAAATCTGCAGATTGTACGTATACATTTTATACCTACAACTACGTACAACTAAATGGCAGATGTTTCCCCAATATGTAATTGGGATTAAAAACATACAATCAAGTAAAATCTAATATTATGAAGCAGAGATGTCTTAATGTATTTTATTGCAAACTAGGCTTCTGAAAACCTGTTCATCATAATCATCTTACCAAAACATTTACATACTATATATTCATACATATATGAATAATTTAACTTATTTTCCATAAGTTGCATTATTTAAATTGAAAAGAAAGCATAACGTGCAGAAAGCTATGTCTCTGGGCACAATTCATGATGAGAAATTATGACTTAAGATATGTTTTGCCCTGAGGATAGAATTAGATTAAAGGAAGGCTGCATTGACAGATGGCAAATATTTACAAGTATATCTAAAAAGAAAAGAAAAACAAGGATGTTTTGCATTATATAGCAATATTCCAAACCATGCAAAGCTTTTGGCATGTTTTATTTCAATGATGATTACAACACCAGCAAGAGTTCTGTGATGCAGTCAAAACTTCTCAATTCCATCTTCGGGATTGCATCCTGCCCCATACATCCCTTCGGCCGATTCGCTCCCACAGAGAGGGACTTCTCCGGGTGTCGTCCACTAGGCAATGCCAGCGGGCGACGCCCAGGGGAAGGGCCTTCTCTGTGGAGGGCCCAACTCTCTGGAACGACTTACCCCCCGAACTGAGAATGATCACGGACCTCCGCTCCTTCCGCCAGAACCTTAAAACGTATTTTTTCCAACAGGCCGGCCTGGCCTAACTCACATCACCTAGCCCATAGTCTGCAGTTAAATTGTTTTAAATTGGTTTTTAGGGATATTGTCTTAACATATTTACATTTTTTAGCACAGGAATATTAATTTAATCTGATTTTATATTTTGTATATTGTTATGTTTATATATGTTTTTAAATTGCCTGTGCACCACCCCGAGTCCCTTTTGGGAAAGGGTGCGGTATATAAATTTAATAAACCATAAACCATGTTAAGAGGTGTCTCTGCATATTGTGCCTTCCAGATACAGTGGAGTTTGTGGAATTTAATTAGTGAGATCTAATAGAGTGAATTCACAAGAAAACATAGCTAGTGTGGTTATGTTTCTTGGAAATTGTGAGAAGGGCAATCTAAACAGATCTGGGGAGTAATACCAGATTGCAAAAAGCTGTATTGGAAGGATTAGTTATAAAAATATTTCATTTCACATAACAAATATTTCTGTTAGAGAGATCTGTGGTTCCCACAAAGTTTACTTAATTATTTATTTAAAATATATAAAGTATCCTACTTTGCTCAGAAGGCATATCATTGTAAAAAAACGTTAAGGTACATTAAAATCTTCTTTCAGCTGAGTGATTTCCTGGTGTCTTCAGGGTTATGCCAGTACCATTTCCTTGGCAACCATACAGAAATGTTTTGCTATTGCCATCCTTCCTTGAGGATGTTAACTTTGCTACCTAAGCTACAGCCCAGGAATTTTCTGATGGGTTTCCATTCATGTAGTTACTAGGTCCAACTTTCCTAATCTTTTGCAAACGGCCAAGATTGACTAGATGGTATCGCTTGGCTGAGAAAACTGTCACAAGTTCATTCAACATAACTCTTAATGGAATAGACACTTACTCTGCATCTCTGACAGCAAAATGACTTTCTCTACTTGAAGGGGTAATTATTATTATCATTGTCATCATCATTAATCTTTTTGCCTTCAATCTGTCCAGGAGCAAACATGGAATATACCTTGCCCATCTAGGAAACATAAAAATACAATGTTACCAAAACATTGCAGAGTGAGAGAGAAAGAAGTGAGAAATACTTTCATAAAGTATGGTTTGAAAAGACCACCCTTTCATTTCAAAACAGCAACCATAATATATAAACAATATACTATATAAACAATAAAATATCTAGATCTTAGTTATTTGGACAGGCATATGTCTCAAGGTGTATGAGGGTGGTGAGTTCTTACTGGTTATTAGTGGTGAGATCTTACTGGTTCGGCCTGGTTCAACTGAACTGATAGTGGTTTGGTGGCCTGGAACCGGCAGACCCAGGCCTGCCATACTCCTGGCCTGGTTCTCCGGGCAGCACCATAGGCACCACCATCTTGTATACTTTTTATTGTACTGCGCATGCGCATACAGTAGTGACTGCTGGAACCCATCCCTGTGCATATAGCCTGTATAGCAAAAGTGTGTATAGTCAAGGCTATGGTTTTCCCAGTTTCAATGTAGGGCTGTGAAAGTTGGACCATAAGAAAGGTTGAGTGCCAAAGAATTGAGGCCTTTGAACTATGGTGCTGAAGAAGACTCCTGTGAGTCCCTTGGACTGCAAGGTGAACAAAATATTCAGTCCTAGAGGAGATCAACCCTGATTGCTCTTTAGAAGACCAGATCCTGAAGATGAAACTCAAATACTTTGGCCACCTAATGAGAAGGAAGGACTCACTGGAGTCGAGCCTAATGCTGGGAACGATTGAGGTCAAAAGAAGAAAGGGATGACAGAGAATGAGGTGGCTGGATGGAGTCACTGAAGCAGTAGGTGTGAGCTTAAATGGATTCCAGAGGATGGTAGAGGAAGGCCTGCAGGAACGTTGTCCATGGGGTTGCAATGAGTTGGACATGACTTCACAACTAACAACAACAACAAATGTCTCAAGGAAAAGCAGGCTCTCAATAGAAGAGGAAATGCCATCTTGAAAAACTGGACCAAGTAGCTTGAAGAATGGAGGAGCTTATATGTTAAATGGAAAAAAAGGCTGTATTATTTCATCATGTAGGCTAAACCATGATGGATCATTTTTGCTATTCTAGGGGAATGGGGTTCATCTTGTTTGGTTTGGATTAGAAAACCCACTGCACAGTTAAAGTCTTACTTTAGCATCCACAATTTCAGAAAGATCAAGGATAAGCCTGAATCTTTCATTGCTGCTGTAATGTCAGTAGTAGAGCAAAGGTTGGCCCAATATTTGTTATTGGGAACTAGTGTTCCCAATTGTCTCCCCTTTGTCAGCACTCTTCTAATAATGAATCTATATTACATTTGAGAAATGTCAGAACATTGGCCACACATCTCTTTTTGAGATGTATAGTTTTGGAGAGGGAGATGGTTCAGAAAGCTTGGATAGATGCTTAAGCAGGACTTTAAATGTCTTATATCACAATATACATTTATGGAAAACAATATAAGCTAATGGTAATTTATCATTTTAAATAACAATGATGACCATGATCATAATTTATCACTTCTATCTTTTATGTACACTGAGACCGTATGCATCGAAGACAAATTACTGTGTCCAATCATACTTGGCCAATAAAGAATTGAATTCTGTTCTGTTCTGTTCTGTTCTCTTCTCTTCTCTTCTATTCTATTCTATTCTTTCTATTTTCTATTTTTTTTCTATTTTCTATTCTATTGCATCCACAGAGTGGAGCCAGGCCAAGAAATAGTTATAGTTCCAGGTCACTCAGTGAATTATTTGGTTGAATTTTGATGTGAACCTAGTTCTTTATTTACAAAATTCTGGTTCCCTTAGGAATGTTTTTATTTAATGACATTGATGGGGACTTTTTAAAATTTGGAGTTATGAAGAATAAAACATTAATTCTACCTACAATCTTGTTGTTTTTTTTAACAGCATTTTATAATTCCCTCCCCTTTCCACTCTTTTTGTTAGTTGAAATCAGCTGCTAAGTATCAGGTATAATATAGTTATAGAACTCAAATAATCCTTGAATTTATGTCTAACTCATTGCACTTTGGAAAGCAATAACATACTGTGGCCAACTCGCCATGGCCAACTCACTGCAGCCAACTCACCACAAGAAAACTCAATTTAATTATTTAAAATAATTTAAAATATTTTATTTTATCATTCACATTTCATTTTGTCCTTCCTTTTGCATCCTTTCTTTAATGATTCTCTTCCACCACTTTTTCATATTAATGTAACTCTTGTCCTGATGTGGCAGAGGGGCCAGGGACCCCTCTTCCTGGACCCTGGGTCACCCCTGACCCCTTGGGAGATTTGCCCGCTTGCCCTTTGGACAACTTGGGAAAGATGTGTGGGTGTACTTCTCTGTTCTTAAAAGTTGTGAAAATATTACAAATACTGCTGGAAGGAAAGAGGAAGTAACTGGGGGAGAAGGGGAGGTGTAAACCCTATATGGGAAATACAGCTGACATGTGTTGATTTTTTGCTATTAACTTCTGTTTCTGTAGTTAACTTCTACAAAGTTAACTTCTGCTTTTATCCATATGTGTTTCTGTATTAAGGACGAAGGTATAAAACTAACTCTCTGGGCGTTGCCCAGGCAGTTCAGTCTTCAGTGCGAGAGCACTCTGAGCTCTTGACATGTCAATAAATCCTGTTTCTCTACTACCTTCGTGGTCTCTCATTCCTTCGTTAGAACCAGTCTGTGGTGAGCCTGGTTTTTGCTGCTACATTTCTGGTTCCCTGACCAGGAATCGAGGGGTCGTTGGGACCCTCTGGGGTGCTCACCCCGGTGCTGGGACGCTCCCAGCTGGAGGGAATTTCCCAGGCGCCAACGGACCATTTTGTTCCAAGGGACTTCCCCCTGGCTGAGGAGACTCTCGAGCACCAGCGGCTGACAACCCCAAGAACCACTTGAGAAGGACCAGAGACCAGGATCTCTCCAGCCGGCCGGCCAAGGAGTGGAGGAAAAGCCCTGCAGGCAAGTATAGTGGGACCCCTGAGTAAGAAATTTTTCCGGCGAAAGGAAAGCCGATGCCTGGCTGACGAGCCGGACGCCCCGGACAGTAAACCCGACCGATCGCTCGGTCGGAGGCGAGGCCTGATTACCCTCGCTTCGGGTCAATACCACCCGGACTCCTAGGAGGAGCCGGAGGCAAACGCCAATCCCGTTTAGCTTTAAGGTAGAGGAAGGTATTGACAGGGGAGGACTGTCTGTGTGAAAGTACTGTTTGTCTCTAAGGCTGCTGCTGTGTTTCCCTACGGTGACCGTGAGTTCCGGCACCCTGGGCCAGTGGCTAGTTTGTTCTGAAGGCTGCTACGTTTCCCTATGGTGACCGTGAGTTCCGGCACCCTGGGCTAGCGGCTCGTGTGTACTCGTGTGTACCTGTGAATGTGTGGTTGGCATCCGCAGTTCCCAGAGGAGACCGTGAAAATCCGGGTCCCTGGGTCGGGTGTATACGTGTCTGTCTGGTGCCCCAGGTGGACCATGGGAGGGGAAAACTCCAAGCCTGACACACCCCTACAGTGCAAGTTGACTCACTTTAAGGCGGCTTATCAGTCGCAGGACTATGGCATTGAATGGAGCAGACGCAAGTTCCGGGCATTTTGCCGGGCCGAGTGGCCCTTTTGGCTGTACGCTGTGCTCCCTCCAAATCCTTAGGGGTCTACCCCTTCGAGTTACTCTTTGGCCGTGTGCCCAACCTTGTGGCCCCTCAGACCCCGGCTACTGTCCAGTTGGGGGATTCGGTCCGGCTTAAGCAATTGCAAGCCCTCAATGCCCTAGTCCACTCGTTGCAGAAATATGTGCTTTCTGCCCGTCCCCATTTGATTGGCACCCCCACTCACTCCTTTACCCTGGGACAGGAGGTTTGGGTTGGGAAGTGTGTGGGAGGTTAAGTTACCCCTGGCACCCCAGGCGGTGACAGTGTCTTAGAAATAGAACATGGGTGGTGAAGGAAGCATTCCTCGAATGTCTCTTCAATACATGTTACTCTATACATCTGGATCTTTAAAAATACGCTAGCGTCTGCTAGGAGGTTCCAAAGGATATGTATGGAGAACTTTGAATCTTTAAAAATAGGCCAGCGTTTGCTGGGAGGTTCAAAGAAATTAATTACAACAGAGAAGACACTGAAAACCCCAGGAAAAAGAGTTTTAAGGTATGTAGTCCTGGAGGGACAGAATACTACAATCATAGAAAAACCCTGAGATATAGTCAGTTACCAGGATGAGTAACAAGCCTCCAGAAAGAGAGAGAAAAGAAGAGTCTCACCAAGAACATTTAGTTTCTGTGTTGTTTTAGCTTGTCTTTGTTGATGTGTTTAAGTGCTAAAAAAAAAAAAAAAAAAAAAAAAGGACAAAGGGGGGGGGGGTTCCTTAAGAGACAGATCAAGTGGACCACAAACCCGGTTCAAGGGAGTAGTTGAGACAAAAACTCAAATTGCCTCGAAGAGAAATTTTATTGCCAGGAGCTGAGGGGAAGCAGCGTAAAATGTGAGATTGGTCAGCATGGTCTTCGTTGGTCGCTGTGCAGATGACATTAGGGGGAAAAATTACAGAAGACGAGAAGGGGGGCCCAAGAAAGGCATCTCTGAACTTGTGGCATGAGCATACAAAATGTATATTAATTGGTCTCAAAACCTCAAAGAAGGAACTTCTAAATGCAAAAGGAAACACATTTTTCCTTGCCAAAGCTTTTAGACAGAAAGGTGGGAGGCCAGGGGACCTGCCGGAAGAATTGTACGAGGAGGTTTTTTTTACGGGGATCGGTAGTTAGAATCCCATGCTTGGTTAGAGGACCAGCAGGAGGGAAGATGGTTAATTTCTACACAGACAGAAAATATATAGTTTTACGTGCTCATGGGGTTATTTGGAAAGAAAGCACCTGTTTCTATTGTGCGCAAAACAACCTAACGATGGGATGGAATGGATCCAAATTTTGCTCTATTGGCCTAATTATTCTATGAATCCACGAAAGAGACATAGATAAGAGAAGAGAAAGGATGTAGAGGGGACATGATAGCAGTGTTCCAATATCTCAGGGGTTACCACAAAGAGGAGGGAGTCAAACTATTCTCCAAGGCACCTGAGGGTAGAAAAAGAAGCAATGGGTGGAAACTAATCAAGGAGAGAAGCAACTTAGAAATGTGAAGGAGTTTCCTGACAGTTAGAATGATTAGTCAGTGGAGCAGCTTGCCTCCAGAGGTTGTGAATGCCCCAACCCTGGAAGCCTTTAGGGAGAGGTTGGATGGCCGCTTGTCTGAAGTGGTGTAGGGTTTCCTGCCTAAGCAGGGGGTTGGACTGGAGGACCTCTGGGGTCCCTTCCAACTCTGGTATTGTATTGTATTGTCTTAACAGGGAGGAAACCTTCATAATTAGACCTCTAAGAATCTATAAATGTATGTGGCATGGAGTGCAGATGCTGGAAAATAGTTATAGCATAAACTAGCTGAGAGAGGAATGCCCCTTTAAATATTTAGTGATCATTTTAAGCATTTTATTGTTGATTGCGGCTGTAGCAGCCAAAATAGAACAGTCCTACCATAACCTTTTAAGTAATCTTCATCTATTAGTGGACTGGTTAAAATATTAGTGGAAAAAAGGAACCCTTTGGTTGGACACAGGAACAAAAACAGGCATTTTAAAATTAGAAGTAAGAATAACTTACCAACTTTGAGAAAACTTTTCAATTTGTAAGCCGGTGGAAAAGGCAACACAGCTCTGGAAGTCCAGACTCAAGAAAAGGGGAAGTGGCAACATCCCCAGAGGTTAGCAAAAGGGAGGGGCACTTTGCCCTAAAATCCCTGATGCAATCGCTCTTCTGATCAAGGAAGCTGATAAATTGACTTTTGGGCAGCCAATTACTATATTTACTAGTCATGCAATTCATGGAGTATTAGAAACAAAGAGCATTAGTGTTCAAGTAGCAGAGTAGTGGGCTTTAATACGAGCACTAGAAAGGGCACAGAATGAAAGTGTAAACATTTGGACTGATTCTAAATATGCAATCCCCACATTACATGTCCATGCTGAAAGAGGGCTCTTGATGGCCTTCTTTTAAGGAAGAGCAACTAGTGTGCTTGCTCAAGTAAATTAAAGATTCCATATGAGGGAATCTGCAGAATTTCTCCAAGCTGGATGGTCGGATCCAGCAGAAAAGGGAACATGTCAGTGACCTGGGATGATCCTACTCAAGGACAAAGTGTGTCTTGAAACTCACCTTGAATGGGTGAATGCATTGTCACTGGCACTTTGGTCTGTGCGATGCACTCTGAAGGAGGGAATGTGGTTATCTCCTTTTGAAATGATGTTTGGGAGGCCAGCAGTAGTAAGTGCTAATTTGAAACATCACATATGGCACCTAGTCAATTAGGGGCCTCATGGGTGAACCAAAATGGTGAGAGAATTAAAGCAACAAATACAAGGAATCCAAAAATATTGTGTGTCCCTCAGTCTACCATGTCTAGTCACCCCTAGTCATGATATTTAGGTGGCAAACAGATTATGGGTAAAACAGTGGAAAGCAGACGATTTGAAACTTAGGTGGAAGGGCCCACTTGCAATATTGGGAGGCAGACCAGGTTGAGGCCCAACGTCTAGTGCTTGAAGAAGCGCCCCCTATAACTGTCCTACCGGCAATGGGCAGGCTACATACGGGGCAGAAGAGGCCCTACTGAAATCACTCCTGGAAGCTGATTTCTCAACGTACGGCTGAAGATTTGGAGGAGAAAGACAACGTTCTATTTATTAGATATAAGACATATTAGAAAGGTTGAGCACCTGTCAGGAAAAGGCAAGCCAAGTGTTCATAGTCATAACTCCATTATCTCTTGCTTTAGTGACTGTGCTTGCCATTATTGTGCTTTGCTGTATTGGATATTCATTCTTTTGGAATTGCCTCTTCTTTGGAAAGACGGGTACTGTGTCTTTGAGAAATCAGGAAGTGGACTCTCTGTAGTACTGTGTTGGTCCTAGGACTCTTGACATTGTATGTTACGAACAAGAGGTGGTTTTGTGGAATGCCTAAGACTGATATTGCCCTTACCCAAATCATAAATAACACCCGCCTTCTCCCTAATGTGGTAGGTTAAGAGAGTTGTGTTTGGCGACGTTTTGTTAAAGGACAATTCTTGGCTTTGGCTATTATTGGCAAAGGGCCTGTTAAATGACAAGGTCCTGAATATTAGTTCCCAATGTTGTGTGGATGCCCGAATGACCCCCTTGCCCTCGAAGGAGGTTCTGAGGATGTTGAGAACCCCAAGGAACAGGGCGGGATCAGGTCACAGGGTGTGGACGCTTTGGGACAGGTCCGTTCCCGCAAAAGGTGCATCGTCTATGCATGGGAAGGGAATGGTAGGCCAAACCCAAGATCAAAGGTCAAGCATTTGACCATCCCGGTACCAATTGGGAAAGGGTAGCTATATGTTAAAAATATTGGGACTGGGTCCAGTCTGACCCTGCCCTGAGTCAAAATTGTTGAGTGTGTTTGTCTACTGGCCCTTCATCTTACAATGCTGTTCGAAGCAAGCCAGTTCTGTGGGGAAAGACCAGAGCCACAATACTCCTTGCGAAGGATGGTAGATGGAGAACTAAGCCAACTTGACTTTTATAATGCATTCGAAGGGATGGGGATGAGCTGCCTCCCCATTGTTAGCCCTAGAGCTGTTGGTGTAGAAATTTTAGAGTCACCCTCCTGGTGATTTACGGGCTTGATGGAATCATCAGGCTACAGGCAGTACTTGACCTCACTGGTCAAAGGCTGGACAAATCTCTGGATATTTTGTCGGAAGCCATGGGTAAACTGAGGACTGCGGTCCATCAGAATAGACTAGCACTGGACTATATTGTGGTCAAGGAATGTGGGGTTGGTGGTAAATTTTATCCTTCTAATTGTTTTCTCCAGATGGATGAGACAGGAAAAGTCATTAAACAGCTAACCATTGATGTGCGGCCGCCTCTGCCTTTGACTCCTGGTTCCCCAAATTGCCAGGCCTCTAGGCCATGGTCACTTTCGTTGGGCTTATTGCTGCAGGCTGTGTCATTCTCCCTTGTATCCTCCCTATTTTTGTATGAACCATTTCAAACACTGTTTCCTTACTGGTAGAGAAGAATGCTAAGGCTAGGGCAATGGCTATATGGGAATATGTAGTCTTGGCTACAGAAAATCCAAAGTCTAACATTTGTGAAACTCCACTGTAGTCTTTTGATTATGGTGGACTTCCAAAGGGGGGAATGTGGCAGAGGGGCCAGGGACCCCTCTTCCTGGACCCTGGGTCAACCCTGACCCCTTGGGAGATTTGCCCGCTTGCCCTTTGGACAACTTGGGAAAGATGTGTGGGTGTACTTCTCTGTTCTTAAAAGTTGTGAAAATATTACAAATACTGCTGGAAGGAAAGAGGAAGTAACTGGGGGAGAAGGGGAGGTGTAAACCCTATATGGGAAATACAGCTGACATGTGTTGATTTTTTGCTATTAACTTCTGTTTCTGTACTATTCCAAAGTTAACTTCTGCTTTTATCCATATGTGTTTCTGTATTAAGGACGAAGGTATAAAACTAACTCTCTGGGCGTTGCCCAGGCAGTTCAGTCTTCAGTGCGAGAGCACTCTGAGCTCTTGACATGTCAATAAATCCTGTTTCTCTACTACCTTCGTGGTCTCTCATTCCTTCGTTAGAACCAGTCTGTGGTGAGCCTGGTTTTTGCCGCTACATTTCAGCAAGTTGGCTGCGGTGAGTTGGCCACGACCAGTTGGCGGTGATGTGTGCCATGGTGAGTTGTCCTAGACCCAATATTGCCTGATTCATCTGTTTGTTTGGATTCTGAACTGGCTGAGACCTTGGGCATTGCCTTTATTGTCCTCATAATGAATGGCCTCGGGCAGCGTGATTACATTTATTTCAAAGATAAAACCTTTGGGTTCAGAACCTAGAAAAGATTAAATTAAAAGTAAAACAAAACTAGACCATTTTGAAGAATGGAAATAGATTGTGTTCAGCTGTCCTGACATTACTGCTACAAATAGATAAACTAATGTAGTGGGGCTGACAACAAATAAGAATCCAGCCTCTTAGTCTTGCACATTTTCAGATACTAATCCATTTCAGTACTTTTGTATGATTTTTTTCACATATCCCAGGTTTTTCTATTAGACTGAGGTTTTTTTTTAAATAATATACTGTAAATTTTTTAAATATATGCAAATGACATTATACATTTTCCTACCAAATCTTCTCATTCTTGCCAATTTACAGAGTCTTGAAAACAAATGGGGGTTCAGAACTTAGTATGTCTATCTGTCACTACAATAATTCTCTGAAAACACACAATACTTTGTTTTCAAAAATGCACATGCCTTCTATGGTAAAATATTGAAAAGAATTCCAGAAGCTATGCAGGGTAAGGCTTTCATAGTTTGCCTAATGTAAATGTAAATTTCTGTAGTTGTTTTTCTAAAATATGGCATAATCCCTATTATATAGTCTAATGCACTTTGTGGTTGTTGTATATAACATCCCAGAATATATAAGGCTCTTCTTGTGTGATATTTTGACTAGCAAGTGGCAAACACTAGAAAACAGTATTAATGCAGTCAAAAGAATGAAGATAAATTAAGAAGCAGGCAAGCGTATTCCTTTGCCATTCATGTTATAAAAAGGAGTATGTAACAGAAGCAGGCTTATAAAATGCTCTTTTTTTTTCTTCCAAAAGACAAGGAATCTTAACAAGAGTTTTGCTATTGAGAAGGATGGTTTGATACTAAGATCTTAAATGGGAAGATATAATAATTGTTTATTGGCTTATTATGAAAGTTCCTGTCATTTTTCATGTTTTTAGAAAAAAAATAATATCAGGCATTCAGGTGCTCTGAGAATAGAATGTGTAGTTTGTCAGTAGTGCTCTGGAATATACAGGGAAGCTGTAAGTAAGGAAACAGGCCATAGAAGAAATGCTGGCAACTCCCCCGCCCCCCCCCCCCACCAATTAATGGTGTTTTTTTATGTGGCGATGCAAAATGCTCCAGTTCTCATTTATAACTAGTTCAACAATACATTAGTTGGACTTTATGTTTGTGATTTCATTGAAATTCATACAAGATAAAGTCAGAATGTAATTGGTGATGAGAAGCTGGCAAGTGATAACTTGTAGCTCCACTCCCTTTATTGTTTTTTTAATGGAATTGCAGATTACTAATAAATCACAAATAATGGGGGGGGGGGGGGTTGTGTGTTTCTGGGTTTTGGAAGAGCTTGAAGAAACAACATGCTAATTTGTTTTCCTGTTTCTTCCTCCTTAAACTTTCTCACTCACTGTTGCTATGAGGCACCTGTAAATTTGTCTCAAAATTGGGCTGAACTTTGTGGCAAATTAAGACTGACCTTTCCCCCCTGCAAGTTCCCTTGAAATTTCTTCGATGCTTCATCGTTTAAAATGGAGCTTCTAAGTTTGCACTGAAAACTTACGAGAGGCATATTTTAATCATATAGAATTGTGGGTCAGATATGTCTTCTTCCTCTTCAGTTAAATTCAGGCATTTGGAAAAGTCTTCCTTCTTTCACTAGGTACCGAAGGTAAGGAGAGGTAAATTTCAGGAAGAAGATTCTGTTTCTAGAATGTATAAAGGGATTTCAAATGAATGTTGGAAATGTAAAAGTGAGGAAGGGACTTTTTATCATTTATGGTGGGCATGTGATAAAGCAAAGAATTTTTTGAGTTAGATTCATATTTTAATACAGAAAATTCTTAAAACGAAGGTAAAGATGAAACCAGAAATTTTTCTTTTAGGTTTAATCGAATGGCTATAGAAGTTGATGGAACAATTTAGCAGAGATGGCTAAATTGATTGTTTTGATCAAAGAAAAGAATATAAGTACTTTTGTTGCTACATGGAGACCACTTCTGGACTTTGTCCTTGAGGTGAAAAAAAATAAAACTTTGATTTTGGGTTTTACTGATTAGATTGATTTGTTGTTATAGAAGTGGCTAGTTTGTATTATTATGGAAAGATAAAATGTTGAGGTTCAATGTTAATGCTTTATTCCACTACAACAGAGGTAGTTGGAAGTCAATGCATTTTTTTTCCTTTTCTCCTTCCCTCTCTTTTCTTTCCCTTTCTCCTCCACACTATGTCCTATTTGCTTTTGTATTTTTGTATTTTATTCTATAATCTAATAAAATGTTCAAAACTCAAAAAAGGAAGAAGATTCTGATTCCATCGTGTACATATTGTGTTATATATTTGCAATTCATTTATATATGTGGACAATAGAGACAATTTCCTCCAGACCTGAACAGGGACAGCATATTTAAAGTAAGCTTCAGAATCTGAAATGACCAGATGGATCAATACAGTCTGGGCACTGAAGATATTAATTTAAAATATAATATTAAGTGTGATTAAGTTCTTTGGGTTTCTGTACATGTTCTTGTATAGTAGTCCATTGATTTCAATGGAGAACAACCTACAGAAGAGAGTAACATTGATATAATACACAGTGTGAAGAAATTGGAAGAAGATTCAGATGAAAATTCTAATCACAAATAGATATTCCTGGAAAGGATGGGAATATCCAGCAGTTCAGAACCCATTTTTTCTTGACTGAAAAGCACCCACATGCACTTATATTTTCAAATCCTTGGGGTTTTTCCCCCCTTACATAGGAAAAATGACATTTGAATGGATATTATGATGGAGTTAGTTATAAAAATCCAATCAATGTGATTCTGAATGCATAGCAAGTGAGACATGGGAGATTTGTAGTGGTACATAGATTAGATGTGGATGGGCTACAGCATCTAGCATTTGGTGAGCTTTCTGGCTAAGTGCTAAGTGAGCTCCTTCATGCATTAAAGGGATAATGGCATCACTGCTCCTGCCATAATGGACTCCACACTCCATTCATGTTTTTCTGCACCCGGCAGACAGAGAATTAAAAAAAGCATCCTCCACAGACAGCAATATATGTGCTTTTCTGTATATCTCTGTGCAATTCCTTGCTGCCTTCTCAGCTGCTTTTCTCTAAGTTGTTTCCATCTGTTACTTATGCCAACTTCAGGAATTTTAGTTGGAATTGCAGTGGCTTGGCAATAGGGCTATGGTCAACACAAGGTGTGATTGTCCTCCTTCTTCTTGCCTTTCCCATCGATACAGGGAAGGTAAGCCTGGCTGGCTGGGTCTTGTAACCTTGCCTACCGTTGCCATTTTTTTTTTTTAGGGATTGTCCCTCCTCTCCAGTCTCTATGCTTTTCCTTTCCTTTCCCAGATGTTTGCACATATGGCAGCCTTCACTTTCCCTACTCTCATTATCCCCTTTGATGCTAAAGCAACTCTCCAAACAATTATAATTATTGTTCTGATGCTACAATATTTAAAGCAATAGGAGAACTGTTCCTCTTTAGATTTGTAGTAACTTTGCAACAAGAACAGTTAGTTCAGCTCCATGGAAACAAAGTATCAGTTGCCATACATTGATATTTAAATACATTTTTTAAAAAGGAGAAAGGAAGGGAAACTTTGTACAACTGTAGGCAGGATGTGGGAAAGCATAGGAAATTTTCCCAGATTGAGCGAAATCTGAAAAGATGCTGAGAGGTAAGGATTGAGCTTCTAGGATTGAGGGTACCTTATTGACTCCATGGGCCATAGCTGGATCAACTGCAAAATCATTGTATTGCATTTTTATAGTACTTTATTCTCATTATACACATGTATTGTTTGATTCTTTTTAACATTGTAACCCAATCAAAGTCACCTTGTGATAACATGGTTGACAAAACAAATTCAATAAATACATTTTTTTTAAAAAAGTCCCATCAAATGCTCGCCAGCAGAGACATAGGAACCAAGCAATTTAGGACTGTAACTAGAAAAATTCACTCCGCAGTTCCTTTAAAAGAAATGGATTCACCTCCTCATATCTGCAGTTTATGCTTGTCTGCCCTTCCTTTTATCCTACAAATTTTCACTGGTACAGCTTTTCTCTTCTTTGAATGACATCTGTCAAAATCCCTTTTTACAATCTGTTCTTTATGTCTGATCCTGCGAGGTCCAGCTCTAGTCAGAACCTCCTGCTACAGGCCTGCCACCTGTGCCACAAAATGAGAACTGTGTCAGTGCTATGATAGATCACCTCTTACCCATCATGCTACACCAAATTAACCGTGAAGCCTCAACTAGCATGAAAGGTCAAGAAAGAATATTGACTGCCTATCATTTCAAAGAGGTATGCTCTAAATCATATTTAGTGAATCAGGGTCCTGAGATATTTCCACTCATTGTAGAAACAAGCCAGGCAACTAGGTTCATAAATCAGAAGAACTGCAAGATGGATACATAATTAGTCTAATTATACAAGGCAATCAATTATGAATGAGGAAAAATGGTAAGCCTGACTGCTAAAGTTTTTGATTAGAAGCCATAAATATGTTTCCTGAATGGGTTTTATATATTGCTTACCCAGTGGTCGGATATGACTGGTACGTTCTGGTATGGGCGTACCGGTGCCTGCTGGGAGCACCAGGTACCGTTCTGGTATGGTACTCCGGAGGGACCACCTGCCTGCCTGCTCTCCTTACCTCTATTTGAGCCGATCGGGGCATTTGCGCATGTGCACAGAGAGTACGGCACCTGCGTGATGCTTCACCGAGCAGCTGGAGCGTCACGGGTGGTGGGTACGCATGCACGCACTGTATGCGTGCATGTGGTGGATACCCAGCCCTGTTGCAGCATACTGGTTGCAAGGGGATCTGGAACCCACCTCTGTGCTTACAGTTTTACTTCATGTTTCCCCTCAATGCTATTGTGACAAAGAAAATAACAGATTTAGACTAGAAGCTGGCTGCATATGTGGTAAACATTTAAATTTGACTTGAAGAGCTCTACTAGAAATCACAAGAACCTTGCCTTTTAAAAATAAAAACCAGCGTGAATGTTTGCTCTTTTTTCTGCGGGTCATCATTCATATGTTATTATTGCATTTTTTCAGATAGTCTCAAGTTTTAGAAAATGAAGCAGAACATTGGGAGGGGGGGGGGCATAATTACCACAGAAAGCCAAACCTTGAGTGCTGTAGGAAAAACAACGGGAATTTTGAGAATGCAGATACTGAGTCTTTAACTTTCTTTATTAAAGTTAAGTTTTGTGAACTCCACCAGTATGTCCTACAATAACCTCATATGAATCTGCCTTAAGGTTAAAGGATCTACAAGAATATTACATGAAAAAACAGACGCACAGAAACATTATTTAGAAAGGGCTTGAGTAAGGTCAGAAGGCAGGATGGAGGATTTAAGTAGAAGTTTGCTCTGAACGTCTAATCTGGCTGAGTCTAAATTCTGATGTCTATTGATCCAAAGTTGTCAAGAGGGAGGCTGCAAACTTTATACAAAAAATATTATAGGAAACTTTTAATAAAAGGAGATTTAAGCTTTTATATTTACTGAGGATTCTTGTAGTGTATTCTCCTTATCAGAGATGGTATTCAGACAATTCTGACAGGTTCTGGAGAAACGGTAGCAGAAATTTTGAGTAGTTTGGAGAACCAGCAAATAGGCTGGCCCCGCCCCTGCAGCCTCCCAGCTGATCTTCTTATGTTGCCCTGAAAAGGAGAACGGATCTGCAAAGCAGGTTAGTGGGGAGGGAATGGGGATTTTGCAGTAACCTTCCCCTGCCATGCCCACCAAGCCATGCCCACAGAAACTGTAGTAAAAAAAAAAGAATTCCGCCACTGCTCCTTATGTGCTAAAGATACTCAGCCATGTTTGATAATTCACCTGTTATGCTTAACGAATATTAACTGTGAAAGATAATCCAGGTGAAAGTGATCAAAGGCAGGAAGACAATGTATCAGTTCTATATGAAAAAGTGGTAGGAGAGACAAAATCCCAACAGAATGAATGGAAAATGGATGTAGGCAAAGAAGACATGGATGGTGCTGGAGACAGAATAAAAAGAATTATGTTATAAAATATGAAGAAGGAGACTTGGTGGAATGATGATGGAAAAGTAGCAATGGGTTTTTTTTAAGAAGGAAAGGTGTGTGAGAGGATGATGTAAATGAGTGGGAGAGAAATATATTGCATAATGTGTACAGAGAGAAAAAGACCGATACAAGGAATGTAATCAAAAAGATTATGGAACAGTAAAGATTAAAACATTCAGAGAGTGTATAGAGTGATTTTGATAAAAGTTACTTTAGCAGTAACTTAGTAAGTAAAGAGAATTAAATATGGATACTCCAGCAGAATGAATGGAATTAAAATCAAAAGTGATGAAATGATCAGGGAGGAAACTGAAATCCTGAAGGAAGTATTTTAGAGATTTGTTTGGGAATGATAGTGATATATATCACAGAATGGAATTGAAATGCATATTATAAACGCTGGCATCCAAGAAAAGATATATGAAAAGGAAGTAGTAAATATTGTGAGGGTGTTGAAAAATGTGTTCCTCAAGTATAAACGTTGTGGACATGGTCTGCCTGTGAAGTAGTTGTGTGGCTTGTTTAATGTGTATGTGAAAGCTGCATCTTTACTTTCTGGTTAGAAAAATACTGTTTCTGTATACTAAAAGGAAGGTAGCTAGAGTGAATTTAAAAAAAGAAGGGGAATTAATGTTTAAGTGTGTCTTCTGACCAAAAAGTGAAATGTGACTATGAACAAAATTTGGGAAATTTAGTTTAACTGTATGCTAAGAGGGATATGTAGGGACCACATATTTGCTATTTAGTATGACACTGAGAAATGTTTGAATATGTGAGAGAAATTATATATATATCGATTGACAGAAAGAAGTTGATAAACTAATAGCCTGGAATTAGGAACATAATAGCAAGACCATAATTATGATTTGAAATTACATGGTTATATATGTTCTGGGTGACCAAAACATCTTTGAACAGACTTCAGCAACATTATTTTAACTGATTACGTGCCATCAAGTTGATGTCAACTCTAAGAAACCACAAGGGTTTTCCCCATGACAATCTGTCCCTAATATGGCCCTTCACATCTTCCAATGGTATACCAATTGCCACTTAAAGTTCAGAATAGTTGTATTTTAGCTCAGACAATCTGGCTGGGAGGATTCTGGGAATTGGAAGTCCATTGAGCTTGAAGTTTGCTGAGATTAAGAAACGCTGTTCTAGCCAATTAAATTATTGTTAAAGAATTAAGGAGCAGGATACAGGCAGAAAAAAAGAAAGGAAGAAAATAATTGGGCTATCCAATTATGAGAATTGAAGGATGTAATGTGTCTCAGAGTTCATTTGGGCATGCTAGAAACGTGTTAAACCTCATGTATCTTTTCCTGGAATTGCACATCAGCTGCAAAAGATAAACATGGGAAAAAAGCAGCTGTTCTAAGGTGCTCTTGACAGGTGCTGTGATGACACCTGTGCTCTCTCCCAATCACAGGTTATTGTTCGAATGTGAGTCACTGCACAGCTCTACAAAATAGCAGCAAATCTTATAATAGGATATTTTACCAGTGTCACTTTTTTTTTAAGCAACCCTGCATTTCTCAGAATCTTATTAAATATTACGCCTTGACACATAGTTCCCCTGAAGACTACTGATTTTCCACTACGCTAAGCAGTCACAGGAGAGTGATGTATGCCTTTTGGGGTGCACAGTCAGGTCAAACAGAGCAAAGTGAAAACCCAATAGGCCACTGCCTATATTCCATGTGAAACAGCAGAAGTCCTAAACATTCCCTACAAAATAAGGGGTATTTCTTGATAAACCTTCCATACTTCTCCCTAGCAAAAAAAATCAGTACAGTGAAAGCTCTTTACTGTTCAGAAGTTTGAAAACTATTACATTATAATATAATACAAATGTATCAGCCTTTTAGGAAACAAAGACAAATAGTGAAATATGATATACGTTGTGACTCTCAGCTCATAAATTGCTGCAAACTAACTCAAATGTATGCCTGTTCTAACAAGTAATTAGACAGTAAATATGTTCACCGAAGACAGTATGTGAAAATGTTGGGAAATATAAGGCCAGACATTTGCATTTGGAGTTGACATTCAGGGTGAGTAATAGCTGGCAATGGTGATTATTGCTCTTATTTCACATTCAACTGCATGGAAGCCTGACTCTCCTCCAAGTTTACAAATTATACCTGCACTGTGGAACTCATTTGACTGCCATAGGCAGGACTTGCTTACAAAATAAAAAGTAAAATCCAAGTCATGCTGTTTATCAGGTTCAACTGAGGGCATCTTTGAGCCTGAGGAAAGTTTTCAAGTAAGAGTTAAAACAAATCATCATTCACTTATCCAGGAATGTCCTACTGAGCTACGTGGGGAATATGTTCTACGTCAGTGACTATAGCAAGCCTTCCTAGGCAGAAGGAAATCCAGTTGTGCTAGTTTCGTTTCAACTTGTAGTACTTGAGGAAAAGGACTTTGTAGGGTGGCTCCAGTGCTGATGTCAACTCGTAGAGGAGGTTATTAGAATAGAATGAATAGAATAGAATAGAATAGAAGAGAAGAGAATAATAAAGAGTTGGAAGGGATCATTATTCTCATGAAGCAGCATAGAGCATTAGCCTAAATCAAGTTTACAAAATTCCTGACTTATTGAAGCAAGAACAGTGCCAGTGTGTGACAAATAATAACATCTTCATTTAATTATTGATTTCCCACTGGTGATAATATATCTGAAAAAGCTGGCCAATTAAACAGTGGACTAATTGTATGGGATAGCACTGAAAGAAGAAGAGAAAGTACATTAAAGCAGGGGTCCCCAATCTCTAAGCCATGGACTGGCACCGATCCATGGCCTGTTAGAAGCCAGGCTGCACAGCTGGAGATGAGTGGCAGGCGAGTGCGTGAAACCGAAACCATCCTCCCCCCAGGACCATGGACAAATTGTCTTCCATGAAACTGGTCCCATACGCAACCTGAGAGAGCTGCTCTGCTACACATCAAACCCCAACTATATTTGTAAAAGGGGAGGAGAATTTATTGCTTTTTTCTTTCTTTCAGCACCCGGCCAGGGTGGATCCTGCATGTTAAATGTTAAATTTAATTGAACACCTCTTCCTCCTTCTTTGTACACTAATTTTTGTTATTGTTGTTAGAGTTGAAGGTATGTTCCTGTTTTGTTTCATTTGTCTGTTTGTTTTACTGTTTCGCATTTTATTTTCTATGATAAAAAAATAATTATTTTTTAAAAAACCTCAGGGAGATGGGCAGCTTAGAAATAGGAAATATAAATTATACTACTACTACTACTACTACTACTACTACTACTACTACTACTACTACTCATCATCATCATCATCATCTCATCAGGAAAGTGTGTGACTGAGTGGATTATGTCTATTTAAGAATACCAAAGTTATGCTCAAGGCACCTTTTTACCATTGGTACAGAATCACAGAAAGGTCATTTACTCCAGGCATCTCCAACCATGGCAACTTAAGCCTGGAGGACTTCAGTTTTGCTGGCTGTGGATTTCTGGGAGTTAAAGTCCTCCAGGCTTAAAGTTGCCAAGGTTGGAGACCCCTGATCTAGTCCAAACCCCTGCCCAAAGCAGGATTCTGCTCACCATCCCAGACAAATGGTTATCCACAAATGGTATCTACTATCTTGAATGCTTATGCATATTCAAAAATATTTCTCAAATGAGCTAATTGTTCCTCATTGTCTCGGAAGAAATATGCAAGAGAGGCTATGGGGTTGCATCAAACCTATGATGCTAGGCATCAGGTAAACATTAGACCAAAATGTATCAGTTATATTATCTATTTAACACATCATCCTCTTTCTAGGGCCAGGCAGCTCAGAAATGCCCTGTGAGTGAGATATTTTATTTTATGTTTATAGGAAAAAGATGCTCCTAAAATAGTGCTAGGAAAACACAATGCACTATAATTACCATATTATTATTATTTTTGAAACAGCTACAGTAATTGCCAAAGATGAGCAACCTTCTTGCAGCTGGAGATCGGATTGTTTAAAGAAGGACTGGGGTGGGGGGAGTAGCTGAGGACTGCAGGGAATGCAGTGGTGATTCAATGACGTCAGAGTGAGGAGGCTGGAATTTTCAATCTTGGTAAGTTATTTATAGAAACCTAAAAATAGATGCTTGGTCTATCACAGGCTTAGGACCCACTATTTGATTGTTATTCCCTACTCCATCCCCCAGTGGCACATTAATCAGGTGGTATGTAAATCTATGCAGGTAGTTCTTGACTTATGGCCACATTTGAGCCCAAAATTTATATTGCAAAATGAGACATTTGTTAAGTGAGTTTTGCCTCATTTTACAACCTTTCTAGCCACAGTTGTTAAGTGAATCATTGCAGTTATGAAATTAGTAACATGGTTGTTGAGTGAATCGGGTTTCTGCACTGACTTTGCTTGCCAGAAGCTGTTCAAAAGCTGTTCACATGACTCCAGGACTCTGCAGACATCACAACTATGAATCAGTTGCCAAACACCTGAATTTCAATCACATGACCATGGGGGCGCTGCAATGATTGTAAGTGTGCAAAACAGTTATCACTCACCTTTTTCAATATTGTTGTAACTTTGAACAGTCACTTAAGAAACAGTAGTAAGTTGAGGAGTATCTGTATAGTTTGAGGTTTACAAATTAAAATGTGAATATTTTAAGTTCCCTCCCTGTCCCAATGATAAAACAATTTCTTTTCTCCCCCTCCCCCTCCTCCCCTGCCCTCCTCCTCTCCCCATCCCCGTCCTCCCGTACTACTACTACTACTACTACTACTACTACTACTACTACTACTACTACTACTTCTTCTTCTTCTTCTTCTTCTTCTTCTTCTTCTTCTTCTTCTTCTTCTTCTTCTTCCTCTTCCTCTTCCTCTTCCTCTTCCTCTTCCTCTTCCTCTTCCTCTTCCTCTTCTTCTTCTTCTTCTTCTTGTTCTTGTTCTTGTTCTTCTTCTGTCTTGAACAATAATTTTGCGTCTTGCATTAAGCTACGCTGGTTGATTATAGGGGCTAAAATTCTTTGCAGAAATATGGCCAAGTGAGCAATATTCTGCCTTTTGACCTTCAGTTTTTCCTTCCCTTCCTTTTTGCTGTGATGTGCAGTTTAGTTTTCAGAGGAGAAAATGGTTCTTGCCATGGTGAAAAATAATGGAGTTCAACTTAATAAAGAAATCTGTGGGTGGAAACTGGTATTTTTCTCCCTCCTTGTTCATAACTGTACAGAAAAGTTGAACGCGGTGAGTTCGGTGGCTGATTCTCTGGCTCCACAATGTGCAGCCAAGGTGGGAGGGAGGCTTTCTGAAAAGGCTAAACTTATGATAAAATATAAAGATAACAATTTCAGAACCACATTTTTCAAACATACTTTTTAGCTCCATCGACTCATCCCTGCCATGGAACCTCAGAGGATTCTGGATGGTGATGAACCACAATCTTTCAGCACAGGGAACATTTTGTTTAATGCATGTGAGTATCCAAGCTCTGACAAATTGTGAGGTAAATAGCAGTCCTCAGTCTCTCAGGCTGATGGTCCTGTTAAGCCACCATTTTTTGTAATACGGCAGCTAATAAGGTATTTTCTGGAAGCTCACAAAATCAGACAGGAGGACAATAACCTCCTCTTTTTTTACTGTTGTTCATTTGCAGCTATTGTTTAAGTTTGTGCTTTGTGATGTAGAAAACAATAATCAAGACGAGTAGCCTTTTTTAGTTTGATTCTTTATGAATTTACCTAGATCCTAAAATGGTGGTCCTTTCTGTAGCTGATTGCAGAGAATTTCACAGCTTAAGCATTGCATATCATGTACAGTTCTTTTATAGTTAAAAATAATACGTTTTACATTTTTTGATACAAAGATGAACACCCAACAGTCAAAAGAACCTGTGATTCACAGGGTAGCCTAGAGACCTCTTGCCTATAAAGTTGCCAAGAGTTGGACATAACTGAATGGTTAAAACAACAACAGCAGGGTTTTATTTTCAAAAAAACAAACTACTGTATCATATGCAATATACAATAGTTTGGCTGGCACAAGATGAAGCGAACAACCGAATGATGAAGTTTGTGTTTCTGCCTAGGCAGGGGGTTGGACTGGAGGGCCTCCAAGATCCCTTCCAACTCTGCTATTGTGTTGTGTTGAGAGAGGATGAGAATAATAATAATAATAATAATAATAATAATAATAATAATAATAATAATAATAATAATAATAATAATAATAATAATAATAATAATAACTTTAATTTGTAAACCGCTCCCTCTCCCCACAGGGACTCGGGGCGGTGCACAGGGACAATAAAAACAATAAATATACACATATACAAAATATACAAACATAACTAAAAACGAATTAAATCTAATACCTGTGCTAAAAATCCCATTTAAAGCTAAAATACCCAATAATTAAATATAAAAACCCATAGAAGGGAGACTACCCTAGGCCGGCCAAGCAGAAAAGATATGTTTTTAATTTCAGACGGAAGGAGCGGAGGTCCGTGGTTGTTCTAATATCGGGGGGAAGGTTGTTCCAGAGGGCTGGGCCCGCCACAGAGAGAGCCCTTCCCCTGGGCGTCGCCCGCTGACAAAGTCTAGTGGACGGCACCCGGAGAAGTCCCTCTCTGTGGGAGCGAATCGGCCGTGAGGATGTATGAGGCAGGATCCGATCCCGCAGATAGCTAGGTCCCGAGCCATGGAATGCTTTAAAGATGATAACTAACACCTTGAAGCGCACCCGGAAGGCAACAGGCAGCCAGTGCAGCTCGCGCAAGAGCGGTGTTACGTGGGTGAACCTAGCGGTTCCCATAATTGCTCGCGCGGCTGCATTCTGGACCAACTGAAGTCTCCGAGTGCACCTCAAGGGGAGCCCCATGTAGAGAGAGTTACAATAGTCCAGTCGGGATGTCACGAGAGCATGAGTGACTGTGCGAAGGGCGTCCCGATCCAATAGGGGGCGCAACTGGTGAACCAGGCGAACCTGGTAGAACGCCCTCCTGGCCACGGCTGTCACTTGATCTTCCATGGACAGCCGGGCATCCAGGAGGACACCCAAGTTGCGCACCCCATCCACTGGGGCAAGATGTTCGCCCCCAATGGCCAGCGATGGAATCAGCTGGTTGAATTGGGCAGCCGGAAACCACAGCCACTCGGTCTTGGTCGGGTTGAGCTTGAGTCCGTTTCTTCCCATCCAGATCCGAATAGAGAAGAGAAGAAGGAAGGGAAGAGAAGAAAGAATAGAGAAGAGAAGAAAGAAGGGAAGAGAATAAAGAATAGAGAAGAGAAGAGAACTGGAAGTGTTTAAGAAGATGTTGGAGAGCCATTTGTCTGAAAGGGTATAGGGCTTCCTGCCTAGGCAGGGGGTTGGACTAGATGACCTCCAAGGTCCCTTCCAACTCTGCTATTGTATTGTATTGTATTGTATTGTATTGTATTGTATTGTATTGTATTGTATTGTATTGTATTGTATTGTATTGTATTGTATTGTGTGTCTCTTGAAAAAAGACTTTAAGAACTGCTCAAGTTCTAATAGCACTGCACAAAAAGAAATGTAATATAGCTGGGTTACCTAGTAACCTGAGGAACTAGAAAACTATTTTAGAAAAGGCTTGGCAAAAAATATCGAAAATCCAGACACTTGTTTTCACAATGATTTATTTCAGTGGTTACAGCTTAGTAGCTTTTCCAATACAACCACAGTTAGAAGAAATATGAAGTCCCCAGTGACTCCACCCCCTCCCAATTGTGAATGTTAAACAGTCTTAGATAGTGTTCAAATTGTACATCTATTTAATATGTTGATACAACTAAAAAAAAATTCCTCCTTCCATACAGCAGAATGAAAGACCTTATAGTAGGACAATGGGAAGACAGACAATGTCAGGAATGCAAGTGTGGATAGAATACTGAGCCTTTGACTTATAAGACACAACAAGTATGCGTTCAGCATTGATGCTGAATTTAATAGCAAGCACTCTTTTATGCCAATCACTTTCCCAGACTTTACCCTCAAAGGATCTGGCTTTTTGACTATCTTTGCCTTTTTCCAGCTTGCCCCACATATACTAAAAGTGCTCTTCAGAATGTTAGCTTTCCTCTCTTTCAGTTTCAACTTTCCAGCTCTTTCTGTCCCCTTCTAGAAATTCACTTTCCCCCCCACAAAACCCCTGGAATTGCAAATAGGTCTATTTAGAAACCTGACCTCAACCTACGCCTCTTCCGCCAGGCACTAAAGACACATCTATTTCAAGAGGCCGGCCTGGCTTAGTTTTAATGGATATAGTTTTAATTTGATTTTAACCCTTTTTCTAATCTAAATTTTAGCACAGACCTTAATTTAATTCATTTTTAACTGTTTTATATTGTATTGTTTTATATTTTTTATATTTCTGTGCACTGCCCTGAGTCCCCTCGGGGAGATAGGGCGGTATATAAATTTGACAAATAAATAAATAAATAAACCTATCATTTGGATTTCCATTTGTTGCAGTGGTGGGATTCAAATAATTTAACAACTGGTTCTTTGCCCTAATGACCAGTTGGGTAGGTGTGGCTTGGTGGTCATGTGACTAAGTGGCCGTAGCCATCTAAACTAAGGTGACCAGATGTCCAGCTTTTGGCGGGACAGTCCCGCTTCTCAAGTAGCTGTCCCATGCCCCGCGGCCTCTTCAAAATGTCCCGCTTTTCGCCTGGGGTGGCAGCGGGCAGCAGGCAGGCGGCGGACGCTCTGCACGCGCTCAGACAGAGGCACAGGGCATGGGCAGGAAGCGGCGGGCTGGCAGGCAGGCAGAAGGGGAGGACTAGCGAGGGAGGAGCCAGACAGGCAGCAGGCAGTGGAAGAAGAGGAGAGCCAGCCGGAGCCCACGCGGCCCTGAATTTTGTGCTGCGCCACCATGCGCTGAGAGCGGCTGGCTGGAAGTCCCACCACTGCCTCCTCCTCGCCCGGCTTGTCCCGGGCGCCCATGGCGGGACGGGCAGGCGGCGATGGGGCTTCCCGCCGGCCGCTCTCAGTGCATGGTGGCGCAGCGCAAACTTCAGGGCCGCGCGGGCTCCGGCTGGCTCTCCTTTTCTTCTGCTGCCTACTGCCTGTCTGGCTCCTCCCTCGCTGGCCCTCCGCTTCCTGCCCGTGCCCCGTGCCTCTGTCTGAGCACATGCCCGTGCCCCGTGCCTCTGTCTGAGCACATGCAGAGCGCCCGCCGCCTGCCCGGCCCTGCCGCCCCACCAAACGCCTACCTGCAGGTTCCCTGCTCGGGGGGGGGGGGGCGAATGGAGGGAGGGGGTTGGCCTGCGCGCACCCCAGCCAGCGAGGGAAGTGGGTGGCGAGGCGGCCTCTGCGGAGCTGGGAAAGGCCCCCCCGTCAATGGTGTCCCGCTTTAGGAAAGTAGAAATCTGGTCACCTTAAACTAAACATCACTCACATCGATGGGTGCTTCGCCTTAGCTGCTACCAGAGGTGAGTTCTCACCGGCATTACTGTTGGTTCACTCGTGAGTGTGCTTTGAGTGCACATACACATGCACAGTTCAATATAAATTGTTCTGTGCATGCGCAGAACTAAAAAAAAGATGACTGTGGTGACGATGGTGACTGGGGAACTGGTTCGGAGACGTGTCTAGCCTGGGTTGCTGCCGGTTCTTCAACCCAGGCCGGCATGCCACTACTGGTTCGGCTGAACTGGACCGAACCAGTAGAAACCCACATCTGGCTGTTGCAATGTAATAAGGGATAACCAGAGAGGCAGTTTCTGTAAGCAGGGCAATAAAGATTAGGCTAGAAACAACACCAAAATGTTTCCACTGTAAAGTGGAAAAAACCCAAAATGAATTTTTTTCTAACAACCGGTTCTCTGAACTGCTTAGAAAGTTAACAACTGGTTCTCCTGAATAAGTGCGAACTGGCTGAATCCCACCACTGAGTTCACCAAACTGCTCAGAAAGTTAATAACCGGTTCTCCCAAAGTAGTGTGAACTGGCTGAATCCCACCACTGGTTGTAGGTTAATCTCAGCAACTCATTAGCCACTTCAAGGTGAAGGGATGTCCCTTGAACAAATTCTTAACATTAGTTAATACCTTTCGCATCTCCCCCTTTAGTCTGAGTGTTGCAATAACACGGTTTTTATAACTTTGGCTTCCTAATTCAAATGTTGCTTGTTCAAAATCAAGCAGAAATAGATTATTATTTTTTCTTTCCAAGCTTCTTCCTTCTCTCTGTATTAAAAAACCCCCGCAAATGCAATTATACTGCTTTTCTAGTCACCTACGATGGAATGATTTCAGCCTCAATTCACAAGCCCAAATAAAAAGTGTTTTATTGACATTTTTAACACAGTGAAAGACTTACACAGGGATACAACAATTTTTCTTACAAAATGCATCATGGTAAGGAGTGCTCCTCGTGTTCTATGTTCTTAAACACTTGCACTTAAGAAGTTTTTTTAAAAAGCGTATGGCACGTGTTAGCCAGGGATCACCAAGGTGGCTGCCTGCCTCTGTGAAAGGAATTGTTTTGGGCAGTATATTATCTTTTACCCACAGGATGCCCGAATGCCAGTAGGCATTCGGGGGAGGGTCCTTTCTTGTCCCTATGCAGTTTATTCACTCACAGGAATCAAGTCACCAACCTCAGTAGTGCGCAGGCCCAGCGTCTTACCACGTAAGCCACCCTTAAGAGAGGCAGTGGGTGTCCTCAGCATTTTTACTCAGTTGAAAGCGTGGATTATATCTGTTCAGTTCACAGTCTGTAAACACACTCGATTGTGGCACTCTGCACATGTAATGAGGCTTTGATTTTTGACAGAAAATATAAATGACTGTAAATAAGTTACACAATATGTTTTCCCCTAAGTTGATCGTTGAAATAATGAGTATTATCATAGCAATTCTTAAAGGACTGAAGTTGCATTAATCTTTCCCCCAACTACCTTGGGATGAATTCCGTACTCCTGAGGAGATATATAAGTCAGAAGTGAAATGCAGTTCTCATGTACTTTGCACATGCTTAGAATATAGTACTTCAGTTATTGTAGTAGAACCATAAGTGAGAGGAGGGGGAAGATAAGTGTTGTCACTTTTTTGGGATTAAAATTTTTGTGTTAAAAAAATAATGGAGTAGAAAATAGTTTTATCCCCCTCCCCCCAATAATGTTTACAGTCAGCTTTTCCTACAGTGGGATATCTTCCAAACATTTTATGCAGATGTTAAAGAATGTGGATTCTTAGTTTAAAACAATATTTCCAAGTCCTATCCCATCTGAACAGCCAAGAGCAATATCATGGTCAGTGCTATGGAAGGTCACAGAGACAGTCAGGAATTTGAACAATTTTGCCCTTTTGCCATTAGTTTGCTGCCTAAAACATCCATGATGAAGGTAGACAAGTTTGCTTTATGCCCCAGAACCTAAATACAACCAAATGAACAGTACATTTGAAGAGTGCTTTAGTATGAAATTGATACTGTGAATTCAAACCTTACCTTAAGGCTGGGTGACTTTAAGCCAGCTAATCTCTCTCAGCCTAGGAAGGAAACAATGGCAAATCACTTCTGAAATCCTTGCCAAGAGAAATGCAGGGACTTGTGAAGGCAGTCACCAGGAATCAAAACTGACTCAAAGGCATGGGTGCACATGCCCACACACATGTGATTTATAAATATGATTGAACTTACAAACTATTTCTTTTAGGTTCTAAGCTAGGCATGGATAGCCAACTTATTTTACAGCTAGAACCCCACTTTCCTAAGTGTCAGAAATCTCCTTTGTCTCTAGAGCAGGGATGTCCAAACTTGGGAACTTTAAGACTTGTGGACTTCAACTCCCAGAATTCCCCAGCCAGCATAGCTGGCTGGGGAATTCTGGGAGTTGAAGTCCACAAGTCTTAAAGTTCCCAAATTTGGACATCCCTGCTCTAGAGAAAGGGTGTCAAACTCATGTTGTTATGTCATCAGGCGATGTATCGCAACTTTTGTCCCTTCACTAAAACGCGGGTGGGCGTGGTCATTGCATGACATATCCGGCCTATGGGCTGTGAGTTTGACACCCCTGCTCTAGAGCCACAAATGTCCTTTGATGGGCTCTGTGATTTCTCTCCCTGAGGTGACAGGAGGTTTCCAAATGGCTGGATTTTTATATATCAATATCTACAGGGATAAATCCCTATAGTTTTCTTGGCAAGATTTTTCAGAAGTGGTTTGACTTTGCCTTTTTCCTAATGCTGAGAAACACTTGTCTGTGATTGAATTAAAAAAAGAGAACCACCTACAGGGAAGACAAAGCCCACTTACTCTCCCACTGTCTCACCTTTTAGAAAAATCCGCTCTGTTGCAAGGCAGTGGAGGGAAAGATGCCAGTTAGCATTTTTATGCCATGTCTTTGTTCATCTCCTGTTTCCTGCCATGCAACAGGTTGAAGCATTTCTCCCCTATGTCTTTTTGTTTTCTGAAAGCCCTAAAGGTTTTTTTTTTCCTTTGGCAGTCTGAGATCTCTGTTAATAGAAGAGCTTGAAACCTTGTAAAAAACCATATTTTGATCTGGAAACAGACGAGCTCTTTGCTTACCCTGTAGCTGTGATCTGTTTACTTTATGTAACTTTCCCAGTCTGTCAGGAAGATGCCATTTATGCCACTGACAACTGCAACACAAAATGTTCAGCCATATGATCCATTTGCTGCCAGCCGTCCTGCCAAACATGTCTTGTACCAAGTGCCATCATCCAGAGAGAAAAATGATTAAGGCGCAGCAGGAACATTATTCCATTCCAGCCACCCTAATTAACAGGAGGAAAAAAAGAAGACTTTGGCATGTAAGCCACTTAATGAAGCAAGTCCCTTTAAATTTCCAAAGATGTCCCTTTAGGACAGAAATTATATAAGCTGCATGGCTTTTGGGGATGGTAACAGACTCATTGTATGGGGCAGGGACAGGATTTTCTGCTTTTTCCTCTGGGGAAGAACAGGGCTTATTTTGTTGATGATACAGTTTTGGTCGCCACGATGTAGAAAAGACGTGGAGACTCTGGAAAGAGTGCAGAGAAGAGCAACCAAGATGATTAGGGGACTGGAGGCTAAAACATGAAGAACGGTTGCAGGAACTGGGTATGTCTAGTTTGATGAAGAGAAGGACCAGGGGAGACATGATAGCAGTGTTCCGATATCTCAGGGGGTGCCACAAAGAAGAGGGAATCAAACTATTCTCCACGGCACCCGGGGGCAGGACAAGAAGCAATGGGTGGAAACTAATCAAGGAGAGAAGCAACTTAGAACTAAGGAGAAATTTCCTGACAGTTAGAACAATTAACCTCTGGAACAGCTTGCCTCCAGAAGTTGTGAATGCCCCAACCCTGGAAGTCTTTAAAAAGATGTTGGATAGCCATTTGTCTGAAATGGTATAAGGTTCCTGCCCACGCAGGGGGTTGGACTAGAAAACCTACAAGGTCCCTTCCAACTCTGCTATTGTATTGTATTGTATTGTATTGTATTGTATTGTATTGTATAACTCTTAATCTTCTGTGGTGCAGGAGAACACTCATGCAAGTCCCTTTGTCTGCAAAACGATCAAACTGGTCAGTCCTAGAGGAGATCAACCCTGGCTGCTCTTTAGGAAGGCCAGATCCTGAAGATGAAACTCAAATACTTTGGCCACCTAATGTGAAGTAAGGGCTCACTGGAGAAGAGCCTCATGCTGGGAACAATTGAGATCAAAAGAAGGGGACGACAGAGAATGAGGTGGCTGGATGGAGTCACCAAAGCAGTAGGTGTGAGCTTAAATAGACTCCAGAGGATGGTAGAGAGCAGGAAGGCCTGGAGAAATGTTATCCATGGGGTCACGATGGGTGGCCGCAACTTCTCAACTAACAACAATTCTTAATTTTTTTAAAAAATTACAATTTAATTTAAAACTTCAATTTTAAGCCAGTGTTAGCATTTCTACAACTGGGTTTTTAAAATGTTTTTTTGCCCCTGAATACTGATTTTCAGTTGTTGTGGTATGGGGGTAACTCTAGGACTTATCAAAAAAAAAAAAAAGGCAACACTTTTTCTTGGAAATATGCTTTTATCTAATACCTAACACATCCCTCATCTCCTACAGTAGACCATCTGATTCAAGTAGAAGGGCATGCAAGCATTTTCAATTACATATATCTACAGTTCCTCTGAAGATCTTTTAAAGCACATATGTGGTTGGTTGGATTTGAGCAGTATTTTAGCCCCTATATATGAACAGCATGAAGTTAACATTTTCACTAGATCAATTCAACTCTTTCCCATGCACACAATATTGATAATTCAAAGAATGCACATGTGAATCAGAACAAAGTCCTGAATCACCAAGTAGCACATAATTTTACACACACACACATGCCATATTGATATTTGTGACATCAAAGTATTCTTAACAGAACTGTCATGTACATTTCTATTACAATCTTCCATCATTTTTTAGTGGAACCAGGGTTTTCCTCCAAATATTTCATTCTACTTTGATCATATTCTATCAAAACATGCTAAAGCTGCGTGGATCAACATTGTAGAGAATCATCAGGGTTTGGTTAGGTTGTTCTGTGTTACTAGGATCTGCTTGCCCAACAGGCAATGAAAGTGCTTGCTAATCAATCCCCCCCTGCTCTTTTATATTTCTACTTACCCACATGGATTTGGATTGCCAAGTTTTGCAACTTTTGCATTTTGCAGAAATGCAAAACTTCTCAAAGGCAAATAAGGTTTCCTTATTTGAATATTGTTTGGCTTATTAATGTGACAATATATACTTCAGGGACTCACTTGAAAATACCCGGATGCAGGGATGTGATGCCTATTAAAAGTCCCTGAATCACAAATATGTCCACTGCTAGCAAGACAATAATTTAAAAAGTTATATTACTTTGCTAGATAAACTCAATGTTTAATGTGCCTTAGGAAATCCATTCTTCTCCACCCATAGTCCTTCTTATCCTTCCCATTTGCAAGTCTATTTTGTTTAGACTTGATTCGTGCTCAGCATTATGGAAATTCATAATGGTGCCCCAAGGGGAAATGTAACATTACCAAACCATTAATTGTACTTTTCTTCCAATAATATTTTTTAAACAAGGGGATAGAATGTTCTTTCTTAATTTCTCCTATCCCTAAAACAACAGGTTCTCTTGTAGCAGTTGTCCAATTATAACATTACTGGCACCAGGGCAAGACTCTGTGTGTGTGTGTGTACACACGTATATGAGTGTATATACACACACATATACTAATATATATGTGTGTATACACACACATGCGCATGCACCCACATATCCACCCACATCCACCCACACCTATTTCAGCCAATACTTAATAGCCTATGGAATTGAATCAAATGTGTATTTTAAGAAGGCACTGACCTTGGGCAGCATTTCTTCCTCTACCTGCTGTGTCAGTGGCTCTCAAATTAGATCAATAACAGACAACAATGTCCTTTGGGAGATGCTGTTATTTAGAAAGGTGATCTTGTAAAACATGACAGGATCTACCAATAGATGACTCAACACTGTCAAAAAAGGTAGAGCAAAGTGAAGCAATTTCATTACTGTAAAATTTATGAGTGGCAGGGAGAGGAGGTGAATAATTGTCAGGATACAATTTTTAAAACTCATCATTTGCATTGCCAAGTTTTGCAACTTTTGCATTTTGCAGATATGCAAAACTTCTCTGGTTGCCTTATTTGCTTGGATCATTTTTGGCTTATTAATGTGACAATGTATATTTTAGGTACTTACTTGAATACTTGACATATCAATTTATACCAGTGCAAATTGATTATTCCTTATTTTTATTCTGCATCCCAGATCAAGGGATGTAGGCTGGATTCCAGATATTGTCAAATCAAATGTAGCTCCAAGATATTAAAGGACAGGATTATTCCCCTCCTCCCCATGATTGACAGATTGGATTTGCAGTGCAAGGGACTCTTGAGAATCTTCTCCCACACCCCAGTTTGAAAGCATCCATTCTTCTGTGCTTAGCCTTCCTTATGGTCCAACTCTCACAGCTATATACCATTGGGGAAACCATAGTTTTAACTATATGCAACTTTGTCAACAAGGCCCTTAGTTGTAGATTTTGAGAATGGGTACCAATAAGAATTCAAAGAAAGAGGAATGAAGGTTTTGTTAGATGAACAACATATTTAAAGATGTCTCTTAATCTAGAGCAGGGGTGTGAAACCTGTGGCCTGTGGGCTGGATGCATGACGCACTGGCCATGCCCATCTCCAGTTTAGCGAAGGGGGGGGGAGTCACAATATGCCACATGATGACAATGTGATGCCACGAGTTTGACACCCCTGATCTAGAGTATCATGCAAGCAATAGATTCAGTACAAAAAGATGAGCAATGACAGTTTAGTGCACATGCTGCTCACAGGAACTGAAATATACAAACAAGAAATCTTTGATGTTTGTAGCAACGAAAAATTACAGAGGTTTTCTAAATACAGAGATCTACCACCCAATATTTCCAGTCATAATGCCCTGGGTCACAGATGAAGAATAGCTGAAGTTCAAACAGGGGTTAGCAGAAGTAATTTAAACTAGAGACAAACTGTCAAGTGTATATACAGCTGTAAGTGTACTTTTGTTCCCTACGCAAATAACTAAGCAAACATGTCTAAATAAACTATGGCAGGCAGAGTTCATTGGCTTGACTCTCATGAAAGCTATGAATCAGGTTCTGGTTTTGTCTTCTGGAGGGAAGAGGCAGAGAAATAAGAACAGCCCATTTATATCATTTATAAAGCATCAGATAGACAGGATCTTAAAGAATTCTAAAATAACCCCAGGCTCTTAAGTAAATTCCAGGCTTTCTTTGTAATCTTGATTATGATTATTGTTTCATTATTGTTTCTTATTTTTCAGATTTAAGTTAACATATATTTGAAGTTGGAGATTGTTAAACACAATAACTATTTAACTAAAGTTCTATAGTGTTTTCCTGTATCTGGAATGTTGCTGAAATGCAGCACAACTGTCAGTTATATGGAACTCTGGAAGTCTTTAAGAAGATGTTAGATAGCCATTTGTCTGAAATGGTATAAGGTTCCTGCCCATGCAGGGGGTTGGACTAGAAGACCTACAAGGTCCCTTCCAACTCTGCTATTGTATTGTATTGTATTATATTCTTTTTTTTCTGGGAACCATGGAACCCCCAAAACTGTTTATAAAAGATAAAATGAATGAAAAAGAGTGAAAGCTAGAAGGATTTGCCTGATGCCAAAGTAAATGTTTAGTGAAACTCTCAGCAAAAACCAGCTGCATTTCAAGAAGAGGACTATCTCTTTCTCGGTGCTTGATCTGCAAACTTTTCCCCTCACTCTTTTTATTTCTTAAAATATATTTGCACATATGCTGTAAATACATTTTTTCTTCCTTTGGAATGTCTTACTATCTGAGCTATGAGCAGGCGAAGACAGACGCTGAGCCACATTATATGTTGAACTGGCATTATATGTATGTGCTTGCTGTGCGAGCTTTAGGATCAGATGCTGACTTTCTAGGTTTGCCCTTTAGATTTATTCTATAAAGTGATAAAGGGAGGAGGGGCAGAAAGGCTGTGAGAAGAAATTGACCAAATCAGAAATGTTTTCATATTATTGTAAAGCCATTTGATATAATCAATTTTTGTTATTCAGCAGAACATAAATTATATGGGGAAATAGGTAATTTACAGTAAAAACAAGGAGTCTTATTACACTATAATTCTAAATATTTTAGGAGAATCTGTAGTTTTTCTTCCTCTGAATGTTGAAGGGACAGAAGACTTAATGATGTAATATTAAACACTGTAATGGTTGTGGCTTGATTTGCACAACTTGAGTTCTGAAACACAAGCCTATTCCTTCTTCTGACATCATCTGGAGATACATTTTCCTTTTGCATTAAAAATGCATATAAAGAGAAAAACATATAAAAACATATGGATTTTTTTGTTTTAGCAAAACAAAAGATTTGTTTGGCAAAGATTTGAAACAGAAGCAACAGAGGCAGAGTAAGCAGACCAATGGACTTATGGCAGTATGATTTAAAACAGATTCCGGATAGATGAACAAGACTTCCACTGTCATTGAAGAGAAGCTTGAAATGAGAATTACTTTGTATTATTGATTCAGCCTCTCTGATGCATTTCCCTTCCCATGTGGTTTGCATTTGAGAGAAACAATGGCTCATCAGCTGGTGGCTAGTGTAGTTGGTTGGTGCCTTTTTAGAAATCACTGTTTCTCTAACTAGTTAGGAAATTTTGGGAATTGAAGACCATGGACTGGCTGAAGTTGAGAGAGACTGCCTAGATCAGTGATGGCGAACCTTTTTTGGCTCGCGTGCCAAAAGCGGGAGGAGCCCAGGTCATGCACAGGCATGCCACACATGTGCACGCTTTCCCCCTCTGGTTTGCTTGTAGGGTCATTTTTCGCCCCCCCCCCAGAGCCTTCAGGAGCCTTCAGCCCTCCGGAGCCTTCAGGGAAGCCTCCGGAGGGTGAACAATGGTTTCAAAAGAAGGCTGAAGTCAGCTGGACATGCGTACTGGAGCTGATAGGGCAATGCCTTGTGTGCCCTAACAAATGGCTCCGCGTGCCACCTGTGGCACCCGTGCCATAGGTTTGCCATCACAGGCCTAGATGTTAAAAAACAAAGAAACATTAGTTCCCAGAAATCTGCTGAAACTTATTTATGTGTAGTTTGTTGTTTGTTCATTCACAAAGTTATGTCCAACTCTTTACAACCCCATCGACCATAGCACACCAGTCCCATCCTCCACAGTCTCCCAGAGTTTATCTAAATTCATGGTCATTGCATATTTAACCATCTCATCCTCTGCCATCCACTTCTTCTTTTGCCTTCAATCTTTCCCAATGTCAGGATGTCTTCCAGTAAGTTTTCTGTTCTCATTTCATGGCCACAGTATTTGAAGTTCATTTACTTAAACAGTATCCCAGTGACACCTGGAGAAATAAGATCAATATTAGCATATACAAATGGAGACTACAACAAATGCTTGTTCCTCTGCTGTTGCATTTCATCTTATTTATTTGGCTTTCCAGCTTTTAGTCAACCAGCACTGCCTTGGCTGCAGATACTCCATTTTCATCCCCCCTCCTGTGGTGATTGTAATGTAGATCTCCATTTTTTTGAGATTGCTCAGTGTCAATTTCTTATATCTGGCTATTATGTAAACACAATCACTTAAAATGTGTATTTAAGCTTTAGAATAGTCTCCCCTAACTTAATATCCTGCAGATTTATTATTCTTAGAACTCCCGTGGAAGACTAAAAGAACAAAATGAGGAAATCCTTCACAAAACTGAGAGTCAGATTATCATATATACATATATATTTAAATCCCAAATTAAAACAGCTAATAATTCAGGGTAGGACATTAAGGGATTGTTTCTTTCTCTATTGTCCAACATAGGTGAATTACAGATTTCATGTGGGGAATGAATTATGTTGTTTACTGACCAGTCTCATCCAATTACCATGCATTTGAAGACAACTCCAATTTTCAAATTTCTTCCAGCTCACGTATCCAAGAAATGGAGGATATGATAATAAAAGTCATCCACTGTGCTTTGAAGCAAGAGTATATACCTAATTTACCTAATAATTATGTCTTTCCAGTGGGAAGAATTATGGAGTGAAAAAGTTCTGATTTTCTTTAGAAGCTCTCCCTCAAGGCCATGTCCTCACTTGGCCCTATCCCTATTCCTAATCATTCTCTTACAAGTTGTTTTTTCTACTCTGGTGGCCTTATAATAATGCCTTCATCTAATCCCCAGGCCATGAGTATGACAGGCTTAACTTGTCTGTAGTTATGCCAGTATTAAAGCAATCCTTTTCTCCTTATTCTGACACCATCCAAGGGCAACTTCAAAGTATTTAAATCATTAAATTGTGTTACCCATTACCATGGAAGGAAGTTAGATCACTTGCAGTGACTGTGAAATTAACATTAGATGCAGGATAGGCATGGAAACAGCAAACATCATACTGCTATAATTTCATGCCAATTCAAGGATACAGTAGAAGGAGAGCATTGTAATTCAAGTAGTTGAGAAAAGCCCACTGTGTTAGCAATTACCATGCTTGTTGCAGAATTCTGAAGGTTGACCTACACATCTGAAGGATGCATGGGATGGGGAGTTGCCTTACTCAGTAAGATATTGATCTGAGAATGCTGAAATCTGGATTCAAGCTCATTTGTTTTTTGCTCAGTGTGTTGTTTTACTTGGGTCCCAGGAAACATAGCAGGCTTTTCACAACTTCTGAATTTGTTTACAGTGTTCACTTTAGCCTCACTGGAAAAGAAATCTTGGGAGTTTACAGTAGCCATTAACCATTTTTTAATTGATTGCATCTTAATTATTTCAAGGAAATTGGTTTAGGATTTCCATCATATTGTGTAAATTTTGCTTCTGGACGGGCAGAACACTTACAAAGCAGTGATTCATATATTTACAATATTAACTTAAAGTGCCCCAAATTGATTTCCTGTTTCTGTCATCATTTACTTCATCGAAAGAGGTGTACTATAAATGTCAAAGATGAAAGGAAATAGATTTAAAACAACTTGCCAAAGCTTTCAGAGGGATTATGAACTTTTCATTCTTGGAACAACTGAAAATGTGAAATAAGAGTGCTTCAAAACATACATTTTTAAAAAACAAATCAGGATCTTTGTGATGAGACATTAGGAATTACATTATACATATAACATCACAGACTGAGAAAGTGAACCCATAGTTATTGCCCAGAGCGATTTTATCAAATGTGAAGAAAGAGGTAAATGCATGTTTTTCTGAGTCTTCACTACCTTATTTCAATGATTCATTGATGAATTCATTTCTTTGTATATATTTCATGTTAATGGAAATTTGGTTTATAAAAGGAGTGATTCTTGGAATCAATCTCCCACTAAATAGAGAACTATGGGAGAAATATCAATTTTATCCATATATTTTAACTAATTAGATTTACCGCTTTTTAACTTTTTATTTTTACATATATAATTGTTTTAAGGAGAAATATAAATATATAAATGGCCATTCAGCAGTTCTTGAAGGTCAAGAGGAACTGTAAGAGGAACTCCAATTGCACACCTACTCTTTCAGGATTGGTCCCATCTTACCAAGAGACCTCACTACAGATTTAAAGGAAAGTTAAGAAAGAATTCGGTTTTGCAGTGGCTCAAGTTGAGCTTGTTTCATTCCATCCAAACCCTCAGAAATTCCAGATACTGGGCCATCCTCTATATGGCCCAAGATAGAAATACTGGTATAGACTGATGTTACTGTGATGTAAACTATTGAATTATCTTCTCCAGCAACTTTATATGGATATTGAACACCAGAGAAGAAAGTAGTGAACTTTGGGGCAACTCACAAGGGAGCCAAGTGCTTGGTCAATCTCTCATGCATTTCCTCCTCCTCACTAAGAAAATGAAATTGTACCAGTATTACAACACTGCCTGCAGTCCCTAATCTTTGATGGCAGTCCATAAGAGATTTAGACTGGCAAGAGCTCTAAAAGAATTTCAAGATGGTGCACTGCCTCCAAATAACTTCAGTATGGGAAGAAAGAATGTTGATAGGGAAAAGAGAAAATACTACACTAAAAAAAAAATAACTTAAGAGTGAAGCTGTAAAAAATTCAAAGTGTATGCAAGAGTTAAACAGAGCTCTTTAATCAAGGATGTGTGAGAACAGAAATGAAAAACTTTTTGTTCAGTTGGAGAAAGATGTTGATTAGTACAAAGAGAGATTCAAGGTTAAGAACAGAAGTCTTAAGGTAGAAAATGAAGTTAAGATAAGAAAGAAGTAGTAAACCATAGAGCAATCATCTCTCTAGCGCTTAATTATCCTTTGAAGGCAACCTTCCTTCTTTTAGCTGGATATGTTAATTTTCTGAGAAATTGGGATTTTAAAATGAAAATCACCTTGCTTTGTTCTTCATTAGTTTAAGTTTCATAGTAAAAGTTTTTATACATTTTCCTATATATTTGCTCTCTTCTTTTCACTGGATACATTCTCTGCCAAATTTGGGAGTAAAGAAATGGGTGAACAAATTCTTGCATTACTTAAAGGGAAAATGCAGGGCAGATTTCCCCTTTGTGAGGAAAGTGTTATTGCTATTCAAAAGACCATGGGAAGGATCTTTTGATAAGATTTTTTTCCACTTGGAATTTTATTGAAATGGGAAATATGGTTGCACAGCCATAGAGAAACAAATCTATTTCTGGACAGGCTTCCAGAATTGCGGTTGTGTGTGTATTACTGGCCTGGTTTTCTTCCTCTCTCTGGGGTTCGTAGCAGTCAGTGCTGATAGTGGGGGAGAGATCCAGCCTGCAGTTCCTGATTTGTGGTGTGCCCCAGAGCTCAGCTCTGTCTTCTTTCCTATTTAACATCTATATAAGGGTGTTGAGTAAAGTGATCCAACCATTTGGTGTCAGAAATAGAAGTAGCAATAGCACTTAGAGTTATATACCACTTCACAGTGCTTTACAGTCCTCTCTAAGCAGTTTACAGAGTCAGCCCATTGCCCCCAACAAACTGGGTCCTCATTTTACCCACCCTGGAAGGATGGAAGGCTGAGTCAATCTTGAGCCTGATGAGATTTGAACTGCCAAATTGCAGGCAGCCATCAGTCAGCAGAAGTAGCCTGCAGTACTGAACTCTAACCACTGTGCCACATCAGCAAGATGCTAGTGGTACCCAACTTATATCTCCACTCTGGGCCAGTTGATGCTGTAGTTTTTTTGTCCCAATGCCCGGAGGCTATAAGGATCTGGGATGGGATGCAATGGCTTTGACTCAACCCAAGCAAAACTGAGTGGCTTTGGTTATTTCAACCTTCCACTTCTAGTCTTGGATGGGGTGGCACTGCCTCAGATGAACCTAGTGTGCAATTTGGGAGTCCTTCTGGACTCACACTTCTGCTGGATGAGGAAGTAAGCACTCATGGCTAAGGGGGCTTGTGTACATCTTTGGGTTGTGCGTTAGTTGTGCCCATTCCTGGACCGGGAGGCTTTGTTCACAGTCACTCAAATGCTTGTGACCGCTCATCTGGATTACTGCAACATGCTTTACATGGGACTACCCTTGAAAAGTATTCTGAAGCTGTAACTAGTTTATAAATGGTGTCCAATATTTGACATATAATACCACTAATACATGGACTGTATTGGTTGTCACAGTATTTCCAGGTTCAATTCAAGGCACTGGTTGTCATCTTTAAAACCTTTCATGGCTTGGATCTGAGTTATCTGAGGCACTGTCTTTTTACCCATCCAATTTGGTCTGGCAGGATGGTTATACCATAGGTCTGGTCAACTAAGGAATGTTGACTGCCACTATGACTTTAGAAATAATGAATGAATTAAATATATACACATATACAAAATCTCTTCTTGTCCTATCCCCAGTGACAAAAAATGAGATATTTTACTTTCCAGTTTGACTTTTTTAATAAACTCTTTTAGATCTTTTTACTTTCATATAACAAATATAGGAACATTTTAATAATATTCCTGAACGAATTAATTTTTTGGTGCAGTAGAATTCTATCTTGAGCTTATGAAACTGTATTTTCTTACAAAACTTACAAAGCAGTTGTACTGTTGCTTTCTGTTTTACCTCGTGGCAACTTGTCAGGTTTAGCTATCTAGCAGGTCTTTCTAAATGATAGCAATGGCCAACTCATTGCATCAATCTTATCTGGTGATACTCATAAGCATCCAGTGATAGATGAAATAGTGTTGCCAAGTTACATCCTCACGGCTGATTCGCTCCCACAGAGAGGGACTTCTCCGGGTGCCGTCCACTAGACTCTGTCAGCGGGCGACACCCAGGGGAAGGGCTCTCTCTGTGGCGGGCCCAGCCCTCTGGAACGACCTCCCCCCTGACATTAGGACCACCACGGACCTCCGCTCCTTCCGTCTTAAACTAAAAACGCATTTCTTCTGCCTTGCCGGCCTGGGATAGTTATTCCTCTGTTTTGGGTCTACTGGGGATTTTTAGTTTAGTTAGTTTTAACGGGTATTTTAGCACAGGTGTTGTTTAATCTATTTTTAATATGAAATGTTGTATATAGTCATTGTTTTTATTCTTCCTGGGCACCGCCCCGAGTCCCTGTGGGGAGAGGGTGCGGTTTATAAGTATTAAAATTATTATTATTATTATTATTAAGTTGAAGACACTCTTGGCACTGGTTAAGCTGCCTCTAATTCAAATCGTGCTGAATACATTGCTTTGGTCAGAGGGTGGAAAACAGATGAAAATCCATCTTCTGAAGAGAGAAAGTTTTCTTGTTGGACTATTTCAGTATTACCTTTATGAATTTGTATGTCAGCTGACAATCTGCCACAACCATTATGGTCTGCTGGGGATAGCTTATTGATAGTATTTTCCATCTCTGCAAAAATCTTTAAAGTATGTGAGCTTCTTTGCCTTTGTGTCTCAGAGGCAAGAGAGTCACCTTTAAGAAAGTGAGAAAAAGGACAAGCTAAAATCTTGTGAGGGGAGAATATTTTACTGAGAAAATTATCAGTTTCTTTTAAAATTCTAGATAAAATAATATTCTGAGATTTAACTATTTTTTTAAAATCACAATCTACTTGGCACAACTAGCCCCAGCCAAATGCCTCATGTTGAGAGAGAAAAAGGCAATGTCTCAGAAATGAAAGGGTAACAATGACTGTGAGCATACAAGACAGAACAACAATAGCAGTCATCTGCTTGTTCAGATGCAATCATTTTTCTGGCTGTATTTCTATGCAGAGACATATTCTATGGTAGGCCTTTAATAACAATGATCATCATTTTCTGATTTATTACAGATGAAAGTCTTCCTCCAACCAAGTAAAACATAAAATAAATTGAATGTGTGCTTACAGTCCTCTAAAAAGTAATTTGCTATCATACATATATATTTCTGTCAAATAAGATTGCCCTGAGGATAAAATGTTATAAACTCTTAGATCTGATGATCAGAAAATGACAGTATAAATTGATGGATAGTAGTGCTGTACAATCCTAATGGATAATGTATTTCGTAGCATGTGGAGTATTTAAGAGTATGTCTCTGACAATTGGTAGATTGTATTGTAAATAGTGGTACATGGACACCCAAGAAACCTGGCTCTGGAGTTTACAGGTCTAAAGGGAGTAGCTTGAGGAAAGATTGTTGGATTTGATGAAAAAAGAACAAACTTGGGAACGGATGCAGATAGATGAAGGAAGTGGTCACAAAACATGGAGTGCAAGTGATTTTCTCCATTCTAAATCCAGTATCCTATATACAGCAGGACCCTAGATAATTGTTTTTTTTTTTTTGAAAAAAGTTTTATTGGGTTTTATAAATTTTTTATAAATAAGATAAAAGGTAAGTGGTAAAAAGACATTTTGAGAACTTTCTCGTCGAAGTCATTGGCCTCTTCCGAGACTTCATAACAGAAAATAGATAATTCATTTAACATACATTTGTACTACAAAGTGGAGATAAATGCAAATATATCATTGTAAGAATAAAACTGTGCTAGCAAACATGTATAAACACCCAAACAATATTGTAGTATATTAAAATAAAGTCACTTTTGAGATCTAAGTCTTTTGGCAATTGTATCTTCTTCTCCCTGGCCCCCAGTGGGCGGGGCCGCGACAGCCTCTGCTCCCCCATTTTCATCCTCCAGGATTGAGTAATGTTTTTCAAGAAAGGCTTGCGCCTCTGCAATTGTTTTAATTCTTACTCTTCCCCCCTCCCAAAACACCAACATTCCCTCCGGCATCATCCACTTAAACCAGACCCCCTTTTTGAATAATCTTTTAGATAAGAAGGAATACTTCTGTCTTAACTCTCGTATTTTCTTCGGGACCTGCTTCAAGATAGCGACCTCTTTCTGTTGATAAACTAAAGGACTGTCTCTCTGCGCCCTCAAGATCCTTTCCCTTGTCGACCTTCTAACAAATTTAATATGTATCTCTCTGGGTATTTCATTTATCCTGGCATATGCTGAGTTTATTCTATATATCAGGTCGATGTCCCCCCTTATTTCCTCCTTAGGTTTGTGTAAATAACCTGCTAAAATTGTGCACATTAAATCAGGTAAATCTTCCCCACTCTCCTCAGGAACATTCTGAAATCTTAAAAAATATGACATATGACAAAATAGGAACATTGTTGGGAACAATTCAAATTGAGAATAATCAATACTTTCTCTGTATTGAGCCCTTATACCTGTCCATTTTAAGGCTTAAAACCTATTAAGCTGCCATCTCACTTTCACGTGTCTTAGGTGGTGTACACAATTAAAACAAAACTAATGTCCAGGTTCCAAGTAACACCCCCAATGAAAGAAGACTCAGAGGCTTGAGTTTCCTCAAAGTTCCATTTTATTAGAGATGTCATATTGGCACAGCTGAAAGTTTCCAGGTTTTCCCTACCCAAAAGAAAGTTCAAGTCCCTGCCCAACACCCACATGTCCATCATATGATCCAATCAGGCACCATCCAAAACTGGAGATTCCTCCCAGTCACCTCATTGCAGCTACAGGGTCAGTTGACCTTGACTTTATGAGAAACAAGGTTATTTTGATTATATATCACCCATGCTCAATATAATCCCCCCTCCCATTTTTCCACAGTACAAAAATATGGCAGGTCTGAAGGCCCAAATGTAAAAGATGGCTTCCAGGTCTGACAACTAAACAATAAATATAATTTATCCATTAAAACAGTTAGAAACCATTTAAACTATATCAACAAATGACAGAGAAGAATGCAGTCGTCTTATATCAACCGTTAGTGCAGCTGTCAAAATAATAGTTGAGATTGGCTGCAAGAAGCAAGAACTCTATCAGGATCCTGGGGCATATGTTCAAGAATTCAATGATCAGGACCCACAAATTGCCATGCAGATGCATAGGATATGGGATGGTTGCAAATAGGGCCAATATTCACACTTGGCATGGGATTTTGGGCTAACACTATTTGATGTAACTTGGCTGGGCCATCGGGGATGTTAGTTACTTAAATAGATTATACTCCCCCTCCCCTTATCCTTCTGTAGCATCTTGAAACATCCTATCTCCTCCTATCTTTTCACAAGAGCCTGAAGACCTCACTCTGCTGATTGACCAGGAGACCAAATGGAGGACTTTTAAACTGGAGGTGGCTATTAGATTGATGGCAAATTCCACCTCCCATCCCTTGGTCTCTGCTCTCCACCATTTCGTCTTTTTAGTTATCACATTTACATATTATTCTCATTGTGTTCCTTTGTCATTGTTCATTTTACTGTTCTCTCATTTTTCTTCTGTTCTGTTGCACTCCTTTCTTTTCTTCCTTTTTATTACAACAAGCTGCCTAGAGTAGCCTCATGGTGAGATAAGTGGTAAATAAATTTAACAAATACATAAATAATAAAGTAAGATAGCAATAGCATTTAGACTTATATACTGCTTCATAGTGCTCTTACAACCCTCTCCAAGCAGTTTATGGAGTCAGCATATTACCCCCAACAATCTGGGTCTTCATTTTATCCACCTTGGAAGGATGGAAGGCTGAGTCAACCTTGAGCTGGTGAGATTTGAACTGCTGAAGTGCAGCTAGCAGTCAGCTGAAGTGGCTTGCAGTATTACACTCTAACCACTGTGCCACCTTGTAAAAACAGAACAAAAAGTGGAGCACAATTAGGAGCAGGAAAATATTAGCTTCCCCCCCCCCCTCTCTCTCTCTCTCTCTCTGTCTCAAAGATTGTAGAAGTTGAGTATGTGCGGAAAGATTAACTAGTAGTCTAGCATGTATCAATCAGAAGAGAAAATTAGAAAGCAGTGTTTGATTATTTATATGTCTGGGTTAAGATCAGGATCTAGATGGAATAATGTACTGGTCTATATTATGGCCTGGAAACCACCTTTAAGTGATACACATAATATTTTGTGGTAGATTCTACTTCCTCCTGCAGTTTATCAATCATCATTATGGTGTTCAGATCTATCCTTTTAAAATAAAAATCACTTTAGATTCTTGTCTTTCTTTTGATCATAACTTCTAAATGATAGTTATCCAATGCCATTATTTCCCTTTCCTCGTAATTTACCTTTTTTATCATCTGCCCAGCAACTAAGGGAGATGATTCAGAGAGTGACAATTAGGGCCCTTTGGTCAATTGCTGATTTTTGCTCTCTGGAACTTGAATTATTTAAGAAGCATTCCACATTGGTAGTTGTATCTTTATGATTTTATTTACTTCTTTATTATGCAGTTACAGAGGCTTTTCTGACACTTTAACAGTGCCTTTCATCCTGCAGAAATACATGTGGCAAGAAAAATAACCATAAATTATGCTTTATGTTGAACAGCATGCAGCAAGAGAACCAAGAAATGTAATGGAGTGGGTCTCATGTTTATTATACAGTGGATCAACTTTACTGTCTGTTAAATAATAAACCTAAAAGGGAGGGAGGGAAAGAGGGAGGGAGGGAGGGAGGGAGGGAGGGAGGGAGGGAGGGAGGGAGAGACAGACAGGCAGACAGACAGACAGACATACATACATACATATTCTTTGGAGTCTTTCCCCAACCCCAAATCCAACAAAACGTAGCATTTATTGACATGCAAAATGCATAATTCTATAACTGTGCCTTCTAAATCCTATTCCAAAGTTCATCTGTAAGCAAAGAAGAGCTGATTTTTTTTTCAAAATGCAAAGAAGCTATTCAATATATCATTAATGGTGTCTGTAAAACTCAAAATGAAAAAGTAGAAGAGCAGAGTAGTGAAACATTTGGGGGGAAAACTGTCATGAAATTATCTTCCAATGGATCTTCTTGGGGGAAAAAACTCTCTTTGCTTTCTTAAAATAAAATTTAGAAGCTTTTCCATCCCCAAGAAGATTCCCCCCCTCCCTCTCTCCCTCCCTCCCTCCCTCCCTCCCTCCCTCCTTCCTTCCTTCCTTCCTTCCTTCCTTCCTTCCTTCCTCTTCATGTTGCTGATAACTGTTAAAGCAATTGGAACCTGCAAATGAAATAAGGACCCACTATGGAAACAAGTGGTTTAACTTCACTTAATATTAGGAAAAATATCTTGGTGAATACTCTATGGTCATTTCTCATCTAGAACCTATTGCCTAGGAAAAGGAAGGACTCTTTTTTTGCTGATGGTTTTAACTCAGAAACTTTCAAGAGGGGATTGATTAAGGCACCCATATAATTGTTTTTGATATCATATTGATTTCTTACAAGTTAACATTGAGGTGAATAAGATAGGTCACAGACTAATTTGTTGTAAAAAATTGCTTTTTATTCTATTTCCATTTTATTTTATGAAGTTTTTAATGTTATCTAACCCATTTTTAAAGTTTTATTTCTTTAGTTGTTTATGACTGATAAAACAGTTTTTTAAAATTTTGGGTGGATACTTCTGCATTTTTATCTTGCTGATCATTGTAATTAAGGCTACACACCTTGCTCTGTTTGCTGTAGAGCAAGTGGTTCACTTGCCCTTTGCTATTTTGCAAAACAAGCCATACATGGAACAGATGAAAGTATCTCTGCCCAGCTGAAGCAATCATCTGGGCGCTTGTGCTCCTGCATGGTTTTAGCATTTCTAAAAGCTGCACAAATGCTGGAGATCGATGGAGATTCTCAATCATCCAGGTCATGGTGTTTTTTCAGTTCATGAACTGAAGAAGCTTCTAGGATGACAAGCAAAACCTTTTCAAAGGAAAAAAAATCCCAACAAAATCCAGCTGCCTTTTGGAAAAAGCACCTTTGGGGCAAACGCCAGACTTTTATGAGTCTCTAATAGGCATACATTCATAGCTAGTGTGGCGTTTTGCTAAAGGTAACAGAACATTTTTGACATTTGCAATTGTAAATATACAATTTACAATTTTGTGTTATACATTTGCAATTGCAAATACACAATTGCATTAAACTAATTCTTTATCAAGTTTGAGGAACATCTTCTAGAACAGGGGTAGTCAACCTTTTCATACCTACTACCCACTTTTGCATCTCTATTAGTAGTAAAATTTTCTAACTGCCCACCGGTTCCAGTAATGGTGGTTTATAAAGTAGGGAAGTCAATTAAATTTAAAAAAGGAAAGTGCTTCCATATTGGAGAAAATCCCTACTGCCCACCATGAAAGCTGGAATGCCCACTAGTGGGCGGTAGGGACTAGGTTGACTCCCACTGTTCTAGAACAATGCTCAGGAATTCATTTAGCTGGGGTTGAAGATAAAACCAAGCAAAGCCCTCACAAGTTATGTGTGCCCAACCATGGGCAGTTCCTTCCTGACCCAGAGTTCCTGCATGCTACATTTCATGCCATTCAGGTCCTCCATGTCTCGCAGACATTCTATCAGAGCACAGTGAACTGGAAGGCAAAGGAATGAACAGATGAGCATATTCCATCCAATAGCATATTTCTGTTCATATTATTTTAAACCCACTACGATTAGCCAAATCTTAATTTTATAGCTGATGTTAATGCTATAATGGTACAGCTGCTTTATTCTTTTATGTATAATTTGATTTTTTTCCAGTTTATGCTCATAGCATTTGTTCTTTAGGCATTGTGTTCTCTTGGCAATCCATGTGATTGAACTGTAAAGAAGTTACTATAACTAATGCAGTATGCATGTTTCTTAATTATATGATCAAAAGTTAATTCCATGGTTAATTATTGTAGTCTATAGAATGTATCTGTTGTAGTGCTGTCAGACTGAATCCAATCGTGTTCAACAGAAATCTATATAATTCTATTAAAATATTTCCTTCATCATTATGCTGAGCTAGCTATAAAGCGGAATTGCTTCTTGAGTTAGAATGCTAGTCCAGTGATTCAACCTGGAATACATATACCTCTAGTTTGGAAGCCATTAAGCAAAATTAGAAGCCATTAAGTTCTTTAAAAAATGCTGAGATACAATCCCAGTTATAGTATTATGACCACATTTTAAATGGATTGGTAAGGCCGACTTCACAAACAATGTAAGTAATAATTTACTAGAACATGAACTTATTATGGTTTGTTAGGAGATATTTGATATAATGCATCAGCCTAAACCCTTAGAATCCCATACATACAGAAACATTTCAGTTCTATCTCTGAAGAGCCATGGTGGTGCAGTGGTTAGAGTGCAGTACTGCAGGCTACTGCCTGCAATTTGGCAGATTGAATCTCACCAGGCTCAAGGTTGACTCAGCTTTCCATCCTTCTCAGGTGAGTAAAATGAGGACCCAAAATTGTTGGGGGCAATATGCTGTTTCTGTAAATGGCTTACAGAGGGTTGTAAAAGCACTGTGAAGTGGTATATAAGTCTAAGTGCTATTGCCATTGCTATCTCTAATCCACTTCACAAACACTTCACAATTTTCAAGAACACGCAGCCATAACAAGTTGAACAATATTGGATTTTGGAACCATAAGCATCCACTCATCAGACCCAATAAACAGATGAAATCTGTAGTTTAGTCCACTAAGCACTGACTAATCCAGCATATTGAATTTAGATTCCAATCCAGGACTTCTTTCACCAAGTCTTAATCAGATAAGATTTGATTGGCAGAGAAAATTTGGCTTAATCTGTTTATCTGTTTAAACTCCCCCTCCCCCCACATCAATAGCAAAACATATATGCCACCGTTGGGCAGTAGCAAAGATCTTTCCTGATTTTGACTAATTCTCAACTGGAATTGAAGGGCAGGTTTGGAAGAGTCAGTTGACATTTCCAAAGTTCCTGTATATATGTCCTTGAGGTTATTATAGGTTACCTTTTGACATATGTTTGTCTGCCTGTTTATATTATAGATACAGGTTCCAGTATCAGGAAGGAGATGTCACAATCTGGAACCTCTGAAATGTTTGGAAAAGGAATGAGGCAGCTGTCAACACTATTCTCTCCTGGAAAGATTTGTTTTCATTGCTTGTTGTCATTAGAACTCAGTATAATGTTATTTCTTCTCCTTCCATAACAATAAGCCCTAACGATTTACTCATAAGAATAATGATAAGTGCATTACCCACTTTGACAAACTGGTGATCACTGGAGGTGATGCTAAAGGTTGAACATTCAAGCATCAAAGCCAGACAGCAGTTTTTGCCTTCTTGTGATTGAGCCTTTCACTTGCAAATGAGATCGGAATGATAGATCAGAGCACTTATGGTTTGACTTAAGCAACAAGAATATGAAGGCAATTTGAATTTTGATGTACCGTATTTTTTGGGGTATAAGACGCACTGGAGTATAAGACGCACCCAGGTTTTGAAGAGGCAAATTTTTAAAAAAGTAGGTAGGTAGATAGAGGGATAGAGAGGGGGGGAAAGAGAGAGAAATACAGTAGGTAGGTAGGGAAAGAGAGAGAGTAGATAGGTAGATAGGTAGGTAGGTAGAGGGATATAGAGAGAAAAATAGAGAGAGAAATAGAGAGAGAGAGAAATACAGCAGATAGGTAGGGAGAAAGAGAGAATAGGTAGGTAGGTAGGTAGATGTTTCCAGGTGTATTTACCCATATGCTGGAGAAGGAAATCACTGACCACCTTTGGAACAAATCTTTGTTTCTGCAGGCACAGTACTTGACCAATGTAATTCTCATCAATCACTCTAACTAAGCAGCTTTCGGAAAGGGAACCCCCCCCCCTTTTTGCACTGTACAAACCTCCCCCAAACAGCCCGTTTTTCACGAAAATGGGCCTGTTTTTTTTCAAATAAAAGGCATGAATAGCCTGGGGGTGGGGCTTGCAGAGTGCTCCCGGGAGGGTAGGGGGCCCCCAAAACGAGGAAAAACGGCCCGTTTTTCTTCATGAAAATGGGCTGTTTTTTGGTCAAAATTAGCATGCATAGCCTTATGGAGGCTTATAGAGTGCTGCTGGGGGCTGGGGGGGGGGCAAAACACCCTGTTGTTTGCTCATTTCTGCCCTCCCCAGTCCCCAGGAGCTCTCTGGAAGCCTCCATAAGGGTATGCACATGGCCATTTTGGTGAAGGGGTGGGTTTTCACGCCTCTTCCGCAAGTGTCTGAAGACACACCTATTTCATCTAGCCGGCCTAGCGTAACCTCCATACTGACTATTAGATAGTTTTTAAACTTGGGATTTTAATTCGGTTTTTAGCGCAGGGCTTATTTATTAGAATAAGTATTTTAAATTTCATATATTTTATATATTTTGTATGTATTTTAACATCCCTGTGCGCCGCCCTGGGTCCTAACAAGGAGAAGGGTGGGGTATAAATTTAATAAAATAAAATAAAAAAAATTCAGGAGGCAAAAAATGCTGTATGCAATGTATAAGATGCACCCAGATTTTCAGCCTCTTTTTAGAGGAAAAAAGGTGTGTCTTATACTCTGAAAAATACAGTAGTCAGTGGGAATTTTCATAGGTTTATTTGTCTATTATGGAATTTCTATGCAGCTTTTCAGAAAGATTTGCCAGTCGATCTATAATCAAATCACAATTGGGAGCCCCATGCATGGGAGGGTAATTCTCTTTGAAGGTGGTAGAGGAATGAAGGCTGGTACACCCTAATTATATTTTTAATTGAATGTGGAAGAGATTTGATTCAGCACAAGTACATTTTCCTTGCAGGAAATGCTACCATTTCCTTGTAGAGGCTGATACAATGCAAAATATGTAGCTCAGAGATGTACAGACCCAAATATCTTCTCAGTCATAACAGAATAGAATAGAACAGAACAGACAGCCCCAACAGGCTTCAGGAAAGCCTCCAGAGGTTGGGGAGGGTGAAAAATAGCTCCAATGGGCCAACAGAATTTGGAAAATCCATTTTCAGCCTGTGGAGGGTCTCCGAGTGATGGGGAAGGCCATTTTGGCACTCCCCAGGCTTCAGAAAAGCCTCCGGAGCCTGGGGAGGAGTCATGCATGCATGCATGCATGGGGTGGTGGTGGTGTTGTACGCACATGCGCAGCTTGGTGGGGAGGATTGAATTGGTGCATGTGTGTGTGATAGTGCATGCAAGCACAATTTTGGCATGCTGTAAGAAAACATTTCGTCATCACTGTTCTATATGTATCTTCTATATTTATTTGTTTTATTTTTATTTTAGAAAATTTATATTGCCATTTACTTGTCCAAGCTTAAGGCAGCTTACATGAATATAAAAACATCATATAAAAATAATAAAAGAAAATAATAAAATAATAATAAATAATAAAAATAAAAAGTACCCTCCCACACACCTGCATCCTGGCAGCAACACATATGCTGTATGTACCCATTGCCATTTTCAGATAAGCAATTCATTTCCCTGAACCTTTTTGTGCAGTCAGTTTGACTTCTACTGCTGTTTTCACTGAAATTGTTGACATTTGTGCTTTTGATAGCTCTACTTTTGGAAGAGTTCCTTTTCTATTAGCTTCTCCTGTCAAGGAATCCTACATATTGTTGTTCTGAATGTACTTAAGGAGGAATCTTACTTCTCAGCTTCAATTTCCCTTAAAAGCTAGAACATCAGCCTTACTCAGAGATGCCTGCAGGGGAAATCAACACTACAGGCTCTACCACTTTCCATCTATCATAATGCAGCATGATTGTATGATGTTGCTTTTGTCGTTTTGCAAAAGTTTCAGATCCTGCAAACACTGTTGGTCACATTCATGAAATATTTCTACTACTTCCACTTCCTCAACTATGTTTCCTCTACTGGGTAATGACAAATCAAATCCTCTTATGTATTTACCCATTCTCTGAGGAAGAAATGTATCAGCAACACAGGAATTTCCTGGAAGAACCATACTTGGTAGATATTTTTTTCCCTGAATAAAAATGTTCAGATATCTAAACTCCCCCATCTCTGCTACTTTGTGCTTCTTTGAAAGATCTGCAATTTGCTATTGGAAGGCATAATCCTCATGTCTTACTTGACTGAGAGGGATTTTATTGCCATCCAATGCGCACGATGGTTGCTTTTGTGCACTGTTTTATGAACATAATTTGGATAGCAGTGGGGAATCAGGCGTGGATGAATGGAAACAATTGAATATTGCAACATACCGCCCTTGCTCCAATCCTGGGACTCATAGTTACATTCAAATTAAGAAAGAAGAAATTGTATAATGGAATAAAAGAGGGAAATAATAAAGAAACAAGATTGAATTGGTAATCTTTTCACATAAGAGTTTTGCCTGGATAATTGGTTTATTATCATAATATGATACGCAGAGGCACAGCAGGAGGCTGAAAATAACAATAGTGGAATTGCTACCGCTATTAATGGATTAGAGCTGGACATACTCATAGATTGAAATAATTAAACTTATGGCACTTGTATTTATTTCTTTTTCCCAAGTGGCTCTTCTGAAATCCAAATGAATGATAAAAATGGTGAAATTATTTTCAATCCTGGTCTAACCAGAAAGGTTTTTTTTTTATTATTCTAGTTTTCTTATAACAAATCCCCATATTGCCCATATTATACACCTTGTCCCTCAACGTTTGCATTTGACTCAGTCTGCAAGAATCAGGATTAAAATGCTGAATCAGAAAAATAATAATAAGTATATGCCACTTAAATTCAGAATTGCTTTCAAAGGAATTTTCTGAAATTTGGATGACATATTGCTAAAGATCAGTACTACAATAAGACCAGTATTACAAAGTATGAACCGTTTTCTTAAATGTTTACCAAAGCAATGGTGGCAGCAGAAAACAACAACCAGAAATTTCATTAAGGAAAATGGGGCGAGGACAAATTTATTGAAAGAAGAACAGGAGAGGCAACTGTTGTTTTCAAATCTCAATTTGTCAGGAAATAAGTTTAAACAGGCACAAACAATGGCATCCACCATTCTTTACTCCAGCCTTTCTCAACTTCAACCAATTCATGCTGGCTGGAGAATTCTGGGAATTCAGGTCTATTATTCTGGCTAGGAAATTCTGAGAGCTGAGAAACAATGTTTTATACCATAGTTCACACAGCATGCATTTTGTTTTTGATGTACAAATTAACATATTTTGAAAAAATAACATTAAAACCAACCAGAAAAGCACATGAAAGGGAAGCAACTTTGGAGAGTACTGGACATTTTTATTATCGAAGACAATGTAAAAAGTGGTGTGGAAAAGGAAGGCTCATAAAAGGCTGAAAATGTTGAAGTTTTTAGGTTGGACTGTCATGAGTTTAAAAATAGAGGTTTAGATATTTTGCTATTAAATAGATTTCAATTTTTATTTAGAGAAAGAAAATAAATATTTCATTACATTTTCTTTATGAATTTAGTTCACTTTATGCTTTCCAAATTTTGTACAACCAGAACAAACCTGAACACCAAAGTCCAGTTTTCAACTTTGTGATGTGGATGCTTGATATGTGTGCGTATGTGTGTGTGAAAAGAATAGATTCATCCTCTTTATATTATCAAAATACAAAATACTACTTGCCTACCTATTTGATAACATGAATACAAAATAAGTATATTAGGAGACATGAATGCAAAATGTTCTTGTACAATATTTTCCACTGACATACAAAATGATGTAGAACTAGACTGAAATGAGCTATAATGAGAAAAATATGAACCTATTCCAAAATTGCCCATGCTTATTAATAATAATAATAATAATATTTAATCTTGTATACCGCGTCCTCTCCCCAAGGGGACTCGGAGCGGTGCACAGGGAAATTAAAACATATAAAATATATACAAACAATAAATACAATAAATAAAAACAGATTAAATTGATCGTCCCTGCGCTAAAAAACCCCATTAAAACTACATTCCCTAAACACCCCAGAGGTAGAGACTAACCAAGGCCGGCCAAGCAGAAAAAGTGTGTTTTCAGTTTTTGACGGAAGGAGCGGAGGTCCGTAGTTGTTCTAATGTATTATATCCATTTTTGTACTAAGACATCAGGCAGGAAAAGTCTGCCGATACTGATTAAGGTAACATGAAGTTTATTAGCAAAAATGTTAATTTTAAAACAAAATAATTTTTCTCTTGCAATAACTGAGCAAAACACACATGTATTGGAAATACTGGCAACATTTAAAAATAATCTTCTCAGAGAACATGGAAAAGTACCATATGTTTTCCATCTGCATATGCACTTGCAAAAAAATATTTAAGAAATAGTATATCATTTAGTGATAGTTTAAAAAATGGATCTCATGGCTTATTTTTCTTCAAATGTTAAGGATCTGAGTGAAACATTGCTGGGAACATTTCTGTGCATGTAGCTCAGATTAATTGTGAGAGACATGCAGCTTTTTTCTTTACACCCAAATGATAATGGATTAAACTAGCACCCATATTTCTTCTTAGATCATGGCGGCATCATCTGCTCTTGTAATAAACTTTCAAAATTTTCTCCGAGAGTGACTAGGAGAGAGAGAAAGGAAAGAAAAAAAAAAGAAAGAGAGAAAAGGAATAAAAGAAAGAAAGATGGAAAGTCAGTCAGTCAGTCAATCTCGGATGCTTATCTCAGAGCTTGACCATTCCTTTCTACCTTACTAACATTTAGAGCCTCTCGGGTCAAGCCAAGTCAGTTTTGTACCTGCATGTATTGTTACTGCTATCAAGACTGATGCAACGCCTGTCTGCAAAAATCAACTACATGGGCATTCGGATCTTTGTAGTCAAAATATGGTAGCACTGTGGCATCAGAGAGGGAAGCAGAAAAGGCAAAAGGGTAGTTGTAGATGGAGGGCAAAGACAGTCCAGCATAATTCTGGATATCTGAATATATCCATATATATGAGATCTGTCTAAACAGAACAGCTTGTTTGTAGAAGTTGTGGGTGCTCCATCAATGAAAGTTTTCAAGAGCAGATTGGACAGCTATTTGGTTGGAATAGTGAGAGCCATTGTGATGCAGTGATTAGAATGCAGTACTGCAGGATAATTCTGCTGACTGCTGACTACCAGCAGTTCAATTTTCACTGGCTCAAGGTTGATTCAACTTTCTATCCATCTCTGGTCAGTAAAATGAAAACCCAGATTGTTGGGGACAATATGCTGACTCTGTAAATAGCTTAGAGAGGGTTATAAAGCACTGTGAAGTGGTATATAAGTCTAAGTGCTATTGCTATTGCTATTACTATTGCTATAGTATAGGGTCTCTTGCTTGAACAGAGGGTTGGACTAGAAGACCTCCATGGACCCTTCCCACTCTTATCCTGTTATTATTGAATATGTTTGTCAGAAAGAAAGGATTTCTAGAAGAGATTGTTTTGTAATGAACTAAGCAAGGAGTCAGCTTCATATCAATGATAGTTATGCTCCAAGCTATTTACATTTTTAAATGTAAACAGCAACTTCTGGGAAATAAGTAGCAAACCCTGTACGTCCTTTAATTTTCAAACAATATGCTTTAGTTATCAGAATCTGGCAGCCTGCCTTTCTGCTGTGTTTTTCTTTTAGATATTTTGAACTTATTGGCCTTAATTGTGTCAGATTACAATATTGAGTAGGCAACACCACTTTAAAGACACACTTGTGATTTTGTAGTTCTCTGGAGTTGTGATGCAACAATTGCATCAAAACAACTTGCAACCAAGGAAATGTGTCAAAAATGTATATGTTCAGTAAAGTTGAAAACAAAAAAAAATGCCTTTAGAGAAAGTTGTGTATAAAAGGTGCAGCTTTCTTCAGTTTCCAGAAATATTTGACAAAATACATTTGATTGTAATTCCGCAAATCTGAAACAGATACATAGGGGAAAAAAATAAGTGAATACACTGTCAAACATTTACACTGATTAATGCTGTTTGATAGCTTTTGTTCCCAATTTTAGATTTTGTTTTTACTGCCACTGACCCCTTTCCTTTTTCATCAAAGTCTTTGGTATTATCTGATGAAGGGACACCTGACTGATTGCGGAATCTCATATGATTTTGTTTATGAACACCAGTAATGTCATGATCTAAAAACGTATTTGTGACAACATTAGCAAAGCCATAGGACTACCCAAAGATAATCATATTTGACAATGGCATGAAATTATACATTTAGATGTCAAGGACATAAAAGAAAAGGAGTAAAAAAGAGCTTTGAAGTAACAGAAATATATTTGCAGCAACTGCTTAGAAAATTGCGGTCAGTGACATTCACAAAAAAGAATGCAAAATTATTCAATCAGTTTTGCCTCAGCTGTTTTGCCTCATTCTAACAGGAAGAGAAAGAATGACAAAAAGAAGTTTTTTTAATATCAATGCTTTTGGAGAGATAAGTAAGTAGAAGGGGAATGATCATAAACCACCTGAAAAGAAATGTTAAAGTGTAAATAGGACCAAAGATTCTTAAAGAATCTTGAAAGAAAACCATCTATATATAGAACTTTCCTGTATATTGTCTCATATGAAGAGTGTATTCATTTAACATTTGACAGTTAAAGATAAAATAGAAGAAAGGAAGAGGCCAAAGGAAAGGAATTATATATAGCTCAGATACAGTATAAAGTTAAATTACATTATACTAGCTGGATATCCATGCTTCGCGAGGAAACTATGTGATCGGACAATGCAGGAGAAATCTGGTTCACTCAGGTTCCATCCATTGGCTCAGTGGTGGTCAGTGATTGAAACACATAAGGGAATACTACCCCTGCCACCTTGAGTCCAGAAGCAGTTTCCTAGGTGGAAGGCATAGACATTTTGGTGAGGTACTGACATTTAGTACTGTTAGGAGCCCTAGACTGCTCTTGAGTGAAGGAGTGCAATGTCTGCCAGTTTGAACTGAGGTAACGTAATTTGAGGCAACTGGCAGTTGGAACAGAGTTCTTTTCAGGTGAGGAGGGGGAGTAGAATTCTGTAGCATCAGAGTGTGTTAATTACTGTATAAGAAATACTAATGAGCTGATGGTCATTTTGAAAAATCCTTTCTTAGTGAAGCCAAGAGGAACATACGTGCCAAATTTCAAGTTTGTAGGCTTTACGGTTCTGGAGATTTCACGACGAGTGAGTAATAATAATAATAATAATAATTTAATATTTGTAAACCGCTCCCTCTCCCCATAGGGACTCGGGGCGGTGCACAGGTAGAATAAAAACAATAAAAATATACAGACATTTCTTAAAAACAAATTAAACCTAACCTGCGCTAAAATTCCCCATTAAAACCAAACTATACTAAAAACTACTCAATAAAACCCCAGAGGCAGAGAGACTATCCCAGGCTGGCCAGACAGAAAAGATGAGTTTTTAATTTAAGACGGAAGGAGCGGAGGTCCGTGGTCGTCCTAATATCGGGGGGAAGGTCGTTCCAGAGGGCCGGGCCTGCCACAGAGAGAGCCCTTCCCCTGGGCATCGCCCGCTGACAAAGTCTAGTGGACGGCACCCGGAGAAGTCCCTCTCTGTGGGAGCGAATCGGCCGTGAGGATGTATGAGGCAGGATCCGATCCCGCAGGTAGCTAGGTCCCGAGCCATGGAGCTCTTTAAAGATGATAATTAACACCTTGAAGCGCACCCGGAAGACGACAGGTAGCCAGTGCAGCTCGCGCAAGAGCGGTGTTACATGGGTAGACCTGACGGTTCCCATAATTGCTCGCGCGGCTGCGTTCTGGACTAGCTGAAGTCTCCGGGTGCACCTCAAGGGAAGCCCCATGTAGAGAGAGTTACAATAGTCCAGTCGGGATGTCACGAGCGCATGAGTGACTGTGCGAAGGGCGTCCCGATCCAATAGGGGGCGCAATTGGTGAACCAGGCGAACCTGGTAAAACGCCCTCCTGGCCACGGCTGTCACCTGATCTTCCATGGACAGCCGGGCATCCAGGAGGACACCCAAATTGCGCGCCCCATCCACAGGGGCAAGATGTTCGCCCCCTATGGCCAGCGATGGAGTGAGCTGGTTGAATCGGGCAGCCGGAAACCACAGCCACTCGGTCTTGGTCGGGTTGAGCCTGAGTCCGTTACTTCCCATCGCTGGCGAGTAGTATTGGGCATATATATACACACACAATAAGTGAGATTACTTATTGAACTGAAATGAAAAGAGGGGAGGAAGGATAAAAAAGTATAAGAGGAAATCTGAATGAAGCCCTTTTTCCAGTATGTTTCTTAAATAAACAGGACAGTAGAAGAGATATGCACCAGTTTAAAAATGATGATTATGTACATATAGCTCAGATAAAGATCTGGCGGATGTGTTCACACAACATATGATTTGCATGATTAGTATTATTCTTGGTCAGATTTGTTTGTGTCTTACTATATATAACCCAAGAAAATTTGATGATTAATAACCAGGTTAAGTATTACATAAGTGGAACAATCAAGTGAGAAACTGTGTGAGAAAGTCCAAATGAAGGGAGAAAATACTGATTTTCTCTCTCCACGAGCATTGCAATGGTGCCCTTTATTTATATGATTTTTTAAATCCCATTTTATACTTAATTCAAGGTGGTGAACTACATAGTGTTTCTTCCTTCTCTCGTTTTCCTCCCAACAACCCCGTAAGTTGATATGTGATTTCACTTTACTCCAACTTGCTTACACTCTGTTTAATTTTTAAATGCATAGCATTTTTTCCTTTGATGACATTTGGTGACAGATAAGAAATATGTGTGTTTCTTTGGCAATTATTTCTAGGAAATGTTATTGAAAGATTTTATGTTTGTTCTAAATGGCCTTTAGATTTCCTGATTCCTGCCAAAGTTGAAGCATGCCCCTGCTCAGGATTTCCATATTACCGTTGTAATAGATCATTTGGATAAGTATGCCTAAAGATTTAGTGAAGGTCAAACTTTTATTTGCATTTAATACCGGTAGTTCCTCCTATTTTTTAAATAGTTACATTGGGAAGGAATTCAGGAATTCTTAACTGTTTGCTGAGTTAGTGAACCTTACTGAAAATGGCAGTTTTACTTCCAACTCAAATAATTACTTTTAATTTGTCATGACTGAAGTGGTCTATATAGCTTATATAAAGAAATAAACTAAGATTAAGTCATAATAATGAAACATACATAGTGGAGTACATCAAGGAAAACTTGGGCGTCCTCCTTGATACACGGCTGTCCATGGAAGATCAAGTGACAGCCGTGGCCAGGAGGGCGTTTTACCAGGTTCGCCTGGTCCACCAGTTGCGTCCCCTATTGGATCGGGGTGCCCTTTGCACAGTCACTCATGCCCTCGTGACATCCCGACTGGACTACTGCAACGCTCTCTACATGGGGCTCCCCTTGAGGTGCACCCGAAGGCTTCAGCTTGTCCAGAATGTAGCCGCGCGAGCAATTATGGGGACCTCTAGGTTTGCCCATGTAACACCGCTCCTGCGCGAGCTGCATTGGCTGCCTGTCATCTTTCGGGTGCGCTTCAAGGTGTTGGTTATCATCTTTAAAGCGCTCCATGGCACGGGACCTAGCTACCTGCGGGATCGCATCCTGCCTCATACATCCCTGCGACTGATTCGCTCCCACAGAGAGGGACTTCTCCGGGTGCCGTCCACTAGGCTATGCCAGTGGGCGACGCCCAAGGGAAGGGCCTTCTCTGTGGTGGGCCCGACCCTCTGGAATGACCTTCCCCCCGAAATTAGAACAACCACGGACCTTCGCTCCTTCCGACAGAAACTAAAAACACACTACTTCTGCTTGGCCGGCCTAGGGTAATTCAAATTGTTTAAATTGTTTTAGGGGTTTGTAGAGATAGTTTTAGTTTTATAGGGGTTTTAGCGCAGGGCCAGTTTAATTTGTTTTTAATCTTTGTACTCTGTCTTGTTTTAATTGTATTTTTAATTCCCTGTGCCCCGCCTCGAGTCCCTTCGGGGAGAGAGAGCGGGTTATAAATAATAATAATAATAATAATAATAATAATAATAATAATAATTATTATTATTATTATTATTATTATTATTATTATTATTATTATTATTATTATTATTATTATTATTATTATTATTATTATTATTATTATTATTATTATTATTATTATTATTATTATTATTATTATTATTATTAATTTGCTTTTCTGCCCCTTTTCTCTCTGCAGATTCTTATGAAATTCTTCAAATTTCTGAAAATATTTGCTTCACAAAACAAGCAAGACATGGGGAACCAGTTTTTGCTTTCAGTTCCAACTAAGAGGCATTATTATCCAATGTATACACTAGCTTTTTCATGAGAGCCACTCATCACTTAAACATTTAAAATCTATAGCTGTGGATATCCTATAAATCAATGAGTTAAAACAAAATAATGTTTTGGGATCCTTAGACAAAATTAATTCAATAAAACGTTATTTTGCAAGTTATAAGATGTTCCAGAAAGTTTACAGCGAAACTTGGGTACTGCCTTTCTGTCTTGGAAGTACAATATGCCAGAAGGGGAATGGACTTATGTCTGATTAAGACTTGTCTACAATTATGCATAGGTGTCAATGCATACCTGTGCTGTAAAGGGAGGTGGGTTGATAGGTAAGCACAAGTTGCAGATGGCTGCAGATGGGCCAATGTGCACACTCCCCCCAATTTCACTTACATGTTGTCTGCAGATGCACATCCTATATGCTGATTGGTTGAGCTGACTTCCTATTGGGAAGTTTTCTGTGCTGTATTTTATTGCCCTCTAACCAGAACATTCTTAGAAGCATAAATGCAATAGCTATATAATAGCTTCTGAACAACAGACACACATGTTTCCTGATGTGCAGTGACGCAGAAGTCTAATTCCTGCCTTACAGGTTTTGGGTTTATTTGATGGTGATACATTTTTCTCTCTTGAATTAAGATATCAGTAGAATTTACTCTTGGTTCTCACAGTCCAACTTTGCAAATGTAATTAACAGTTAGGTAATTGCCTACTCCTTCCTTCCTTCCCCTGTTTGAAAATTAACCACAGAGATGTGAGGTGCCTTATATTAAAAGCAACACTTTCTCTATTGAAAACATTTTCAAGCAGTAATGTTAGCTTAAATTGTACGTATAAATCTTTAAACGTAAAGACTTTAACTCAATTAAGAATGAAGAAAAGGCTAAAAATAGTGGCCAACATTCTCTTCTCCAGGTTGGTACTGGGTTTTCTGCCTGGCTGATAGAGCCTCCCTCCCTCCCTCCCTCCCTCCCTCCCTCCCTCCCTCCCTCCCTCCCTCGGTAAGGTTTTGTCCCTGGATGGTTGCCAATCTTTAGCACTCTTCCCTCAACCATTCCATGCTCTATTTCTGAACATCTTGTCCTGATCTTTCTTCAGATCTGCAGCTCTTGAACAACCTGATATAGCCCAATCCCCCTCAGATTCATTTACATTGTTCTTTACTAACACCCATACATTTCCCCCCACACTCAAGAGTGTTTAGATCAGGGATGTCAAACTTGGGAACTTTAAGACTTGTGGATTTCAACTCCCAGCATAGCTGGCTGGGGAATTCTGGGAGTTGAAGTCCACAAGTCTTAAAGTTCCCAAGTTTGGACATCCCTGGTCTAGATCAATTTGGGGTTGCCAATCACACCTCCTTCAAAATTCTTCTACCCAGAAAACTTTTTAAAAAATTCTCTGCCTCTTTTTTCAGCTTAACTGCAACAGTATTTCTGAAGTTTCATCTCTGAAATCGAGGAGATGTAATTCTATAGATTTTCAACTGTGGTTGACATAGGAAGGCCTAGAGGCCAGAGGAAGAAAAAAACAACCCAGGACTTTGGAATCACAATTTGGTTGTCTCTGAAATAAACTGAAATATATTTTAGAGTAGTTACAAATGCTGGTACAAAATGAAACAGATAAAACTAGAAAGATCATTCCCCTATTTTTAAAGATGCTCATTATCTAACAGACGCTCATATACCTTACACGAAGTACATAGATTCTTTCTTAGATGGAAAGCAGAAAGGAAAAAGAATGATTGCAGCTTTTATACCAGGAAAGCTGAAAATTATATTTAAATTATATGATTGGTAAAATGGTTACTAAAAATTGAAGGCAAGACTTTGTAATGGAGTCACCTTACACATTCACTCACAACTGAAGAAATGCTGAGTAATTCAGTGAAGTGAAATTGAAAGCTATACATCTGTCAGTGCACTGATGAATCGCAGATTGAATTCCATTCCTCATGTCTTGTCAACATAGGCAAATCCAAATGTTGAATTAGTCTGTTCCTGCTCATGTTTGTAGCAAGTACTTTTCCTCCAGGAGGCAAATCATCATCTGGGTTGTGGAAAATCCAGCTGTCAGGTTGTTTTAATGGGCTTATCATTTATTTTCCCAATTAGCAGTGATTCCATCATTCTGGTGTTAAATGGAAGGAAACTGACCTGCTGTTTTCCACTAAGCACCTTTCTGGAATGAAAGCTCCTTGCTCCTTCCCACTTGCTATTATTCACTAAACCAAGTTTCAGCCACATAGCTGCTGAAGAAAATCACAGGCCATATGACTTGTCTCCACTGAACAGCTAAATTACAGCAATAGATCATCTTATTTCCAGGATGAGAGATTCCTGCAGAAATATCCTGAAATGTCATTCTCAGTTCACATTTTGCCCCACTGTGGTATTATTTATTTATTTAAAGTATTTGTATAGCTGCTCATCTCATATAACCCTGGGAGGTTCACAATGGTAATAAAAAACAGAGGGCTTTCCCATTCGGTCGTGGGGAGGGGCAGGGGCGGCGGGAGACAGGATGTCCATCGTGGGTCGGGGGAACGTGGCTGCTGGTTACGAGTGGTAACTTGCCCCAACCCCCTGTGCTCTGCTCGTGGGCTAGGCAGTCAGGGACTACAGAGCCGGGGCCCCAGGCTGATGTTCTGCAACGCCAGGTCCATGGTGAACAAAGCCCCCCTCATTAATGACCTTGTGTCAGAGGGGGACCTGGACCTGGTGGGAATTACGGAGACCTGGTTGGGCCCCGAGGGGGGTTTACCCCTCGTCGAAATGTGCCCACCAGGCTCGGGCCCTAGGCATGGGGGGGGGTGGCGGTTATTGTTAAGGAAGGTCTCGATCCGAGGGAGACCACTGTGCCACAGACGACTGGCTGTGAGTCCCTCTATGTGAAGTGGGGCCTAGGGAGGCAGTTGGGCTTGCTGATTGTATACCTGGCTCCCCACTATGTAACAGCAGCCCTGCCTGAGCTGCTCGAGGTGATCGCCAAGATGGCGGTGGAGACCCCCAGACTGGTAGTCATGGGGGACTTCAACCTGCCATCTGTGGGCGAAACATCTGAGGCGGCTCGGGAGTTCATGGCTTCCATGATGGCCATGGACCTGACCCAAGTAGTTCAGGGCCCCACTCATGAGGGGGGACACACGCTGGATCTTATTTTTGTCTCTGGGCAGTGGAGAAGTGATCTTGGAATAGGGGATTTAGCCATCTTACCCTTGTCATGGACAGATCACTCCCTCCTTCGGATGGACTTTCCAACCGTCACACCCCACCGCGGGGAGGCGGAACTGGAGATATCTAGATGGTTCCGCCCCAGGCGCCTGATGGACCCTGAAAGGTTCCAGAGGGAGCTTGGGCCAATATCTGTGTCCTTGCCCCGCGACTCGACTAAGGACCTAGTGGCCACATGGTATAGTGCGGCCACAGGGGCCTTGGATCGAGTCGCGCCCTTGCGGCCTCTCACGCGGCATCGAATCACCCAGGCTCCCTGGTTTACCGAGGAGCTGCAAGAGATGAAATGCCACAAGAGATGCCTAGAGAGTAGGTGGAGATCCTCTCGGTCCGAAGCTGACCAAACACTATTGAGAGACCATATTAGGACTTACTTAGTGGCGATAAGAGTGGCTAAACATGAGTATTGTGCCACCCTTATCGCGTCCACGGATAACCGCCCTGCTGCCCTGTTTGGGGTGACCCACTCCCTCATTCATCAGAGGCCGCAGGAAGCCCCTTTGCAGGGTTGAGCAGAGGAATTTGGAGTTTATCTGCAGGATAAAATCACTCAGATTCGGAACGAGCTGCCCTCCACTGAAAGTTGTCCAGTCAGTGTGTCCGATGCTGGTCTTGAGACAACATCTTGGGAGGAGTTTGACTTTGTTACTACCGAGGATATGGACAGGCTGTTGAGGAGACTTAGGGCCACCACATGTTTATTGGACCCGTGTCCCTCCTGGCTTGTACTGGAATCCTGGAAGGTTACACGAGGCTGTCTGCAGGACATTGTGAACGTGTCTTTGAGTGAACGTGTCTTACCTACCGAAGGTTGCGAAGGTTGTATAGAGTGTGGTGGCTCAAAAGTTTCCTCGACACCTGGAGGAAGTTGATTATCTAGACCCGCGCCAGTCCAGCTTCCGGCCCGGTCACAGTACCGAGACGGCATCGGTCGCATTGGTGGATGATCTCTGGAGGGTACTGGATAGAGGTTGCTCCTCTATCCTAGTCCTATTAGACCTCTCAGCGGCTTTCGATACCATCGACCATGGTATCCTATTGCACCGACTGGGGGGGTTGGGGGTGAGAGGTACCGTTTTACGGTGGTTCTCATCCTACATCTCTGGCCGGTCGCAATGGGTGTTGGCAGGAGGGCAGAGGTTGGCCCCGAGGCCCCTCACATGTGGGGTTCCTCAGGGGTCGGTCCTCTCGCCACTTCTGTTCAACACCTACATGAAGCCGCTGGGCGAGATCATCTGTGGTTTTGGGGTGGAATACCATCTGTACACTGATGACACTCAGTTGTACATATCCACCCCAAACCACCCCAACGATGCCGTCGAGGTGCTGTCCCAGTGTCTGGAGGCCGTACGGATCTGGATGGGTAGTAACAAACTCAAGCTCAACCCGTCCAAGACCGAGTTGCTGTGGTTTCCGGCACCCCGGTTCAGCCAGGTAAGTCCAACACTGGCCATTGGGGGTGAACAACTGGCCCCTGTGGAGAGGGCGCACAACTTGGGTGTCCCCCTGGATTCCCGGCTGTCCATGGAGGACACCCAAGCACTACCGTGGACCTCACCCCACTCTTAAGAGATCCATAAAGGGGGCGTGCATAAGCGCACAAGCGTGCCTACCATCCCTGTCTTACTGTTCCCTTTTATCTGTATTTCCCTTTCTTGTTCATGTTTATGTTCTTACCTATACTTGTTTTTTTGTACATGTTTGACAAATAAATAAATTGAAATAAATAAATAAGTAAGCAAATAACTGTAGATCTTCTCAGAGCACCAGTCTCACAAGACACCAAGGCTTGAGGAAAAGCCAGTTTTTTCCAGGTTTTCCAAAGGCTATGAGAGTAGGCCTGCTGGATCTCAGGGGGAAAGGAGTTCAAAAGGGGGAAGCATGTTTCCAAAAAGGTATGATACTTAGGTTCATTTGAGGGATGGGATCTGGAGTGTGTACCCATGTCAGATCTAGTGCAGAGTGCATTGCAGTAATCCAGCCAGGAAGCAACCAAGGTTCGAATTACCATGAGCAAGCACTGGTTCAGGAATTGATGAAATTGGCATATTAGACAAATCTGTGCAAAGGCCCTGGCTACCTCTGACACTTGCTCTTTGAATAAGGGACCTGAGTTCAGGAAGATCTTCAAATAATACAACAGCTCTGTCAGGAGAGTAGAACCCTGGCAAGAGTCAAAGATGGTATCTCACCAGAGGTGGGCTTCTGTCGGTTCAGCCTGGATCAGGCAAACCAGTAGTGGAGACGGCGGGAGGCTCCACCCCTCCCCAGATGCTTCTGTGCATATGCAGAAGCTTCTGTGTATGTACAGAAGTGTTGTGCGCACATGCGAGTGAACCAGTAGTAAGAAAATTGAAACCCACCGCTGTATCTCATCCAAAATGGGGGAACCAGTAATCCAGAGCTTCTCTGTTTTGCCAGAGTTAAGTTGAAGTCAGTCACTCTCCCTCCAAACCTTTGCAGCCTCCAGGCATTGGGTCAGAACCAGGATGGGCCATGCCATTAAAGAAATGGACATCTTTTAGAGCAGGGGTCCCCAACCCCCGGTCTGTCGACCGGTGCTGGTCTGTGGCTTGATAGGAACTGGGCCGCAGGGTCAGAGAGGAGGAGGAAGGAGGAGGGGGCAGCCCCCTGGGCAGAGCGCACATCGGGGGTAGGAGAGCGCAGGCGCGGCCGCTCGCGCCGTTGGGGGCTGAGAGGGGCGAATAAGCCGACTCACCTCCCCACGAGCGCGCATGTGCCGCCTGTTCCCCCCCCGCTCCCCCTCTACGCCAGCCAAGCCATGCCCACTGGTCTGCGGAATTTTCTTTAAAATGAAGCCGGTCCCTGGTGCCAAAAAGGTTGGGGACCTCTGTTTTAGAGTCACTATATAGTGCTTCCATATATTGCATGTAACAGATAGATAATGTTACTGCAACCACCTTTATTTTAAACAGTAAGATTTAAATTGTTAGGATAAAAAAGTAGCTTAAATAAATATGATCTAGAGAAAGAAGAAGTTTCTCTAAGGCATTTTGTTAAACTTTGTGAAGCATTTTTATTTCTTCACACATTACAAAACTCCAATTTCCTACAGCTATAACATGGACAAAAACTTGATAAAACACCAGGGAGCAAAATTTATGTTTATGAATATGTATAGCACATTCATAAGCATAAATTTTCCAGAGGTGAAGGGGATAATTGCAAAATTATTGGACTTTTTAAAGAATTTTTCCTCATGGCTATTGTAACATTTATTTTTCTAATCCATGAACTCATTCTCATAACCTCTTGCAGGTATCTCTTTTTATAGAGTTGATTCATGCAGCTTTATATTTATGCACCATTACAAGTCCTCTGTCAGAAAAAGAGGGAAAATATAATAGCAGAGCAGCTGAGAGCAGTCTACATATGCTGGCGGTGATATGAAGGCAAAAATATTAAGGATGGGCCCTCTAAAACCAGTTTTGATGCCAGTCAGTGCTAACTCTTATTCAGGGATGTCCAAACTTGGGAACTTTAAGACTTGTGGACTTCAACTCCCAGAATTCCCCAGCCAGCTATGCTGGCTGGGGAATTCTGGGAGTTGAAGTCCACAAGTCTTAAGGTTCCCAAGTTTGGACATCCCTGCTCTTATTGGTTTATGCGAATAGATAGGATTTTTAGCACCAATCTACATGACTTTTCACTTGCTCAAATAGAATCAAAATAGGCCATTTTGAAACTCAGTCCCCTGATGTGCAGAGATCCCTTTGGACCTCTTTGTAGTGCCTTATTGTTTTTACCAGTCTGAACAATTTCATGTCATTGGCAAACTTGGCTATTCCATATGTGATAAGTTATAACAATGTTAAAAAGCACCAGTCTTAGAACAGAAACCTGGAAGACTCAAATAGTTACATCTCTCTACTGTGAGAAATATCAATTTATTATCATTCTTTGTTTCCTATTCCTCAGATAGTACCTTATACATACAAGAACCTGCCTTTCTGTTTCAAGCTGTTAGGCTTACTAGGAAGTCTTTGATGAGTGACTTCATCAAAGGCTTTCTGAAAATCTAAGTAGATGATGTCTATTGGCTTGCCTTATCCACAAGTTAAAACATTTAAAAAACTGTGATAAATTACTTAGACAGGACCTTCTTTTATATGTTGACTATCCTTGAGCAAAACGTGTGTCCCAAATGTTTGGTAATATTCTTCTGTCTTCCCTGGAATAGATGTTAAGCTGACAGGCATATAATCTCCTAGATCTTCCCTTAAACCCTTCTTTAAAAATTGGAATGACATTGGCCACCTTCCAGTTCTCAACTAGAGAGGCCAAGTACAGAAACTGGTTGCATATTTTAATTAGAAGGTCCACAATCTCAGCTTTAAACTTAATAACCTTTGCATGGATGCCATTGGGTCCTGGTGAATTGTTGATGTTCAATTTATCATAAAGGTTAGAACTTCTTATTTTGTCACCATTACAAGATACGTTCGTCCATTTTCCCCCCTGAATCTGAAGCTCAGTTTCAGGCATCAGTCCCAATTTTCCCCCTGTGATGATGGAGGCAAATAATGCATTCAGTTTCTTTACAATTTTCTTGTTTTCTTCTCTTAGAATACCTAAGTTCTTAGTGTAGCTGCTCACAAAAGAGTATGTCCTAATAAACTTGATTAATCCGGAAGACACTATCAGACACAAATCTAGATGTGTGTAGCTGTTCCCCCATATCCATCATTACCCTTCCAGCTGGTTATTTGATCTTCTAAAAGCAGAAGAAAGCTGCGTTTGTTCCAATGATTCCAGATAACTTTTACATAATGTAGTTGAAAATAAGTGTGAAATCAACTTACCTTCACTACCGGTCCGCAAATGTGAACATGTGCACATGCCTTCCACGTGTGCATACCTTCCATGCATGCACAGCGCATCAAAAGTAGGATGTGATGACATCTGAATGGGTGGATGGAGCCTCCCACCACCACTGCTACTGGTTCTCCCAAACCGGATAGAACCAGCTGAATAGCACCACTGGTTGAAAAGCCTAATTCAAATGGAAGATAAATTATGAAATTTCCTGAATCTGAATTCGATCTGGAGATCCATGTTATATATCCTTACCCCCAGACTTTGTTATCCCTTCACTACTAGCTACTGGAGTTCCCTTACACTTTACATCAATTGATTAAATGAAGAGGCCTAGGCAGTATTCACTGCAAGGCTTTCACTTCTCACCAGTTACACTCAGCAAGAAAATGATGAATTATTTATGGTTCAGAACAACTGGAGCACATCAATTTTCCTTACTCTGGTTTAGAAGTTAGATCCTGTACTCTGCTGCAATATACTTCAATTAAAATGAAGACCTGGACATGGATAATTCTAGATAGAAATGATTTCCAGAAATATTAGGCATCAAAAAATCTATTGTCATGAAATGTTGGAGATAATAAAAATATAGAGATTTTCAGGAATTGCTTTATGGAAGTTCTGTTTGCTAAGCAGGAGAGAATGAAAAACTGTATCCCACTTCTCTGAAGAATTGAAGGACAATAGATTCATTGTTTCCCTACAAATAATGAGAAATAAATATATTCCTTTATCCAATTGAAAGGCAAAATATATAATTTTAAAACATTTAAAGATAGACTCAGGAATCAGAAATGTAATTATGATGATAGTAATGATATGAAAATTATATGTTGCTCAAGTAAAACATTTTTCTTTTTATGAACCAGAGAAAGGGTCATCTCCTTCATTTTCCTCCTCAATTTGTCCATTTGGTATAACAATATGCCAGTCTGAACATCTGGCTGACTATGCAATGGAACATAATAAAAACTTGCTTTATGGAACCTCAGTAAAGCACTAGGAAGAATAAACTCCCATTTCCAAAGCCGTTTTCAGGTTAATAACACTGAAAGAAGCAGGACCACACATTTTCCTTAAACTTTATCCAACAAGTGCTCTGCTGGATCACTCCAATGGATAGAATCTGACACCTCCTAAATTCTAAAGGAGGTCCATTCATGCATTCACAATGTTCTGTTACTTTATTTACATTATACTAAAATACACACATACACTATATGCATCATATTAAAATACGATTTATTTAATCATTGTTTGCTGAAGAAAGAGATTAAGAGTAGATATTTCAGTTATGTGAAGCTCTTGCTTGAGTGCTGTGTTGGGTGCCTGGAGGGTGAAATGAACTCTTATGTGTATGGACATAAACTAGTATGAGCATAAGCTAAAGGTGTGGTACTTTCATTGACTGTTGTTTCAATTACTTTGAATCACTCAAGCTCACTCAGGCTGGGTGAATAGTTGCTGGGTATGTTTAGTCTAACAAAGAGAATGACTGGGATGATATGGTAGCAGTCTTCCAATATTTGAAAGATTGTCACAAACAAAAGGGGGAATACCTATTCTTCAAAATACCTGAAGGCAGAAAAAAACTAATGGATGGAAACCTATCAAGGAGAGCTCTAACTTAGAAACAAGGAACAATTTCCTGTTTGTGAGAACAATGAATCAGTGGAGTGGCTTGCCTTCAGGAGTTATGGGTGCTCCATACTGGAGGTTTCTAAAAAGAGATTGGCCAGGCATTGTTTTGAAATGGCATAGAGCAGTGATGGGGAACCTTTTTTCCCTCGGGTGCCAAAAGCACGCGCTTGCACAATATTGCACGCACTCGAGTGCCCACCCACATAATTTAATCCCCCCATGCCGTGCCCCTTATGCATGCATGCGTGACATCCTCCCTGGTGCCCCACGCATACACACACAACTTTCTTGGAGCCTGGGGAGGGAGAGCACCCCCCCTCCCAGAAGCCCTCCAGAGACCAGAAACAGCCCATTTTCCAACTTCCGGTGGGCCCGGTAAGTCCATTTTTCACTCTCTAGATACTTTCCTGAAGCCTCCAGAAGACAAAAACCTGCTGAAAATCAAGGCCAAAAATCAGCTGGCCAGCATGTACATGCATGTTGGAGCTGACAGGGCAACATCTTGCGTATCCTCAGAAATGGTTCTGCATGCCACCTGTGGCACGCGTGCCATAAGTTTGCCATCACGGGCATAGAGTGTCTTGCTTGGGCAGGAGATTAGGAACGCCAAGGTTTGTCCAGCTTTGTCATTCTTTGTTTTGTATTCTGACTTGATCTGTTGACAAAAATGCTAAATCCAGTCTAAACATCTGGCTTGGCTGTGTGACCAACAATAACAATCTGCCTACCCCTGGTCCTTGGGAAAGATTAAAGAGATGAAAATGCCAAATCCATTTTGGGAACTGCTGTATGACAACCTCATTATATCTTTTCAGCATATGTTTTCCGATCACATGCATTGCTCATGATTTTCAATGGTACACTCGTGTATTTTTTTTGAATAAGTGCAAAGGAACATTTTAATCCATGTGGTTGAATTAAAGTAATTGCTTCACTTTCTATAAAGGCATGAGTCATTGATAGTACCTTATGTACCAGTATTCATTCTCAAGAGAGAAAGAAATACTAGCTGGCTTGATTTGCAGAAGTAACCAGGACTGCCTTTCCAGCAAAAAGAATATCAAGGGACACCTCCCCTCTCAGCTCCAATGAAAACTGGACAAGTATAAAGGCCATTAAATGTTAAATGTACTGTACGTTAAGTCAAAAAATAGGCAACCAGAGGTGAAAGGGATGGGAACTTGGTGTATCCATGGACAACATGCAATTGCAGGTCTCAGTATAGCAGCTGTTACTGCAATTCATAATCATTGGTAGTCAGTTCTCTTCTAAAATCTGATTAAGCTGAAATTTTAGTGCCTGGTTTTCAGGAGCATACATCCCTCCTGCTATAACAGCCAGTTTTGCAGCAAAAACGCTCATATTTTTTCAAGAGATCCACATTAAGGCCTGCAGATTCTCCCCATTTCCCTTACCCGCATTTCACTTTAGTGACTTAGAGCAGACAAGCAGAGATCTGAGTCTTTCATGGAGGTAGAATTTGCATTCTGGATGCTTGTGAAGATGCATATGGAGTGCATCCAGAAAGAAGACAAGCCTACACCGGGAAGCAATTGAGAGATGGGTCAGTGAGTCAGAGGGTCAGTGAGGACTTCTCACAAGGGAAAGATAAGATATTATTTGAGTCATCTCTTGGTGATTTTATTCCTGGGACTTTTGGGAATTGAGTCCTGTGAGAGTTCCCAGATTGTAAAAGGCTGGAGTAAGTTTCTACTCAAATGGAAGTGTGAACTCACTTGCTGTCATATTCAAATTTTAGAGTCATCTCTGGAGAGATGGGTGGCATACAAGTTTAATAAATATGAGTAAATACATTTTAGAAATTTAATTTCAGAAATAGAGCTTATTTTGTAGTAAACATTTCATATCAGTAGAGCTAATAGCAATAGCAGTTAGACTTACATATCACTTTACAGTGCTTTACAGCCCTGTCTAAGTGGTTTACAGAGTCAGCCCATTGCCCCCAACAATTTGGGCCCTCGTTTTACCCATCTTGGAAGGATGGAAGGCTGAGTCAACCTTGAGCCTGGTGAGATTTGAACTCCCAAATTGCAGGCATTAGTCAGTCAGCAGAAGTAGCCTGCAGTACTGTACTCTAACCATTGTGTCACCATGGCTCATGTCAGATCTGGCTGTTTTTGAAGCCTCTTTCAAAAAAATATTTACCAAGTTTTGTTAAAAGAGGAAATAATAAGATTATGGAAATGTCACTAACTGGATTATTTTCCCCCTTTGGAATTCAATTTATCTCTCAGATTCTTAAGACAGAGATACTTTCAGAGTTTCTTACATATGATCCCAGTGTGAATAGCTGAGAAGGCTGATCTCCTCAGTGATAGAGGAATGTCAGACTGGTTAGAATTTAATTTCTCTATAGTTCTAGACACCATTATATCTGGCATTTGGATAACAGACCACCAAGGAATTCTAGGGTTATCAGCTAGAAACTTCTCAAAAGCAACCTACTGATGCTAAAACAACTGCATAGTCATGCACTATTTTGTATCTTTTCTAGCTCTAATTTTTGAGTTGCAGTGATATATGTATGTATCAGGATAAAGTAATATTCTGGTATTAGAGAGATAATTTGAATACAGAGCTCTGTCTTAATCCGATGAACTGATATGGTTATTGTTGTTTGATCATGAAGGCTAGACTGAAACATTGAGACATAGGTGGTCCCCCAGACTGCCTGGCCCTACTCATGACCAGTGTCTTCAACTGCACACTGGGAGCTAACTGGCAGCCAATGCTGCATGCAGAGCTGTGATGCTGCATTGGTATACCAAGGCTTTCCCCTCACTGTTCACACTGCTGTATTCTGGAACAGCTGCAGCTTCCTAGTGGTTTACAAAGGCAGTCCCATGTAGAGTGCATTGCAATAGTCCACATGCAAGGTGATTAGAGAATATGTGCATCTGGAGGGCTTTCTGGTCCAGAAATAGTTGCAGTTGGCATATCAGATGAATCTGTGCAAAACCTTTTCTAGCCAGGCTGCCGCCTGTTTTTTAAGCATGGAGCGCAAGTCCTGAAAAGCACACCAGATCTGAATGAGGAAGTGTTACTGTATCCAGGACTAAGGATGGAAAATTTATGGGACTGGGTGCCCAAACAACTGGGTGTCCTCTCAACCTTGCAGGTGTTGAGTCTGAGTTTATTTCTTCCAATCCAAACCTTCCCAGATTCAAGGTACTGGAGAAGACACTGTCATTTATGACCCTGGCTCTGAATTGATAAATGACCTCATCCTGTGGTCCCATGTAGATAAGAACATCAGGACCTGAGATCCTCCACATGTTTGGGGCTTTGGCTCAATCCTACCTCCCACAGCCAACATTGAATGGAATTGCCTATAAAGAAAGATGAATCGCTATAAAATGATGACCTCCCCAATTCTAGAATACCATTGTAAATAATATTGAATTGAGACATCCAAGATAATCAATATATCCATCCAAATTTCCTGATTATATTCCTTTTGAGTTCTACTATTTGCCATTTTATAATCAGGCTTCCAGTTTAGAGAGATTTTATTTTTGCAGAACTTTGCTCTTTTTTTCTTTTAAATGCTTGAAAAACTGATTAAATCCCAGTTTTATAATATGGATATTGGAAGGACTCCACATTTTAAATCCTTCTTCCTTCTGTGAATTTATTTCTGTCATCTTCTCACTATTCTTTATTGAGTTATTAATCAATACAGAGGTGGTATCTCTTATTCCATGTCTGCTAAGTTTGCTCAAAGATTTCTAAAAGATTGTTGTGATAGAACTTACCTATGCAAAAACTTGTTGATTCTTCTCCTGCCAAATATGCCTTGTTATACAACTGCAAATTGTATCTATAATAATGCCTCTAGACAATTGAGACTGAACAACTGTTCAACTAATCCCTCCAGGGTTCCATTTTAAAAACTGTCCTTATTTTGATAACTTTTCAGCTCTCATACTGTCACCTACCAAATGGTCATGATTTTGGATAATTAAAAAAAGAAAAGCAACATTTTCACATTTCAGTTCTTTAAAAAGTCTAGCACTGATTTGGTTGTTTTCAGGTACTTAACAGAGATTATAATTTAACTTCTTCTGATCATAATTTGCTAGAGATCCTTATACTTCTGAAAAGATCCAATTTGGTTTGGATAACTACCCTGCATCTTCATTAGTGAAGAAAACACGAAGAACTTATTCAAATTTTTTGCCGTTTCCCACCCAAGTTGTTTTAGATCTCCCCCCTAGCTGTTTCTTTTTAATCTGGTCCTAATGTTATTAGCGTAATACATTCTGCATTCCTTCATGCATCTTTGCATTTCTGATTGCACATTTATGCTCTTCTTCTTCTTTCTCTGGTGACTCTTCCAATTATTGAGGTCCACTTTTTCTTTGTGAACTTCCTTGACTGCTTATTAAACATACTGGTGATACTTTTGACTTTGTTGCCTTTTAATTTATCAGCTCTTAATATTCCTTTGAAGCTTCAATTATAAATGTTATGAAATTCTGGAAATATTTAATCCGGTTGATCTTCTCCTTAAGTTTCTTTTATTTTTTTAAACCAGTCCTCTCATTTCTGTCCCTTATTTCTGTAAAATTTCTTCTTTTGAAATGAAAGACATTTCCAGTTTTATCAGTTATGTTATGTGGCTTGCATTGTTTTTTAAGACATGACAATGTCTATTTAAATAGAAATTGAATTACTTTATTAAATCATATTTTAATAAATATTTCCAAATGTATTTGTATATAAATAACAAGATTCTTCCTTCATTTGTTGAGTCTTTTCTGCATCAAAAATTGAATCAAGAAATGCAAGTAATTTGGAAATCTGAAGGGTGATTACATCTTTACCCCTAAATATACATAAAATAATGTCTTAATTCTCCTATTCCTTCTTTCCTTCTTTTCCAGTTACAACTATTAGATTGCAAGTTGTTCTGGCAGCGTCTAGTGTGTTATTTGTGGCTCTGTAGTTAGTAAGCTATTGCATTTTTAATAAATAATAATAAATTTTGGCTTTATGCAACGAATAAATTGTGCTGTATTTCAAGCCGTCTTTGCACTGAAATTCTTTAAGAGGCATTTTTATTTGGCTCAGAGGGATGTTTATACTTGTTTTTAATAGGTATCTCCCCAAGAGTTCCTGTCAGGAAATCTAATAAACAAGTAATAAAGGCCCTATTCACAAGCAACTGTAAGTTTTGCTGCAGTGCCATTAATATTGTGAGATGTGAATGGGGAAAAGATCTTTTAGTGCTTAAGAACTGAGATCTCTGTCAGTTGTGAAGGAAATAAAGAGAAGTCCTATTTTCAGATGATCAAATTTCAGTCACTTTGAAACTGATTTTGGAGATAGAAACAGTCTTGCTTACAACACGCGGGACTCTCTTTTGCCACCCATGGACAGGGTTATAACTGGAATTTAATGTTCAGGATAGCACACCCCTTTTTTCTAGGTATGATCTCCCATTTCATGTATTTTTCTTACTGTGGGTTATTTACCAGACCACCTCCCTCCCTCCCTCTCTCTCTCTCTCTCTCTCTCTCTCTCTCTCTCTCTCTCTCTCTCTCTCTCTCTCTCTCTCTCTCCCTCCCCCTCCCCCTCCCCCTCCCCCTCCCCCTCCCCTTCCCCCTCCCTCCCTCATTATATCTACTAATCCCATCAGATCTGGCAAGAGTGTTAACTTATGAGTCCCATTTACAAAAGAGAGCCTTTTCTGCCATGACAACTGCCATGTGGAAAATCGTCCTCCTGGACATCCCAGCCTTTAGGAAGGGCCCTGAAAATATGAATCTGCTTGGGGGTCTGGCAATAGAGAGGAATACTTAAAAGACTGTCTTTTAAGCTAATATGGGGTTTTTAACTTAACAGAATAACAAAATTGGAAGGGACCAATGGTGGGTTGCCAATTTTTTTACCAGTGGTTTGGGTGTGCTCGCATTCATGCACGATGCTTCTGTGCATGCACAGAAGCATCTGGGTGGGTGAGCAGAGCCTCCTGCCACTGCTACTACCGGCTCACCCAATCCAGGCTGAACCAGGAGCAACCCACCTCTGAGTCCTACTCCTGCTCAAGCAGTAAACCTTATAACATTTCAGGCAAATGATTGTCCAATCTATTCTTCTTAAAAACCAGTATATTGGGTTATTTTTACTTGTTGTGAGCCACCCAGGGCTGTTTAGACAAGATGTGCAGCAAACAAATTGAAGTAACAATGCAAACTTCACAATTGTTAACAAGAAAGACAAAAAAGTTTAGATACTAGATGTGGCAGCTCCTGGAGAAAGCAGACCTCAAGAGAAAAATCACAAAATACAAAGATCTGCAATAGAAGTGTAACAGCTATGACAAAAGAAATCAGAGATAGTACCAATGATAATAGACACTTTGGGTGAATCCCAAAACAACTGAAGGGCCACATGAACATCATCAGCACTGACAAACTCACTGTCAATTGCAAAATGTAGCTTTATTTGGAACAGCTTACATTCTGTCACAATACCTTTAATGCCATCAAACAACATCTACCTATCTCAGCTCCTAGGGAAGGACTCGATAGGTTGATAAAAAGGTGAAATCGAGTCTAAACTGGCTGACTGCACAATCAACCATATAATAATAATCTGGCAGCAATAGCAACAGAAGTGGCTCTTATATACCACTTCACAGTGCTTTTACAGCCCTCTCTAAGTGGTTCACAGAGTCCGCCTATTGCCTCCAACAATCAGGACCCTCATTTTGCCGACCTCAGAAGGATAGAAGGCTGAGTCAACCTTGAGCCGGTGAGAATCGAACTGCCGAATTGCTGGCAGTTGGTAGTCAGCAGAATTAGCCTGCAGCACTGCATTCTAGCCACTGTGCCACCAAGCCAGCAAGACAATTAAAATTATTACATGTCTTATGTCAGCCTGAAATATACAACTCTGCAACTTTGTACTTTATTCAAGGCATATTTGTTCCACTTTCTTATTCTAAGTAGTTTATTTGAAAAACTTGAAAAAAATCATAAAAAGAAATTATAAATACCGCCCTCCTTCCTTTCTAAAATTTAAAAGTGGGCAGAAAGGAAAAAAAACACAAAACCTCCCATCAAACCGATCATCCACACACAGTAAGGGTTGGGTCCTTTACATCTTCCACACTGAAGCTCAGCACAGGCTCCCCTCAGGGCTGTGTGCTCACCCCCAACCTCTACTCACTGTATACATATGACTGCATATCCTCTGATCCATCCAACATCATAATAAAGTTTGCAGATGACACAACTGTGGTGGGTCTCATAACTGGAGGAGACGAATCAGCATACAGGGAAGAAGTTCAGAAGGTATTCGCATGGTGCTCAAGAAACAACTTACATCTAAATACTAGCAAGACAAAGGAGATGGTGCTAGATTTCCGGAAGCACAGAGAGGAACCTGCCCCACTGTATATTGAGGTGGGCTGTGTGGAGAGGGTTTCCTCTTTAAAATTTTTAGGAGTGCTTATTAGCCAAGATCTCACCTGGAAAAAGAACACGTCTCTGGTGATTTTGTTATTGTTTTTCTTTTAACCAAATTGACTTGACTTTTATTCATGTTTTTAATAACTTTGGCTGTACTAAAATAATGTGAACTTAGAAAAAGACACAAAATCCAAATGTACATGGTATTGAGCAGGGGTGGAAAATATAAGCATCGGTTCTCTGTCTGGTTGCTGGGTGGGCCTGGCCATTGTGGGCTTTCCTTGAGCCTCTGGGAGGGCGAAAACGGCCTCCCCAGGCTCCAGAAGTATTATATTACCTCTGAAGTAATACCCCTGATATTGAGTTTATGAGATGTAGAATTAAGTGCAAAGTTATTCTGGATGCAGATTGACCAGGTCCTTATGTACATACTGACTGCATTTCTCCTGTAGTTGTTTTGATTGATTTCAGAAAAATGTATTGTCTGGGATACCTTAGTCTAATATCGCCGTATTTAAGTTTTTAAAAATGATGTATGTTAAATGCATGTATTACCTGTTACCCCAGTATGATGTTATGTATTATGTGTTGGTTATTGTCTAATATGCATATGCTCAGAGATCACTGATTGTAAGAACATATTTTTCATTGAACATAAGATCAGACACATCATTTTTGTTTTGTTCTCGCTGTATTTTGCTGCCAGAATTTCTGCTTGATCCATTAATCTACTATCTGCTTTGCTCATATAACCTCACCACTCCTAAGCTAAACCTTTGCCAAATGAAACATTTGCTTCGCATTTCTCTATTGATATATTTGTGCCTGTTAGCTTTTCTCCATGGATGAAGGCCCATCTTTATAGGAAGACAGATGGTGTGGTGTCTTTCTTGCAAAAATTGTGCCAAACAATTGGAAAACCTTAGAAATATAAACAATAAAGGAAGGATAAGCTTCATTTAATGGATGAGGAAAGAACTTTACTATGATCTAGTTTTAGAATGAATGAATGGGTTTATAGCCACTGTGCTTGAAATACACCAAAAGCAACAGTGGGCTAAACAATGTTGGTTTCTTTGCGAAGTTCATCCTTTGGGCAGCTGGGTTATAGCTAATGTTCCACTCTATTTGGATTTGCTATACACTTAGGGAGAAGATATGGCTAGAGAAAAAAAAAATCTATACAAAATGTAGAGGACTCATGGTCAATGAAACATGTAGAGGAAGTAAAAATTACATACAAAGCATAGAGGAAGTACAAAACAGTATGTTTGATCATATCTAATTAGTACAATACTGGCATAGTAATCTATGACCTTTGTTGTCTGTGTTCTGTTTCTGCATTCTTCAAAGTATATCATGACAAGATAAAGAAGTTAAAAATTAAGTGCCATTCAGCAGGTAACATTTGATCCAGCAGCCCAGGAGGTCAACAACAAGCTGAGATGATGTGGGAAGGAACATCTGATGGACACAATTGACAGAGGAAAGTTTTCTTTGAAAGACCCTTAATGAATGCATGCAGTTGTCATCTATGGAGCCCTCCTGTCATCTTCCCCAAATCCTGAACATTCCCTGAACCTAGGTGTAGCAGGCACGTGAATACCTCCGTGAACATGAAAGTATATGAGGATTTGTGACAGTTAAGCCATTTTAAATAATTAAAATGTGTATAAACAGAGGCATAGAATCAAAATCACTTGAAGTATTAGTACCACTTGATAAAGCCTTGTTAAGGCCACACCTGGAATACTGCATCCAGTTTTGGTCACCATATTACAAAAAGGATGTTGAGACTTTGGAAAAAGTGCAAAGAAGAGCAACTACTGTAAGACAATTAAAGGCCTGGAGAATAAAACATATGAAGAACGATTGCAGGATTTGGGTATGGCTTGTCTAGAGAAAAGAAAGGCATGGGGGGAGGGCGTCATGATAGCAGTATTCAAGTGTTTGAGAGGCTATGACAGAGGAGGGGCTCAATTTATTTATCAAAGCACCAGAGGGCAGGACAAGAAACAATGAGTGGAAACTAGTGAAGGAGAGAAGCAACCTGGAATTAAGGAGAAACTTCCTAATGGTGGGAACAATTAACAGTGGAACAGCTTGCCTTCAGAAGTTGTAGATGCTTCATCACTGGAGGTTTTAAGAATAGACTGGACAGACACTTGTCTGAAATGGTGTAGGGTCTCCTGCTTGAGACCAGCTCTATTCTGATAAAAAAAGAAGAAGTTTATGTTTTCTTGAAATTTCATTATTGCATAAAATCCTGAACTTCTGCATCTCTCTTGAAAGCCTGTACCATAATTATAAATGCAGGATTTGTAATACTTTCTTTACTCTACTTCCTTTCTTCTCTTGCTTCTCCAGTCAGGACTCATAACTGAAAAGACGTTTCAGTGATACTACACTGAAAGTATGGAAAATACTACATACTACAAGGTATGGAAAAAAATCTAGGAGCTGATCATCTTCATTCCCTTTAATGAAATTTGGGCTTCTTCTGCAAAAAAAATGTGCTACTTTCCAAAATTCCATATTACTCATTCTGTAACACCCCTATCAATATCTTTTGGATTGCAAGCTTGCAGGGCATTACACAGTGCTTCAAAAGGCAGATCACTTTCACTGTCATGGCCAGTTTGCACATCTGGCAGTGAAAGCTGTTTTCAAGGAAATCGTATCTATCATTTAGATATTCCTTGGTACTTTCACTGAAAATTATGAAATCACCTTCACATAACCTTGCAACATCTGATGTTACTTGAGTTTGATATGTGCTGGAAATCTTAAAAAGTGGTCTCTAAATTTTCTTTCCTTTTTTCAAGTTCATATCCTGAAATAATATGATGTGAATGACTTAGCTTCCAATCCTCCAATATAGTCTGCAAACAATCTTGTGACATGACTGATAAAACGGGGATAAAGTTCTCAAGATGACTTGTCTTTTTCTAATCATTAAATAATTTCATAGTGTTCCAGAGCATTTAGGTTCACCAAATTCTTCAAGAAAACTTGTCAAGGAGCGACAACATTTTAACAGGCAGTTAATAGCTGAAAGCAGAGAAAATCATTTTGTCACAATATGTTGTAACACATTGCAATGATCTATGTCAATGAAATCACAGAAGTCCTTCATCTGTTTTCCTGGCAGAAATGCTGAATGGGCATACACTTACGAGAATAGCATTTTCTGCATCAATTTCAAGGTTTCCTTCAGGGCCTTGTTGGCATTATGTAAAACATGAACTAGATCAGTGTGTCAAACTTGGCAACTTTAAGGTATATGGCCTTTTCCAGTCTCCCAAAGTGCTCTAGCCAGGATGGCTGCCTAGGAAATTCTGGGAGTTAATGTTCAGAATGATCTTAAAAGTATCAAGTTGGAGATACACTGAGCTAGACATTTTGCAGCCACCAGTTTTAGAGGTAGAGGTATATTTTACCTTGGGAACATTGTCTATTACGTAAGGTGAACATTTATTCAATTTCAAACTGAAAAGTTCAGACAAAGTTTTCTTGAGGGTACAACTATAAAAATCTAAATGCATATACTGTAGTGCTTCTCTTTTGTGTAATTATTAGCGACATTGGTTGCAGGGGTGGGTTGCTGCCGGCATTAATGCCAGTTTACAACCCCCTGTGCATACATGTGCAATTTAATGTAAATTGTTCTGCGTGCAGTCACTAAAATGGCGGCACCAAGAGGTAGAGAGGGAAGTGGTTCAGGGTGTGGCAGGCCTGAGTCGCTACCGATTCTGCAACCCTAGGGCTGAATTCCACTACTGGTTTGACTGAACCAGGCCGAATTGGCAGAAACTCACTTCTGATTGGTTGCCAAGGAAAGAAGAAAAAAACCATGGGATTTGTTGCAATCCCAATGCTCTTGGACAAAATATGGTATATGAACTCCCCTGTACACCACATAAGATGTATGAAGGTCATTCTTTTGGTCATTCAGAATTAAATGAAGTCTTTTGGTTTGGAATTTTGGATAAGCTCACTAACCAGTGCCATGTCTAACAAACAACAACAACAACCCAACCCCAAGATTCCTTCGGCTTCTAGGCAAAATGACATGAGATCAATCTAAATAAGCTGCACATTCTTCTGCGATGGACACTTTCTCAGATTCTTCCCTCCACTGATATAGTCCTTTCTTATACATATACAACTTTCTCAGTTTGTTTTCTCTCCATTCCTTTTTATCATGCACACACATATATAGAATTCTGGGATAGGTCATGGCAACACTATCTGCCATAACAGTAGACTTAAAATTTGCACTGGTAGCCACCAAGCAAAAGGGCTTGGGATATTGCCTCAGGGCTCAGACGTTTGTTTTGCTTTGTCCATTTCCTTTCCACCCAGAACGTTCTTCTTCACCACCAAATACCCTTCATGTACCCAAGTCAGTTTCATTCTTATAAGTGCTCTCACTGCCTCCAGGTTCTGTCCCACAAGATAGCAGGAAATGAAACAGAAGTAAAGCAGAGATCAAAGCAGACAAAAGGAAAGTCTATCAGAAGGTAAAGCTGAACAAAGAATATAATGGTCAGTTACGATTCTCTTCCAGTGTTGTTTTCCTATATTTCAAAGCTTAAACAAATAGACAAAAACAGTCTTCACATTTGTTATTCCTATTTATTTCAACTAGGAGGTCACATGACCCACTTGGCATTTTGTAGAGTTGGTGTTCTGTTCTCCTGATGTTCATGGATTTAACATTAAGGTCTCCAGAATTTCAGGTTGATGGGCAGGTGAATTTCATTCATGAACAAAGGGAAGAGGGTGGAGAGGTTCCTCAGCTTGAAGAGAGACATAACCAAGGTGAATAAAATCATATAAAGCTTAGATAATGTGCTTTTCTCCCATTCTCACAGGATTGGAATTCAAGATCATTCATAGAACAAAATGCAGGGAGATTCAGTCCAACGGAACACCATCCTATTTTATATAAGACTAGCTATATCCAGCCACGCGTTGCTGTGGCCCAGTCTGGTTAAATGGCCAACCAATCTGTGTGTAGATCTACACCTGCACACATACACACAACCATCATATAAGGCTCAACCTACCTACCTACTGTATTTCTCCCTCTCTATCTATCCCTCTACCTACCTACTGTATTTCTTTCTTTCTCCCTCTACCTACCTAGCTACCTACCTACTATATTTCCCCCTCTTTCTCTATTCCTCTACCTACCTACCTACTGTATTTCTCGCTATCTATCTATACACCTACCTACCTACCTACCTACGTACCTACCTACCTATGGTATTTCGCCCTCTCTGTCTATCCCTCTATTTACCTACTTATTGTATTTCTTGCTTTCTCCACCTACCTACCTACCTACCTACCTACCTACCTACCTACCTACCTACCTACCTACCTACCTACTGTATTTCTCCCTCTCTATCTATCCCCCTATCTACCTACCTGCCTACCTATTGTATTTCTCCCTCTTTCTCTATTCCTCTACCTACCGTATTTCTCGCTATCTATCTATACACCTACCTACCTACCTACCTACCTACCTACCTACCTACCTACCTACCTACCGTATTTCTCCCTCTCTGTCTATCCCTCTACTTACCTACCTATTGTATTTCTTGCTTTCTCCCTCTACCTACCTACCTACCTACCTACCTACCTACCTTCCTTCCTTCCTTCCTTCCTTCCTTCCTCCCTTCCTTCCTTCCTTCCTTCCTTCCTTCCTTCCTCTTCCTTCCTTCCTTCCTTCCTTCCTCCCTTCCTTCCTTCCTTCCTTCCTTCCTTCCTTCCTTCCTTCTTTTCTGTGTGTGTGTCTGTCACTCTCTGATTCCCCCCTCCCTCCCTGTCTCTCTCTGTGTCTGTGCCTCTCTCTGTCTGTCTGTCGTCGTGCCCGCCCGCTCGCCCGTCCCCCACGGAGCCTCTTCATCCCGGGGCCGCTGTGCTCACTCACCTTAGCCTGCCCTCCCCGCCACCCGGCCGCCTGCAGCTGAGAAGTGTGTGTGTGTGTGTGGGAACAGGGAAAGTTTTGCCGCGAGTGGCGGGGGGTGGGGTGGGGGTTTGCGCAGCTTAGCGCGCTCTTGTTCCGCTGCCCCTAGCCGGCAGGCTTTAAAGGCCGAGTGCTGTCCACTCCAGCTGGCCTCCTCTCGCGACGCCCCCGACCTCGCCAGGCCCTGGCTCCTCCATGCGGCTAGTTCCCGCCGCTCGCTGCCGTCACAGCCCCCAACCTCGCCGGTAAGCCATGCGCTCGTCCCATGGAGGCCCTGGATTGCCTGGCGAGGTCGGGGGCGTCGCGAGAGGAGGCAGGCTGGAGTGGACATGGTTCGAGGCATTGCGCCGGGCGCCGAACGCCGCAGTGTCAGCATTCGGCGCCCGGCACAGCGCCCCGGAGCGTGTCCACTCCAGCCGGCCTCCTCTCGCGACGCCCCCGACCTCACCAGGCCCTGGCTCCTCCATGCGGCTCGTTCCCGCCGCTCGCTGCCGTCACAGCCCCCGTCCTCGCCGCTCCATGCCGCTCACCCCCGCCGCCGCCGCTCCAACCCGATGGCTTCGCACACCGCGCGCGAAGCCCCCCCTCCCCGGCAGCTTCAAAACTGAAGGGCCCAGGCTGGGCCTTGAAACTTGCCCTGTTGGCGTGGCTGGGGGGGTGGGGGCGCGGGGGCCTTCATGCAACTAGAGCGCCTTCCGCCCCCCCTCAGCCGCGCCAACAATGGAAGACCTTCAAGGCCCGGCCCCCGCTCTTTACTTTTGAAGCACGCCTTTTGCACGCGGCTAGTGGCGGCGGGAGAGGCGCCCACCACCGCTAGTCGGGTGCGAAGCCTGCTTTTGGCTTCCACAAGGAAGGAGGCTTCGAAGCTAGCCTCCTGCTCCCCCCCCTAAGCAAAGTTGCTTACCTGGGGAAGGGGAGCAGCTTGCTGGAAGTCAGATGCTCAAAGAAAGGAGGGCCGCGCGATTAGGAACAGACTCGCGCAACACTTTTAAATAGGTCCAGCCTGATCACTGATTGGCTGCTACATTTTTAAATGTAATCAAGCCAATCAGTGAGCGTCGGGCTGGACTGGAGCTAGGGCTGGGTGTTACTTCCGGGTCCACGGTCCAACGGGATCGGCCAGGATCTGTAAATTTTACCATCAGGCTCGCGCGATCCTGGCCGATCCCCCAGGAACCCACCCCTGCTACCTACCTACCTACCTACCTACCTACCTACCTACCTACCTACCTACCTACCGTATTTCTCCCTCTCTGTCTATCCCTCTACTTACCTACCTATTGTATTTCTTGCTTTCTCCCTCTATCTACCTACCTTCCTTCCTTCCTTCCTTCCTTCCTTCCTTCCTTCCTTCCTTCCTTCCTTCCTTCCTTCCTTCCTTCCTTCCTTCCTCCTCCTTCTTTCTTTCTTTCTTTCTTTCTTTCTTTCTTTCTTTCTTTCTTTCTTTCTTTCTTTCTTTCTTTCTTTCTTTCTTTCCTTCCTTCCTTCCTTCCTTCCTTCCTTCCTTCCTTCCTTCCTTCCTTCCTTCCTTCCTTCCTTCTTTTCTGTGTGTGTGTCTGTCACTCTCTGATTCCCCCCTCCCTCCCTGTCTCTCTCTGTGTCTGTGCCTCTCTCTGTCTGTCTGTCGTCGTGCCCGCCCGCTCGCCCGTCCCCCACGGAGCCTCTTCATCCCGGGGCCGCTGTGCTCACTCACCTTAGCCTGCCCTCCCCGCCACCCGGCCGCCTGCAGCTGAGAAGTGTGTGTGTGTGTGTGGGAACAGGGAAAGTTTTGCCGCGAGTGGCGGGGGGTGGGGTGGGGGTTTGCGCAGCTTAGCGCGCTCTTGTTCCGCTGCCCCTAGCCGGCAGGCTTTAAAGGCCGAGTGCTGTCCACTCCAGCTGGCCTCCTCTCGCGACGCCCCCGACCTCGCCAGGCCCTGGCTCCTCCATGCGGCTAGTTCCCGCCGCTCGCTGCCGTCACAGCCCCCGACCTCGCCGGTAAGCCATGCGCTCGTCCCATGGAGGCCCTGGATTGCCTGGCGAGGTCGGGGGCGTCGCGAGAGGAGGCAGGCTGGAGTGGACATGGTTCGAGGCATTGCGCCGGGCGCCGAACGCCGCAGCGTCAGCATTCGGCGCCCGGCACAGCGCCCCGGAGCGTGTCCACTCCAGCCGGCCTCCTCTCGCGACGCCCCCGACCTCACCAGGCCCTGGCTCCTCCATGCGGCTCGTTCCCGCCGCTCGCTGCCGTCACAGCCCCCGTCCTCGCCGCTCCATGCCGCTCACCCCCGCCGCCGCCGCTCCAACCCGATGGCTTCGCACACCGCGCGCGAAGCCCCCCCTCCCCGGCAGCTTCAAAACTGAAGGGCCCAGGCTGGGCCTTGAAACTTGCCCTGTTGGTGCGGCTGGGGGGGTGGGGGCGCGGGGGCCTTCGTGCAACTAGAGCGCCTTCCGCCCCCCCTCAGCCGCGCCAACAATGGAAGACCTTCAAGGCCCGGCCCCCGCTCTTTACTTTTGAAGCACGCCTTTTGCACGCGGCTAGTGGCGGCGGGAGAGGCGCCCACCACCGCTAGTCGGGTGCGAAGCCTGCTTTTGGCTTCCACAAGGAAGGAGGCTTCGAAGCTAGCCTCCTGCTCCCCCCCCCTAAGCAAAGTTGCTTACCTGGGGAAGGGGAGCAGCTTGCTGGAAGTCAGATGCTCAAAGAAAGGAGGGCCGCGCGATTAGGAACAGACTCGCGCAACACTTTTAAATAGGTCCAGCCTGATCACTGATTGGCTGCTACATTTTTAAATGTAATCAAGCCAATCAGTGAGCGTCGGGCTGGACTGGAGCTAGGGCTGGGTGTTACTTCCGGGTCCACGGTCCAACGGGATCGGCCAGGATCTGTAAATTTTACCATCAGGCTCGCGCGATCCTGGCCGATCCCCCAGGAACCCACCCCTGCTACCTACCTACCTACCTACCTACCTACCTACCTACCTACCTACCTACCTACCTACCGTATTTCTCCCTCTCTGTCTATCCCTCTACTTACCTACCTATTGTATTTCTTGCTTTCTCCCTCTATCTACCTACCTTCCTTCCTTCCTTCCTTCCTTCCTTCCTTCCTTCCTTCCTTCCTTCCTTCCTTCCTTCCTTCCTTCCTTCCTTCCTTCCTCCTCCTTCTTTCTTTCTTTCTTTCTTTCTTTCTTTCTTTCTTTCTTTCTTTCTTCTTTCTTTCTTTCTTTCTTTCTTTCTTTCTTTCTTTCCTTCCTTCCTTCCTTCCTTCCTTCCTTCCTTCCTTCCTTCCTTCCTTCCTTCCTTCCTTCCTTCCTTCTTTTCTGTGTGTGTGTCTGTCACTCTCTGATTCCCCCCTCCCTCCCTGTCTCTCTCTGTGTCTGTGCCTCTCTCTGTCTGTCTGTCGTCGTGCCCGCCCGCTCGCCCGTCCCCCACGGAGCCTCTTCATCCCGGGGCCGCTGTGCTCACTCACCTTAGCCTGCCCTCCCCGCCACCCGGCCGCCTGCAGCTGAGAAGTGTGTGTGTGTGTGTGGGAACAGGGAAAGTTTTGCCGCGAGTGGCGGGGGGTGGGGTGGGGGTTTGCGCAGCTTAGCGCGCTCTTGTTCCGCTGCCCCTAGCCGGCAGGCTTTAAAGGCCGAGTGCTGTCCACTCCAGCTGGCCTCCTCTCGCGACGCCCCCGACCTCGCCAGGCCCTGGCTCCTCCATGCGGCTAGTTCCCGCCGCTCGCTGCCGTCACAGCCCCCGACCTCGCCGGTAAGCCATGCGCTCGTCCCATGGAGGCCCTGGATTGCCTGGCGAGGTCGGGGGCGTCGCGAGAGGAGGCAGGCTGGAGTGGACATGGTTCGAGGCATTGCGCCGGGCGCCGAACGCCGCAGCGTCAGCATTCGGCGCCCGGCACAGCGCCCCGGAGCGTGTCCACTCCAGCCGGCCTCCTCTCGCGACGCCCCCGACCTCACCAGGCCCTGGCTCCTCCATGCGGCTCGTTCCCGCCGCTCGCTGCCGTCACAGCCCCCGTCCTCGCCGCTCCATGCCGCTCACCCCCGCCGCCGCCGCTCCAACCCGATGGCTTCGCACACCGCGCGCGAAGCCCCCCCTCCCCGGCAGCTTCAAAACTGAAGGGCCCAGGCTGGGCCTTGAAACTTGCCCTGTTGGTGCGGCTGGGGGGGTGGGGGCGCGGGGGCCTTCGTGCAACTAGAGCGCCTTCCGCCCCCCCTCAGCCGCGCCAACAATGGAAGACCTTCAAGGCCCGGCCCCCGCTCTTTACTTTTGAAGCACGCCTTTTGCACGCGGCTAGTGGCGGCGGGAGAGGCGCCCACCACCGCTAGTCGGGTGCGAAGCCTGCTTTTGGCTTCCACAAGGAAGGAGGCTTCGAAGCTAGCCTCCTGCTCCCCCCCCTAAGCAAAGTTGCTTACCTGGGGAAGGGGAGCAGCTTGCTGGAAGTCAGATGCTCAAAGAAAGGAGGGCCGCGCGATTAGGAACAGACTCGCGCAACACTTTTAAATAGGTCCAGCCTGATCACTGATTGGCTGCTACATTTTTAAATGTAATCAAGCCAATCAGTGAGCGTCGGGCTGGACTGGAGCTAGGGCTGGGTGTTACTTCCGGGTCCACGGTCCAACGGGATCGGCCAGGATCTGTAAATTTTACCATCAGGCTCGCGCGATCCTGGCCGATCCCCCAGGAACCCACCCCTGCTACCTACCTACCTACCTACCTACCTACCTACCTACCTACCTACCTACCTACCTACCGTATTTCTCCCTCTCTGTCTATCCCTCTACTTACCTACCTATTGTATTTCTTGCTTTCTCCCTCTATCTACCTTCCTTCCTTCCTTCCTTCCTTCCTTCCTTCCTTCCTTCCTTCCTTCCTTCCTTCCTTCCTTCCTTCCTTCTTTCTTTCTTTCTTTCTTTCTTTCTTTCTTTCTTTCTTTCTTTCTTTCTTTCTTTCTTTCTTTCTTTCTTTCTTTCTTTCTTTCTTTCCTTCCTTCCTTCCTTCCTTCCATCCATCCACCCACCCACCCACCCACCCACCCACCCACCTACCTACCTACCTACCTACCTACCTTATTTCTCCCTCTCTATCTATCCCTTGGGGGTCATCTAGTCCAACTCCCTGCCTAGGCAGGAAGCCCTATACCCATGATGGCGAACCTATGGCACGGGTGCCACAGGTGGCACACGGAACCATTTCTTAGGCCAAGTGAGGCATTGCCCTGTCAGCTTCAGTGTGTGTGTGTGCCCTGGCCAGCTGATTTAGGCCTTCTTTTGAGGCTGTTTTATGCCCTCTGGAGGTGGGGGAAGACTGTTTTCACCCTCCCCAGGCTCCTATAAAGCCTCTGGAGCCTGGGGATGATGTAAAAAGCATACCAAATGCAGGGGGTCATGCACATAGCATTATGGATGTGGCACACCTGTGCACATCACCCCTGCACTCCCCCTGTTTTTGGCACGTGAGCCAAAAAAGATTAGCCATCACTGCCCTGCACCATTTCAGACAAATGGCTATCCAACATCTTCTTGAAGACTTCCAGTGTTGGGGCATTCACAACTTCTGGAGGCAACATCTGTTCCACTGATTAATTGTTCTAACTGTCAGGAAATTTCTCCTCAGTTCTAAGTTGCTTCTCTCCTTGATTAGTTTCCACCCATTGTTTCTTGTTCTGCCCTCAGGTGCTTTGGAGAATAGCTTGACTCCCTCTTCTTTGTGGCAACCTCTGAGATATTGGAAGGCTGCTATCCTGTCTCCCCTTCCCTCTTTTATTAAACTGTATTTCTCCCTGTCTCTCTATTCCCCTATCTACCTACCTACTGTAATATAATACAATAACAGAATTGGAAGGGACCTTGGAGGTCATCTAGTCCAACCCCGCTGCTCAAGTAGGAGACCCTATACCGTGTCAGACAAATGGTTTTCCAGTCTCTTCTTAAAAACACATCCAGTGTTGGGGCATCCATAACTTCTGGTGGCAAGCTGTTCCGCTGGTTAATAGTTCTCACTGCTAGGAAATTTCCCCTCAGTTCTAAGTTGCTTCTCTCCTTGATTAGTTTCCACCCATTGCTTCTTGTTCTGCCATCAGGTGTTTTGGAGAGTTGGAAGGGACCTTGGAGGTCATCTAGTCCAACCCCACTGCTCAAGCAGGAGACCCTATACTGTGTCAGACAAATGGTTTTCCAGTCTCTTCTTAAAAACACACCCAGTGTTGGGGCATCCATAACTTCTGCTGGCAAGCTGTTCCACTGGTTAATAGTTCTCACTGCCAGGAAATTTCCCCTCAGTTCTAAGTTGCTTCTCTCCTGGATTAGTTTCCACCCATTGCTTCTTGTTCTGCCATCAGGTGTTTTGGAGAGTTGGAAGAGACCTTGGAGGTCATCTAGTCCAACCCCGCTGCTCAAGCAGGATACCCTATACCGTGTCAGACAAATGGTTTTCCAGTCTCTTCTTAAAAATACATCCAGTGTTGGGGCATCCATAACTTCTGGTGGCAAGCTGTTCCACTGGTTAAAAGTTCTCACTGCCAGGAAATTTCCCCTCAGTTCTAGGTTGCTTCTCTCCTTGATTAGTTTCCATCCATTGCTTCTTGTTCTGCCCTCAGGTGCCTTGGAGAATAGCTTGACTCCCTCTTCTTTGGGGCAACCCCTGAGATATTGGAAGGCTGCTATCATGTCTCCCCTAGTCCCTCTTTTATTAAGCTGTATTTGCTGTCAGATGGGTGGTTCTTTGTTACAGTTTGGTTCAGTTTGTATTAAACAGTTTAAAGCAGCTGCCTGCCTCCGTGTTTTTACCTCAGAGAACAGTCTTGAGCACTATTTCTCCCCCCCTCTCTCTATGGGCCACCTGGGAGTTTGCTATCCCAGTGCCTTTTTGGCCCTAAGAGGCCGCCATATGACAGTTGAAAAGCAGTTTAATGGGCGTGGCTACAGGGAAGTGAAAACACATTTCAGTGCGTACTTTTTATTTGTGTGTAACCTGCACACGACACACGTGTGCTAGGCACAAAATGAGTAGCTATTCTATTATCGGAAGTCCTTGGCTACATTGTGTTGAAGTTTGGTGTAAATCGGTCCAGTAGTTTTTGAGATTAGTGGATTCGTACAAACTATTTTACATTTTTATTTATATAGACTAGCTATACCCGGCCACGCGTTGCTGTGGCCCAGTCTGGTTAAATGGCCAACCAAATTGTGTGTAGATCTATACCTGCACACATACACACAACCACCATATAACCCCCAACCTACCTACCTACTGTATTTCTCCCTCTCTATCTATCCCTCTACCTACCTACCTACTGTATTTCTTTCTTTATCCCTCTATCTACCTACCTGCTGTATTTCCCCCTCTTTATCCCTCTACCTACCTACCTACTGTATTTCTCCCTCTTTCTCTGTTCCTCTACCTACCTACCTACTGTATTTCTCACTATCTATCTATGCACCTACCTACCTACCTACCTACCTACCTACCTACATTCCTTTCTCCCTCTACCTACCTACCTACTGTATTTTTGGGTATCTATCTATCTTTCTCCCTCTACCTACCTACCTACCTACCTACCTACGGTATTTCTCCGTCTCTGTCTATCCATCTACTTACCTACCTATTGTATTTCTTGCTTTCTCCCTCTACCTATCTACCTACTTGCCTACCTACTGTATTTCTCCCTCTGTCTATCCCTCTATCTACGTACCTACTGTATTTCTCCCTATCTATCTATCCCACTACCTACCTACCTACTGTATTTCTCCCTATCTATCCATCTACCTACCTACCTACCTACCTACCGTCTGTCTATCTATCTACCTACCTACCTACCTACCTACCTACAAACGCCAAAGTGGTGGAAAAATGGCACAAAATGGAAAAAGTTTTCCGTCACTGCTTCTACAAAAGCTTGCCCTCTCCCTCATCAAATAAAAATTACTGCAATGTTGCAAAAAGAGGCAGTAGGAGAGGACAACCAGCAAGTATCAATACATGGAATGCTTCAAAGCATAATGCAGGAAATAAAGCAGATTCGGAAAGACATGACAAGCTCAAGACTGGAACTGTTGGAGGCACAAAGAACAATAATAGATAACAAACAAAAAATTGATGGGTTGGAGGGCGGGACGGTTGAGACGAGGGAAGAGATAAGGGAATCGCAAAAAGAATTTACAGATAGGGTTGGTCATATGTCTAGAATTGATTTTGAAAAAATGTCTTGCTTTTTAAGGTTTCATAATGCTTCTGAATCAGAAAATTTAAAAGATTTAATGAATACAATTTCAGCAGAATGTGCCAAAAAAAGTAAAGAATATATAACTTCAGCATATGCCAGAATAAATGATATGCCCAGAGAAATAGATCTTAAATTTACAAGAAGGTCAACAAGGGATGGGATCCTGGGAGCACAGCGAGAAAGGCCTTTGATGCATCAGCAAAAAGAAATTGCCATTTTGAAGCAGACCCCTAAAAAAATTCGAGAAGTATTCCTTCTTTTTAAAAAATTGTACAAAAAAGGGGTGTGTTCCAAATGGTTAATGCCTGAAGGAATGTTGGTGTTCTGGGAGGGGGGTTGAATAAGATTTAAAACAATAGGAGAGGCGGAAGCTTTTCTTAAAAAACACTCCTCAATCCTGGAGGATTAAGATATGGGAGCGGGAGGGGCTATGGCTCCGCCCACTGGCGGGAAGGAAGAAGAACTATAGCAAGAGACTCAGATCATTAAAATGATTTTTTCTTTTATGTATTGTAATTCCTTAATGGATGTTAACAAAACAAACGATTGAATGCATGGATTTATGATATAATATGTATGTATCTCTTTCCACTTCTTATTGAAATTATTTTTACATGAAGCATCGGAAACGACCACCATCTCCGACATGAAAGCTCTAAAATATTTCTATTGTAACACTAGATACCCTTATCCCTATAAAATTGTAAAACCAATAAAATTGTTTTACAAAAAAACAAAAACAAAAAGAGAGGGCACTGCGTGCCATTTCTGGCACACATCCAATAGGTTTGTGATCATGGTATGTAGGCTGTCTTCCAGCCAGGGTCCTGCCCAGTTTCCTTTTTAAAAATGTTTTTAGTTACTCTTTTTTTATTTTGTATCTCCGCTCCACAGTAGTTGTTTGCTATTGTTTCTGCAATAGGTTTACTGCTGGTGTGTAGATTTCACTTTGAGGCCATTCTCCAGTTCCTCACCTAGTTTTAGCTGGTTCAGACTTGGCCTTCACTTGGCCACATCCCTTACATTACTTTGCTTCCTTTCTTGCTTTCTTCTCAAGCCTTCGCCTGTAAGTCACATTAGTAAATTCAGATGGAGGGCATGAATTTTATATCAAGTTCATTAATTTTATAGCAGAGTTCATGGAGGGACCAGCTATTAATGTCTACCAATAATTATGGCTCTTTCGTACCTCCTGAATCATCCTGGTTGCTGGAAAATGACAGAAGAGGGCAATTGCTTTCTAGTACGGGCTTCTGAGTTTCCCCATTGCATCCAGTTTGTCACTGTGAGCCACAGAAAGACACATCTTGTCCATATCCGTAGAAATACAATAGTATATCATCCTCATTTGCTTTTAAAACAACCTAATGGAAATAGTACAATTGTAGTGACTCGGCTGTTAATAATAATTATTAATGTTAAATACATGGATTGGCATTAGGTAAGGAAGTTTCTATTCCTAGTGGTGGACATCTGACTGAAATAAATACGCCTATAATTTAGAAACCTCTTGCTTCTGTTTTAAATATTTTGGAAAAAAGAGAGATAAATGTTATAATTAGTTGGACTAGAAGACCTTCAATTTATTCTGTATTCTGTATGTCTATTTTCTATATTTGCTTATTTATATATTTGTGTTTTTTTTGTTCCTATGTTCAACAAAGAATATAAAATAAAAATGAGTTGAAAATGTTTACAGTGAAAAATTCTTTTTTTTTTTTTGGAGTCCTTTCCTGTAAGCTGTTGATTATGTTAAAAATATTGATCAATTAACCATGGATTGGTTGTTCTTCTCTCATCCCAGAGGTGAAAGTGACAGGATTCAGCTAAAGCTCAAAAATTGGAAGGACCAATTTATTAAGTGAGTTGGAAGATATGTTTGAAAGGGAAATTGGTGTTTGAGTTGAAAATCTAGGAACTGGGCAGTGGAAGAGGGTAGAAGTAGGAGAAGCACTTAAATTGAACAGTCAAGAAGCAGATAAAGTTAGAGACAAAGATTTAGGAAAGGAGTTGGGAAGGCAGGTCAATAGAAAAAGCATAGCAATTAAAGTATTAAAGTGGGCAAAGGATGATGGTTACATGATTTTTCTTTTTTTATTGTTCTGATTTGCTTTTCCATCTTTCTCTCTTTGCTTTAAAGCATAGCAATTAAAATATCGAAGCAGGCTACAGATGATGGATGGATGCCATCAGCCAGGCAATGCCGGTTGGCGACCCCCAGGGGAAGGGCCTTCTCTGTGGCGGGCCCAGCCCTCTGGAACGACCTTCCCCCCGAACTTCGGACCATCACGGACCTCCGCCTTTTCCGCCAGCGTCTGAAGACGCACTTTTTCCATCAAGCCGACCTAGCCTAGGCCCTCGAGACCATTTTATCAGACTGTGTTTTTAAATTAACATAACGTTTTAATTAGTGGGATTTTAGTGAATTTTAGCACAGGGCAGTCTAAATTTAATTCAGTTTTATTATAGTGTTTATGGTGTTTTATTTATTTATATGTTGATATCTGTTTTAATTTCCTGTGCGCCCGCCCTGAGTCCCTTCAGGGAGACAGGTGTGGGATAAAAGTCAAATAAATTGAATTGAATTGACCCTTCTATTTGTTGTTATTCTGTTTTGCTTTTCCCCTCCTCTTACTCTCTTTCCTTTTTTCCTTTTAGGTAGGTGACAGGATTAGAATTTAGGGTAGATAGAAATAAATTTCTACACAACATGGAATAATGAATGATGAATTTTAATATAAATATGTATTATTAGATATATATGAGTTGATTGAATGCAATAATTATGATTAATTTCATTAGTTTTATTTGTATTGGAATGTATGACACCCAGTCGCCACATTGTTCAATAATTGATTTGATATATTTCTTAATTTTTTTTAAAAAAATAAAAAATTGAAAAGGACTGAACCTACTGTTATCTAAAAACAAAGTTTGCTCTTGGTATCAATCCATCAATCCTATAGCCCTCCTGCTCCTCTCCCATGTTAAGTGTAGCCCTGGAGCACCAAAAATTTTCTTGACTCTTTCAAAGAGTGTGCAGTGTTGTTTGTGTGTGAATTTGGTAACGGCAGGCTAGCATGATATATTGCAACTCATACGTGCATTTTGTTAGCAAATATCTTTCAGCAAGGAATTGTTTGCTTTTTACTTAGCTGGACATTAAATAGAAATTCCTAGAACGTTTTATAGTACATGATTGACATGAACTTGTTTTTTTCCTGCAGTTTCCTCCTTTATAATTCTGTATTTGAGACATGCTGACCTGAATGTTTCTGACTTCTCAATGTCACCATTAATGGCTAGAAGATTAAAGACTACTTTGTATAGAGAGCAAACAGTGACTTATATAAACATCAGCGATATAATATTACAGGATGCAAACATTTAAGTGGTTTTCACAATAGTGTACCTTCTCTTCTGACAGTGAAATATGCTAACAGTGGCACTTCTCATATTGCAACAACAATCGAAAAGTTGGAAAATAAAATCAAGTTTGCAGTGAACTTAGTTTAAATACCAAAGTGATAATAATTATGGTGGTGCAGATTGGCTGCTGTCCTAGATCACAAATGACATAGAGGCAAAACTGGTCTGTCTCATCACTGCCAAGAGTCAATTGACTCCCCCTCAACAATGGTGCTTGTTTTACAGAGTTAAGCTGCTCTGCCTCAGTACTTTTAATCAAAGGGCCAAGTTGGAATAACTCAGCTCTCTGTGATGAAGCAGTGCATCAGGGCTGAGTGATGTGACTTTTAGTCAAGGTATTGAGATAGTGCTGGTGTCAGGGTTCCAAGTAACAGACCCAGCAAAATCAAAACTCTGAGGCCTGGAGTTTCCTCAAAGTAAAACTCTGAGGCCTGGAGTTTCCTCAAAGATGGCATTAGGTATGCCATCTTGGCACAGCTGGTGAAAACCTTACTCTGAAGGACCTGAGGTTTTCCCCACCAAAACCCAAAGTTCATGCCCCTCAGGTCACACATCCATCACATAGCCCAATCAGGTCACAATCCTTTTCCGTCTGTCTTTGGTCTATGTCTTCCAAACACCTGGTGGGGATGTCCTTGTCTCCCATGGGAAAGAATGTTATTTTGGCTACATTTCTGCCCTAGCTATCTCTATCTCACTCTTCATGTTCCCACAGCTGCAACCGGCCTTGCTGTGGCAGCTCTGAAGATTTCCAAAATGGTTTCAGGGCTGACAGCTGATTAGACTGAAATGGCTGCATTGATTGTATAATAGCAACTTTTACATATGCCACTTGCAAATGCACACACACCTTCCTACATGTCTACATGTAATGGCTAATGCCTTGCATTGCTTTGAATGACTGATTAAAGTTTTGTGAAAAGCTGCACACTTTCAATATTCTGTTGGTGCAGTCTTTCAGAGGCTAATAAATAGCATGGCAACTATTTCTGAGGAAACCATAAATTCCTCAGAAGGTGATGATAAAATTATATTAGGGGATTCTTTTACAATGTGAAGCTACATAGAGTGCTTGGGAACTTTCTATTTGGAGACAAAAGGAAATCGAAGAACAAATGGGATGGGCATCCACAATGGCATGAATGGACTGGAAAGAGGAAATAGTGTTGAATCAAATCAGCCTATTGCAGATCTTGGTCAATTTGTATGGATCCCTACCTAGCTCAATTCACTTTTATTTCTGTATTAGTATACTCTTCTTTTAAACAAAAATAATTTTAAGCACTAGGGGCACTACTAGGGTAATTAGTATGGTTGTAACTGCTGCCAAAGATTGGAATTCACTTCTAGATATTTTTCTTTTTCTAGCTTTTTAGTTTTTTTCACCTTTTCCTTTACCATTTCATAATATTTTTCTATTTCTATTTCTTCTTCTATGTTTCTGCAATTTTTAAATCTTGTAAAATATTCCAGTAAATTGTCAAAATCTGAAAGAAATGTGTATCCCATCTGTTCATTGTGGACTAGAGGAAGATTCCACAAACTTAATATCTGCCTATCCCTGAGAAATGATATTCTATAGATACTAGAATCTAGCATCAACCAATTAAACTGATTAACAGTAAATTTACAATGAATAAAAAGGAGAACTTTGCCACCAGTATAACATTACTTAAAAGTGACACAGGTACAGTTGATTTTATTCCAGATGGTAGGCTGGCTGTAGGCTTAAAGGATATTCTTCTTCCAGTCAAGGTTGTCTTAGTGAACATATCTATGGCTTTAAAATGAAAGTATATATTTTTATGAAGGCTAGATCTATAATGGCTATTAGTTTCAATAGCTTATAGGAACCAGTACTTCATATTGGGAAATACATGGTAGGAGAACAATAAAAGAGTTCTGAAATTGATATATTCATGTGAGATGCTTCACAATTATTCTTTCTACTAGGAACGTCTCAGCAGAATCTGTCTGATCATATTCAGTCCAGGTTAGGAATTCAGCTTTAGTTTCTTAAACAGTCTTCTCTTAATTGGGCAGCCTTCTGGCCACTTGGAACTACAAATATCAAAATTCCTAACAAAGTGCTTCTTAAGAAGCATGATAGGGTACTTTGTCATATTTTGGTTCACATCTTCCCTTTTGCCCTGTCAGCATTTCAAAGAATAATCAATATATATATAAGAAGATTATTACAGATAAAAACATAGCAATTTACCCAGTAGGCCGTGTTGATCTCTGTACAATAAGAACAAAGGGGAAGATTAAGAAATATAGAGAGGACATCAAAAACTACAAGTAATTTTCTCTTTCAGGAAGCAAGAATCAATAACAGAATAACGGTATCCTGGAATCTACCCTGTGAAGATCATTTTTCCTATTTTCCCCCCCAACATGGTAATTTTTTAATCAATAGTATCAAGATGACTCACTTTTCTGGCTATAAAAAAAATCAATTTTTGTTAGTCCATTTTCTGTGTTATTCATGATCATTTTAATTTTCAATAATTTAAAAACTGTGAGCATGAGTTTGTGACAGCCCTGCTTCTGGTTTCAAATGCTGACTTACACATAGTTGTTATGATAGTTCACAGTTAACTCAAGTTTAAAGAAATAACAACAATCAAAGCATGCAAACTGAAAACAGAGTTTCTGGCAGATGCATGCTTGATTGGTTTGCTGTTAATAGTGCATGGAGTACATTAGACCAAAATCAGTCCAAGGTTCTGAGAGTCACTTCAAAGTTGCCAGACAAGTGCATGGCTGGGATATCTGTCTATCTCAGATCCTTGGAAATAACTCGATAAGTGGATAAAAAGGCCAAATCCAATCTGAACATCTGGCTAACTGTGCAAAAAAACAATTATAATTGTAGACATTTAGTTATCTTTAGTCTCATTTTGGGATGCTTGATGATTGAGGAAACTGCTGACCTATGGTTTACACGAGATAATTTCTGTGGATGGACTCACTTAGAACTATTAGTTGGATTATAATTAACTCAATGCATTAAACCTCAGATTATTAGTCTGGATTTATACAACATTCTAAATGAGTATAAATATCAAAGTTAAAAGTAACCAAACTAAGTCTTTAATTACCAAGAGTAATCAACATGTCCTGCAACTGCACTGTATAATCTGTTAGAAAGTCAATTTTTGTAAGGGAAAATTGCCCCTTATAATCCTTTTCCAACTGAATGCCTCTGCAACTCCCAGGCAATTCTGCAGAAAAAAACCCCACACTGAACATTCAGTAACTTATCAATGTTGTTATTATTATTGAAGAAGTGCTTTTCAGAGGAGTAGAAGTGATCATCACTGGATTTATGAAGAAACCTTCAGATGATTCCTCTTCAGCTTTTACTGCTGCTATAACTGACACTCTCTATTGCTCCATAAACAATTAATCTATGTACTTTTAGTATGATCAGTCATATTTTATTTGCCACAATTTAAAAGCTGCTTCCTTTATCTTCTGAAAGGTTTAAATTTGAGCTGTTAGATCCTCAACACAATTGCCTTGATGGAAGAGAATATTTTTCTCAGGGTTGAAGTGTGGGGTGTTTGGCGCTGCTCTCAGACCTTGGTGGTTTTCTTGCAGATGTTTCCTTACCAAACTAGGCACTGATAATGTTACCTAGTTTGGTAATTAAATGTCTGCATGAAAACCACCAAAGTCAGAGAACACCAATGACACCACAGAATTATCTTTCATTCCCAACACATGAACTTTCCCTGCAAATCTTGAGCCAATTGAGTAAACTAAATATTGTGTATTTAAAGCTTGTTCATTTAACAAAACAGATTGTTGTGCCTACTTTTGTAATTTTCTATTCCCCATTCTATTCTCTTCTTTAAATCAACAATTTTCTGTTTCTATTTCTGTAGCTAAGGAGTAAACTGCTGGAGTTGCGTTTGCAGTTCGCTCCTTTGTTGCTTGATACATTTTCTGATTTGATGAGTTAAACGTTCTAGTTCTGCCCTTGAACTTTCAAGAATTCATTCCCCCTTGTTAATTTATCACTTTTCAGTTCCTTCTCCTTCAACTCTGAAGGATCACATTTGCAATTACATACAGTGCAGGAGGAACAGCACTTTTAAGCTTCCTTAGTTTTACTTTCTTTCTAAACTTTAATTAATCAAACTGAGTTTCAAATTATGCTAACACATCTTTTCCCATAAACACTCCTTCCACCCAGGGAATTCCTCTTCAGAATTCAATTGTCACGTATATTCTCCTCAGCGTTTCACAACCTCTGTAAAAACGGCTGAACTCAGCCTCATTGTCCCAAACAGCATGTTCTCTCTGTATAGGAGAAAATCTAAGGTGAAAAAAGCCCATACTGGACTGATTAGGGAAGCCCTCCCACAATATTATTAAATGAGAAGATAAATGAGTGATCTGGGTACAGGGGATATAGTCATCACACCCTTGTCATGGTCAGACCACTCACTTCTCCGGCTCGACTTTCCGACCGCTGCTCCCCTCCGCGGGGAGGCGGAACCAGAGTTACCAATCTGGTACCGCCCCAGGCGCTTGATGGACCCGGATGGGTTCCAGACAGCGCTTGGGCCATTTCCTGTATCCCTGACCCGCGCCCCAATGGAGGACCTCACGGCCGCATGGAATAGTGCGGCCGTGGGAGCCTTAGATCGGGTCGCGCCCTTGCGGCCTCTCTTGCGGCGGCGAACCACCCTGGCTCCTTGGTTTACTGAGGAGCTGCGGGTGATGAAACGCCGCAAGAGATGCCTAGAGAGTAGATGGAGGTCTAGCCGCTCTGAATCTGACCGGACACAGGTAAGAGCCCATTTACGGACTTACATTGTGGCGCTGAGGGTGGCCAAACGTCATCATTGTGCCACTCTCATAGCATCCGCAGAAAACCGCCCTGCCGCCCTGTTTAGGGTGACCCGTGCCCTCCTTCAACAGAGGGAACGGGAAGCCCCGCTACAGGGTAGAGCAGAGGAATTTGTGACTTTTCTGCAGGAGAAAACCGCCCAGATACAGAGTGAGCTGGCCCCCATTCATGGCCCAGTGGGATGCCATGAGAGAGATCTTGTTTGGGAGGAGTTTGACCCCGTTACTTCCGAGGATATGGACAGGCTACGTGGGCGACTGCGAGCCACCACATGTTTATTGGACCCGTGCCCCTCCTGGCTTGTACTGGCATCCTGGGAGGTGACACGAGGCTGGCTCCAAGAGGTTGTCAACGCATCCTTGGGTGAGGGTTCCTTGCCTGCCTCCCTAAAAGAGGCGATGGTGAGGCCCCTCCTCAAGAAGCCCTCTTTGGACCCAGCTCTTTTAAAAAACTATCGTCCAGTCTCCAACCTTCCCTTTTTGGCGAAGGTTGTCGAGAGTGTGGTGGCACAACAGTTTCCCCGTCACCTGGAGGAAGTTGACTATCTAGATCCACGCCAGTCCGGCTTTCGGCCCGGGCATAGCACCGAGACGGCATTGGTCACGTTGGTAGATGATCTCTGGAGGGCCAGAGATGGGGGATGTTCCTCCATCCTGGTCCTATTAGACCTCTCGGCGGCTTTCGATACCATCGACCATGGTATCCTATTGCATCGGCTGGGGGGGTTGGGGGTGGGAGGCACCGTTTTACGGTGGTTCTCCTCCTACCTCTCTGGCCGATCGCAATTTGTGCGGGCAGGAGAGCAGAGGTCGACCCCGAGACCCCTCACATGTGGGGTGCCTCAGGGGTCGGTCCTCTCGCCTCTCCTGTTTAATGCATACATGAAGCCGCTGGGTGAGATCATCCGTGGTTTTGGGGTAGAGTACCACCTGTACGCTGATGACACCCAGCTGTACATATCTACCCCAAACCACCCCAACGATGCCGTAGCGGTGATGTGCCAGTGCCTGGAAGCCGTGCGGATCTGGATGGGAAGTAACGGACTTAGGCTCAACCCGACCAAGACCGAGTGGCTGTGGTTTCCGGCTGCCCGATTCAACCAGCTCTCTCCAACGCTGGCCATAGGGGGCGAACATCTTGCCCCTGTGGATGGGGCGCGCAATTTGGGTGTCCTCCTGGATACCCGGCTGTCTATGGAAGAGCAAGTGACAGCCGTGGCCAGGAGGGCGTTTTACCAGGTTCGCCTGGTACGCCAATTGCGCCCCCTATTGGATCGGGACGCCCTTCGCACAGTCACTCATGCCCTCGTGACATCCCGACTGGACTACTGTAACTCTCTCTACATGGGGCTCCCCTTGAGGTGCACCCGGAGGCTTCAGTTAGTTCAGAATGCAGCCGCGCGAGCAATTATGGGGACCACTAGGTTTACCCACGTTACACCGCTCTTGCGCGAGCTGCACTGGCTACCTGTCGTCTTCCGGGTGCGCTTCAAGGTGTTAATTATCATCTTCAAAGCGCTCCATGGCTCGGGACCTAGCTATCTGCGAGATCGGATCCTGCCCCATACATCCTCACGACCGATTCGCTCCCACAGAGAGGGACTTCTCCGGGTGCCGTCCACTAGACTTTGTCAGCGGGCGACGCCCAGGGGAAGGGCTCTCTCTGTGGCGGGCCCGGCCCTCTGGAACGACCTTCCCCCTGATATCAGAACGACCACTGACCTCCGCTCCTTCCGTACGAAATTGAAGACCTATTTCTTTCGACTGGCCGGCCTTGAATAATTCTCTCTGTCTATTGATTCCAAATGTATTTTAATGGGTTCTTAATCAGTTTTAGCACGGGTAACACTGTTTAATTATGTTTTAAGTATGTATTTTGTATTTATTCTATATTGTTTTTAGTTTCTCCTGTGCACCGCCCCGGGTCCCTGTGGGGAGAGGGTGCGGTTAATAAATCCGAATTTGAATTTGAATTTGAATTTGAAATATAAAATTTGGGACTGTGTGGTGTGTTACTATCCTCTTTATTAAATTTCTGAGAGGAAATTAAAATAAGAAGTGATAATTACACACACTAATAATCCCCCTCAAGACATTAAAAAGTACATTAACTATGATATAGTTTTTTCTTCTTCAAACTACATTGATTGATGGAATATAAAATCTGGATCTTCAGGCACATAAAAAAATACCCCCCCCCCCCACTTCAGAACTTCCTCACAAAGCCCAATAGTCTTCTAGGATGTGCCGCAACCTATTACTGAGTATGATATATGATATGCAGTAGTCTAAATGTCAGGTTGTATTTGGCATTTTAACTTTCCACTTTGTTATTATGCATAGAATGAAGTTGGTATTTATGACCTACTACTGAGACTACATGAGTATTAATGTTATCTAATTGCCAATAAAATCTCTCTTCCCTGCTTGAGATAATGTTTAATTTCATTTTTTTATTTTAGATTTTTATGGATTGATTGGGTTACACCATGTTGTTGACATCTCCATGTAACTAGGATATTATACTTTCAATACAATTTTTATTTGTTTATAATATAGCATAGAAAAAGAATATAAAAGTAAATAGTAGGAAAGTTAGGGAAATGGATAGTGGGGGAAAGCAAGGGGGGAAAGGAAAAAAAGGCATTGACTTCCAACTCCTTTGGTCAATAGAATAAGGCATTAACATCTAACTTCAATACCAGGAAAGATTCTGGAAAAGATAATCAAGAAATGAATTAGTGAACACCTAGAAGTAAACACAGTAATAGCCAAAAGCCAACATGGGTTTATCAAAAACAGGCCATGCCAGACTAATCTTATTGCATTATTTGACAAAGTGACCAAACTACTGGACCAGAGGAATGCTATCAATATAGTTTACTTAGACTTCAGTAAGGCATTTGATAAGGTAGACCATAACCTACTACTAGATAAAGTAGAAGAATGTGGGTTAGACAGCATCACCATCAGATGGATTTGTAACTGGCTGACCAACCGCACTCAACATGTAGTCCTCAATGGAACTGCATCTACATGGAGGGAAGTATGCAGTAGAATACCCCAAGGCTCTGTTTTAGGCCCAGTACTCTTCAACATCTTTATCAATGATTTGGATGAGGGAATAAGTGGGGAACTCATCAAATTTGCAGATGACACCAAGCTGGCAGGAATAGCCAACACTCCAGAAGATAGGCTTAAGATACAGAAGGATCTTGACAAACTTGAATATTGGGCACTATCTAATAAAATGAAATTCAATGGTGAAAAGATTAAGGTTCTACATTTAGGCAAAAAAACGAAATGCACAGGTACGGTATAGGTGGTACCTTGCTCAATAGTAGTAACTGTGAGAGGGATCTTGGAGTCCTAGTTGACAACCATTTAGATATGAGCTAGCAGTGTCCAGCAGCTGCCAAAAAAGCCAACACAGTTCTAGGCTACATAAACAGAGGGATAGAATCAAGATCACGTGAAGTGTTAATACCACTTTATAATGCCTTGGTAAGGCCACACTTGGAATACTGCATTCAGTTTTGGTCACCAAGATGTAGAAAAGACGTGGAGACTCTGGAAAGAGTGCTATATAAAAGCAAGCAATAGAAGTTTGATGCTATTATCTTAGTCTACTTTCTTTTCTCCTTTGCTTTATACTTTTCCCTTTCCTTCTCCCTCCCTTACTTTTCTACTATTTTCTTTTATAAACTAATAAAAAAAAGAAAAACTATATTCTTGCTTTAGGTAGCTTGTTTCACAAGTTGTGATTATGTAGTTTTCTACAAAGGGAATGATATGGTTGTTTCCCAAGGCAATTGGGAGAGGTGGCTAGATGGACTCTGTTACTATTCGTGGTGATCATTGGGGTCATTTTTTTAACCTTGGATGCCAGTGGGTTGTATTTGCTGAATTTGTGGCTGGCTAAACAAACAAACAAACAAATATTTCTAGGAGACAGAAGACTGAGACATGTAGATACTGGTCATATTTATGATAGGAAAAAAAGAACAAATATCCCACTACCGGTTTTAGATAAACCAACATTGATTAGAAAGTGAATGAAACCTATTTCCAGAACAGAGAGTCAATGAAATTGGGCTACATCCCTAATTGTTAGCCTTGGGAAATAATGTCTGAGTAATTAAATGCTGAAAAATGGTGAGTTATCATATCTAAAAATTGCCTACAATCTATACTTTCATCAACTAAAAAAAATTTAACTGTGAAAGGTTAAATGACTTAGTTATCCTGATGCAATTTTAAATGAAACATTCGATTTCTTGTTGTATAATGAACCTGACAGAAGAACCTACCTCTCAGTGGGTTGTCTATTGAATTCTTGGTTGATTCAGAATGCAATGTCTTCTCAAGAATGAACCCAGTGCACATTATGATAGTAAAACAACTCTCTCCCCCCAACCCCATTCACTTCACTGTCACTAGGCTTCTTTTCCTGCTCATGACTTTTGCTTTGTAGGTACAACCAGCATAAATTATTTCTGAACTTCTGATGCCTAGTATCACACCTCAGGTTTTCTAATTAGTGACAAATTAATTCTGGGAAGCTTTAAGAAAAAACCAAATCTCCTCCCAGTTCTAACTCTTTTTCATATCAGATAAATTCTAGGAAAGCACAGAAAATAGAGAGGGCTAGAATTAAAGCAGAGGTGTTAAGCTCACGTGATTGTGCCGTGACGTATCAGGACTTTTTCCCACTTCACTAAACCAGGCATGGGTGTGGCCAGCACGTGATGCATCTGGCTCATGGGCTGGGAGGTTCCTAGGCTGAATTAAAGCCTAGCAAATTTCTACTACAGAGAAAAAGATCAGATTTAGTAAAAAAAAAAGAAAAAAAAAGAACAGTCTTCTAATCTGCTGTCACTGCTATTTCTAGTTTTATTACTGGAAATGTGCTCCATCCTTTATAGATAATTTATTTCATACTCAACACCCAATGGTGTTTTTTGTATATTTTATATTTTGTATGTTTCCCTCTTACTGTAGCTTCAGAATCTTACTTTTGTTAACCAGTAGAACGAATGATTTATAGCACCGCTGCAATCTCGTCAGAGTACTGAATGTATAAATCTCCAGTTACTCTGAGGTCAAATTATATTGTAAAGCAACTTTAAGCACATGCTTCAATCTATATATGTCTTGTGCATTTTTTATCTTCTCTTGACTAACTGGCAGCTATCCAAAATGGATGAAAGGACACACATCCATCACAAGAGATACATTGTTCACACGCCAATGTGTGTTTGTATCTGATAGTCTACATTGTTAGTGCAAGACAAACGGTGAGAATGGAACATGGCTGACTAATGTGCTAATTAGCAACAGTTACATGCTCCTTTTGAAGCTCAAAGAAAATGGGGCTGGCAAGAAAAGCTAGCCTTTTAACGAAGAGTTGATTTTTTTTTTTTTAAAGCAGGTATTTTGGGGTTTGTTTGTTTGTTTGCTTTAATTTGGTTTTGGTTTTTGCTTTAATTTCATTTCATGACATGTCATTCTCACCATTATATTATTTTGATATATGTGTACCTGTGAGGTGAAAGACTTCATGTCTTCTTGAGATAAGATTGTCACATTTGTAAACAAAGTTTTAAAACAGAGAGAACAGTCTTAAAATGGCAATTATCAAATAATATAAAATACTCTTCCTAAGCAGCAGACAGTGCTCCCAGGAGTACTGTGTCATTGCAAAAAATAACTTTACTTAGATAACCAGGAAATAACACACACACACACCCTCCAGTCAGGCTCCAGAAACCAAGAAAGACACACGGAGTTTCTTCTAACAGAATAACAGAGTTGGAAGGGACCTTGGAGGTCTTTTGGGCCAACCCCCTGCTCAAGCAGGAGATGCCATACTATTAGAGACAATTGGCTGTGCAGATAGAGCACCCACAATTTCTGGAAGCAAGTCGTTCCACTGGTTAATTGTTCTCACTGTTAGGAAGTTTCTCCTTAGTTCTAGATTGGTTTTCTCCTTGATTAGTTTCTATCTATTGTTTGTTGTATTGCCTTCTAAGCTGTTTCCTTTAGTGTTCCTCACCAATAGAAGAAATGTTGCCAAACTGAAGCAGGCTATTTGCACCATTAAACATATATTCTGAAAACTTTTAGGGAGCAGATGTTACCTCTTTTCCTCCTATACAAACTTTACTGTCTTTTGTTCCTTTGGAATGCACTCCTTCCTCCAGGGGATACTGACTGAATTGCGCATAGCCCTTCTTGACACATACCTCTGAAACTTTTCAATATTTGAGTGGCAAAACAGAATAATAGAAACTTCTGGGTTTCTCAACAGTACTTAGCGAGGCAAGGTCTGAATAAATTCTTCCCATAAAGGAAGGAATTTAAAGGAATACACAATACACATTAAAAAGGGGCAGAGTTTCTATCTTGTAGTTCTGGCTGCCATCTTGACTTCTTGGATCCCCTGTGAAATGCAGCTACTGCAAAAGTCCTTCAGTGCCATGTGAGCCAGCCCTGCTACTGTGTATTTGGCCACCATGGAAAGAGGCTTATGGGTAGAACAGCAGAGACCTCCCCAAGGTGAATGACACTCTGGCACAACTGGTACTATCTGCCACATGGAAGAACTCTACAGGTGCATCTCTGCCTGATAATTGTTTACGGATGTTAGAGGAGCATTGGTTTGCTATGTACAAAATAGCTGCTTGCCATAGTCTTGCAAGTTCTCCTTTTCAAATGTTTGGGGATTTACTTTTTAAACTTGTACATTAAACTCTTCCGTTTGAGGTACTATTTGATTCCTTATATTATTATTTCAAGCTGGGTGTCTGGCCGCTGGGGTAGACAAAGGAAAAGATGAGTTAATAGACACACAGTTTGTCTAAAGGCTCTTGAAAAAAGAAAGGTGATATGTTTGAGCTGATGCTTCTGACAACTGTAAGCTATGCCAATCTTCAGACAATAAAGAAAACTGTGAGACTGTTGTGTTTTTATTTATAGAGATGTGTCTTCAAGTAAGTAGTGATGAAATTCTACTGAAAACCTTTTGTTTTTAATTTTAGAAAGGTTGACTTGGCATGAACTTTGTTAGAAGTACCTATGATTTGCTTTATTGCTAATCCTTGGAACCCTCGTCCTCTCCAAATATTAAGTATGGTCCTTGATAATCTAAATGTCATTTACTCTTGTTTTTGAGTTATGTATGATAAATGGACTAGTCAGGGATTAAATGTTCGGATGGTGCAATTTATTTTCCATGTCCATCATCCCACACACTAAGCTATATCTGGTAGCTGGCTCAACAGTAGTAACTATGAGAGGGATCTACAAGTCTTCTAGTGGACCATTGCTTGAGTTAGCAATGTATTATCAGCTGCCAAACAAGCCAGCATAATTCTAGACTGCATTAACAGAGGGACAGGATCAAGATCACGGGAAGTGACACTATTGCTCTATACTGCACTAGTGAGGACACTGTTGTGGCCCACCAGCTGTCAGTGGAGCTGGTGGCAGACTTGGACAATGAGGAGGTTGGGGAGGAACTTGGGCCAGTTCTGGAGTCTGGGGACAGCTCTGATGGATGCTCTGTGTTGGATGCAGAGATAGAGCCAGGGCTGCCTGACATTTCCCAGCCACTGGAGAGGCATCTGCCTTTGGAGGCTGATATGAGTGAGGAGGAAGAACATGTGGGGCCTGTGTAAGATGGACATATGTGCAGAGCAGTTAGGAGAGGTGAACAACAGAGGACAAGGAGTCGACTCAGGAAGCAAAGCATGCATGGATGCTAAATGGTCCTTCTCTGGCTGGAGAATAAATAGAAGGAAAGGGGAATAGCTGTCGTAGGAGACAACAGTTTGTATTTCTGAAGATTTTGCTCATTGTATTTTGTGCCACAAAGACTGTGTGCCAGAACTTAATTTGCAGCCTTTCAGCTGGGGGCTCACAGCCTTGCAATTATCGCAAGGAACTGATAAGGTCTGTACTCGGTTAACTCCTTGAAGGACTATTGCCTGGACTTTTTTGGTGGGTGAATGCAATTAATTCACAAGAGGTAAATAAAGGGGGGGGGGGTTGGTGACAAGGAGTCTGTCTCTTGCTTCTGCTAAGACTGGGTCTGAACAGGCATATTCAAATGCTGTGTCCTGTATGATATAAAAAATATGTTGAGACCCTAGAAAGAGTGCAGAGAAGAGCAACAAAAATGCTAAGAAGTCTGGAGGTTAAATCATATGATGAACAGCAAAGGAAACTATCTTTAACCTAATGAAAAGTAGGAGTCAAGTAGACATGATAGCAGTCTTTCAATACTTGAAGGGCTGTCAAGAGGGAATCTATTTATTCTCATAGTACCTGAGGAATATACAAGAATTGAAGAGTGGAAGGTCTTCAGAGGGGTGATTAGACCTGGAAATAAGGAGGGATTTCTTAATAGTAAGAAAAATTAACCAATGGAACAGATTGCCTCCTGCAGTTCTGGGTGCCCATCACTGGAGGTTTTCAAGAAAAGATTGTAAAACTATTTTTCTGGGATGGCATAAGGACTTATGCCTTGGGCAAAGGGTTGGACTAGAATACCTTTAAGGTACCTTCCAGGCCTATGATTCTATGGTCTCAGGTTTTAGCTAAGAATGCCCTGTTTCCTTAGTTTACTTTAATTCCCATCCCTACTATATGAACAGAAAATTTTACACATAGCGATGGGGAAAAAGGGAGATTGGGAGAGGGGGTTATGCATCTCTGTAACATAATCTGTAACACCCATGCACCTCTGTAACATAAGAGAGGGACTTCTCCGGGTGCCGTCCACTAGACACTGTCAGCGGGCGACACCCAGGGGAAGGGCTATCTCTGTGGCGGGCCCGGCCCTCTGGAACGACCTTCCCCCCGATATTAGGACGACCACGGACCTCCGCTCCTTCCGTCTTAAATTAAAAACTCATCTTTTCTGTCTGGCCGGCCTAGGATAGTCTCTCTGTCTTTGGGGTTTTACTGGGTAGTTTTAGTATAGTTCAGTTTTAATGGGAAATTTTAGCGCAGGTTAGGTTTAATTTGTTTTTAAGGAATGTTTGTATGTATTTATTGTTTTTATTCTACCTGTGCACCGCCCCGAGTCCCCATGGGGAGACGGAGCGGTTTATAAGTATTAAAATTATTATTATTATTATTATTATAAGGTGCAATGCACAAAATAGCAATTGTGCCTAGATCTTTCAGTTCAGGCCAAATATATTTTGGGAGGAAAAAAAGATTGACCGCTCTGCCGGAGAGGAAATATGAACACCTTTGTATGTTGACAGAAATAAAATGTAACTTGTCATCATGGCTGATATCCTTTATTGATGGCCCTTTGTAAGATACAGATGCTGCCAAGCCAGGTGCATAAATATTAATGGGATCATTGAATGTTTCTGAGTTGCTTTGTGACCTTTTCCCTTTTCTTTCAAAAAGAAGTAATTCTCATTTGAGTTGTGAAGGCCAAATTGGTTCTAGGTTTGTCAGTTTTTCTACCAAGCCAATGATGAACAGTCACAATTGGCGGGGCAAAATGAGGATGAATTTTACACTATCTGTAAGCCTCCAATCACATTGTTAACCTGAAATTAAGCATTTGTTGATGCCTTATCATTACCAAATCTGACTGTTATAATTGATAGTTTGCTTTTCTAGACTGAAGGGTGGATGAATCGGTTTAACTTTGTACCATATTCACTAATTTCTATCGCTCAAGTTCTAATGATTTAAAAGAAACTTTTACCCATCTTGCTAGACAAGTCCAGGGGGGCAACTATTCTGAGCATAGAAAGTTGCTAATAGTAAATAACTGCAAAGTAGCTATTAAAGACAAGAAGTCGCTTCCTTAAAGCAAGAGGAAAACAACTGCAAAAGGACCACAAATGGGACTAAATATATAGGGTCTCAATTTTTTGTTTTTAGAGTTGCATACTCAAAGATATTTTATATCCAATGAGCTAAAACTGCCTTATATTTTTTTTAAATAGGGGCTAATAATCATTTAAATATAATCCAGCAATGTGCTGCAGCTGCCAAATTCTAGGTTGAATTAACAGAGGGATAGAATCAAGATCCCATGAAGTATTAATACCACTTTAAAGTGAAAAGTGGTACTAAAGTAAGATCACACATGGAATACTGCATCCAGTTTTGGTCGTCGCAATGTAGAAAAGATGTGGAGACTCTGGAAAGAGTGCAGAGAAGAGCAACAAAGATGATTAGGGGACTGGAGCCTAAAACATATGAAGAACATTTGTAGGAATTGGGCATGTCTAGTTTAATGAAAATAAGGACTAGTGGTGACATAATAGCAGTGTTCTAATATCTCAGGGGCTGCCATAAATCTATTCTCTAAAACACCTGAAGGCAGGACAAGAAGCAACAGATGAAAGTAATCAATGAGAAATAAGGAGAAATTTCCTGACAGATATAACAATCAGTGGAATGGCTTATCCACAGAAGTTGTGGGTGCTCCAACACTAGAAATTTTTAAAGAGATTGGACAACCATTTGTCTGAAATGTTACAGGGCTTCTTGCTTGAAGATGGGGTTGTTCCAGAAGAGTTACAAGGTCTCTTCCAACTCTGTTGCTCAGTTAAAACATTACATCGCCGCCCTGAGTCCGTTTGGAGAAGGGCGGGGTATAAATTGAATAAATGAAATGAAATGACTTATCTAATTGCTACTAAACCACTTGTGTCTGTTTGATACTTTGTAACTTTCATTTGGATGAAATGCTACATCATAGGGCAGAATTTTATCAACAAAGTTACCCCAATGGGCTAATTTACAGAATGCTGGGACTTGTTATTCCTGAAGGAATTATATTTGGAGATTTTTTCCCCTGTCATAGTAGTATTATTGTGCTAGAGCACAATTATTGTGCTAGAGCACAATTATTCAAATGTATCTCATGAGAGATTTGGCTATATTGCATATGTGGACAAAGGTATTATAAAGTTGAATTGGTGTCCTCATATTTTCATAAGTATATCCATGCATGTTCATTTGCAAAATTACTAAATAATGTTGATTTTGTCTTTTTATATGATTTGTTTTAAAAAACCCTTTCTAATTCAACCTACAACTCTGTGATCTTTCCATCCTGATTAGATTAGATATTGCTTGGCATTTCATAATCAGTCAATTTTCTAGTCCCTCACTACTTCATATGATCTGCTTTTCCTCCAAATTGCTTTCAGTTTTGGAGACTGTCAGCAAGTGGCTTAATTGCATGCTATCTATCTGTATTCTCATTCTTGCCTTCCATTGATTCATGGACAGTATTCTTAAACCTGTCTTTCCTTCAGGATACTAATTCACAAAAGCAAAACTTCTGTATTGAGAGAATGAGAAATTATAGCTATGTGTGGCAGCATTATCCCGAGATTCTCTCACATTTGTACCAATTTACTGATTTGTTGCTCTACCAAGAAAGAAAGAATTAGAAATCATCTCTTTTGGGTGCTTCAAAGATGGGGGGAAATAATTGCCTCTATTTGTCACCAATTATAATGAATTTCTATTTTGAAACACTCTCTTTTACAAGAAGGATGGCCAGTCAGGGATGTGCCAATTTACTTCAAGAATAAGCGCAATTATTAGGCTAGGCATAAAGAGTGGTGTTGGCGCCCTAAGCATTAATGTGTCATCTTCTCAAAGTAGCCCTTTGAATTCTGCTTGCTGAAGTAAATCTGACAGTTTTACCATAGTGATGCTTTATTCTCGTCCATGAATTTTCATACCAGAAAAAAATGTGATCAATTTCTTTCTTGGATTGGGTGAGTTGTGCTAGAGGAAAAATTAAACATTCAAAACTTCAGGGTCTGACAAAAGCAGATAATGTGCACAAAAATAATTAGCCTATCAGTGTGGATATATTTCTTTCTGCCTCTGTGTGATTCGCCTATTCTACTTTCCTATACAATTTCATAAGTCTGATGTTGCAAAAGGAACAATGTCCTTGCGGATATATTTATTAGAATGTGAAGTTCTATTGATTTTTTTAAAACTAACATTAGAAGTTTGCAAGTGAAATAAAATGTTACAATTGGGACCTAGTGTGTTTCTGCACAAGTTGTCTCCATAGCCCTCTCCCCCCAACCACAACTGTTTTCTTCTCCTTTGCCACCTTCATATCTCTTTCTTCCATCTCCTTCCCAACACTTACTGCAAACATTCCCTCTAAGCATTTTTAATTCTATCAGTTGGGAGCTCTGCTGATTAGCTTGTTTATTTTGAAGTTCTTTCAGAGATTCCTGAGCTCCCTTTCCCCCCAATGTGAACGTGTTTGTGCTGTCCATTTCCCTTATTTTGGAAATTTTTGTAATTTTGTGTGTTTCAGGATTTTCCAAGCATACAGTAATGGAGGAATGATACATTTGCAAAAAGACATTTCTAAGTTATTTTTCAATTTAGAAGAGATCTAAAAGTATAGTTAATATGCTTTTAAGTCAGCAAACTTCTGGTGAGTACTAGGAGAGAGAGAGAGGGAGGGAGGGAGGGAGGGAGGGAGGGAGAATGTCACCCACTTGATTAGAATTCATGATCACTCAGTTTCTAGTTGATACTTTCACCAAATTGACACTACACAAAATTGGATCTCAAATTATAATTTCACTGTTAACAAACAATTTGGATTAATAATGTATCCCACCCAGGTTGAATAACAAAGGGAATGATGTAGCAAAAAAGCTAAACTTGAATGCCATAAATTTTATCTGTATGTTTTGTATATTGCAAAGCACGCACATGATTTATAAATATGAGATGAATGGAGAAGCTTAATTTTGCATTTGCATTAACAACCATTAAGAATTTGCATGTTGAAGAGAAGAGCCTTGTAAGTGATTGTTTCAGAGGAAATGTCAAGCATCCAGCTGTAATTGTATTGCATTGCTTCTTTTCCCCACTCTGATGCGGTAATTTAGAATTCTTGTGTAAGTCAGCTGAATCCACCCATCAACTGTTTAATGCTGTTTGTTCTCTTAAACTTCCCTTCCCCTGAGAAGTCTGAGGAAACTGGATGAGGCCAAAACACATGATTCCAAGATTGCCTCTTTCAATTTTATATGTCCATATCCCAAGGATGCATCCTTCCCTTGGAGAAGGAAAGCTTCTCTTGGACGGAGCTTATTGGATCGTCTGCTGCCTGAGAGCTGTCCAAGGTTCTGTAACATCATGACTTGGTTCCTTGCCTTGATTAAAGAAGAGAAAGGTTGTTTTAAGTTATCTGAAGACTTACAAGAATGCAGAGAGGTTTTTTGGTTGCAAAACAGAAGTGATATGCTTTTGTTTCTTTTGTTTCCTTCCATTTTGACAAGCCAGTTAGCCTACAGCTATGGAATTCCCTGGTGAGCTTCCCTTCAAATATTAACCAGGCTCAACTTGTTTAATTATGGAGCCCTGACACATCAGCCAGATACTTCAACCTGCTGAGACTCACTAAAAATTAGCTGTCTCACATTTTAGGAATGCTTTCAAATTTTGCAGACTACAAATCCCTTCAAATCCCAAATCACTAGGCATGTTTTCTGGAATATATGAACGTTATTAGTCAAGATATCAAGAGGATATCAGGTCAGCTACCTTTATTCTTTACTTTAAGTTTAGGAGGAAGAAGACACAGGAGGGCTACAAAGAGAAGCACTAGCAAAAGCTTGAACAACATCTAAAGGGTAATGGAGGCACTGCCTGGTTTTTCATGACTGTTATTTATGACTTTAGCATGCTTGAAATATCATAGGAGTTTTAAACCTTTAAAAAAAAATTTTAAACTAAGATTTAGTTCACTCTTTAAAAAATGAAATACTTAAAGGTGATTCAGTATTTAAATCAATGAATGCTGTGCTGACAATTCTCAGATCTGAATCATGTGCTTGCCACTCTGGGAAGGAAAGGTGACAGTTCAAATGGCAGATGATGGAATGTTAATGATTATGTTTCTAAGGTGAAGAGGGGAAAAGATTAATACAATGTTTCCTGAAAATAAGACCAGTCTTATATTTTTGAGGTCTCCAAAATAAGCACTAGGGCTTATTTTTGGGTGCGTCTTATTTTATTTTTCATGTACAGGAAGCCCACTTCCTCTTTCTCATGGCTGCAACCATGAAGAAGGCCATATGATGTGCCAGTGTTGCTGTAACGAAGCAGTGGAGGTGCAACTGCCCTACATGTCCCATCCTGACTTACCACAGCCAGGCCATCCATGCCCCAACACCAGCCTCAACTTGTGGTGTTGACTCCAGCAGCCATTCCCAGCAGGACACCACATGGCAACTGCAATGAATGGAGTGGGTGGCTGGCCACCGGAGTCTCATTTTTGCATGGTATTGGCAGCAGATGGAGGCAGAGGTATGGGGGGGGGAAGGCACACAATCTGGATGCACCACATGGGCCACAGGCAAGGTGAGAGATGGTGTGATGGAGTGGGTAGGCAACCATGGGAGGATTGTCTTCATGTTATTTGTCTACATGTTATCCTACATGTAGGATTGTCTACATGTTATCCTAGTTATTTGCGGGATCGTATCCTGCCCCATACATCCCTTTGGCCGATTCGCTCACACAGAGAGGGACTTCTCCGGGTGCCGTCCACTAGGCAATGCCAGCGGGCAACGCCCAGGGGAAGGGCCTTCTCTGTGATGGGCCCGACCCTCTGGAACGACCACGGACCTCTGCACCTTCTGCCAAAAAGTAAAAACTTATTTATTCCATCAGGCCGGTTTGGCCTAATCGACGCTTCTTGCCCCAGTCTGTTTTTTGCAAATTATGTATTTGGTTTAAATAGGTTATAATTTTAATGTTTTTAAATTCTTGTACAGGGTAATTTAATTCGTTTTTAACTTTGTATGTCTTGTATGTTTTTAGATGGTTTTTTAATTTTCCTGTACACTGCCCCGAGTCCCTTCAGGGAGAGGAGGCGGTTTATAAATGTAATAAATTATCATTATTATTATTATTATGTTTCTCTGCTTGCATCCAGCCCATGTGGAGCATCAGAATTGCCTGTCTTCCTCCCCATGCCTCTGCCTCTATCTGCTGCTGGTGCTGTCGCATGAAGAGAAACCTCCCATGGCTGCCCACCTGCTCTGGCCCACTGACTATCAGTTTTCGCGTGGCTCTTGCAGACATCTAGATCACCTTTCTTCCCCCACCTCTTCCTCCACCTCCTGCTTGGACAGGCAATCAATGTACTTCCACTGTGCAGGCTGCAGCTGCTACCAGACACCATTGGCCCCAAGGCCCTCACTGCCTCCTGTGCTGATCATGCCCCCATGGGCTGATGATGGTCTTCACTAGGGCTTATTGTGGGGTAGGACTTAAATTAGGTGTATGCTTAAAATCAGGCTAGAGTTTATTGTCGGGGTAGGTGATATTTTCAGGGAAACATGGTACATTCTTCCTCTTTCATTATGGACATAAAGTGGAATGAGGGAGACATTAGTTAGTTTAGTATTCTAATGTAAATTTAATTATTTCATTTCCCCTCAAGACATTTGCCAAAGGTTATCGTGCAGATTCCTAATGCTTATGCTAAGAAAGTACATACATAATTCATATATTGGGATAGTATTGTACAAAGAACAAATTCCATACTACTTGATAAAATTGCTTGCCAAACTCTGTATATTAGGGAAAAAATACAAGCTATAAAGAGGACAGGTGTAGATAAAAATGCATTTGAAAATACACAGTAATATGAAAATAGCATGAATGAACCTGAATTTTAAATGTAAATTTAGAGAACCTATGACTCATATTTCCTTACCCAAACAAAGAAACAAAATGACTACAGGCAGGCAGAAAAGACCAAAAACAATAATTAGAATACAATATGGAAGAACTAAATGGTTATATTAAGAATGGAACATGCAAAGATTGTAAATTGTATGTTGTTTATCTTAAATGCAGAATAAATGAGGAGATATGCTGGACTAGAAAAAATAGAAGTTGGAATTAAAATAGCTGGGACAAACAACCGCAACCTATGCTGACATACCATTGTGACAAAATTGTGAGTGAAGAAGATTTAAGGAATCTCTTGTTGAAAGTAAAGAAAGGGAATAGAAAAGACAGTATATTGCTCTCTTGTTTACTCTCTATAACCAGGGGTGGGCTGCTATGAGTTTGGCCAGGTTTAGGAGAACCCATAGCTAATGTTATGGCTGGTTTGGAGAACCTCCAAATCTCTACCTGGCTGGCCCCTCCCACCCCTCCCCTCCCAGGAGTCTCCATGTGGGCCATTTTGGATGCGAGGTAAGGTCAAGGTTCATGTGGAGGCTCGGGGAGGGGAAAAATGAACCTCCTGGAAGTTCCAACACGCCAGAAAGGGACTTGTTTCCAGTTTCCGGAGGGCCTCTGGAGCCCAGAGAGGCAGTTTTCATCTTCCCCAAGCCTTGTTAAAAGCCTCTGGAACCTGGGGGGGGGGGGGGAGGAAATTGCCCCCTTGCTGTGGTGCAGGAGGCTGACTAGACCACATCCTGCATGGCCCTGCACATCAAGCGACTGGGCAGAAAACCGTTGCTGAAATTTTTGAAACCCACTCCTGCCTATAACTGCTTATATAAATCAATCAATCAATCAGAATACAGCTGGACAGTACCTTCAAAGTCTTCTAGTCAACCCCCCTGCTTAAGTCGGAGACCTTTCAGACAAGTAACTGTCCAGTCTCTTCTTAAACTTAAACAATGCCAATGCAATGTAAACAGATGAAGAACAAGATGAAGTAGCAAGACATTATTTTCCTAAATGTAACGTTTTCCAGGAATGGTAACTGGAGCCATGAAATAAAGAGCCTGCTGTTTAAGACAAAGACTATGACAGATGTAGGCAAATATTAAGGTGAAGAGTCATCTCCCTGACAACAAAGGCATATATTGTTAATGCCTTGGTTTTCCCAGTTGTACTATAAATTGTGAATTCTGGAGCACTAAAAAGTTTGAATGAAGAAAAATTGATACATCTGAACTGTGATGCAGGAGGAAATTGCTGAGAATACCTTGAACTTCAGGAAGAGAAAATCATTCAACACTGAATGACTAGAACCAGACCATACATTGAATATATAATAAGAGAAGCTGGAGTGGAAGAAGATGAGTGTGGTTTTAAATTTGGAAGAAGAAACATCAATAACCTGAGCTGACAAGAAATTCAGCAACCAGCCTTAGAATTGATAATGAGGATAGCTCCTAACTTCTAAAGGAACTAGTAGTCAAGAAATATGCCACAGGCTAGCATTTAGTAAAACAATTATGAAGACAGTGGAAAAGATGTTTAAATGCCAAGCAAACAAGTATATAAATCAACCAGATTTCTCACTAGAGACATAACTGACCAGATTCAGATGATCCTTCTTTGAACACATTGTGTGGACATCTAGTTCTCTGGTGAAGGCTCTAATGGGATAATATAGCTGAAGCTTAACTACTTTAGAAATATACCATGAAGGTAAGAGTCATTGAACAAAATTCTGAGACTTGAAGAAATACAGCCTATTAAAAAGAGGCTGAGAAAAAAGCAATGTGGCTAAATAGCATCACTGATGACACAAGGATGAGCTTGCAAATACTCAAAGAAACAGTCACCAATGACAATCTGAGTGAAACAATGAGTATCAGATCTTAAAGTGACTTAGTAACTGAAGCCGACCAACATTATACTTTAAAGCAGGGGTCCCCAACCTTTTTTGCACCAGGGACCGGTTTCATTTTAAAGAAAATTCTGTGGACCGGCTGGCGTAGAGGAGGAGCGAGGGGGGGGAGGGGGAACAGGCAGCGCATGCGCATGTGGGGGGGGGGAGTTGGCTCACTCGGCCCTCTAGGGCAGTGGTCGGCAAACTCATTAGTCGAAAGAGCCAAATATCAACAATACAATGATTGAAATTTATTTTGAGAGCCAAAACTTTGTGGGAGTGGCTCAGCGGTCATGTGACCGGGTGGGCGTGGCCAACTTGGAAAATGTGGTGAAACTCACTTAACAACGGTCTTGTTTAGCAACCAAAATTTTGGGCTCAATTGTGGTCATAAGTTCTCTGTCATCTCTCTCCCACTTTCTTTTTCTTTCTTTTTCTTTCTTTTCTTCTTTCTCTTTCTCTTTCTTTCTGTTTCTCTCTGTCTCTCTCTTTGAGTCTGTCGGTCTGTCTGTCTGTCTCTCTCTCTGGCTCTTTATCTCTCTCTCCCTCCCTCTCTGTCTCTTTCTGTCATTCTCTCTCTGTGTCTGTCTCTCTGTATCTCTCTGTCTCTCTCTCCTCCCTCCCTCTCTATCTCTCTCTGTCATTCTCTCTGTGTCTGTCTGCCTGTCACTCTCTGTGGCTCTTTGTCTCTCTCCCTCCCTCTCTGTCTCTTTCTGTCATTCTCTCTCTATCTGCCTCTCTGTATCTCTCTCTCCTCCCTTCCTCTTATCTCTGTGTCTCTCTCCCCTCCCTTCCTCTGTCTCTCTCTGTCATTCTCTCTGTGTGTCTCTCTGTCTGTCTGTCTGTCTGTCTGTCTGTCTCTCTCTCTCTCTCTCTGTGTCTCCCTTTCTCTGTCTCCCTCCCTATCTCTGTCTCTCCCCTCCCTTCCTCTCTGTCTGTGTGTCTGTCTGTCTCGCACTCACTCACTCAATCAATCACTCTCTCTCTGTCTGTCTGTCTCTCCCTCCCTCTCTCTCCCTGTCTCTGTGTGTCTGTCAGTCTACGATTCCCTCCCTCCCCGTCTCTCTCTGTCTCTCCCTCCCTCCTTCCCCTCTGTCTCTCTCTCTCTGTGTCTGTCAGACTCTGATTCCCTCCCTCCCTCCGTCTCTCTCTCGCTCTGTGCCTCTCATTGTCTGTCTGTCACTATCTCTGTCTACAAAATACTGCGTGGAGGAGCGCAGGCTCTGTGGTGACAGCGAGGCCATCTGCGGGGTGTGTGTGTTTCCCCTTCACATTCCTCATATTCCCCAATGGCGTCCGGAGTGATCAGTGGCTGTGCAGAAACTCGCTGCTTTTCTTGCCGTGGAAAAGATAGGCGCGTGCACGTCCCGTGGAATTACAGCCCAAGTTCCCACCGTTACGAAGTCTCCAAGACTGTAATTGGGCAGGGCATGCATGCACCTATCTTTTCCATGGCGTGGAAAAGCGGCAAGTCTCTGCGCGGCTGCTGATGGTTCTGGACGGGATCCGGGGAGACAAGGAACGTGAAAGGGACCCCCCCGCAGATGGCCTCGCCGTCACCACAGAGCCCGCGCTCCTCCACGCAGTATTTTGTGGACAGAGACAGTGACAGACAGACAGAGAGAGGCACAGAGCGAGAGAGAGACGGAGGGAGGGAGGGAATGAGAGTCTGACAGACAGAGAGAGAGAGAGAGAGGGGAAGGAGGCACCATCAGCAGCCGCGCAGAGAGTTGCCGCTTTTCCACACCGCGCCTGCGCTCTCCCATATCTGGTGCGCGCTCTGCCCAGGGGGCTGCCCCCTTCTCCCTCCTCCTCCTCTCCAGCCCTGCGGCCCGGTTCCTATCAAGCCATGGACCGGCACCGGTCTACAGCCCAGGGGTTGGGGACCCCTGCTTTAAAGCCAAAAATAAAGTGCAAAATCAGAGAAGTGTGCCATTCAGTGTTCTGATCAGGATGAATGCTTATATTTTCTTATTATAAAATGTGGACCAAATAAAATTTCTCTGAACCACTATTACCTATGATTGAATACTTGCTTAGCTTTGTATCTTCCTCAAGTATCTTTTCAAAAGTCCTGTCTTCCTGGAAGAAATAGACATGTTGTCAATTTTAGCAATATCAATTTCTTTCCAAAGTCTTGACATATTTTTTATATCCTGGTCAGCATAATGTAAAAAAGATGTTAAGATTCTGGAAAGGGTGCAGATAAGAGCCACAAGAATGGTTAGGGGGCTGGAGGCTAAAACATATGAAGAATGGTTACAGGAATTGGGTATGTCTAGTCTAATGAAAAGGACTAGGGGAGACACGATAGCAGTTTCCCCATATTTGAGGGATATCCTACAAAGAGGAGGGGATTACACCTTTTTCCAAAGCACCAAAAGGGAAGATGAGAAACAATGGATGGAAGCTAACCAAGGAGAGAAGCAATCTAGAACTAAGGAGAAATTTCCTAATGGTGAGAGTGATCAACCAATGGAACAGTTTGCCTTCAGAAGTTGTGGTTGCTCTATCACTGGGGGCTTTCAAAAAGAGACTGGACAATTATTTAACTGAAATGGTGTAGGGTCTCTTGCTCAAGTAGGGGATTGGACTAGAAGACCTCCAAGGTCCTTTTCAACTGTATTATGCTATGCTGTGCTGTGCTGTGCTGTGCTACCTTTCTAGTTCTTTGAGTTTATGGAATTGCATGCAATCAAAGAATACTAACTCAATATTTAGTTGGGATACTGACTTTCTTTTGGCACTCTGTTTCTCATAATAATGAATAACCTAGTCTTTATTCTGTCACTGCTGACGTTCATTGCTTAGCAGTATGACAAATGGAAAACAAATGCTTGGAATGCCTCTTTCACCTTCACGTAATGTATATCAAGTGATATGCTCATCTCAAGAGAAATATGCAGTAATTAGCTGTCAGAATAGAAGCTCTAATTGTCATGATGCTCACACTTTTAAAATTAATTTATCAGATTGTTAGAAATGGTGTATTTTGATTCAACAACCATGTCAAAAACTTGGGGTCTAGATTCAGTCTCATAGGTTATATTAAAGATGTTTACAATTTTCTCAGGTTAAGATATTTTGACTCAAAAATATACCACCTGTTACAACATCAGTAGAAATGAAACTGAGTTGAAATGCCCAGTTTTAAGGTTGGAGTCATTCTGGTCGCACCAGAACAGTATCAGAACATTATGTTAGGGGGAAAAATTTTTGTTCTCCATTTCTATGTTAGCCAGATCTTCTTTGATCATTTTCTGATTCCCAGAGGGTTGGTGTGGAAGAGAGGAACATATCTAGTCTTTCACACATAATGAAGAAGTGGTGATAGAAAGAAGTCTAATCTTTGTTCCCCAACAGGAATGGTTACTCAAAACTGAAGACCCCAAAGGAAGGACTGGTTCAATCCTGAGGGCATCCCCTTTTCCCCACCACATACCTCATTAAAGGTAAAGGTTCCTCTCACACATATGTGCTAGTCGTTTCCCACTCTAGGGGGCAGTGCTCATCTCCATTTCAAAGCCGAAGAGCCAGTGCTGTCTGAAGATGTCTCCATGGTCATGTGACTGACATGACCAAATGCCGAATGCACATGAAACACTGTTACCTTCTCATCAAAGGTGATTCCTATTTTTCTACTTGCATTTTTACATGCTTTCGAACTGCTAGGTTGGCAGAAGCTGTGACAAGTAACAGGAGCTCACTCCATTATGTGGTGCTAGGGAGTTGAACTGCCAAACTGCCAACCTTTATGATCAACAAACTCAGTGTCTTAGCCATGTCCCCCATTACATGCCTCATTACAAAAACACTTTTCCAGAAAACTACATTGCCAGCTTAACCTTAGAATATGGAGAAGGCCAAATAATGCTTGTAAACTGGGAAGTGAACTGAGCTTTGGAAATAGAAAAAAAGCATCTCTCTAGAAAGAAATGATGTCCATGGAATAACTGCCTTGTGGTCCTGCCCAATTACCTCACAGTTCATCTTAACGGCCTTAATGACATTACTAGATGCATGTTGTATCTAATGAAATACTTAAAGAAGGTATACTGTAGATACCTAATTGGTTATCCCAAGGGTTGCTTTTATGGCTTCTGCTATTATAGCAGATGTTAGGCTTTGGGAACAGATGTATTTCCAATATGGAAAGTCAGAGGAATAAAAGTATGGTCATCATACAGATAACCTGGCATTCTGATTCATCAAGAATACATATGTTCCCCTCTAAAAGGTGAACAATGCCTTTATACAAATGTATAATGCTGTCAATAAACATGTAAAATGTTATCAACTATGGCACCAGGGAACAAAAAAGGCACAAGACCATCAGCACTAAGTTAAGAGGTTAATGCAGTCTTGATATCAGTGGAAGTCAACCTATCAGCATGTAAAACTGAACGTTGCTATAAAGCACTCAGTGTGGTCCTTCAGTTTCAAGAAGAGTATCTATAGCTCTATATATTGATGCTGCTGCAATATGCATTTATGCAGGCACATGGTGAAATGGAGCATTCAGATGTGGAATAATTATATTAACAATAGTTGCTTCTATTGTTTCCTTTCCTTTCTTCAAGGCGCTATTTTTATTCATTTGTTATCAAGCAGCTGTTACCTTAAGGATGTTTTTATGCAAAGCAGTTGTTGCTCTGAAAACAGAGAACTGGCCTTTTGGCACCTGAGATGTAAGGTGTCTATCACAAAAGGCAAAAGGTGTAATAAAAGGTGACAGATCTCTGAGTGATAAAGAAGTCACTGTTGGAAGAAGAAACAAATCACTGCAGCAGGAACTATGTTTTGTCAAGTTCCCTTAAAAGAGTTGCTTATGTGTATTGCAGCTTCTGAATTGGACTGACAAATATAATTATGGCAAATGTCAGTAATTCTCAACTATAAAAATACTATAATTCCCTTACATTAAATCCTATCATACTCAAACAGGTACTATGATGCAATAGGTTTGGCAATATATAAAAAATAGTAACATTGAATTATATTTCTGCTTGTGGTGCTTTGTTCCTGAAGTGGTCCTTCCTTTGTCAAGAGAAAAGAGATTTGTAGAGACATGAGGGTGGGAAGATTTTAAGGTTTATGTCAAGGAACAGTTTCCCACAGAAAGATCCTCTGCCCTTTTTATGGCTGTTAAATAAATCAGTACAATTGATTTTTTTTCAACACATATTATTTTATTTAATTTAGCCAGAATTATCTTCCCAGTGCAATGTATCCATCAGATATGTCCATAGACTACAATACAGTCCTGATGTTTGCACCACTACACCACTACTTCTGTATTTGAAGATAATTGAAGAACTGCAGAAAAAACAATTGCTACTAGTCTGCCTTCCATTGAGGACCTGTATACTGTACGAGTCAAAAAGAGGGCTTTGAAAATATCTATAGACCCCTCATATCCTGTACATAAATTGTTTCAACTTCTGCCCTCAAAATTACGCTATAGAGCACTGCACACCAGAACAACTAGACACAAGGACAGTTTTTTCCTCAAATGCCATCACTCTGCTAAACAACTAATTCCCACAACACTGTCAAACTATTTACTAAGACTATTCTTCTCATTCTTCCTATTACCTAATTCCTCACACTTATAACTATAACCTTGTTGCTTGTCTCTTTACAATTTATATTGTTTTATTTGTTCCTAGTACAATTTGATTGCTTAGTAGTAACATATGACTATCACTAAGTGTTGTATCTTATGATTCTTGATGAATCTATTTTTTCTTTTTATATACACTAAAAGCGTATGCACCAAAGATAAATTCCTTGTGTGTCCAATCACACTTGGTAAATAAAGAATTCTATTCTATTCTATTCTATTCTATTCTATTCTATTCTATTCTATTCTATTCTATTCTAAAGCCACTGAAGAAAAATATCTTTTGGAAATTTAAATTGCCTTCTGTAAGCATATAACGAGCATTTTTAAGAGTGAGAAAAAAAAATCTTAGAACAATTTCACTCTACAATATAGTTTTACAAAGGTAGTCAAGACCCTGGCTACAAAAACTTCTGATAAATTCCAATAAACATTATGATTAAAAATTATATTAGAATACAGAATTGGAAGGGACCATGGAAGCCTTCTAGTCCAATTTCCTGTTTGAGCAGGAGAGCTTATATTATTTCAGACAAGTGGTTGTTCATCTCTTCTTAAAAGCCTTCTGTGATGGACACCCACAACTTCTGGAGGCAAGACATTCCATTGATTAATTGTTTTCACTGTTAGGATTTTTTTTAAGGTTCTAGGTTGCTTCTCTCCTTGATCAGTTTCCATCCATTGTTTCTTGTCTTGCCTTCTGCTGATTTGGAAAATAGGTTGATCTTCTCATTTTTGTGATAGCCCCTCAAATATTGGAACACTGCACTCATGTCTCCCCTAGTCCTTCTTTTCACTAGACCAGTGCTTCTCAATTATTTTCTGTCATGCCTCCCTAGGAAGAAGAAAACATTTCGCGCCCCCCGCACAACTGTAAATAGTATCATTTGTCTATAAAATTGTTATAAGTACACCTCTGCCGAGGTCAAACGCGCCCCCCTTTACGGAGCCTCGCGCCCCCCCTAGGGGGCCCGCCCCACTATTTGAGAAGCACTGCACTAGACTAAGCATACCCAATTCCTGCAACTTTTCTTCATATGTTTTAGCCTCCAGCCTCCTAACCATCCTTGTTGCTCTTCTCTGCACTCTTTCCAGTATTTCAATACAGTGGTACCTCGGACCACGAACGCCTCTCATCACGTCCAATTCGCTTCACGACCAAAAATTTCCCAAAAAATGTGCCCCGGTTCACGAACACTGTTTCGCTGCACGAACGGAAAAGTTCGTAAAAAATGCTCCGCTGCACGAACTCCGCCTCACTTCACGAACTCCGCCTCGCATCACGAACTCTGCCCTCGCATCACGAACGGAAAAGTTCGTAAAAATGCCCGACAGACAGACAGACACCTTTTTTTTTCCTTGCTGCCAGCCAGGCTGAACGGACTGGGAGGGGGGTGTTTATTTCTAAAAAAAAAACCCTCGGATTTAAGCGGCATGTTAAAATGGCTTCTCTGCAAAGAGAAAGTGGAAACTTTCACTCCGGACGGTCTTTAACAAGGGAAAGTGGAATGCGATTCTTTGCAACATTGTTTCTAGGTCTGGCTGGTTAAAAAATTCTTATTTTGCTACTCTCTCCCTCTGGCTCTGAGATGGGCGATGGAAGTGGCTTTTCTTTGTCCCTGCCTGACTATTTCAACTAAGGAAAATTTCCAGCGTCTCTTTGAAAGCAGGACTCTCTGGATTTTTGAAAAAAAATTTCTTTTGATGGATTTGTGATTTCTTCTCTGGAATACCTTCGTTATTACTATTTGCTGACCTGGGAAACTGTGTCTCTTTTGGTTTCTGAATTGTTTGCAACTTCACAGCCCTGAACTGAACTGAGCTCCTGATTTGCCCCACCAGCCCCACCCGGAAAACGCCATCTTGGTGGCAGTGACTTTAACTTTTAACCATGGCACAAGAAGCAGCACTTGTAAATTTGGAACAAAGGATGGCTTCTCTTGAAACCTCTATGCAAACTTTGATATCAGAAATAAAGGCCCAGAGGGCTGAAAATATTACCTTCAAGAAGGAACTACTGGATACCCGGAAGCAAGTGTTGGAGAACACACAGAAGAATGAAGAACTGGAAGGGGGGTTGGAGGGGGCTAAGGGAGAGATTAAAAATGTTTCTAATGAGGTGGGGGAAATAAATGGGCGTGTGTCTAGGATAGATATGGAAAGAATGACATATTTTTTGAGATTTCAGAATGTTCTTGAGGAATCTGGTGAATGCCTGCCTGATCTTATGAGTACAATTTTAGCAGACTATTTACATAAACCTAAGGATGAGATCAGGGGGGACATTGACCTAGCCTATAGAATTAATTCTGCATATGCCAGGATAAATGAAGTGCCTAGAGAGATACATGTGAAATTTGTTAGAAGGTCAACCAGAGAGGAAATCCTGAAAGCGCAGAGAGAGAAACCTCTAACTCACCAACAAAAAACGGTCACTATCTTGAAGCAGATCCCTAGAAAAATTAGAGATGCAAGAAGGAATTTTTCCTTCTTGTCTAAAACCTTGTTTGATCACGGGATTTGGTTCAAGTGGATGACACTTGAAGGGATGCTGGTGTTCTGGGAAGGAGGAAGAGTGAGGATTAAAACAGTTGCTGAGGCGGAAGCCTTTCTTAAAAAATATTCCTCTGTCCTGGGGGAAGATCCAGGGGGGACGGAGGGGGCCACGGCCCCGCCTACGGGGGGCCAGGGAGGAGAGAAAGAAGATACAATAGCCAAAAGACTTAGATCAAAAAAATAACTTTGCCTTGATTTTTCTTGAACAATTTTGCATAATATTTCTATCTGGACTTTTAGTAAATGTCTGACAGCATGGAACGGAGAATTTAGGTAAATGTACTTGCTTTCATCTTGTAGTGGTATGGAAAATGTTTTCTATGTTAACTTTTTTATTGTGTATTTTGAGGTCTCGGAAGGTCCGACGACTCTAACGTGAATGCTCTCAAAATTTCTTTGTAACCATTACCCTATCCTGTTAAAAAATGTAAAACCAATAAAACTTTTTCAATATAAAAAAAAAAAAATGCCCGGATTCACGACCTCCGTTTCGCTTCACGAACCGGCGCCGCGGACATTTTAAAAACAAGGTCAGAACGGATTAACTGGATTTACATTGAACCCTATGGGAAACTGTGCCTCGCATCACAACCAAAAAACAAGGTCGGAACGGATTAATCGGATTTACATTGAACCCTATGGGAAATTGTGCCTTGCATCACAACCAAATCGGATCGCGACCAGAGTCATTTCACGAATTAAGTTCGTGATCCGAGGTACCACTGTATCTGTTTTATACTGTGGTGATCAAAATTGGATGCAGTATTCCAAGTGTGGTCTTACTAAGGCTTTACTAAGCGGTACTAATACTTCATGTGATCTTCCTTCTATTCCTCTATTAATGCAGACTAGAATTGCATTGGCTTTTTTGGCTGCTGATGCATGCTGTTAGCTCATATTTAAATGATTGTCCACTGGGACTCCGGGATCCCTCTCACAGTTACTGGTATTGAGACAAGTTTCACCCAATCTGTAATTGTGGAAATGATTTTTCTTGCTTAAGTGTAAAATCTTACTTTTATCAACATTTCATTTCTTTTTGTTTGATAGGGCCCAGTGTTCATGTCACATTAAAGTTCTTGAGCCTATCTTTGGGTTTTTGACTATTCCTGCTATTCCTGTTTTTGAAGGAAGAAGAAAAATTTCTAGGCTGATGACAGGGCTATGCAAATCTTTATGAGGTGCTTTACATCAATTGAAATGTTTTTTGAAAGTACTTTGTGAAGCAATGTGGCGTTCTAGCTTTTAAACAGACACAATGGTTAATTTTCCTCTGCTTTGCCACTCCTCCTTACTTCCTCCACCAATTGTGAAAGTTCTTTTTTAGGTTTGACTAATGTTAGAAGACACTAAAAAGAAGCTAAAGGCAGTGCTGTCCTGCTCAGTCTGTCTCAGAATTCTCTATCACTTGCAAAACTGGAAGAGGCATATGGATGTACATAGTGCCTTTTAGTACAGAATAATGAGGAGGCTTCAGGTTGATGGAAAATGTTTTGTCAATGAAAATTTTATCTCTTCTTTCCCTAAATGAAAAGAATTATATGCTATCTAAATGAAGAAAAATTCTGTCATATCTCTTCATTGGGATGAATTTCACACATTTTGGATGTATATTCTTATGTTACCTCTCTCTAAGGAATTGTAGAGAATAAGGCAGTGATGGCAAACCTATGGCACGGGTGCCATAGGTGGCACGCGGAACCATTTCTTAGGGCACGCGAGGCATTGCCCTGTCAGCTCCAGTGCACTTGTGTGGGCTGGCCAGCTGATTGAGACCTTCTTTTGAGGCTGTTTTTCACCCTCTGGAGGCTTCAGGGAAGCTCCTGAAGCCTCTGGAGGTGGGGAGGGGAGGCTGTTTTCACCCTCCCCAGGCTCCTAGAAAGCCTCTGGAGCCTGGGAAGGGCAAAAAAAGCATGCCAAAAGCAGGGGGTCGCACACATACCATTATGGGTGTGGCACGCCCATGCACGACCCCCCTGCGCTCCCCCCCTTTTGGCACGCAAGCTAAAAAAGGTTAGCCATCACTGGAATAAGGGAATGATCTTAACTAAATGATATGCAAGGGCTGTTGCATGAAGAAGATTGAAACATTTCTTTTCATTTTGGGAAGCATGATAGCATTCGGAAGTGACTTACGCATGCTCATCTATGATTCTTTGTAGTATAACAAGGAGAAGAAGTAGAGCACAACCAGGCTTGCAGGATTCTTTTATTATAGCCCAACTTAATAAAATATGGTTCTACTCCTCCTGTGGTATTTATTTCCTAGTTCAGTCTATAGTGGGACTTATATCAATCTTGGATTTAAATGAGTCATCTTTGTTTTTGTAATACAGTATTTCTCTCAAGGTCATTTTCTTTATTCTCTAAAGCTACTTCAAGAGAGTACTTTCTTTGCAGCCTCTTTGGGCAATCATCTCGGAAAGCTTTATACTTTCAAGGATTTCAATCTTACTTTAGGTGTGCAATCTGACTTTTTCCTTTGAAATCTCAGCTATTCGCAGACTTGTTTACATGATTGGATTTAAAGGTTGTCTTGCATACTCCAAAATTATATAAATTTCTTTTTTCCTATTCAGTTTTGACCCTGTCTAACTGGTGAAGTGACACTTTTCATTCTCTGTCTTCTGAATGATCTGATAATGCACATTCCCGTATTTTTCGGAGTATAAGACGCACCTTTTTTCCTCTAAAAAGAGGTTGAAAATCTGGGTGCGTCTTATATATCAAATACAGCATTTTTTGCCTCCTGGAAGCCCGCCCCCTCCACCAAACTGGCTGTGCCTAGTCTTATGGAGGCTTCCAGAGAGCTCCTGGGGGCTGGGGAGGGCAGAAATTAGCTTCAAACGGGCTGTTTCCCCCTCCCCCAGCCCCCAGCAGCACTCTATAAGCCTCCATAGGGCTATGCATGCAATTTATTTGAAACAAAAATGGCCCATTTTCATGATAAATGGGGCGGGTTTTTTGCTCATTTTTGACCCCCCTCCACTCCACAGGAGCACTCTGCAAGCCCCCCCAAGGCTAGTTATGCTTTTTATTTGAAAAAAAACCGGCCCCATTTTCACGGAGAAATGGGCTGTTTTGGAGGTTTGACGAGTGCAAAGGCTTCCCCCCCCACCTTTTGGACGGCTCTTTAACTGTTTCTGTACCAGCAGAAACGAAGTCTTAAGGTTTGTCAGCAATTTCCTTCTGCAGGACATGGATAAATACACCTGAAAACATCAACCTCCCTACCTAATCTCTCTCTCTACCTACCTACCTACTGTATTTCTCTTTCTCTCTCTTTCTCTCTCTCTATTCTTCTACCTACCTAACTACACACACACACACTCCCTACCTACTGTATTTCTCTCTCTCTCTCTTTCTCTCTCTCTACCCTTCTACCTACCTACCTACCTACCTACCTACCTACCTACCTACCTACCTACAAACACACACTCTCTCCCTCCCTACTTACTGTATTACTCTCTCTCTATTTCTCTCTCTCTATCCTTCTACCTACCTACCTATACACACACACTCTCTCCCTCCCTCCCTCCCTCCTGTATTTCCCTCTCTCTCTATTTCTCTCTCTCTATCCTTCTACCTACCTACCTACACACACACTTTCTCTCTCCCTCTCTACCTACTGTATTTCTCTCTCTCTCTCTATTTCTCTCTCATCCTTCTACCTACCTACCTACCTACCTATCTACACACACTCTCTCTTTCTCGCTCTCCCTCCCTCCCTCCCTCCCTAATTTGTAATTTGCCTCTTCAAAACCTTGGTGCGTTTTATACTCCGGTGCATCTTATACTCCGAAAAATATGGTATATGTTTACTATGGGCAAAAAAGGTAATTGTTGTGTTTATATGAATAATTGTGTTTATATGAAGGTAAAGGTAGGAGATTTTCTGTAAAAAAAACAACCACCCCTAGTTAAAGAAATTTCTAAAAACTCTTCTAAGGGAATAGAGAGAAGTGTCTCTGATGGAAATTTGTCTTAGCTCCAAAAATATTGTAGATGCACTTCTTAAAATAACCAAGCATCAAGGTTTTCATGAGTAGGTGAGCTTTTTTTTCTTGAGATATTCAAAGAACTTTGCAGCAGACTATGCCCTCAAAGCATGATGGTTAAGTAGGCTGGTGCTTGCAGCCAAATAAGCAACTTGGTCCAAGGAGAACTGGAGATCAACTGAAGTTGAATTCCTCCATCCAATTTATCCTTCCTGTATTCCAAACCAACTATACATATGAAGAAGTTAAACTCTTTGCTTCTTCTTTTGAGGAAATGACTTTGAGTCACATGACTTCTTGCACCTTTGGCAGGGGTTATAGACCAAAGCGGGGAAAGTCAATTGGACTTAAAGCAAGATATTAAAAAAGATATTACTCATTTTTTAATAAATATTATGTCAAACAATCAGAATAGAGCTGGAAGGGGTCATGGCGGTCTTCTAGTGCAACTCCCTGCTCAAGCAGGAGACCCTATACCATTTCAGATAGATGGTTGTCCATTCTCTTCTTAAAAACCTCCAGTGATGAAGCACCTACAACTTCTGGAGACAAGCTGTTCCACTGGTTAATTGTTCTCACTGTTAGGAAGTTTCCCCTTAATTCCATTTTGCTTCTTTCCTTGTTTAGTTTCCATCCATTGTTTCTTCATCTTGCCTTCTGGTGCTTTGGAAAATAAGTTGATCCCTCTTCTTTGTGACAGCCCCTCAAATAATGGAATACTTTTGTCATTCCTACTCCTTCTTTTCTCTAGACTGGCCATACCCAATCCCTGCAACTGTTCTTCATATATTTTTCCTATGTTTTTGTCTCCAGGTGCTTAAAAGAAGTTGCTCTTCTTTGCACTTTTTAAACATCTTTCTTGTAATGTGACCAAAACTGGATGCAATTTCCAGTTCCAGTTCAATTCCATGTCCTCAATTATTAAATCAGGTTTTCCTGATTTTTTTTTCCCTCCAAAGGTTTTTCCAGTCTAGACAATCCCATCTCTGCAGTTCTTGTTTTACAATTGATAGGCTGGTGTGGGATAGATGCTTGCCTATAAGATTACTGTCCTGCCAACTAAATTTCTGCTCTTTTTAAAATGTTTGCTATGAGAAAGATTGAGCTGATGTGAATGGGTGTGCAATATGTTATGCTGTCTTTTATGATGCAAAAAGGGTATTTCTATGCATTATACATAATTGGTGCTAATTCTGTTGAGTAAATGCACAGACTATTATAATATTGATATGATTTATTTGTTAGTATTTGGTGTGCACAAACATTATATGCATGGTCTTTATTGATTTTGAGGCTCAGAATACATTTTCAAAAAAGAAAGGATCTACCCATGTGTTGAATTTCAAAATATACGTGCACTCTGTGCGGTCTCTGGTATCTTATCTTACTATTACTATTATTCATGCACTTAAAATGCATATCAACAGGTCTCAAGCTCTCTCTCTCTCTCTCTCGCACATCCCTGTGTGCAAGAAAAAAAATATCAGCAAAAAGCAATACAGGCTTGCTGGGAAAAAAGGCAGCTCTGTTGCTTGATCTGTTCAATAAACAGGGTCTCTATGCCTACAGAAAAAAAATGGCCAGCAAGAGATGATTTCTTTCAAATCAAAACATTCAGAAAACCTCAGCAGAGAGCTAAGGTAATTGAAGTAAATGTTAAAAAGATTGACTGATCTGTTTGTCCTATAATTTGTTGGCTAAGCAACCCAGAGGGTTTATTTAAGGAAACTGAAAAGGTTTCTGTTCTCAACATTGTGAAAAAAGACAAGGCTGTTTAAATAGCTGATTCTAATCTGCACTGATTTTTCAGTGCGTGAGAGCAAAAGGTGTGTTCCTATTGTTTTCTATGGGGATGTATTTATCTGAGGTTTTAATTTTACCCTCCCCTGAACATTGGGTCACGGGTACCATCTCTGTGGCTCTGAAATGGAATAGAAAGCGAACATCACCTGGTCTTAGATTCCCATTGCTTCAAACACTATTGGGGGCGGGTGGGTTACAATAGAAAACTCAGTTGAAATAGAAGCAAATTGAAATATTACAATGGAACATTAAAATACAACTTGTTCATGTCCAAATGAACAAATCCGATATTTTCCAGCAATTGGTTCCCATGTAGATGTTCATCAGACAGACAGAAAAACAGGAAAAAATCAGAATGCTACAGGACTACTTATCATTCAAGCCAGAACTGGAAAGAATTTTAGATTAAATCACAATAGCCCTTTAAAAAAATTCCAATCATTTATATTTTTTTGAGCTGATCCCTATTAAGATATTTTAAATGGGAAAGCTGAGAGCAGGTGAAACTAGTTATTATAATAGTTAGGAAATGACATGCTCACCAGATCTGTGTATATATGTAATAAAAGACTTGAGTTGAAGCCAACTTGCTGCAATTATCTAGTTGATCCACTTACCAGCTTACATTTTACAGTGCATTAAAATACATTAGTACACTGAGTGCTCCTTATCTGGAAAACAGTTTATTGTTCCCAATGATGTGTGAAATGAGCCTCTGTCAGAAATTCTCTTTATCATTTACTTATTGTTGGAGGATGAAATGGGAGTGGAATAATTAAAAGATTGGCAGTGTAACTTTCTCTTATTGACCTCATACTTTCTTTTTGGCAGGTTGGCTTCAGGCTTATGTTGTTTGTTTAGGACATATCTTCAACAACACAATAATTTATATGGTTCCATATAATGGAAAGCTTAATTGTCTAAAAACAATATTTGGATAAAATTTATTTTAAAGTGGCAAGAATCCTAAATAAATCCTCTAGACCAGTGGTTCTTAACCAACTCTTCACTACGGAACCTCTTTAAATACCTTTTGTAGCCCTGGACCTCCAAGAGTCAACTCACGATTGAAATCATAACATTTCTTCAAACTTTCACGGACTCTCTGTGATGACATCATGCCTCCCTCAGGAGTAGGCGGTCTACAGGTTGAGAACCAATGGAGTTAGGCGTGGCAACTCATCAGGTGACTTGTTTTACTGAAGCTCAAATGGTTGATCTTTAAAAAGAGTCCTAAAAAAACATATTCTAAATTGGCCCATGGCAAGGGACAAAGAGCAGACTTTTACTCATAAAAATGGGTTCTTATGTGATATTCTGCCAGTGCCAGATTGCAGGTACCTATTGGATAGATTCTGCAGAAAGTGCATTTATCCATACTTTGTAAATTGCATTTGGTTCAGTGTTATACACGGCTGAATGCATGCTTAGTTGTTGACAATATTTCTTCCTAGACAATATACATTTTTGTCCTCAAGGATTTGTATAGAATATTTTATTGCAGGCATGCCAATTATTTGTCATTATGCTGTAATGGTTTACGACTATCCCTCTTTCATGCAAATAAATGGAGATGAATGAAAACTTCTGAAAAAATATGTCAGTGTTATAGTTACCAGTAATTCATGATTTTTCTACTTTGCTATTTTGAAAGCCTTATCTGTAGTGATCAGGATGGATGGTGGCCGTATCTCTAGGGAGTGATCGTGAAACTTGTCTCTGAATAAATCTCTCATTATTCCCTCTTCTTAATATATTCATTAGAAAAATAAGGAGGGACAAGATCCACATGGGTACACTTCTCTAGAGAACAATGAAGGCTTTTATTTTTCAATACATATTCAAAAGGAGGTCTTTGAAGCATCCTCCGAATCTTGCATACATGTTAAAACTTGAAATAGTGTCCTGTGGAAATATTACTTCTCCCAATTGGATATTGTTTCTGTAGGCTACAACTGAGGATCTGTTTGCTTTCTATTAAAACCATATAGATTGATGGCCTGCATTCTAAATCACATTTAATTATGCAGTGGAAAAAGAATTTCTTTTTAATATTCTCATGCAGAAAGTTTAAAGAAGTGGAACACTAGAGGTAGCTGCATTTAAATGTTTTTAAGCCATGTATTTAGGCTACCAAAGGAAGTCTTTATTTTGCTTTATTTTGCCATGTGGCACCCAGATGTACTTGGCACCTCCACAAAACCTCTGTATGGCATCTACTGATAACCAGAATAAATTAAACCTTTAAATGGTTTTTTAAAAAATTATTCCAGTGAATTTCCAATTGAAAAGATTATTGAGTCTTAACACTTAGTGTGTCTTAACACTAGGTAAAGTCATACCAATTTTCCCTACCTCAAAACCTCCTTAAGAACTGGACAATTTATTTATATATTTATTCAATTTATATAGCTGTTCATCATCTATGACTTTGGGCAGTTTACAATTCTAAAATAATGTTGAATTGCACACTTAGATCTTTCAACGCTCCTTGATTCCAACTCAGAAACTCTGTGAAAAAGTTTGATATCAATTGTGGCACTTTATATAAGCCAAGGATTGCAATTCAAGACATCTCTCAAACAACAGACACTTGTCAGAGCTCTTATTTCCTCGCAGGACTTTTCCAATGCTGCAGAATGGTTGTAGGGCAATGCTGTAGAACCATATTTGATTTATGGCTGTCAAACCTGTCACACGCACACAAGCTATAACCACTTGATTATACATTAAGAATGACATCTTGAAAGTTGACAGTCTCAAGCAAAAGCTCTAACACTTGTATTAGTAGGTGAAAAGAGTTCAGACAGAATGGATATGTGATGCAAGTTATTTCTGCAAATAAGCAAGTCTTATTTGTGTGATACATCCATTGAAAAATATTAGGAACAGTTATTTTTCTGAATGTTGAATCAAGTGTTTGAATAGTATTTCTGAATATTTTTTTATCTAGATGTGGAAAATGGCTTTAACATAATTTATTTTGTTCTGTTGCATCTATCCATTTTATTTATAAAAGCAGGTTTTTAAAGAAGGATGACCATATCATTTTAAGTCCTTTTTCATGCATCATTAAGGCTATAAATTAGAAAATGCCTTATGTGTGAAAATATATACATTTTCAGTAGGAAACATGCAATTATTGTGGGAAGATGGAAGTGCAGATGAACTACAGAATTTGAAGAGGATAAAAAATTAGATAACATCTACTGCTTGAGGATACAAAAACAAGTGAATGGAAACTTTTCTTTCCCTCCTGTACAGGTCATATACATTTCTATATCAACATGTTATAAAAAAAAGACCAAAATAACGCAAAATAACATTGATACCTTTTAAAAATCAAAAACCATCACTGGCAATATCCATTGCTTTAACACAATACAGTATTCCAGAAAGTTTGGATAGCTCACATTATATAAGTTCAGAGGAATAAATCAAGCACTTCGTTTCACAGATAATGAAATGATACATCAAAGCACAATTTAAACACATTTTAAACTGTAACCTTTAACTTACACAGAAATAAGATAAGTATGAACACAAATATCCAGTTCCACAGAAGAAGAAACAGGCAGTGAGGATTTGCCAATTTTGCTCATTATTATTTCCAACTGGGCTGGAGACTCTTCTTTAACGAGGCTATCAGGATCAGCTTATACTGGAAAGAAAAACCAAGCCCCGAGGAACTGTGTGTAGAAAGGTGGTGTATTAATCAAAATAAATCAATTGGCACTGTTGCAGTTCTCAGCTAGGCTGGAAACCTTCCTGTCCAATTAAGACCAACTTTCCTGAGAAGAAATTTGAAGGTGCAACTTTTTGAAGTGCCCATTTGAAGCACTTAACTATGGGACAAACCATTTCATGTTGCACAAGAAATGTTCTTTTTCTACTTGTCATCCCATCTTCAAGATGTATGAAATTTGTTAGGCTTTGTCACCCATTCTCTTGGAAGGAAATTGGTTAACCAGCATTAACGGCTCAGTTGGTATAGTAATAAGGATCAGCAAGGGAAAATATAGATTCCTGGGAAAAAATACATTTCATGAGCATACAGTTTTTTTGTTGGCTTTATAATGTATGGATATATCTTGAATTTAGCATTGGGGAGAGAACCTTTGCTTGTCTCTGTGATTTCTGTTCTGCTTCCTCAATCATAGGACTTAAACTGTCCTTTCAGGGGGGGGTTTCTACAGGAAAAAGACTTATTTCTACTTCTTGGTTCCCCACCCTTATAATTATCTCAGAAGTCAACCTTCCATTTAAATTTTATAATTTTGTTAATTCTACCTCCTTTTTTAAAAATACCTTGAGCATCTGTCTTTAAGTTCTCTTCATGGATTTGGTTCTGCCAGATGCAAAATATGGATTCCTAGGAATAAACAGAAAGATTCATAGCATGTTTCCTATAAGGAAGAGAAAGACATCATGGTACATTGTCATGTCCAATCCTTGCTGCTGTCCTGTGAGGAGGAAAGAAGCAGGCAATGAAGAAGTATCATGTTCTCTCCGTGTTGCCATCTTCAGCTGGCTAGTGATCCTTCTTCACAGAAGCCGTTAAGACCAACTATAAGACCAAAAGCAGACAATATGAGAGTATAAGTGAAAATGTGGGGTAGAAAAGGGGAAAATATTATTATTAATAATAATAATACCTCCACCTAGCAGTAGCCCTTAAGAAATTATTATTTTTTAACTTTAATGCAATTACTGAATTTACACAACATTCTGGCTAAGATTAAGATAGGATGGAGGGATAGTTTTTGGTTCTTAATGGCTAGAAATTCAGTGATTACTGTAATAATCAAGTCCTCCTGTTAAGCCATGATTTAATGGGTTTCTTTGGGCATATGTATGAAAGTTAAAATGATGCTTTATTAATCCAGCATTAGCATTTAACATGTATTGCAAATCCAGCCAGAATAGAGTTTACTTTACTTTATTTTCAATTTATATACCGCCCTTTTCACCAAAAAGGGACTCAGGGCGGTGCACAGAAAGGTAAAACCCCACAATATACAAAATTTAAAAAACAATTAAACCAATACAGCTGTGCTAAAATTGAATAAATAGTTAAAACCCATAAATAACGAATTAAAATATTCCCTAGTCTATGTCAGGCTGGCTAGATGAAAGAAATGAGCTTTTACCATCCGACAGAAGAGTCGTAGGTCCGTGATGGTGCGGATATCGGGGGGAAGGTCATCCCAGAGTGTCAGACCCGCCACAGAGAAGGCTCTTCCCCTGGGGGTCACCAGTCGGCATTGACCGGCTGAAGGCACCCTGAGAAGGCCAACTCTGTGAGAGCGGACAGGTCGAAGGGAGGAATGTGGTAGGAGGTGGTCTCTCAAGTAACCAGGACCCGAGCCATGGAGCGCTTTGAAGATGGTAACTACGACGTTGAAGTGCACCCGGAAGACCACAGGCAGCCAGTGCAGCTCGCGCAGGAGAGGTGTTACGTGGGAGTAACGAGAGACTCCCAGAATCCCCCGCGCAGCTGCATTCTGCACTAGCTGGAGCCTCTGGGTGCACCTCAGGGGGAGCCCCATGTAGAGGGCGTTGCAGTAGTCTAGGCGGGAAATAACGAGGGCTTGAGTGACCGTGCGTAGGGCATCTCGATCTAGAAAGGGGCGCAACTGGCGTATCAGATAAACCTGATAGAAGGCCCCCCTGGCCACGGCCATCACATGGTCATCTAAGGACAGCCGTGAGTCCAGGAGGACACCCAAATTGCGGGCCCTTTCCGCGGGAGCCAATGACTCGCCCCCGATAGCCAACGATGGAGTTAGTTGGCTATATTGAGATGCCGGAAACCACAGCCACTCAGTCTTGGACGGGTTGAGTCTGAGTTTGTTCCTCCCCATCCAGAGCCGCATGGCCTCCAGACACTGAGACAGCACTTCCACGGCATCGTTGGGATGGCCAGGGGTAGAAATGTACAGCCGCGTGTCGTCAGCGTACTGATGGTATTCTACCCCAAAGCCACGGATGATCTCACCCAACGGCTTCATGTAGATGTTAAACAGGAGGGGTGAGAGAACCGAGCCCTGAGGTACCCCACATAAAAGGGGCCTCCAGGTCGATCTCTGCCCTCCTGTCAGTACACACTGCGACCGGCCAGAGAGGTAGGAAGAGAACCACTGCAATACAGTGCCTCTCAGTCCCAGCCCCTCCAGCCGGTGCAGGAGGATACCATGGTCGATGGTATCAAAAGCCACTGAGAGGTCTAATAGGGCCAGGACAGACGAACAACCTCTGTCTCAGACCCTTCAGAGATCATCGACCAACGCAACCAATGTTGTCTCCGTGCTGTGCCCGGGACGGAAGCCGGACTGGCGCGGGTCTAGATAGACGGTTTCCTCCAGGTGTCGGGAGAACTGTTGAGCTACCACACTCTCTACAACCGTAGAGAGCTACCACACTCTCTACAACCAAAGCTAAGGTTGGAGACTGGACGGTAGTTAGCCAATAATGCTGGGTCCAGGGAGGGCTTCTTGAGGAGGGGTCTCACCACCGCCTCTTTCAAGGTGGCTGGAAGAGACCCCTCACTCAGAGATGTATTCACTATCTCCTGGAGCCAGCCTTGTGTAACCTCCCGAGAGGCCAGTACTAGCCAGGAGGGACATGGGTCCAATAAACATGTGGTAGCATTCAGTCGTCCCAACAACCTGTCCATGTCATCAGGAGTCACAAAGTCAAAGTCTTCCCATAAAACAGTCTCAAAACCTGCCCCCGATTGCCCGCCCGGATCTACCTCATTGGAGATCAGCTCGCTCCGGATCTGAGCGACTTTATCCAGCAGATATTGACCGAACTCCTCTGCACGACCCTGTAAAGGAGCTTCCCGCGGCCCCTGTTGGAGAAGGGAGTGGGTTACTCTAAACAGGGCAGCAGGGCAGTTATCTGCGGATGCAATAAGGGCAGCGAGATAATTACATTTTGCCGCCCTTATCGCCACGAGGTAGGTCCTTAAGTGGCACCTAGCGCGTGTTCGATCAGATTCGGCGCGAGTGGATCTCCAAATACCCTCCAGGCATCTCTTGCGTTGCTTCAATGCCCTCAGCTCCTCGGAGAACCAATGGGCCAGGGCAGATCGGCAACGTGTGAGAGGCCGCAAGGGCGTGACCTGGTCCAGGGCCCCAGTGGCTGCGTTATTCCACCTCAGGACAATTTTAATTCTGAGGGGAAGAATTGTCAGAGTGGTAAGATATCCCAAAAGCTAGAGGAGGAAGGGCTACCATTGAGGTCCCTGATATCATTTGCACTGAGCTCATTCTGGAAGATAGTTCTATACATAATGATAAAAGCAGAAAATATGGCTGGGAATTAATAGCACTTGACAGACCAATTAAGAGGATTTACTTGATAGATTCAAAAGCACATTGGAGACTTATTTTGGATTAGAATCCATTGATAAGGTCAAAATTTCCACTGGATCAATAAAGTGTAATTTTTTTTAAATTTAAAAAAATTCCAGGAATAAAACCTAGGGCCATCTTCCTCAAAAGGAGGTGTTTTGTCAAGTGTATTGCAAGCCCGATATCTGACAGAATCAATCCATAAGTTATTGGTAAAGCAAGCAAGCTGGTAAAAGGTATGTAACATATTCTGATGGATAACGTATTCTGAACAGTCCCATAGTGGAGTTATGAACATTATAGGACTGAGCAGCAGACTAGGAGCCTAAATTTCTAGTCAGTAATTTATTTAATTATTAAATTTATATGCCAGGCCACACCCTACTCAGAAATTGCTGGTAGGAAGTGAGTGCTGCGGTTTTCTCCATCTTCTGCTTTTCTCCAGCAGTCCCTGGATATTTCTTTGCTCTGTAAAATGTCAATCTCAGAACTAGGTGAAGTGGAATATGGTCTTTACTATTCTTTTCCAGATCTGTGCATAACAGTGGTGGGTTCCGGATCCCATTGCAACTGGTACAATGCAACAGGGCTGAGTGTCCACCTCATGAATGTGTGCAGCGCACCCGCAGTGTGCACATGTGCACTTACTGACTGCGACACTCCAGCTGCTCGATGGAGCGTCGCAAAGGGGCCGTACGGTCTGTGCGTGGAAGCCCCAAAAACCCCAAATACTGGTAAGGAGCACAGGTGGGTGGGTGGACCCTCCAGAGCACTGTACCAGAACGGTACCGGGGCATACCAGTCATAACCCACCACTGGTGCATGCATACCCTTCCCACATTATTTCCTTTAATATTAACACAGACCCTTTCTATTTTCTGATGCAGCAGTAAATACAAAAAGGAGGTTACTCTTCTGTTTCTACTTCCTCTGTTGATCCATGGAAAGCAATTGATCCATGGAAAGCAATTGATTTTCAGCTTCATAGAAATGAAATACAAGTAGTTCCCCACCCAAACAGAGCCTATCTATTATGGTTGCATGTCATGACAGCCATTAAGTGAGATGATCTCACTTACCAGTCCTACTTCCTGCTGTCCCTGATGTGGCCATTAAATGAATGTGTGAGCATGGGATGCCTCAGCCCTTGGAAGCCTAGAGCAGGTCCAGGTTCACCTGCCCCAGGCCTGCCAAGCCTTCTTCTACCATCTGAGAAACCCTGTGCTCCACTTCCTGTTCCTTGAGTCCCAACAGGCCTCAGGGGGGGGGGGGGAAGCTTTCAAATATGCATCTGCTTTTACAATTTCTCTCACAATCAATTTTATATTCTCCAAAAAGCTGGAAGAAGAGAGAAAGGGGGATTTTTGATAATTACATGTTTTTATAGTAACATCAACAGCTATTTTGCCTCCCTGTACAAATTATGTGACAAACATTGACATTTTCAGAAGATAAATTGTTTTCTAAGCAAACATATGATTATATAATAAGTTTGATAGTTATAGAGCCATTCTTTTCAGGGAAAGCAAAGAGCTTTTGAAATATAATATCTGAAAATGTCTTAAATGCACTTTGTACTCACTGGGCTGTTAGTCAAATGTTGAAACCTTACTCTACCTACACTACTTGGCTAGGGACTTCTGGAAGTTGAAGTTCTCACATCCTACAGTTACCAAAGTTGAAAAACACTGAACTATATAATCATTTTATGTTATCATGCTTGGATGTATTTCTTTTTAGAAGAATATCACTCCTTCCTCCCCATCTTAAAAAAAAATGAAAAATCTCCTGCTGTAAAATAACTAAAATTATAAGAGAGATAAAACTTTCTGCAACTAGAAATAGCATTTGTAACCCAAAAACTGGAATGTCTCTGTTTGAATTCTTTCTTCCCTCTGTCTTTTATGTCTCTAAATACGGGTATGTACACAAAAATTGCAATGTTTCACTTTCCTATCAACTATTGGAATTTCTTCGAACACAAACTGCAAATCAGCAGATAAAGAATTTTTTTTTAAAAAATTCCTCACATTTAACTGTTGATGATCCAGTTTTTACTCTGCTTGGGGAAAAGAGAATGTCACTGTGTGTGTGTGTGTGTGTGTGTGTGTGTGTGTGTGTGAGAGAGAGAGAGAGAGAGAGAGACAGACAGACAGACAGAGACAGAGAGAGACAGAGAGACAGAGAGACAGAGAGAAGCAATATTATTATTAAATGTAAAGACAAAAATACTGACTGCCAACCATGGCACAAAATCTGGATTTATGAAAGGACACCAAGTTTCTGATAATATTAGATTATTGTTGGATGATCTAACAATTCTATCTGAGAATCCTGTTAAGGTGCAGATTCGGTTTTTGTAACATGTGATGCACAAATCAGGTTTCCCACCATTTTCAATCCTAGCACTAAAAATTATTATTCTATTCTTGCAGTTTGAGTTTTACAAATGACACTATTCCTTCCTTGAAACCCAAATGCATTATGGAACATCTTAAGGATGGCTACTATTGTTTTTTATATTTAACTTGGGTTCTGCAGAATTAAGTTTTAAAGTTGTTAATATATGATTGAATTATATTTCAAAAGTTTGGAAATATATTGATGAAGAATGTTGGATCTAGGGTACCTGGAATATTGCAGAAAATATTGATATGTGTGCGGGGGACTTACATACCAATGTCAAGTTTGTGGAAATATATATATTCTTTTACTTTGCATTGACCTCTCATGGATGCAATGGAAAGGCTACACAGTATGATTTCACGTGGTCAACCTTTAATTTGTTGGTGCTATTGTAATACATTAGATGCTAATGCAGGAAAATGTTGATTATCTCTTCCCAAAATATATACATGGATTTAAAGAGACAATAAACCAATATATTCTGAGAACAAATAGTGGCTTTTAATTATTATCTGTTTAAATATAATCAGAAGGGGAACTCATCAAATTTGCAGATGACACTAAGCTGGCAAGAATAGCCAACACCCAGAAGACAAGCTCAGGATCCAAAAAGATCTTGACAGGCTTGAACAATAGGCCCTATCGAACAAAATGAAATTTAATGTGGAGAAAGGCAAGGTTTTACATTTGGGCAAGAAAAACCAAAGATACAAGTACAGATTAGGTGAAACCTGGCTCAAAAACAGTAACTGTGAGAGGAACTTTGGAGTCCTAGTGGATGATCACTTAAACATGAGCCAGCAGTGTGCATCAGCAGCCAAAAAGCTAATACAATCCTTGGTTGTATAAACAAAGGCATAGAATCAAAATCACATGAACTATTAGTACTGCTTTATAAAGCCTTATTAAAGACCACACCTGGAATACTGCATCCAGTTTTGGTCATCACACTACAAAAAAGATGTTGAAACCTTGGGAAAAGTGCAAAGAAGAGCAACTAAAATTTTTAAGAGCCTGGAGACAAAATATATGAAGAACAGTTGCAGGAATTGGGTACGGCTAGTCTAGAGAAAAGACAAACTAGAGGGGACATGATAGCAGTATTCCAGTATTTGAAGGACTACCACAAAAAGGAGGGGGTCAACTTATTTTCCAAAGCAGCAGAAGACAACACAAGAAACAATGGGTGCAAACTAATCAAGGAGATAAGCAACCTGGAATTAAGGAAAGGACAACTATTCAGTAGAATAGCTTGTCTCCAGAAGTTGCAGGTGCTTCATCACTGGAGGTTTTTAAGAAGAGACTGGACAACCATCTATCTGAAAAGGTATAGAGTCTCCTGCTTGAGCAGGGGTTTGGACTAGAAGACCCCCAAGGTCCCTTCCATGTCTATTCTGATTAATTGATTATTTGCATTGCAGCTGGTCAAGCTGTAGGGTGTACTTTTATGCATTATATGTTATCATGTTTGTAAATAGATATCATGACTAACCAGAGCTAGAACTATGGGCTGATGTGATGGTATCTCTAGGGCAGAAGACATAATTCAGTTTTTAGAAGCCCAGAAGGAACACAAGGAGGGAGAAATGAACTACGGTCACAATTTAAAATAGAAGGTTTCTTTCTTCCAGAGCAATCAGTTTAGAATGCCAATTCCAGGGCTTCATATACAATATTCTGAATGCTAATTTATTTAATTTGCAAGTTTCAGATCTGTAATTTGATCAAGACTTACATGAGATAGAAAAGAGAAGTATGACATTTGTGAGAATATTTGTGTAACCTTTAAAATGTTCAATATGCAATAGGAATTCTACTAAAGCTTTGCGATGGCAGAGACTTATGAAATGGGTAAAAGTAGGGAGTGAACATTTTCCTTCTAAATATGCTAAAAAAAAACCTTTACACAGGTAGTTCTCAACCAGAATTCCCATTGCTAGGCAAGATGGTTGTTAAATGAGTTGTGCGCAATTTTACGATCATTTGCCATAGTTGTTAAACAAATCAATACAGTTGTTAACTGAATCATGTGGTGGTGTTTTGTTTTTTAAAGTGAATTTGGTTTCCCCCCATCTGGTTGCTTGTCAGATGATGGCTGGAAATATTGCAAATAGTAATCCCATGACTTGGGACTCTATAACTGTCATAAATTCACACTGGTCCAAATTTTGACCATGTGACTATGGGGATAGTCTGCACTGATTGTAAGTGTGAGGATCAGTCAGTGCTGTTGTAACTTCAAATGGTCACTAAATGAATGACTGAAAGTTGAAGACTACTTGTCTATGTTACTCTCATATATGTAAAGAGTAGGTGAGGGTGGTACAGAGGCTTTTTCCAGCTATGCTTGAGGCCGATACCCCCTTCCATATTGCATTCAAAGAGCAATGGGAATAGGCAGCCTGTGCATAGCATATAGGACTCACCTGTGTAATCCTCTATACTCAAGAGGATTGCTCACTTTAAAATAGTTTAGAAGAGCACAATCAAGATTTCACAGATATTGGTATGTACAGAGAATAAGTATTTATATCAGAGTTGTGGATCAAAGAGTGGATAAATTTGAAAGATTCAGGAGTCCTAAATTCCTTCTGAATTGTTCTAAAATGATGCGACATTCTGATGTTTTCATGGGCAAATGATTGCTACATAATATCTCTCCATTTAATGAAGTTATCATTGATCCCATAGAACCCCTAGATCCCATACCCTCCCCAGAGTCTTTGTGCAAACAGGCAATCTCAATAAAAAAAGAGAGAGGGGGAGGGAAGGAGGGAGGGAGGGAGGGAGGGAGGGAAGGAAGGAAGGAAGGAAGGAAGGAAGGAAGGAAGGAAGGAAGGAAGGAAGGAAGGAAGGAAGGAAAATCTGAAGAATAAGCCCACCTGGATCATGATCCTACTTTCAAAAAGATGGTATGTGAAGATCCAAGTGTTTTCCCTGTAAAAGAAACAGCAAGCAAAAAAAGCAGTTCCACAAATTTCATAGATTTCAATTCATGTGAGAAAGTTAGATAAACTTTAATGGCTGTTCTCTGCACCTTCAACTCCATGGGGTTCCACTTTAATGATGTGATGACCTGAATGGCTTCAGCACTGAGATGCACAGCACATTTTACTCATTTCTTATATCAGATTTTCTCCTTTCTTTCTTTCTTTCTTTCTTTCTTTCTTTCTTTCTTTCTTTCTTTCTTTCTTTCTTTCTTTCTTTCTCTTTCTTTCTTTCTTTCGTTCTTCCTTCCTTCCTTCCTTCCTTCCTTCCTTCCTTCCTTCCTCTTTCCTCATTCTGCCTTAAGGACTTTTTTTTTTTTGCTATGCAACATTAATAACTTTCTTTCATTTTATGTATCATCTACTGATGTTAAAAAAGCTATAAGAAAACTAATAAATTGGTTTAATGGGGTGTAGATTGCACAAAGCTAGAGTACTCACCAGAAATTATATCTGTCTTATTTCATTCTCCAGCCTGACTCCTGGGTTTTCATATATTAATCTTGCTATCGCAATGGAGGGTCTGATGTTAATCTACTGCTATAATAATAAAACTATATGGTACACTCTTTCTATAATGCTTTTTACCTACTGCTTTAAAACATAGTCTGAAGAAGAAAAGAATGACAACCTAGAGCAACTGAATGCTTTCAACAGCTTTAATACTGTTGAATTTTGCACATATTCACTTATTAAATTTTGAAATAAAATTGTAAGAAGAGAGTTCTATTGCCTCCTGTTTTTGGTAGATGACCCAAAACTTTGTCCTGCCTGATACAGATAGAAAGTAGCACTCATCCCAGGAAACTGAATAACACCTAGATTACCTGAATTATGTTGGGAGAAAAGAATGAAAGAACATTTCTTCATCCCAAAAAGTTAAATATGCAACAATAACAATTTAAGTAACAAACATTTTCTTCCCTTGCCAGGTATTAAATTTTACTCAGTGGTTGACTTGCTCAATCTATACTTATTTTATGTTTTATTTATTTATTTCATCAAGCTATACCAGTGATGGCGAACCTATGGCACGGGTGCCACAGGTGGCACGCAGAACCATTTCTTAGGGCACATGAGGCATTGCCCTGTCAGCTCCAGCGCACTTGTGAGCACTGGCCAATTGATTTAGGCCTTCTTTTGAGGCCATTTTTGGCCTTCTGGAAGCTTCAGGGAAGCTCCTGAAGCCTCTGGAGGTAGGGGCGGAGGCTATTCACCCTCCGCAGGCTCCTAGAAAGCCTCTGGAGCCTGGGAGGGCAAAAAAAGCATGCCAAAAGCAGGAGGTCATGCACTTATTTATTTATTTATTTATTTAAATTTATATCCTGCCCTTCTCCACAGAGGACCCAGGGCGGCGCATAGGAAATTTAAAAACATACAAAATACAATAAATATAATTTAAAAACTATTAAATAAACCTATCCTGCGCTAAAACCAAATTTTAAAAACCCAATTTAAAACTATCTAAAAGTCCCCATGGGAGGTTAGGCTAGGCCGGCTTGTTGAAACAAATATGTCTTAAGACATTGGCGGAAGAGGCGGAGGTCGGTGATGGTACGTAATTCAGGGGGTAGGTCATTCCAGAGGGCTGGCCCCGCCACAGAGAAGGCTCTCCCCCTGGGTGTTGCCAGTCGGCATTGTCCGGCCGACGGCACCCTGAGGAGGCCCTCTCTGTGGGAGCGTATCGGTCTAAGGGATGTATGGGGCAGGAGGCGGTCTCGCATATAACTAGGCCCCGAGCCATGGAGCGCTTTAAAGATAGTTGTCAAAACCTTGAAGCGCACTTGAAAGGCCACAGGAAGCCAATGCAGCTCGCACAGGATCGGTGTTATGTGGGAGCACCTAGTGGCTCCCATAATCACCCGCGCAGCTGCGTTTTGGACTAGCTGTAGCTTTCGAGTGCACCTCAAGGGAAGCCCCATGTAGAGAGCATTACAATAGTCGAGTCGGGACGTCACGAGAGCTTGAGTGACTGTGCGAAGGGCAGCCCGGTCCAGTAAGGGGCACAATTGGCGCATCAGGCGTACCTGATGAAACACCCCCCTGGCCACGGCTGCCACATGGTCCTCCATGGACAGCCGGGAATCCAGGAGGACACCCAAATTGCGCGCCCTCTCCACGGGGGCCAGTGTTTCGCCCCCAATGGCCAGAGTTGGAATAATCTGGCTGAACCGGGGTGCCGGAAACCACAGCCACTCAGTCTTGGCAGGGTTGAGCTTGAGTTTGTTACCACCCATCCAGATCCGTACGGCTTCCAGACACCGGGACAGCACTTCGGCGGCATCGTTGGGGTGGTTTGGGGTGGATATGTACAACTGAGTGTCATCAGCGTACAGATGGTACTCCACCCCAAAACCACGGATGATCTCACCCAGCGGCTTCATATATGTGTTGAAAAGGAGGGGTGAGAGGACCGACCCCTGAGGGACCCCACATAGGAGAGGCCTCGAGGTCGACCTCTGCCCTCCCGTCAACACATATTGTGACCAACCAGAGAGGTAGGACGACAACCACCGCAAAACGGTGCCTCCCAGCCCCAACCCCCCCAGTCGGTGCAATAGGATACCATGGTCGATGGCAGGGGTGGGTTTCAAAAATTTTGGAACAGGTTCTGTGGGTGTGGCCTGCTTTGTGGGAGTGGCTTGCCGGCCATGTGACCGGGTGGGAGTGGCTTTCTGGCCATGTGACCGGGTGGGAGTGGCTTTCTGGCCATGTGACCAGGTGGGAATGTTAGCAGCTGCTGGAATTATGTTTGCACAACAGTGGAAAAACAGATATGAAAATGAATAAATACTATAATGTGCAGGAATAAATAAAGTGACAATTAAAATCAAGAAGGCTTTGAATATTTTTTCACGTGGGATTTGTTTTAGCAATTGCTAAGTAACAGAAACAGAAAATAGAAATCCAAAAGTATGAAAGACAACACCAATTATGTAAGGAAAGGTCACTAAAATGTATAAGGAAACAGTAGTACTTGATCATTATTAATGTATACAACTGCTGCAGGACATAATACACCCACGCAAACTATGACAGTGCCAGGAAAACACCAAAAACTAGAATCCCTCCTACAAAAGACTGAAAATGAAACCAGTTAACACTGTATATTGAAGTGAACCATTTAAAAAAATTCTCTACTCAATACATTATAAAGTACTGAGTATAGAATTTTTAAAAATGGTTTATATTAATTTGTTTTTCATAGAATCTTTTTTTAAATAGTCTAAGACAGGGATGTCCAAACTTGGGAACTTTAAGACTTGTGGACTTCAACTCCCAGAATTCCACAAGTCTTAAAGTTCCCAAGTTTGTTCAACCCTGGTCTAAGACAATTTAAAAAAGAACCCACACACAATCAATTGAAGTAAACCATTTTTAAAAATTCTCTATTCAATAGTTAGGTAAAACAATTTTAAAAAATTATATGCACAATAAATAAAATAATCTTTAAAAAATCATTAAAAAAAATAAAAGAGGAAAAAAAACCAGGTCACTTACCAGAAGGTAGAATCAGCAGCTCTCCGATGGATACAAAAGAGGCAACAAGATGCAGGTAAACCTATCTGACTAGAGGGAGAAGGGAGGCAGCCAGCCAGATGAGGCTGAGACAGAGGGGAACTGGGGGGCTTTTGGCCATTGTGGAAAGCTAGCCCCCAAACGCGTGTTAAAAGGCACAGGCCTTTTACATTTCAAGCTGCCAGGCACCGGGGCCTTTCTCAACATGACTAGCCGCTAACGTGTTGAAAAAGGGGCCGGCAGCTTCATAGAGGGCGCTTTAAATTTCACGCACCGGCATCCCCCCCCCAGCAGCGCGAAATTTAAAGGGCCATGCTGTGAATCTGCTGTGAAAAATCCTTTTTCAACAAGTTAGCGGCTAGCCATGTTGAGAAAGGCCCCGGTGCCCAGCAGCTTCAAATGTAAAAGGCTCGGCCCTTAAAGCTGCCGGCGTGGCTGCAGGGTGTCGGGATGGCTTCGACCAGCGCTCGGCCTTTGAAGCCTGCCGGCTAGGGGCGGCATAAGAGCGCGCTAGGCTGCGCGAACCCCCCCCCGCCCTCCCGCCCCCCGCGCCAACAGGGAAAGTTTTGCCGTGACTGGCGAGGGGTGGTGGTTCGCGCAGCCGAGCGCGCTCTTACGCCACCCCTAGCCGGCAGGCTTCAAAGGCCGAGCCCTTCAACCAGCGGTAGGCCTTTGAAGCCTGCCAGCTAGGGGCGGCATAAGAGCGTGCTAGGCTGCGCGACCCCCCCCGCCCCCCGCGCCAACAGGGAAAGTTTTGCCGCGACTGGCGAGGGGCGCGGGGGGGGGTTCGCGCAGCCTAGCGTGCTCTTACGCCACCCCTAGCCAGCAGGCTTCAAAGGCCGAGCCCTTCAATCAGCGTTAGGCTGCGCGAACCCCCCCCCCCGCGCCAACAGGGAAAGCAGGCCCGGCAGCTTCAAAACTAAAGGGCCTGGGCCTTGAAACTTTCCCTGCTAGGGATACACGAGCGAGCCACGTGCTCCGGAAGTTAAGTAACTTCCGGGTCCATCGTCCAACGGGATCGGCCAGGATCTCTAAATTTTACGAAAGGGCTCGCGCGATCCTGGCCGATCCCCCAGAAACCCACCCCTGGTCGATGGTATCAAAAGCCGCCGAGAGGTCTAATAGGACTAGGATAGAGGAATAACCTCTATCCCGCGCCCTCCAGAGATCATCAACCAACGCGACCAATGCCGTCTTGGTGCTGTGACCGGGTCGGAAGCCAGACTGGCGCGGGTCTAGATAATCAACTTCCTCCAGGTGTCGCGGAAACTGTTGGGCTACCACACTCTCAACAACCTTCACTAAAAAGTGAAGGTTGGAGACCGGACGATAGTTCTCTAGTAAAGCTGGGTCCAGGGACGGCTTCTTGAGGAGGGGCCTCACTACCGCCTCCTTCAAGACGGCAGGTAAGGACCCCTCATTCAAAGATGCGTTGACAATGCCCTGGAGCCAGCCTCGTGTCGTCTCCCAGGATGCCAGTACAAGCCAGGAGGGACACGGATCCAATAAACATGTGGTCGCCCTAAGCTTCCTTGACAGCCTGTCCATATCCTCAGTGGTAACAAAGTCAAACTCCTCCCAAGAAGGAACCTCAAGACTAGTCTCGGACAGTCCCACAGGACCACTGTCGATGGAGGGTAGCTCATTCCGAATCCGAGTGATTTTCTCCTGCAGATAAATCCCAAATTCCTCTGCTCGCCCTTGCAGAGGGGCTTCCCGCGGCCTCTGATGGAGGAGGGAGCGGGTCACCCCAAACAGGGCGGCAGGGCAGTTATCTGCGGATGCAATAAGGGTGGCACAATACTCACGTTTGGCCACTCTTATCGCCACTAAATAAGCCCTAATATGGGTTCTCACTAGTGTTCGGTCGGCTTCGGAGCGAGAGGATCTCCATCTGCTCTCTAGGCGTCTCTTGTGGCGTTTCATCCCCCGAAGCTCCTCAGTGAACCAAGGAGCCTGGGTGATTCGTCACCGCAAGAGAGGCCGCAAGGGCGCGACTCGGTCCAAGGCCCCCGTGGTCGCACTTAACCATGCGGCCACTAGGTCCTCAGTCGAGTCGCGGGGCAGGGTCACAGGAATTGGCCCAAGCTCCCTCTGGAGCTTGGGCCCCTAACCTTTCCGGGTCCATCAGAAGCCTGGGGCGGAACCATATAGGAGTGTCCGGTTCCGCCTCCCCACGGTGGGGTGTAGCGATTGGAAAGTCCAGCCGAAGGAGAGCGTGATCTGTCCATGACAAGGGAGTGATGACTAGATCCCCTATTCCCAGATCATGACTCCACTGTCCCGAGACAAAGATGAGATCCAGTGTGTTCCCCCCCTCATGAGTGGGGCCTAAAACTACCTGGGTCAGGTCCATGGCCGTCATGGAGGCCATGAACTCCCGAGCTGCTCCAGAGGCTTCGCCCACCGATGGCAAGTTAAAGTCCCCCATGACTACCAGTCTGGGGGTCTCAACTGCCGCCTCGGCTATCACCTCTAGGAGCTCGGGCAGGGCTGTTATTGCATAGCGAGGAGCCAGGTATAAAACTAACATGCCCAACTGCCTCCCTAGGCCCCATCTCACGCAGAGAGATTCACACCCAGTTGTCTGGGGGACCGTGGTCTCCTTCGGCTCAAGACCTTCCTTTACGATAATCACCACCCCCCACCCCTCCCTAGGGCCCTAGGCTGATGAAAAGCACGGTAACCTGGTGGGCGACTGTCCACGAGGGGTATACCCCCCTCATGGCCCAACCAGGTTTCCGTTATACCCACCAGGTCCGGGTCCCCCTCTGACACAAGGTCACGAATGAGGGGGGATTTTTGAACCACGGACCTGGCGTTGCATAACATCAGCTTCGGGCCCCGGGTCTGTGATTCCTGCCCACCTAGTCTACGATGGGAGAGCGAAGAGTTGGAGCACGTGACCACCTGGATCCAGCGGCCACGGTCTTCCAACTGATGGTGCCCATTTCGTCTCCCTCCGCCCCTGCCCCTCCCTAAGACCGAATCGATGGAAAGAGCTACCGTGGAAATGACCCCCCCTTCCCTTCCTCTGTTTCCCTACTTCCGCCCGCCGGCCTCATTTGCTGTCCCCTCCCTGGACTATTTTCCCCTCCTCCCTGGAACCCCCTAAAAGCCTAATTAAAAACCTCCCTTAAAAAACCCCTCAACCTGCGCTTCGCCCACCTCTCAGGATTAATCAGTCCGTCATCGAGGCGGGCCTGTGTTAAACAGGAGGACCAGGCTTGCGAGAGGGGAGACTCCCGCAGGCTAAGGAGGTCGCGTCTGGAGTACATGATAAAAGCCCCCCAAAGGCAGCCCAAGTCCAGGAAGGCAAAATATAAGTCCGATAAGCAAATAAAGTGGCTAAGTGCAAAGATATTCTTCCGGATGGGGGGTAAAGTCAAGATAATCCAGGGTCTTATGGATGGGGAGATCGAATTTAGTCCCATTACAGGCCACTTAGCATTATGGGTGTGGCACGCTCATGCACAACCCCCTGTTCTCCCTCAGCTTTTGGCATGCGAGCCAAAAAAGGTTAGCCATCACTGAGAGAAAAGGTTAGCCATCACTGAGAGAAAAGTGTGAGGCTGCTGCATGAGCAATGTAATTAATTATCCTATTAACAGCATCTTGAAAAATGATACTAATTTAATTTAAATATGGTGAAGTTGGAATCAAGCATACCTCTTGCAGCCTCTTCTATAAATACCCTTTACCGTCCATCCTGCTTTGGATAGATTTCAAACTCCTGGCTAGAACATAGGTTTGGTGCAGTGTTACATAATCTATAGGCTTGATGTTACTAAATTGTTTTTGATAATTCTTGTAACATTTCTGCTCCTATGCATTTATGGCTCCATTAGCAATCCACCTACCCATTCAAAAGCCTCTTTTCAAAATAGTATTTTATTATTTCCTCAAAATCTTATAACCACCCACATATGATTAAGAAAGCCCAATGAAGGTTATACATTAGTTCAAGAATATACTGCAGAGTCTTGAAACATAGCAAGGGATTATAGCTTTTTAAATGAAATACTACCAATCCCAGAAGTACCTTTATTTCCAAGAATGTCTCTCACGTTTAAATAGGGTTCATAAATTATGTTAGGAAAGAAAATAATAATGAGTATACGGAGTAGAAGGCTCAGTTGGTAGTGTGACCATCCTTGCCCATAACAATGACAAGTAGTAGAGTACCCTGAAAAAATGAAGTTAGAATGGATCTTCCTGTTGTGCTATTTCTGATGAAATTAGGCTTTTTAGATGACCATGTTTCTCTTGGGAACTATTCTGTGAACTGGATAGCTATCCACTCTAGGAACCATCTTCAAGAGCACACTATACATAATATATTCTCAATATCTTAAATATGAACACCTGCCTAAAATGTGAAAGGACTTCACCTGACAAACATGGTTGATTTATATCAGGGTTCTCCAACCTTTGCAACTTTAAGTCTGAAGGACTTCAGCTCCCAGAATTTGCTGGCTGGAGAAGTCTGGGAGCTGAAGTCCTTCAGACTTAAAGTTGCAAAGGTTGGAGACCCCTGATGTATATGATACTTTTACGCCATATACAGTATAAAACTTGAATTTCCCCCCTGTTCTTCTATTTTTTCTATTTTTTAAAAGGGCAGGTTATTTGCCACAGCTACATCAGCATTGAGATCTAATAATGTTTCTTTGATGAAACATAGTTGCCATTGTTATTTTCACTCTTTCATAGCAGAATTCTAACCTAACAACTTCTAGGAGTGGAAGAAATGTATTAGAAACACAGTGTTTACATATACACCCGCCGTACTATTTTCTTTTTGGATCAACAATACAATAAAAGGTTGAGAAAAGAAAAAAGAAATAATAAGCATAAGAGAAATAGAAATATAACCAAACCTAGTTTATACCAAAATAGTGCATTGCACTGTATAAACCACAATATATTCAGTATAAACATCAGCATATAAAATCCTACAAATGCACAAACACATACACCATTCATATTAATAAAATAATTCATTAAAATTTACAAGAAATACTAAACCAAAGGATTAGTTTATAATTTATCTATCTAATCCAAGTCTTGTGCTTACCTTATTATTTGAAGCCGATGTACCTGCAAATTTACCATTAGTTATCCTGTTAATGGTTACATAGTCTAGCTTCCATAAATTTAAAGTAATATTCACACACTGGATTTGGACAATATTGCAGGGGCTATTGATTAAAAAGGTGCAAACACAGAGTTTTTGGTTCATGTATTTATTTTGTTACAAAGATTTATATGGCCACTTATTTTAGAATGGTGGCAGTTTGGAAAAATCCTCTTGGCATAATTTATATAACTAATTGTGGTGAGAAGTATTGTTCACAAAATTCTGTGACAAACTTTTTTGTGTGAATGTTTTTAGATAACATTATAAATCTGTATGTGTGTGTGTGTGTGTGTGTGTTTATGATTGTGTGTGTATGTGTGTATGTATGTGTGTATGTATGTTTGTGTGTATGTGGAAAATTATTTCAAAATTATTTTTTACCAGCAAGAACAATGAAAGAAGACTGCATTGCATATCACAGGACATACAAAATAATAATAATGAATACAATACAATTGAGGTAGGGGCAGCATAGAAATCTCCTCAATAGCATCTATGATTAAAAATATTGGGGGAGGGAGGACAGCTTTGTAAACTTTGAATTTTACTTTGGTATCAGCATAATAAAGACTCCTCATTATGAAGATGCTATCCCTATTTTAGTGAACTGCTGAGTGAATTATGAATAAAGAGTATTATTTTGAGCTTGGATATGGTTACTATGGTTACCAAAAGGATCTGCAGTCTAATATGAATCTTTCATTTTATTTACATCTTTTTGGTATTTTATGTACACACGCACAGTTTCATTTTCATGATGCTGTGCACAAATATGGATCAACTTGTAGGATAAAGCTTTGGCAGTTGCCTGTGAAAAGCATTTAGGCAGGTCATCTAAAGGTCATAAGGATAATATTAAGTTTAAGGGAAATCAAATAGTGTGTGTCCGTGCAGCTGTGGTTATTTTCTAGGAAAAATAATTGAAAGAGAATAGATTCAGTGCGTTTCCGCCCTGTGAAATATTTATAGCTGCATTTGTGCATTAGATAATGAGACTGCAGTCTCGACTGTTTGTGGAAATGATCAAAAGAGAACAAAAACTGTGGCTACCTCATTTGAAGGAGACTATCTGAATTTTAAAAAAAATTATGTAGAAACAGGGAACAAATATAATGTCACTTTATTCTTTCATAATAGATTCCTTATTACTTATGCATTAATTGACACATGTTGAAAGATTTGTTTGCACTTCACAAGCAAACTTAGTGGAATTTGCAAATGTTGCCCATATGTGCAGTAAAAGATGGGCCTGTTTTTACAAAAGCTGATAATTTACAAAAGCTGATAATGATATTGCAAAATGTACTGTAGGTTTTGCCTACAGAATGAATGTTTAAACCATTTGGTCCTGATGTATACAGGCAGCTAAATTAGACTATTTTGTGCCCTTTCCCAAGGAAAATATTTAACCTAGAAATTGTTTTAGCCCAGTCCAGTAGTATTGTGATTTATTTTTTTACTCTGAAGGAAATTTCAATCCAAAGAACATTAAAAATATGATTCTTTCACCTGCAATCTCAAATTTTAGACTGTTTTCCACAATCTTAGTTCCACTGTTGTAGAATGGAACAGGCAAACACTTACCAACCTGTCCCATAACCTTCCAGACATGCAAACTATAGTTTGAGGGTGATTTAAAAAGTCAGATTACTGTAGGCTTTTTCACACATAGAGTGAATTATATGGAGAAATTGAGATGAAAAAGGTAGGAGAAAAATGGTGAACAAGCAAAGTGGGAATTAAGTAGTCTTGGGTTACTAAAGAAATGGTTTAGGTTCAGGTTTCAAGGTGACCTGTCCACCAAAGACAAATCTGCTTAGATATCATGATGCAAGGAGGATGCATAGCACACAGGATCTGCCTACTCGATGCAGATATTCACAGTAAGAACAGGATCTGAAGACATAAGAAAGATCTAGGTTTGCTAATCATGAGAGGTAACCAACTAAATTTTAACTGGATTCCTTCATTAAAACTTCCAGAAATTTAGTGGCAATTACACTGACATTTTAAAAGAGGTTTTATTTTTACTGGAAGGGAAGCTGTTAATCTCAAAATGATAGAGCGATGAAGCTATAGTTAAACTGAATGTATTCTACATGTTTCTGAAAGCAGACATCAGCTAAAAATAAAGAAGGAAAGGAATTGTAGGTCTAACATCTTTTTAAAGACTTCCAGGGTTGGGGCATTCACAATTGCTGGAGGCAAGCTGTTCCAGAGGTTAATTGTTCTTACTGTTAGGAAATTTCTCCTTAGTTCTAAGTTGCTTCTCTCCTTGGTTAGTTTCCACCCATTGCTCCTTGTCCTGCCCCCAGGTGCCTTGGAGAAAAGTTTGACTCCCTCTTCTTTGTGGCACCCTCTGAGATATCGGAACACTGCTATCATGTCTCCCCTGGTCCTTCTCTTCATCAAACTAGACATACCCAGCTCCTGCAGCCGTTCTTCATATGTCTTAGTCTCCAGTCCTCTAATCATCTTGGTTGCTCTTCTTTGCACTCTTTCCAGAGTCTCCACGTCTTTTCTACATCGTGGCGACCAAAACTGTATGCAGTATTCCAAGTGTGGCCTTACCAAGGCACTATACAGTGGCATTAACACTTCACGCGATCTAGATTCTATCCCTCTGTTGATGCAGCCTAGAACTGTGTTGGCTTTTTTGGCAGCTGCTGCACACTGCTGGCTCATATTTAAATGGTTGTCCACTAGGATTCCGAGATCCCTCTCACAGGTCTGTTTGTATACATTAGTTTAATTTTTATTAATTATACAAAAAGAACTTTCTAAAACAGGGCTGTCACACTCACGGCTTGCTGGCCAGATGCGTCATGCTCTGGCCATGCCCACGCCCGGTTTAGCGAAGGGAAAAAAAAAGTCCTGATATGTCATGTGACAATGCACGTTTGACACCCCTGTTCTAAAATAAACTTATGTCTTTCTACCCTTGTTGCACTAAGAATTATGAAAATGGTTGGTGTAGTTTACAAGACCGCTGCATGCTGCATTTAGTCTCATCCATTTTGTGAATTCATCTGACACATAACTAAAAAAAAATCAGACTATTATAGTGAAATAAGACAATAGTGTAGAATTAGATAAGGTTACAAAGTTCACACTCTTTAAAAAACTTTTCTCATATGTCTGCCCAATAATTTTGATAAAAGAACCCTTTGATGTGACAAAATAAAAATCAAAACAACAGAGAGACAACTATTGTAACACACAATTGATGGTGCTAACCCAACATTTGGTTCAATTTCTGAAGGCCCTGTAGAATAAATGAATCTTGCCAGTTTTCAGAAGTCACTTTATGGGAATTGGTTTTATAGAGTGAAAGGTACCACAGGAAAACATTGGTTCTCCCCACCCCTTTTCTCACCTCTTCTGAATCCTGCTTCATGAATATTCCTAACCTAGGTAGGTGTCCTGGGCAGGTGGGATTCTAGCTAGATGATATGACCATGTGAATAACCGCAAGAGTCAGATGGTGCACAAATTGAATAATTGAATAATTAAATAAACAAAAGTAAGAATAAAAAGTCAAGCTATTTAGAGCTTTAAAGATCAAAAGCCAATTAAAAAATTGTACTTGGAACCCTGTCAAAAGCCACTGCAACACCCACAATTTAGTGTCATGTGACTATAATGTTTCTGATCCACCAACAAGTTATAGTTGTAGTTTAGCAATTAGCAAAAGTTAACTTCATGCAGAATGCATGGCAGTAACCAGTCCCAGAGGCAATGACAGAATATATGATTATCTCCAGGATTTCCACTTCAGAGGGGGCTGCAATTGTGACACCATCTGAAGCTGAACAAATGCCAATCTGGCCCTGCTTCCACCTGCTATTTCAGCAGTAGTTGTGAATCCAGAAGGACATCTGAGATTGCTTTTTTGGGGATATTGTCTCCTTCATTCAAAGTAACAATTGGACCAATTGGGCCATATAATCTCTGGACAAGAAGCAACTCTATTCTGCTTGGTTAAATCTCAGCTTGTTTTATTCCATTGAGATCCTCACAACATTTAAGTACCAGTCCAATATTTGTATGAAATTTCCAGCTCAGCCCAAGATAGGATATCCAACTTGATATCACTGGCATACTAGAATGAAGATTATAAATATTGTCCATAATTTCAGAAATGTATTTTCTGTTTGTCTATAAAACCTCGGCTGAACTATCTCCGACACTCTCTCTTTAGACACTGAGCTGAATAAACACATTGGTAAAACGGCCACCACATTTTCCAGACAAACAAAGAGAGCATGGCTTAATAAGAAGCTGACGGAACATACAAAGATCCAGATCTATAGAGCCTGCGTCCTGAGCACACTCTTGTATTACAGTGAGTCTTGGACCCTTTACGTATGGCAGGAGAGAAAGTTGAACACCTTTCATATGCGCTGTCTCTGATGTATTCTTGGCATCACCTGGCATGGCAAAGTTCCAAATAGCTCAGTGTTGGAACATGCTGGAATTTCTAGCATGTATACACTATTGAAACAGCAACATCTATGCTGGCTGGGGTATGTTGTGAGAATGGCTTAGGGTCAATTCTGAAAGATTTCCTGTATGGAGAATTAGTGCAGGGAAAATGCCCCAAAGGGAGACCACAGTTGTGATATAAGGATATCTGCAAGAGTGATATAAGGGGCTTGGGAATGGACATTAATATCTGGAAACCTTGACCTCTGATTGTTCAGCTTGGAGGCTAAAGAAGCAGCATGACTTTCTCCAATTTGAAGAGACACTTGTTCGGCAGGCTGAGGCAAAGAGGCAGTCCCAGAACCAGTGAAATCAGGGGCTGGGCAGGGGACAGAATGTATCTGCCCTCAGTATGGAAGGGACTGTCATTCCTGAATTGGCTTTTTTAGCCACACCAGATGCTGCTTTAGGGCCTCTTTCCAGAGCACGATACCATAGTCTTTTGAGACTGAAGGATGCCAATGATGGAAATTGAAACATATTCTTTGTTTATATTGAGGATGATGTACAAACCACTTGGGAACTACTTAGACTTTTTTTTTTGAACAAAACCATTATTTGTGTAAATAATAGTATTTTTGCACTTCAGTTTAACATACATTTTGTAAAATATTTAATCTACATTTTTAAAAAAAATCAAAAATTTATGCTAAGCATATTTAAAAAATTTAACAGGACAACCTAATTATTTTGCCAGTGGAGAAATGATAGAGGAATTAATACTAGCATAACTCAATTCAGTTTTCTTAGCATGGAGTTTATAATTGCTTTAAGAAAACATGTCATTTGTTTTCATTAACAATAACTGAACAATAAGCAGAATAATTTTGTTTTTTGTTTTCCTTTGATAATGAAGCAATCCATGGAATAAAATTCAAGCATAGGGTTGTTGTTCCATTTGCCACACAGATGAGGCATGAATACTAATAACATGGTATTACAGTGCTGACAGTAGTGGCCTGGCATTCTTCACAGTCCTGCTGAATTTAATAGGAAAGAATATCACAAGGTTTTAAAAAAATATTTAAGGATAAATCAGGGCTTACTCCTGCTCAGCTTTCTATTCTCAGTCCCTTGTAACCTAGCAGATTATTTTTTTTAAAAAAACTGTTCAGAATAACATTTATGAATTTATGAAATGTTTATGCAGCAACTAGAAGACACAATTATCTCCTGCTTTTCCTCTCTCCTGCCCATAGAAGGTGATGAATTTATTTTTGGCTGGATCATATGAAACTGAAATTTTTATAAGAATCAATTGTGTTAATAAATAAACAGAATATATAAAAAAAAATGTATGGTGCTATATTGTCAAATTCCAATCCCATGGATTTCTTATGCCCAAAATTTTGAATTCTGTAAGTTAACTCATTTAAAGCATGTTTTTAAAACTTGCTGCTCTTTGATACAATACAATAGCAGAGTTGGAAGGGACCTTGTAGGTCTTCTAGTCCAACCCCCTGCGTGGGCAGGAGCCTTATACCATTTCAGACAAATGGCTATCTAACATCTTCTTTTTTTTTTTATATTGAAAAAGTTTTATTGGTTTTACATTTTTCCATAGGATGGGGTAAGGGATACAAAGAAATTTTGAGAGCATTCACGTCAAAGTCGTCGGCCCTTCCGGGACTTCAAAATACATTGATAACAATAAAAAAACATTTTCCATAACACTACAAAGTGAAAGCAAGTACATATACCTAAATTCTCAATTCCATGCTGTCAGACATTTACAAAAAATCCAGATACAGATATTATGCAAAATTGTTCAGAAAAATCAAGGCAAAGTTATTTTTTCGATCTAAGTCTCTTGGCAATTGTATCTTCTTTTTCTCCTCCCTGGCCCCGAGTGGGCGGGGCCGTGGCCCCCTCCGTCCCCCCTGGATCTTCCCCCAGGATAGAGGAATGTTTTTTAAGAAAGGCTTCCGCCTCAGCAACTGTTTTAATCCTCACTCTTCCTCCTTCCCAGAACACCAGCATCCCTTCGGGTGTCACCCACTTGAACCAAATCCCATGATCAAACAATGTTTTAGACAAGAAGGGAAAATTTCCGTCTTGCATCTCGAATCTTTCTAGGAATCTGCTTCAAGATAGTGACCGTTTTTTGTTGGTAAATTAAAGGGTTCCCTCTCTGTGCCTTCAAGATTTCCTCTCTGGTTGACCTTCTAACAAATTTCACATGTATCTCTCTAGGCACTTCATTTATCCTGGCATATGCTGAGTTAATTCTATAGGCTAGGTCAATGTCCTCCCTGATCTCATCCTTAGGTTTTTGTAAATAGTCTGCTAAAATTGTGCTCATAAGATCAGGGAGGCATTCACCAGGTTGCTCAAAAACATTCTGAAATCTCAAAAAATATGTCATTCTTTCCATATCAATCCTAGACACATGCCCACTTGTTTCCTCAACCTCTTTAGTAACATTTTTAATCTCTCCCTTAACCCCCACCAACCCCCCTTCCAGTTCTTCAGTCTTCTGTGTGTTTTCCAGCACCTGCTTCCTTGTATCCAATAGTTCCTTCTTGAAATTAATATTTTCAGCCCTCTGGGCCTGAATTTCATTTATCAAAGTTTGTATGACAGTTTCAAGAGAAGCCATCCGTTGTTCTAAACTTGCCAGTGCTGTTTCTTGATCCATGATTAACTGTTAAAGTCAGTGCCAGCCAAAATGGCGTTTTCAGGGTGGGGTTGGTGAGACTAACCGGGAGCCAAAAGTTCAGATCAAGGTTGAAACGTTGTAAAATTCAGGAACCAAGAGAGAAACAATTTTCCAGCTCAATAATTATAATAACAAAGGTAATCCAGAAAGGAATCACAAATCCAAAAAAAAAATTTCTTCATTAATATCCAGAGAGAGTCCCACTTGTAAAGAGACGCTGGGAATTTTCCATAGTTAAAATAGTCAGGCAGGGACAGAGAAAAGCCACTTTCCACCGCCCATCTCAGAGCCCAGAGGAGAGAGTAGAAAAATAAATTTTTTTAACCAACCAGACCTAGACAAAATGTTGCAAGTAGTCACATACCACTTTCCCTTGTTAGAGACAGTCCGGATTTAAGATTTCCGCTTTCTCTTCCAGAGAAGCCATTTCCAAGTGCCGCTTAAGTCCGAGGGTTTTTTTTTGGAAACAAACACCCCCCTCCCAGTCCATTCAGCCTGGCTGGCAGCAGAAAAAAAGTTTTTTTAAAAACTCACTCTCTCCTCGCAGCTGAAGCCTCGGGAGACCTTCCGACCGAGACGATCAACCCTCTTCATTGTTGTAAATGGCGCCGTCTTCCTTAGGCGAAGGGAGAACCCCCCGCAGCATGTTCTCCCTCACCTAAGCCGCGCCGGGAGCCACTTCCTCCACCGCTGTGGGGGGGGCGCCCCCCGATGAGCCGGCTTTACGGGAGACCCTCAAACAAGAGGAGTCTCGCCCCCGTGGGGGGGCAGAAAGAGATACAAAGCGGTGAGCGAGCGCTAGGCTCGCCCGTCGCCGCAGGAGCCGGAACCGGAAGCCTAACATCTTCTTAAAGACTTCCAGGGTTGGGGCATTCACAACTTCTGGAGGCAAGCTGTTCCAGAGGTTAATTGTTCTAACTGTCAGAAAATTTCTCCTTAGTTCTAAGTTGCTTCTCTCCTTGATTAGTTTCCACCCATTGCTTCTTGTCCTGCCCCCAGGTGCCTTGGAGAATAGTTTGGCTCCCTCTTCTTTGTGGCACCCTCTGAGATATCGGAACACTGCTATCATGTCTCCCCTGGTCCTTCTCTTCATCAAACTAGACATACCCAGCTCCTGCAACCGTTCTTCATATGTTTTAGTCTCCAGTTCCCTAATCATCTTGGTTGCTCTTCTCTGCACTCTTTCCAGAGTCTCCACGTCTTTTCTACATCGTGGCGACCAAAACTGTATGCAGTATTCCAAGTGTGGCCTTACCAAGGCACTATACAGTGGCATTAACACTTCACGTGATCTAGATTCTATCCCTCTGTTTATGCAGCCTAGAACTGTGTTGGCTTTTTTGGCAGCTGCTGCACACTGCTGGTTCATATTTAAATGGTTGTCCACTAAGATTCCTAGATCCCTCTCACAGTTGCTACTGTTGAGCATCACTTCACTCAATTACAAACAGTCAAACAGACCTGAGAGTTTTAGCAGTATATAGATAGGGCTGGCCTTGAAGGAAATATTTAGAAACAGCTATGTAAGTAAAAAGGACAGAAAGTGCTGGAAAGAGATATTATTAAAAAGAGACTCAGGTTGGCCCCTGTCTGACTGACTTGGGTATAAGAGGAAAAACAATGTTGGAATTTCCCTTGACCTTCTACAGCCTACAATGTATTTCTGATTTAAATTAAATTAACATAATTTTGTCAACTTTGTAGACTGTATTCCCAAGCATGTCACCCCCAAATCATGTGAGGCTGGACTTTTGTCCTTAGCCTGAAAAGAATTGATTTACTGATCTTGAAAAATGCTTCCTTTTCTTTTGAAAATTTCAATTCCAAATGCTGTGATTGGATTTTTGTTAAACTCAGGGGCATCTGCAGAAGGGGCTTTGAAAGGACAGGATGGCAGGCACAAGTATTTGATAGAAGCCTTACACCTTTTAAAGTATGCATGGTACATGTTTTAAAAAGTCAGGCTTCAGTCATATGGACATGTCTATCATATTGACTTTTTTGGTGTCTTGTATGGACGTCTTGATTAACCTTTTTTACATTTCAAAAGGAAGGATTTGGCAGTTTTATACACCATTGACTTGTTACACTTCAATTCTTTTGTAAGAACTAATGTAATCCAAGTAAACAAATTTTCAAGTGAAAAAAAGATGAAAGAAAATAAAGGATTGGACCCTCTTTTCTGCATAGGCAAAAGAGAATGGATCTGTTTGAAGTTAATAATGGTGGACCACGGAGACAATGGCTAATTTTAGAGTTGCCCATTCTTTATTTGATATCTTGTCTGGTCTCAGCAGGCCTGCCTGCTTATTTATAAAAATTAAGCCAACTTTCTGCAACAAACATGATAGAGATTCACACTCTCTGTACCTTCTTTCTCAACTTGAGCAACTTTAAGATGTGTGAATGTCAACTTCTAAAATTCTGGGAGTTGACATCCACACATTTTAAAGTTGTTCAGGTTGAGAAACACTGTCCAATACAAATAAATACTTTTTTTTGGGTTTCCTAGGGTCTCTTTAAATCATGCATAAGTAACATATTGATTTCCCTTAAAAAAGACTTTGCTTGAGCCTCCAGGATGCCAAGAGGAGCATTTGGATAATTTGGCTCTTAAGATTCCTGCTGCTGCATCATGAAAAGATAGCTCATCAGAAAATCTGTCTATCATCTCTAAGGTATCAGAATAGAATTAGTCTTGTCCGCACTAAGCCTAAGCTATCATTTTGTAGAGGAATCAAAAGCCAGGATATTAAACCTTGCAAGAAAAATCTTAAAATTTTGATTCCCATCATTCTTTCCAGCAAAACAAGATCCAAAAATCTTCACACATAAAAGTGTACTCTAAAATTATAATTACTACATGAAAAAGAACAAAAGTTGCATTAAAAAGCCTGGTAGATTTTTTTTCTGCTGCGTTTCTAAGACACCCAGTGTCCTGCGTAGTGTCCTGTGATTTATTAATGACATAAGATATAGCTACCTAGAGCTTCTGGGAGTTGGGCCTCATATAAATGAAATACATTACTAATTATTATATTACATCAAACTGATATGGAATAATAAAAGCAACAGCATTATTGAACTAAATGCCAACAGGGAAAATGCCAAGATTTTTACCTGTGATTGGAAATAACATAACAGTGAGACCTAAGGGACTGCATTTCACAAATGGGACATTGATAAGAGAAGAACACAGGGACTGGTGTGTGCTATTGATTTATGTCTCAGTTCTCTGGATGTTGGATATATATTCTTTAGATATCTAAATCATGGAATGGTTTAGTTGACATTATATTTCCAAGCATAAATCAAAGTGCTGTTTTAATGACTTAAAGCCTTTTGTATTTTGTGATATGTTGTAACTTAGGGCCCAGGTACTAAGAATCAGCTTGTCCAAATGTTAAGAACTTCCCCTGGGGGTCTTATGGTATCACAAGCTATGTGAAATAATATGGGTGACAAGTGGAAAGTAAGTTTCTCATGCCAAACTCATAAAAAAGCTTTTTGAAGTCGTTACCTTTTGCTTACCATGCTATCTTTCAAGAATGATGTCAACATATTTCCTTCACTTAGAAATCCATAATATTTTGAAATTGTTCAAAGAGTAGGGATAAGGGTGTGTGTGAGTCTTAGAAATGTTAAACTGTTGCTTTACAGGATCCCTTTTTATGATCCTTTAATCCCTTAATTTGGGGTAGAATCAGGGTGACTGGATGGAGCTGAGCGTTTACTGGCCTGATGCCCTTCCTGACACCATATGCAGTTTGCAGCAGATATTTTTTCTTTGCACTCTAAGAGAGAAATATCTCTCTTAGATATTTCTTAGGATTGAGTTCTCAACCATTCTAGTGGGAGGTGAGCATCTTCACCACTAGACCACCACCCCGCTATTACACTACTGCTTTACTTTTAAATATTATTACAACTAACAGGAACCGTACACCCTAGTTTGTTAGTTTACTTTATTGTCATTCACCTGGTGCAATGAAATTAAATGCCATCTTCAGTGTACATTATAACTATAAAATAAAACACAACACACATCTTTCACATTCTATACCAGTGTTGGTGAACCTTTTCAGCACTGAGTGTTGAAACGGGAGTGTGCACATGCACACGGGAGAGCGCTGGAAACTGGAAGATCAGTTCCTCGGTGCGCATGTGCATGCCGGAAAACTGAGCTTCTGGTTTCTGGCATGCAGACTGGCTGGCAGAACCCAGAAGAACAATGGGTGATGGCTGGCATGCCCAGAGAAATGGCTCTGGGTGCCACTTCCAGCACGTGTGCCATAGGTTCACCATCATAGTTCTATACAATTGCATTAATATTGCACTATACAGTAGAATTCAATATAGTTACTGCTCTGGGATAGAAGCTTTTTTTTAGCCTATTTGTCCTTGTTTTTATTATCCTGTACAATCTGCCAGATGGCAATAGTTCAAAAAAAGGTCCACAGGATGAGATGGATCTTTAAGAATGTTTTGAACTTTGTTAAGCCACAATACCAAAATATTACCATTACAGACAGCAGAAAGAGAAAAAGCAAGGGGGTATTACATGGATTCACACACTCACAGTCATGGTCAACAACTGGGAAATGGTTAGGGACACATTCAGATCACTTTCAATCAAACAGTGACACACAACCAGTTTGTCGGAATAAACAGTTATCCAGTAGATTTAAAATATTAGAGAAACTTTATTAATTACAATGTGCATTTGCTTTCTCTCTCCCTCCCTCCCCCCCTCTCTCAAACTTAAAGTCATCCATGTCAAAGAAGCTGTCAATCACTACATAGGGGAACAAAAGCCAACAAGATAACTCAAAGAGCAGGTGGGCTTCCACTGCCCTTTTATTGTTGCTTTCTTGATTAACAGGTCTGGCAACTACTTTTGCTTTGTTAATTTACAAGTTTGGTAACTGTTGATGGGACCTGGAAGGGTGGTCCCATTGAGCTCAGACTGTTGGGTTCAGGTGACCTCCCATATTTCCTTGATTCCTTTTTAACTATGGTACCTCCATGAAAGTTTCTGACTTTTGTTCACTCTGATTATGTATCTCAGTGGTGGGATTCAATTTTTTTTTACTACTGGTTCTGTTGACGTGGCTTAGTGGGCATGGTAGGGGAAGGATACTGTAAAATCTCCATTCCCTCCCCACTCCAGGGGAAGGTTATTGCAGACTCCCCATTTCCTCCCGATCAGCTGGGACTCAGGAGGCAGAGAATAGATGTGGGCAGGGCCAATCAGAGGTGGTATTTACCAGTTCTCCGAACTACTCAAAATTTCCGCTACCGGTTCTCCAGACCTGGTCAGAACCTGCTGAATACCACCTCTGATATATCTGTTTTATCTTTAGTTATGGCAGCATCAGCCTAACCTCACATAAGCTGTGTTTGTGAGCAGGCTAAAGAAATAGCATTGCTCCTCTACATTTCAGCAATTTCTTTGGTAATATGGCTTCATCAGTCACCAACCCTTATATTGCCCCTCTTCCACCTTCACCTATCCTTGACTGAAGTCTAGTGATGTCAACCCAAGGATTAATAATTTGTAAAAGGGCTAACTCTGGCTGTGACATGCACAACTATGTAAACTGGAAATAGGAAGGACAACTCAAGGCTACAGAAAAGTACAGCACATGAGACAGTGTTGGAAAAATGCATAAAGTTAGGTGGTGGACCTAAATTTAAATAAAGAACTTACATACATCCCTCAGACCGATACGCTCCCACAGAGAGGGCCTCCTCAGGGTGCCGTCGGCTGGACAATGCCGACTGGCGACACCCAGGGGAAGAGCCTTCTCTGTGGTGGGCCCAGCCCTTTGGAATGACCTACCCCCTGAACTCCGCACCATCTCCGACCTCCGCCTCTTCCGCAAGTGTCTGAAGACACACCTATTCCATCTAGCCGGCCTAGCGTAACCCCCATTACTGACTCTTAGATAGTTTTAAATTTGGGTTTCTTAAATTCGGTTTTTAGCGCAGGGTCTATTAGAATAAGTTTTTTAAAATTTTATATGTTTTATATGTGTTTTAACATCCCTGTGCGCCGCCCTGGGTCCGTTTGGAGAAGGGCGGGGTATAAATTTAATAAAATAAATAAATAAATAAATTTTAAAGAACTTCTATCTGACTCTTAAATCCCATTTGAAACACTAGTATTTTTTTTAAATGTCAATTTTAGTGCTTTAATGAAAGAACAAAATTGATTTCATAGTGGGATCCAAACAGTGAAATCACTTGATTGAATGGAAGTTTTAAAACCATTGGTTTATGTGAAACAATGATTGATTTTAGAATGGCTCCTATGCCCTAAATTCTGGGAGTGTGGTTCTTTTTGTTACAATGCACAACCATCTCATTGCTTTTTTTTTTAAAACAAGCATGTTAATGGCATATTTATCCCAACTACTCTTATTTATTGTTTAGCTAACTATTGGAATTACATTTTGTGCTAAAGGAGTCATCTTTTCCTCTTAAAATTTGACATTATGTCTCCTTGGTCACTTATAAATGAAGAAGAGTAAATTGGCATTGATTCCTTCTGCAGCTGGAATAGATGAAATGAAATTTGCTGGTACTGTAGGCACAAATCAATAAAACATTTCTAACCAGGGGTGTAATATTAAAATCTATGAAGGAAAAGCAGGGCTTGTAATATTACAGAAATATCATGCTTTGAAAATTAGGTCTAAAGCCATATCTTTTGAGATGTAAGAAAAATGGATTGAGCTTAAAAGTCATGAAATCACAGTAGAGCCTGTGTTCTATAAATTGACCCCTACTGAGGCTAAAACTGAAAGTCACAGTGAACAGCCTCTTTGTGCTATCTATTTTCTCTCCATACATGGAGAAAAGTAGAAAAAGGTAACCTCAAAAAAATCTTTGAACCCACTTACTTTGACTTATACTTAGGGATTAGAGCTCCAATACTATCTCTTTCTGTTTGCTATGCCACTCTATAACTCCTATAATCTCTCAAAAGTTTTGTATCATTCCCCCAAGTAAAGGTATGAGGAGTGCATTTGTCAGCATCTCTTTCGCTGGACAATATTTCAGTTCAACAAATCTCTCATTGAGCTTTTCAGTCATAGGAGTCTTTGATGTGTATGTAGTTCCGTCATCTTTTCTGTACCCAATCTCCCTTTATCTCTGGTGGCTGATATCTCTTAGAATTCTTCCATGTATATGGCCCAGTGGTGGGTTTATTTTTACCACTGGTTCGCCATGCACATGTGTGCACCTTCTGTGCATGTGCTTTGCGTGCACACACACCTTCCACAAATGCACCTGGCCTACAACATGTGGCTAAAAACGATGGCATAGAGCCAGGGCGGGTGAGCAGGTCTACTCGCGATCTCTGCTACTGGTTCGTCTGAACCGGTCCGAAGCAGCTGAATACCAAGTGTGATGTGCTCCATATTTCTGTGCTGGGAAGCAAGATAAAAGAATATTAACCCAGTTTTAGCAGCCTCATAAACAAATCATAGGCACAGAGGAAACCGAGAGTAAATCCTTAGCTCTTTATCTATAATCCACTGCCCCCTTGCTGTAGTTAGGTCATGAGGTGCTGAAAAATCAATGTCATTGGATTTGAACATTTAACCAACATACCATTACATTCTGGTCAGTTTCATTTTCTCCTATATGATCAATATAAAGAAATTGTTTTGATTAAAAAATGAAAGAAGACCACCCCTACACTCCCTTGAGTGCCAAAGAAAAGGTGAGGCAAATTATAGTATAGTATCTACTATAGTATCTACAGCTGCTCCTTCTACAGCAATCGGACTCAAGAAAACTGGCTATGTATAAAGTTAACCACCCAATGTATTTTTTTATCAATAAACATGTTATTAAACATATTTGTATGCTAACACAATAGATTAGATTAGATTAGATTAGATTAGATTAGAATAGAATAGAATAGAATAGAATAGAATAGAATAGAATAGAATTCTTTATTGGCCAAGTGTGATTGGACACACAAGGAATTTGTTTTTGGTGCATATGCTCTCAATGTACATAAAAAGACATGAAAAGATACATTTGTCAAGAATCATAAGGTACATAAATAAATATAATAAAATGATTCTTGGCGGTTCACATGGAAGAATACACTATAAAAGAAGTTCCATGCAAAAATAAAAAACAGAATGATGCACAAATATAGTCCTGAAACAAAGATGTATGAACTCAACATTTGAATCAGGGTGGGCTCCAAATATTTGGTTCCTTGCCCTTATCATAATCATTGAAAACTGGGATGTCATTGTATCTTTGTATCTGGGGAGAATTTTTTTTTAAGTTTCAGAGGAAAAGATTGCTTACCAATAATTCAGGATACACTTTTAGGGAAAAATTATTTAAAACTAGTCTAGATTCTGTTTTGTCAGACAACTCTGTAGAATGTTACAAGAAATACATACATTTCTTGTTTCTTATAATATAATGATGGATAGATTCCATAAGGTGGACTTCCCCAAGGCTATATACTGTACCTGCACTGATTACTCTGAACTTGATGATTTGTGTGGGATCCTGGTGGGCTCAATAATCTGAGACATCTGGGTACCAAGTTGCATCTATCTGCTATAAAATATTCCTTTTTTCTTGCACTGATAATAGCAGTTGACAGAATGCCAGCTTTTTCATTAACCACTGACCAGGAGCCTTAAAAGGTTTTACAGACTGCTTAGTAGCTTGCAAAAGAAATTTAAAGCTTATATAACATTTTCTTTTAGGTTTTATTAGCAAGTCTGAGCTATTTCACAGTTTTGAAGCATGGAAACTAATAATTTGTTCTCAAAGGTACAAATAAATACTGCTTTAGGGACTTTTTTGGAGTAGGCGAAGACAGTGTAATAGTAACAGTGTTTTAAAAATATTTTTGTCCATGTTTATGATAGTGGGGAGAGTGGCAAATATGAAAGTATATGGGTCAGTGTGGGAGTATAAAAAGCAAAATTACAATAATGATCAATTTAAGAAGCTGCCAAAGGGATTTATTCTTTCCAACATGAGCTGAAATGCATTCCAGAGACCCTGGTCAGCTTGACTCCAACATAATTGATGAAAGACAAACAGCAGCTATAGGAAATTCTCTGATTATCAGAGTGGTAGGCCCACATAGAAGGCATTCTCTCATTCACTTGCAAGTTGTGTTGTAGTAAAGGTAGAGTTTTCCCTGTCAGTCATGTCAAACTCTAGAGCATGGTGTTCATCTCCATTCCTAGGCCAAGGGAGTTTGCATTGCTCAAAGACAATTTCCATTGTCATAGGGCTAGCATGGCTATATGCCAATGGTGCATGGAATGCTGTTACCTTCCTGCTGAAGTGGCACCAATTAATCTACTTGCATTTGCAAACTTTTGAACTGCTAGCTGGGCAGGAGTTGGGGCAAGTAATAGGTGTTCACCCTGTTGCACGGAGCTCAGATTTTGAACCTAGGCTATTAGCTCTTGAGCTCACAAGCTCAGCATCTTTAATCACTAAGCCATCACACACACACCCCCTGCATTGTGCAGTATCAATATTAAATAATGTAAACATCTGAACATTATTTAGGGTCAGTCATATATAATCCAGTGCTACCTACTATCATGAGATTATCAGGTAGGAAAGACAGTTCAGTGATACAGACTGAGGAGAAAACAACCACCAGGAAGGGACTGAAAATAACAGAAATAACAGAAAAACTATAGGAAAAAGATGTTGGAAGTAGATGAGTGTAAATAAGGAAGAATTTGTGACATATGTTTAAATGCTTGCAAATTCTGACTTTGTTAGTGATTCTGAATTATTTCTCAGAAAAATCTAAATAAGAATAAACAAATCTAAATCCCAAGCATAATAAAGTTGACTGGCTACTTATGGGAGATGGCCAAAGCCAAGTGGGTTGCTCTAAGCCAGGGGTCTGCAAAGTTGGCTCTTTTAAGACAGGTGGACTTCAATTCCCAGAATTCCCCAGCCAACTTTGCAGACCTCTGGCTTAGAGCCAGCTATGCTGGCTGGGGAATTCTGGGAGTTGAAGTCCACCAGTCTTAAAAGAGCCAACTTTGCAGACCCCTGCTCTAAGCCAAACTGTACTTAAATCTAGCCATTTCTTTGTTGGTCACAGGAAACAAAAAACAACTCTTCGAATTACCAGACCTGGTTCTAGGTGGCAGGAAACAGGTACAAAGCCTTCTCACTCTTGGTTGCCATCTAGGGTAATCCAGACTTTTGCACTCCCTGAGATCCTCATACAGTGAAATTTCCAATATGAAAAGAACAGAGGGTGTAGTTTTGCCATTCATGGGTCTCCAGTGACATTGTCTTAATTATTGAATTAATATATTGTTATGTGTGTGTTTAACTATTTTGAGTGATTTTATGACACTTAACTGTATCATTATATACCATGCATTTCACAGTTCAGTGCTTTTGACAGTCTGCCATTGTCTATGGCTCTTTAGCAACCTCTAACATATACATGTAGAAATCCAAACAGACACAGTTTTAGCAAAAGCTGAAAGTTAGAAGTGATTCGATTTCTCATACACAGATTGTAGAAAGAGAATGGGGTTGCTGAGCTGGCAAAAGAAGGTAAAGTTTTTTTAAAAAAACAAGAGGCTAAACTCTGTGAAGAAGGAAGAGAAACTTTTGGGAATAAGAGACGGAGTTGTGATGACTGACAAAACTAGGTAGCATGAGCTTTTGAAGGTTGTTGGTTTTAAGGAATATTACAGATGGCCATAACAGGACCAAGCTAACTTCTTTTGTTAGTTTTCTTCTAAACTTCCCCTCTTTGAGGCGATCTTGAAGACTTTTAAAGCAGAACAGGGCTTGAATTAGAAAAGTGTCTTATTTATTTATTTATTTATTTATTTATTTATTTATTTATTTATTTATTTATTTATTTATTTTATTTATTTTATTATATTTATATCCCGCCCTTCTCCACAGAGGACCCAGGGCGGTGCACAGGAATTTAAAAACATACAAAGAATAAATACATAATTTAAAAATATATTAAACTATTCTAATCCTATGCTAAAACCAAATTTTAAAATACCCAATTTAAAACTCTCTAAAATAGTCCCCATGGGAGGTTAGGCTAGGCCGGCTTGTTGGAAAAGATATGTCGTTAGACATTGGCGGAAGAGGCGGAGGTCAGTGATGGTGCGTAATTCAGGGGGTAGGTCGTTCCAAAGGGCAGGGCCCACCACAGAGAAGGCTCTTCCCCTGGGTGTCACCAGTCGGCATTGTCCGGCCGACGGCACCCTGAGAAGACCCTCTCTGTGGGAGCGGATCGGCCAAAGGGATGTATGGGGCAGAAGGCGGTCTCGCATATAACCGAGCCATGGAGCGCTTTAAAGATGGTCGTCAAAACCTTGAAGCGCACTCGAAAGGCCACAGGAAGCCAGTGCAGCTCGCGCAGGATCGGTGTTATGTGGGAGCATCTGGTGGCTCCCGTAATCACCCGCGCGGCTGCATTCTGGACTAACTGTAGCTTTCAAGTGCACCTCAAGGGAAGCCCCATGTAGAGAGCATTAAAGAAAAGTGTATCCCAGCATGGGGCAAAGGTTACCTGGTGTGTGGGGATGGTGAACCAAGAGGGAATGGAGAGAGAGAGGAAGCAGGAGGATCATGTTCTATCAGCCTAAAAATACTTCTGCCAGCTTGAGAAGGAAAGAATGCTGGCCAGTATATTTATCTTTTTCTTACCCCAAACTAAAAACAAGCAATGGATTTAGAAGTACAGCAAGAAACATATAAATCAACATTACAAAATGTATTCCTCTGCCCTTAGAGAACATTTAAGATGCATAAAGCATTCCCTTTACAATGTATTTAAATCTCAAGTGATGGCTTCATTCCTTGCCATCGGGTGATGGAAGACAAGAGAGTCCTGGTTTGGATTGTCTAGCTGTTAATACTGTAACATTGCTAGCTCTTGCTGAGGAATGTGACCAAAGTCTTTTCTATGGCTTAAAAATAAAAATCTCAAGGGTACTTTTTATCAAATCCAGAGGATTTACAAAAAACCTTTGACAATGTTCTTTCTTAATTTTCTGTTGCATAATGGGGAGTGTAAAAGCTTGTGATTCAGTCTGTGGTTCTTAGAAGAGTCTAAAACAAAGTCCTTGCTTCAAAAAAGCTGAAAATTCAATTTCTACCATTGCTAATGTGTGAGCTATACTGAGTGATGATCCACACATTTTATTCTGGACATTGGTTTTATCTGATAAAAAATTCTCCTGATTACTATGACAAGTACGGATTACATTATTTTAATTTTTCTATTGTCGATGAATTACGTTTTGTTTCTGTTGTAAATTACTTTTTGATGATAGACTTAAGAGTGATAAACATCAATAATAATTATAATAATTAGTGTAATTATCACCATGATTAGCAATGTACAAATGTACTTTCTTTTATTTTGATACTAATTAAGCAGAAAACAAAATTAAACAAATGTATTCAAAAACCAACACACAGTGTGCAACAATTACCCCAGTTCTTGGCCTGAGACGCTCTTCTCATGGTCACTTTTAGTGCTAATGTAGTAATTTATTTATTTATTTATTTTATTAAATTTATACCCCGCCCTTCTCCTTGTTAGGACCCAGGGCGGCGCACAGGCATTATATAAAACCATAAATACAATATACATCAATTAAAAATATATTAAATTAATTCACCCGTGCTAAAACCCGTTATTAAAACCGTAACAAAATTATAATTTATATTTAAAAGTCAGACGCGGGGGGCTATCCTAGGCCGGCTTGTTGGAATAAGTACGTCTTAAGACGTTGGCGGAAGAGGCGGAGGTCCAAGATAGTGCGAAGGTCGGGGGGTAGGTCGTTACAGAGGGCCGGGCCCGCCACAGAGAAGGCTCTTCCCCTGGGTGTCGCCAGCCGGCATTGCCCGGCCGACGGCACCCGGAGTAGGCCCGCTCTGTGGGAGCGGACCGGACGAAGGGATGTATGGGGCAGGAGGCGGTCTCGTATATAGCTAGGCCCCGAGCCATGGAGCGATTTAAAGATGGTGGTCAACACCTTGAAGCGCACTCGAAAGGCCACAGGCAGCCATGCAGCTCGCGCAGGAGAGGTGTTACGTGGGCTTGCCTTGAGGCACCCATAACCACCCGCGCGGCCGCATTCTGCACTAACTGCAGCTTTCGAGTGCACCTCAAGGGGAGCCCCATGTAGAGAGCGTTACAGTAATCCAGCCGAGATGTCACGAGCGCTTGAGTGACTGTGCGAAGGGCCCCCCGGTCTAGTAAGGGGCGCAACTGGCATATCAGGCAAACCTGATAGAACGCCCCCCTGGCCACGGCCGCCACATGGTCCTCCATGGACAGCCGGGAATCCAGAAGGACGCCCAAGTTGCGCGCCCTCTCCACGGGGGCAAGATGTTCGCCCCCAATGGCCAGTGTTGGATTTATCTGGCTAAACCGGGGTGCCGGAAACCACAGCCACTCGGTCTTGGACGGGTTGAGTTTGAGTTTGTTACTACCCATCCAGACCCGTACGGCCTCCAGACACCGTAATGTGATGTACTCTGCAATATACTACTCTGCTTGGGGCTGCTCTTGAAGACCAATTGAAAACCCAATCCACATATGGTTAGTGAGCAATTATGGAAATACCAAAACGTACCCATCTAACATTTTTGCGGTGTGGAGCTATGCTGATTTCCTTTGGGTGTCTGAGAACAATTCAATATGCTGGTCATCACCTACAAAATCCTACATAGCATAGAGCCTGAAGATTTGAGGGACCATCTTTGTGCAATTTGTTTTCTGCTCATCCCGTAAAATGTAACAGAGTTGATGTGCTTCAGGTCTCATCTATTTAAGCGGAGCCATTTTATGGGAACAAGGAGGTGTGCCTTCTTTATCATGGTTCCTGTCCTGAAATAGGGTCCCCCTTGAGGTCTGGAATCTCCATCCTTACTGTTCTTCAAGACAGCCATGAAAACCTGGCTGTGCTAAGAATGATGTATAGTTACCATGTAGGATATGTACACAATGTTAATGGCCTTATGCTTTTTTCTTCCCCTGATATAATAGTTTATTTGAGGTTTTAATAGCTTTCCCCCTTATTTTTAATCCTTGTATGCTGCCCAGAGTAATTAGTAAATAGAAATTTAAACTAGAATTTTAGATTATTTATAAACAATAAAACATATAGCCACAGGGGTAACTACTTAAATTGTATCCCTGCAAACAGCTATATCAGTTTTAGTACTCTTACAAAGTAGTCATTTATCACAACTGAGTCCAAACAGAAAAACAATCTAGTAGAAGATGCCATTCAAAATGCATTTTGAGCAGAACCCATCTCAACTTGACACTTCCAGGTGCCTGGAGTTCCCAGCACATAGCATTTTAAGCTTTGTAAGCTGGAAATTCTGGGATTTGTACTCATAAGCCTCATGGAAGGTGCCTTAGCTGGAAAAGGGAATTACAGCCAAAGTGGCACATCATTTAGTTGAAAATAAAATTAACAAAGTAATTTGTAAAAAAAAAAAAAAAGAGAAGCATGGTGTTATAAAAAAGCAGAGTATATAATGCTGTCATCAGAAATGGGTAGGACTATAAAGAAGAACTTCTCTGCTAGGCAGAGGTAGCTAAGATAACCTCATTCCTTGTCAGCAACTATATGGCCTTTGGCTACCGTTAACCTATACATGTGACATTTGTTTTATGCCAATATTAAAAATGGGAAAACTAAAACTAAAGAGGATTGCAATAGATCAGCTGACAGATGGTCACAGAGAAGAACACTTGTCTAGAGCTCTGCATTTGCTTCTTAGTTTTCCCAGTTGAAAAGTTCCAAGCAGGAACAAGATGTGTATCAGTTGTCCCCTTATCTAGATCATGACACCCTGTGGATGGCTATATTGTCAACCCAACATGAGGATGAATATCCTAACAATGGCCATTCATGCCTTAGTCAACTGTTGGTTGGATTACTGCAATGCATTCTACATAGGACTACTCTTCAAGAATATTCAGAAGCTACAGAATGGTGCAGAATATAACATTGCCACTGTATGAGCTGCATTGATTACCTGTTTGCTTCCAGATCCAATTCAAGGCATTGATTGTTACCTTTAAAGCTCTATTTGGCATGGGTCCAGGATATCTGAGGAGTCATCTTTCCCCAATGGGACTAGCCCGCCCCACATATTCCAGCAGAAGAGGCCTACTGTGCATTCCATCTGCTAAGGAATTCCAGCAAGCAAATTCAAGAAGAGCTTACTCTGCTGTTGCCCCATCCCTGTGGAGCAATCTGTACTGGAGGTGAGAACTATTTCTATCTTTTGGCTTCCAGAAGGCTATTAAAATTTGGCTTTTCTGGTTGGCTTGGAGCCCAGAGAGAGGTACTCACCGCTGGAGGTAGCTAAGCAGATCTTATCTTTGATCATCTGTTTCTTAGTTTTGGTTTTTATACAGTTTTTAAAATTTTAATGTATGTAGTTTTAATATTTTAATATAGTTTAATTGTTTTTTTATTTGATTTAGAACTTGTAAACTGCCACAGTCACTTTATGGTTGAGATGGGTGCAAAATAAAATAAAACAATAAAATAAAAGTCTTCTTGGTATTATGGATAAAGTCAGGGATTGTTATGAATTAGATGAGTGTTTTGCAACCTTAGCCATTTTAGGACATGTAGACTTCAAATCCCAGAATTCCCCAGTTAGCATGCTGGTATGTTTGCAGCTCAGATATAGTTGCTCTGTTGAAGTATTCATGCAATCACAAGGAACAGCAAATGTGGAAGTTGTTTTCTATACTGTGGTTCATGAATCATCTACTGCTTGTGAGCAGACATATTGCACTCCTGAGAACCAGGAGGTTTTCCTGGTTTGGGGGACAAGATCATGGTTCAATCTTATTTATATATGTATAGTTTTATTACAGTGGGATGTGACTGCTCAGTGGCTTGTTGATCAGAAAGGTAGACAGTCTGGCGGTTCGAATTCCTACTACCATATAATGGAGTGAGTTCCTGTAACTTGTCCCAGCTTATGCCAACCTAGCAGTTCGAAAGCACGTAAAAAATGCAAGTAAAAAAATAGGGACCACCTTTGGGGTGGGAACGTAACAGCGTTCCATGTGCCTTCGGCATTTAGTCATACCGGCCACATGACCACGGAGACATCTTTGAACAGCGCTGGCTCTTTGGCTTTGAAACGGGGATGAGCACCATCCCCTAGAGCAGTGATGGCAAACCTATGACACGCATGCCACAGGTGGCATGCAGAGCCATTTGGCAGGGCATGTGAGGCATTGCCCTGTCAGCTGGCCATCACGTATGCATGTGCTGGCCAGCTGATTCAGCCATATTTAAAGCCATTTTTTGCCCTCTCCAGGCTTTATATGAGGCTGGGGAGGGCAAAGGCAGCACCCCTATCCCCCCAGAGGCCCTCCAGAGTTTCAGGAGCTTCCTTGAAACCTCCGGAGGACTAAAAACAATGCTATGAGCAAACCGGAAGTCACTTCCGGTTTGTTCGTAGTGTCGTTTTTAGTCCTCCAGAGGCTTCAGGAACCTTCAGGAGGCTTCCCCAATGCACTGGGGGCAGCGTGCATTGTTGTCATGCACGCATGCACACTGGGGGCAGCGTGCATTGTCATGCGCACATGCGCACTGGGGGCAGTGTGTCGTCATGCATGCATGCACACTGGGGGCAGCGTGCATCCTCCAGAGGATTAAAACGATGCATGTAAAAATGGGGGGGGTGCCTGTCATGCGCGCATGCGCACTGGGGGCACGCTGACACATGACCCCCCCTGTGCTCCCCCCTTATGGCACACGAGCCTAAAAAGGTTCGGCATCACTGCCCTAGAGTCAAGATTGACTACCACATATGTGCGAGGAGAACCTTTACCTTTTTAGTTTTATTACCTTGTGTTCATTGTTTAATCATGTGATAGAGAATTATAGCAAGAAATATTGGTTGTGAAGTTGTTTTTTTAGGAGCTCATTAATTGATTAAATGACCCAGGTGGAAAAGAATGAAATCATTCTGGATAATTAGTCTGATTAATATCAAAGCAATCAAAGTAACAAAATATGAAGACAATACAGAACTAACACACATCAGAATTTGGCTTCATTAACTAACAGCCTATTTTTATTTTATGAATGAAATAATGAAGATAAATATCTTTTTTATTTTATGAAATTTTCTACTGAAGGAATCTCCTTTTCCTGAATGTAGAAGCCATGTGATCAGTACTGAATAAAATTACCTGTACGAAAATGAGCAAGTAATGAGATTTTTTTTTATTAATTCAAATTTGTATCCAAGGTGATTTATCAGGTTAAAAATAAAATGCCTATGCATCTTCTATTTGCTTTATCCTGTATTCCCAGCTGGTGTGCCAGCTGTGACCTTTCTTGTTGCAAGAGGATCTTAACCCCTCATTACTCTGCTGTCAGATTTCTGCAAGGCATTCTTATATGGGCTATCTTTAAACACTACTAGAAATAACAGTCCAAAATGCAACTGCCCATGTGCTGATTGTCACCTATTGGCAGGAGTGTGTTGCACCTATTCTGCATGCCTTCCAATTATCAGTTGGTTTCTGGATACCATAGAAAATGGCTCTTTCTCATCTATGAATCCTTATATGATTTTGCATTTGGCTACCTACTTACTCCAACCCAAATTGGCCCAACCTCTTAGGTCACAGGTGTCAAACTCAATCACTTCATGTGACATGATGTAATATATTATGATGTTTTTTGCCTTTGTGGGGCTGGGGTGGGTGTGGCCTGCACATGCATCAGGCCCATGGGCTGCCAGTTTGTCACCTCTGTGTTAGGTCATCCTGGAAGAAATTACTGTTTCTTCCCCTCTTCTGGGAAATGAAAAGAGCTGGAAGCTTCAGTGGCAATATCAGTTCTCTAGAACAGCTTCCCCACAGAAAGTAGTCTGGGCCACTCCTTAAGGGCATTAAGGGGATTTTTAAAGCCAACATGTTCTGGAGATCCTGCTAACTGGAGAGAATGCTAAGAGAATTATAGTAACATTTTAGCTTTATTGCTACATTATTATTATTTAGATATTTTTGATGTACTTGAGCTTTATGATTTTGTTTTAAATTGTTTTCAACATAACAAAGACTTACTGTAAGACTTACCATGGGTGGTTTAATGTTTGTAAATCAGGTAAATTACAGATTGCAGTGGGATAGAAACACATATTACAAGATGGACAAAAAATCATTATTGGCTGAACTGGTGCTGACAGATAGGTCTCTAATATCTGGTAAGTATGGCCTTGATGGAAGCATACTCACCTATTTTGAAAGTCAGAAAGAAAATGCTATGATTCACTGTGTGTGTAGAGAAAGAAGAAAAAGAGAGGTAAGACGTGAAAATGACAAATTACATTTGTATAGATTAAATGTACTTGTAAATTAGCGGCTATTTTGACTCTTGGTTGTATGTGAATAGTTTAGAAAGCTATTTTGTGTAAAATGTATTTGAAATTGATGCATTATTTAATGCAAACAAAGTGAATGAGAAGAAATAGTTTTTGCAGTAGGAAAGGAAGACAATAATGCCAAATAGATCAAAGCCAATATTTTAAAAAGATTATCCTCTGCCTGTGGGAATTAGTGTTTCAGACATGTACCACACAGTCTGACTTTCATAATGCTATTTTTGATTCATTGCAGATTTTATTTTAGGCCAAGATCAGCCCTTGACTAAAGCAAGGACCTGAATGCCAAGCCATTCTTTTTTAAAAAAATTACTATTTGAATTTTAAAAATAAATCTTAATTTCAGCCCAGAAACAAGTCTTAAAAATAAAATACTGTTTTCAAAACTTTTTAAATAAAATTCAAACATATAGTCTCCCTGGTTTAAGTAACTATTAAGCTTTCTGAAAACAACCAAAACTACAGATTGCACAGTTTCTTTTAGCACTAATGCCCAAAACATGTTGTAATATATCTTAGCGTGACAAGCAAAAGGGAGAAAGCAGAACTACTTAACTTGTTTTTTTGCATCTGTCTTTACACAAAGGGAAAAAACAGTCCAACCTATCAAAAAACCTCGCAAAAAAACCCCAAAAACAGATTAGGAACACAAGTTAAAATAGAGAAGGAAATGGTAAGTGGGCACTTGTCCACTGTAGATGAGTTCAAATCACCAGGACTATTTCTTGGTGAATGCAAGAAAAGGAGTCATAATAAAAGCAAGGGAAGCTAAAAGTTCCCAAGAGAACTAAGACATTCTAAGAAGTAATGGTGGCTTCTAGTTTATGTAGATGGCCAAAACATTTTTTTAAAATTCTGAACCCGATATACAACTACAACTATTTGTTGTGGGCACAATCAGTTGAGAATTTGGGGATACTGTTGTCCCAACACATCTAGAACTATTACTTTAGGAAAAAGGAAAGTTGGTTAGACCAATTTTCAGTGGGTACATCTATTGGCAATTATTATTCATGTGCATTAAATGATGTTTTCAGGATTATTATTAATATATTGATCAGATGCTTGGAATTTATCACAGATTAAAGTCATTGTCTTTCTACCTAGCTTGCTAAGATCCAGCAACAACTGACTAGTTCATTAGTACTTGGATGGGAATTCTGGTGCTATTGACAAATCTGAAAAGTTGAAATTATATCCTAGAAGCAAACAATAGTCAGTCCATACTATTACCAAGAATACATCATACCATACAATGGATAATGCCAGAAAAAAGAAGATGCAAGCTATGTCTTTAAATTAAACTTATCTTACAACTAGATTGTCTGTTGCCTTAGCAATCAAGCATTAATTTGCATAATTCAAAATGCTGATTAAATAGAGCACATGATGAATTGGCTGGTAGTTTAGCTAAGTACTAGCGATCTAATAATCTAACTGGAATTCTAATTAAATGAGTAGACTACACTTGCTGCAAAGCAGTTTGAAAACCCCACTTTCAGTTAAGCTGGATAAACTAGGGATTGAAATGACCTTTTGTGACTTTTCACAGTCAGAGCCAAATGTTAATTAATCTATAAATAAATTATTTTTTTTCAAGGGCACTCTGTAAATAAAGTTTGACTCAGTAGCAAGGTGCATGCATTTTTTTCTCTCTATTGGAAAATGGTGTTAATTCTCCAATATATTTTAAAGCCTATTTTCCCATCTACCAGTTATTTTCAGCTTGCTATATGTCATTATTCAGTGGGACCAATGCTCTTTTAGAGCTATAGCATCAGCCTCACAATAAACATTTTATCAGCAGCCAGCAGGTATCCAATGAAATTCAATATTCATAACTTTGCTGTGCATTATTAGAGGATAAGGAATAAAAGGTATGGAATAGTATGACAATGAGTTTTTCTTGAGAACAAGAGAAAGTGTTTATTAGATATTTCATGAAACGTACACTTAACTTTGCAACTAAAATTTCATTTAAATTTTGTTCTCCTTTTATAGACATATCTTCATTAAGGGTAAACTTGGAAATGTGCTTTGTGGATATGATAATTGTTATGAATAAATGTAACTAATTACTTAAGCTAATGATGAACTTGCAAGAAATCTTTAGAGATTTGGGTGTATGTGTAAACACCTTGGATGTAATGTAAAAAAAATATCCACCTTATCTTCAATCTAATCAATACTTTGAAGGTGCTTATCTTGTTGACACATTTTTGAGGCAAAAGGAAGGAAGGAAGGGAAAAAACCCATGATCACTTCTGTGGTTAGCATTTTCCACAGGCATGTAAGCTAATGATGACTCATGTCCATGTCTAGTTTATATTTTAGAAATTCTGGAAAATAAGTGAACTCCAGACTATCACAAAAGGATAAATTATTCCCATCTTGAAAAGAGAGAGAGGAAAAAAGATTTTGGGAACTACTGAGAGTCTGACAATGACATGTGGAAATATGGTTTGCAGAATCAAAGATTTGCAAAGACAGGAGGAAAATCTGCAGATGAGACAAGCGTCATTCAAAAGATGCCTCTACCCACAGAAGGAAAAAGGACATAGGAAGTTTCACAGAAGCGATCCTCCCTAATTTTCTGGAAATTAAGAGTAAATATGGGAGAAGGGCTTTTTTTGACTCTGTTGCTGTACAATAAAGATAGTGTAAGTGTTTCTTAAATGGTTTGTGTTTCTTATCTGAATGAAATTACCAGTCTTGAGACCAATGTTATTTCATTAGTAAGCTGGATAACTTTCTTAGTAAATTGTGCATAATGCTGTGAAAATACAGTAGCTTTGACAATGTTTTCCATGACCTTCTGATTAAATGTAGGCATTGGATTCATTGCATGCTTTGAAATTTAGTTTGAAAATTACATTTGAAAGTTGTATTCAAACAATGCACGAGAATTGTTCCTCATCATATTAGAGAAAGGCGTTGAATGGAACATGATTTCAGGAGTTCAGTCCTAAACTCTTACTCTCCATCACTTTATTGATTGCTTTGATGATGAAACAGAAGGGAATTCTTACTAAACAGATGGTGCAACAATTAAGTCTTAAATCTGTAGCATGTAGCTTTGAAAAGAGAAGATTAAAGTATGGTTATATTCTTTAAGTACATGTCACACAGAAAAACATCAAGACCTGTTCTTTGTCCCTCCTACTTTGCAAGCCAGTCCTTGATATAGCTGGTTAGTGTGACACATAAGGCCTCTCCTTCCCAACCCCCCAGGAAGATCTGGAAGGCTTCCGATATCCAGGATGGGTATTCTGCAATGACAGCTTTCCCTCAAAGTATTTCTTGAAAAGCTTCACAGGCAGCAGCTTCATAGCCAGCTTCATAGAATAGAATAGAATAGAATAGAATAGAATAGAATAGAATAGAATATTTATTTTTTTATTTTTTTTATTTTATTTAATTAAATTTATACCCCGCCCTTCTCCTTGTTAGGACCCAGGGCGGCGCACAGGGATGTTAAAATACATACAAAATATATAAAATATATGAAATTTAAAATACTTATTCTAATAAATAAACCCTGCACTAAAAACCGAATTAAAATCCCAAGTTTAAAAACTATCTAATAGTCAGTATGGAGGTTACGCTAGGCCGGCTAGATGAAATAGGTGTGTCTTCAGACACTTGCGGAAGAGGCGGAGGTCGGAGATGGTGCGGAGTTCAGGGGGTAAGTCGTTCCAGAGGGCTGGGCCCGCCACAGAGAAGGCTCTCCCCCTGGGTGTCGCCAGTCGGCATTGTCCAGCCGACGGCACCCTGAGGAGGCCCTCTCTGTGGGAGCGTATCGGTCTGAGGGATGTATGGGGCAGGAGGCGGTCTCGCATATAACTAGGCCCCGAGCCATGGAGCGCTTTAAAGATGGTCGTTAAAACCTTGAAGCGCACCCGAAAGAATAGAATAGAATTCTTTATTGGCCAAGTGTCGTTGGACACACAAGGAATTTGTCTTTGGTGCATATGCTCTCAGTGTACATAAAAAGGCAAAATACATTCGTCAAAAATCATAAAGTACAACACTTAATGATAGCCATAGGATACAAATAAGCAATCAGGAAACAATCAATATCAATATAGGCAGTTTCACAAATAGCATGTTGCATTAGCATGATTTTATGGCTTTAAACAGTAAGGAAAATGTATGGGGATGGAGAGGAGGCATGCTTGGCCACAATATAAATATTAATCCACAAGCCCTCTATTTGAGAAAATAACTTCATTTCCCCCCTCTCTCAAAGTAAAAAGAAAATCTCCCCACCTTTGTAATAGGAAAACTGGGCAAGAAATCTAGGGAATCATTCACACATACAAAACACTATAAGACTGACGAAAAGGAAGATAAGAACTGTACTACAACCTTTACTGTATTCAGGTGCGTGCATGAAATCTCACCCTCTCCCCAGATAAGCTCCTAAGCAATTTCCCTATTAGATTCACTCATATTTCATACTTCATCCCTTGGTGACCATCTCTCTTTACTTCTGCTCCATCAACACCATATCAGTTGTTTAGTCTTGCTGATTGCCTGTCTTATTTTCACTCTGCATAGAAATTGCTTTCTAATTAAGTAAGAAAAGCAACTAGGATTAGTCTTTGTTTAGTGAATGAACCAAAGTAGAGAACAATCCCTGATGGAAATAAGTTTTTGTATTATATTCTGTCCTGCTCCTGAGCTGAATGTTTGCCACTGAACTAACTGGGGATCTTGCCTTTGGATTGTTGTTCTTGATTTGAACAATATGCTGGAAATTTGGCTTGGCTTTTTAGAGTCACATTTATAAGGAACCATATAAGGAAAATAATAGTCTGGTTAGCTTTGGGTGAACAACACAACCGGTGTTCCAATTTTTAGACTGGTGCCTTAATCACTACATTACATTGGCTCTCAGTGTAAGCACTGCTTTCTAGAAAATATAACATAATTTCCCCAGAAACAAATATACATTATTCCATTATCTCAGCATTAATAACAATAAAATAAAATAATAAAATAAAAACCAACTTTGACTTATTCTTTGATTTTGATTTTGAAAAAGTTTTATTGAGTTTTAACAATTTTCTGAAGGGTGGGGTAAGGGTTACAGAAACATTTTGAGAACCTTTGCGTCAGAGTCCTTGGCCCATCCCGGGCTACATAATAAAACAATAGTAAACAAATTTATCCAAAAAAAAATACTATAAGATAAAGACCAGTGTATACATATTACATATTACATTTCCAATTCTGAGATGGCAGACATGTACAAACATCCTGGTAAAAAAAAGAATAGAAGGAAAAGTTAATAAGAAAAAAGAAAAGCAAGCAAAATCATTTTTTGGATCTAAGTCTTTTGGCAATTGTATCTTCTTTTCCTCCTGCTTGGTCCCCCGTGGGCGGGGCCGTGGCCCCCTCCGCCCCCCCTGGATCTTCGCCCAGTACAGAGGAATGTTTTTTAATAAAGGCTTCCGCCTCAGCAACTGTTTTAATTCTCACTCTTCCTCCTTCCCAGAACACCAGCATCCCTTCGGGCATCGCCCACTTGAACCAGATCCCGTGGTCAAACAATGTTTTAGATAAGAAGGAAAATTTCCTTCTTATTTCTCTGATTTTTTTTGGGACCTGCTTCAAGATAGCGACAACCTTTTGTTGGTAAATTAGAGGACCCCCTCTCTGCGCCCTCAAAATTCCCTCTCTGGTTGACCTTCTGACAAATTTAATGTGAATCTCTCTGGGTACTTCATTTATCCTGGCATATGCAGAGTTTATTCTGTAGACTAGGTCAATGTCCCCCCTGATCTCATCTTTAGGTTTATGTAAATAGTCTGCTAAAATTGTGCTCATGAGTTCAGGCAGGCATTCACCAGATTCTTCAGAAATATTCTGAAATCTTAAAAAATATGACATTCTTTCGAAGTCCATCCTAAACATATGCCCACTTAATCCCCCCACCTCGCTGTTAACATTTTTAAGCTCTCCCTTTGCCTCAGTTAGCCCCCCTTCCAGATCTTCAGTCTTCTGTATGTTCTCCTTCACTTGATTACGAGTTTCCAGGAGTTCCTTCTTAAAGTTGTTATTTTCTTCTCTCTGCGCCTTGATTTCCTGTACCAAAGTTTGTATAACAGATTCCAGAGAAGACAATCTTTGTTCCAATCCTGCCAATTCTGATTTTTGTACTATGGTTAACTGTTAGAGTCAATGCCACTAAAATGGCGTTTTTTGGGTGGAGCCGTTGAGACAAATCAGGAGGTAAAAGTTTCAAATCAAGGTTGTAAAAAAGTTCAGGAACCAGTAGAGAAACACTTTCCCAAATCAATAGTTGTAATAAAAAAAGGCACTCCAGACAGGGAATCAATTAATCCAAAAAAATTCTTCATTAATAGCAAGAGGAAGTCCAAATTACAAGATGCTGGTAGTTTTCCATAAATAAAATAGTCATTCAGGAGCGGAGAGAAGCCATCTTACCCCGCCCAAGCTGGGAGCCAGCCGGAAAAAGTAACAAAGAAATAAGTTGTAACAAGCCAATCGAACTTAGAAACATTGTTGCAAGCCGCAGATCACTTTCACTTGCTTTCACTAAGTTCCAGGCAAACTGCATAGAGAAAAATCCGTCCCTCGCAATGAGGAACCATTTCAAAGCGCCGCTTTAAATCCGAGGGGGGGTTTACCGAAAAAAACACCCCCCTCCAAGCTTTTTAGTCCAGCGCTGCCATCGGAGATAAAATAGCAGATAAAAGCACACTCACTCTTCACCTTGCAGCCGAGCCTTGGGAGAGCCTTCCGACCCGGACGTCTGGCTCACTCCAAAATTAAGCAGCTTTTCCGTTCTCCATTGGCGAAGGTGGAGATAGGCGTCTCCCCCCTGCAGCCAGCCTTTCATCACCTAGGCTGAAGACAAGGGTCGCTTTCCCACCGCCGTGGGAAGGAGGCGTCCCTAGCAAGCCAACCCTACGGGAGACCCCCAAGATGGGGCGTCTCGCCCCCGTGGGGGGGCAGAAAAAAGGACCTATTCTTAATAACTCAAAGGGGATTCAGAGAAATTAAATGGATTCACATAAGACTGGGGGGACAGAAGCTAAGGTTCATGAAAAGAAATTGAAGGAGCTGAAAAAAGATTATAGAAGGAGATATGATAAATTCTTCAATAAATACTTGAGAGGATGTTATGTGGAAGATCAGAACCTGTTTGCTCTCATTTGAGAATGCAGGCTCAAAATAATTGATTTAATAACAGGAAGGCAGGTTTTAATCAAATATTGGAAAAAGACTTTCTCATTTGTAAGAGCACTCCGACAAGCTAATGTTTGTGGAAAGCTTACTACCAGAATATGCAAGTGTCCACCTCTCCAAAATGAGTATTGTGGCATTCCTTGTCTGGAAACGAACTAAATCATTTATAGCAAATGGCTTATAAATTTGGTAAATCAATTTTTGGTGAATTTGTCAAGTCCCCTTCTCAAACCATCATAGACATCACTACATTTTTAAATACCAAGTCTCTAAAATCAATGCAGCTGAATGAAGAGCATAATTAGACCTAATCAGTCATTTATATAAATAAAAAGTTAACTATGAGTTTGTTCAAAACCGCTAATTTCCGAAACTACAGCACCAATCACCACCAAATTTTCACACAATGTTCCTTACAAGTGCAGCACCAATGATACGTACAGATTGTGTGGATGACACACCGGTGCCAGGTACACGCAACACAAAGGTAAAACTGCAGCTCTTCTGTGTTTTCCTCACTCGCTCACTTGCCCCCCCACCTCCTTTTGCCCCTCCCACCTCACCGATACCAACACCGACACGGCCTCCAGCTCCTTCCGCCCCTCCCACCTCGCTGTATGTAGGTAGGTAGGGGGAGAGAGAGAGAGAGAGAGAGAGGGAGAGGGAGAAATACAGTAGGTAGGTAGGTAGATAGGTAGAGTAAGAGAGGGAGGGGAAACCGAGGCAGAGAAGGAGGGGGGTCGCTGAGAGGGTCTATGAGGGGAAACTTTTTCATTTAAGCAAACTTGGCCACAGCAACTTGTGGCGGGTACAGCTAGTTTTAAATAGAATAATTTCCTGTATTATTTCCCTGCAGAATTTGGTTTAGATAGTTTTAAAAGAAAATTTTGAATGCATTCATTTTCTTTTAATGACCCCATAATCCCTTGTGGGGTGGAGTCTGGGCAACTGAATGGAGCAAGCAGAGTGTTTAATGGGCAGATACCCTCCCTGTTGCCAATGCAGAGTTTTGTTCAGCAGATATATTTTCATTGTGCCCAGAAAGAGAAATATCTGCATCCTGCCCCATACATCCCTTCGGCCGATTCACTCCCACAGAGAGGGACTTCTCCAGGTGCCGTCCACTAGGCAATGCCAGTGGGCGACGCCCAGGGGAAGGGCCTTCTCTGTGGAGGACCCAACTCTCTGAAACGACTTACCCCTCGAACTGAGAACGATCACGGACCTCCGCTCCTTCCGCCAGAACCTTAAAACTTATTTTTTCCAACAGGCCGGCCTGGCCTAACTCACATCACCTAGCCCATAGTCTGCAGTTAAATTGTTTTAAATTGGTTTTAAGGATATTGTTTTAATATATTTAAATTTTTAGCACAGGGATATTAATTTAATTTGGTTTTATATTTTGTATATTGTTATGTTTATATATGTTTTTTAAATTGCCTGTGCACCGCCCTGAGTCCCTTTTGGAAAAAGGTGCGGTATATAAATTTAATAAACCATAAACCATAAACCATAAACCATACCTAGGATCAAACTGACAGCCTCCTGATTGTGAGGCAAGAGCTCTACATCTAGGCCACCACACCACTCAAAATTTTGAATACATTCCCTAGGGTGAATTGACCTTATTTAAGAATGAAATATCTGTATTTGTGTGAATGCTTTGCTTTTTCATCTCCCTAGCAGACCATTTCTCTCTCTCATCTTATATATTAATTAAATCCATAGGGAAGTACCATAACATCCCATCCCATAGAATGCTTTCAACGGTGATGATATTGTCATTGCTAAGAGGGAATTCTAGAGTACTGTTTTCCCCAGAGAAATTCAAAAAACTGTCCGTTTTCTCTGCTTGCAAAAATAATATTGGGACTGTAAAGACCATTTTAGACCAGGTCTATTTCAGAATGTAGCCCAGACTGTGCCATGTTGAAAAGATCTCAGGGAATCCCATATGCTTCATTCTTTTCTGGCAGCTGCCCAGAAGATTGTAGTTGCTGATGCTGGGTTGACATATAACTCACTGGACCAGGGAATTGCTAAGAAGATAAGTTGGTGTAATTATATTTCCCTGTGGATTCAGTGAGGATTATGTTCTTCCACGTGCTATAATTGCTACATTAGATTTATTCATTTTTAGTGTATTTGTTGCCAAAGTGACTACCACATTCGGCTCTTTCATAAATGAACTGGACACTACATAGTCAGTAGAAGCAGGAGCTGTAAAGCTATCTTTAACTAAAAAACAAAACATGTTATTATCTGCTTGAATGCCAAATTCATATTCTTATTATTTGGCTTCTTGTTATCTTCAAGTTAGAAATCAACTCTTTATTTTGGGGGGAGGGGGGGAAGAGCATTAGGCTTTAGCCACTGAAAATACTGCATGGTGTCTTGGATTTTCTCTCCTCTTTCCATAGAATCATAAGATTGGAAAAGATCATTTATCAAGTTTCTACTCAGTATAGGAATCAAATCCATATGTGATAGAAAACTGTTTAGTCTCCATTTCAATGCATCCAATTAATAGCAACCTGCATTTCTCAGAGAATTGTTTCCAAATAAGAACTGCTTTTATAGTTATGATGTATTGTTCTGATATTTATAAAGAATCTATCTGTATACAGTAAATAATTAAAATGATTATTATTTATTATACATTCTGTAATGACAGAAACAATGCTTGACTTTTTTCTGTGGTGCACCCCCAGTATTTGAACAGTATTCTAATATTCCACCATCACCTGACTTCTGTTTTCCAAGGTGAAATGTTTTCAAATTCTTCAGACTCTTTTCACGATCATCTTCATTTTCTTTCCCTGAATCAGTTCCATTTCTCAAAAACCTGTTAAATTATGGTGCTCAGAAGTCAATACAGATTGCTTGAGTTCTGGAAAATGCTTAATAAAGTGGAACAATTATTTCTCATAACACAAAAACTATATATCTGTTAATGCTTCCTAAAATTTCCTTCCTTCCTTCCTTCCTTCCTTCCTTCCTTCCTTCCTTCCTTCCTTCCTTCCTTCCTTCCTTCCTCCCTCCCTCCCTCCCTCCCTCCCTCCCTCCCTCCCTCCCTCCCTCCTCCCTAATCATATTCAGTTTATAATCAACCATTATTTCAAGGTCACCTTTAGAAACTGTCAAACCAGTTGATATTTTACACAATTTCTGTCAAATTTCATCCTGTTACTTTCAACTCATTGGTCTAATCTATCCAGATGGTTTTGAATATTTTCTGGTTTTTTTAATGGAGTTAGTGCTCCTTATCAATTTTGTGTCTTGTGCTCATTTGTAAGCATTTGCTTTGGTCATTAGCATAACTTTCAGTATGAAAGAACAGAGAATCTAGGTCTGAGCCTCTACTAAGTAGCTCTTTACATTCTACTGTGAGATTTCATGCATTCCCCACAAAACTGTTTTTTCTGTAAAATTTCTTTGTTATCATTCATGACCATTATATGGTCGTTGAACTTGTATAGCCAAATCTAATTGGTTATGTTAAAAAAATAGAATATTATTTAATGGCTGCCCTAGGTTGACTTCTGATGATGTCATTATATTAGCCAAAGCACAGTGACATCATCCAGTTCACCATAAGATTATTACTGACTGAACAGAGTTTTCTCCAAGGAAGAAGAACATCACATTCTATTGAAAATATGAACTGGATATGTTTTGTGTATTTGTTGTGGCATTGAACCATACAAATATCACACTGAAAACAAAAACCCTGGTAAATATTTGATATTATCCTAACTACAGTACACATCACTAACAAATTGATGTTTTATTCTGGAGCTGCAAATGGAAGAGAAAGACTTTGGAAAAGATAAATAAGATTTAGTCTCCCAACAACAAGATTTTCTTTTAGGTCTGAAACCATCTGGTACTTTGTCATCCTTATTTCTCATCCATATGAGTTACAATCCTAACAGCCCTTCAGCTTCCTTGGAAATGCCCTGCATGAACCCTAGATTTATAATTGGGTTGGTCAAACAGTCCTGAATTGGGTCCTAATCTAGCAGCTAATAATAAGGATGATGTTTGCACTGTTTCTCCCAGAAATGTTGATGGTGGGTGACTACACCATTTCCTGTATTGGTTTCTGGATCAACTACAGCAGTTTTTGCAAACTTGGCAACTTTAAATTGTGTTGACTTCAACCCCAAGAATTCCCCAGCCAGCATGCAGTGATTAATAAACATACTTGCTGATGAAACAGCAAGAGACAGATTTTTCTGGAGAACTAGAATGTTTTTTGCCTGATTCACAAGCAAGAGAAAAGACAAAAAGTGATAGATTATCATAAATTGATGCTTCCAAATAATTAGATGAAGCTTTTTTTCTTCAACATATTCAGTCTAACTTTCTTCACAATATTTACTCTAGCTAAATAGGTAAAATTCCATCCCAAAAACTTGCCAATGCAGAATAGAAAGCAATTATCTAAATAGATCTATATTTAGTTAATTGATAATTTGAGCTATATACACTCTCATCATTCTTTTCTTATTTCTCTTTTATAAAGGGAGAATGGGGCTAATTTATTTTGAATGAAAAAGCAACACTATTTTTACTTGCAAACTTTTAGCAGCATTTTTCTTCACATAATCCTGGCAAAGGTTCCCTATTTTAATGTCTGGGATTGTGTTTTGGGTTCATTTTTAGATCTGCACAATTGAAAAGGAAGAGAAATGGAGAAAATGGGGATATACTAGCTGTTTAATTTCCTTCCCCAACAAAAAGCACAGCAAATAACTGCAAAAGATATAATTAGGCCTATGTAGATAGGAATTAATTTTCCACTATCAAATGTCTGTTTTTTCAATAGAAACATTTCTCCAGCATGTCCTTATTTCCAGGAATACAGGCTAGTGATAATATAAAATTGATGATTATATGCTTCTCAACAGATGTTTATCATGAATCATGTGATCTGATCATAGATCTGAAGGGATTGGTCTGAAGCTGATTGTTGAAATCAGGAAATAAATTAAATAATTTAAGTCTAGGTAGTCAAGCCTGTTGATGGAATAGGGAAATAAAGAGGTAGACATTTTACAAGATTACAATACCTGAATGCTTGAAACACTGCTGCTGTGGATACGGTCTACAATGAATGCAACAACAACAATATTAAAAAACAAGATGTACAAAAAGACAATCAAAAATTGATTTTAAGACTAGGCTTACCAGGCAAAGGACACAAGAGCAAAAAAGACAAAGCCATTTGGTGGAAGCAATGTGTGGAATCTGATGGTGATGGAAGTGAGCCTTCCAAGTGTACTACAATTCTCCATAGCCCTCATCACTGACCCTTGTAGCTCAGCATATTGGAACTTATATGCGAGACCGCCTCCTGCCCCATACATCCCTCAGACCGATACGCTCCCACAGAGAGGGCCTCCTCAGGGTGCCGTCGGCTGGACAATGCCGACTGGCGACACCCAGGGGGAGAGCCTTCTCTGTGGCGGGCCCAGCCCTCTGGAACGACTTACCCCCTGAACTCTGCACCATCTCCGACCTCCGCCTCTTCCGCAAGTGTCTGAAGACACACCTATTTCATCTAGCCGGCCTAGCGTAACCTCCATACTGACTATTAGATAGTTTTTAAACTTGGGATTTTAATTCGGTTTTTAGCGCAGGGTTTATTTATTAGAATAAGTATTTTAAATTTCATATATTTTATATATTTTGTATGTATTTTAACATCCCTGTGCGCCGCCCTGGGTCCTAACAAGGAGAAGGGCGGGGTATAAATTTAATAAAATAAAATAAAAATAAATAACTTAAAATAAATCCCAGTTTTCACTTTTCTTTTGTAATCTCTACTCACTTTCCTTAAATAATTCAATGAAAGTAGCAGTTTGCCTGTTATAACATCTGCTTTCCTGGCCCCACTATGTCTATTCACACTGACATTATTCAATGGACTCTAAGAAATGTATTCTATTTTTTTTTTTAAATGCCTCCTAACAACAGATGGTTGGCAAACTCTCCTGCACCATTTGGAATTAGTTCAGTGTTTGTTCCCCAATGAAAGTTCTCTTCCAAGTCATGTTGATATACACTTGCTAATGTGCCTTATTTTAGTTCTCCTGAGAGTCAGACACTTAGTGCCAACTACTATGGTAGAAAAGTACTTGGAAACATGAATGTAAATCACACATGGACTGCATTTCATTTTATATTCTGAGCGAGAGAAAGAGTACTTGGAAAGAACCTGTTATGGAAATGAGATTTGATTTGTAATGCTTTGATGCAGTTTGAACTGGGTAATTTCATATAATCTGAATCAGATTATTTACAAATGTTGACAGAACTACTAGTCATAATCATACAAACAGTTTTATAACTTATATCAAATAATCTGAAACTTAATTGCTGCTGAATGTTGAGGATATCTGTTCTGGCAAGGCAATTTATATGTCATTAAAATCTTTCTCTCTTTTTCTCTTTAGGCAGTGTGAATCATTGTAGATTGATTTCACTGAATCAATTTGGGACATGGAGGCAACAAGATTTCCTTGGCTAAGAACAAGAGTCCACTATGTGCCCCTCAATGGACTCTAATCCTTACCGTTTGGACCAGTGCTCCAGCAGACTTTTTCTCATTCCCCCTACGAGTGCCAATATAATGTATTACAATAGAATTAGAGAAGGGAATCTTTGTGATTGCCCATGGCATGGCATCCACCAGAACTTCCTAGCCTCGAAGAACTTTGGATTCCATAATGCTCACTCAAACCTGGACAAGAAAGGAAAGAGAGTATTATTGATCTTTTTCTGAATACCACTTTATAATGCCTTGGTAAGGCTACACTTGGAATACTGCATTCAGTTTTGATTGTCACGATGTAAAAAAGATGTGGAGACTCTAGAAAGAGTGCAGAGAAGAGCAACAAAGATGATTAGGGGACTGGAGGCTAAAACATAGGAAGAACGGTTGCAGGAACTGGGTATGTCTAGTTTAATAAAAAGAAGGACTAGGGGAGACATGATAGCAGTGTTCCAATATCTCAGGGGTTGCCACAAAGAAGAGGGAGTTAAACTATTCTCCAAGGCACCTGAGGGTAGAACAAGAAGCAATGGGTGGAAACTAATCAAAGAGAGAAGCAACTTAGAACTGAGGAGAAATTTCCTGACAGTTAGAACAATTAATCAGTGGAACAACTTGCCTCCAGAAGTTGTGAATGCTCCAACACTGGATGTTTTTAGAAGATCTTGGATAACCATTTGACTGAAATGGGGGTTGGACTAGAAGACCTCCAAGGTCCCTTCCAATTCTGTTATTCTATTCTATTCTGATCATAACACTTAGCAATAGCACTTAGAGTTATATACTGCTTCACAATGCTTTACAGGCAAGTCTAAGCAGTTTACAGAGTCAGCGTATTGCCCCCAACAATCTGGGTCCTCATTTCACCCACCTTGGAGGGATGAAAGGCTGAGTCAACCTTGAGCCAGTGAGACTTGAACTGCTGAACTGCTGGCAGCTGGCAGTCAGAAGAAGTATCCTACATTACTGCATTCTAGCCACTGCACCATGATGGCTCATCATGGTAGAAAAAGCGCAAGCAGGAGAAGTAAATAGGCAGCCTTCTCAGTGGATTCCTTCTTACTGTTCCTGTTCCTTGGAACAACTTGGTCACTGAGATAAGAAATGACCCTAACCTCCTTCAAGTTGAACATTCTATTGTTCTTCAGCATGTATGCAGTTGATGGTACAAGTCTCAATTTGGGTTAGTTGGTTTAGATTTGATGGATTGTTGTCTTTTTATTGCTGCTGTTCTTTACAGACCTTCACTATGTGAAAGTCAATGGTTTATAAATTAATAAAAACAATTGGAGGGGAATTGCATGTGACTAAATATGTTTTATGAGACTTTATTTTGCCATTATTGGATTATTTTGAATTTCTGGATGCCATATTCTGAACTGCTTAAGGCTCTTTGTCTTATGGGGATACAGCAGATTCCTAGTAACAACATTAGTAGCTTGTTGATACAAAAAAGGGCCTTTATTCTTGCATTTCTGATAAAACTCTTGTGAATTTTGCCAGTTTGCTCAGAAAGTAAATGAAAGACAAAAATGAAGAGTCTTAAAAAGTTCTACGAAGGCTATTAAATCAATACAAAAGACTATCATATGATATGTATGTATTTCATTGTTATTTATTATAGTTCCATAGTGAGCATAAAATCACTTCCTTCAAATGCCTACACTAAATCTGTCACCGTTTGTTGTTATAATCAGCAGACAATGTTTAATTGGGGAATATACTATCAATTTGAAACCATGCTAAAATGTACATGGAGGCGAGCTAAGGGAAGAGAAGGAATAAAAAATATTCATCATTGTATCAGCCACCCAGAATCACTAGGAGTGTATTTAATTAATACTACTAATAATGATAACAGCAGAAATGAAGGCTCATCTCAGAGTGTATTATTTCTTTTCACTGCTACTTTTGCTCAAATATTACACCCTTATTTTTGCGCTGCTCCTCTCTCTCCTCATTTCTGTATTTGCTCAGGTTAAGGATTGCTTGTTTTTGCATGCAGATCTCATCTGCTTCCTAATGCATTTGCTTTATTGTCCATCTTAAAAAATAAAAATCCTTTCTTTGCCCCAGGAAATCTGGAGCCACATATTTTAAAATGTATTTCTGGAGAAGAGAGGTTTCTTCATTTAGATTTCATGGGAGGGGACTGTCTCTCTTTTTTGTTCAAGAATGAATGACCAAATGGAGATTGAAGTACCAGCCTAGGTGGAATTCTTGTGCCTGGAGCCAAAACAACTCAGGTAGCTTAGAAGTCGAGTGGAAACTGTTCAAGTATGAAGATCCCAGGGAGGAATCTGGGAGTCTTTTGTCAGCCTTTGTGACAGATATAGTTCATCCTCTCTACCACAATGAGAAAATATGGCCTGATAGTTTCCCTGTGAAATTTTACAAAGAATATAGAGGTATTTTAGTTCTTAAACTTTTATATTTGGAATTATTGTAGCTTTTCTCAATGAAATATCCTTTACTCTAACTCCTAAATCAAAATTTAAAAAATCCACTATGTTGAGGATTGGCCTCTTTATTGAATGGATATATAAAATGTTCTTTAGGATATTTGTTAACTGACTCCTGAGGTAGATATGGCTTGATACATTTTTTTTATCAAGCATAATTTTATAATTGTGACAGGGAGCTGAGGTTTTGAGTTTATTAATGTATTAGTTTGAAATAACAGAAAGATGAATCCTGCTGTTCTTATTTTAGGAAATGCAAAGAAGACTGTTAATAAAATCTATTGGCAATTCCTATTTAATATTATTACAATTTCTTTATTCTTAAAGAATTTATAAAATGGACTACAAGTTGTTATTCTTCTCAAGAACAGATGACTAATGTGATTTAACTAGTCTATTTTCTTTGGAGAAAAGAATATTACATAGTTTTCTATCTCTAATCGTTTGGACCATTTTGCATGTATAGTTAGATACTGTAATTCATGGATTGATATATGCTATTGCCATCTATTGCTGGTTCTACAATTATGAAAAGACCTGGAGGAAACACTTTATTTTGATCCTCTCCAGACAGACTTCAGGCCTAGGTATGGAATCACTACCATATCAATCACTCTTGTGAATGTCCTGTGGTGAGATTAGGACAGTGGATGTGCAATCGCCCTACACATGTATGAAGTGACAGGAAGATCATTGCCTAGCACAGGATTCAGTATCATCATTTGCAGATAATGCTCAGTAGTCACGAAGGAATTCATGATCTCTCCTTGGGAATGGGGGAAAGAATGAGCAAACCATTAAGGAGAGCTTTTGGAAAAGATTCCTCAGACCTTAGGAAAGAATAAGAAAGATTTGATTTTGTTGCTATAAGACAAGGCAGTAGAAAATCTAACAGGCTTTAAAGATTTTGTTATTCTACCCTAAAACAATAAACAACATTCCGGAAACACCTGCCGTGCCTTTTTTTTTTAAACTTGCCTATCTTGAAGAGCTGACAATTGTTTATCTTGATCTTAGGCTGAAGTGAGGTGATCTTACTCTGGATAAAGAGAGGATGCAAGAAACCCAAACTGTTCTCCTTTTGGTTGCTTCTTTCAAGGAGACTGCAAGATAGCCATCTCCTGGGTAGGAGTGGCAGTGGTGGGGGAATTGTACGATGAGGGAATTCACCATAATTGCAAGAGCCACAAATAGAGTCTTTTCAAAAACCACTAACATTGAACACTTCCCTTTCTAACCACATTCAGATATTGCCTATTAACAGCTTCAAAGAAGTTGGATACCTTCAAAGTCACAAAATCGTAAACACCTGGTAATTGCCTTCAGTCTTCAAGATAGGGAAATGAAGATCTATGTTTATAATCTTTAAGAACTGAGAATAAACAGCAAACAGCAATACAATCTTGGGGAACTGCAAGAGGACTTTGAATCAATTATGTTATCTATGTTGTGTCTTTTTGGGAACAGCCTTTTTCCAGAGGAAGATGTTACAGATAAAAAAATAATGTAACACAATCTATTCAGGAACAATCTGAGCAAGAACTTTGAATAAGAATTTGTCATCAGATATAGTGGTTTTCCTTGATTGGCAGGCCCTGCTTACAATCACTCATTCTTTGGTCATTTCTCATTTGGAGTAGTACAATGTTCAGAACATTAGGCTGCCCTTCAGGACCACTTGGAAACCTCACTTTACATGGTTCAGGCTTATATAATGATAGGAACCTCTAGATTTCCCCATGAAATCCTGTACAGCAAGAGCAGCAGTGTTAACCAGTTTATTCCTAGGTATGATTCAAGTTGGTGTTTGTCACCATTATTGCTGGCTGGCGAATTCTGCGAGTTGAAGTCCAGACATCTTCAAATTGCCAAGGTTGAGAAACACTGCTCTAGACAGAGCACATTACATAAATCCAACTGAATGGTGATGAGCGTTTGAATTGCAACTTGTGTACCAGCCAAAATTGAGGTTCCTCTAGCTACAATTTCCACTTACTGTTCAAACAGGGGCAATGAATTCACAAGGATCCCTGAGTCCCAGTCTTGCTCCCTGACAGGTAATATTTGCCCATCAAGGAAAACAACTTTAGCAGCAACATAGCAACTTCTCTATAGCAACTCCAGTTTACTTGGGTTCAACTTCTGTCCCATCCAGACATTAACAGTCTCTAGATAGCAGACATTGTTAACAGTTTCTTCATGGCTTAGTGATAGCAATGTATAATTGTGTAACATCAGCATACTGCTAATATGTTAAAAAGTAATAAAGAGAGCATTGAGCTCTGGATCTCAGGCCCATCAAGGACCACAGGACAGATTGAAATTGTCCAGTGATAAAGGAGCAAAACTATCTTAAACAATGACTTATATTCCCAATGCCTGTACATAAATTGGAAGAGACCTACGTCTCTTCCTTCGGGCCCTGAAGACACATTTATTTCATGCTGCCGGCCGCTCATAGTTTTTAATTGATTTTAGTACGGGGTTTTAACTGCAGGCCAATACATTTAATACATTTTAATATATCATTTTAGCTTTTGTACTACCCATTTTTACTATGGCTGTGCACCGCCCTGAGTCCCGGAAGGGAGAAGGGCAGTATATAAATTGAATAAATTTATTTATTTATTTATAACCTAATCTAAAGACCACTATAGCCAATGGTATCAAAAGATGCCAAGAACGTCAATAATATCAGAAGGGGTGCGTTACGCCGTCCAGGTTTTAACAAAGTTCATTCAAGAAAGTGACCTATGTTCACTCTGCCCCACATCCAGGCTTGAATCCAGATCGAAGAAGATCCAAATAATTCACTTCCTCTAGAGTGTTGCAAAGTTGGCACTTTAATACCAGGTCAACAATTTTCCCTCCAAAAGATTTTTAATAGATAAAGAACATCAACATCAGACATAATGTTTTTGTCTTAAAGCAGCAACTCTCCTTCTGTATACTTTTGAGCTTTCAGTGATAATAGTTACACACACACAGAAACACATATTTAAACCACAACAGTTTTTGTCCCTGGTTATTGTTATGGATCTTTGCTCCGATTGCAACAATGGAATCTTTTCTTTTTTCCTTTTTTTAGACAGTGAGCATTTTTTTTAAGAAAAAATATTTTGTCCCCTGAGCTAGACATACATTTTGCAGAGCCTTTAAAATTTTTCTCACTCAATATTTCAAGCTGACAGAGTTTGGCTCACAATAGAAAACTCTTGCAGGCTTGATTAATGCTGTGATAAATGATTTGAAGTGACTGTCCTCCCCTCTCAGAGGCCATATCGCTCTTCTGCAAGGCTGTTTTATGGAAGCCTCCTGTTGCAGTTTACATGGGCTATGAGACTCAAGGGATGCTTTTTCTTCTTGTGCTGGGCTGAACGCTTAAGTAATAAATCAAGGGCAAAGAGATCAGTTAATATTTTTTGAATGATGGGTAAGCAACTCCTGTTTTTTCAGCAGCACTTTCTAATTTAATACAATAATGCTGCATTCTTGAAGTTGGTTTAGTGAAATAATGTTTTAATAGATTTATGGCAGGCTTATAATTTTCAGTTACAGAAATGACTATATCATATTCACAGTTAAGCATAGGTATCTCTATCATAACAACAAAGAATTTCAGTCATAAATCTGAAAAGCAAATGAGCGTAACATAATATACAATGAAGCTATCTAATTAAACTGTTTGAAGGATGGACAACAGCAAATTTGTGAACAAAGGAGTGATGGGCAATGAACCCTCATACTGTAATAGCATAACATAATAGCATATCTGCCTATAATTATAGGTATTGTAATTAACTATGTTCTTGCAATAAGTTTGGAATGATATGGTTATAACAAATTAAGTTGAATCAGAATGCAGTCCTGCTTAATATATTTATCTGTGTGCTCAAGTTGGATGGCATCTCTAATTTTTCTGCTCCTATCCCATATCATCAGTCATTTCTCCTTTCACCTCCAAATTTAGCCCAGTGAGATGGGAACTAAAGTTGGGTCTTCTTTTTTGCCAGCAAACATGCCCTTAAATGTGCCCATAAAATTCAAACATAAGCTTTGAATGGGATTTAATTCAGTAGAGTTCCAGGAAAACAGAATTACTGAAATGTATCTTTACAAACTCCAAATCCAAACTGAATATTCTTACTAGACTAACAAAAAAAAAGATGAATTGTTAAGCAGAAGAAATTTATACTGTTTTTCAGTTTTCAATTCTTACTTTTGAGAAGTACAAACAACCAGATATTTGGGCTCGATAGAGTCACAAACCTCTCCCCATGTATCTGCTTGACTGAAAGACTACACTAGATTCCAAGTGTTCTCATTCTTTTGAAATGGATATGAAACAAATGCTTGGAACTACTTAAGATACAATGGACTTGTAAATCCCTTGCATTGTTCTGAAGAACTGAACTTGCTCCCAAGGTCTGTCTTATTCAACATTTTTATAATTATTTAATTTTGATAAAATCTACTATGATATGTGATCAACAAAAAAAATCCACTGGAATTTACCAAAGAATTGTACCCACTTTGTAAACAAGACAAGCTTCTTCTTAGGCCTTTGTTTTCTGGAATACCTGCTTAGATAAAAACACCTTTTGAACTGATGGTCACTCTACTGTGACAACCTCAAAATCTTTTGTTGTTCTCATCAGTAGAATATAGAAAACTGCTCATACATATCATAGTATGTGAATATGTGTGCCTGTGCATATGAATTAGCTGAGAATCATTTGTACATCAATGGAGCATATCAGTGCCCTTGAGCAATGTTTCAGACAGCTCCCTGTCCTCTTTTTCTTGACAAGGGACTGTAGCAAACTCATTATCATACAAAATATTGTGAAATTAATGCTTGGAACTACAGTGAACCTGTAAATTTCTTGCATTGTTTTGAAGAACTGGTTTCCCAAGATCTGTCTTATTCCCTTGGTGCGCTTCACTGACATTTTTCTTAATCTCATTGGCAGCCTGGGAATGGATTTCCATGCCAACAGTGAAAATGAGTACATTTCCTTTACAGCCGAACTATTCTGAAGTCCCACAAGGGTGCTACTGCTAGATTGAACAATTATGATATTATTGGTATTTTATATTTTTCATGGGAACTGTCCAAATGATATTGAAAGAATAGAACATGGGGAATAAGGAAGAGGAAATTCTAGATATATCTGAGGATTTTTGGAATTTTGCTCCATATTTTTTTAAAAAAATTAATGGAATTGTTGACATTAAAAAAGATATGTGTTTTAGTATTGCCTCTGTCCCTTTTTAGTGTTTCAACTTTCTTACCTGTGCCTTGAAGTCAAAAGTACTTCAAGAGGAAATGTGCCTATTTGGTCTTAAAAAGAATATAAATTTCTACTTTGTCCATCATAAATTAGCATACAGGGAAGAGGAAATATAAAACCCCTGTGCCTGTGGAAATTCTCAGCCATCCAAGTCATAGATGTCTCAAAGGTGACAACAAGATGACTGCAAAGAAATATGACCTCCCCCTCCCCCAGCCTGTCAGAACTAATCCTTCCATCGCCCCTCCATCCTGCCAGAACTGATGAAACTTCTTGGATGAGAAGCAAAACATCTTCTTTTTCTTCCTCAGGGAAAGAACGTTCCAGTCTTCTGAAAAAGCACCTTTGAGATAAAACTCCTGTGTTTTCGGTTCCACCATTAGATGGACTAATTTGATTTTAGCAGTTCTCTTTTAACATAATAAGACATATGAAGAATGGTTGCAGGATTTGGGTTTGGCTAGTCTAGAGAAAAGAAAGATTAGGGCAGAAATGATAGCAGTATTCCAGTATTTGAGAGGGTGCCACAAAGAGGAGGGAGTCATTTTATTTTCCAAAGTATCAGAGGGCAGGACAAGAAACAATGTATGGAAACTAATCAGGGAGAGAAGCAACCTGGAATTAAAGAGAAACTTCCTAACAGTGAGGACAATTAATCAATAGAACTGCTTGCCTTCAGAAGTTGTGGGTGCTTCATCACTGGAGGTTTTTAAGAAATAATTGGACAGTCACTTGTCTGAAATGGTATCAGGAGGATGGACTAGAAGACCTCCAAGGTACCTTCCAGTTCTATTCTGATTCTGAATCTGAATAGCAATGAATGAATATGTTCCAGCTCAGCTGAAGAACTTGAATTATAGGAATGATTCCAGCAATAGTTGTAGTCCTGATAGGTACCCATTTAAACTCAATCCCCGTCCATTTTCATTGCATAAATATTCTGCATACCCTGGCTCTCTGTCACAATCTTGTGAAATCAACAAGGCTGACAAATAGCAACAACAAATGGTATTTCTTGCAGATCTTCCCATGCACTTTTTTGGGTCATAATTTGTAGTCAATATGTGTGATCTTTTTGCAACAGCAGAGTTGATGGTCCATAGTTTCTTCGTAAATCATTACAGGAGCATCTATTTTTCAGCCTTTTGTTCAAAGCACCTACTTTAATAAAATAGTTTTAATTATCAGAGTCATATTTTAGTCCATCACTATTTGGACTAAGTTTAAAGTTTGAGATGAATTTCACTGGATCAGATTCAGGAATAGGGAAAAAATGATGTATACAGGAATATGTGAGAAGTAAATCTGTTTTAACTGTTCAAAAACTTTTTTTTTTAAAAAAATTAGGCTTCAGCCAGACTTTTAAAAAGTACCTCCTCTATATTTCTTGGGACCATAATGTGGCAATGACTTGCAAACTAGAGTATTTCAGGAATGCTTCCTTTCATTTCTTTCTATTCCATGAAGTTGTATGATATCGTGTTCCATTCTATTCTTTATTACTACATAAAGAACTAGTATGATGAAATTTTACTGTACTGGATGAATAAAGATGTGGCTCAACTCATGGGATGACTTTGGGCCAAATGTTATTTTTTAGCTATCTCTACCTCAACACTGTTATAAGGAAAACCTGGAGGAGAAACTGCTCCCTGAATGATCAGTAGTAGAACTGAAATGAAATGCATTAACATAAAATGAAATAATAGTAATTGTCTTACATTTATGGCAAGAGGCACACTAAAACTCTGTATGTATACCTAATAGTTAATATTTGGATGTGTTTCGTAGTTGCCATTATAAAGAACTCACTCAAAAATAATTATGTAATTTGAAAAGCTTAATGACCTTCATTTTAATTGGGGTTAGTGTGGCAGTGCTGAAATTTAGTCTCTTGTGGGGAATAATACAGAAGATCTATTTTGAGGGGTATGGAATGGCAACCTTACATAGAAAGAAAGATTAATTTATTCTAAATTCTAATAACCAACTGGGCAAAAATAGTGAAAAGTGTTATAATCCAGGAAACTTTGAAAACATTTTTACATGAAGTCAAGAGTTTAACAGGCATAAAATCTTGCAGGTATATCCAATTTAGTGATTTTTATACATTCCCTCAGCGTGCATGGGGTGGAGGTGGGGAGAATGAATGAAAGATTATAGAACACTTCCCACTTTGTGATAATGATATATGTGTGGTGAATAACAATGAAAAGAAAATTACAAAGTAGAGCCATTTCCAGCTGGGGAAAAATATGTGGCATTCAGTGATGCTTAATAGAGCAGTACATCTATATACATCTTCATCATATCTTTATTAATTATCTGTTGTATAAGAAAACTGCCTCTATCTCTTTGTCATATTGTGATTTGCAGGGTGTCCTTTTACACTCTCCAGGTTGTCCTTTTAAATAGAATGCATGAATTCTAGAATACTGCAGTTCTGTTCAAACTATTTGCCTTAGATGCCTAAATTAGATCAGATGAACCAGGCTTCAAGAAAGTTAATGGAAGGAACTACTTGCTCAGTGAACCTACAAGCAGGCCATAAAGGTAATGTCTACAAGAGAGAAAGTAGGGCCAACTAGGAAATAGGGCTTGCTGGTCTCTGCAAATAATAAGACTCTTTGAAGTTCGATCATATTCTGCGGCTGGCTCCCCCTGATTAAGTCCACTTTTGGAAAACCTTTACCAACCAGCCAGGCGTTTGGAATCCACTTAATAAAATGTCTTCCCATTTTAATTACACATTGAGCAAGATATTCTCTAAGTTATAGTCATCTCTTGGTCCTTCTTTGCTTCCAGCTTTTTTTGGTTGACAGTTTTTATGATTCCTAGTTCAGCTTACTGTTGCATCTTGAGAAAATTTTCTTTTATATCCAATTCTGTACCATTAGCAAGTAATACCCTTTAAAAAAAACTTTGGAGAAATTGATAGAATTCTGCATTGTCCATGTGCAGAAGCCAACTGGGTCAATGCTTGAATCTTCTCAGTGACTCTGAGTATAGCATGCTTATACAGCCTCTGACTTTGTCAAAATAGCAGACAGCCTTTTCCAGGGCTGGTATTTGAATCAGGTCTGCCTAATAGCATATGGCACCCCCTTGAGGATCTAAGCAGAACACTGACAAGAAGGCAATATTGAGCATACATTGCTATGGTGCTTAAGAATTTTGAGCAGCTTCTTTTAAACACACTGAAGCAAAATATCTTAGGGTGGGTGGGAGAAATTTCCTGGCAGTTAGAACAATTAATCAGTGGAACAACGTGCCTCCAGAAGTTGTGAATGCTCCAACACTGGATGTTTTTAAGATGTTGGATAACCATTTGTCTGAAGTAGTGTTGGGTTTCCTACCTAAGCAGGGGGTTGGACTAGAGGACCTCCAAGGTGCCTTCCAATTCTGTGATTCTATAACAGAAATATTGCAAAAATTTTAGTAAAAATCATTTTCTACCTACACAAGCATGATAAAAGTCTTGCTTGTGTTGTTCTTCTGAAACATATACACCATACATACATGCATAAATAGATGTAAAAATTATCTAAAAAGACCCTTGATCTTGAAACAATTGCTAACCTAAAAATATCTGGATGACCAGCATGTTTACTGTTGCTGTTAGAATTAGGTAGTATGAGTCCTTGCAGATTTCTTTCAGGAGCAAATTTCATTATAGAGGTACTGCTAGAAAAAAGGATTTACATACAATATGGAGTTTTATATAAGCATTCATTTCAGTGGTGATATTCAAAAGTTTTTACTATTGGTTCTATGGGCATTCCTTGGTGGGCATGGCAGGTGAAGGATACTATGAAATTTCCATTCCCACCCCACTCCAGGGGAAGGATACTGTAAAATCCTCAATCCTTCCTGATCAGCTGGGACTTGGGAGGCAGAGAATAGATGGGGGCAGGGCCAGTCAGAGGTGGTATTTACCGGTTCTCCAAACTACTCAAAATGTCCGCTACATGTTCTCCAGAACTGGTCAGAATTTGCTGAATACAACCTCTGATTCATTTATTTGTGCTAATCTCATATGTTTCATAGCTGTATTTTGAAAATGTTCTGTGACCCACTTGGAGAACTTTATTATATGATTGTCTATAATAACATAAAATAGAAAAATTGAAGAAAATAAATAGATTCTGTTTGAAAGCTGCGGCAAATTGCATGCATCAATTTCTAGAAGATGGTAAATTAAAATTGACTTTCAGTTCAATTTTCCTCCTAAGTTTAATGTTATCCTTTTCCTTATTATTTCTGTGGAAATTTATATACATTATCGTACATATTTTTTCAAACACAGAGATTTTCAAGCAACCTTGCTGATTGTATGCATTTTGTGAAAAAAATTCCCGAATATATTAAATATATTTTCACACACATACTCTCTCTCTCTCTCACACACACACACACACATATGTGTCTATGTATAAATTATTGGATCAATTTCCCCCAATATACGCCTTCAGATTTGCAGGGTTTGGTTGGAATGGAAAATTCATGGAAAGTTATTCATTTCAAAAAAATTACTGGACATTTGCTTGCATACTGGTTCCAAAATGTGGAATTAGGTATATTTACATTAAGAGTGACCTAAATGAACCTCACTCCCATCCACAATCTGGTTGTCAGTGATATTAAAACTGCTAGTGAGTCACTGACACATTTGATCCTCACCCATTTTTAATTGAGATTGAAAAAGCATAGTCCATCAGCAGGCTATCAATCCTGAAGCTGACCTGGCCAAAGCTATCTTGGAGTTTCAGTGTTGTCACACTGGAGTGAGGGATAGGGAGTGGGGGATTACTGATAGCTGGGGTTGTGCAGTCAAAATAAAATACTTTCCCCTGGGAACCAAGGACGTTCTCATACCTGGCTGGAAGAAGGAGGAGTGATGTCAACAGACCTCCAGACGTTGCCTTGATTGGGCCATGTGATTGATTGTTTGGGGTGAGGGGGAAAACCTTTACTTTTAATTAGGTGAAAACCAAGGTGCCTCCCAGAGTTGGTTTTCACAAGATAAGTGTCGATTTGATATTTCCAATAAAGCTATTTTTTGAGGAATCTACCTGCCTCGGAGTTCTAGCTTGCAATGGGTCTCTTACTTGGAACCTTGATGCTGACATCACATGGTTTCTTATTTATTTTTATTGCTATGGACCACTGACCATCAATAACAAACCCGCGCCAGTCCGGCTTCCGGCCCGGTCACAGCACTGAGACGGCATTGGTCGCGTTGGTGGATGATCTCTGGAGGGCACGGGATAGACGTTGTTCCTCTATCGTTGTCCTATTAGATCTCTCAGCAGCTTTTGATACCACCGACCATGGTATCTTATTGCACCGATTGGGGGGGTTGGGGCTGAGAGGCACCGTTCTACGGTGGTTCTCGTCCTCCCTCTCTGGTCGGTCGCAATGGGTGTTGGCAGGAGGGCAGAGGTCGTCCCCGAGGCCCCTCACATGTGGGGTCCCTCAGGGGTCGGTCCTCTTGCCACTCCTGTTTAACACCTACATGAAGCCACTGGATGAGATCATCCGTGGTTTTGGGGTGGAATACCATCTGTACGCTGATGACACTCAGTTGTACATATCCACCCCAAACCACCCCAACGATGCCGTCGAGATGCTGTCCCGGTGTCTGGAGGCCGTACGGATCTGGATGGGTAGTAACAAACTCAAACTCAACCCGTCCAAGACCGAGTGGCTGTGGTTTCCGGCACCCCGGTTCAGCCAGATAAGTCCAACACTGGCCATTGGGGGCGAACAACTGGCCCCCGTGGAGAGGGCGCGTAACTTGGGCGTCCTCCTGGATTCCCGGCTGTCCATGGAGGATCATGTGGCGGCCGTGGCCAGGGGGGCGTTCTATCAGGTACGCCTGATATGCCAGTTGCGCCCCTTACTGGACCGGGGAGCCCTTCGCACAGTCACTCAAGCGCTTGTGACGTCCCGGCTGGATTACTGTAACGCTCTCTACATGGGGCTCCCCTTGAGGTGCACTCGAAAGCTACAGTTAGTACAGAATGCAGCTGCGCGGGTGATTATGGATGCCTCAAGGCAAACCCACGTAACACCGATCCTGCACGAGCTGCACTGGCTGCCTGTGGCCTTTCGAGTGCGCTTCAAGGTATTGACGACCATCTTTAAATCGCTCCATGGCTCGGGGCCTAGCTATATACGAGACCGCCTCCTGCCCCATACATCCCTTCGTCCGATCCACTCCCACAGAGAGGGTCTTCTTCGGGTGCCGTCGGCGGGGCAATGCCGGCTGGCGACACCCAGGGGAAGGGCCTTCTCTGTGGCGGGCCCGGCCCTCTGGAACGACCTACCCCCCGACCTTCGTACTATCTCGGACCTCCGCCTCTTCCGCCAACGTCTTAAGACGTATTTATTTCAACAAGCCGGCCTAGGATAGCCCCCCGTTTCTGACTTTTTAAAGAAAAATTTATAATTTGGTAAGGGTTTTAATATTGGGTTTTAGCACGGGTTTCTTAATTTAATACATTTTAATTGATATTTATTGTATTTTGTGTTTTTAAATAATGCCTGTGCGCCGCCCTGGGTCCTAACAAGGAGAAGGGCGGGGTGTAAATTTAATAAAATAAAATAAAATAAATAAATAAACAAACAAATTTGATGAGAAGATTTAATTCTGGCAGCCAGTTAATAAAAGTCTATGCTTTTATTATACTTTATCTTGAATTACAAACTTCCATAGCTCCAAATTCCATAAACTGTATCTTGTTTTACTTCCAAGAGACAATATTAACAAAATAAATTCTTCAAATTTATCTTGTTTAATTAGTTGGCTTATTAACTGAAATGTAATTTCATTTCGTAGAAAAGAATAATGATTTTAGTAAGCACTTTCTGCTAAAAGCATCATTTGGGAGTGTATCAAGCTAAATTGTCAACAAAGAAGCCAAGAAGGTAGTGCATATGGTCTTTACTTCCGTCCAAAGATCAGCAGGAGATTATGAACTTAAAAAAAAATCTCTCTAGAAGCATAAATGCTATCCATAATGAATAACTTCAACAATACAGAATTATTATTTTTTTGCTTTGTGATATTAAAATCTTTTTCTCTGATTACTTTAGGTGCCAGTAATGAAACCACCAGAGGCCCTTATATGGGGAGTGAGGTTCAGAAATGCATTTCTTTAGCATTTGAATGTAAATCAAACTCTTGTAATTATTCTATTGTAAGTTAGGTTATGGCAGGGTACTCTGATGGAATTTAATATAAAACTCAGCTGGTAAGGTAAAGTATGTTTTTCCAAGTTGAACTGCTGAATTACATGGACATGTCCATGCAACATAAGTCCTTGCTTTTTCAACTTCCCAATTTCACCTAAAGCTTGGGTTACCTTGATGCTGTCCCATTTAAATACTAACCCAACTTGATTCTGCTTAACTTTCTGAATCAGACAAAGTTGGTTGGATGCTATCAGCTGAGATGGTAAAATTGTTTTAATATGATTTCACTCCAATTCCAATAATGCATTCATAGGCAGGCATATGTTGGAGATTATGTTTCTTCAAATTTTGTTATTTAATTATTTGCACAAAATAATTAATATAATTACATACTGTATGTTAAGGAGAACTACCTAAAATGTATACGCATTTTTATATGTATATGTATATACAATGGTCTTATGATGTAAATATGATTTATGTCTGATACAGTCTGATCTTCCCATTTTTACTTAATAGTCATAAATATAAAACAGAAAATCATATAAGACAAGTATGTTTTTGAGTATACAGAATGAAATATGCTTTCTATTTGAGTCTGCTAATCAATCACTCCTCTTCTCTTCTCTAATAAAATTGCAGTGAAGGAATCAAAAACAGTGTCAGGATATTACATCCTAAATGATAAAGAATTGCTGGTATTAAACTATGTGGAAATAAACAAATATTAGGTAAAGCATCTCCAAATTGTTTGGTTTTGGAAAACACAGAAGGCAATTCATGAATAAATAATTAAAATCTTGTTACTTGCTAAGCTGTCATTTAGGTGATTTAAGAAGAATCAATGGTCTGAAGCTGTAGTTTAAAAAGTTGTTGCATTTTGAATATTGCAGTCTTAAATAACTAGGAAATTAAACAGAGACAGATTGGGTACCAGACATATATAATAAAATGAACAGCAAACTGTCTGCTTAATGAACAATGAATAAATCTGGTTTGATGGGAAAGGAGAAAATTGCTGAGAGAAGCAAACTGGAAGATCTAGTTGTCTTCTCTTGCCTCTCCTAGCAAGGTAAGCAATTTATACCCAGGAGAGATTTAGTTAGAATTGTGCAAGATTTCCTTGAGAAATGAAGGTGAACCTGAAAGAAATGAAGAGCTAAGAATTGAGGCAAAGCAGACCATGGCCCTTTAGATGTTAGAAATATAACTGTGTAAATTGGTACCAAAGCTAATGAGAATCTGGCATTGACCATAAATAAATAAATTCGAAATGTGAAATAAGAATCTGGCAGATGAAGGAGTCAATAATGGAAAGGAATTTAGTAAACTCAGGCAAATCCCCTATGTAGATTACCTATAAAGTGTACTCAATAAATTAATACATAGTTTTATGAGTCACACAACAGCTTCACAATTGTGCATTCTGTAAAAAAAAAGCATATTTAGACAACAATATTAACATCAGATGCATAGGCTTAACCAAATAAGCATCTAATGCAATCCAGTTCATACCTATTCAGAATTTTAAATTCTGATTGGCCAGGAATGTCTATGCCTGTTGAAGTTGTCAAAAGTCAATACAGTTCTAGGCTTCATTAACAGAGTGATAGAATCAAGATCACGTGAAGTGTTAATACCACTTTATTATGCCTTGGTCAGGCCACACTTGGAATACTGCATTCAGTTTTGGTTGCCATGATGTAGAAAAGATGTGGAGACTCTGGAAAGAGTGCAGAAAAGAATAACAAAAATGATTAGGGGACTGGATCATATAAAAATGGTTGCTGGAATTGGGTATGTCTAGTTTAATGAAAAGATGGGTTAGGGGTGACGTGATAGCGGTGTTACAATATCTCAGGAGCTGTCATAAAGAAGAGGGAGTCAAACTATTCTCCAAAGCACCTGAGGGTAGGACAAGAAGCAATGGGTGGAAACTAATGAAGGAGAGAAGCAACCTAGAATTACGGAAAAATTTCCTGACAGATAGAACAATTGATCAGTGGAATGGCTAGTCTCCCAAAGTTGTGAATGCTCCAATACTGGAAGTTTTTAAGAAGATATTGGATAACCATTTGTCTGAAATGGTACAAGGTTCCTGCCTGAGCAGGGGTTGGACTAGTAGGCCTCCAAGGTCTAGTTGGCCCTATTATCCAACTCTATTAGTCTGTTCTATTCTTTATTATGGTCAAATACCAACATAGTCAATAAACCTATTCCTTGATTGGTGAATAGATTTGCTCAGATGTGCTATTGTATCCTTTAATGTGCATGCTTCAAGTTTATTCACATGTCTGGGGAGTAGATGTTGTAACATTTTAAATTTATAACTTAGAATGTCACCTGAAATCAAATATAAGATGAAAGGCTGATACCTATTAGAAGAGCTGTGCTGATCAGACCAAAGCAGTACCTGGTTAAGTATATTGTTCCCACAGTAGCCAACCTAGATATTATCTTCCTGATCATGTTCTCCAGACACTTGAGGTACTTAACCACTTCTAATGAAGTAATAAACTCATGAAAGTTATTTATATCATAATGAGAAAAAGCTTTTGACAGCAACTTATCTAACCTTTCTGCAAAGTCATCCTTTGGAGTCATATATTATGTTTTCTACCGGCTAGTTAACCATATACTATGTCATATTTTCAAACGTGTTTCCTGGTAGTGTTATCTAGAACAGTGATGGCTAACCTTTTGCAGACCGAGTGCCCAAAGTGCGTGGCCAAACCTCCAAAATGCTATGTGTGTGCCCCTCCCACACATGCACCCCTTTCCCTGTGCATACACGTGCAACCCCTGCATGCACCCCTCTTTCCCTTCCTGTGTGTGTGTGTGACCCCTGCATGTGCCCCACCCCAGTGCATGCACATGTGACCCTCCCACATGCCCCTTGCTCCCTGTGCATGCACACATGACCCCCTGCACACATACCTCCCCCCTGTGCATATGCGACAAAGACCTGAAAACCAACTGACTGGCAGGGGGCGTATGCGCAGGTGCAGCAGAGCTGGACTGGGAGGACAGCTCATGTGCCATCAGAGAGGGCACTGCGTGCCACCTCTGGCATGCATGCTATGGGTTCATCATCACGGATCTAGAATATATCATCATTCTGGATTGATTAAAAAAAGTATACATAGAAACTGGTGCACACTGAAAAGTAATAGATCAGGGTAATATTTGCTGTATTCTAGTAAGCAATTTCATTTATGTCCTGTGTGCATGAAGATGTGCATATTAATATTCTTAGGTAATTATAAATAAGTATAATCTTTATTGTCGTTGTACTTAAATACAATGAAATTGGTTGAAAGAATGAATGAAAGAATGAAAGAAATCAGAGCTAGTTCATAAAATCTTATTCACTTTCATATCCCAATCTTTGTTCCATGCATTCATAGGTATTTATTTACTTGATTTATGTATTGTATTTCTTTTTTTAAAATAAGCCAATCTTTTGTCCTTTAATTTATGTTATCTTCAGATATAAGATATAAGAACTTTTGAACTTGAACTTTTCCTGGAGCTGATTGGAGGCTCTTTTGGAGGGGGGATTTAAAGACACAAAAAGGAGCAGTAAGTAGTGGCTGTTTCATTTGAACTTTCCTGGAACTGATTGGAGGCTCTTTTGGAGGGGGGATTTAAAGACACAAAAAGGAGCAGTAAGTAGTGGCTGTTTCATTTGAACTTTCCTGGAACTGATTGGAGGCTCTTTTGGAGGGGGGATTTAAAGACACAAAAAGGAGCAGTAAGTAGTGGCTGTTTCATTTGAACTTTCCTGGAACTGATTGGAGGCTCTTTTGGAGGGGGGATTTAAAGACACAAAAAGGAGCAGTAAGTAGTGGCTGTTTCATTTGAACTTTCCTGGAACTGATTGGAGGCTCTTTTGGAGGGGGGATTTAAAGACACAAAAAGGAGCAGTAAGTAGTGGCTGTTTCATTTGAACTTTTCCTGGAGCTGATTTCTGGCTGTGTGCAGGGGGAAAGAAAGGTAAAGATTTCCCCATTTTGAACCACTTGAGGCTAAAGGGAGGAGTTTCTGGCTGTGTGCAGGGGGGAAGAAAGGTAAAGACTTCCCCATTTTGAACTACTTGTGGCTAAAGGGAGGAGTTTCTGGCTGTGTGGAGGGGGGAAAGAGAAAGGTAAAAGAAATAATACATTCTAGATTTGTGCGCTTAAGACTGTGATTGTATTTTATTTCAAAATGACTGGCTTAGTTCAATGTAATAACTGTTTTGCACCTGTCTTCCGCAGTACTCTTTTCAAATTTGGATACTGTCCCCCTTGCAGACAAATTAATAGATTACATAGACACATAACATATCTTGAATCTGTAATTTGTGATCTCCAGGCAGAAATTAAGTGTCCAATTCGGCCACTCCACCCTGTGGAGATGCCACACTACCAGCCTCCCCTACCGCAAAGATCCCACAGAAGAAGAGCAGCCTGGACAACTGTGGGATCTGGCAGGGTGAGAGCTGTGACCCACAAACACAAAACTTTCGCTGTGTCCCAGCATAACAGATATAGCGCCCTTGCTGATCTTAATGGGGACACTAAAGTGACAGGTCAAGGTAATAATGACGACTCAAATAAGCAGCGGATTGTGGTCCAAAGTGAAGAACCTACTTCAGAAATGCAAAAGTGTGAACCAGGGATCATGCATCAGTCACACAACAAGAGCAAGGTACCCAAAAAGAGAAGTCACCTCCTGATTGGTGACTCAATCGTAAGAGATGTAAACTTAGGTAAGGATATGGAGGTTTTGAAAGATGTCAGATGTTTACCGGGTGCTACAGCCAGCAGAGACAAGAGGCGTATTCTTAAGATAGTCACGAATGCAAGTAAGGACTGTGAAGTTGATGCTATTATACATCTTGGCACAAATGATCTGTCCCAAAAAGATGTAGCTTCTGTGCAGAATGATTTCCAGAGTTTGGGGTACGAACTTAGTAGTACAGGTTGTAGGCTTATCTTCTCAGAGGTTATACCAGTATACAAGGAACAAAAAGGAAAGGGCCAGCGCATAGCAGAGTTTAATGTGTGGCTAAAGGAGTGGTGTAAAAAGGAAGGCTTTGGTCTTATTAGTCATGATGCCTGCAGCTGGTCCAATGATAAACTGTACAAAAGAGATGGTTTGCACCCATCCAAGAAAGGGACTGAGTTACTTGGCACTAAATTCACAGATTTCCTGGCTAAACATTTAAACTGAATAGTGGGGACAGAGAATCAATAGATAAAGAATATTTCTGTCCCCAGCAAACTAAAATTCATAGGGATATCAGTGCGTGTAACATAGATAATTGTGCAGGTAATATTATCAACACTGCTGTCAAGCAAAACCAAACAATTAACAGTGGGTGCCATACCATGTACATGAACCATACAAGTGGCAAAGAAATAGGGGCAAAGAGAACCATAGTCAGGCATAACACAGGTTTCGTAGACAGAAAACACAGGGTCAATCAAAATGGACTCAAATGTCTATACACCAATGCACAGAGTATGAGGAATAAACAGGGTGAATTAGAAATTCAAGTAAATGAGGGCAGATACGATATTGTTGCCATTACAGAAACTTGGTGGGATGAAACCCACAAATGGAACATACAGCTAGAAGGATTTAAATTATTTAAAAGAAATAGACCAAATAAAAGAGGAGGTGGAGTTGCACTATATATAAGAAATAATTACATCTCTACAGAAATAGAGCACAACAATGATGAGAACTATCTTGAATGTATTTGGGTCAATATTAAAGGTTGGGGGGGGAATGATATTGTCATAGGTCTATACTACAGGCCACCCAACCAAGCAGAGGAAGTGGATGTACTTTTTGCTAACCAGCTAACTAAGGTATGTAGGAAGCACACTGCAATAGTAATGGGAGATTTTAACTACCCTGACATCAATTGGGAAACAAACTCTGCACCAAGTGGAAGATCCAACAGGTTCCTAACAAACCTAGCAGACAACTTTGTTTCCCAAAAGGTAGAGAAGGGAACAAGGGGATCAGCAATATTGGACTTAATTCTCACTAACAGAGAGGAAATGATAGAAGGTGTAGAAGCTACAGGAACTTTGGGGGCAAGCGATCATGAAATACTGGAATTCAACATTATGCAAACAAAAGTAGTTGAACAAAGTCAAACTAGAGTCTTAGACTTCAAGAGAGCTAATTTCAACAAACTCAGAGAGAGCTTGGGAAGGATTCCATGGATGAGAATCCTCAAGGGGAAAACAACTCAAGAAGCTTGGGAAATTTTGAAAAATGAGATTATAAAAGCCCAGTCCAGCGCAATACCAATGAAGAAGAAAAATAACAGTTCCCAAAAGAAACCAGCATGGCTGCATAAAGAACTCTCTGACAAATTGAAAGACAAAAAGGATAAATATAAAAAGTGGAAAAAGGGGGACATAACCAAGGCAAAATATCAGCAAATAGCCCGAGCCTGTAAAGATGAAGTGAGGAAAGCTAAGGCTCACAATGAAGAAAGGCTTGCCAAAAAAGTAAAAAATAACAAAAAAAAGCTTCTTCCAACATGTTAAAAATAAGAAAAAAGTTAAGGAAACAATTGGTCCACTGCTGGGAGAAAATGGCAAGAAGATGATAAGCAACAGGGAGAAAGCAGAACTATTTAACTCTTTCTTTGCATCTGTCTTTACACAAAGGGATAAAACAGTCCAATCAATCAAAAACAGCACCACAAATATCAGATTAGGAACACAAGTTGAAATAGAGAAGAAAATGGTAAGTGAGCACCTGTCTGCCCTGGACGAGTTCAAATCACCAGGACCGGATGGATTACACCCCAGGGTTCTGAAGGAACTGGCAGACGAGATCTCAGAACCACTGAACTATATCTTTCAGAGATCCTGGAGCACCGGGGAACTGCCAGAAGACTGGAAAAGAGCAGATGTGGTTCCCATCTTCAAAAAAGGAAAAAAAACAGATCCAGGAAACTATAGACCCATCAGCCTGACCTCAATACCAGGAAAGATTCTGGAAAAGATAATTAAACAACAAATAAGTGAACACCTAGAAGCAAACAAAGTAATAGCCAAAAGCCAACATGGGTTTGTCAAAAACAGATCATGCCAGACGAATCTAATTGCATTCTTTGACAAAGTAACAAAATCAGTGGACCAGAGGAATGCTGTTGATATAATTTACCTGGACTTCAGTAAGGCATTTGATAAAGTAGACCATAACCTACTATTAGATAAAGTAGAAAATTGTGGGTTAGACAGCACCACCACCAAATGGATTCGTAACTGGCTGACCAACCGCACTCAACGTGTAGTCCTCAATGGAACTGCATCTACATGGAAGGAAGTATGCAGTGGAGTCCCCCAAGGCTCTGTTTTAGGCCCAGTACTCTTTAACATCTTCATCAACGATTTGGATGAGGGGATAAATGGGGAACTCATCAAATTCGCAGACGACACCAAGCTGGCAGGAATAGCCAACACTCCAGAAGATAGGCTTAAGATACAGAAGGATCTAGACAAACTTGAACATTGGGCACTGTCTAATAAAATGAAATTCAATTGTGAAAAAAGTAAGGTCCTACATATAGGCAAGAAAAACCAAATGCACAAGTACAGTATAGGTGGTACCTTGCTCAATAGTAGCAACTGTGAGAGGGATCTCGGAATCCTAGTGGACAACCATTTAAATATGAGCCAGCAGTGTGCAGCAGCTGCCAAAAAAGCCAACACAGTTCTAGGCTGCATCAACAGAGGGATAGAATCTAGATCGCGTGAAGTGTTAATGCCACTGTATAGTGCCTTGGTAAGGCCACACTTGGAATACTGCATACAGTTTTGGTCGCCACGATGTAGAAAAGACGTGGAGACTCTGGAAAGAGTGCAAAGAAGAGCAACCAAGATGATTAGAGGACTGGAGACTAAGACATATGAAGAACGGCTGCAGGAACTGGGTATGTCTAGTTTGATGAAGAGAAGGACCAGGGGAGACATGATAGCAGTGTTCCGATATCTCAGAGGGTGCCACAAAGAAGAGGGAGTCAAACTTTTCTCCAAGACACCTGGGGGCAGGACAAGGAGCAATGGGTGGAAACTAACCAAGGAGAGAAGCAACTTAGAACTAAGGAGAAATTTCCTAACAGTAAGAACAATTAACCTCTGGAACAGCTTGCCTCCAGCAGTTGTGAATGCCCCAACCCTGGAAGTCTTTAAAAAGATGTTAGACAGCCATTTGTCTGAAATGGTATAAGATTCCTGCCCATGCAGGGGGTTGGACTAGAAGACCTACAAGGTCCCTTCCAACTCTGCTATTGTATTGTATTATTGGTAAGATACAAGATAAAATCGAAGTGCTCCTACATAATATACTCTTCCCAGAAGATCAAGCCTCTGAACATTCACTGCAATTCTTTGAGGAACTTACATATTTTAACATTAAGCATGAGATAGATTGTAACTCGTTTTTAAAAGAATCATTCAGGCTTAAGCCGAACAACACCAGTTATAAGCAAGCTTTTTATTTTTGCACTGTAGCATAGCCAGTGAGACCATGAATGGGTCATGCACCAGTTCAAAGGCAATGATTTTATATATTGTATTTGTCATAGAAGCTCAAGCATTCACTCCAATTGTTCCCATAATATTGGACTGAAAGATTCTGACCTAAAGTCCCCCTACGAAGCACAACATGTACAGATGTATTTGAACCTGGGTTTCCTTAATTCTAATCCAACATCATAATTGCCCTACTTAACTAGCTCTGATTTTTTTTTGTATCTATCTACAAAACTTCTAAGTATGCAAGTGGAAATATGTCATGTGGAACAGGTTACAGTTTACTCTCTATCTTAGTGATTTTTGCTTGCTTCTGAGAAAACATACAGCTTCATGAACATAAAAAAGTCAAAATTGTGACCTCCCTCTAAGCTATTTGTAGCTGGAACCGCTTGGCTGTGCACCAAAGCATGATCTGCTGGTTATAAAAGCTTTAATGGAGAAGTTGTTGATCAGAGTGTAATTGGGGACATGAACCTGGGGGGGGAATTAATGAGCAAGGACAATAACTTATTGAGTTTCTGTTTGGACACACAATTACCTTTGACACTTGATAACTGAAACAGGACAAAATACACCCTGAAATATCTGTACTGGTGAATGAAATTATTAGAGCCAACTGAGATGATTTAAGGAAAACAATGTATTTGTGCTTAGAGTTGTTCAAGACACTGAGATTTCCTGTTATGCTGAGGTTTGCTTCCTAGATATCAACATCATCGTCATCTATGCTACTTCTGCTACCATACCACTCTTTTATCCAAAATCAGCTCAATTTCAAATTCCTGTCATAGTAAATGTAACCCAGAGAGCCAGCTTTTGGGGGCACAGTCATACTCATCTTCATTTACTAAACCAAAACAATGAAAAGTCTTATGATATCTTTAAGTGAAGAATATATTATGTTGCATCAATATAAGATATCCGTGGCTCAGTGGGAGAAGTTACATAATGCACGTTTCACATTCATAGCATTCATAGCAACTCCATCTAATGGTAGCCAAGAGTCAGATTTATTTCTGGGGCTGTGCAGAGGAAGATAATTCAACATGCATTTGGAATCAATTAGTTTTTTTGGTTCAGTACAATACTCTGAGAAATTATCTGGCTTCAGGAATACAGGCAAAGCAGAAAATGGAGTAAGTGTGCCACCTATGTTGGACTCAGGACTTAACTCAATTCATGAGATGGCTAAAAGTTTCTTCTTTCTGGTTTTTTTCTTTTTTCTTTTTGTAAAAAGAAATATTACATAGATTACATGAAATCTTCTGTTACCGTCATCAGAACTCAATAAAACATTGCACTTTTTCCCCCCAAAAAAGATTAAAATTGTAGTATTACATATATATGCAACTGCCCTCCATTAATATTTTTCATCTTGTTGAGATTGAAGACTGACCTGCTTAATTTTTTTTAATAGTAGTTGCTGGTTTGTTAAAATTGATATGCTCCCTTTCTCATTCTAGGTTTCTAGATGTTAAATATTTGAAGAACTCAAATCAGGTCAAAAACTGATAAGCCCAAAACAAAAGTAAAACAGAATAGAAATGTTAAATTATATTTCCATGGCCAACTGTAATAATTCACATACCTTTACAAAACACACTCATTTAACACCTTGGCCCAATGCTGAGAGGTGCCTGCTTTATAAGATCTTAATGATGAAGATGATATTATCCATTCAGTCATGTCCAATTCTTGGTCCCTCCATATCTTCTGAACTTGTACTTCTTTTTTGAGTTGCTCTATGCTCTGGCTGGTGTCAGCTTTGATCATGCCCAGCTACTGTGTTCTTTGGAGCAGGGGTCTCCAACCTTTGCAACTTTAAGTCTGAAGGACTTCAGCTCCCAGACTTCTGCTTTGCTGGCTGGAGAATTATTGGAGCTGAAGTCTTCAGACTTAAAGTTGCAAAGGTTGGAGACCCCTGCTTTGGAGGACTGATTTCTTTTTATCCCTAACACTTCAGAACATAATTGCTTTCTCCAGTGAATTCACCGCCTGATGTAGTCAAAATAAGTGAGATGCAGTTTTGTGATTTTGCCTTCCAGGGACATGTCCAAAGTTATGCACTCCAATACTTGCTTGTTAGTCACCTTTGCTGTTCAAGGAATATGCAGGAGCCTTCTCCAGCAACAAACAAGTCAATTTTCTTCCTGTTTTGCTTTTTTAAGGTGCAAATTTCATAGGTAGCTATGGGGATTACAATAGAGAGGACTAACCTACATTTGGCTCAGGCAGACTGATGTTCTTGTTTTTTCCATATTTGCCTCATGTCCATCATTGCTGTGCAACCCAATGCAATCCAATATTTTTATTTCTGGGCTGCATTCACCACTTTTAGCTATCTGCAAGCCTAGAAAAGTGAATTTTTCCATGCAGTCTATCTCTTCATCGTCAATTTCTATTTTGATGGTGAAAAAATAGAATGCACTTTCCTAGGATAGAATTCACTTTTGTGGAATTGCAGATTCAAGATCTTATAGAAGGCAAGCAAATCTGGATGAGAGTGTTTAATAAAGCCGGCACAGAAACAAAACAGTCATACCTCCTGGGTCCCACCAAATAACATTGTCTCATATACTGTAGATCCCTGGAGATGCCCTCTCTTTTGTATCTTGTGGGATAGGCAGAAATATTGGAGACAGACAATCCTGTAAATAACCTTGTGTCATAAAATGATATATAGGTGGCAATTAGTACCGAACTCATTGGAGGCCAGTGTAGCTTGTGGAGTAATCATATTACAAGAGGATAGTATGGTGCAGCAATAACTACTTGCACCACCAATATGTGCTTCCAGATGGCCGTTAAGGACAATCCTATGTAGAATGCATTGCAGTAATCCAACTGTGAAGTGAATAAGACATGAGTTACTACCAATAGGACCTCCTGCTCCAGGAAAAGGCACAATTAGGCAAAAAGACAGATTTGTCCAGAAGAACTGGCCATGGCTGATACCTGCCCCATGGAAAAGCATCCCTATGTAGGTTTGGATGACCCTAAGTCATAAAGTACTGAAAATCTAGTTGTTTGGGTCAGGAGGTTAAATTCTTCTTTAAGTGGGGTTATTTGTTATCCCTGGATGTCAGAAGTTATATATCAGACTTTTTTTTGTAGTTTTAATGCTTGTTCTGATATAACCCAGAAGGACCAGTGTGAAATAGGCAGCCATACAAATCAATCAATCAATCAAATCCAAGCAACAACAAGATTATTGCCTCCACAATTATGTGCCAGTTCTGTATGAGGGAGTGTACTCCTTTTCCAGAACAATGGAAAGATGGAAGGTCCCTACCTCTGAAACCTATAGCCATTTGGTCATGCTAGGATTTAAGCCAAAACATGTTCTTCCCTATTCCATAAACTCCAGACACTGGGAAAGCACTTTGATGTAGTCAGTACACTGATGTATTCAACTCTATATTAATGATCTCATATAGGGACCTCAAGTAGATGTTAAATTAGGGTAGGAAGAGAATAGAGAAACTCTACAAAGCAATGATCTGGAAATTGGTATTTTTTCCCTACTAACATCAACTGGAACTGGTCCCAAAGGAAGAAGAAACAAGATAACACTATGCTTTCCATCCCCAAAATTAGTCAAGGAGGACAATATGACTGATGATGTCAAAAGCCACAGTGAGATCAAGAAATACCAGGTTATATGCATCATCTCTATCTTGCTTCACACTTATCAATATATCTTAGTACTACAATCCAGATTTGAAGGCTGACTGAAAAGGGTCCATAAAATCAATTCCTCCAGGGCTGTCTGAATCTGCAATCAGTTACCTTCTCAACAATCTTCCCTTTAAAGGCTTTCAGTTGACTAGGAACCCTCTCCCTCCCTGTTGAAATCTGACTTGTCAGAATGAAACAGATTTTCTAACCATAATACATAGCTGAATGGCTGAGATTATTTTCTTCTTTGATTTCCAGTTATTTATATTGAAATCTAAAGATTTCAATAAAATCTAAATCTAGAATGATTTGGGAATTATTTGGCTTTCTTTAATTTTTTTTTTCAATTTTGTCCTTTAAATTTTCCTTGAGACTGAAAATTAAAACTTTAAGTCAACACAGGGACAGAATTCTGCTTACATATCAACCTGTTTTGTTTCCAGAGTTGTTTTTATTTTTAGTATATAGAGTTTTTCTATATTAAACCATTAACTGAATAGTAATAATGATTACTATTATTAGAGAAGAAACACAAATTCAACTCCTATAAAATAATAGCGACCATACAATTAAAAAGATATTTTACACTTTTATATCATTCCATTTTGTTTCAATCTTTACATTTTCCAGGTGATCCCTGGCAAACCATTTTACCCTCAGAGATAGCTCCAGCTGTTAAAAAAGCAATTGAGTTTGGATATTAAAATTCAATTATCAGTTCATTTTTACAGAGTAAAAGCAGTTTCCATTTAGTGGAGAAAATGTGCAATTTAACTGTGGTTTCAAAGATACCTGCTATAGCAGAAAACAAACAGGGACTCTCACCCACTGCTATTATCAAAGTATCACAGCCCTCCAAAGTGCATATGTGAAACTGATGAGATGAGCTAATATAATTCATAGTGCATATTAAAAAGTTCAGGGACGTACCTAAAGACCAGCATGAAATGTTTTAGTTCTAGTTACATGTGATAATATTGTTTGGGCCCCTGTTTGATTTTGGCTTTAATCAATAATTAATGCTGTACAGCTGGGGTCTCCAGTGTGCCCTGCGTCCATGGATACTTCAGTACCCCATCTGATTGTTTAGATTAAGAATTATTTAACATAAATACTAGGAAGCTGGCAAGCTGCAACACAAATGCCAGCCTCCAGCATCAACAGATGGGTGGGACAACAGTATTTCAAGGAAAGAAAAAAAATGATGTAGCGTTCCAACTGGTAATAAGTCTGGATGTATGCCCACCTACCTAGAAAAATATAAAAGTAATCAAAGCTGGGGGAGAAGGAGTATAGGAACTGGCTGGTAGGATGATGGCAAATGGTAATTCATTTTATCCACCATTCCAAACATTTTGGGCAATCTCTGCCATCAACCATTCTGCAAGCACACCTGCAAACTATTCTCAAAAAGTTAGATGATAATTGTTCTGCAATATAATCCAATGCCTTCTCAAAATACGTTCTGCTGAATTCACTGCAACTTACTCTTGAGTAAGTGAATATAGAAGTACAATCTTAGTTATTTAAAGCCACATAGATTAATCTGATCAGATTTTAAAGACACTATTAAAGAAGAAATAGATTGATGTTGAAATACTTGATAAGAATTGTGGGATATTGATATTAAGGTATATGATAAAATTCCAGATTTAAAAATTATAAAATGAGATTACTTATGAATAATATCTATTTTAGAGATGCGCAGAATTAAGGAACACACAGTTAGTATGTTTTCTAGAGGATACAATTCAGAGTGGATTCTTGATTTTTAAATTTAAATTTTCTTTTTTCTTGTCTCTGTTGGTTTTAGAAACAGAATGCCACTACATAGGTATACTTTATATATGAAAGGATGTTAAAATAATTAGTAAAACAAAGACTGAGATATAAGAATTGTAACAATCTGCTATGAAAAATAAGTGATATTATTGAAGCAACTTATAGAAATTAGTGATAAATTAATAGATCCTTAAAAATTGGTAACTCATAATAGAAGATGGTTTTTTGATGTGCTTTGATGTGGCTTTCTGAGAAATTTGTATCATTTGTGTTTATGAAAAAATAATTAAAACTATTAACAAAAAAAGTCAGTTGATAATTGTTCTGCAATATAATCCAATGCCTTCTCAAAATACGTTCTGCTGAATTCACTGCAACTTACTCTTGAGTAAGTGAATATAGAAGTACAATCTTAGTTATTTAAAGCCACATAGATTAATCTGGTCAGATTTTAAAGACACTATTAAAGAAGAAATAGATTGATGTTGAAATACTTGATAAGAATTGTGGGATATTGATATTAAGGTATATGATAAAATTCCAGATTTAAAAATTATAAAATGAGATTACTTATGAATAATATCTATTTTAGAGATGCGCAGAATTAAGGAACACACAGTTAGTATGTTTTCTAGAGGATACAATTCAGAGTGGATTCTTGATTTTTAAATTTAAATTTTCTTTTTTCTTGTCTCTGTTGGTTTTAGAAACAGAATGCCACTACATAGGTATACTTTATATATAAAAGGATGTTAAAATAATTAGTAAAACAAAGACTGAGATATAAGAATTGTAACAATCTGCTATGAAAAATAAGTGATATTATTGAAGCAACTTATAGAAATTAGTGATAAATTAATAGATCCTTAAAAATTGGTAACTCATAATAGAAGATGGTTTTTTGATGTGCTTTGATGTGGCTTTCTGAGAAATTTGTATCATTTGTGTTTATGAAAAAATAATTAAAACTATTAACAAAAAAAGTTAGTTGTTAATTGTTCTGCAATATAATCCAATGCCTTCTCAAAATACGTTCCACTGAATTCACTGCAACTTACTCTTGAGTAAGTGTATATAGAAGTACAATCTTAGTTATTTAAAGCCATATACTGTAGATTAATCAGAAACTAACTTTGATTGGTGTAAAAGAATTGAGAGCTGATAGAGTTCAACAGGAGCACAGGAAGCGGATTAATATTCCATCCAATAACTCTTTCTCTCCTTTCTCCTCTATTCTCCCATCCTTCTATTTCTCTTATGTAAAATGCACAATAGTAGTAAGTAATCAAGAGTTGGCTTGGTGCAATGCTTACAAGTGTACTCCAATGCTTGGAGTACACTTGGCATCAGGCTAGAAAACTGGGGCCATGAGTTCTAATCCTGCTTTAGGCATGAAACCAGCTAGATGACCTTAGGCTAATCACTTTCTCTAAGCCCTGGAAAGAAGGCAATGACAAATTCTGAAAAACCTCATTAAAGAAGAAAAAAGGTAAGTAATAGCAAGCTAGTGAAATTTGAAATTAAAGGCATGAAAAACAAAAATAATTCTATCTTTGTCACCTCCGTTCACTATACCTCTCTAAAAATTTTTAGGTATGTAAACCATTCTTACTGCCATTACATATCTCTCTCTCTCTCTCTCTCTCTCTCTCTCTCTCTCTCTCTCTCTCTCTCTCTCTCTCTCTCTCTCTCTCTCTCTCTCTCTCTCTCTCTCTCTCTCTCTCTCTCTCTCTCCTCCCTTCTCTTTCTCTCTCCTTCACCATTCAGCTATACCAGGGCTATCAAACTCGTGGCCCATGGGTAGGATGCATCATGTGCTGGCCACACCCATGCCCAGTTTAGCAAAGAGGGAAAAATTCCCGATATGTCACGTGACACTGCTGTGACAACATGAGTTTGACACCCCTGAGCTCTACCCTTCAGTGAATATCTGGGATTTTAGGTAGCTAACAAACAAAAATACACAATATACTATATCCATAGTAAATATAAATAAAATATCACTTAATAAATAACTCTCCCACACAGGAATGCAAACTCATCAAACAAAGCAAAAACCCCAGAGGGTAGACATTCACTCCAAAAAGATGTCTTCCAAAATGAATATACTTACTGATTTGCTTCTTTTGTTTTTTAGATTTTTACCATTCTCTTCTCCAGAACAACTCCACTCAATCACAACATTCTCAGTCCTCTTCCTTCTCTGAACCTGCTTGTTCTGCCTTTATAAATGCAGCCCTCCTTTATTTTTTCTGTATGACCAAATTTTCTTGATGTACTTCTTTCATGGGGGTCCCTCACCAGAGGTGGGTTCCTCCCTTATATGATCCGGTACGCCAAAAGAAGTAGTGAAAATCTGGCTTACTGGATAGGACTGGTAGTAAAAATGGTGGCTTGGCCATGCCCCCAAACCTGTTCTCCCATCAGAAGCTTTAAAAAAGCTTTAAAAAGCAAGAGAGAGAGAGAGAGAGAGAAGGACGGAGGGAGGAAAGGAGGGAGGGAGGGAGGAAGGAAGGGAAGCAGTGGTGGGTTCCAGATCCCATTGCAACCAGTACAGTGCAATGGGGCTGGGGGTCCAGCACATGAACGTGTGTAGCACATGTGCATGCTTACTTACTGCCTGTGACACTCCTCTATGCCTCCACAACGCTCCAGCTGCTTGGTGGAGTGTCACACAGGCACCGTACGCTCCCTGTGCGGAAGCCCCGGACAGCTCAAATACTGGTACGAAGCATGCTGGGAGGATGGACCCTCCAGAGAACTGTACCAGAACAGTACCTGGTGCTCCCGGCAGGCACCAGTGCACCCCGGTACAGGCGTACTGGGTGTAACCCATCACTGAAGGGAAGGGAGAAAGAAAGAGAAAGAAAGAAGGAAGGAAGGAAGAAAACTCACTTTTCTGCTGGGAGAGTCAGCAAAGGAGAATTACATATGCTGTCACTTTAAATTGGAACTGAGCATGCCTGGCTGTGGAATTCTGGGAGGTGAAGTCCACAAGTCTTAAAGCTGCAAACTTTGGAGTCCTGCTTTAAATTGAAAAGCTGCTGAGGTTTGCAAAGTGACATTCATCAGTTATTTGGGGGGGGGGGTCCCACAGAAGGGAGGGAGGGAGGGAGGGAGAGAAGGAGAGAGAGAAAGAAAGAAAGAAAAACAGCACAGCAATTTAGGGCTAGAAGGCTGCTCAGATGTCGTCTAGTTCAAACCCCTGCTGCAGCAGAAAACCTTACATTGTCTGAATTATTTTGGTGCTTCTAACAGAGAGGAAAATTACCCGAAAGGAGAAGGAGTTTACTAGGACAAGACTGCCATGCAGAGGAAGGCAGAGATAGTCCTTGACGTATGACTACAATTGAGCCCAAAATTTTGGTGCTAAGCAAGAGAATTGTTGCAAGAGCTTCACCACATTTTACCAACACATGACATCGCCTGGTGAGTGACATCAAGTTGGTCATGCCCACCCAATCACATGCCTGCCAAGCCACACCCACAAAATAGGCCACATCCACAGAATAGGTAGTAAAAAGTTTGAAACCCACCCCTGTCTCTCACTTTCGTTTTAGTCTCAGTATTTGCTCATCCTAGCTCGTGCTTTATCACAGATCCTTATAAGTGTCCTATGCCCACAATATTTGACTTACCTTTATGTTTCTTTTGACACACTAAACTGTCACTTTGATGTAATAGTTCTCTGGGTTTTCAAGAAGCAGTTTTCCCATTACGTCCAGTCAGTGCTGGAGTCTCCTGCATGCAAACCATCATCTCTGTCACTGATCTAGTCCCCAAGGATTGCCAATAATGAGACAATTCTAAAAAAGAGGTTTATCAACAGACAAAGGGAAAATAACTTAATAAAATGACAGTGGGACAAGCATATAAATTCCTATAATTGTATATGAAAATAATAGTAATGAAAATTAATTCTTAAATGACTTCAGTCATGACAGGTTAATGAACATTTTACAGTCAGTTACTCTTTACACTTAATAAAAAATCTGCTCACTTTCAACATTATCATTCATGAGATTTGAAATTTATTGGACTGAATAACATTATTATCATGACAACTTTAGATATGAATGCTCTTCTTTTCATTTTCCAATTGCTGGGGTGGCAGTCTCCAAGAGGTCTGTTTTAAAATGAGTTCACTTCTTAATGAAGAGTGGATGAGGCTGAGAAAGGACCCTTTCTCTTTGGGGCAAACAACCAGACCCACGTGTGAAGAATTCACTTAGCTGTGTTATCGCTTAACACAGCAATCTTCTCAGACCAATGGTTTGTATGTGGGTGAGACTAGATAAGTTTCAATAGCATTCAAAGGGATAGCCGGGTGTCAAATACTACCCTATTTTGTCCATATAGGGATTCCAAATGTAGAAAAGACGTGGAGACTCTGGATGTAGAAAAGACGTGGAGACTCTGGAAAGAGTGCAAAGAAGAGCAACCAAGATGATTAGAGGACTGGAGACTAAGACATATGAAGAACGGCTGCAGGAGCTGGGTATGTCTAGTTTGATGAAGAGAAGGACCAGGGGAGACATGATAGCAGTGTTCCGATATCTCAGAGGGTGCCACAAAGAAGAGGGAGTCAAACTTTTCTCCAAGGCACCTGGGGGCAGGACAAGGAGCAATGGGTGGAAACTAACCAAGGAGAGAAGCAACTTAGAACTAAGGAGAAATTTCCTAACAGTAAGAACAATTAACCTCTGGAACAGCTTGCCTCCAGCAGTTGTAAATGCCCCAACCCTGGAAGTCTTTAAAAAGATGTTAGACAGCCATTTGTCTGAAATGGTATAAGGTTCCTGCCCATGCAGGGGGTTGGACTAGAAGACCTACAAGGTCCCTTCCAACTCTGCTATTGTATTGTATTGATTTTCAAACTAATTCCCTGTTTGACTCCTCATCTCACACCCCAAACCCCGGTTCAGACAGACCCTCTCCAACGTTGCTCCTCTTTCTTAATCCCTCTTTCCATATTTTCCTGGAAAGGAAAAAGGAGGGAAACAGCAAGCAGGAGGATGGATATCTATATTGCTTCCTTTCTATAGTGTGGACTAAAACTCCATATGTAATTTCCCATTGGAGATATTAACTCATGATTTTTGGATGAGTCATGAGTTCCCTTAATTGCTCTAATATTTGAAAAAGTCCATTCGGAAGAATTCCTTAGCAATATTTTTTTTGGAACGCATAGAAAGCATGGGAAGTCAGGGTACCTGCAAATCACTATAATTATTAATTGTACAATAAAAAGACCTTCGCATACAGGCACACCTTATTACTGGATAAGTGAAATGAAACCATATTCTATCCATGATGATCCATGTGAATTTCTCTTCTTTGAAAGAACAACCAAGCTGCTTTTTATTTCTTCATAGTGAATGAGAACCGATAGACAAAATTTGTAGGAAAATTTCTTTCTAGCTGGGAGCGCACTACAAGGAAACGTGGTAGACCTTATTGGAGAGTAGATATAAACAACTGCAGAAAACAAAAGTAATGGATTTTCTCACTAAGGGCAGAGAGCTTGAATATTCTTGACATTTGAATTTGTGACAGTTAATTTAAGGTTTAGAATAGAATAGAACAGGGGTCTGCAAAGTTGGCTCTTTTAAGACTGGTGGACTTCAACTCCCAGAATATTCTGGGAGTTGAAGTCCACCAGTCTTAAAAGAGCCAACTTTGCAGACCCCTGGAATAGAATAACAGAGTTGGAAGGGACCTTGGAGATTTTCTAGTCCAACCTCCTGCTTAGGCAGGAAACCTTACACCACTTCAGACAAATGGTTATCCAACATCTTCCTAAAGACTTCCATTGTTGGGGCTTTCACAACTTTTGGAGGCAAGTTGTTTCACTGATTAATTGTTCTAACTGTCGGGAAATTTCTTCTAAGTTGCTTCTCTCCTTCATTAGTTCCCACCCATTGCTTCTTGTCCTGCCTTCAGGTGTTGTGGAGAATAGTTTGACTCCCTTGTCTTTGTGCCAAACCCCGAGATACTGGAACACTGCTCTTCTCTGCACTCTTTCTAGAGTTTCAACATCTTTTATACACCGTGGTGACCAAAACTGAATGCAGTATTCCAAGTGTGGCCTTACCAAGGCATTGATAAGAACACCAAATCATCCTTTTCTTCTTCCATGTTTTCAGAGAAGACTATTTATTCTACTTCTTCCAATAGATGATTAAAAAAAAGGAAGGGGAATATCTTGGAGCGGATGTTGTTCTGTAGGAGAGCATAAAAAGAGGATATTGCTGAAGGCATATTCTGAAGGAAAGACATTAAGCATCCCCAGAAGGATGTCTTGCCACTCATATAGTAGATCAGTGTTTCTCAACCTTAGTGGCCTTCTGGCTGGGGAATTCTGGGACTTGAAGTCCACACATCTTAAAGTTGCTAAAGTTGAGAAACACTAGTACATGATCTCAACAAGAGTACTGACCTACAGAAACGGGTTAAGTATATGCATCCTCCTTGCTAATTGAAAATGTATTCAGGTATTGCTTCTTGACCTTTGTCCCTACAATTCCATATTCCCTAGCAGTAGTATCTTAAATGTTTCAATATTTACCCTTTGAAGCCATGAATTTGGATATAGAGCCAAAGTGCAGAGAAGTTAACACTCGTGGGGCAAGAGTGGAACTCTACTGAGTGTTTAACCTTAACGCTCCAATTTTTGCTGCACTCAGTAACAAATTATCAATACTTTTTTATACTGGCAATAATAAGGAGCATGTTCAGTTCCAGTCCAAAACGTGAAGAATTACAGGATTATTCCTGACCTTTTCCACAAACAAGTTGTTCTTTTATTAGGTAGCATAGAGAGAAGATAATTTTCTTGGTACATTTTGTATTTTCTCATGTATGTACCTAATTTGATTTCACAGAAATTCACATCTCTCTCTCTCTCTCTCTCTCTCTCTCTCTCTCTCTCTCTCTCTCTCTCTCTCTCTCTCTCTCCCACACACACACACAGACACACACAGACACACAGACAGATACACGTGTGTGTGTGTGTTTGTATGTGATGAACCTGTTAAGGGAGACATGACAGATTAACATCAATTTTACATGACATGAAAGGTTTTCTCCTTTCCTCACAATGTCATGATTAGGAATGTTCCATTGAAATAAATGTGATCATTCAGGAAGATAAAAGCTTGCATCTTGTTATATAACACACGGTTAAACTTTGGAATTTACTGCCACAAGATTTATGGTGTCTATAAATGTGAACTAAAGGAATTCATGAAGGACGGGACCCTCACTGGCTAAAGGTCTTAATGGATTTTTAGTATCTCTTTAAACTACAAGCAGCATATTTGAAATACCAACTGCTAGGCAGCAGCAGAGAAAGAGCAATATTGGCCTCCTACTGTAGAGTAAAAAGGGAATGGCCTTGAAGGACTGGAGGAAGAGCTGCTACCAAGGAAACAGTAAAAAAAAAAAAGGGGAGGGAGATGGAGGTCTGAGCCAGCAAAGTAACATGAGTACACATCTCAGACAAGCCCCTGTTATACAAGATAAAAGAAAGAGTGGGAAGTGCATTCAGATTTGTTTATAGATATACTTGAATCATATTCCCTGGATGATCTCTGTCATGCAGTGGTGTATTAACCATTAAGCAAACTAAGCACATGCTTAAGGCACCAAGCCCAAAGGGGGCACCACAAAGTTGAGAAAGGAAAAAAACAACAATGAAGATTTGTACAGTATGTACAAAAGAGGGGGCACCAAGATTTATCAGTGTTTAGGGCACCAGTGAACCTTAATCCGCCACTGCTGCCATGGTTTCCTACACAGGATCTTTTTAATAGGTTGAACTCAGCAGTTCTAATTAGGTATCTTACCTTCCCTGACATCCTTTGTGGCAGTTGCCAGACACAGCTTTGTTGTGATCTTGGCAGTTCCATGGAATTTATATTGCGCATAGCAAAATGGCAAAGCTTCCCATGTTGCTAGCATTTTACCAGGTTAATAGGAATGGAATGTGTTTGGCATCAAGAGACTGACTTTTGAATGCAATTTATATATTACATCTCTGAGTTATGTTCTTCTGGAATAATTCAAGGAGTTGCTTTGGATAGACTTTGCAAAACCCTAGCTTATTGAAATAACACAAATATGAAAAGAAATGAGGATACTTCTTTTGTAGTTCATATATTCATCATTTTAAGATTGCTTTTTTTGCAAGAGCTACCAGATTTTATTGACTGACTACACGCCTTCAGTTCAGTGTTATCTTGTAGTGATCATTCTCAGGGCATTCTCCAGGATGTTCTATCTCCAAACTCTCTTTTAACTATATGTGGAGACTCTGGAAAGAGTGCAGAGAAGAGCAACCAAGATGATTAGGGGACTGGAGGCTAAAACATATGAAGAACGGTTGCAAGGAACTGGGTATGTCTAGTTTGATGAAGAGAAGGACCAGGGGAGACATGATAGCAGTGTTCCGATATCTCAGAGGGTACCACAAAGAAGAGGGAGTCAAACTATTCTCCAAGGCACCTGGGGGCAGGAAAAGAAGCAATGGGTGGAAACTAATCAAGGAGAGAAGCAACTTAGAACTAAGGAGAAATTTCCTGACAGTTAGAACAATTAACCTCTGGAACAGCTTGCCTCCAGAAGTTGTGAATGCCCCAACCCTGGAAGTCTTTAAGAAGATGTTAGATAGCCATTTGTCTGAAATGGTATAAGGTTCCTGCCCACGCAGGGGGTTGGACTAGAAGACCTACAAGGTCCTTCCAACTCTGCTATTGTATTGTATTGTATTGTATTGTATTGTATTGTATTGTATTGTATTGTATTGTACTGTACTGTGTTGTATTGTATTGTATTGTATTGTATTGTATTGTATTGTATTGTATTGTATTGTATTGTATTGTATTGTATTGTATACCCATTACCACAGTAATCGAGTCCTTCCACCTTGCTGCCAATTATCCTCTTCTCTTTCCTTCCATCTTTCCCAGCATTATACATTGCTGAAGGTAGCTATGTTTTTGTATAACATATCCAAAATACGACAATTTAAACTGGAACCATTCGGTTTTCAAGTGAGAACTCAGAGGTAACCAGATTAAGCATCCAAAGCCAAAATCCAAATGACCACTAGATTGCAGCAGAAAGTCTCCCCTTGCTACAATTCTGCAATCCACAGTCAGTATGCCTATTTTAACCTTACCTTTCTTAAAGCAGGATGACAAAACTAAAATCACATTTTCAGTGAAAGTAGTGAAAATCTTTTCCAAGTTTCCCCCCAAATTGAAAACTTTTGCAACAAAAATGGGGCTCAAAGCATCACAAATATTTACTGATATAGATACTTTATTCCAACAGGACAGACTACTGTACTTCAGTATGCTAGAATTGCAAATAAACCCATTACCACTGTAACAGGTACAAATAGTGGTGAGGAATGTAGGGAATTAGAGAACAACAAATTGGGAAAACTGGATTAGAGATAAAATCTCTAATCAATTTTATCAAAAGAGGGGGATTTTTTTTAACTCATCGATTTGTGTGTGTATGTGTGTGTGTGTGTGTGTGTTCCAGTCATTGTTGAGTGAACAACTCCTTGCAGTTTGGCAAGTTATTTGGAAATGGTTTGTCCTTGCTTCCTAGGACTGAGAAAGAATGACTGGTCTGAGGTCACACAGCTGACTTCATGCCTAAGGCAGGACTCGAATTCACCATCTACTGATACCTAGCCTGGGGCTTTTAAGCACAATACCAAACTAGCCCTCCATGAAAATTTAGGTTATAATAAATCTATTAATGTGTATGACACAATCACACAATTTTGCTTTGAAAGTTACATTGCACTAGAAAAGAATATTAGAACTCTTATATGGAAGGAATTTAAAAGAAGCAAAATAGATCCAGTATGCTAGATAAGAAAATATTGATGGAGAGCACAGACCTTCATAAGATACAAACGCCTTCTTCACAAAGATGATGAGGACACTTTAGCACCCAGAATGTAAAATCTGCCTTCAGTGAACCCAAATATTAATGCTGAGGCATCAGTAATAACCATTCCAGTGAAGCACAAATCAGAACCAGAATAAGTTTAGACTCTATGGGATGAGTCAAATTCAGGTTATCATCTTGACCATTTGGTACTTTGTCTCCCCTTCAGTCCTTAGTTCAGACATTGTCTCTATTTAGCAAATGGACTGTTTTCTTGGTTGCTATATTTTCCCAGTTCTATATTTTCCAGATATCCAGAATTTATTTCAGATCTAGTGGAGTGATTCTTGTTTAGGAATGCTTGCATACTCATCTCAGCTTCTATCTCATTTTCCTTCCCCTCTCACTTCTAGCCCTCAGCCTTCTCTCCTTCTACACAAACATCTGAAATCGGTGATCTAAATCCTTTGGACCATTTTTTTTCCAATCACTATGACCTCCCAATTCTTAGTCCAATTGCTTTGCCACATGCAGTTCAGGCACTTGTCCCAGATTCCACCAAGTCTCAATCACAATGTTATAAGAATATTATCAACTGTTTGCTTTTAATAAATTCTTTATGCATAGCTGTTGACCTGTGTGTATACCACCAAATGTAGCATCTTTCCTTGTTTGCTCATCAGACGGCGATTTTCTCAGCTATGCTTGTTTATCTATTACATATTACAGGTTTATTCCTAAAGCAAATTTTTATCTCTACTCTGGTTTACATTATGTCTGATGTTGGGCTCAACATGAGTAAGTGGCAATTAGCTTTCACACATCTGAATGCCTTTTTACCTTCTTGTCTTTTGTCAGAAAATAAATGAAAGAAGACTGAAGATGCCAGTTTCACATATCGAAATTATGTGTAATACATGCTGCATTTGTTAGTTTTTAGAGTATCCTGAATTCTCCATGACACCATATTACCTCCTCTTGCTCATTACCTTATAATGTCTGACCACCTACTGTGAACTGTCTGTGTCTGGCAACCAACTAAGATTGTGTCACACAGCAATCAAAAGCCTCAAGAGAGTTAAGAAGAAAACCCAGTTTGGGCAAACAGTTTATAATTGAGATATTTGATGCCCAGCTAGTCAAAATGCATAATATTTGGGATTGCAGTCTGAAAAGATTTTTACTTATTCTTTTTGAGGAGGAATTTATGTAGCATGGTGATCAAAGAAAGAAAATTGTAAAAAAAAAAAAAGTGGGGGGAGGGTATCTGATTTACATAGATATGCTCCCAGTTAATTTCTAACCTAGTTTCTGAATCCAAAGGGTATTATGGGCAGGTTCTGGCAAAAATACTCCCTGTGAGAATTTGAAGAACTACAGCTAGTAGGAATGAACTGAGACAGAGTTAAGAGTTAACTCTAGCAAACCCAAGCAGCATGGCTAATAGCGGGAGTTTTAATTGCTGGGAGTTTTAGTTCAGCAATGTCTAGATGGTCACAGATTCTTCATCCTTTATAGTACTAGGTTATATAAATTGAAATTCTTTCTAATTATAAGATGATATAGTACATTTAAAGCATAGTGACAGTTACTAACTTGATTATACTCATGATCAAATACCTCTTCATACCAATATTTTAGGATTCTAAATTTCTATGGAGATTCTCAGTCATCCAGGTCATGGTGGTCCCAAAAGTGTTTTTTCAAGAGACAACTGGACTTTCTTGTTTTTCTTTGAAGATGATTTGCTTCTCATCCAAGAAGCTTCTTCAACTCTGACTAGATGGTGGGGAATGGAAGGATTTATATTCTGAATGCAAATGACAAGATGTCTGCAAGGAATATAGATCCTTCCATTCCCCACCATTCAGCCAGAGCTGAAGAAGCTTCTTGGATGAGAAGCGAAACATCTTCAAAGAAAAACAAGAAAGTCCAGTTGCCTCTTGAAAAAGCTTATTTGGTATTTCAGGATTCTTTTAAATTTCATTGAGTACATCAAATTGCTTTTCCTAAGATTAACTGAAAGAGCCTTGCTCATATGAACAGTTATCTTGAAATACCTCCTATAGCCATCTAGAAACAGGAAATATGCTGTATTTATACTGTATGATGTACAGAATTGATCAGCTCAATGAAAGGAGATATAGCAAAACTCTAGTTACTAAAGCATCATAAGATTCATAATTAAACATACATGCATGACTGAAAGCCAAAGTAGTTTGTGGATCCTTGACATTTGCAAACATGGAATTGTATCACATGACATTTAAAATAATGCATATCTTAGGTTCAGATAAGAAACTATTTGACATTTTGGCTATTCTGTCTGAAGATGAAAAAAACTGGATGGATTTTTCAAGCATTTGGCAGGAAGGATTGAACAATCTCAATAGTTTCTACTTAATTTGCCTCTTTTTCAACATCGACACTCTCTGGTAGCAAAGTTCCCCCTTATCTTTGTGAATAGACAGAGGGATTCCTTTAGTTATGTTTTTGCTAAGTTAAATTTTCCTGGTGCAGGAGATTAATAGTGGGAGGACAAAGGCCATTTATAGTCCATCTTCTTGTCTCAGTTAAAAATAGGACACATCCTGACAGCAAGGGTATGTGAAAATTTGCACTTCAAGTTCCCCAATGTTTATCATTACTGCATTTCCCTGAAAATAAGACCGTCTTATTTTCTTTTGACCTCCAAAATAAACACTTGGCCTTATTTTTGGGGAGATCTTATTATTTTTGAGGTGCAGGAGGCGGTGAGAGTGGCCACCTCATGGCTGCTGCTGTGTTGCAATATTTTAGGGGAGGGCTTATTTTGGGGGGAGGGCTTATTTTACCACATGCACCCAACAGCTGATTGGGCTTATTATCCAGGGAGATCTTATTTTCAGGGAAACAGGGTATTACATTGATTAGTAATGGTATGCTGGACATTTTCTTCTGTCTTTCCACAGTCTATTACTAATCAAGTGCCTTTGCTGACTCTGGGCTTTAGCAAGATGGGTGAAAGAGGAATGTGTTCATGTATTTGCTGCCTTCATGAATCAATTCTGAACAGGTATCACAGCAAGGTAAGTGTTCATAGTTTTCAGATTGACTTAATAGACCATTCTGTTTTTAGTAATGGTAAAAACAGATATACCTATTACTGATGGGCAAAGGCCAAATTAATACCCGTTTATGCAATACTTGCCATCCTGTAATCCTGTGAAATGCAATTATGTCTTGAACTAATAGGATTTTCATTGCTGAAAACCTCCCAGATAATTTACTGAAGGAGCATTTGTGAGTAGAACTCTTTAGCATTTACAGTATTACCAAAGATTATGGAGTGGTTGAACATAATGATGGGAATATACGATTTTGCTTGTACATGTAATTATTTTAACTATACAGTAAGTCATATCTGGATAAAGTACATTGCAGAAAGATCAAGCTGAATATCTCAAGTGTTTAGGGAAAAGAAAAATGAGACACAAGGTGGGGTTTTTTTGTACCGGTAAGTACAAAACAATGAAAAGATACATAAGAATAGTGCCTGTTGCAGTAGTTTTTAGTTCATTTTCTCTGATAAGATTAATTATCTTAAATGCAATAATTTAAGAAACAAGGAGTAAGAATCAGCATCAACTGAAAAAAACAAACCCATGATGTGTGGAAATTCTCTCTGTCTCTCTCCATGGAAACAAAAAGAAACATCTCTTGCCCCCCCCCCCCCCAACAAACATATCAGGATCTACAGGATACTGAATATCAGTCAGTCCTACTTCACATTCAATGACATCAACAGGAAACAAACCTGCATAGAGATTTCACTTCCACAGTCTACAATTTATGAATGGATTATAGCAATGATGGCGAACCTTTTCGGCACTGAGTGGGGAGCGCATGCATGCGGGCACATTTTGCACACACACACATGCTTGTCTGGGCCACAACCTGGAAGAGGAGCTGCCCAAGAGGCATGCACGTGCTGGAAAATGAACTTCTGGTTTCTGGCGTGCCCATGTGCGCTGGCCAGCTAGTCTTCTGGTTACATGGCAATGCATGCACGCGTGACGATCAGCTGGTCAATGTTCATGCTCCTGCCAGAAAATGGAAGACCATCTCTATCACTTTCTGGCACTGCCACATGCATGAAGGCCAGCTGATCATTGTGCACGCATGTGTGCCAGAAACTGAGAAGAGGAACAGTGACACTGCACATGCCAGGCGACATGACTCCACATGCTACTTCCGGCACGCATACCATAGGTTCGCCATCATGGGGTTGTAGCATAATTTCCATGGAGAAAGATCTAGGATTTAGATTAACATTTCCACTTGGGTAGAATTTAGATAGTGAGACTGGATCTTGTGTGGAATGGAAGCTATCATCCATCAAAGAATGCTACTGATAATCAGAAAGAAAATATCGTAATTAGGGGTCTTGCTTGGTACAAGGTGACTCCATATATCAAGGAGATTCCAAGGGATTTCCTTAAGTGCTAAATTCAAGACAGTGCCAAATGCATACTCAGACCAGTCAGGGATACTGGAAACCATGGAAAAATTAAACATCTCTGGTTTACCTTTTGTTTTACTGATACTTTATTTACTGTTTTGAGTGAAGGAGGTATTTTAAAATAATCCTGAAATATCATTATCTCCCTTAGAGAGGAAGAGATTGACTTTTTCTATGAGTTGAATTAATGATCTTCCTTAATTGTGTGGTCACTTTCCCCATGGTTCAGGAAAAAGCTCAGGAACAAACAGGTAGTAGCCATCACTTCTCTGTATATTCTGTCCATATCCTCACTGTCCAGATCCTCAACCTGGAAAAAGAAAATTCATCACAAGTGATTGCCCTAACTAGATTACCATATCCAGTATTTATTATGTTATGACTACATCCCCCATTTCTTTAAGAGTTCGAAGTGTTATTCCCACCGGTATAACCCAGTGAGATCTCCTCTCTCTGTCTCTCCTCTCTCTGTTTCTCTATCTCTGTCTCTCTCTGTTTCTCTATCTCTCTGTCTCTCTATTTCTCTATCTGTCTGTCTCTGTCTCTGTGTCTGTCTGTCTTTCTCTCTGTCTCTGTCTCTTGGTCTCTCTCCCTCTGTCTTGCTCTCTGTCTGTCTGTCTCTCTCTCAAAGTGATTCAGTGACTTTCCAAAGCTGACAGTGGATTTGAACCTAGGTTTTCCTAACCTTCCTAGTCTTAGTCCAATATCTTAATTACTACCCCACAAATGATCAACCTGAGAAGCCTCTGGAAGTATAGAATCATAGAATCACCATGGGGTTGGAAGGGACCTTGCAAGTGAATATTAGTAAGTAAAGTTCATATTTTCTATTTACTATGATTTTGCAGTGAAATATCATTTCTAGTGGCAGGACATTAATTTAAACATAAAAATCACATGTAAACAATGATTTGAGTACATATTTAGTTTGCAGCACTACTTTCTTTAAAAAAAAAGATCAGAGATATTGGGATCAGTACATAAATTATGTCTGATTTTGGGACTGGAAAGTAATATGAGTATTTTTATTTTATTTTATTAAATTTATACCCCGCCCTTCTCCTTGTTAGGACCCAGGGCGGCGCACAGGCATTATTTAAAACCACCAAATACAATATATATCAATTAAAATATATTAAATTAATTAAACCCGTGCTAAAACCCATGTTAAAACCTTACCAAATTATAATTTATTTTTAAAAAGTCAGAAACGGGGGGCTATCCTAGGCTGGCTTGTTGGAATAATTACGTGTTAAGACGTTGGCGGAAGAGGCGGAGGTCGGGGGTAGGTCGTTCCAGAGGGCCGGGCCCGCCACAGAGAAGGCCCTTCCCCTGGGTGTCGCCAACTGGCATTGCCCAGCCGACGGCACCCGGAGAAGACCCTCTCTGTGGGAGCGGATCGGACGAAGGGATGTATGGGGCAGGAGGCGGTCTCGTATATAGCTAGGCCCCGAGCCATGGAGCGATTTAAAGATGGTGGTCAACACCTTGAAGTGCACTCGAAAGGCCACAGGCAGCCAGTGCAGCTCGCGCAGGAGAGGTGTTACGTGGGTTTGCGTTGAGGCACCCATAATCACCCGCGCGGCCACATTCTGTACTAACTGTAGCTTTCGAGTGCACCTCAAGGGGAGCCCCATGTAGAGAGCGTTACAGTAATCCAGTCGTGATGTCACAAGTGCTTGAGTGACTGTGCGAAGGGCTCCCCAGTCCAGTAAGGGGCGCAACTGGCATATCAGGCGTACCTGATAGAACGCCCCCCTGGCCACGGCTGCCTCATGGTCCTCCATGGACAGCCGGGAATCCAGCAGGACGCCCAAGTTGCGCACCCTCTCCACGGGGGCCAATTGTTCGCCCCCAATGGCCAGTGTTGGACTTATCTGGCTGAACCGGGGTGCCGGAAACCACAGCCACTCGGTCTTGGACGGGTTGAGTTTGAGTTTGTTACTACCCATCCAGATCCGTACGGCCTCCAGACACCGGGACAGCATCTCGACGGCATCGTTGGGGTGGTTTGGGGTGGATATGTACAACTGAGTGTCATCAGCGTACAGATGGTATTCCACCCCAAAACCACGGATGATCTCATCCAGTGGCTTCATGTAGGTGTTAAACAGGAGTGGCAAGAGGACCGACCCCTGAGGGACCCCACATGTGAGGGGCCTCGGGGACGACCTCTGCCCTCCTGCCAACACCCATTGCGACCGACCAGAGAGGGAGGACGAGAACCACCGTAGAACGGTGCCTCTCAGCCCCAACCCCCCCAATCGGTGCAATAAGATACCATGGCCGATGGTATCAAAAGCCGCTGAGAGGTCTAATAGGACAAGGATAGAGGAACAACCTCTATCCCATGCCCTCCAGAGATCATCAACCAACGCGACCAATGCCGTCTCGGTGCTGTGACCGGGCCGGAAGCCGGACTGGCGCGGGTCTAGATAATCAACTTTCTCCAGATATCGGGGAAACTGTTGAGCCACCACACTCTCAACAACCTTCACTAAAAAGTGAAGGTTGGAGACGGGACGATAGTTCTCTAATAAAGCTGGGTCCAGGGATGGCTTCTTGAGGAGGGGCCTCACCACCGCCTCTTTCAAAACATTGGGCAAGTACCCCTCACTCAGAGATGAATTCACAATGCCCTGGAGCCAGCCTCGTGTCACCTCCCAGGATGCCAGTACAAGCCAGGAGGGGCACGGGTCCAATAAACATGTGGTGGCTCTAAGGTTCCTCCACAACCTGTCCATATCCTCGGTAGTGACAAAGTCAAGCTCCTCCCAAGGTGTTATCTCAAGACCAGCACTGGACGCCTCGACTGGACCACTAGTGGAGGGCAGCTCGTTCCGAATCTGAGTGATTTTGTCCTGCAGAAACACTCCAAATTCCTCTGCTTGACCCTGCAGAGGGGCTTCCCGCGGCCTCAAATGAAGGAGGGAGCGGGTCACCCCAAACAGGGCGGCAGGGTGGTTTTCCGCAGACACGATAAGGGTGGCACAATACTCACGTTTGGCCACTCTTAGCGCCACTAAGTAAGTCCTAATATGGTCTCTCACTAGTGTTCGGTCAGCTTCGGATCGAGAAGATCTCCACTTCTCTCTAGGCGTCTCTTGCGGCATTTCATCTCCTGAAGCTCCTCGGTAAACCAAGGAGCCTGGGTGACTCGAGGCCGCATGAGAGGACGCAAGGGCGCGACTCGGTCCAAGACCCCCGTGGCCGCACTATATCATGCGGCCACTAGATCCTCAGTCGAGCCGTGGGACAGGGACACAGGTACTGGCCCAAGCTCCCTCTGGAACCTTTCCGGGTCAATCAGGCGCCTGGGGCGGAACCAACTCGGTGTCTCCGGTTCCGCCTCCCCGCGGTGGGGTGTGACGGTTGGAAAGTCTATCTGAAGGAGAGAGTGATCTGTCTATGACAAGGGTAAGATGACTAAATCCCCTGTTCCGAGATCACTTATCCACTGTCCAGAGACAAAAATCAGATCCAGCGTGTGTCCTCCCTCGTGAGTGGGGCCCTGAACTACTTGGGTCAGGTCCATGGCCGTCATGGAAGCCATGAACTCCCGAGCTGCCTCGGATGTTTCACCCGCTGATGGCAGGTTAAAGTCCCCCATGACTAACAGTCTGGGGGTCTCCACCGCCATCGCGGTGATCACCTCGAGTAGCTCGGGCAGGGCTGCTGTTACATAGTGGGGAGCCAGGTATACAACCAGCAAGCCCAGCTGCCTCCCTAGGCCCCATTTCACGAAGAGGGACTCACAGCCGGTCGTCTGAGGCCCAGTGGTCTCCTTCGGCACCAGACTTTCCTTAACAATAACCGCCACCCCTCACCCCTGCCTAGGGCCCTAGGCTGATGAAATGTACGGTAGCCTGGTGGGCACATTTCCACGAGGGGTAAGCCCCCCTCGGGGCCCAACCAGGTTTCCGTGATTCCCACCAGGTCCAGGTCCCCCTCTGACACAAGGTCATTTATGAGGGGGGCTTTGTTCACCACGGACCTGGCGTTGCAGAACATCAGCCTAGGGCCCCGGCTCTGTAGTCCCTGACCGCTTAGCCCACGAGTGGAGCACAGGGGGTTGGGGCAGGCGACCGCTCGTAGCCAGCGACCACGAGTCCCCAACCCGTGATGGACATCCTGTCTCCTGCCGCCCCTGCCCCTCCCTAAGACCAATCGAATGGGACGGCCCTCAACAGAGATGACGCCCAATCCCCCCTCCCTAGTGGACTCCTCCTTTATCCTTCTTCCGCCGGCCAGCCCTATATCTTGACTCCCCTCTGACTGAATAAACCCTCTACCCACCCCAGAACCCCTTAAACAGTAAACAGTAAAGGAAAATTTTATGTTCAGTCTTGAGAAAAATCAGTTGGAGAAATGGAACATGATTATCCTGTTCTGGTTTCTGTGCATTAAAGAAAGCAAAAGTAAAAACCAGCATTAGATGAATTAGCCATAAACTAGTAATCAGTGAAACTGTGGAAATCATCATAATCTGATTATGCTCAAACCCAAAAAGAACCATATAAAACTTCTGGATTATTTTCTAAGACCTACATGAAGCATTTCAAGATGAATCATGTCCATTTTTGACTAAGAACTGGTTGTGCCCAAAGCAATAAAAACACGGAATGGGACAACTTGCTGCAGCCAAATAGCCATAACTAACTCACAACAATTTATTTGCCATGGCCAATTCGCTGTAGAACAACTCACCGCAGGACAAAAAATATTTTAATTGTTGTCATTCACACATTTCATTCTGTCTCTCCTTTTGCATCATTTATTGATTCTATGCCAACATTTCTTTGATACTAGAGTATTCTGTAGTACAGGGGTCTCCAACCTTTGCAACTTTAAGTCTGAAGCTTTGCTGGCTGGAGAATTCTGGGAGCTGAAGTCCTTCAGACTTAAAGTTGCAAAGGTTGGAGACACCTGCTGTAGCAAATTGTCCTGTGGCAAGATGGCCATGGCGAGAGGGGGCGGTCTAGAAGTCCAATAAATAATAATAATAAAAGTTGACCATGGCTAGTTGGCTATGGCGAATTAGCCATGATTTTGCATAAATTGTGTTGTACTCCAACCTGATCCTTTAAAAAAAAGTTTTAAACAAATTCTTTTTTAGCAATGTACTTAATATACTGGATACAATTTGTTGACTCCAGATATTCTGTTAGCAGAGGAAAATTTCATAAGTTTATATATATTAAAAAATATTCACAAATAGTCTTCTCTTTGTCCATGTTTTGAAAATGTGCTTTTTGGCAATGTTTCAATTGTTAATGTCGCAGCTTTCACTGATGATTTGTTCATTAATGCTATTTCCCAGATCTTTTAATCCTTCAGCTATTTGGCATCAATTAATAAGTAAGGATTTACTAGAAAATGATTTTTACAAATGGTAACAGTGTCCTGCAATAATAATTATGTTTCTCAGAAACATAAGTCTTAAGCTGAATCCAGAAGGATTATTTTATAGTGATTTATGGATATAATATTAATTCCGATTAATGCAGCACATACAGATATTAACACTGGAAACTGTCTAACATTCAATTGAATGATCCATCCTGCTTAGAACTATGCGCAGAGACTGTTTATGGTTCTCCAGTGCATTAACAACTTTGTACCTTCCAGATGTGTAGGTCTACAACTTTAGAATCCCAAGCCAGTAGGCTTCTTAGAATATTGGAAACTGTATCCCAACACTTCTGGAGATCAACAGGTTGGGGAAGATTTCTCTTCACAAAAGTGCAGCTTGATGCCATACAAAGCCCATCTCTATTTGTGGCCTAAAACCAACGTTTTGGTGGTTTGGCAGGTTGAATGGATATGATTTAATAGAAAAAAAAATCCGGCAATACTTAAACATTCATCTCACCACTTAAAATACCCAAACCATCTTTTGGGCTATGTCACTTTAGACTGAAGGTTGCAGGGAAGAAGTGCTATATGCAGGGGTGAAATTCTTGGAAGTCGGTTACCGGTTTGCTTCACGCGTGCATGCACACTTCACACATATGTGCACCGCAGGCACTTAAAAGCCTTTTCTGAATCTGCAAAGGTAAGTAGAACAGCGAGGGGAGAGGGAACACTGTGCTGCACTTTTTAGATTAGCTAGGAAACAGGATTTCCTGCTTTCTACACAATATAAATCTTGCGACACAGTTGATTGTCGCATGGCTGATCATTGGAACTTTTTTTTTACTTTTTAAAGCATTTTACCAGTAGTACAAAAAATGCTTTAAAAAGTAAAAAAAAAAGTTCTGACGATCAGCTGTGTGACAATCAGCTGTGCCATATAATCATCAGAACTTTCTTTTCACTTTTTTTTTTTAGCATTTTCTACTACTGGGTCAGGTGAACTGGCCCAAACTGGTAGCATTTCGCTCCTGGTTACATGTGTTAAAGTTCCCGGTGTGTAAAATTTTCTTTAGAAAAAAGACTAGACTAATTCATCCAGTGGGTTTACAGATAGTCCTTGCCTTACATCCACAACTGAGAACAAAATTTCTGTTGTTAAGCAGGATAGTTAAGTGTGTTTTACCCCATTTTTTGACATATTTTTTGCCACTGGAATTGTGAAGCTAATAACATGGCTGTTAAGTGAATCTGGCTTCCTCATTGACTTTGCTTGTCAGAAGTTCACAAAAGTTAAACATTTGACTTTTGGATTCTGCAACCATCAAAAATATGAGCCAGTTGCAAATGTTGGAATTTTGATCACATGACCATATATTGGGGATGCTACAAAGTGTGTAGGTCGCAAGTATGAAAAATGGTCAAGAGTCACTTTTTTCAGTACCATTGTAACTTCAAATGGTCACTATATGACTGGATGTAAGTTGAAAACTACCTGTATACCTGTATGTTTGGGGAGAAAAGTATTCCTTTCACATAGCAATACATGGAAAAATGCATTGCCTAATAAAGAATTTTTATATGGGAAAAGGTTCACAGAGAACCATAATTTGCATAGCTGGAAAAGTGTTTCATGCCCTGATAGTTATTTGTGCCTCTAATGTCAGAAATTGATTTGGAAGTGTAGGAAGTTAAAACTCACATCTCTCCTAGAAAAATGAAATATCCTCGGAAATATTGAAAAGGCAGAATATTATACTTCTCTGAATGTGATAAAAGAAAAACATGTTTTAATTCCTGCAGATTCCTGCCTACCCTCCTTTTTTGTCAATGGGCCATTAAGAGGCCAAGCCAATCTATTCACATAACAAAGACACCTCCCCATCAGCTCCAGGGTGATGGAATTAAGGCATGCTGGTATTATACCCAACTGACCACAGGGCATCTGAGAACTCAGCCTAGAGAGTTGCCCCTGCATGGCTCCATGTGAGTCTGACAACCAACCAGGAATACATTTCTTACACAGGAACAGGAAACAGATAGGTGGGGGCTGAACAGATTATAAAAGACCCTGCAAGTCCCTCCCTCACCCCTTCTTCCTCATCCAACACCTGGGAGCATGTGATCACCTTTTTCCCCAGGACCAAGCCATGTGGTCCTGTCCACCATTAAACCTTCTTTCTAAGCAGCCACCATGTCTCCAGTGTCTTTTTCCCCACTTGGAGCTGAACCCAGAAGATTTCTTCCAACAGAAGCATGTCCAAGCTACAACTTAATATTTTAGGGCATGTATAAGGAAAAATATATCTGTCCGAGTGGGCAAGAACTATCACTGCTATTTTAGTTTCCTGTAGGAAATAAGCTGATGCGCTGTTGTTGTTATTATTTTTCTAGTTCAAGTTCCATAATGGTGTGATGGATATTGGAATTGTATGATGATGATGGATGAAATCCAGTTTTGGTGCTGTACTTCAAACCACAAAATGTCCTGGAATGACCCTGACTGTTCATTTTCTGAGAACAAACGAGATCCAACAAATTGAATTTTTATCAAGAGAGTTGCAAGTGCTAGAGGGGACAGCCATTAACAAGCTAGTTTTATTCATGTATAAATCAATACTTCATTCAGTCTATGCTGTAAGTGGAATATGTTGATGCAGTGATTAACTAAAATTATATTTTTTTCATCAGGTTAAATTCCACTGCTGCCATGAATCAAACTTTTTTGGCAGAGGAAGAGAAAAAGGATCAAATGTTCTAACAGGCCTTTCTTAGACTTTTTTTGACTAATTTAGTGTAATTGTCAACAACAAATCCCATGCATTAATTGGGTGTTCAGTCTACCATAACTGAACAGGCATCAGGTACATGTCAGAAGAATCTACGCAAATGCAGGGACAGCACCTACAAAAATGTTTGAAAACATCGTTAGTAAACCTAGTGTTTACAAGCCAAAGTATTGTCTTTCTCAGGGAATGCCGGGCTGACTTTGGTGAAGATATGAAAGAACCGTTAAAAGGAGAGTGGGAGGAGAATGAGCAATTAAGGACTGACTTGGATAAGATCTTATACAGTCCAAAGATTAAAGCAAGTATGAGAAAGAAACTCAAAATAATCCTGCCCTGATTTTGTATAAATGGGACAGAAAAACAATACCTTGGACTGGCTTTCAATATTCTGTTTTTCTATGCTAAAAGTAGCAGTCCTGATCTGGCCTATCTCAAAAGAATGAAACTATTTCAAAAATAAAGGATGGTCTGAATTCTTTTCTTTGTGTTTACTTGTTGCTTTTAAAAAACAACAGGTAGTAAAAAAAAGTTGATGGATATATGGTGACCTCTAATATCGGTAATATTAGGGAAATCTTTTTGCCTTTCCTGTGAAGTACTTATGGAAATTTAGTTGAAAATTTTTAGAATTTCAGGAGGGTCATTTTTGCCATTCGGCAAGGTGAGGAGATTTGTGGACAGTGTCAGCCTAAAAGAATATTATGGAAAAAGATGATATAGTAGATATACAAATGAAACCATTTGATTTTGTAAGATATTATTTGAAGGGATTACAGACTAATATTGTTAAAAGTAAAGTGAAAGAAAATTAAATTGGTTTATTTGACCAAGGTTTAAATAGATATATTGCTATCTATGGTAGCCCTCATTGAAATTTTGCAGGTCAGGACTGAACACTGAGGCTTTAAGGCTTTGTTTGTGGCTAAAATAAGAGATATGGGAAGAAGATATCATTGTTGCATTCAGGGGTGGGATTCTACCGGTTCAGACCAGTTTGGGCAAACTGGTAGCTCCGACGATCAGCTGGGCCCACCCACCTGTGCCTGCTCTATCCTGTCCTCTATTTCCTGTTTTCTAGCTCAGGGGTCTCCAACCTTTGCAACTTTAAGTCTGAAGGACTTCAGCTCCCAGAGTTCTCCAGCCAGCTTTGCTGGCTGGAGAACTCTGGGAGCTGAAGTCCTTCAGACTTAAAGTTGCAAAGGTTGGAGACCCCTGTTCTAGCTCATCTCAATTGCGTGGCATAGCTGATTCTCCTCCCAGATGTTTTACTTACCATTGCTGACTTGGAAGGTAAGCAGCTGAGCTTTTGAATGCTTCATTTTCAGCGCTCTGTGCACACATAAAGCACACATGCAAGCAAAGCGTAGGCTCACCTAACCAGTTGTTCAACCGGCAGCTTCCCACCACTGGTTGTATTTTAAGAGAAGGTGATACATTACTAAAATTGTTTATACTTATAACAAAGGAGAAAGTTATTTCTTTAAATATTTTTCTATTCCTGACGTACATGCTTCTTTTTTTCTTTCTTTTCTAGTTTACTTTGCTATTTTTGTTTAATTTGTATTAGCGTTTACTTTCTCAAGTGTAATGTTCAATAAAATTAATACTTAAAAAAAACAAATTAAGAAATATGGGAAGCTGTCATAGGTATAGTTATTAGTTCCCATGGTTGATTTATCATCAAGTTGTTTCATGAGTACCTCACAAGACTAGCAAAAAGCTCCCCAAGGATTTAATAGATGTTGGGTCTTAATCCCAAAGCCAAAACTTTTTGATTATGCTATTAAACAAAACCTTAACGGAGAATCCTCTACTGCCCTTCCACATCTGCAGCATGCAGTGAGGCTTCTGGTCACCATGTGATGTCTGTATACCCTGCCACAAATGAAGGACTTGTTTTTATTTGAGGAAGACCCAGGATTAGCATGGATAAAGGGAAGAGAGATTCAAAACTGGTTTTGGTTTCTTCCTCACTGAACCATTTAAACATAAAGATGAATTAAAATTTTGAACTTTTATTTCAAAGAGTTATTCTTGCGCAACACTGGCAAACACTGAGCAAATCTATGCAATAGCTCTGCCTCATTATAATTGGTAGTTACCATGTATATATTACTTGAACTTAAATTTTACATCCATCCACTGTGTGATTCCTTGTAGAAATATCTTCCATTAAATTGCAATCTAAAAATATATCACTACTTCATCAAACAGCATGTTTACTTTATTGTTATTATCGCTTTTCTATTAGCTTTTGAAAAGCACTACCCAAACCATAGTTATGTATGCTAAATTGAGAGGGTCTTCTCACTATTTCCTAACTCTCTATGCCATTTTTCATAATTACTAATTTGCAATTCTTTTGATATAGTTTTAGATATACAGGGTGGTCTTATTTCTTATCATTTAATATCAGATATCTGGGGCATCATTGCTAATCTTCTGCATATACTTGAGACTTGAGACTTGACTGGTACGCCAGTTGCGCCCCCTATTGGATCGGGATGCCCTTTGCACAGTCACTCATACTCTCATGACATCCCGACTGGACTATTGTAACTCTCTCTACATGGGGCTCCCCCTGAGGTGCACCCGGAGACTTCAGCTGGTCCAGAATGCAGCCGCGTGAGCTATAATGGGGACCACAAGGTATACCCACATAACATCTCTCTTGCGCGAGCTGCACTGGCTGCCTGTCGTCTTTCGGGTGCGCTTCAAGGTGCTAGTTGTCATCTTTAAAGCGCTCCATGGCTCGGGACCTAGCTATCTGCGGGATCGGATCCTGCCCCATACATCCTCACGGCCGATTCGCTCCCACAGAGAGGGACTTCTCCGGGTGCCGTCCAATAGACTCTGTCAGCGGGCGACGCCCAGGGGAAGGGCCTTCTCTGTGGCGGGCCCAGCCCTCTGGAACGACCTTTCCCCCGACATTAGAACAACTACGGACCTCCGCTTCTTCCGTCAAAAATTAAAAGCACACTTTTTCTGCTTGGCCGGCCTAGGGTAGTCTCTTCCTTAGGGTTTTTTAGGGAACATTAGTTTTAATGGGGATTTTAGTGCAGGGACAATTAGTTTAATTTATTTTTATTCTACTGTATTATTGATGTACTTATTTTATGTGTTTTTAGTTTTCCCTGTGCACCGCTCCAAGTCCCTCTGGGGAGAGGATGCGGTATATAAAATAAAAATATTATTATTATTATTATTATTATTGAATATTTATTAGCAATATGCTTTGAGAATTATGTTTGCTTTGAATATGTAAATGTTATCAACATCCCACTAGCTCAGCAGCCCTCAATCTTTTGGGCACCAGGGACCGGTTCCATGGAGATGTTTTTCCACGGGATGGAGGGGGATGCATTCTGTGGATGAGGCTTCACTTACTTGTGCAGACCAGTTTCTGGCAGACCAGTTGTGGTCCACGGACTGGAATTTGAGGACCCTGTACTAGTTGATATTGGCCAAAACAGGGGAAGAATTTCCCTAATGGAATGCTGATGTCCATAATTCCTCCTCCTCCTCCTCCTCCTCCTCCTCCTCCTCCTCCTCCTCCTCCTCCTCCACCACCACCACCACCACCACCACCACCACCACCACCACTCTCAACTTTGGGGAGTGGCAAATGCCAAAAAGTGGACAAGGATGCTTTATGCACATTATCTGAATTTTTTTAAATTGTTTGAGTGGAATGCTTGTAGAAATGAAGCCCGTTTCAGGGCCATCATGACATTATATGGCCAATCAGATTTATATATCAATGTCAGAAAACCAATTAAAAATGGGAAGACAGTTCCTTCACTTTGAATGTGAGCAGTTGTCTCAGGATTCATTGACAGCTGATATATTATTCTGAGGCAATGCTCATGGATACAACTCCCAATAAGTCTTAGAGATAATTTAACACATCCCCTTTCTCTCTTCTCTCCCCCCCATCTATAACTGGAATATATAATATTTCATATTTGAAATTTAATAGAATGGATGTCAACTATATCCTAGTTCTGATAATAAGAGCACCCTTAATTATTTTAAATATAATCTGAAACTTGGCCATTGTGCAACTATTGCATTTACTATGATGTAGGACATAAAACTAAATTTGTATCCTCTTTTGTGTGAAGCATATTAGAAAGGAGAAAAAAAAACCATGGAGGATAAACTATAAAATATTGAGAAGGTCACTTTGTTTTCCGCTCATGATGGATATGACTAATGGCTCAGACCAAATCTTTTTGAACTCAAGATAATACCCATCAGATTAAGATAAAACATAGGTGAATTATATTGGCACCATGTACCAGAAAGTAGTCTCATTTAGACTGAGGTTCATCCATTAACCTCTTCTGTCTTACTTTACCTCAAGTCCAGATGTTTTCATTTCCTTTTTGTCATTCCTGCCATCAGCTGCCTTTTTATGTCTTGGCCCTCAGGTGCTGAAGCAAAATTTTAAGACTAAATGCAGGATTGCACCTTTCATTTTTTTTTTTTTTATACCAGGGACTTTGAGCCCTCCATTGGGATATTTAAGAAGCTTAGCATAACCGCAGTATCAGATTAAGCTAAGATTTCATCATTAATAATGCTGCTGAAAACCCCCACAAAATTATATTTATGATCTGTAATAGGCTTCATTAGATACACATTTCCATATCATGAAGTTTATTGTGTTTCCATTCAACCAAAACTTCTTTCTACACGATAAAATGAAAGAAATCTATCTCTGTATGGCTGGTTCTTCTGTTAGGCAAAGTTGGACGGCAGCTTCAGGCATAGTTTGGGCTTTACTGGAGAAGACAAATGGTTTGTTGTTATTGCCTTTTTATTGTGATTTCTGCTTTGTGTAGCAAAATAAATTAACTGGCAGGCTTTGAGTTTAATGCATTTTTACTAGGCATATATTTCTGGATTTACTTTTCTATCTCAGGCAGAAAAAAATAATTTGCGGTGGACTTACCTTCCTGCAATGCAGACTAATAGGTAACAAACAATCTCTTTCTATAGAGTTCAAGGCTCAGTGTTCAGTCCTCTAGTTCTGTTCATGTTTTGGTGACCAGAAAGATGTTTCTGATTTTAAATGCTTATGTATTTTTTGAAATGAGAGATAAATGCGTGACCTTATCAAGTAACACAAGGCCATGGAATAAGAACATCTGGAATATTAGAGAGCTGTGTAGGGATCTTTTACTCACTAAAATGGCTGATGGGAGCAACAGAAGAAGACTATTTTGGAATATATGCAGTCCTCAACTTACAACAGTTCATTTAGTGACCGTTCAAACTTACAACTGTTGTGGTCTCCCCATGGTTATGTGATGCTGGCAAATGAGTCTTATTTATGGCGGTTATTGTCATGGGGTCATGTGAACACCTTTTGTAACCTTCTGACAAGCTAAGTCAATGGAGAAGACTTAACAACTGCAGTAACTGACTTAACCTCTGTGCCAAGAAAGGTCATAAAATGGTACAAAATTCATTTAACAAATGTCTCACTTAGCAACAGAAATTTGGGGCTCCATTGTGGTTCTAATTTAAGGACTACCTGTATACTTTTTTGGTTTGTGTTTATCTTGTTTATCTCTACCCCAGGCTTCTTCAATCCACTATCTATTTTAAACTGATTCCAACTGTTAAAATTCCACAACCATTTTAGCTAATGCTGTAATACCTCGAGAAACACACGCAGGTTTGCAACTTTTATTTTCCATTTTGTGAACTAAAAGCTCGGAAAATGAAAAATTTAACCCATCTATAGATAATTAATCAACTGAAAGTCTAGTCTAGCCAGGTTACATTTGAATTTCAGAAGAACTGAGGAAGAACGATGCTTGGGTATAACATCCTGTTTCATTTAATAGTACTAAATTGCAGCGGTTTTCATACACATACAGGTTTACAATTTCCACCAATGCTCAGCTAGTCTATCTTAGCACATATCACATGCTTCCTAGAAATTTTCCTTTTGATTTCCATCGGACTTGAAAATATCTTTAGTTTTGAGAACCATATCTTATATCTTCTTTGAAGTCATCCTTTATACATGCTATAAAAGGTAAAATCTTCCAAAACATACTTTTTCCTTCTATGGTCACCCTTTGGACAAGTCCCAAATATTCCATCTTTCAACCATGTCTATTTATAACTTTACAATAATACATAGCATGAAACTGCAGAATATCATTATTGATTGATTGAATATGCATCAAATTGTTTTTGATTCCTAGCCACCATATGGATAGATTTTCTCCTTGATGATCTGTCCCTAACTTGGTCTTTCAGATCTTGCAGTGTTATTGCCATCACCACTGTAACTACTCCCTCCACCTTCCTGCTGGACATCCTCTTCTTCTCTTTCCCACCATTCGAGCCATTTCCATAAAGTTGAGTCTTCATCTAATAGTAGAGCATCATTATACTCTGGCATTATATAATGATTGGCATTACATACTAGTAACAATATGGTTGCATTAATATTTGACATTTTCTGACATATTTATTCTATCGCTCCTTAAATATATTGTTCTCATCAATAATATTGTTTGCAAAACAATACAACGGCATGCATGTATTTATTTTTTAACTAGCAGCTATTGGCAAGAGACTATAGTCTCCAGTTCAAAGTCTTCATTTATTTTTCTGAAATATACATCATGCCACCAGTCAAATAATATTTCCATTCACCAATGCTAGGATTTGTACCTCCTCATTTTAAACATAATATATTGTCATGCTTCTGATTTTTATTGTGGTTGTCTCAAATTGAAGGCTTGAGGGATTTTCTGTAATAGCTTCTTTATTTTTTTTTCTTTGTCAATAATCTTGCTTTGAATAATATTTATCCCAGATCTTAAATTCCATTGTCCACCCCCTTCGTTTTAATTTTTAACAGATTTATATTCACACTGGATTTCATCAGTCTGAGAACATTCAATCCAACCAATATATTAGTATGCAAACTTTTTCTCTTGTGTTATTTTATCTTTAGAGTCTAGACCAATTCTCCTATGTCAATTAACTAATTGTTTATATTCTACACCCAGCTATGCTACTCTCTCTGGTACAGGTTTTTTCCCAGAGCTGTTTCTTAGATTTAAAAGAAAAAGAAAAGTTCATTTTGACCAAAAGAGAACACAGAGAATAATAAGCAGGCTGGCTTCTCTATGGAGGGGTATCTCTGGGATTATCAGTGGGAGGAAATTATCCAGGGAAAGAATCCAAATTTATTTGTTGATGAGGCAAAGTAGGAGAGAGGCAGCCCCTCTCTTTGTAGAAGGAGCCTAGAAACAACCTGTCTCCTTCCTCTTCCATACAGGGAAGGGCAATGAAACAGTTGGGTTTTGAATAATGAGGATTGCACCTGATGAATGACAATTTGTGAAGTGTGGGGGGAAAAATGAAGATAATACATACATTTCCCATTTTTCTCAGGACTCCTTTCTTTCTGAAATGTTGGATATGTTGAAATAAAGAAAGGCAAAAACTCAACTGTTGGTTTTGTTCCAGAATAATGAGTACAGTAACCAATTGTGCTCATTTATTGCTATCATTTACTCCATTGGCTAGAGCTTTCTATTAACTTTCTAACAATCTGTAGAGTATCAGAGCACTAATCAGTCAGATTCCCCCCCCCCAGTTATTAGAATCAGAACCCTATTGAAAAGATAAAAGATAAAATGAAATCAGCCTCACAAAAACAGAAACTCAGGAAACAATAAACAATGTCTAAAAGTTTTACAGCAATTCCTGCTTCCATCTCTGTTTCAATAAAATGTTAATATATGGAAGAATCTAAGAATAGAGAGTTTTATCTTTTCTTTATTATTATTCTGTGGTTTCCACTCTTTTCAAATTGTCAGACTGATGCAATTAATAACAGATCCTATGATTCTAAGCGATCCGTAATTTATAATTCCACTTCTTTTATTTTTATCTATATTTAATAAGTAAAACTAGAATAGATGTATATATATAATAAGCCTGAAATGGATCCATCCTGGTCTCTTATTTATTAATCAGCCCTTAAAAATCTAACACATATCTAAAAAAATTCACACAACAGTAATCTCATTGGCTCTCTGCCCAGATGGTATCTGGGTCGAGCCGAAAGGCAGAGAAGGATGACAGTTTGTCTCCTCCCTTAAAGGGGCCCATAACAGGAGTTGTGAAAATATTCTCTCATATATATATATATATGTAGGTCTTTGGTTGTTTGGGTTTTCTCCCACGTAAAATTGGAAGTATCTTCACGACGTTTCGATGAAGTCTCATTCATCATCTTCAGGCTGGTGCTTTTGGCTTGGTGCTTCCAGGAGCAATGTGAAATCTCAGCCGTTTCCTCTTTTTAACTGCCAGTGGGGGTGTGACCTGATTGAGTGGGAGCTTGGCTGCATTTTGATTGGGTGGAGGTGTGTTCTGATTGGTAGGGGACTTGGCTGTGCTCTGATTGGATGGGAGTTTGGCTGTGCTCTGATTGGCTGGGTGCATGTTCTCTTTGGGTGGGGGCCTGGTTGTGCTTGTGTTAGTCTGAGTTGCAAGGGGATTTGAGCTGGTGAGCTGCGCTACTGTTGTTTGGCTTCACGTTTGTGGTCGTGCCACGTCTCCGTGGTCGGCATCTGTTTGCTTCATGTATGGATTGGAGGGGTTTAAAGTGGCTAATAATGCAGCTGTGGTCTGGCTTCTGGTTTGTGATCGGGCTTCTGGTTTGTGGTCATCATCGGTGTGGGTTTGGGCTTGCTTTTTGCATGGATGTGTGATAGTGACATCCTGTGTGGTTTTCATGAGTGTGGGTCTGGTATCATTCTTTGTGTTAGGGACTCGTTTGTCAGTGAGGGCGGGTTTCCAAATGGCTGGTAGGCAGGAGGTATCATCTCATTTATTCATGCTGTGTGGCCGTTTTTCTATCTCAATAGCTTCTCTGATTATTCTGTTGTTAAAGTGTTCAATTTTGGCAATAGTCCTGGTCTTTTTAAAGTTTATATCATGTCCTGTGGCTTTGAGGTGTTGGACCAGGGAAGAAGTTGGTTCCTCCTTTCTGACTGAGTTTTTGTGTTCTTCAATGTGTGCCTTTATTCTTCTGTTGGTTTGTCCGATGTGTATGGTGGTGCAGGTGGTGCATGGGATTTCATATACTCCTTGATTTTCTAACTCTATTTTGTCTTTGGGGTTTCTTAGGATGGTGGATATTTTTTGGTTTGTGAAAACCCCCACTAAAATTCAAGACAGTGAACAAGAAAATGGCAAAGCCCTCCTCCCATACATAAAAGGTTTACAGTGGTTTGGCTAGCAGGGCAAAATTCGGATTTTCAGTGTCTTCTCTGTTATAATCAATTTCCTTGAACCTCCCAGCGAACACTGGCCTATTTTTAAAGATTCAAAGTTCTCTATACATATCCTTTGGAACCTCCTAGCAGACGCTAGCGTATCTTTAAAGATCCAGATGTATAGAGTAACATGTATTGAAGAGGCATTCGAGGAATGCTTCCTTCACCACCTATGTTCTATTGCTAAGACACTGTCACCAACCTGGGGTGCCAGGGGTAACTTAACCTCCCACACAATTCTTCCGGCAGGTCCCCTGGCCTCCCACCTTTCTAAGAGCTTCGGCGAGGAAAAAATGTGTTTCCTCTTTGAAGTTCCTTCTTTGAGGTTTTGAGCCCAATTAATATACATTTTGTATGCTCATTCCACAAGTTCAGAGATGCCTTTCTTGGGGCCCCCTTCTCGTCTTCTGTAATTTTTGCCCTAATGCAATCTGCACAGTGACCAACGAAGACCATACTGACCATTCTCACATTTTACGCTGCTTCCCCTCAGCTCCTGGCAATAAAATTTCTCTTAGGGGCAATTTGAGTTTTTGTCTCAACTACTCCCTTGGACCGGGTTTGTGGTCCACTTGATCTGTCTCCTAAGGAACCCCCCCTTTTTTCCTCTCTTTTTTTTTAAACACTTAAACACAACAAAGACAAGCTAAAACAACACAGAAACTAAATGTTTCTGGTGAGACTTTTCTTTCCTTTTCTCTCTCTTTCTTGTTACTCAGTGACCTTAACAGCAAGAGGAGAGCTCAAAATAACAGTATAAGGTCCCCGCCACTTAGGGCCCAGCACCTCCCATTTCCAATCCTTAACCCAAACCTCCTGTCCCGGGGTAAAGGAGTGAGCGGGGGTGTCAATCAAATGGGGACGGGCAGAAAGCACGTATTTCTGCAACGAGTGGACTATGGCATTGAGGGCTTGCAATTGCTTAAGCCGGACTGAATCCCCCAACTGGACAATAGCCGGGGTCTGAGGGGCCACAAGGTTGGGCACACGGCCAAAGAGTAACTCGAAGGGGGAAACCCCTAAGGATTTGGAGGGAGCACAGCGTACAGCCAAAAGGGCCATTCGGCCTGGCAAAATGCCCAGAGCTTGCGTCTGCTCCATTCAATGCCATAGTCCTGCGACTGATAAGCCGCCTTAAAGTGAGTCAACATGCACTGTAGGGGTGTGTTGGGTTGAGAACTACCACCTCCCATGGTCCTCCCAGGGCACCAGACAGACGTGTTAGGAAAAGGGATGAGAGGAAGGTAAGGGTTTCGTTCCTCTCAGGATGACACAAGGGAGCTTCTCAACCACTCACGCCCGACCCAGGGAGCCGGAACTCACGGTCTCCGTAGGGAACTGCGGACGCCAAACACACACACACGTGCCACTGGCCTAGGGTGCCGGCAAACTCAACGGTCACCGTAGGGAAACGTAGCAGCAACAGTAACAAGTCTCACTTATGGACAGTCCTCCCCTGCCAATACCCCTTCCCTCTAAATGTGATGGGATAACGTGATGGGATTAGCATCCATCTCCGGCTCTCTTGGAGTCCGGGTTGGTATTGGCTAGTAGCGAGGGGAATCGGGCCTCGCCTCCAACTCGCCAGTCGGGTGTTACTGTCCGGGGCTTCTGACTCGTCAGCCAGGCATCAGCTTGCCAGCCGGGTATGGGTCCCACAATACTTGCCTGCAGGGCTTTTCCTCCACTCCTTGGCCCGCCGGCTGGAGAGATCCTGGTCTCTGGTCCTTCTCAAGTGGTTCTTGGGGTTGTCAGCCGCTGGTGCTCGAGAGTCTCCTCAGCCAGGGGGAAGTCCCTTGGAACAAAATGGTCCGTTGGCGCCTGGGAAATTCCCTCCAGCTGGGAGCGTCCCAGCACCGGGGTGAGCACCCCAGAGGGTCCCAACGACCCCTCGATTCCCGGTCAGGGAACCAGAATGTAGCAGCAAAAACCAGGCACACCACAGACTGGTTCTAACGAAGGAACGAGAGACCACAAAGGTAATAGAGAAACAGGATTTATTGACATGTCAAGAGTTCAGAGTGCTCTCGCACTAAAGACTGAACTGCCTGGGCAACGTCCAGGGAGTTAGTTTTATACCTTCGTCCTTAATACAGAAACACATATGGATAAAAGCAGAAGTTAACTTTGGAATAGTACAGAAACAGAAGTTAATAGCAAAAATTAATACGTGCCCTATAAATGCATAGTCATTTGTTTAATGCCAGCTATAGTTCCCATATAGGGTTTACACCTCCCCTTCTCCCCCAGTTACTTCCTCTTTCCATCTCTTGAAGCAAGGTTTCAGCAACATTTGTAATATTTTGAGAACTTTTAAGAACAGAGAAGTACACCCACACATCTTGCCCAAGCTGTCCAAAGGGCAAGTGGGCAAATCTCCCAAGGGGTCAGGGTTGACCCTGGGTCCAGGAATTGGGGTCCCTGGCCCCTCTGCCACAGTACCACAGACAGAATCAGCAAGATCCTCCACAAACACAACATCAAGACAGCATTCTACACAAACCAAAAAATATCCACCATCCTAAGAAACCCCAAAGACAAAATAGAGTTAGAAAATCAAGGAGTTCATATTGTTTGTTCATATTGTTAGGTATGAGAAATAGAGAAGCAACCAAACAATATGAACAAATGTGATGACACCTCCCGCCTACAAGACATCTGGAAGCCAGCACTGACCAACAGACGAGCCCCACCCTCCACCCAAGCTGTTGAAATTCAAAATAAGGAGAAACATACAAATAAGACCAATCAGCATCAATCTACCAATCATGATACAGCTGCACAGCCAATCAAACCACTCACAACAACAGTCAGCACTCCACCACCCCCAAGATTTAAGGAAGGGTGGCACCTTCGTAACCACAGACCAAAGCCTGAAGATGGCAACTGAGATCTTGCTGAAACATTGCAAAAACAATTTCATGCTTACACAGGAAAATATATATATGTTTTCTGAGGTTTTCGCGAGTGTTTGTATGTAGGTCTTTGGTTGTTCGGGTTTTCTCCTGCGTAGAATTGGAAGTATCTTCACGACGTTTCAATGAAATCTCATTCATCATCTTCAGGCTGGTGCTTCTGGGCCTGGTGCTTCCAGGATCTATATATATATATGTTAGATTTTTAAGGGCTGAAAAAGCTGAAGAAGGCTAATAAGCCTGAAATGGATCCATCATCATCCATCATCGTCCCGTCTCCAACCTTCCCTTTTTGGCGAAGGTTGTCGAGAGTGTGGTGGCACAGCAGTTTCCCCGTCACCTGGAGGAAGTTGATTATCTAGACCCGCGCCAGTCCGGCTTCCGACCCGGGCACAGCACCGAGACGGCATTGGTCGCGTTGGTTGATGATCTCTGGAGGGCGCGGGATAGAGGATATTCCTCTATCCTAGTCCTATTAGACCTCTCAGCGGCTTTCGATACCATCGACCATGGTATTCTATTGCATCGGCTGGGGAGGTTGGGGGTGGGAGGCACCGTCCTACGGTGGTTCTCCTCCTACCTCTCTGGCCGATCGCAATTTGTGTTGGCAGGGGAGCAGAGGTCGACCCCGAGACCCCTCACATGTGGGGTGCCTCAGGGGTCGGTCCTTTCGCCTCTCCTGTTTAATGCATACATGAAGCCGCTGGGTGAGATCATCCGTGGTTTTGGGGTAGAGTATCATCTCTACGCTGATGATACTCAGCTGTATATATCTACCCCAAACCACCCCAACGATGCCGTAGCGGTGATGTGCCAGTGCCTGGAAGCCGTGCGGATCTGGATGGGAAGTAACGGACTTAGGCTCAACCCGACCAAGACCGAGTGGCTGTGGTTTCCGGCTGCCCGATTCAACCACCTTTCTCCAACGCTGGCCATAGGGGGCGAACATCTTGCCCCTGTGGATGGGGCGCGCAATTTGGGTGTCCTCCTGGATACCCGGCTGTCTATGGAAGAGCAAGTGACAGCCGTGGCCAGGAGGGCGTTTTACCAGGTTCGCCTGGTTCGCCAATTGCGCCCCCTATTGGATCGGGACGCCCTTCGCACAGTCACTCATGCCCTCGTGACATCTCGACTGGACTATTGTAACTCTCTCTACATGGGGCTCCCCTTGAGGTGCACCCGGAGGCTTCAGTTAGTTCAGAATGCAGCCGCGCGAGCAATTATGGGAACCACCAGGTTCACCCACGTTACACCGCTCTTGCGCGAGCTGCACTGGCTACCTGTCGTCTTCCGGGTGCGCTTCAAGGTATTAATCATCATCTTTAAAGCGCTCCATGGCTCGGGACCTAGCTACCTGCGGGATCGGATCCTGCCTCATTCATCCTCACGGCCGATTCGCTCCCACAGAGAGGGACTGCTCCGGGTGCCGTCCACTAGACTCTGTCAGCGGGCGACGCCCAGGGGAAGGGCTCTCTCTGTGGCGGGCCCGGCCCTCTGGAACAACCTTCCCCCCGATATTAGAACGACCACGGACCTCCGCTCCTTCCGCCTGAAATTGAAGACTCATCTTTTCCGCCTGGCCGGCCTAGGGTAGTCTCTCTGTCTATGGGTTTTTAAATGTATACTATATTTATTGGGTATTTTTAGTTAATGGGATTTTAGCACAGGATTGATTGAGTTTAATTCATTTTAATTTGTATGTATTTTGTATATTTTTCATTTTTTAATTTCCCTGTGCACCGCCCCGAGTCCCTGTGGGGAGAGGGTGCGGTCAATAAATTCAACTTATTATTATTATTATTATTATTATATATCTAAAAAATGTCACACAGCAGTAATCTAATTTGGTTCTCTGTCTGGATGATCTCTGGGTTGAGTCGAAGGCCAGAGAGGGATGACGTTAAGTCTCCTCCCCTTAAAGGGACCCTGAACAGGAGCTGTGATAATTATTCTTGATATATATATTCGGGTCTTTTCCCGTGTAAAATTAAAGGTGTTTTTGCAACGTTTCGATGGGATCACCCCCATCATCATGAGGCTTTGGCCTTGGCTTTTTTGCAAATGAGCTGTATTTGAAATGGCAGTTTTTCTGTAAGTGGAGGCGGGAGGGGTTGGAATGTTGGCTCTGCTACTTTAAACTGATTGGTTGGCTGATTTGCCACATCCTGATTGGTAGATGGAGTTTGTTGAGAGTGATTGATGATGGTGTCAGTGTTTGTGGCTGGGACTTGTTTAGTGGCCGGGACTTGTTTAGTGGCCAGGACTTGTTTAGTGGCCGGGACTTGTTTAGTGACCCACACTCACGAAAACCACACAGGATGTCACTATCACACATCCACGCAAAAAGCAAGCCCAAACCCACACCAATGATGACCATAAACCAGAAGCCCGACCACAAACCAGAAGCCAGACCACAGCTGCATTATTAGCCACTTTAAACCCCTCCAATCCATACATGAAGCAAACTGATGCCCACCACAGAGATGTGGCACGACCACAAACACAAAGCCAAACAACAGTAACGCAGCTCACCAGCTCAAATCCCTCTGCAACTCAGACTAACACAAGCACAACCAGGCCCCCACCCAAACAGAACACGCCCCCATCCAATCAGAGCACAGCCAAACTCCCATCCAATCAGAGCCCAGCCAAGCCCTCTACCAATAAGAATACACCTCCACCCAATCAGAATGCAGCCAAGCTCCCACCCAATCAGCTCACACCCCCACTGGCAGTTAAAAAGAGGAACCGGCTGAGATCTCACATTGCTCCTGGAAGCACCAAGCCAGAAGCACCAGCCTGAAGATGATGAATGAAACTTCATCGAAACGTCGTGAAGATACTTTAAGGGGAGGAGACTTAACGTCATCCCTCTCTGCCCTTCGACTCAACCTAGAGATCATCCAGACAGAGAACCAATTAGATTACTGCTGTGTGAAATTTTTTTTTTAGATATGTGTTAGATTTTTTAAGGGCTGAAAATAAAGAGACCAGGATGGATCCATTTCAGGCTTATTAGCCTTCTTCAGCTGGCCATACTCCTTCTACTGGGATTTGAACCGGTGCTTTCCAGCATATGAGGATAGCCTTTCTATGCCTTGAGCTATCCGGTATCCCTGATACATCAGCCAATTTACAGGACTCTTAAATGAGAGAATATTATCACAGCTCCTGTTCAGGGGTCCCTTTAAGGGGAGGAGACTTAACGTCATCCCTCTCTGCCCTTCGACTCAACCTAGAGATCATCCAGACAGAGAACCAATTAGATTACTGCTGTGTGAATATATATATATGTGTGTGTGTGTGTGTGTGTGTGTTAGTTTTATGAGCTAAAAAAAATTACACAACGTAATTTCATGGTTCTCTGTCTAGATGGTCTCTGGTGATGAGCTGAAAGGCAGAGAGGGAAACAGTATGTCTCCTCCCTTAATGGGGCCCTAACAGGAAGTTGTGAAAACAATTATCTGTCTATCTATCTATCTACCTACCTACCTACCTACCTACCTACCTACCTACCTACCTACCTACCTATCTATCTATCTATCTATCTATGCGCGCATGCACGCACACACACACACACACACACAGTATAATCAGGTTATAATTTAATTTATCAGCCTGATTAACTCACTACAGAATGAAGGCCTATACATTGAAGATTATGGCCTATAATTAACTTCACTGATCCAGTGCAGATTGGTAAATAGATGTTTTTTCAATTTCCTAGTTTAGGGCTTAAAAAATGTGACTGGGCCAAAGTCACCCATCTGGCTTCTCTGCTTCTTATAATTGTTCATCTTCCTAGAGGATTATACCTCATGCAGTTTAGTCTTTAAGTAAATAAAAAGAAAGGCAATTCACTACAGATAATATAACAGGTTTACTTTATCCTGGGCTGAACTATATTTGCCCTAAGACATTAATGGTTTTCTCCATATTTAGTGGGAGAGTTCTCCAAAATTACCTTCCTGAGTACCCTTGCTACCATTTGTGCTGCTCATACATGTTGAATTCTTCTCATCCATAAAACAAAGAGAGAAAATAATTACTTCTCTCTTATTCCTGGCATAGCACCCTTATTTTAAGAGGCAAGCGAGCAGATAGCAAAGGCAGGAAGGTGCAACATCCAGCTTGGGTTTTGTCTGGGGGCATCTAACTAGTGAATGCAGCCAGATAAACTACTGGAACCAGTGGAACTAACTATTGGAAAAGTGCATGATGGATTGCCAGCAAACTAATGACTGATAAGTTCAAGCAATAAACAAATGAATGTCTCTACATCAGAGTTTTTAGTCACTTTCCAGAATTTATCTCCAGCCATACTTATTTATCCACGCATAGCCCATTACCCTTTCTTTGTTATAGGCAGGGATTCCTCATCTGTTTTTTTTCCATTTATTTCTAAGGTCTAAAAACTACCTCACTTAAGAGTCCATCAATAGTTAACAACAACAACAACAATGCATAAAGCAATAAACAGTAACATTTTGCTTTTTCAGTTTATCCTCCATAGTTTAGGGATTGATTAGAGATTAGAAAAATGTACTAATTGATATAGAAAAAAATGTCTTATTTCCATAATCTTCTGCCTCATGAACACTTAGATCTGCCATGCAAAAATTCTCCATAAATTAAAATTATATTGTTGAGTCATTACAGTATTTATGTATTTTTGCTCTTTTGTATGTTCTAATTTCTGAATTCTTTACATGGAATTCTGTTCATTGACCATAATAAAAGATTGACTTACTGACAGATTATATTGACAAAACAGATTCAACGGTTATGTTTTCTACAATATATTGTACCAATGACACCAATAACTGGCTCCAAAATAATTGGTAATATGTAGAAGTTAAAAACACATTTTGTAAAAAAAAATGGTAGATCATAAAAAAATAAAACCTAACAGATCTTATAAATGGTCCATTTGATCTATCATTCTTGAAATACTGCTGAGACGGGTTGTTAAAACCTGTTTTGAAGCATTTCTAGTGATAGAAAAATCTTCTAAGGTTAAGACTTTCCGTTGTTTTTCTTGTTTTATGAATATTTATATGATATATCTGAGCTTGACTGGTTAAATACTTCTAGTCTCCCAATCCTTCAGATCCAATCAAACTAATCTGGTCCTCTCAAGATAAACAAGGAGTAATGGAAAGGACTTCCCCACATCATATGATCCATTATTCTTGCTTGCTCCTTGGTTAATTAGGTGGTGCCAAGGAGGCAGATAATAGGATAAAGAAGTATAATAAAAGACTGGTAAGGCTGACTTCCTGCTGCTTCCTCTATAAAAATAGGCAACATATCAGTAGTTGCATATTATAACAAAATTTATTTTATTTGGCACTGGCAATAATTGTTGGCTCAAGAGATATTTATCAAATGAGGGTGGGTTTTTCAAGAGGCAACTGGACTTTCTGGTTTTTCTTTGAAGACATTTCACTTCTCATCCAAGAAGTTTCTTCAGCTCTGGAATTCTGGGAATGATACTAAGTTCAGGAAAAAGTTCTTACAGGAGGCTGAATGAACTTGAGAAATTTGATGTGCTCACATCAAATGAGGCAGAATTTTAGGACATCTGCTTCATGTACAAATGATGAACAGAACACGGGTATCATACTAGTGAATTAATTATTTCTCAGTACTTTCTCCCAACATATCTTCTGACAGGATTTAGAAGAAATGTGAAAGTACATAATGAATTTTTTAACGCAAATACATATCAAAGCTCCCTGCTTAAAATCTCTGGATGAGCTACTGCACTGGAATGCTTCAAATCCATAAATCTAAAGGAATCTTCAGGAAGTAAATGTATTTTGATATTTTCCTTTTAGGATTATGCCACCAACTATTTCTTGAGTTGCTTTTAATCATCCCTTCTTTCTTCAAATGCTTTGGAGAAATAAAGTGTTAGTGATCCTCCAGTTTCCTTTCATTCCTCGGTATTTTATGTTTTGTGTACCTGAAACTGTGAAGTTTCTTTGGAACATGTCTTGGTGCAACTAGATATTCTGAGAGAGCATATTAGGTCATACCTGAGATCGGTTTATCTGGAGAGGCACAAAGAGGTAAGAGGAATGTAACTTGCTAATGCCTTAGGAGTCTCATAGGCTACCAGTCTGTTTTTGTGTAGAATTCAAGGTGTTTTGGCTTAGCTCAGGTCTTACATTGGTGGCATTCATGTGCTCAAGTCTACATCAACTTGCTGATATGTAGAGTTTATCTTCACATTAAGAGAAATCCAGGCAAAGTCAGGTTTTTGAGCCTTTAGCTGTAAATAGGCAGCATCTGAAGAACCGTGTGTATGCTGAGTCTAAACTGGCCTCCTCAATACTTGGAAGAGAAAAAAAATTGATAATTCCTGGGCTCTAGATTATATTGGAAGCTGAAAAGTATCTTGAAAGAATGCAATGATAAACTACTTTTTTAAAAAGATCTTTATCCTTTTAGGTATTGACTCTTAGAGACCACATAGATAGACTTCTGCAGGCTGATGTCTTTCCAACTTCACTTTTTAGGCTGTTGCATTTTAATCTAGTTCCTCCATCTTTCTACTGGTCATCCTCTCCTTTTTCCTCCACTTTTCCTAGCATTATGGACTTCTCAACAGAGCCAAGTATTCACCTAATCTATCCAAAATGTAATGGGGCAAAACTCACTTAACGACTGTCTTAGCAGTGGACATTTTGGGCTCAATTGTTGTTATAAATTGAGAATTACTGCTATAATAAGTTAGCTTGGACATTTGTGTGACAACTTTGGATTGATATATTCTATGGTCCTTTGTTGGTTTTCTTGGCTAGTTATCAATTCTCTTTCTATCCTGCTTCTTCAAATCTGTAAAACATCATGACTCTTCACTGCTATTCTACCAATAATAATAATAATAATAATAATAATAATAATAATAATAATAATAATAATAATAATAATAATAATAATAATAATAATAATAATAATAATTTTATTTTTAAACCGCACCCTCTCCCCACAGGGACCTGGGGCGGTGCACAGGCAGAATAAAAACAGTCAAAAAATACATACATTTTATAAAAAACAATTAAACCAACCCTGTGCTAAAAATTCGCTAAAAAAGTGCTACCCCATTAAAACCCCAAAGACAGAGAGACTATCCTAGGCCGGCCAGACAGAAGAAGTGTGTTTTTAGCTTGAGACGGAAGGAGCGGAGGTCAGTGGTCATCCTGATATCGGGGGGAAGGTCGTTCCAGAGGGCCGGGCCCGCCACAGAGAGAGCCCTTCCCCTGGGAGTCGCCCGCTGACACAGTCTAGTGGACGGCACCCGGAGAAGTCCCTCTCTGTGGGAGCGGATCGGCCGTGAGGATGTATGGGGCAGGATCCGATCCCGCAGATAGCTAGGTCCCGAGCCATGGAGCACTTTGAAGATGATAACTAACACCTTGAAGCGCACCCGGAAGACGACAGGTAGCCAGTGCAGCTCGCGCAAGAGCGGTGTTATGTGGGTCGACCTAGTGGTCCCCATAATTGCTCGCGCGGCTGCATTCTGGACTAGCTGAAGCCTCCAGGTGCACCTCAAGGGGAGCCCCATGTAGAGAGAGTTACAATAGTCCAGTCGGGATGTCACGAGAGCATGAGTGACTGTGCGAAGGGCGTCCCGATCCAATAGGGGGCGCAATTGGCGAACCAGGCGAACCTGGTAAAACGCCCTCCTGGCCACGGCTGTCACTTGATCTTCCATGGACAGCCGGGTATCCAGGAGGACACCCAAATTGCGCGCCCCATCCACAGGGGCAAGATGTTCGCCCCCTATGGCCAGCGATGGAGTGAGCTGGTTGAATCGGGCAGCCGGAAACCACAGCCACTCGGTCTTGGTCGGGTTGAGTCTGAGTCCGTTCCTTCCCATCCAGATCCGTACGGCTTCCAGGCACTGGCACATCACCGCTACGGCATCGTTGGGGTGGTTTGGGGTGGAAATATACAACTGAGTATCATCAGCGTAAAGATGGTACTCCACCCCAAAACCACGGATGATCTCACCTAGCGGCTTCATATATGTGTTGAACAGGAGAGGCGAGAGGACCGACCCCTGAGGCACCCCGCATGTGAGGGGTCTCGGGGTCGACCTCTGCTCCCCTGCCAACACAAATTGCGATCGGCCAGAGAGGTAGGAGGAGAACCACCGTAAAACGGTGCCTCCCACCCCCAACCCCCCCAGCCGATGCAATAGGATACCATGGTCGATGGTATCGAAAGCCGCTGAGAGGTCTAATAGGAACAGGATGGAGGAACATCCCCCATCTCTGGCCCTCCAGAGATCATCTACCAACGCGACCAATGCCGTCTCGGTGCTATGCCCGGGCCGAAAGCCGGACTGGCGCGGATCTAGATACTCAATTTCCTCCAGGTGACGGGGAAACTGTTGTGCCACCACACTCTCGACAACCTTCGCCAAAAAGGGAAGGTTGGAGACTGGACGATAGTTGTTTAAAAGAGCTGGGTCCAAAGAGGGCTTCTTAAGGAGGGGCCTCACCATAGCTTCTTTTAAGGAAGCAGGCAAGGAACCCTCACTCAAGGATGCGTTGACAACCTCTTGGAGGCAGCCTCGTGTCACCTCCCAGGATGCCAGTACAAGCCAGGAGGGACACGGGTCCAATAAACATGTGGTGGCTCGCAGTCGCCCACGTAACCTGTCCATATCTTCGGAAGTAACGGAGTCAAACTCCTCCCAAACAAGATCTCTCTCGTGGCATCCCACTGGACCAAGAATGGGGGCTAGCTCATTCTGTATCTGAGCGGTTTTCTCCTGCAGAAAAGTCACAAATTCCACTGCTCTACCCTGTAGTGGGGCTTCCCGCTCCCTCTGTTGAAGGAGGGAGCGGGTCACCCTAAACAGGGCGGCAGGGCGGTTTTCTGCGGATGCTATGAGAGTAGCACAATGATGACGTTTGGCCACTCTCAGCGCCACAATGTAAGTCCGTAAATGGGCTCTTACCTGTGTCCGGTCAGATTCAGAACGGCTAGACCTCCATCTACTCTCTAGGCATCTCTTGCGGCGCTTCATCACCCGCAGCTCCTCAGTGAACCAAGGAGCTAGGGTGGCTCGCCGCCGCAAGAGAGGCCGCAAGGGCGCGACCCGATCCAAGGCTCCCACGGCAGCAGAATTCCATGCGGCCGTGAGGTCCTCCATCGGGGCGCGGGTCAGGGATACAGGAAATGGCCCAAGCGCTGTCTGGAACCCATCCGGGTCCATCAGGTGCCTGGGGCGGTACCAGATTGGTAACTCTGGTTCCGCCTCCCCGCGGAGGGGAGCAGCGGTCGGAAAGTCGAGCCGGAGAAGTGAGTGGTCTGACCATGACAAGGGTGTGATGACTATATCCCCTATACCCAGATCACTCTTCCATTGGCCTGAGACAAAGATGAGATCCGGCGTATGTCCACCCTCGTGGGTGGGGCCCTGAATTACTTGGGTCAGGTCCATGGCCGTCATGGAAGCCATGAACTCCCGAGCTGCCACGGATGATTCGCCCAGCGATGGCAGATTAAAGTCCCCCATGACTAAAAGTCTGGGGGTCTCCACTGCCACCGTAGCGATCACCTCCAGGAGCTCGGGCAGGGCTGCTGCTACATAGCGGGGAGCCAGGTATACAACCAGCAAGCCCAACTGCCTCCCTAGGCCCCACTTCACGCAGAGGGACTCACAGCCGGTAGTCTGAGGCACAATGGTCTCTCTCGGCTCAAGGCCTTCCTTAATAATGACCGCTACCCCACCACCCCTGCCTAGGGCCCGCGGCTGATGAAATGCGCGGTAACCTGGCGGGCACATTTCAACGAGGGGAAGTCCTCCCTCGTGGCCCAGCCAGGATTCCGCAATTCCTACCAGGTCCGGCTCCCCCTCTGACACAAGGTCATGAACGAGGGGGGCTTTGTTGACCACGGACCTGGCGTTGCAGAACATCAGCCGCAGGCCCTGGCTCTGTATTTCCTGACCACCTAGCCTGCGGGGGTTGCGGCACCCAACCGTTTGTAGCCAACGGCTACGTGCCACCAACCGGGAGGATGGAATTTGTCTCCCCTCGGCCCTGCCCCTCCCCACAACCGTCTGAATTGGCGCGCCCTCCGGTAAAACGACTAATGGTCCCCCCCTCACCAAGGGGGGGACCATTAGTGATAACCTGTGGCATATTTCTTGACTGCTGGTTCTTTTATTGTTAATAGTTTATCCTAAAATGGGGAAGTTATTCATCTCTTCAAACTCTTTATCATCAATTCTCAAATTGGTTGCTTTATGTCTTGTCATTAGTTTGATTTAAAAGGTAAAAGTTCCCCTTGCACATATGTGCTAGTTGTTCCCAACTCTAGGGGGTGGTGCTCATGTCCGTTTCAAAGCTGAAGAGCCAGTGCTGTCTGAAGACGTCTCTGTGTCATATGGCCTGCATGACTAAACTGAAGTAACACGGACACTGTTACCTTCCCACCGAAGGTGGTTCATATTTTTCTACTTGCATTTTACATGCTTTTGAACTGCTAGGTTGGCAGAAGCTAGGACAAGTAGGGGGAGCTCACTCCATTATGCAGCACTAGGGATTCAAACCGTTGAAGAGCTGACCTTTCTGATTGACAAACTCAGTGTCTTAGCCACTGAGCCACCACCTCCCTTTTGTTTGATTTACTTTATCTTTACTCACAGTCTCATTTTTTTTCTGGACTCCTTCATTATCATGGCTATATCATTTACATTTTCAGCTACTATTCACATAGCCAGCTATTTGAATATGTATTTTTTAAATATTAAAATTTGGGACCTGTTGAATTTAAGGCCCAGGCCAAATAGTGCCTGATCTCATGTGGACCTCTGATTAGGAAAATATCCAAGACTCTTTTCTTAATGCATTTTTATCTAACTGGTGAGCAATGGGAAAAAAGAATGACATGGACAGAGCCTCCTTGGATGTAGCACCTTGCTCTTGGAATACCTGCCTCAGGGTGGCTTGTCTACACTTGTCCTAAGCTAAGAAATTTTACCGTCCTCCCTTTTTTGATTTTTAAAATGCTGGAAAATGTTGGAACCTTTATGCAGAGTGAATCTCTTTAATGAATTCTTGTTAATTTAATTACAACTTTAATAGCAATAGAATTTAGACATATACCGTTCCATAGTGTTTTTCAGCATTCTCTGAGTGGTTTATAATGTCAACATATTTCTGCCAACAATCTGGGTCCTCATTTTACCAACCTTGGAAGGTTGGAAGGCTGAGTCAACCTTGAGCCCTGTTAGGATTGAACTCCATGCTTTCAGCACAATTAGCCTATACATTGCATTCTAACCACTCTGTCGTTGGGGTTAATTAATAGAATAATTTAGGGTTTAGTCATACTTACAATATTGGTATAGTAATCAATGTAGCCAGTCTTGGTGTGTGTGTGTGTGTGTGTGTGTGTGTGTCTTAATATTAACTCCAAGTAGCCAAATCTCATGCATGCAAAATCTGGCATAGACAGTTTTTACTTTGATCTCTAATGTCTTATTTCATGTCACCTAAACTGAAAAGGGGTTCTGAAACACTCAAACAGGTGCAGAGACATCCAGAAAATCCTTGAGGCAGGTAAAAAACCAGGGCTCACCATTGCCATATTGACTTTTCTGTCCACTCCTGCAGCTGCCACTTTCTAGGACTCTGATAGTTCTAAGTCTGAACTACAGTATTCAACAAGTTTTATTTGGGAATTTGGGATTTATCTGCAGGATAAAATCGCTCAGATTCAGAGCGAGTTAGTCTCCATCGATGGCCCAGTGGGATGTCCCGAGGCAGGTCTTGAGACAGTTTTGTGGGAAGAGTTTGACTCTGTTACTTCCGAAGATATGGACAGGTTACGTGGGCGACTGCGAGCCACCACATGTTTATTGGACCCGTGTCCCTCCTGGCTTGTACTGGCATCCAGGAAGGTTACACAAGGCTGGCTCCAGGAGGTTGTCAACGCTTCTCTGAATGAGGGTTTCTTGCCTGCCTCCCTTAAAGAGGCCATGGTGAGGCCCCTCCTGAAGAAGCCCTCTCTGGACCCAGCATTATTGGTTAATTACCATCCGGTCTCCAACCTTCACTTTTTGGCGAAGGTTGTAGAGAGTGTGGTGGCACAACAGTTTCCCCGTCACCTGGAGGAAGTTGATTATCTGGACCCGCACCAGTCCGGCTTCCGGCCCGGGCACAGCACCGAGACGGCATTGGTCGCGTTGGTAGATGATCTCTGGAGGGCCAGAGATGGGGGTTGTTCCTCCATCCTGGTCCTATTAGACCTCTCAGCGGCTTTTGATACCATCGGCCATGGTATCCTATTGCATCGGCTGGAGGGGCTGGGGGTGAGGGGCACCGTACTGTGGTGGTTCTCCTCCTACCTCTCCGGTCGATCGCAATTTGTGTTGGCAGGAGAGCAGAGGTCGACCTCGAGACCCCTCACTTGTGGGGTGCCTCAGGGGTCGGTCCTCTCGCCTCTCCTGTTCAACACATATATGAAGCCGCTGGGTGAGATCATCCGTGGTTTTGGGGTAGAGTACCACCTCTACGCTGACGATACGCAGCTGTATATATCTACCCCAAACCACCCCAATGATGCCGTAGCGGTGATGTGCCAGTGCCTTGAAGCCATGCGGGCCTGGATGGGAAGTAACAGACTCAGACTCAACCCGTCCAAGACCGAGTGGCTGTGGTTTCCGGCATCCCGATACAACCAGCTGACTCCATCGCTGGCCATAGGGGACGAACATCTTACCCCTGTGGAGGGGGCACGCAACTTGGGCGTCCTCCTGGATACCCGGCTGTCCATGGAAGATCAAGTGACAGCCGTGGCCAGGAGAGCGTTTTACCAGGTTCGCCTGGTACGCCAGTTGCGTCCCCTATTGGATCGGGATGCCCTCTGCACAGTCACTCATGCCCTCGTGACATCCCGACTGGACTACTGTAATTCTCTCTACATGGGGCTCCCCTTGAGGTGCACCCGAAGACTTCAGCTTGTCCAGAATGCAGCCGCACGAGCAATAATGGGAACCTCTAGGTTTACCCACATAACACCGCTCTTGCGCGAGCTGCATTGGCTGCCTGTTGTTTTTCGGGTGTGCTTCAAGGTGTTAGTTACCATCTTTAAAGCGCTCCATGGCTCGGGACCTAGTTATCTGCGGGATCGGATCCTGCCCCATACATCCCTGCGGCCAATTCGCTCCCACAGAGAGGGGCTTCTCCGGGTGCCGTCCACTAGGCTATGCCAGCGGGCGACGCCCAGGGGAAGGGCCTTCTCTGTGGCGGGCCCGACCCTCTGGAACGACCTTCCCCCCGAAATCAGAATAACCACGGACCTCCGCTCCTTCCGTCAAAAATTGAAAACACACTTTTTCTGCTTGGCCGGCCTAGGTTAGTCTTCCGTCTTTCGATAGGGTTTTAGGGTTTTTTTAGTGTAATTTAAATTTAGGGGATTTTAGCGCAGGGACAATTTCAGTTTAATTCGTATTTTAACTATTTATCTTTTTATGTATGTTATATTGGTTTTTATTCCCTGTGCACCGCTCCGAGTCCCTTTGGGGAGAGGAGGCGGTATAAATTTTATTATTATTATTATTATTATTATTATTATTATTATTATTATTATTATTATTATTATTATTATTATTATTATTATTATTATTATCATCATCATCATCATCATCATCATCATCATCATCATCATTATTATTACTATTATTATTATTTGTTTATTTAAAGGCAACACTGCAACTAGAACCATCTTTAGAAATATGACAATTTTTGTTGATTCTCTTTTATGAATCCTTGTTAGAACAGCTTTCTCTAATCTAGTAGGTTTTGGATGTGTTGAGCTTTAATCACTCATGCCCAGTGTTTTTCAAACTTAGCAACTTTAAGATTTGTAGACTTCAATTCTTAGAATTTTCCTAGCCAGCATTTTGGGAGTTGAAGGCCATACGTCTTAATCTTGCCAAGTTTGAAAAACACTGAGTTAATATCTACATGGAAGACTTTTCTTTTATAATATACTATAAAATTCATTTCAGAACCTAACAATATCTATATGAGCATTTCTTATTACTGCTACTGGAAGATAGAGCAATATATAATGGAGGAATAGGGAAAAATTGTGTAATGGTATCAGCAGGTACAAGATGTTTTGAACTGCACATTAAAAGGACCAGATAATATGACCCAGCATGAGCTGTAGTTTCCAGTGGCCTCTCAGTGTTTACGATAATTATAGTTCTTCTCAACAAAACACTAGAATTTATGTGGATTTATCCATTAAACTCAATCGCTGGTCAAACCTCATTGAAATTAAAAGGGAATGTGTAGCAACATGGACTGCTTATAACAATCCATGGGAAGAGATAAGGTTGAGTGATGTTCATGATCCTTTCTGGTCCTAACACTTGAAATTTAAATTGTTTATTTATTTACTACTGTATTTATTTGCTAGTTCTAAACAAAGGTATCTTCTTTGTCTGCCAAGATCCCATGCTTTCCAAACAGTATTTGTTTATTACATTGAAGCTTTCCCCTAAAAAAGTTTCCCCTGAAAAGGCTTTCCATGGTTTTATAAAAAGAGAATAGTCACCTCCTTTTCTATGTAGAAGACTGTTTTCCCCCTCAATTGTTCTTTCCATAGGTTAAATATATCCTAGTAGAGTGATGGCTAACCTTTTTTTCCTCGGGTGCCAAAGCATGTGTGTGCATGTGACAACATGCAGGCATGTGCCCACACCCTTAATGCAATGCCCCCCTGCATGCCTCACCCCATGCACATGCACCTCTGTGCTCCCCTCACCCCCCAGCCCATGTGTGCATGCCTCTCCACACCGCATTTTGGGCCTAGCAGGCCTCCCTGAAGCCTCCTGGGAACCTCTTTTTTTGGTCCTAAGAGGCTTCAGGGTGGCCTGCTAGGCCCAAAACAGGGCCTGGGGGGAGCACTGTACTCCCTGCACCCTGTGCATGCATGTGTGACCCCTCCTGCCTGCCCCCTGCATGCATGCATGTCTCTGCAGAACCCCCAAAATCAGCTGGCTGGCGGGAGGTGCATGCACATGCACCGTGGAGCTGACCTAGGGTGACGGCTCGTATTCCCATAGAGATGGTGCCATGTGCCACCTGTGACAAACATGCCATAGATTCACCATCACAGTCCTAGTCCATTTATCATAGCTTTGGACTGTAAATATTTCTTTCAACTTGCCCCAGCACTGAGGTACCCTGCGTTGGACACAAGTGGAAAAGAACTGAGAAGTGTAGAGTGGAAAATTACAGGAGAAACTGCTATTGAACTTGGGTTAGTTGATCTCAAACAGTGTTTGCTTTTCTTTCAGAACATGTATCTTTGTAGAATTTAGCAATATTAAGTTGAGATGTAAATCTTACCCATAGGAAATACAAAATAATCTTACTCATTTCATTGAATTATGCATGGGAGGTGGTTATAACTGGCTAACTCTGCTTAGATTACTGTTCAGGGACCACTATAAATCTGTGCTATGCTTAGGCGAGATAAATTGCACCCAGTTGTACAATTATAGAAATCTCTCCCTCCAAGATCCAATCTTATTCATCAATTATATAGGTCAAAATTCATAAAAGTATGCATTCCACTTGGGTAAGTTAAAAGAAATCTAAGAAACACTACAATCAAGACAGGTAACTTTTCTATAAGTTGGACTCACACTGGAAATGTATCATCACAAGTTTGAGCAGATTACTTAATTTACATATTTAATCATGTACAACGAACATAATTTGCATAGTTATTAGTTACATTTGCATACCCTTCATGGAAGAAGCTCGGTGGCATTTTACTCCTCACAGTATCTATTACAATTCGAATACACAAGAATGTACAAATAAAAATAAACATCTCCTTCTCTGGGGGATTTCTAATGATAGTTAAAGGCAGGTACTAGAGAAAGAAAAGAAGATGTAGTTCCCCAAATGCTTTCTTTCTTCTTGCAATCTGGGAAAACATGCAAAAGTAGAAAGACATTTCTTTGCAATGCAGACCCAATGTTCTGAAAGTAAAAGAAATACAGTGTAGAATTTGAGATCAACCAGCCCAAGTTCAATAGCAAATTGGGTTGTTGTTTCCTTTTTACTATATCTTGGGGTTCATTAAGAGAAGCATGCATTTCAGATCTCACAATCCCAGAGCTCAGAAAACCTATAATTATAGCTGAGTCATTAAACCTTTCAAGACTCGTATACTGGATAAAGGGCAGGCAAAGTTACTTTCCAAAACCAACTTTAAAATGATTGTTTGTCAACATCAAGAATGGGAATGCCAGAAATTGTAATAACACAACAGTCATGTTGTGCTTGATAGCCAGATTTGCTGAAAGTGATTGAGGTATTTTATCAACCAATTAAGTAAATTAAATATGACTAACAGTATACGATAGAGGTCTATAAATAATGATGTGATGAGGGGGAAAAAATAGAGGGAACCCAACTCCCATTTTTCCTCAAAGCCTTTCATTTTTTGAAAAAATAAGAAAACTAAATACATGGAATTATGAAATATACCTCAGTCTAATTCAGTTTAGGGTTAACTGACTGAATGTTCAAATCTCCTGATCTTGCAGAACCAGATGTGAAGACAAGATATCCAGGAAAAAATGATGATGCCAGAGATTAATTGTTTGGGGGTTCACCATCACTGCTCCAATCAGAACAAATCAGAATAGAGCTGGAAGGGACCTTGGAGGTCTTCTAGTCCAACCTCTTGCTCAAGCAGGAGACCCTGTGCCATTTCAAATAGGTGATTGTTCAGTCTGTTTTTAAAAAACCTCAAGTGATGAAGCACTTGACTTCTCCGGATGCCGTCCACTAGGCTATGCCAGCGGGCGACGCCCAGGGGAAGGGCCTTCTCTGTGGCGGGCCCAGCCCTCTGGAACGACCTTCCCTCCGAAATTAGAACAACTACGGACCTCCACTCCTTCCATCAAAAACTTAAAACACACTTTTTCTGCTTGGCCGGCCTAGGTTAGTCTCCCGTCTTTTAATAGGGTTTTAGGGGATTTTAGTTAGTTTAAAATTGGGATTTTAGCGCAGGGATAATTTTAGTTTAATTTGTTTTTACTTATTCTATTTATGTATTTTGTATTGGTATTTTTAATTTCCCCTGTGCACCGCTCCGAGTTCCTTTGGGGAGAGGACACAGTTTACAAATAAAATTATTATTATTATTTATTATTATTATTATCTGGAACTTCTGAAGCAAACTATTCCATTGGTTAACTGTACTCACTGTTAGGAGGTTTCTCCTTAATTCCAACTTGTTTCTCTCCTTGATCAGTTTCCATCCATTGTTTCTTGTCTTGCCTTTTGGTGCTTTGGAATATAAATTGACCCCCTCTTTTTTGTGGCAAACCCTCAAATACAGGAATACTGCTGTCATGTCATCCCTAGTCCTTTTTTCCAGACTAGCCCTATCTAATTCTTGTAACTGTTTTTCACATGTTTTTGTCTTCAGACCCTTAGTTGCTCTTCTTTGCACATTTCCAATATGTCAGTATCTTTTATTTTGCGATGTGGTGACCAAAACTGAATGCAGTATTCCAGGTGTGGTCTTACTAAGCCTTTATAAAGTGATTTTGATTCTATGCTTCTATTTATACCATCAAGGATTGTATTAGCTTTTTTTGACTCTCACCACACACTGCTGGCTCATGGTTGATTGATTGTCCACTAGGACTCCAAGATTCCTCTCAAAGTTATTGTTTTTGAGCCAGGTTTCACCTAATCTTATATGCGAGACCGTCTCGTGCCCCATACATCCCTTAGACCGATACGCTCCCACAGAGAGGGCCTTCTCAGGGTGCCGTCGGCCGGACAATGCTGACTGGCGACACCCAGGGGAAGAGCCTTCTCTGTGGCGGGCCCTGCCCTTTGGAACGACCTACCCCCTGAACTCCGGACCATCACCGACCTCCGCCTCTTCCGCCAATGTCTAAAGACATACTTTTTTCATCAAGCCGGCCTAGCCTAACCTCCCATGGGGACTGTAGAAAAGTTTTAAATTGGGTTTTAATTAATAATTGGTTTTAGCACAGGTTTGGGATCTAATATATATTTTAAATTATTTATGTTCTATTTTTGTATGTTTTTTAAATCTCCTGTGCGCCGCCCTGGGTCCTTTGCGGAGAAGGGCGGGATATAAATGTAATAAAATAAAATAAATAAAATAAATAATCTGTAGGTGATTTGGTTTTTCCTGCCTAGCTCTAAAGCTTTGCTCTTCTCACATTAACTTTCATATTTTTGGATAGGGCTCATTGTTTAAGTCTGCCAAAATATTTTTGGATTCTGGTCTTCTGAGATGTTGGCTATTCCTACCAGTTTTTGAAAATTTGCAAATTTGATGAATTCCCTTTCTATTCTCTCATCTAAGTGATTTATGAAGATATTGAAGAGCACTGGGCTAAAACATGTCATTGTGGTACCCCAATGTTTACTAACCTCCATGTAGATGGAGGACTACTTGTCGAGTATGGTTTGTCGCCCAGTTACAAATCCACCTGTTGGTGATACTGTCTTTCCTACATTTTTCTAGTTTACCAAGAAACAGATTGTGGTCTACTTTGCTGAATGTCTTGCTGAAGTATACTATGTCCACAGCATTTCACTGGACTACTAATTTAGTCACTTTGTCAAAGAATGAAATAAGATTGGTTTGGCATGATCTGTTTTTGTCAAAGCTGAACTGGCTACTAGTTATAACTTTATTTGTTTAATAAAATGCTTCTTCCATCAATCAATCAATCAATCAATCAATCATTTAATACTTATAAACCGCACCCTCTCCCCATGGGGACTCGGGGCGGTGCACAGGTAGAATAAAAACAGTAAAAAACATACAAACATCAATAAATATACAAACAATTAAAAGCAAATTAAACACAGCCTGTGCTAAAATCCCATTTAACTAACTAAACTAAAATTTACCCAATAAAAACCCTAGACAGGGGGACTATCCCAGGCCGGCCAGACGGAAAAAGTAAGTTTTTAATTTAAGACGGAAGGAGCGGAGGTCCGTGGTCGTCCTAATATCGGGGGGAAGGTCGTTCCAGAGGGCCGGGCCCGCCACAGAGAGAGCCCTTCCCCTGGGTGTCGCCCGCTGACACTGTCTAGTGGACGGCACCCGGAGAAGTCCCTCTCTGTGGGAGCGAATCGGCCGTGAGGATGTATGAGGCAGGATCCGATCCCGCAGATAGCTAGGTCCCGAGCCATGGAGCGCTTTAAAGATGATAATTAACACCTTGAAGCGCACCCGGAAGACGACAGGTAGCCAGTGCAGCTCGCGCAAGAGCGGTGTTACATGGGTAGACCTTGCGGTCCCCATAATTGCTCGCGCGGCTGCATTCTGGACCAGCTGAAGTCTCCGGGTGCACCTCAAGGGAAGCCCCATGTAGAGAGAGTTGCAATAGTCCAGTCGGGATGTCACGAGCGCATGAGTGACTGTGCGAAGGGCGTCCCGATCCAATAGGGGGCGCAATTGGCGAACCAGGCGAACCTGGTAAAACGCCCTCCTGGCCACGGCCGTCACTTGATCTTCCATGGACAGCCGGGCATCCAGGAGGACACCCAAATTGCGCGCCCCATCCACAGGGGCAAGATGTTCGCCCCCTATGGCCAGCGATGGAGTGAGCTGGTTGAATCGGGCGGCCGGAAACCACAGCCACTTGGTCTTGGTCGGGTTGAGCCTGAGTCCGTTACTTCCCATCCAGATCCGCACGGCTTCCAGGCACTGGCACATCACCGCTACGGCATCGTTGGGGTGGTTTGGGGTAGATATGTACAGCTGGGTGTCATCAGCGTACAGGTGGTACTCTACCCCAAAACCACGGATGATCTCACCCAGCGGCTTCATGTATGTGTTGAACAGGAGGGGCGAGAGGACCGACCCCTGAGGCACCCCACATACGAGGGGTCTCGCGGTCGACCTCTGCCCTCCTGCCAACACAAATTGCGATCGGCCAGAGAGGTAGGAGGAGAACCACCGTAGAACGGTGCCTCCCACCCCCAACCCCCCCAGCCGATGCAATAGGATACCATGGTCGATGGTATCGAAAGCCGCCGAGAGGTCTAATAGGACCAGGATGGAGGAACATCCCCCATCTCTGGCCCTCCAGAGATCATCAACCAACGCGACCAATGCCGTCTCGGTGCTATGCCCGGGCCGAAAGCCGGACTGGTGCGGATCTAGATAATCAACTTCCTCCAGGTGACGGGGAAACTGTTGTGCCACCACACTCTCAACAACCTTCGCCAAAAAGGGAAGGTTGGAGACTGGACGGTAGTTGTTCAAAACAGCTGGATCCAAAGAGGGCTTCTTAAGGAGGGGCCTCACCATCGCTTCTTTTAGGGAAGCAGGCAAGGAACCCTCACTTAAGGATGCGTTGACAACCTCTTGGAGCCAGCCTCGTGTCACCTCCCAGGATGCCAGTACAAGCCAGGAGGGACACGGGTCCAATAAACATGTGGTGGCTCGCAGTCGCCCACGTAACCTGTCCATATCCTCGGAAGTAACGGAGTCAAACTCCTCCCAAACAAGATCTGTCTCGTGGCATCCCCCTGGGCCATGAATGGGGGCTAGCTCGTTCTGTATCTGAGCGATTTTCTCCTGCAGAAAAATCACAAATTCCTCTGCTCTACCCTGTAACGGGGCTTCCCGCACCCTCTGTTGAAGGAGGGAGCGGGTCACCCTAAACAGGGCGGCAGGGCGGTTTTCTGCGGATGCTATGAGAGTAGCACAATGATGGCGTTTGGCTGCTCTCAGCGCCACAATGTAAGTCCGTAAATGGGCTCTTACCTGTGCATTACCATGCATTTTATACATACTGTATATACTATCACTATCTCATATTCATTCAGTATTCTTCATCTGCAAAAGATTGTGAGAAATATAAAACAATTGATTTTTTATTTCAAACATCATTTGTAACTCAGCACAAAATTATAACCACATAAAACCTCTTTGTATGTTTTTTTCTATAAACGAATCAATTCTAGTATTCCAATTGCATAAAAGTTTATAATATAATTCAATATTGTAAAGGGAGGTGTGATATGTTTTATTTATCAGTATTTTGAGAATTATGTCATAGTTTAATAAATATTTCGGTATTCCAATCAGGATCCTTTATTCCCATTTGGAATAAAGTCTAACATAGTCTAATTCATCAATCACTAAACTCCTTCACTAAAAGCAAAATCTGTTTTGATCATTTGACTCTTTGCTCTGGATTAGTTTTTAATAAGGCCAAATACCCCATTCTCATCCCTACATAATCATTCAGTTATTTGATCTGATTTGTTCTTTGTCATGCTCTCAACTCAAAAGAAGGATAATCCTAAGTAGGGCATTATCCAGAGATACCGGAAGGGGGAGGAGGAGGGGAGTTTGATGAATCAAGAGTGATGCTAAATGGAAATCAATTGATGGAAAGCTCCACCCTTCTGGTAATATGCCATGATATCCCACTGCTATCCCACTGTATGAACAAGGTGGAGTTTGCAATGCCACAGCCTAGTCCTGCTTTCATTTTTGGGGAAAAAAATGACCGTACCTAACAATCCAAACCATTTAACTGGAATGAGAAAATTATGAGCGTGTCAGAAGTAAAAATAAAACTTTCATTCCATACTCTCCCAAGGATTTTCAGACAAGTAATGAGATAACTGGTTAGGTTTATCTTGCCATAGGGGCATGGTTTAGTTAGCTTAGCTTTTTTGGCCTATTCTGATATTGACTGCAAGCAGGGTTATCTGCAGAGGTGGTTGAAAAAGGACAGATGGCGTTTGCGACTATATAATCAAAGTCCTGCCATTTTCTTACACGTATAACGCACATGATGTGCCTCATGTACATAAAAAATGGCACAGGGATTCAAGCTTGTCATCTGTTATTCCTGTGAATACCCCTTGTGGGAAAGGGAGGCTTATCTTTAGCACTTCTTTTGTCTTCAAAACAAACCTGACTTTCTACAATTAGATGATAGTTGAAAATAATGGATAGCCAAGTTATTTTTAAAAAGTTCATGCTAAATATAGGTCTCCACTTGAGAGGAGAATTATTTGACTCATATTCTCTCTCTCTCCCTCCCTCCCCCCTCTCTCTCCAAGCATACAAATAAAAAATGGGCACATTACTGAAAATGCCTCTGCTGGGGAACCAAATGCATTTTCCTCATTTTTTAAAAAAAATCTAGCTTCTACAGCTTGTTAGGCACTAGTTCCCTATGGGTAGAATTCTGAGTTATAACTGGCTTCTAGTACACATTTCGAAACATAAATGCAACCTTTCCCAGGGAGCTACAAACAAAACATAAAAAAGAAATATGGAGCATATCAAAAGTCGAATCAATACAATGTGATTTAAAAGAAAAATAGATTTTCCCAGCTAGTTCATAACTGGAGATTGCAGCACTTTGTAAACAACATTGCTGTCTGCTAACTACCAACGATGCTGAGGTAAAATATATTAGTCACTAATAATGACTGATGACAAACACAGTCAGGTGTCAAATTATTATTTATTTTCAGGTAATTACTTGAGCATGGCACAGAATAATAAAATAATTGATAAGGTTTTTTTCCCTGCAGCAATAAACAAAAAATAAGATTAATTGTAGCACAATGATAGTGTCAATTCTGGGCTCAAAATTTTTTAGTTTAGTTCTGTCTTTGGTAGGTGTGGTAGTACAGTGAAGCAAGTGTTTCATATTATGGCTTTTAAAAGATTCAAATTTGTTTTTTCCACTCATCATCTTTATGGACTGCATGTCCTTCCCTTAATGGATGCTTGGACTTTGGGCAAGCCATCGTAAGTATCATTTTAAACGAATACACTCTAAATGCTTTTAAATCATATATTCAACTGTAAGCTGCCAAATACTTAGCCATCAGGTGAAGAACATATACATAATAATTAGTTCTTAATATTAAATCTGGGTCTAATTTAGACTGAGGGATATGATTTAGATTTTTGTTTCTGGTGCAAAAATATGGGGTTGTGTAAATAAGTTGCATGATTTCATGAATAGAGGGAATGGATTTTTTTGCTGGACTACAATGTATATGTGGAGTCCTTGGTGCTTTTGAGCTTGATTGTTTTCTTGCAAATATTTCATTACCTGACTATGCAATACTATCAGTGCTATTGTGGAGTTTGCATTCTGTTTATATACAGTATTTTACCATGACGAGCTTCTCTTCTTCAATATTTTTATCTTTTTCAACCTTCTTCTTCTATTGGTATAACGGATATAATCAGAGCTGACATTCACAAGGACAAGGGCCTTGGAAAAAATGGCAGACCAAGAGCTAGATGTTCCCATAAAGCTAAAAGTGATTCTCAACTATTGCTCCACTGTGGAGGGAAAGAGTGGAGGGGAAATACTTAGAAGACCTGGGGACTGCAAACTTATAATTATGGATTGCAGTGTATTATACTTAATAAGAGAAATCAAATAATGGATTATGAAGTGGAGATAAGTGTGGCATCAGTTGATCTATTAAATCAAAGCAGATTCTTATAAAATGCTTAATGGCAGTATCTGTGTGTCTTCAACTCAGTTTTTGACTCCTGGTGACTTCTTGAACAAGTCCCTGCAGGTTTCTTAGCAAGGTTTTAGAAGTGGCTTGCATTGCCTCAATCCTTCCTAGGATTGAGAAAGACTGACTAGTCCAAGATCTCACTGATAGCTTTATGCCTAAAACAGGACTAAAACTCATTGTTTCCTGGTTTCTAGTCTGGTGCCTTAATCAATACAATACAATACAATACAATACAATACAATACAATACAATACAATACAATACAATACAATACAATACAATACAATACAATACAATACAATACAATACAATAGCAGAGTTGGAAGGGACCTTGGAGGTCTTCTAGTCCAACCCCCTGCCTAGGCAGGAAGCCCTATACCATTTCAGACAAATCACTACACCAAACTGGCTCTTTTTATTCTGTGTACATTGATAATCATGATGACTATTCCTATCAAGTTAATATCACTTTCTAGCAACCATACACTTTCTCATGCATCAGTCTAATTTGACAGACATAAAAATGGATGCAATCAAATTGATTACATTTTCCAGAGCAGGATATTCTTTTCTTCATTTGAATGCATCTGCCCCTTTTATGTTCATGGATATATTTTTCTCTTTTGAGTTTAGTTCTACACTAGAAAAAAGTGGTACACTAGTAAGAAGTATAGTAAGAAGTACACTTGAACCACTTCCACATGACCTGCCTCCATAGAATTCTGAGGATCCTGTGGCAGGACAAGGTGCCAGACCCAGAAGAGAGGACTTCCTCTCACAGAAGAGAGGAGGCCAGAGCAGGCCTACTATCAGTTCACACCCTGCTGATAAAAGCCCAGACATGCTGGGCAGGCCATGTTGCAAGGATGCCAGACCATCGCATCCCCAAACAGCTCCTCTATAGTGAGCTGTCAAGGAAAGCGATCGGACGGGAAATGAAGGAAGTGATACAAAGACAGGTTGAAAGCCTCCTTCAAGTCCCTAGAATTGACACCACCTCCTGGGAAACCCTGGCACAAGATTGATCAATATGGCACATGCTGATCCACCAAGGCTGCCAACTATAGCATAAGAGAAGCGAGCACTCTGCAAAGCCAGAGCTGCAAATGCTGCAACAATGGTGTCCACACATGTCTGCCCAACATGTGGCAGAACATTTTGTGCCCATATAGGCCTTACCAGCCATCTGCAGACACATCATGGACAGCCCACAACCTGTTAGATGTCAAGGCCCTCTTCGAACATGATGCACGAACATCATCACACTAGTAAGGTACATTTCTAACCTCTCTCCTTTTTATCATTTGACACATCTACAGATTGAGTGCTGTATGTTTTGAAGTCATTCAGTATATGAAATTGTGAGTATATATGAAAAATAAAAATGTTCTCACTAGAAGTGGGATTCAAGGGTCTCATAAGTCAACATTTATTTATAGGGAAAGATTCCTTGTAACCAGCAACAGAAATATGGTTAAAATGTTCACTACTTCTATTGTTCCGTGCATCATCCTCCAATATCTGTTCTGCCAGAAAATGGGATAAAGAAAAATATTTATTACAATAAAATGCAGTGAAATCCTATTGAATAGGTTATTAAGTGGATTAGGTTGAATCAGTGAAAAGACTAATAAAATAACTATGTATTATTTCTGATATTCGAAACAGTATGTTACTGGTAGTAGGAGACATGAATGGAGCTGTGCCATGCCTTGATTGTGGGCAGTTGATCAGTTGCTGCGAAATATAGGATGGTGGACTGCAATGGGCTTATGACCAATTTAACATGGGTCTTCTTATATTTTTAAACTAATTTAATGCTTTGTTATTTCTTCCCTCAGTCTCTACTCTAAGCACATATTTGCTGCAAAGAAAATGCAACAGTTTTGTATCCAAAGTGAAAAATCATACATATTCTAAGCTGCCTAAGTGAAAACATAATGAAATAAATCATGGATCCCATTATCAAATCTATTGTATATATAATCTTCATTCTAACAGCTTTAATTTCTAATTGCACAGCTTTCCAGTAATAATGTTGAGAATGTGTGTTATGTCAACAGTTTTAACAGTCATTCCCCATTGCAACCGACATTTATGCATTCATTACTGATGGGGTGTGAACATGGTGTGCCTGTTGATTACCCATTTCATTAGTAACTGAAGGGAAAAGGATGATACTAATTATAATTCAAGGCAATTACAGCAACACTTCATAGATTCCTTCAAGTTGACACAGTCTATGTACAACGGTCAAATCTTGATATGTTACTACCTACAATTACTGCAGTCTGTTCTAATATGCAATTTGTTGCTTTTAGGAAGAAAGAACACAGTGGAATATTATAATAGCAGAGTGATTGCTGGTATGCAACAATTCCTAATTAATTTTAATTGGCTGGGTTAGACTTGTGAGCTCATTGCTTTATCCTGAGATGTTTTTGCAACTTCTAAATCTACTCTATAGCTCTCCAATTCCCAAAAATTCTCTCAGCCAAGTGCTAACGAAACCTGATATTACTTAACTTCTTTTTTATTTTTATTATTTCCAAGATTAAAATACAGAATAAAAAAATACAGTTCAAAAGTATATAAAACAAAATAGCAAGCGTACACATAAAACGTTTCTCCTAGCTATCAATGATATTGTCCTCTCCCCCCTTCCACATAGATCCACATCAGTATTTGTAAAATTGCTATATAACATTTAAAAAATAACAGCCCTATATACTTATTATCAATCAACCAATTTGACCTAACTTCTATCTACTATATATATATATCAAAATAACTCATTTAATAATCTGAACCACAGAACTAAACCTGAAAGCTCTCTGGTAACAATCCATTGATATATCTAACTCACAGAAAGTCTACAAGCAGCTTCTATTTTCTCACAAGGCAACCATTGTCTCTGATCCATCCAAGATCAAAAACCATTGATAGATTCTTAATAATAAAAACAGTTCCCAAGTTTTTATCTTTGCTTTTCTGTAAAATTATGAGTAGAATCTTTCCACAGTTGCTTCTCACTTTTCAAAAAAAGAAGATCTTAATTGAGAATATCTGCATAATACTTGTTGTTCAACAAATCCTCCCACAAAGTGGAACCCAATGTATCTTGACAGACATTCTCTGACTGCATATGTGTCTGCATTCCACAACTCCATCAACTTTTCTGAGAAGTTCATTAATGCCCCTTCAACCTCCTCTAACAAATCTCCAATTTTCAAATAAAACTCCTTCTCTTTCAAATCTGTTAACAGCAAATTAACTTCCAGTCCATCCAAGGTTTAGCTATTGTTTTTTTGTGTCTGGATGTCTTTATGATTTATGATTGTTATGAATTCATCAAACCTTTTATCCATTTTCATTTAAAACTTGTAAATTGGCAAACATTTTTTTTACAAAGGTTTCCAAGAAAACTAATATTAAAGTTATCTGAGTCCCATCTCCCTTTTATATCTCTTTTGGGAGGCATTTTAAAAAGCATATGATTTATAATATTAAAAATTCTTAATTTATTGTTACTTTGTAGTCAGGTTTTCTCAGCAAGATATAAACTATTCCTTTCAAGGACAAAGAAAATGGATGTTCTATAACAAAGGAAGCACAAGGCAGCTGAGCTAAAAACTCTCACAACAGAGTAGATGGGAAAAAATTAAATGAAGCAGAGTTATTTTAGAAAAACTAAAAAAAAAAAAACCCTTAAAATAAGAATCCAGCATAGATCAAATCAAGTCACTTTCACTATAAAGAAAAACAAAAGCTCTCAAAAGCTGTACAAAGATGTCTCTGTGGTCATGTGGCAGGCATGACAAAATGCCGAAAGAGCACAGAACACAGTTACCTTCCCACCAAAGGTAGCCCCTATTTTTCTACTTCCATTTTTATGTGCTTTTGAACTGCTAGGTTGGCAGAAGCTAAGACAAGTAACGGGAGCTCACTCCGTTATGCGGTGCTAGGGTTTGAACCACTGAACTGCTGACCTTATTGATTGACAAGCTCAGCAGCCAATGAACCACCACATAGTGCTTTCTGTTTAAATCTGGGGAACACACTGCCAATGAAACAGCTTTGGCAGTAAATCAGCTGCTTGTTGGCAGGGAGAAAACCCCCCAAACTTCAGCATGCCATTTTTGGGATACTGCTTAACTTCGAACCTTAGAGGAAGTTATCCAGGTGCTGTCACCTGCTGAGAAACTACTAAAGAAATCTATAATAAATTAAATATATTGTGCTATTTTGAACAAGTGCAACTATGAACGCTGTTTGGCAAATAAGATGACAGTCTTTGTGGAAGATGTGGGTGAAAGAATAGGGTATCTAATTTTCAGTGATAACCTAGAAATGAATAGACCCATAGCTTTCATTTACAGTTATTAAATTCTCAGATAATACATTGCACACTTATGATTTGTGGGACGCTTATTAAGTGGAGAAAACATCTTTTATGAATCTTTATTGTTATTTTATTGTATAGATATAACATTATAGCTCCAAAATAAATCACAGTAACACTTGAAGAGGAACCATATCTCTGCTTATTTTATTATTAAATGGTTGGCAAATGAAATTGAATTTTGGGTACCTTTAGGGAAGGTTTTTTTTTTTAAAAAAAAGATACAGTATTTGTATTTCATCAAGTTCCAAAAAGCTCGCTATTGCTTGTAGACTCAAGCAGCTTTCTTTACCTTCCACCCAATTTGTGAAAGGGTTATTTCAACACATTTTCTATCCTGAATTGTTGGAGAAAGACACACACATGCACTCTCTCTCTCTTGCACGCACACATGCAAACACACACTAATAAATGACATACAAACATGGGTAGGTTTTTAGGTATTATATTAGGTGATATTAGGCCAGTTTCTTCACATTTGCAGAAAAACCTGTTTCTCTATCTGAGCATCAACCTTGAATCTTTCACTGCTAAGCTCATCAGGAATGTTCATCTGCATTCTTAAATATTTCATACTGTTTGAATTTGTATTCATTTGCATTCATTCAGGGCTCATTCATTCTTTACCTGATCTCTTACTGCTTTACTGGGTACATTTCTTAAGTAACCCATTCCACATTAAACTTTCTTTTTATGTTTTGTCCTAACATACCCAAATCATTTCTATATAACAAAATGGGAGGAATCTGTTTTGATAGGATTTCCCTTTTCCCTTTTCTTTTTTTCTTTTTGACAAATATTCATTCCTCAGAACAATCCATACACTATTAACTAAACTACTTTGCAGCCACCATTTATATAATTTTAATTTTCTCCATCTATTTTCTCCTCTATAAATATTTTACACATACATACATACATACATACATACATACATACATACATACACACATACACATATCCTGCAGTATTTTGCTCCATTTTTCCAATCAAATACAGTTACTTTGGGTTTTGATTCATTAACGTTTGGATCAATCCTCCTTACTGTGTTATACAATCTGTCTAAGGTTTGCTGAAAATAATTCATTTGTCAGCCAACAAAACAGGTTTTCCAGAATTCACACCTCAGTTCAAATCTCCAATTGTCAATCAACATACCTTTAATGTTATCAATGTTCTTTATATGTTTATTCATAAATATAATAAATACCCAAAATGATCTCAAAGATCCTTGTCTTACTTGGTGCCCAGCAGGAGTAGGAGAAGAAGAACCTGGATTCTGACTGGATTAACCATATTGCTATCAGAGTTCCCTTTTCCAGCGTTCGTGTGCATCTGTGCATTCTGGGGACAAAATAAGCTTTCTATCATTACCTTTTAGTTTTCTGCATGACCCCAAATAACTTTACAATAATTTTATAGAAGTTAAATACAGTTGACATCTCCAACAATTTTAGGCAAAATTAATTGGTGTGTCATCAGCTAAAAGACATATTGAATGAAAGGCAAGCTTAAAAATAGTTAACTTTATGACATCATTTGAAGTTTTCTGCCCTGAATCTTTCAGAACTAATTGTATGTTGTTAAGTAGAGAATCATTTGAGACACAAGGAACTTAGGCATGTTGGACTTCAACTTCTGTAATTATCAGTCAGTATATCCAAAAGCAAAACTATGTCAGCTCCATTCAACTTCAGACTACATGAGAACATGGATCAAACACATATTTATTTATTAATTTATACCACTATAGTAAATCTCTTTAGCTAGAAAATTATCTTTCATGGAATAATAGAGTTAGAAGGGACCTTGGAAGTCTTGTAGTCCAACCTCCTACTCAAGCAGGAAACTTTATAGCATTTCAGGCAAATTGTTGTCCAATCTCTTAAAAATCTCCAGTGCTGCAGCACCCACAGAATTTGAAGGCATCTCGTTCCACTCATTAATTGTTCCAACTGTTCGGAAATTTCTCCTTAGGTTTAGCTTGATTCTCTCCTTGATTAATCTTCATCTATTGCTTCTTGCCTGCCTTAAAGTGCTTTGGAAAATAGGCTGACTTCCTCTTTTTGGCTGCCCTCAAATATTGGACTACTGCTATCATGTCACCCCTAGTTCTTTTTTTCAGTAGACTAAACAAACCCAAGTCCTACAACTGATCTTCATGTTTTATCCTCCAGTCCCCTAATTGTCTTTGTTGCTCTTCTCTACGTTCTTTCTAGACTCTCAACATCTTTTTGAGAAAAAGGAGAGAACCCTTCTTTTGGCATACATAATTTACTATATGTAGGTATTTTACTTTTTAAAAAAATAATGGGTTCAGTTAAGAAAGTCCTTCTCAAGTGGCCTAAGATTCTTTCTTCTTTAAACAATCACAAATAGTCATATTCACTTCACATTCAGAGGAGCAGAATGAGTCCCCATTCTGACCCTTTTTGCATTGCTCTTTGAATAAATAGGTCAAACATCTATCATGGAAAATTGTCCATTGTGAGCAATTGCTCTAAATTCAAAAATCCCCTTTGTATATCTATGTTTTAATTAAGCCATACATTTAACCTTTGTAGACACAATTTGAGCTTGTGAAGTACCGTATTTGTCGGCGTATAAGACGACTGGGCGTATAAGACGACCCCCCCCATCATTTCCACTCAAAATATAGAGTTTGTTATATACTCGCCGTATAAGACTACCCCCTCTTCCGCACACCTTCCACACCCCAAATAAAACGTAAAAGAACATCAGATTTGATTTCAACATGTTAATTTATATTCAAATGCTTATGACATGCAGGAAAACTGTCACAAGGCTGTATGTTATCAAACACATACAGTAAACATAAAACAGTGCAAGTTGCACATCAAGAGCATAAACATTGGATCAGCAAAACCACGGGATAGGTAACATGTTTCTAGGGACATGCCCCCTTCGTCAGACCTTGCTGAGCTCCCAAAGGAATGTTCATAAGGTAAATAGTGTGAGGGTGGCTAAGACCCCTCCCCCTCCTGTATTATACCAGCCAATAGTAAATGCCAGAGGCTAATTCACTAAAGCTGAATGGAACAATAAACCTATGGGAGCTACCATGCTGTTTGTTTTCTAAGCTGTTAACCAAACTGGAACTGTCAATGATAGAAGGAAGATAACAAATAGAGGGAGAGAGCAAGTGCCGGGCAAGTTTGCTGGCGTGACAGTTTCCCTTTAAAAGCCTTCAAACTCCTGTTCGTCATCTGATATTAAAAGTTCATCAATGACATCTTGTGATACAGTTGTAAGGCAGTCATCGTATGGATCTAATTCCGTGTCAGATGATGTGGCCTCAGCTTTAGCTTCCTCTTCATCTTCATCTTGCCACAAGTACTCGTCCTCCATACCATCTAATGAATTTGATATGCCACACTTCTTGAAAGACTTGATTACTGTTTGTGCATCAATATCATTCCAGGCTTTTATGACAAATTGGCACAAAACATCCAACTGTGGAGCACGCATGTTTCCTCCTTTTGTGTATGACTTTTCGCTGCTAACCATCCATTCATTCCACTGTTCTCGAATGCGATCTTTAAAAGGCTTGTTTAGGCACACATCCAGGGGCTGTACCAATGATGTCAATCCTGCAGGAATAACTGCTGCATCTGTTTTTATTCTCGCAAGCCTTTCCTTGGTGGTGGGAGTTAAATGAGCCCTGAACATATCCCACACAAGTAGACTACGTTTTTGAAGTAGACCACCTGGTCGTCTGCTCCATACATTATCCAGCCATAGTTTCACACCCTCCTCATCCATCCAGCCTTTTTCATGCACGTGCACAAAACAACCAGCAGGGAACTTGAGTTTTGGCATGGTTTTCCTTTTAAAAATAATCATAGGTTTCAGTTTGTTGCCATCAGCTGTGCATGCTAGTACCACTGTAAAACTTGACTTCTCATGTCCTGTTGTTTTTATCAAAATAGTTTTCTCACCTTTATGATGGACAGTTTTATTTCCAATCATATCAAAATTCATTGGAGTTTCATCCATATTTCCAATATTACTTAGCGCATAGCCATGTTTAGTGCGCTGTTTTATTACGTATCGATGGAAACTATCCACTTTATTATCCAGATCTGCAGGTAATTTTTGGGCAATTTTTGTCTTTTGCCTTAGTACCAGATCATGCCTTGCCATGAATCTACTACACCAGGATATAGTGGCCTTAAAATTGTTGCTGTGATCGGGGTTAGATTTGGCCCACTGAAGTGCAAACAAGCGTATTTTATTTCGTGTCACCACATAACCGTTTTGGCGATGCTCAGCCACCATATCTGCTACATGTTTTTCAAGTTCTGGCCAGTGTGCGATGCCTCTTCTTAATGCACACTTACCCCTTGGCATACTCTTTAATGCTTTTTCATTTGATTTCCAGTCCCGAACCATCTTTTCTGTTACTCCATATTGTCTTGCAGCAGCACAATTATTATGTTCCCTGGCAAAGTATACAACTTTAAGTTTAAAACTTGCCTCATATTTCTTTCTTTTTGGTGCCATGATAGGGTTGATAGGGGTTTGACTGCTGGACAAATATCAACAATACAATGACTGGAATTTATTTTGAGAGCCGGAAGGTGTGGCCTGTTTTGCTTTCTTTTGTTTTGTTTTGTTTCGTCTCTCTCTCTCTCTCTCTCTCTCTCGGCCTCTCTCTCTCTGTCTCGCGCGCTCTGTGGTGATGGCTGTCCCCTTCACGTTCCTCGTCTCCCCGAATGGCGTCCAGAGCCATCCGCAGCTGCGCAGAGACTTGCCGCTTTTCCACGCACGCGCGTGGCTATCTTTTGCGCGCGATGGTTTCCTCATTCCCCTCTTGTCTCTTTCCCCTGTGTGTCTGTTACACTCTCGTTCTGGGCCTCTCTCTCTCTCTCTGTCTCGTGCGCTCTGTGGTAACGGCTGTCCCCTTCACGTTCCTCCTCTCCCCGGATGGCGTCCAGAGCCATCCGCGCGGAGACTTGCACGGAGGGGAAAGAGGAAACCATAGCGCGCGAGAGAGAGACTTGCAGGGAGGAGAAAGAGAGGGGGAAAGAGGAAACCATCGCGCGAGGGAGACTTGACAGAGGGGAAAGAGGAAACCATCGCGCGCGAGGGAGAGACTTGCATGGAGGAGAAAGAGGAAAACATCGCGCACGAGGGAGACTTGACAGAGGGGAAAGAGGAAAACATCGCGCGTGAGGGAGAGACTTGCATGGAGGAGAAAGAGGGGGGGAAAGAGGAAAACATCGCGCGTGAGGGAGAGACTTGCATGGAGGAGAAAGAGAGGGGGAAAGAGGAAAACATCGCGCGCGCGAGGGAGAGACTTGCAGGGAGGAGAAAGAGAGGGGGAAAGAGGAAACCATCGCGCGCGCGAGGGAGAGACTTGCATGGAGGAGAAAGAGGGGGGGAAAGAGGAAAACATCGCGCGCGAGGGAGACTTGACAGAGGGGAAAGAGGAAAACATCGCGCGCGAGGGAGAGACTTGCATGGAGGAGAAAGAGGGGGGGAAAGAGGAAAACATCGCGCGCGCGAGGGAGAGACTTGCATGGAGGAGAAAGAGGGGGGGAAAGAGGAAAACATCGCGCACGCGAGGGAGAGACTTGCATGGAGGAGAAAGAGGGGGGGAAAGAGGAAAACATCGCGCGCGCGAGGGAGAGACTTGCATGGAGGAGAAAGAGGGGGGGAAAGAGGAAAACATCGCGCGCGAGGGAGACTTGACAGAGGGGAAAGAGGAAAACATCGCGCGCGAGGGAGAGACCTTGCATGGAGGAGAAAGAGGGGGGGAAAGAGGAAAACATCACTCTCTTTCTCCTCCATGCAAGTCTCTCCCTTGCGCACGCGATGTTTTCCTCTTTCCCCCTCTCTTTCTCCTCCATGCAAGTCTCTCCCTCGCGCGCGATGGTTTCCTCTTTCCCCTCTGTCAAGTCTCCCTCGCGCGCGATGTTTTCCTCTTTCCCCCCCTCTTTCTCCTCCATGCAAGTCTCTCCCTCGCGCGCGCGATGTTTTCCTCTTTCCCCCCCTCTTTCTCCTCCATGCAAGTCTCTCCCTCGCGCGCGCGATGTTTTCCTCTTTCCCCCTCTCTTTCTCCTCCCTGCAAGTCTCTCCCTCGCGCGCGATGTTTTCCTCTTTCCCCTCTGTCAAGTCTCCCTCGCGCGAGATGTTTTCCTCTTTCCCCTCTGTCAAGTCTCCCTCGCGCGCGATGTTTTCCTCTTTCCCCCCCTCTTTCTCCTCCATGCAAGTCTCTCCCTCGCGCGCGCGATGTTTTCCTCTTTCCCCCCCCTCTTTCTCCTCCATGCAAGTCTCTCCCTCGCGCGCGAGCGATGTTTTCCTCTTTCCCCTCTGTCAAGTCTCCCTCGCGATGACCCGGCGTATAAGACGACCCCCCCACTTGGAGGCATGTTTTTCAGGGCAAAAAAGTCGTCTTATACGCCGGCAGATACGGTACATTCTTAAATTTCTCTGGGGATATATATCTGTTAGAGATTTATCTGAGCAGTATTTTGCATTTAAATTATTTTCTAAAGCAGAAAGTACAAATAAAAATTCATTTGAGCAGATTAAAACTAATATTACCAAAACAGTCCAAAGTTAAATCATCAAGAACCATCATCATAGATGCAAGCAAATCATTAACAAATGTATAAATCAAGGGTATAAAATATAACATAAAATAATAGCTTACCTGATTTATCTCATCTACATAGCTATTAGAGATAAGTGAACTTCTTATTCAAAATGGTTCACATGGCTCTAGCATGAATTATTCCTTTATATTTTTTGCAATGTAATATTAATGTAATAGTTTGTATTTCATATTTGAAAGACATTTATGAGCAGATAATCTGAGATAATGCTCTCTTCTCTCCAAAACTATAAAGTATTCTTGTGTCAAACATCTTTATCAAAATATGTGTTCCTGAGGTAGATTCATGTAGCAAAACCCTACATCCTTATCTGAATTATCTATGCAGTATCTTTTTTTTAATAACTTTCCGCTCACTTTCCAGATATCTGTTTAGCCAAGAATCAAACAAGTTATTTATGATCTAACACTCCTCATTTTATGGTTCCACCTGGTTCTGAGTTCCACTAATAAGGTGTCATGAAGTAACAGGGTCATAGTTAGGTTAAGTAATGTGGAATGCTTTCTACCAAAAGACCTGTCAGCTCCCCCCCTTCCTGTCTCCTTTTATAGATAGGATTAACCTGTATAACAAAATGCTTTTTCATTCAGTTTTTCTGTATTTGATTTTCTCATATGCTTTTCCAAATTAAATCATGCAGATGGTGCCTCTTCTGTCACACAAAATTATCCATGGAAGATCTCCACATGATTGAAAATCTGGATTGAACAGAATTTACTTGCATAGAATCCTCTACAAATAGAAGAGGCTCTTCAGGGCATATGAAAATTGATGAAATCCTGAGTGAGCAAACAGGAAGAGCAAAGTAGAGTTCAAGAGGAGGAAGAGACAAAGAAGAGAAGAAATTAGCCAAAGAAGTATTTGCTCTGTGGATTGTCCTTTTAGCTGTGAAGTACCACAAAGTTATGTCCTACATCAGGGGTCTCCAACCTTTGCAACTTTAAGTCTGAAGGACTTCAGCTCCCAGAATTCTCCAGCCAGCTTTGCTGAAGTCCTTCAGACTTAAAGTTGCAAAGGTTGGAGACCCCTGTCCTACATAACTGAACAATGAATTATAATGCAGAATATTCTGCATTATAAATCGTGACAGCTACTAGCTAGCATTGTAGGTGACTGGGTGACTGTTTCCTGCTGAATAAATAGAGTTTAATGTGGAAGTTTAAAGGGTGGTGTCCCTTCTTTGGGAAATGTTCACTGATAGCCCGAAGAAGATATGTGGGGGGGGGGGGGGAAGAACTTTTCATTGAAAGTGCTTTAAGAAATAAAACTGAAGATAAATTCTGTAATCATTAACTGCATCACTTGTGGCATTTTGTGTTCCTGCCTGAAAACAATTTGACATATATTTGCAGAATATATCTATTACATGCTTGTAGCAATCGTTGAGAAATAATTCGGAACAGTAGAATGCCAGATTTTCATGTCAAATAGAGGGAGCTGGCCCTGCAAGAGAGAGGAAAGAAAATAAAACAAAGGAGAAAGCCCAATGATGAGAGTGGAAACCAAAATCGAAAGAAGGTGATGATGTCTTGCAGTGCTGGAATTTTGAAATGTTTTTCAGGTCTTGAAAAAAGAAATGGCAAAGAAAAGAAGTGCTCCAGAACAGGAGAAAGGACAGTTGATTCTTGAAGGCCTGAAAGCAGTGACATTCACTGAAGGGGGAGACAAGGGGGATCAGACTGGTGCAAGAAGTGACACTGTGTTGTGTCATAAGCTCTGTCTCTTTCATATATGCACTGCAATGTCATACAGATGTACAAAAGACTGTATATACTACAGTCTGCAACCCTTCTTTCACTATTCTGACAATAGCAATAGCACTTAGACTTATATACTGTTTCATAGTGCTTTTACAGCCCTCTCTAAGTGGTTTACGGAGTCAGCATATTGCCTCCAACAATCTTGGTCCTCATTTTACCCACCTTGGAAGGATGGAAGTATGAGTCAACCTTGAGACAGTGAGATTTGAACTGCAGCTAGCAGTCAGCTGAAATAGCCTGCAGTACTGCACTCTGACCACTGTGCCAACTTGACTGACAAAATCAGCACACACTTGAAGATGTTCAGTGAAGATCTGAAAACCAGAAACATGCAGGAAGTGGGAAGAAGAACTGACTTCTAAGGAACAGGACAACCAAATAATCCAATACTATAGACATGCTATCAGAAAAAAGCTAGGATTAAGTAAGAATTAAATCTGTGAAAATATATCAAGGTGAAGAAAAATAGTTCCTTCACTTGAAATATAAGGTAGAGAATGTTGCCCTATGTCAGCTGCTCTGTGAAGACAGCAAAATGGTACCAGACAACAATAGCAGCAGCAGCAGCAGGAACAACAAAACAATATATTATTTTGGCTCAATCTTTTCTACAAAGAGGGTATGTGTTTCATTAGCAGTTGTGTGGAGCAGAGGATGAAGGGGCAGGATTGAAGCCAGATATTAATAGAAACAGGTTCAGGGAATGTCTATTTACTTTAAGTGAGTTAAATCTTTAGGATTAGATTATTGCATTTTGAGATGTCTTTCCTGGTAATATGGCTCAATCTCTATCCATTATCTTAGATAGAGAACTTGTGATGTATCAGAAGCTTCCTTCTCAGTGACGGGAATTTTAGGAAATGAGAAGCTGGGCTTATAAGAAGGTACTTGGCTACACTTGAGAAAGATTGTCATTAGCAGAATACAGCAGCTATTGAATTCTTATTTTTTCATGAGTGAAACTTGACTATCCTCTGGGTCTGAATGAAGCCTTGTTCTTATTACTCCTTGCATGAAACATTGTGGAAGACATTTGGAAATCCATGGTTTGATAAAACCCATGAACTTCTTTCAAAAAGAAGAGTTGCCATGGTGATGGGTGATTCCCTACTCAGAAGAACTGAGGTGGTTGTGCATTAACCTGATGCAATGTCATGGCTGGTCATGGCCTCCAGGTTGTGATTACAGAAAAGATTCCAATCCACCAACAACTATTCTTTTCTCTTGATTCACGGAGAACAAAAAACACGACAAAAAAAAACCTTTGAAAGATTCTCCAGAGACTAGAAAGCCTCTGGGGAAAATGGAAGAAGGGCTTTTTCATAAATCCTTCCATAGAATGGAAAATAAATGTTCCTTTAACTTTCAGAAAATTAAGTGGGTTTTTCAGTTGTTTGCTCCTGCTTCTCATCAGCTTTTCAGTTTGCTAACTTTATAGACTCAGAAACTTGCCAGATGTTCTCCTTTTTTGTTGTCTTTAGTTCTGCTCTTCTCTTTTTGGAAACTTCAACCACTGGATTAACTGAGCAGCTGCAACCCTCTTTCTAGCAGCATTTGATTCTTTTGTTTTACAATTTAAACTTTTCTGTAATCTCTAACACAGATATACTGCAACACCTTCTCTTTTAATATCTAGCACTTTCACACCCTCCAAAAAGACCTCAGCTTTCACTTGTCCAAACAGCCACTGAAAAGTTCTTAAATACATTGTGTCTCTATTTAAATCTTCTTGGCTCTATCTCTCACCTTCCAAAAAGACAAGGAGGTGATATGCAATTTAGAGATTTACATTCAAGACATGAGATACCCCAACATATATATTGGGTCATCGTATCACAGAAAAGTAAATGTTGATAGAAAGTAAGTCAGATGCAAGTGGCTTGATATCTTGAAGAAGAAAGATATTCAGGAAAATAGTAAATCCTATGAAGTGAGATACTAAAAACTTAGTCGCAAGCAGTTCTATCTAGTTCTATGAATAGTAAGTTTCAGCAAGGAATATATGGTGATTTTTAATAAATAGATATATCCAGTGGTGGAATTCAGCCAGTTCACACCCCTTCCGGAGAACCGGTTGTTAACTTTTTTGAGCAGTTTGGTGAATTGGTTGTTGGAAGAAATCATTAGGGCAGAGAACTAGTTGTTAAATTATTTGAATCCCACCCCTGGATATATCTAATCTTAACCTCTGGTGGACTTGGGATATTTTTTGAGTGAAGGAGCTTCTGGACATAGACCAACCAGGTAAAAAAAAAGGAAGGAGGGGAGGCATAGATAATAATTTTCATAAGTCTGCTTCTGAAATTTATTAGACTTTTTTTATAACTAGGCTGCCAGCTGCGATGCTCGCTGCCATGGAAACAGGCAACACTGGCAACAGGGCAGATTGTCCTAAACTAATCACTATTTTATAAAAGTATGGTTTCTATTTTGTAGAATTATTAGTTTAAGGCTTGATTTTTGAGCATAGCATTCTCACTTGCTGTGACTACTTCAATGGCTTGGATGTTAAATTTAAAAATATGTATCACTGATCTTTATCTGTCTATCTCAACACCCAACACAATATTTCTGCTTTGCACTTATTTATCCTTTTAGTTCTTGGCCAGCAATCCTCTGGATGAAAGGGAAATAGAATGAATGTCTCATGTTAGTTTTCACTGATTTATTAGTCAACAAAGGAAAACTTCTCTTTCAGGCCCATTTATAATAAAAGAATAGCCTTTATATTATAAATAACTTTATAGGAGCCAGCAAAAAAAAAAACATACAGAAACTTTATATGCATTCAGAATGCCTAGGTTTAAATCAATGCTTTAAATTTAGAATCTAAAATAATCATGGAACAGTTCCTTTATGAAGTGTATCCCAAATCTAAAGCCATATAAATAAAATACTCTATAGTTTCCTTGTGTACTTCTGATAAGGAAAAGTCTTGGAGAGCAGTTGCAAAATAACATAAAATATGGACAGACTAGTAATAGGGAAGGCAACTTTTATTCATTTGCTTTCCAAGTGACTTAGGTTTTGACTTTTATCTATTCTATAAATATAAATATAGAATAGAGTAACAGAGTTGGAAGGAACCCCGAAGTTCTTCTAGTCCAACCCATTGCTTAAGCAGGAAATCCTACACCATTTCAGACAAATGGATATTCAACATCTTTAAAAAATCCAGTGTTGGAACATTCACAACTTCTGGAGGCAAGTTGTTTCACTGATAAATTGTTCTAACTGTCAGGAAATTTCTCCTTAGTTCTAAGTTGTTTCTCTCCTTGATTAGCTTTCACCCATGGCTTCTTGTTCTGCCCTCAGGTGCTTTGGAGAATAGTTTGACTCCCTCTTCTTTGTAGCAATCCCTGCAATATTGGAACAGTACTATTCTTTTCATTAAACTAGACATATCCAACTCCAGCAACTGTTCTTCATATGTTTTAGCCTCCAGTCCCCTAATCATCTTTGTTGCTCTTCTCTGCACTCTTTCTAGAGTCTCCACATCTTTTTTACATCGTGGCGACCAAAACATAGCGACCAAAAATATGACATAAAGTTATTTCTGGAGCCCAGTCACATACTTTATATGAGACAACCAAAGTGTACAAATCAGTTCTCAAGTCTTTACTAGGTTTTACAAGTCCTTTGACACTGATTTGATTAAATTCTGGTTCTTTTATGGTATCAAGGGGAAAAAAACCCACTTAGAATGAGAACAGTTCTGCAGCATGGACCCTGGAGCTAGTATTACTAGTCCACAGTTTCTTGGCTCTCACAACCTACTGCTAAAATCAGGCTCCATGATAACAATTCATAATATATCCATGTTTTAAAACAAAGTGAGAGACTGGATAGACATTTGTCCAAAATGGTACAGGATCTCTGGCTTGAGCAGGAGGTTGGACTAGAAATCTTCAAGGATCCTTCCAACTCTTTTGTCCCCACTCCCTACCCTTGGCAAACAACAAAGATGGTAAGACAATTACATAGATGGTAGCATGACCTCAGTTAGGAAAAGCTGGAGAATTACACTGGCAATAGCAATGAAGCAATTTGCAGTGTTCTGTGAAAATGTGTCTGAGCTATGGGAGCTATGTGGAAGTGCCTTAGAGAATACTAGAGGCTGTAATGAGTTTAATTAGACTTAGATTCCCACTGATTAGCTGACTATAGGTATAAAACAAAAACCTATATGGATCAAGTGAACACTGTAGCTCAGCACAATTAGGAAAAAGGAAATGTCTCAAGTCCTGGTGAAATTTTATACCTAGTTTCCAAACACAATAGGTCTTTTACAATAGAAGACATTTTCCACCAGCCTTTGGGATATCCTCTTTTCATTTTTCTGGTGTTTATTACCTTTTTTCTTTATCATCAACATAATTTGCCCAATCTCACCCACTTCAGCTTTAGTGAAACTAAGCTGGCCACCAATTACAGGACAACTTAAGATGAGCAGGAAAAGAGAAAAGAACTTCCAGTTCACATAAACTCATTTCCTATAGTTGGCATCCTAATTTTAGAAACAATTTGCAAATGTATTTTGCCCCTAGGTGGAGAGGGAGAATGACAAGAGCCTGTAAAGATGAGGGCAATGAATGTGTCTATACTGCATGGGTTGGAACAGTCTATACTATGCTGAAAATACCTTTGATAATGTCCCTCAGGTCTGAGGACCTCAGCTCCTGGCTCCCCCAACAAAAGGAGAAAACCTATCTTGGTATTTGGAACATATTATTGTGAACCAACCTTTGTAGACTCACTGGATGACTTGTTTGTTCATACCCTTCCTTTCCCCTGCACTCAGGGCAGCCACCAAATTTGAAAAACAAGCATAGGACATTTTAATTATTTATTTAGAACATTTAACATAAACTGTTAAAATATAGATATGAATATTACAATTATTCAAAAAATAATCCTGGGTAAAGAGATATCATTAGTTATTTTCTAAATGGTGAGGATCAATTGCAAGTCCTTAGGGGCACATTGCATTACATGGAGGTATCACATAAGAAGCCTCCACGACTGTCCACCACCCCAATACTAGAAAAATTGCCTTCTGACTGCAGGGCCACCTTTAACAGAGCTTTTTTGAATGTGTACATCTACATCTGTCCAGCTGACATCAACTTACATACCAACCAGCATTTCAATTTTAATACACATTTCTCAAGTTGAGGTGGTCTCAATCATGTACACAAAGGGCAGATTTCCCTCAATTATTACCTTTACCTAGAATCTATTTAAAAATAATTAAAGATTTGAAGAGGAAACCAAGGCCGAAGTTGTGGATCAAGGCTGTGACAAGGAGAGCCTTAGTCTCCTCACACGGTCATTGATTAAAGTTTGGATCACTTGGGGAATCTGCTCTTACATAGCTCCAGGGACTGAGATGCTTTGGGTGTTGCTGCCCTAATCCTCTCATTGCTTATAGTCTGCCCTTCATAGCTGCCATCATGTTCTTCAGTTAGGTCCCATGCCAGAATCTGGCCTCTCATTATCTGAATCATGTCACATCTGTTCAGGCTCACTGTCTCCAGAAGCTGCCACAGGGACCTGATTCACTGCTGACTCAGGAGGCTGACAGCTTGCCTGGTCTGCTTCTTCAGCCTCTGACTCTGATTTTACCCTCCAACATTGCCAGTGAAAGCACTAATGGAGATTTGAAAGAAATTCTCAAGCACCATGAAAGATTTTTAAAATGAAGCTTAGTTGACAGGAGAAGAAAACAAACATTTTCAGGTATAGCCTTATGAATAATCCATACGGAAAGAGTTATCTATCCATGCTGAACATAAACGAATAAATGCATCAAAGGAGAGGAAAAACTATCCTTTCTAGTTTTTTTTCCACAGTGAGAAGAAACTTTGACCAATCTTCTTATAGTCTCTCGGAGAAGTAGAAAACTGAACACCACAAAGGTAGTGAAGAATATTGGGAGATGTGCCTTTCTTATTTCTTTCTATCTCTACATTATTTATTTGAGAAATGTGACTTTGCTGTAGCACAGAACATTCTGCTTCAGGCACTTGGTTTGTACTTTTCAATTATTTTTAAAAAGTTAGGGGTTGCAGACCCTGATAATATTTCTCATTCTTCGGAATACATAATAGATGTCAGAATATACAGTTCAAACATAAATAGCAGCTACTTATCATAGATATGCATGTTTGTTCACAGTATCTGCCAGAGAGGTCACATTTTAATGAAGTGATTTGTTTTGCTTAAGAGACTTTGATTATTTTTCTTCCTTCCTTCCTTGGTCTTTTTGAGTAACACTTCTTGAAGCCCACAAAAAGATGAAACCATGGAGATAAGGAAGGGATGAGCGAGGTGACTCAAAGTATCCTTATTTATTTCCATTCACTCAGATTGCAGACAGCATATTGTAAAATAAATAGATGGCCTACACATTGCTATGTTTCTATCTATGGATGGGAATGTTATGTTTACTATGTTAATTAAAATGAGAGGTAACAGAAAATATAGTTCACAAGCTATTACACATCTGTCAAGAAACACACTGAAGATCCTTCATAAGATTACCTGGATTTTTTTGCACAAGTATGTTCACACAAAAGAGCTGATATAGGCTGCAGTATTATATTTTATTTTACTTTATTTAAAATACAGTGTTTATTATGAATAAAATATTTCTTATAGCATGTGTATGTAGATACATATAATTTCATACTGTTATTACTCCCTTTTTAAAAGGTTTGTGGTGAGCTAAAGATAGTTTCTGCACTTCAGCAATTCTTCTTTGTAGTTAACATCTAAGGGTAAAAACTCCCAAGCTGAGCCAAGATCTGCTTCTAATTCTTTTCTTAGAGAAGTTCTTGGATGAACTTCTGTTCTCTGGGGCAAACAGAAGAATACACAGCAGCCTAATATCACTCTAAAGTTATGTAGCAGCTGAAACATTTGGATGTCAAACAGATATTTATGCTTACCAGCCAGGGTAGCCAAAAGATCAAGGAAATGATTATCTATGATGATAACTGGTGGGAAATGCTCCTAGTTGTGATAGTGGCTCAAGTGGAAGGCAGAAAAACTGCATTTCACCCGGAAGCAGAAGCTGAAGCCAGGGTACGGGTTCCGTCCCAAGTTTTGATCTGAGCACCAGGAAATTTTGCTTGGCAGATCCAAATATGACAATTTTGACTTGAGGCACCTTGGCATTTTATTTTATTTATTTATTTATTAAATTTATACCCCGCCCTTCTCCAAATGGACCCAGGGCGGCGCACAGGGATGTTAAAATACATACAAAATATATAAAATTTAAAAAACTTATTCTAATAAATAAAACCCTGCGCTAAAAACCGAATTAAAAATCCCAAGTTTAAAACTGTCTAATAGTCAGTAATGGAGGTTACGCTAGGCTGGCTAGATGGAATAGATGTGTCTTCAGACACTTGCGGAAGAGGTGGAGGTCGGAGATGGTGCGGAGTTCAGGGGGTAAGTCATTCCAGAGGGCTGGGCCCGCCACAGAGAAGGCTCTTCGCCTGGGTGTCGCCAGACGGCATTGTCCAGCCAATGGCACCCTGAGGAGGCCCTCTCTGTGGGAGCGTATCGGTCTGAGGGATGTATGGGGCAGGAGGCGGTCTCGCATATAACTAGGCTCCGAGCCATGGAGCGCTTTAAAGATGGTCGTTAAAACCTTGAAGCGCACCCGAAAGACCACAGGAAGCCAGTGCAGCTCGTGCAGGATAGGTGTTATGTGGGAGTGTCTAGGCGCTCCCGTAATCACCCGCGCGGCTGCGTTCTGGACTAGCTGCAGCTTTCGGGTGCACCTCAAGGGGAGCCCCATGTAGAGAGCATTACAGTAGTCGAGTCGAGAGGTAACGAGTGCTTGAGTGACTGTGCGTAAGGCACCCCGGTCCAGTAAGGGGCACAATTGGCGCATCAGGCGTACCTGATGAAACGCCCCCCTGGCCACGGCTTCCACATGATCTTCCAAAGACAGCCGGGAATCCAGGAGGACACCCAAATTGCGCGCCCTCTCCACGGGGGCCGGTGTTTCGCCCCCAATGGCCAGAGTTGGGATAATCTGGCTGAACCGGGGCGCCGGAAGCCACAGCCACTCAGTCTTGAACGGGTTGAGGCATAAAGAAAGGTGTTTTTAGTCAGCTATATAGAACATTCTATTTTCTTCTATTTGAGTTAGACATAGAAAATTGAGGGTACAGAGTAGGTCTAATTTTGGGCAACTAATGCCCATTGGTACATTCTCATCAACTAGGGCTGTGAGCAAGAGGATGTCCTTCAGGGTAGGTGATATGATGACACCTTATAACTTATATCTAGCTTATTTGTGGACCAGCTCCTCTTCCTTAAAAGGAACATCTACTTGAAGACTTCCCTAAGCTGCCATTGGAGGAGAACTGAGTAGTTCATTCCAGATTGCTGGCAGATACGGTTCAGAAATATCCTCTGAATGATACCCATATAGCTTTTCTGGCTGTCCATTTCAGTCCTATAGCAACAATTTAAGTCCAGAACTTTAATGTTCTTTTCTCTAAAATACAGCCCTTCAGACTCTCAGCTACTGAAATTAAGAACTGTTATGACTGACCATGTCTGGGACCACCACTGGGACATTCTATGTAAGCATATTATTCCATACCAGGATGGTGAAAGAGAAGAACATAAGAAATCACCTTATATTAAGAAACAGCATCAGTCTGTAAAGCTTATTATGTAATAAATGGCAGTGTCTCTCAGGAGCTTTGATCAGGAGTCTTTCTCAATAAGGGTGGAGATAGCATCCATGTATGGGTTAAACCTATCCACGCTCTGATTGGACTGAGTCATAATATTAAATAATTAATTAAGTAGGCATGGTATATAACCCCCTACGGAGTAGCCACACCCAGTTTCCGACTCAGTTCCAGCTCTGGGACTATTCGGTGTCCAACTCCTATTTGATTGTTTGAATTGAATGGAATTGAATTGTTTGAATCAGAGATTGAGATTTGGATTTGATCACATTGAGCGCTGTGAGTAGACAGGGGACCCCCTCCTTCAGGAGCAGCCCAGGGCTCAGGCTTCCCTGTCTCAATTCAGCCACAGGCCCCGGCCTTCGGCTGCCTTTAAGGCCTCAATACTAGCCTCCTACCTGAGCCTCCCCCACCTGAGTTTCCAGCATTCCTCGCTGTGGCTGCTGCTGGTTAGGAGAGGAGGGTGAGGTCAAGCGCTATTAGGAGGCGGGCCGTACGCGCAGCTTTGCTGTGAGGCCTTGTCCCTGCTGCGGCAGGTGCGCACTCTGCTCCCCGGCTAGCTTCGGCCTGCCGCGCAAGTGCGATCGCTCCCAGGGCCTTCTCTGCCGAACCAAATTAATTCTGTGCAGGCTTTCCCACAACTGACAGGCCTCTGTCAACTGTGAGGGCTGTTCCACTGGGCCTAAATGAATGGTGCCTCTTTATTACCCCTTTTGGAAAAGAACAGAGCCAAGTCAGCTTCTAAAGGCTGTTTTGGAGAAGGGGTCAGGCGTGCGGAAGCTCTTTGCAGCAAGGCCGCTCTTTCACTTTATATTCAAGCCTCTCTCAGGGGCCTTTGGCATGAACGGCCATTTTGAAGCCTGCCTGAATCAAGAACCAAAATGGCTGCCGCCTCAGCTTCAGAGGACAGTGAGTGGAGTCAGGTCCTCACGGCTACGACCAGTGGCCCCACGGAAGGAACAGAGGCTCCTGCAGTGGTAATTGCCCCCATCGCCACAAGGCAAAGGGGAAGAAAGAGCATGTGGAACCACAAGCCTCAAAAGGGGCCAAATTGGGGTTCAAAATCCCCTAAGCCTGCCTTTAAGTATGAGAAGCAGAGGCATGAGGCACTAGAAAGCATTTATAAAAGTACCAGCAGCCAGAAGACTTCTCTTGTCCTGAGCACTAAGGTGAGGCAGTCTGCACTCTCTTCGCCTGGGAGAGCTGCAGAGGATCCCTCCATGTGAGGATCCCCATTGACTCCTCAGGCCCCTGGGGTTCTGGCCAAGGTTAGCAGTCGCCCCCACGCACTGCCCCATGGGGGCTTCACCTCAACCTCTTCCCTCTACATCCGCAGGGGTTGGTGCTGCTCAATTACCCCACTCGGGAGGGGGAGCAATTTCAGGACCTAATGTTCAGGGCTTTCCAGCAGTGCAGCGTTGCTGCTTCCCAACGGCCTCAGATTCAGCCACAGGGTGCTCCTCCATCTGCAGTTCCTGTGGGGATAGATGGTCAGGAGTCTCCCCTGTTTCTTCCCAGGACAATAGTGAGTCTGAATCTGAAGAGGGCGAAATCAGAGAGGAGAAGCTTTCAGGGGATGAGGGCATACGCCCTTCTAAGCCTTCCTTCTCAGTTTGTTTCAGCATTGTTTAAGTCAGTGCTTCTCAATTATTTTCTGTCAGGCCCCCCCTAGGAAGAAGAAAACATTTCGCGCCCCCCCACGCGACTGTAAATAGTATCATTTGTCTATAAAATTGTTATAAGTACACCTCTGCATAACACTGTATCCTTATTAACGTATAAGAGAATAAAAAAAGAAAGAAATGTGGATCAATTTACAACAAAGAATAGCTTTATTAACTGTAGCAGAAAAGATTTAAAGTGCATTAGAAATTTTAAAAAAATTAAATCCTTAATTAAACTAAACTGCCGAGGTCAAACGCGCCCCCCTTTACGGAGCTTCGCGCCCCCCCTGGGGGGCCCGCCCCACTATTTGAGAAGCACTGGTTTAAGTGTATGCCCTTTAAAGCTAAGGCATCGGCCAATTTTGGCGAAAAGCCATCGGAACCCCTGGGGCTACGGCTGGGCCTTTTTGCCGAGACTATATTTGTGGATCAGGCTATTGAGGCTGACATGTTCCCACCCCCCAAGTCCTTCTTGACCTAGTCAAGTGCCAGTGGGCATCTCCAGCATCTGGGCCCACTTCCAATGGCTATATGTTCATTAATGTGGACAAGGACATGGTTCAGGTGCTGTTGCAACCCTCTGTTGATGCACCGGTCACAGCCATACATGCATCTGCAAACATGCCCAGGGAACCAGAGCACTCTCTGAAACCAGAGGATGATGATGATGATGATGATGATATAATAATAATAATCTTTATTGTCATTGTACTAAAATTACAATGAAATTGACAAAAAGGGCTGACCTCACCTTACAAAGGGGCCATCAGGCTGCTGCCTGGGCAGTGAGAGCTGCTACCACTGCCTCCTTCTTTAATGGTCTTCTTTGCTTTGATTGCAGGATCTTCAACAGCAAACGCCAATAGCAGATTTCAGGTCACATCAGGACATCAACAAACTGGTGGTGGCCATCCAATTTTCTTCGGGCATCACTTTAGTCGCAGCCAGGTTTGCCTTCAGGGCAGTTGCTTCATCCATAGGCTGCAGCTGTGGCAAGCTGATGCGTGCCACATATGACGCCTGGCGTCATCCCTCTTTGCTGGAGGGTCCTTCTTTGGGGCATCTATTGACCTTTTCTTAATTGAGAATTAGGGCAAATGGAAGGTGTTTCTTACAGCTCCTAGGAAGGGCAATTTCTGGGCAGTGCCCTAGCCCCGTTGCTCCAATTTCTGTGGTCAAACTACGGTCCTTTATTCTGGGGTCAGGACTACAGATCTTCTTTTAAGAGGTCTGATTTCAGTCAGTCAGGTTTCAGGCTGTACCAGGGAGGCTATGCCCCCAGGCAGAGATATCAACTGGATAGGCAGCAGAGGGGTGGACAGCAGAAACAGCCCTTTCATGGGGGCGAAGGAGGCGGCACTCTTTTTCCGCAAGAATTAATTCTGGGCCCAGCTCTCCCCTCATCGGGGGATGCTTGGCATATTTCGCAGATTGTTGGGACTCCTCTACCTCCGATGCATGGGTACAATCAACCATCAGGTCTCGGATAACCCGACTCGGAGGTGACTTATGCAGGAAGCCATTCAACACCTATTGGACATTAGGGCTATCCAACTGGTGCCTCCAGTTTAACAGGATCAGGATTATTAGTCCTTTCTCTCCGGGATCCCAAAGGCTTGGGGCGGCTGGAGAACTATTTTTGATTTTAAATAGTTTGACCGCTATGTGCGTTATCGCAGGTTTAAGATGCGTTCACTGCACTCAATATTAGAGGGTATTAGGCAGGGAGATATCCTCACATCCATCAGCCTTACTGAGGTCTATCTGCACATACCTATAGCCCCTGAATACTGACAGTTTCTCAGGTTTTGTTACCTTGGGCACCACTTCCAGTACCGAGCCTTACCCATCGGGTTGTCATCTGCACCTCAAGTCTTCAGGTAGGTGATGGTGGCATTGGCAGCGTTCCTGAGACAGGTACGCGTGCAAATCCAAGGCGGCCTAGATGACCTGTTGCTACAGTCCTCTTCTATAAGTGATGCCCCAAGGGACTTAGACATTACCAGGTTGACCTTGCGAGGCCAGGTGCTTTCGATCAATCTGGCCAAAAGCTATCTAGGCACTATGGTGTCTTGCCATTGGCACTGCCTTACCAATAAAGACCTTCAATGGTTTCTTTCACCATTTCAGCTAAGGCTCATGAGCTGCTCCCAGATCCAGGTTCTTCTGCCAGCGGAAGTCTCCTGCTCTTTGATTGGTGGACATCATCTAGCCTACCCAAGGGGGAATTCTTCAGGGTCCCAGACCGAGGTCACAGTCACTTCAGACACCAACCTACTCGGAGGGGGGGATCCTACTTCAGGGGAGAACCTGGTGGCTTAGTGGCTAAACCATCTGCCTAATGTAATACGGCCCTGGTTAGAATCCCAGTAGGGATATGACTAGCTGATGAGAGCTAAATAGTTTGAAATAGATCTATACTAGTCTCCCTTATATGCAGATGGCACAGGGACAATGGAGCCAAGCGGAACTAGCTCACAACATAAACTGGTTGGAACTCAGGGCGGTCCACCTGGATCTCAAACCATTTCGTTTTTCTGTCAAGGGCACACATATTCTAGTCCTCACAGACAACATGGCCACCAAGGCTCATATTACAGGCAGGGGGGGACCAGGTAAAGGTCCCTCATGCTGGGGGCCAGGAGCTTGGGTCTTTGGGCAGAGAGGAATTTGCTCTCAATAACCGCAGAACATATAGCGGGGGTGGACAATGTCAGGGCTGACCAGCTCAGTCGGATTGAGGTGGACAATTCAGGATTGCAGCTGCAGCTGGCTATCTTCCAGGCAATTGTGGACCCTTTTGGCTGCCCAGAGGTCTACCTGTTTGCAACTCCCCTCAATACTCAGCTCCCGATATTTTATTCCCAGTTCCTTCGCAGAATGCAGAGGGGGTGGATGCTCTCCACTGCCAATGGCCTCTGGGGCTCCTTTATGCCTTCCTGCCTTTGCCCCTGATTCCCAGAGTCATTCGAAAGATCTTGCGGGAGGGGGCGGAGGTGGTGCTTGCCCCACATTGGCCTCAGCAGCCCTGGTTTGCCGACCTTTGATCTCTATAGTGGAAAGGCTCTGGAGGATTCCCCAAGAGATTATTTCCTTCAGCCAGGGGTCGCTGGAGCATCTGGAGCCTCAATGGCTCTAATTGACGCCTAATGCTTGAGCAGAGCGTTCAGAGACGAGACACCTTTTCCTCCAGGATCATTCAGATTATTCAGGCTTCCTGTCCACCTTCCATGCGGCTCATATACTGTGCAACCTGGGGCGCTTGTTGTAAGTGGTGTTTGATGAACCACTTTGACCCAGTACAAGCCACTATCCCACAGGTCCCGGAATTTCTTCAAGTGGGCCTGGGCAAAGGGTTGACTCCTAATACCATTGAGAGACAGGTATCTGTAGTTTCTTCTGTACCTTTGTGCGGTAGGTCACAAACTTTGACTCAACGTCCTAGAGTCAAGAGATTTCTCAAGGGTGCTTTGGTACTCCTTTACATAAGGTATTGGATTCTTTGACAGGTGCCCTCTTGACACTGTGGAAGGAGATTTTTCGGATTTGTGCAAGTTTTATGCAGATAGGGTTTGTCCTACGTCTGGATCCCTCCTTTGCCCCGAAGATGGGGTCTTGGTTCCGTCGGGCTCAGGAGGTGGTCCTCCCCAGCTTTCCTGCAGAGTCTGCGCAGACCTCGGAGGACGGGTGGCACTTGCTGGATGTCAGGCGTGCCTTGCATGTGTACATTGATTGTATGGCTGTTATTTGCAGGTCGGAGTCTCTTTTTGTCTCCTTTCTGCCAGGTTCCCTGGGTAAGAAGGTGTCTGTCTCCTGTGTGGGACGATGGGTTTGTCAATGCAATTGAGAACACCTAGGCAGCTTGTGACGAGGCAGTTCCTCGAGGAGTCACAGCACATTCTGCATGCAGTGCAACGACGACTTTGGCTTGGGCGATGCAAGCTTCTCTGGGAGAAATTTGCAGGGCTGCAGCGTGGTCTTCTCCATCCCCTTTCGTGTAGTATTATACATGGGACACGTTTGCCTCGGCTGAGGCCGACTTTGGCCGCTGGGTTCTGTCCGCCCTCCTTCATTGGGGCAGGTCTGATCTCGACCCTCCCGTGGGTCCTTTTCAGGGCTTTGGTATGTCCCATACATGGATGCTATCTCCATCCTTATTGAGAAAGGGCGTTGGTACTTACCTGATACACCTCTTCTAATAAGGGGGGAGATAGCATCCGGCCCATCCCTTTCTCGTTCAGCCCTGCCTGTGTTTGGAGTCTGGCTCTTGTTGTTCTTGGTAGTGTTACTGTTGGATTTTTCTTGCTAAAGGAGTTGGTTCGTACCGGTGAGTCTGTATTCTTCGTCGAAAACTGGGTGTGGCTACTCCGTAGGGGGTTATATACCATGCCTACTTAATTAATTATTTAATATTATGACTCAGTCCAATCAGAGCGTGGATAGGTTTAACCCATACAACGATGCTATCTCCCCCCTTATTAGAAGAGGCGTATCAGGTAAGTACCAACGCCCTTTTTCCAGCTCTTATAAAGAAATTTATAATGGGACACAGTGGCTCAGTGGCTAAGATGCTGAGCTTGTTGATGAGAAGGTCGGTGGCTTGAATCCCTAGCACCGCATAATGGAGTGAGCTCCCGTTACTTGCCCCAGCTTCTGCCAACTTAGCAGTTCAAAAGCATGTAAAAATGCAAATAGAAAAATAGAGACCACTTTGGTGGGAAGATAACAGTGTTCTGTGCGTCTTCACCATTTAGTCATGTCAGCCATATAACCACAGAGACATTTTTGGACAGTGCTGGCTCTTCGGCTTTGAAACGGAGATGAGCACTAGACTCAGGAATGACTAGCACATATATGCGAGGGGAACCTTTACCTTTATCTATAAAGAAATTGGGGCTTATACTTCTCGCTATCTTAACTGGCAGGATTTGTAACATCTACGTGGTATAAATATATGCTTATTTTGAAAACTGCAAACTTTTTCTAACTCTTTTTCACATTATTTAAATGCCTTGGGTCCTCCCCACAACCTTTCACTTATTAACATGTCAATGCTGTTTTCCATCTCTTGAAAGCCTCTTAAACACCCTGTAGAAACTGCTTTCCCAGTTAGGCTGTCTACAAAGTAAAGCAATATTGATATAGGGAAATATCCAGAAAAGGTCAATCAATGTAATAAATATAAACTATACAAGTTTGAAGGAATTTTGGACATACATAGTTTATATGTATTCATGAATGCATGTGTTTTCCAAGAAACCACCATCATAATATATATTTAATTAGTCCTGGCATTAAAACTGGTCTTATTATATCCAGCTTTTGAATTACATCAAGATAATTTTCTCCTAATTGCCTTTTCCTTTTCCTATCAAAGGTAACTATTGGCATCTATGGAAAAGCTCCCTAAACCTTTGAGAGGAAGCATAATCAAAACTTTTTTTAAAAAAAAAGTGTTCATAGGACATTCCTCATCTCTGTGAGCTATGATTTTGTACCAGGATAAAATACACAGCGGGAAATAATGACCCTGATAAATTGGGCAATAATTACCCTGATAAATTGATTTGTTTAATGGGTACACAGTGTTTCTGTTTGTTTTTTTTAAATCTCTTTTGTGATCAAAAGCTACAGTAGCTCTGAAGTTCTTGCCCATTTTCATTTCAGCAGCAGAAACATTGGACTGTTTTTACCAATTTAATAGATGTGGGTTTCAGAAGATATTTGGAACATATTTTCAGGGATCTATAGTGATTCTAGCAATCCTTCTAATTTAGGAACATTTTCTCTACAACCAAATTTTCCTCAAAGATCTCAACACGGCTATTAAAGTGAATTAAAGCTGCAATTTACTATCTAAAGAAGCAGCCAAAATGACAAAGCATAATAACACGAAGTAAAAAGGTGTCAGGCAAAATGCCAGAAGGTTGCAATAAGTGTGCTTATCTAGGAGCAATTGCCTATGAGTACGACTCATTGAACTTAGAGTGGGACTTATTTCTGAGCACATATGCGTTGGACTGTATTATCAGCTATATTCCTTCATTTGGGAATCTTTAAGAGGTTGTACTTCTGAGTAAACCTACCATAGATAATGCTCCAGTTGACACATTTAACGGCTCCTGCTGGGACTTACTAATGCAAAGCTGAAATGTTTTTCAGCAGGAAAGGGGAAAAAAAGACTGCAAAAATCTTCCCAAAAATTGCATTCTATAAATAAAAATGGTTTCTGTAACCAAATGCATCTGCATGTATTAAATCAAGATGCCCTAATTAATGTAACACATTCAGCTGAATGCATAATAAAGTAACAGCCATGAATAATTTTGCTCATTCAGCATGATATATACTGGAGGTGGAAGAGGCACATTGTTGTGAACTTAATATTCTGCTTGAAAGAGGAGAAAAAATAGACACTGTCACATTGTTTATGTCTTGATAACTATCCTTAGCATGCTTTGTACTATCCGTACAAAAAGAAAATTCCATTTTCCATAGAGTTTAAAGGAAAGATTCTCAGGCTAGCTACAAAGAGAAAGAAAGGGATATATCAAGGACAATTGTAAGGCATGGGAGAGGTGCTGGAGAGGGGAGTAAAAAAAATCAAGATGATGGGTTATAGTACACACACTTTAGTCATACTAGTAGTGCTCTTTTTAATTTCCATTTAATAATACAAGGGAATGTATCTAGATCTGTGTTTACAGTAGATCTGCACAGTTAACACTCAAAATTATTTTAATGTGAGCATTTGAATACATTGAAGTACTTGCATGGTATTATGCCTAGAGGGAAACTCCAGGCAAAGCTTTCCATTGATAAAACCAGTAAATACTGACAAGGGAGCAATCAAAAAGTAAATTAGAAGTAATCAATATACTTTTTAATGTTCTCCCAAGTTAAGGGTATATGAAACAGCTCTTTGTTTAGCTAATTGTTTCATAATTATGATAAGCCAAAGAATAGAAAGAGAAAGGCGACTGAAATTCAAAAAAGAAGTGAAAACTTTTCCATTGTTTTTCCTGCAGATCTATAGTAGACCTTTAGAGGTGGTAAAAATGGCCATTCCACTGTCAGCCTTTGCTACAGCTGGTGATTTAATTCATGTTTGCAATCAGGCTGGAAATCATAACAACATTTTCCACTACCTTCCCCTGAAAGATATGACCGTAATCAGTGGAAATCATTCAATCTCTTCCTTCCAAATGGGACTCATTATAATTTCTTCAGTTAACGTGTTCTTCCTAGGTTAGCCCATTACGGGGCTGGCACTGTGTGTTGTATGACTAAGTGTATGATTAAAAATGCATAAGAGGATCAGTGCTTAAAGTGAATTAAAATAAAAATTAAATACAGAACATTCAGAAGCAAAGTGTGTCACTGGGGGTAGAGCAGTTAAAACACCTCCACACCCCAAATGCCAGCTGTAGAGAAGCATGTTATGTATGGGATAATCAGGATGTTATTTACCAATCTCTGTTTCGTTCATTAAGGTAACTCTAGGTGGCTCATAGTAAGGATAGAGAGACAGATGGGAAGAGACTTAAGCAATGAACAAGTGGGTTCATGTTAGGTCAAAATTTGTCTTAGCAGCAGTTTCTTTAATAAGGTCCAGTTTACACAACATTGAGCCATAAACTATAATTTACAAGTCAAATGCCTGAGTTCACATACTGCATCAAATCAGTAGGGTTATTTTAGCCATAAGCTGTATCTTTCTTCACTCTTCCAATATTTCTTAAACCTTGGAGTTTGAAGATTTGGGGACTCCAAGTCTAAGAAATTGAAAGTTATGCTGGCTGAAGAAATCCAGAGTTGAAGTCTACACGTGTCAATGTTGAGAAACACTGCAAGAGTTCTCTATCACTTCTCATAGTGATAGATAGGTTAAAACATCTACTAAAAATGTTTCAAAGCTTCAAAGCAATATTGCTGCTAAATTTTAACATTTGCTTCTAAAATGTATTAAAGTTGTCTGTATGAATTAGTCCAGAAAAAGGGAAATATATATGGAGGCTGTTAAAAATCAATTTCTTTATATCTTGTTCATGAATAAATTTGTGTCTTTTATTCAAAACAAAATAAGGAAGTTTTTGATCTGTTTTCAATAAAATCAATTATTCCAGGAAGAGAATCTGGCAAATCTGAACTGCCTGGCAAAGATGGGATGTTTCTTTAAAGGTTTTTACCTTAATTTAGTAGTACCAAGCTTAGATTCAAGTTTAGAAAGCAGTGTCTTTTGATGAAGAAACTAGGCATTTTCATATTATTATTTTTTTTAAAAAATACTGTTCATTTTCTTTACAAAGAAGCTCACAATCGTTGATAAGAGTTTATCACCATCCCTCTCATCTATCCCTAATCGCGAGTTTCCCATCTCAGCAATTGATCTAGGGAGTACTACTGCTTTATTCTTTGGTATCATTTACCATTTATGTCTCAAGGTAAGAAAAGCAAAACAAGAAGAAATGTAACATAATGAAATTAGAAGAGAATAAACATTTATACAAATCTGCCCCAGTGGGCTTGTCATTCCTTAAACAGTTACATAGAGTACAAATAACCTTAGCGCTAGTTTCAGTTAGCAGGCAAAAATGTTCTTGACTTTGAAACAATGAAAAAAGTCAATTTTTAGCTCTAACAATTTCAAGAATAATAGCATAATATATGCTGCTTAATTTAGTATGTGTGTGTGTATATGTGTACACACACACATACATACATACTGTACACACACACACACTTATTTTTATTATATGAAATTAATCTAATTTCTTCTATGAATAACTTTGATATATTATTCTTGCTTAATTTGATGTCAGTAACATAAAAAGTGGGTTTTGGAAAACAAAAGAGACAGTACAAAGTTTGCCAAATTGTATTAACTTAAAGGTATGAATTAGTCTGTGATAACTTTCTTTAACCCCTAGAACATACATATATACATACATACATACATACATACATACATACATACATACATACATACATACATACATACATATGGTGCATTCAGAAAATGTTCTAGATACTTTCATTTTAATTTTTTTTGTTGTGCTGCAGCCTGAACAGTTGTTCTACAGTTGTTGAAATTCATTTTTTCTCATTAATCTACACTCAGTACCCCATAATGACAAAGTAAAAACAGAATTTTAGAAATGTCTATAAATTTATTAAAACGTAACAAACTGAAATATAACATTGTCATCGGTATTCAGACTCTTTGCAATAACACTTGAAATTTAGTTCAGGTGCCTCCCATTTCTCTTGATTGCTGCTGACATATTCATGCACCTTGATTGGCGTCTACCATGGTAAATTAAATTGGTTGGACATGATTTGGAAAGGCACATACCTCTCTATAGAAAGTGTTACAGCTGACAATGAGTACTGCCTACAGAGCTCAGAGACAGGAGTTCTGGGGAAGGCTACAATAATATTTCTGCTGCCCTGAATTGCCCAGTCAAAATGAGCAATTAGGGGAGAATAAGAGAGGTGACCAAGAACCCGATGGTCACTGTGACTGAGCTCCAGAGATCTTATGTGGAGATGGGACAGAGTTCCAGAAGGACAACCAGTACTGCAGTCCTTCACTGATCTGGACGTTATGGCAGAATGGCTGGATGGAATTCTCTCCTCAGTGTACAAGACACGAAAGCTCACTTGGACTTTGCAAAAAAGAATGTTAAGGACTCTTGGACTATGAGGAATAGGATTCTCTGGTCTGATGAAACCAAGATTGAACTGTTTGGTCTCAATTCTAAATGTTATGTCTGGAGGAAACCAGGCACCACTCATCACCTGTCCAATATCATCCATCAGTGAAGCCCAGTGGTGGCAGCATCATGGCATCATCATAGTGGTGGCAGCTGTGGGAGGGTTTTCAGCAATATTGTTTATTTTATTTTATTAAATTTCTAGACCGCCCCCTCTCCCCGAAGGGACTCGGGGCGGTGTACAGGAAAATTAAAACATCTAAAACACATAACAGAACATACATAATTAAAATCGAATTAAATAACCCTGCACAAAATTTATAAAACGTTAAAACTATATCCCACTAAAATCAAATAAAACAATTTAAATTACAGACTGGGGCGAGAAGCATAAATTAGGCCAAGCCAGCCTGATGGAACAAATCGGTCTTAACTTTTTGGCGGAAGGAGCTGAGGTCCATGGTAGTTCTAATATCGGGGGGTAGGTCGTTCCAAAGGGTCGGGCCCAACACAGAGAAAGCCCTTCCCCTGGGCATCGCCCGCTGGCATTGCCTAGTGGACGGCACCCGGAGAAGTCCCTCTCTGTGAGAGCGAATCGGCTGAAGGGATGTATGGGGCAGGATATGTTCCCGCAAATAACTAGGTCCTGTGCCTAGCTATTTGGACTTGGGGGACTGGTCAGGTTGAGGGAAAGCTGAATGGAGGAGAGTACATGGATATCCTCAATGAAAACCTGTTCCACAGTGCTCAGGACCTCTGATTGGGCTGAAGGTTCACTTTCCAATATGACAACAATCCTAGCACACAGTCAAGACAACACAGGAGTGGCTTAGGAACAACTCCGTGAATGTACTAGAGTAGCCCAGCCAGAGCCTTGACTTGAACCCTATTGAACATCTCTGGATCACAGACATCTAGTTGCCATCCAACCCGACTGAGCTTGAGAGTATTTTCAAGGAAAAATGGCAGAAAATCCCCCAATCCCACTGTGCAAAGCTTGTCGCGTCATACCCCAAAAGACTCAAGGCTATAATTTCTGTCAAAGGTGCTTCAACCATGTACTGAGTGAAGGCTCTGACTACTTATGCCAATGTGATAGTTAATGTTTTTCTTTTTAATAAAATTCTGTTTTCACTTTGTCATTATGGAGCACTGAGTGTAGATTAACGGCCGAGGAAATGAATTTCAATAATTTTCTAACTGAGCTGCAGCATAACAAATTTGACAAAAGTGAAGGGAGTCTGAATACTTTCTGAATGCACTGTACCTACAGTATATGTTCCTAAACAGAAAAATCCCAAGAGCTAATCATTCTAAATCCTTTTATTTCTTAGAGATCATTTGTTACCCTATGTTTTTAGGGATATCATGACTCTTCCTTGAGGAAGATCTATCTGAATTCATTATAATTAATCTCTGTAAAATAATTTGCTTTTGTTGATGTAACAAGATACATCAACTGTCACAGTTGAAACTGTCACAGAACTGAGGAACTGAGAATGGAAGAATATAGATTGGAGAGAAATGAAATATGAGTCATTGTCTGAAAATATAAATACTGCAACTTATGTATTTTCATCAGATATTGGGACATCAACATGAAGGGAGAGAACTTGGGAAGACTAGGGAAGAAAATGGTAAGTGAGCATCTGTCTGCCCTGGACGAGTTCAAATCACCAGGACCGGATGGATTACATCCCAGGGCTCTGAAGGAACTGGCAGACGAGATCTCAGAACTACTGAACTATATCTTTCAGAGATCCTGGAGCACCGGGGAACTGCCAGAAGACTGGAAAAGAGCTGATGTGGTTCCCATCTTCAAAAAAGGGAAAAAAACAGATCCAGGAAACTATAGACCATCAGCCTGACTTCAATAACAGGAAAGATTCTGGAAAAGATAATTAAGCAACAAATAAGTGAACACCTAGAAGCAAACAAAGTAATAGCCAAAAGCCAACATGGGTTTGTCAAAAACAGATCATGCCAGACTAATCTAATTGTATTCTTTGACAAAGTGACAAAATTAGTGGACCAGAGGAATGCTGTCGATATAATTTACTTGGACTTCAGTAAGGCATTTGATAAAGTAGACCATAACCTACTATTAGATAAAGTAGAAAATTGTGGGTTAGACAGCACCACCACCAAATGGATTCGCAAATGGATTGACCAACCGCACTCAACGTGTAGTCCTCAATGGAACTGCATCTACATGGAAGGAAGTATGCAGTGGAGTCCCCCAAGGCTCTGTTTTAGGTCCAGTACTCTTTAACATCTTCATCAATGATTTGGATGAGGGGATAAATGGGGAACTCATCAAATTTGCAGACGACACCAAGCTGGCAGGAATAGCCAACACTTCAGAAGATAGACTTAAGATACAGAAGGATCTAGACAAACTTGACCATTGGGCACTATCTAATAAAATGAAATTCAATTGTGAAAAAAGCAAGATTCTACATTTAGGCAAGAAAAACAAAATGCACAAGTACAGTATAGGTGGTACCTTGCTCAATAGTAGCAACTGTGAGAGGGATCTAGGAATCCTAGTAGACAACCATTTAAATATGAGCCAGCAGTGTGCAGCAGCTGCCAAAAAAGCCAACACAGTTCTAGGCTGCATAAACAGAGGGATAGAATCTAGATCACGTGAAGTGTTAATGCCACTGTATAGTGCCTTGGTAAGGCCACACTTGGAATACTGCATACAGTTTTGGTCGCCACGATGTAGAAAAGATGTGGAGACTCTGGAAAGAGTGCAGAGAAGAGCAACCAAGATGATTAGGGGACTGGAGACTAAAACATATGAAGAACGGTTGCAGGAGCTGGGTATGTCTAGTTTGATGAAGAGAAGGACCAGGGGAGACATGATAGCAGTATTCCGATATCTCAGAGGGTGCCACAAAGAAGAGGGAGTCAAACTATTCTCCAAGGCACCTGGGGGCAGGACAAGAAGCAATGGATGGAAACTAATCAAGGAGAGAAGCAACTTAGAACTAAGGAGAAATTTCCTGACAGTTAGAACAATTAACCTCTGGAACAGCTTGCCTCCAGAAGTTGTGAATGCCCCAACCCTGGAAGTCTTTAAAAAGATGTTAGATAGCCATTTGTCTGAAATGGTATAAGGTTCCTGCCCACGCAGGGGGTTGGACTAGAACACCTACAAGGTCCCTTCCAACTCTGCTATTGTATTGTATTGTATTGTTTCATAATGTCATTGCAGATTATGCCATTTTGATGCAATCTTGGCTTGCTGAGGATATCTATGACACAGAGAAGTTGTGCTGTGGTTATACCAGGGGTGCTCATCCTTGGCAACTTTAAGACTTGTGGATTTCAACACCCAGACTATTTGGAAATATTTTGGAAAACTTTTTTTGTTTTCAAAAATATTTGTTCCATGTCTATTTCCATCTTCATTAATGTTACAAATGTCATTATACTGCTTTTCCTCTCTTCAATTTTTTTTGGAAATACTTTGTTAAAATCCTGATATTTTTGCCTTTCTTGATTTTTGTTTTTCTTCCATTCTTGGCAATTTCCACTATTCATTTTTATGTGTGGTTCCAGTTTGCTTTCTTCTCTTTCTTCATCTTTGTGAGTCTCTTTTCACATTCATCATTAACAACGTTTCTGGTTATATTTACACTTTCTCCGGCTCAGGATTTACTTCAAAGCAATTTTTGATCCTTTACTTCAAAATGGTGGGTATATGCTCAAAACCATACTGTGCAAATTGGTTGTTATTCTGCTTTAGTTTGACTTGGAATTTGTACATAACCAATTTGTGATCCATTCCACAATCAATCCTTGATCATATCACTGCTATTATAACTGACTTTTCTTTCTCCTTGAACCATTAAAATAGTCAATTTGATTTATGTATACTCTGTCTAATTATGTGTATATAGGTGACATTTTGGTTGTTCAAAGACTATATCAGTAATGAATAAATCCTTGAATTGGCAGGAATTAATAAGTCATTCTGCTTCATTTCTGTTTCTTAAGCCAGTCATGTTTTCCTCTCTAATATTTCTTACTTTGACATCCCAGCCTCCAACCCACAAGCAGCATATCTTGCTTGCATGTTCTGTTAATTTCAAAGTGAACTCAACCAACCCTCACCCCACAACTCCTCATCAACCACTTTTTTTCTGTACCTCTAGCTGGAACATAACCTTGGTTAAGTGTTTGAAGTTAAGTTGATATTACTTGGTAACTGACTGCATTGTACTAAAGACCTGCTCTTGCTTCTCTGTTCTTGTGTCCTAAATGGAAAACATTTTCTGACTGACAGTGTCCAATTCCAGTCATTTCAGTACACTGGTGCAAACATATTAATCTATAGCAAATTCATGTCATTGTTCACCATTTGAAGATTTCCCATGCTCATGTTTCTTAAATTCTGTTTTTGGTCTCTTAATTCTGTCTTTCTAACTTCCAATTTTCTTTTTCTACACAACAATTATTTATTATTATTATTATTATTATTATTATTATTATTATTATTATTATTATTATTATTATTATTAATTAGATTTTTATACCACCCTTCTCCCTTTCGGGACTCAGGGCGGTGTACAGGCAACGATAAGAATCAGTAGTATAAAACATAAAATACGTTAAAAATATATTAAATGGTTAGCCTGTCCTAAAACCCTACTAAAACCCCTACTAAAAACAATTAAAACTACACCAGGCCAGCCATACGAAATAAATAGGTCTTCAAGGCCCGACGGAAAAGGCGCAGGTCCATGGTCATCCGTAGGTCAGGGGGTAGGTCATTCCAGAGGGCAGGAGCTGCCATAGAGAAGGCTCTCCCCCTAGGGGTCGCCAGCCGACTTGCCTGGCCGATGGCACCCTGAGAAGGCCCTCTCTGTGGGAGCGAACTGGTCGGTGGGAGGTGTTTGGTAGCAGGAGGCGGTCTTGCAAATAACCAGTCCCTTGCCATGGTGCGCTTTAAACGTGGTTACTAATACCTTGAAGCGCACCCAGAAAGCCACAGGCAGTCAGTGCAGCTCACACAGGAGAGGTGTCACGTGGGAGCATCTAGACGCTCCCAGAATCCCCCGCATGGCCGCATTCTAAACTAACTGGAGCCTCCGGGTGCACCTCAAGGGGAGCCCCATGTAGAGAGCATTGCAGTAGTCCAGACAGGAGATGATGAGGGCTTGAGTGACTGTGCGTAAAGCGTCACAATCCAGAAAGGGGCGCAACTGGCGTATCAGGCGAACCTGATAAAAAGCCCCCCTGGCCACTGGCCAATATAAGAACTAGGCACCTATAGATATCCATTAATCTACCCACATCTTGGATAGATCTTTATCTGTTCCTCAGTAGCATGTTGAGTGCCATCAGACCTGCCCATCATGAGGCACTATATCATCAATCACTCTATTTTTTTTTTTTTATCCATGTGGTTTTCTTGGTAAAATAAAAGACTGGTTTACTATTGCCTTTTGTGTAATATGAAGATACCTCTGCTATTGTTACTAAAGTGACACTCTAGCATCTTTCTATATTGATGTTGCCTAATGCTGAAGCCTGGTTAACATCTTGGGTCACCCCCCCCCCAAGCATATACTCTTGCAATAGATTCAAGGCATTTTTTGCTCATCTCTTCCAGGAACTTCCTCCCCCTAACTTCCAAGGAAACAGCATAATTGGAGATTGTGTGGGAAATTTTCCTCTGAGGATGTCTTCATTAATCAGTTCCTTTACTCCCCATCCATCCCTCATTGAAACTAAGCAGTCTTGATTAACTAAAGCCATTCTCTACAAAACTTCATCTCCCATCCTGACCGTTCCTTTGCAAATAACCACTTCTTCACTTTGTTATTTGCAAGCTCCCTATGCAAAGGTCCTGAGGTTTGTCTCCAGTTTCAGTCAGTGTCCATTCTTTCAAGGTCAGGACAATGCATCTGGTCTTTCACTAGGCTTATCTTCATTGTCTTATTCCCTTACTGTGGGAATTGTTGTATTCAGCCTGGTCTTCCCAAGGACAAATTTGTTCAGGCAGCCAGAATCATACTGCTCTGTTCCAGTAAACGTACACCCTTCAAACAATCCTTAACATAAGTAAATGCAATTTTAATTAGTATTTACTTGGAAAGTGTTAGAATCTGTTTTCCCCCACTCCACTTATTATTCCTGCTAGGAATGTTGAGGTCAAAAATGTAGAATGCAACAGAATGATTATGTGCATGTATTGGGTATATTTTTGCAAAACACTTTTCATCTTTAAGGTTCTGTCAGTTAATTAATAGATGTGCCTACATGACTTGATTTAATTATGGAAGTTAGCAGACCGCAATCCCATGTTGTTTGTCAGAGGACAAGAATGGCGTCCTTGCTTTTTCTTAATGGACAATACTTAATACGCTACTTCCATGTCTCTACTTAGTAATCTTCTTCAACACAATAGCATTTTTAGGAGCCAAGAATTTCATTCAGGCATTATTAAGCTGCCACCCACTGATATCTCTGAAATGACATCTTTCTTTTTTGCAGATATTTGCACTTCATTTGAGCAATATCAGTATAAAGCCTAAGTGGCTTTTCAACTCTAAGAATACTTGGACATGATTAGGGAGCTTGCGAAATGTTTAAAAGGGTGATGGGGTTGATCCTCTTGGAAACAGAATTGACATGAATTTTGGTATGAAAGTACCTCCAGAAAGAGGTTATGATTTTTTTTTGCAACCAAAGAATTACATTATTTCCCCCCTTGCTTTCTCCTCATATATATATATATTTAAAGCAGGGTTTTTATAACTTATAGATGTCTGACATTAATATTTGTGGAATTCCAATGATGCCCTACAGCTGGTGACAGAGAGAGATGTTAATGGGCTGTGAATTCCCTTTGGTAAGCTTCACACACTTTTTACTAGACCAAAACTAGATCCATTGGTAATATAATCCGCAAACCTGACTCAGATAACAATTGAAGAAGTGGAAGAAAGCCATGCTTTTGTATATTATAAAAACATTCTTAGGGAAAAACATCTTGATGGTGCCTTGGGAAAGATTCTGTAAGCCAAGTATTTATTTAAAAAAGAAGATGTAGTATTTGATATCCCAGAGAGTTATTGAGCCTCAGCATCTACTGACTAAAGTGTGTTTTATTTTTCCCATTGGATCTGGATTGTTTCATGCTATGTAACCCAGATAACACCATCACTTGCTTAACTAAGGAAGATGAATGAAGCAGCCAATAGGAGAACATATTTATTGATATATTCTACATATAAGGTGCTGCACAAGAGAATTTAAATAATCACAAGTTAAAATAATCATCATAATTTGAAAAAAATATAATGAAATGCAACAAGGGTGGTATACACTTATCTTCCCTACTGGTTCACAAATGTGCATGTGCGCACATGCGCTTTTGATGAAAAAATGTCCTAAATGGGATGCCATAGAGCCAGGCACGGGTAGGCAGAGCCACCCACGATTTCTGCTACTGTTTCAGGCAATCCAGTCCAAACCAGTAGAATACCTCTGCAATGCAGTAATCAATCACAATTAAAGAGTCTGAAAAGCATATTTAAAAATATACCATGGGAATGCAACTTCTCACTTTTATTTGCATGATACTAGGAACACGTTTAAGCAAAACGCAGGGCAGTCCTATCTTACGGCAGCATTTCAAACGATGGAAGGCAGTGAAAAGGCTTATGCATGACTACCAATATTCTCACGTGACGAGTTGTTGCAGAAGAATCTTGAATTAATAACAATAGCCAGTGCCAATGTCATCTGACTAGGTAAATATGGTATACAGTCACAGTATGATGCTAGGCTAATCAATAGCCCTCATTAGATAGGGAGGAGAAAACATTAAAATGTGTATAGATATTGTGCAAAATTACTGATTTCCATTCTTACTAGCAAATATCTTTTCAATGTCATGAAAAGACATTAATATTTTTCACTGACAAACTTTTCTTTTTAAGACATTTCCTTTCTTCTTTTACGATTCTAAAGACATGCACATAGGGGAAAAAACAAATATTTCTTGCTTATTGTCAACATTTGTCCTTATGAAACTCTATGAGGAAGCTGGTCCTTACTATTTTATTTGGGAATTACTTGTTTTTCATCTGTACATCACCTAAAATGATGAGGCTGGGGCAATATATACTTTTGCTAGTAAATAAATAAAATTTGCCAATCCTTTCAAAAACTTCAGACCCAGAAATCTTTTTCCTATTCATTATTCATAGTCTCTAAACTCCATGCTACTTATTAAATCTGTGATTTTAAAGCATGCAACTGAAAAACAATCATTTTACTTGTTTTAAATAATTTAGCAAATTGCCTTTTTATGCATGCTGTGTTTCCTTTATTATGAAATATCCCTGTTTGCCTCAACTCCTTGTAATATCTCTTACAGGCTAATGACATGTGTGGAAAGGGAACAGAAAACTTGATCTGTCTGCTTCTATCCAGCTATGACAGCCTGCATCATTCAGATAATTAATCATAAATTTCTTGGAAGTACCGCAGAAACTAAGAGGAGACAAGGCTAAATAATACTAAACGAGTAATTCAGCCTTCTATTTGCTTTGTAGCCTAATATAGTAATTCTTCTAGGATAGGTATAGAAGAGAGTGATTTGCAAACACTACAATATAAGTTTATGTTTCTTAGTTAAGGATATCCAGATCAAGTGAATGAATATTTGGTAGTCTATGAGATCTAGAACAAGGATGGTCAATTTATAGACCATAGACCACATACAGCCCACCCCCAAACCAGATATGGTTCCCCAGCTTTGTAAAATTGTGGCATTAAAACTCTCTGCCAAAATGGTGAGTTTTCAGCTTTGTAACTTTTTTTCCTTTTCATTAATAAATATGAGAATGAGAATTCGAAGTCTTACTGAATCATGCCATTCAAACTCTCCCCTTAAACTCCCAAGTTGCAAAATTAACTTAATGTTGAACAGCTGCTTAAACAAAGGGTTGATCTAGAACAAGGGTGTCAAACTTGTGTCGTCACGGCATTGTCATGTGATATATTGTGAATTTTCTCCCTTCACTAAACTGTAGTTGGGGGTGGCTAGCATGTGATATGCTTCTGGCATGCGGAGTTTGACATCCTTGATGTAGAAGACCTCCAAGATCCCTTCAAACTTTGTTATTCTGTAATCTGTAATTGCTGCTGGCAAAACATGCTAACTTTCCTTTTAGAAGCCTTCTCACTCCTATGGTTGATAATGATGCTAGATGTATAGTCCCAGAAGAAGAGAATACAGTACTAGGCTTTCAAATGAAGCAAGGAAAAAAAACTTTGATCACTTCTATGGTAACTTTACAATGCTTTCTTTACTATCCAAGGATTTTTTCACACTGAGATCCATGCCAATAGCTATGAGAAATGTGGTTGTCACGTTCCATACAGGTTTATACTCTTTGATAATAAGTAATTATGATAATTAAATTTATGCAACAATTTAAATGCTTTATTAATTATTACCATTAATAGAGTATTAATTACTATTCATGGTTACTAGCATGAATAGTAGCCAATTCAATTTTAAATTGAACTATAAAATCTGAATTAACATGTAAAAATATATATTTAAAGGTCTGTTTTTTATTTTAATAAAATAATGGTTTTTATTATATAGCTTCAAAAGAGTTAAATACAGAGCTGAGTCACATAGCTAGGAACAACTGTAGCCCTAGGGGAAAAGCAGAAAAGATTCTTACATAGAAAAGATAAATCTTATGCCTATCTGAATTTTCTTCAGAGAAAATTGGACTCTAGAGAGGAGTCATGATATTTCCTGTCTAAGAACAATTTAGACAAAGCATTGTACATCCTGATTAACTTTTAATTGCATGTCACAAAAAGTGTCACTACAAGTTCCATTTTTAAGTGTAACTTGTATAGCAAATATATATGAGTAGTGACAGTTAACACTCAGTATAGGGATACATAATCAGAATGGTTTGAATATATAAACCTTTTTCTCAAAAAGAGGGAAAAATCACTGCACCAACTTTGAAAGTGTCTTCAGCACTTTCACTGAGGTAATTTCAACATAGGCTCATTACTGACAGATAAATAATCCACATAAATATGACAGTTTTCCTTCTTGGTTCTCTGCCTAGGGGAAAATATTTATTTACAATTCTCCTGGCTTTGTCTCTTGATTGGAGGCACTAAATATCTACTTACCCGGGGCTCCTGAAAACCCTAGACATTATGAAGAGCTTCCAATGGCTTGATCATACAACAGAGGATAGTCTGGTAGGTCACTTTTGGTCTGCTATATAGAATTAGCTTAGAATAAAGATCCTTTGATTTCCCAAGTCAGGCACAGCATTTACATATCCAATAAATAGAAAGCCACATTATTCTGAATTCATGTCTGGATGGACAGATATTTTGCTTGTCTTTTCATTATTTTGCAATATTTATTATATATATTGTACATGTTTACCACAAAGCTTGTAAGTGCACTTGTTATTTACTTAGAAACCATTAGACTTGTTGCTTCTTTATGAACAAAAATGCATTGAGAATCTTAATTAAAAACATCATATGTCCCCTTGTAGTCAGTTTTATGGAGCATTAAGAGAAATGGTTCATAACATAAGATTATCATGTATCCCTAGAGAGTATCCTTTCTAGCTGCTTAGTGTGTTAAAATAATAATAATCTTAGAATAGGAGAATATTGTTTATTTTCAAACATACTGTACAGTCTTTATGCTATGTTTTCAGGACTAGATATCCTCTTTTTTTAAAAAATGTTTATAATAATAATAATAATAATAATAATAATAATAATAATAATAATAATAATAATAATAATAATAATAATAATAATAATAATAATAATAATAATCTTTATTGTCATTGTAATAATATTGTAATGAAATTACAATGAAATTGGTTTGAGCGCCGTGCCAACACCTGCACCAGGTGGAACACAGACAGCAGTGACAGCCACGAATCTCTCCAGGCAAACAAAAAGGCCAACAAATGACAGTTGAAAAGGATCAATTGTACTTTGTCTTTTATTATCCATTTCTTCAAATCTGTTTGGCATTTTAGGAGTTGGTGGAAGAGGAGCACGTCTCTTTTTCTTTTTTATTTCTTGTTGCAATGAACTTTGAGGAATCGCACTTGGCATTTTTTCTTCTCTCTCAGCTTTCCCAACAGAAAAGGATGGAATTACTGATAGGGGTGGTGCTCTCCGCTTCTTCATTTCAATTCTTGCAGTTGCCCCTTGTATATTCCCAAGAGAAAATGATGGTGCCACCGCTACAGAACATAAACTTCGTGAAGAATCTGTGATCATTGTTTCATCAAGGCTTTGTTTACGATACAACATGGGTTTTTAAAAATTCTCCACTACCCAGATCTAGGCTTCTTCTTGAGGAATTCTCTGCCTGAAACTTGTTTTTCTTACTTGTCCTAAAAATCCGAGTAATCCTTTTTTTTCTTTAACTGATGTGTCACAATCAGTTGATATGTTTGTTTCTCTATAATTCACAGTAGGTTCAGAGTGAGTTTTTGATGGAAAAGTCTGCTGTGACACCAGGAGCTCAAAGCCGCTGCGCCTAAGCGCGCCGCCATCTTGGAATATTTTTAAACATGTTTAAGGTATGATTGTTTTTTAAACATGTTTAAGGTATGATTCGCTTTAAAACAGAGTTGCTGTATAAATAAACAAGTGCTTCTAATTCTGACAGACTATTTTGTGGCAAGAAATATTTTAGTCACTGTTGTACTTATTCTCCTCCATCTTCCACATCTGGGGTAATAATAGCTGCAGGATTATTTGGGTGACAGGTCTTTCAATTGGGAAATACGGTAGTACAGGGGTCTCCTACCTTTGCAACTTTAAGTCTGAAGGACTTCAGCTCCCAGAATTCTCCAGCCAGCTGGCTGGAGAATTCTGGGAACTGAAGTCCTTCAGACTTAAAGTTGCAAAGGTTGGGGACCCCTGCGGTAGTACCAAAGTGAAGATATCAAGCTCTTACACCACAGGAGAAGAATTTTTTGTCATTCATTTTCCAAGGGAGTTTGTTTTAAACCAGAGACATGTACATAATTCCATTTAGGCATAGATTTATCAGATTCCCCCCAAAAAGCCAAATTCCATACTAGGATCATTATAAGAAAAAGGAACGACATAAAATGGCAAACTTTATAATGCTTTATAATGTATATTTCTAGAATGTTTCAGTATATTATAGTTTACTTCAGTATAGCATCTCAAACAATATATACAAAGATGAAAAAAAAGGTTGAAATAGAGTCCAAAACGAGCTGATAAGAGTAAGAAAACATGAGATGGAAAAAATGTAATGGGAAATATTTTCCCCTCTCTAAAACACTAGGATTATTGTATGGATATGATTAAAGTAAAGTTAGAATTTAAAAAAACCCTTCTTTGGAACAGATGAAAGAAAATAGATAATAGATAAAAGAAAATATATAATTAACCTTTGGAAGTCATTACAACAACACAGAGGGATGGCCATTAACTTAGATGGCTTTAAAAGAGTATTGCATAATTTTGATTTTTGATTTTGATTTTATTTGATTTTTATACTGCACCTATCTCCCAGAAGGGACTCAGGGCGGTGCACAGGAAGTTAAAATATAGACATACAAACATATAAATAAGTGCAATTACAAATATTAAAATCTAATTAAATTTGAGATACCCTGTGCTAAAAATACAACTAAAAATTCCCAAAAATTAAAATCAATTAAAACTCATGAGAATGGTCTTGGGGTCTAAGCTAGGCCGGCTAGGTGAAAGAAATGAGTCTTAAGACGTTGGCGGAAGAAGCGGAGGTCCGTGGTGGTCCGGAGTTCGCGGGGTAGGTCGTTCCAGAGGGCTGGACCCGCCACAGAGAAGGCCCATCCCCTGGGGGTCGCCAACCGGCACTGCCCGGTAGACGGCACCTGGAGAAGGCCCTCTCTGTGGGAGCGAATCGGCCGAAGGATGTGTGTGGTAGGAGGCGGTCCCGCAAATAAGAATATATGAAGGACAGGTATATCAAGGCCTATTAGTATTCAAACACCAGTAGTATCTCTGATTTAACTGCAGATGTCTACAGAAGCCCGAAAAAGAGGAACAAAGGCATAAGAAAGATTTTGTCTTCCTCTCCTGCTTGTGAACATCTTGGAAAAAGATGAGTCTTAGCCTGATTCAGTAGAGCTATTCTTATTGTCTTATTTCCCTGGGGCCCTGGGTATGTTGCCAGAGCAGCATTTAAATTAGACTTATTTTCACCTTGGTCACATCGAACTATATTAAGCAATGGTGATTGAGATTTCTTGGATAACAACTTGCCAAAGAGTTCCTTAAAGTTAGAGGATGCAGGAAGTTCTTGATATCAAGCATCATAAACATTTTGGGAGGAAAATGTTCAAAATTCTTAATTCAGTCCAGTTTTAAAGAATTAGTCAATGTCGTGGATCTGGTTCTGCTCCCATGTAGCAGATGTAATTTCTAGGATTATATGAATTGGCCAAGATTGTGTTCAAACTTACTACTAAGTCAATTTAATTTGATTTGAATTTGTGATTTAATTCCAAAAGTGGAGGAAATTGGATGGGATTCAAAATGGTATTTTGAGACAGATTCAAACGTTTAATTCAATTTGGTAAAAGTGTTTGCTCTTGTGCAAACATTGATTAAAGTATTATTCAATAAGAATAATCATACTCCAATGATAAAACATTTGGTTTGAAGCTAGTTGTTTAAAATTGCCTTTGAATTTTAGCTGTGAAACTCCAATAATTAAAAACAGACTGATGTTAAAAGTTTTTTACAGTTTGGTAAAATTTTGGGTCACCCACCATTGCAATTCACACAGATGTGAACAACTTAAAACATGGAATTTAGCTATTTCATTTGATAATCAGTCTTTATTTCTCCAGGTTTATTTCCTCATCTTTAATTTTCTTATATACAAACACTGAAATTTATAGTAAATAAGATATTATCTCAACTTATACAATTTATTTAAAATGTAAAGCGTATTTTTATTATTGCCAGATGCTTTCATTAGATTAGTTTCTAAGCATTGTTTTTCTTTTTTACAACATGGGGTTTTATATTTCTAAATACTCCAAGTGTTGCTGAATAACCTAATGATATTTAATTAGAAATTAGATACATGTGTCCCTCGTTGCTGTTAGACTTTTTTTTTAATTTAGAAAGGCATGGTTTTGTAACTTTTAATCTCCAACAGTCAATGATGCAATAAATACTATAAAACTTTCTCTTGATTTTGTAAGTCAATATTCTCCTCCTCCCAATCATTTTCTGTGATTTTTTTTCTGTGCTCTTTTCACTTTTCAGTTCCATAAACCAGTTTCCCATTTCCTGCTTCATTCCATTTTAATTATTCCACATAGAAGTGGATGTGTTTGAAGATTCATCATCGTACCTTTCCCACCAGTCACTCATTCTCCCTTTGATTGTTTATTTTTAATTTCCAAAACAATGATCAAAGCTGGCTTTTTCAGTGTTAAAGCAAAGCAATATGCTGTACACAAAATGGCTTGTTTCATTTTCTAGAAGCATGGTTTTGTTAGAAGAAAATTCTGGGTTCAAGCCTAGCCAGGTTGTCCATAGAACGCACAGGGCAAGTTGCTTGGAGATGAAGCAAAGTTTATTTGAGAGTATACAGCAATCGAAGGTTGCAATGGAAGTTCAGGAAGTTCTAACCCTTTATACCTTTAATTTATACCTTTCCTTTGTTCCCCTATCCACTAGGAATTATTGGAAATTGTAATTAGGTGGATGGCCAAAAGGGGGTGATGAGTGGTTAATCACCCAGCTGAGTTTGTGGGAGTTTCCCCCCCCCCACTCATTTACCATATCAACTGACTTCCTGCTCAGTTAACACTGAGGTTGGAAGTCTTTAAAAAGACTTCCAGGGTTTTTTAAAAAAAACCCTGGAAGTCTTTAAAAAGATGTTAGATAGCCATTTGTCTGAAATGGTATAAGGTTCCTGCCCATGCAGGGGGTTGGACTAGAAGACCTACAAGGTCCCTTCCAACTCTGCTATTGTATTGTATTGTAAGTGTCAGAAGAAGGGATATTTCCTTTATTAATAGGTGTATTCTCAGGTATCCTGAAAGGAATGTTTTCTTGAATGGTTATTATCTCTGTGTGTAAAGCATATCCATTTCTTATGATATTGATTGAGTTGCTGAGTTTTCTATTGAGAGAAACAGCCAGTTCAGCCCAAACGTCAATATCAACAGAAAAGCTTCGGTTGCTCTTTGTTTTGTGACCTAGCATTTACTGAGAACAGGCATTGCCAATGCTGGCAGGTGATGTGTGTGGCAAGGATAGCATAGAGCAAGCCACGAGTGACATGGAAGTCACTTTCCTCCCATAATTTGATATGTGCAAAGAGATTTATTTCTTTCTTTCTTTATCAGATTTATTTGCTGCTCATCTTGCAGTTCAGAGATGCAAGTGATATTGCCAAAACATTGACAATGCATGGTATAATTAATGTTTAAGATGGAGTTGTGCCTTCATTTCAACTTTTTTGGTTTAACTTAGTGGAGTAGGATTGAATGCAAACTGGGCTCTGCCAAGAAGTGGCAACACCATCACTGCAGGAAGAGGAAAGGCAACCTTCTCTTCTCCTGGAAGCCCTCTTGTCCCATTCCTCCTACACTGTTGCAGAGCAGCTTCTCAGAAGGCATGGATGACAAAGAAATTAGAAGGATAAGGTAAAAAAAAAATCCTCATCATTCAATATATAGCAGACACAGCACAAATTGGATAGATAGATAGATAGATAGATAGATAGATAGATAGATAGATAGATAGATAGATAGATAGATAGATAGACAGACAGACAGACAGACATATACATATACATATATAGATATATAGATATACTTTCATAGATTTTCATGGGTGTAGGTATGCTGGTATTGTTGTATTCGGGTGTTTTCCCATGTAAGAATGAAATTGTTTTTGCAACGTTTCGGCAAGATCTCACTTGCCATCTTCAGGCCGAAGCCTGAAGATGGCAAGTGAGATCTTGCCGAAACGTTGCAAAAACAATTTCATGCTTACACGGGAAAACACCCGAATACAACAATACCAGCATATACAATACAATACAATACAATAGCAGAGTTGGAAGGGACCTTGTAGGTCTTCTAGTCCAACCCCCTGCATGGGCAGGAACCTTATACCATTTCAGACAAATGGCTGTCTAACATCTTTTTAAAGACTTCCAGGGTTGGGGCATTCACAACTGCTGGAGGCAAGCTGTTCCAGAGGTTAATTGTTCTTACTGTTAGGAAATTTCTCCTTAGTTCTAAGTTGCTTCTCTCCTTGGTTAGTTTCCACCCATTGCTCCTTGTCCTGCCCCCAGGTGCCTTGGAGAAAAGTTTGACTCCCTCTTCTTTGTGGCACCCTCTGAGATATCGGAACACTGCTATCATGTCTCCCCTGGTCCTTCTCTTCATCAAAGTAGACATACCCAGCTCCTGCAGCCGTTCTTCATATGTCTTAGTCTCCAGTCCTCTAATCATCTTGGTTGCTCTTCTTTGCACTCTTTCCAGAGTCTCCACGTCTTTTCTACATCGTGGCGACCAGAACTGTATGCAGTATTCCAAGTGTGGCCTTACCAAGGCACTATACAGTGGCATTAACACTTCACGCGATCTAGATTCTATCCCTCTGTTGATGCAGCCTAGAACTGTGTTGGCTTTTTTGGCAGCTGCTGCACACTGCTGGCTCATATTTAAATGGTTGTCCACTAGGATTCCGAGATCCCTCTCACAGTTGCTACTATTGAGCAAGGTACCACCTATACTGTACTTGTGCATTTGGTTTTTCTTGTGTGTGTGTGTGTGTGTGTGTGTGTGAGGTTTTTTGAGCTGATCAATAAATAAATCAGGGAGACTAGGATAGATCTATTTTAAGCTATTTAGCTCTCATCAGCTAGCCATACCCTTACTGGGATTCGAACCAGGGAAGTATTACATGTGAGGCAGCCGTTTTATTTATTAATCCGCTCAAAAAACCTAACACACATATAAAAAAAGTACACAACGGAACTCATAGCTTTCTGTCTAGATGGTCTCTGGTGATGAGCTGAAAGGCAGAAAAGGGAAGCAGTATGCTTCCTCCCTTAATTGGGGCTTAACAGGGTGTTGTGACACAAGCACACACACACACACACACACACACATATATCTGGCAATTGGAAGCATGTAGAATATCATATTAGAGAGATACAGTGGTCAACTTTTACTTTACCTTTTTTTAAAAAAACTTACATTTCTTTCCATTCCATTTATTTTTAAAAAAATGCATTTTAGACCATTGTCACTATGTACAACTGGCACATGAAAACTGTTTTATCCAAACAACTAAAATTGATCCCAAGAGCATATTGGAAAAATTAGCAAGACCTGGAGCTGGAGCTGCTGGCAAATTTCACTTAAAGAGAACATTTGAAACACATTTGTCTCATTGTTTTGCTTTTCCCTGTCTGGCAGAACGTCTGAAGAATTCTGATAACAGCAAAAAGAATCTCAGTAGTAGAAAAAACATTTTAAGAACAATGCTCCTAAATTCTTTGCATTTGAACACTGACATATCTGACAGGCTACAGTCCAGTGCTTTAAATTGTCAGCGGTTGTCAGCCCTGCTAAATAGATCAGACCATGAAGTAAGCCCAGAGGAAGAGAAAAAAACTACTTTTCTTGAGATTGGCTATAACGACAGAATCTTGCAAATCTGCTTGTGTTGTACCGCCTCTTTCTTGTTATATTCAGTGAATTGGGAGGTGTTTGTTTTAGAGCTGCTTCAAACTGTTATGTGGATGTTGTACATTAAAAAAAATGTTTCAGCCCCTTTACCTAGGCAACAGAGCTTGCATAGCTCTATCAAGGTCATCTTCCTGACTTCTGAATAAGAAGTTGCATTAAAATGGAGTCAGTTACATTAGAAAAGCTGTCTAGATCAGGGATGTCAAACTCACGGTGTCATGTAGTCATTATGTGATGTATCATTACATTTTCCTTTGGCTAAACTGGGGGTGGGAGTGGCACGTATCTATAAATTTGACACCCCAGTCTAGATGAAACCAAATTTGCATCTAATCTAATACACTGTTTGTAGGAGCTGTGTGATATAGTGGTTAGCATGCAGTATTGCAGACTCTGCTCACTGCCAGGAGTTCAATCCTGACCGGTTCGAGGTTGACTCATCCTTCCATCCTTCCGAGGTTGGTAAAACGAGGATCCATATTGTTGGGAGTAATATGAAATTCAATCAGAATAGAGCTGGAAGGAACCTTGGAGGTCTTCTAGTCCAATCCCGTGCTCAAGCAGGAGACCCTATACCATTTCAGGTAGGTGGATGTCCAGTCTTTTCTTAAAAACCTCCAGTGATGAGGTACCTACGACTTCTGAATGCAAGCTGTTCCACTGGTTAATTGTCCTCACTGTTAGGAAGTTTCTCCTTAATTCCAGGTTGCTTTTCTCCTTAATTAGTTTCTATCTTCTTGTCTAGCCTGCTGGTGCTTTGGAAAATGTTGATCTCCTCTTCTTTGTGGGACCCCTCAAATACTGGAATACTACTATCATGCCACACCTGCTCCTTTTCTCTAAACTGCCCATACCCAATTCTTGCAACCATTCTTCATATGTCTTTGTCTCCAGGCCCTTAATCATCTTAGTTGCTCTTCTTTGCACTTTTTCCCAACATCTCAACATCTTTTTATATTGTGGTGACCAAAATTGGATGCAGTTTTGCAGTATGTAATTTAAGATTTAGGCAATAACTTTCCACTCTAAGTTACAGCATTTAGTTCCTCTCCAAGTTCCCTTCCCACCCATCTAGTAGCTATTTGATGTGGTTAATACAGGGCTATGGGGGGGATGTGTGGAAAAGGTGTATTAAATCTTTTAATTCATTCATATGATAGTAGTTTTATGCTCTCAACTTTTGGTGCCCAAATGACTGCTACTGAAACAGTTCGGAATGGAAAGAAGTCAAAGGATATTTTTATTATAAATTTTTGATGTTAGCAAAGGGACAATAAAATACAAATATTTTTATGCCTTCCCAGAAATGTATATGTGAACATTGCTTCTAAATAAAGAAAGAACTCTTTCATCTCATTAATTTTAATTGGAAATATCTAAGCTCCTACAGAACTCACCCACTGATATCAGCTGTACATAAAATGTTTAAAACTGGACCATGCATTTTCCCTCTGAGATCAATTTCTTTAACCAAACAAATATATCATATTTTCTTTATCATTTTCTGCCTTAAAAACAAGCTTTTCTAAAAAAAATCATTAGGCATTGTGTTTTCCTACCTTTTGAAATTTTGCCATTTGGAACCAAATCCCTGTAGAGCTGAAGATACTGATTCTGTTCACGAATTTTCTCCTGTAAGGTTAGTTGAAGTTTTGCATTATTTAATTAATGCAGAAATACAATAAAAACATTACTATAATCAGAAATGTATAACAACAATAACCAGAAAAAGGATTGTGCTTCTTTTTATCACACTATTGTGTACACCAGATGATCATTGAAACTCAAGTACCTGCTTAATCAAAGAAGAGGTTATTGCCTTTCTCAAGGCTATTAAAATTTGATGCATCTTGCTGCTAATTAACTGTGTTCCATCTTGCATGACATTTGCTCTTTTTCTGCTTGACAATTATTTCATTATTTGCTTATACGTCCTTCTTTTTACTTAAGTCTCTGCACATTGTGATTCATCTTGTGATGTCATTGTATTTACACTGCAAGTTACATTTTGCTCATGAGACATCATATAATACCCCTCTGAATGCTACTTTTCCTTATGTCTCAGTGTTTCTGATCATTAGCCTGAACTTTTTGAAAGCCAATTCACTTTTGAGCAACATGCATATGTCTTGTGAACTTAGACCTAATCTACCAGCAAGTAGCAACAGAATAAGAATAAGAATAAGAAGAATGCTTTTCATATTTATTGGTTAACATCAAGAATGTTTCATAATGGATGGACTAATGAATATTTGTGTTAGTGTTACCAGAAAGTTGAGGACACCTTAACTCATGTGTTATTTTCCTTTTTTCTATTCCTTTTGGAGTAAAGTTATTCAGCACATTGACAAAATTATCAGGGTTATTGAAAAACTAAATTATTGGTTTTTAAAGATATGCATATTATATTAAACCATATACCGTATTTGCCGGCGTATAAGATGACTTTTTGGGCCCGAAAAACATGCCTCCAAGTGGGGGGGGGGGTCGTCTTATACGCCGGGTCATCCGCTAAGTCTCCGCGTGGCTGCTGGCTCTGGACGCCGTCTGGAGAGACGAGGAACGTGAAGGGGACAGCCGTCACCACAGAGCGCGCGAGACAGTGACAGGGAGAGAGAGAGGCCCAGAGCGAGAGAGAGACGGAGGGAGGGAATCAGAATCTAACAGACACAGAAGGGAAAGAGACAGCGGGGAAGGAGGAAACCCTCTACAGCCGCGCGGAGACTTGCCGCTTTTCCACGCATGCGCGCGCCTATCTTTTGCACGGCGTGGAAAAGCGCTAAGTCCCCGCGCGGTTGCGGATGGCTCTGGACGCCATCCGGGGAGACGAGGAATAATAAAGGCATGACAATAAACAGTATTTTCATCTATTTAATGGTTTAAAAAATGCACCAATTGTTTGACAGAGGAATTATTGAGTCTGTCATCTGCATCTCCATTATTGCATCTCCATTACAAACAAACATAGACGTCAACGAACAATTAGAACTGCAGGGGGGGGAAACAATTGCTACCAATCTGCCTTCCATTGAGGGCCTGTATACTGTACCAAAAAGAGGGCTGTGACAATATCTACAGACCCCTCACATCCGGGACATAAATTGTTTCAACTTCTGCCCTCAAAATGTTGCTACAGGACTCTGCACACCAGAACAATTAGACACAAGGACAATTTTTTCCCCGGATGCCTTCACTCTCCTAAACAACTAATTCCCACAACACTGTCAATAATTTATAATAAGAATGTATTACTATTATTCTTCTCTTCCTTCCTAGTACCTATCTCTCCCCACTTATGACTATAACCATGCTGCTTGTACCTTTCAATTTATATTGTTTTTGTTTCCTAGTATGATTTGATCAGCTTATTAGTAACCTTGACTATCACTAAATGTTGTATCTTTTTATTCCTGAGGAGTGAATTTTATTCTCCTTATGTATACTGAGAGCATACGCACCAAAGACGAATTCCTTGTGTGGAAGGTGTGCGGAAGAGGGGGTAGTCTTATACGGCGAGTATATAACAAACTCTATATTTTGAGTGGAAATGATGGGGGGTCGTCTTATACGACCAGTCGTCTTATACGCCGGCAAATACGGTAGCTACTGCTTGGAACTTAACATATTCTGAACAAGTATGGTTATTTTGTGCTCATGGAATTGCTAAAAGAATAATACTTAGGAAACAGAAAATTCTGTAACTCCTGATAGGGTTGGGTTTTAAAGATATGTAATCTAGCAATTTGTGAGAAAATTATATATTGTGCCAATCAAAAAACTCTTGTGTTAACTCTTCCTTTGAAAAAAATTGGACAGGGTTGGTGACTATTGAAAGCTTACTTTCAAAGAGTTTGAAATCAGATGAACTTTTTTTTAAACAGAGTTGGGAGACCCTACACCACTTATTTATTTTGTTTGTTAAGCGTGTATAAGATAATAGGTATAAGTACATACAAGATTATGAATACATGAAATGGATATGAATAAATGGGGTTGTTAGGATAGGGACGGTAGGCACATTGGTGTGCTTCTGCACACCCCTTACAGACCTCTTACGAATGGGATGAGGTCAACAGTAGACAGTCTAAGGTTAAAGTTTTGGGGGTTTGGGGATGAAACCACTGAGTCAGGTAACGCATTCCAGGCATGACCACTCTTGTTGTTGAAGTCATATTTTCTGCAATCGAGTTTGATACAGTTTACCTTAAAGCTTGCATCTATTGTGTGCTCGTGTTTTGTTACGGTTGAAGCTGAAGTAATCATTGACAGGTAGAACATTGTAGTAGATAGGTTAAACCAAAGGCGAAGCAGTTCTAAGTTGTCTAAGCCCAAAATTTCAAGTTGGTGGCATAAGGTATTCTGTTGCGAGCAGTGGAGTGGAGGACTCTTCTCGTGAAATATCTCTGGACTCACTCAATTGTATTTATGTCTGATATGCAGTGCAGGTTCCAGACAGATGAGCTGTATTCGAGAATTGGTCTAGCAAATGCTTTGTATGCTCTGGTTAGTAGTACAGTGTTACCAGAGAAGAAGCTGGAATACCCTCATGATTAGAAGCTTTTGGTCTCTTTCTATTTTTTTTTAATTTGGGTCATGTTGTAGCAGTTTTTTGTTTTTGTTTTTGAGTAGTGAGCTCATTTATTATTTCAAGTTTGCTGCTACCTCAACTACTTTTGAGGTGTAAGTTACCGTCTGGCCAAATACAAGCTGAACATAAATACTCACACCTTATCATGTCTTGGCTGGACTGTAGTAATTCACTGTATGTGTATCTGTCGTGAAGATCTGTCCCTTCAGCTGGCACAAAATGAAGCAGCATATTGGCTTACCAAACCATTGTGATACTAGTGTGTCATATTGCTACACTAGCTGCTCTTGTGGTCAGTTCGTTTCTGTGTGCAATTCAAGGGCTGGTGCTACTTTTTAAACCCTAGTGTCCATTGTTCAGATTTCTAAGAGATGCCTCCCCTCAATGGATGCTCCTATCTGACCCAGGTGACAAGGATGGCTGCAGAAGATCTTCTGTTCTTGGGAAGTGCCGGAGGAACGAACCCAACCCAATCATCTGTGAGAGCTCCCGTCCTATGGAAAAGTCTACTTTCCAAAGCCAAGATGATTCACAGTAAAACAATGTGGTAAAAAAAAAATGACCATTCTGATTTTCATTGAGCTATGCCTTCAATTTACAACTCTTTTGCTTCTACAATCCATTTTCAAAGAGGATTTAAAGTCTTGAAGGGTTTGGTTTTTTTTGACTGTCAATGTTGACCCTTGATGACTGCTGGACTGCTCTGTAGTCTTCTTGGCAAGGTTTTTTTTGGAAATGATTTGCCCTTGCCTGTTTCCTAGGGCTGAGAGAAAGTGACTGGCTTAGGGTCACCCAGCTGGCTTCATGCCTTAGGCAGGACTAAAACTCACAGTCTCTTGGTTTCTAAACTGTGCCTTAAACCCTGAGATTAAACTGGCTCTCATATTAGATTTAGAACACTATATTATAGGCAAAGATACACTTAGATTGCATGTATTTTTAACTGGGAATTTTTAGCGCAGGGATAATATTTAATTTGTTTTAATTATGTGTGTGTATTTATTGTTTTATTTGCCCTGTGCACCGCTCCGAGTCCCTTCGGGGAGAGGGAGCGGTCAACAAATTAAATTTATTATTATTATTTTATTATTATTATTATTTTCCAACAGTATTCCTTTTCCTGAACAGAACAATACAATATAATAATACTGCACAGGACAGTCTCCATTTTTGTTCAGGGTTATGTTTTTTTTGTTTTTGCTTTCAAACTGACCTAGCATGGCAAACAGTTTTTTTTCCTATTGAATCTAATTGACCTAGCTTTTATTGGTGGCTAAAATGAGCGATGGCTTAATAATAAGAATTGTAAAATAATCTACCTCATCTCATTGTTTATGTCATAAATGTGATTATTTTTATTAGTCTGTCTCTTAATTTCCATAGCAACCCATTCAGCTTGCAAGTGAGTCTGAACAGCTGTGTGATGTATAAAATGGAACAGTTAATGCATGCCCTCCCAAAGCCCTCCAAATGTAATTTTTTTTAAAAAAAATCCTGTCCTCTTCATAGCTGTTATGTGTTAGGCAGAGGATTCTTCTGCCATTTCTCTTATTTTTTTTAGACTTTGGGCCCTCTGCAGTATCAATATCAATCAAGTATTCCAGAACCATATAGAAGTAATATCTTGTTTGATGTGTGATACATTTATTTGCACATATGATAGGGAATTGCTAAGCAACCTGCCTAAGAATAATAGGCAGCAACTATTCACATTCTGCCCAGGTGACATATTTGGAATGCTGGCTTATTCTGAAATATAAATAATTCTGCCTGATCATTGTTTCCTCCTGTTTTAACAGCATCATTCCCTGCTAAACGGCTTGCTGGCACAACAGGAGGGAACAAGAACTCCTGGTTAGGTATTGCCCATTCACTCCTATTTGTATCAGCAAAAAGGTTTCAGAGCAAAGAAAGGGCCTAGAGCTGTGAAGAGAAGATGAAAAGATTGAGAAATATCTCAACTCATGAACACATATGAGAACATGGGATATATAATAGCCAAAAGGCAATGCATCTCCCACCGGTTTTGCATAAACTTTCTCCTTTATTGAGAATAAGCCATGTTGTTGTTTTTTTAAAAAAAATCCTGTTTGAGGTAGATAACAATTTCTAGACCCAGACTAGCTGATTACATGGGTGGTGCAGTAGTTAGAGTGCAGTACTACAGGCTACTTCTGCTGCCTGTAGTACTGCACTCTAACTACTGGCTACTACTATAGTAACTACCGGCTGCCTGCAATTTGGCAGTCCCAATCTCACCAGGCTCAAGACTGATTCAATTTTCCATCCTTCTGAGGTTGGTAAATGAGGATCCAGATGTTGGGGGCAATATGCTGTCTCTATAAGCCACTTAGAGAGGGCTGTAAAGCACTGTGAAGCGGTATATAAGTCTAAGTGCTATTGCTAACTTTCTGATTCTAATTCTTGATTTTTCCCTTTGATTTGTATAGTTATTTGGTATTGCTTCTTATCCCCAACTCTTTACTCATACCAGTACGCTGTACATTATAGACTTCAGAATTTCAACATTTGAATAGATTAGATTCAGATGCATAACTCCAAATACCTTTGGATCACTTCTGACAGTAAAATGCGGAATTAAAGCTAAACTTTATAAAATAGACATTTTAAATGTGTCTGAATATAGTACATGTACTGACAAATATTTCAGCACGTAGCATAGCAACAATTTTGGTATCGGCTGTAGCTGATTCTGATCCTCTCAAGGTACTGGTTTCCATACCTATTTTTATCCTGTCATATATTATTAGGAATATATTTTCAAAATTTAATTGTTCATCCTAAGATGTCACAAGGTCCATTGTGCTTGGCTGCGGTAACCATAATAGGATAAAGATCTCATTAGGAGATTTCTGGTGGAAAGGTTTGAAAAGAAGAGCTAGAAAGTCAGTCAGAAAAAAGATCAAACTATTAAGTTTCTTATCCTAGAATAAAAAAGTATTATATGTAATAAATCATACTGAAATTGGGTAGTAGAAGTCAGACATATTTTTTCCATGTCTGCTAAGTTTTCTGCTCAGGATCTTTTTGATGGGAGAACACTCAAAGATGGTTTTTCATCTGAAGTAGCATAGCCCGAGAGGAAAATATTCCTTACTTTCTCTTTCTTTTTCTCAGAAAGTTTAAATTAGCTTTTAGATTTAGGTTAGTCCAACTCTGGATAGACACATAGAAAAGAAGATTAAATTAAATTAAATGATTTGTAACTGGTTTTTTGGCCTATATGTGTCGTGGTGGCCCTGTAATACTTTAACATAATCAAACAGTGCCTATAATGCAATTGCTGTCTAACAGGGCTTACATATGCTTAACCATAGTTAGATTTTCCAGAACAATACATGACTCTACACCTGGAAATACCTAGCCTCTAGGACCACTCTTAACACAAACCATGAATATGCTCAGGAATTTGAAACACAAATCAAAGCATTATCAGAAGGTATGAGGAGCCTCCAAGCATTCATCTGTTACACAGAAAGTGGCTGAAGGAATCCCTCAAAGTACGTTTGATATATTCAAACCCCTACAACCACTGGTTATTTGTTTCCTAGACAAGTAGATAGAATTTTCCAATAAAGCACTAAGTGTAGAAAGAACCAATTTTATTTTCTAAGAATGCTGACGTAGGCTTGCCACACAAACAAAAGCAATATCAGTTGAGAGTGGTTGATTGTTCTCTCAACATAGATAGATTAAATTCTCTTGGACCCCTATAGCTCACTCTGTCTATGTCTCTGTCTCTCTTTCTCCTTTAAATAAAGATAAAGTCAAATGGGACAGTGAATTTAAGTATGCTGGTGCCCATGAGCCACAAGAATTAATTACTGTGCCTTCTAACACAGGTTCAACTAACGCCACATTTTAAAAATATTTGTGTGGAGCAGCACTCATTTCTTCTTCAAAATGTAGGGCACCACCTCTGGTAGATACCAAGCTGACCTAACTAAGCCTATTTTTTTTTCAGAATTTTGTTTCTTTGTCTGCCTTTGTAATTTCACTTCATTGTCCATTTTTGTACCACTAAACTGATAACGCTGCAGATTTATAAAATACCTGCGGTCTTTCAAATACACAAAAAATAACATCCAAGAATGGGGATTTTTAGAAAACTAAGAAGCATCCTCTTTCTCCCACACTCCCCCCCCCAATCATATAAAATGTAAGACAATCCATCAGTTACAGTAGAAAGCAATAAACTAAATCATTTGAAAGTTAAGTGTTAAAGAGAATTGCCACAATAAAAGACACAGCAAACTTGGGTATGATAAGGGTTAGGGGAAGAACATGAAAACAACATTCTCTGCTACAGTCCCTCCTTCTTAACCATTAACACTGACACTTGCTTAACCCATTATCATATTATCATAAATATATATTTATATTTATATACTATAATTATGACTATGTACTCTGTGTCAGACCTTATGCTTCTGCGAGAGTCCCCGCTCTCGCAGGTTTGGCCCTCCTCGTTAATGAGGGCCCGCCTCGAGGAGGGATTTATTAATCCGGAGAGGTGGGCGAAGCGCGGTCTCAGGGGTTTTTTAGTTAGGAAATTGTTTAAATTATCTTTTTTAGGGGGTTCGAGGGAGGGGGGTGGGTATAGACAGATGGAGACGGAAGCAACAATCAATAGCAAGGACCAGGATAGCAGTCGACGGGGGGAAGCGGAAGGTGCCGAAAGGAGGGGGGATTCCCGAGTCGTTCCACAGGAGGGCATACCAATTCAGAGGGTCGTGGGGAGGGGCAGGACCGAGGGGAGACAATCTTCATCCTCCCGGTTGGTGGCACGTAGCCGTTGGTTGCAAACGGTCGGGTGCCACAACCCCCGCAGGCTAGGTGGCCAGGGAATACAGAGCCAGGGTCTGCGGCTGATGTTTTGCAATGCCAGGTCCGTTGTCAACAAAGCCCCCCTCATTAGTGACCTTGTGTCAGAGGGGGAGCCGGACCTGGTAGGAATAGCGGAAACCTGGTTGGGCCACGAGGGAGGTCTTCCCCTCGTTGAAATGTGCCCACCAGGCTACCGCGCATTTCATCAGCCGCGGGCCCTAGGCAGGGGAGGTGGGGTAGCGGTCATTATCAAGGAAGGCCTTGAGCCGAGAGAGACCATTGTGCCTCAGACTACCGGCTGTGAGTCCCTCTCCGTGAAGTGGGGCCTAGGGAGGCAGTTGGGCTTGCTGGTTGTATACCTGGCTCCCCGCTATGTAGCAGCAGCCCTGCCCGAGCTCCTGGAGGTGATCGCTACGGTGGCGGTTGAGACCCCCAGACTTTTAGTCATGGGGGACTTTAATCTGCCATCGTTGGGCGAATCATCCGTGGTAGCTCGGGAGTTCATGGCTTCCATGACGGCCATGGACCTGACCCAAGTAATTCAGGGCCCCACCCACGAGGGTGGACATACGCCAGATCTAATCTTTGTCTCAGGCCAATGGAAGAGTGATCTGGGTACAGGGGACATAGCCATCACCCCCTTGTCATGGTCAGACCACTCACTTCTCCGGCTCGACTTTCCGACCGCTGCTCCCCTCTGCGGGGAGGCGGAACCAGAGTCACCAATCTGGTACCGCCCCAGGCGCCTGATGGACCCGGATGGGTTCCAGACAGCGCTTGGGCCATTTCCTGTATCCCTGACCCGCGCCCCGATCGAGGACCTCACGGCCGCATGGAACATTGCAGCCGTGGGAGCCATGGATCGGGTTGCGCCCTTGCGGCCTCTCTTGCGGCGGCGAACCACCCTGGCCCCTTGGTTCACTGAGGAGCTGCGGGTGATGAAACACCGCAAGAGATGCCTAGAGGGAAGATGGAGGTCTAGCCGTTCTGAATCTGACCGGACACAGGTAAGAGCCCATTTACGGACTTACATTGTGGCGCTGAGAGTGGCCAAACGTCATCATTGTGCCACTCTCATAGCATCCGCAGAAAACCGCCCTGCCGCCCTGTTTAGGGTGACCCGCTCCCTCCTCCAACAGAGGGAGCGGGAAGCCCCGCTATAGGGTAGAGCAGAGGAATTTGTGACTTTTCTGCAGGAGAAAACCGCTCAGATACAGAGTGAGCTAGCCCCCATTCATGGCCCAGTGGGATGCCACGAGAGAGATCTTGTTTGGGAGGAGTTTGACTCCGTTACTTCCGAAGATATGGACAGGCTACGTGGGCGACTGCGAGCCACCACATGTTTATTGGACCCGTGCCCCTCCTGGCTTGTACTGGCATCCTGGGAGGTGACACGAGGCTGGCTCCAAGAGGTTGTCAACGCATCCTTGAGTGAGGGTTCCTTGCCTGCTTCCCTAAAAGAGGCCATGGTGAGGCCCCTCCTCAAGAAGCCCTCTTTGGACCCAGCTCTTTTAAACAACTATCGTCCAGTCTCCAACCTTCCCTTTTTGGCGAAGGTTGTTGAGAGTGTGGTGGCACAACAGTTTCCCCGTCACCTGGAGGAAATTGAGTATCTAGATCCGCGCCAGTCCGGCTTTCGGCCCGGGCATAGCACCGAGACGGCATTGGTCGCGTTGGTAGATGATCTCTGGAGGGCCAGAGATGGGGGATGTTCCTCCATCCTGGTCCTATTAGACCTCTCGGCGGCTTTCGATACCATCGACCATGGTATCCTATTGCATCGGCTGGGGGGGTTGGGGGTGGGAGGCACCGTTTTACGGTGGTTCTCCTCCTACCTCTCTGGCCGATCGCAATTTGTGCGGGCAGGAGAGCAGAGGTCGACCCCGAGACCCCTCACATGCAGGGTGCCTCAGGGGTCGGTCCTCTCGCCTCTCCTGTTTAACGCATATATGAAGCCGCTGGGTGAGATCATCCGTGGTTTTGGGGTGGAGTACCACCTGTACGCTGATGACACCCAGCTGTACATATCTACCCCAAGCCACCCCAACGATGCCGTAGCGGTGATGTGCCAGTGCCTGGAAGCCGTGCGGATCTGGATGGGAAGTAACGGACTCAGGCTCAACCCGACCAAGACCGAGTGGCTGTGGTTTCCGGCTGCCCGATTCAACCAGCTTTCTCCAACGCTGGCCATAGGGGGCGAACATCTTGCCCCTGTGGATGGGGCACGCAATTTGGGTGTCCTCCTGGATACCCGGCTGTCTATGGAAGAGCAAGTGACAGCCGTGGCCAGGAGGGCGTTTTACCAGGTTCGCCTGGTTCGCCAATTGCGCCCCCTATTGGATCGGGACGCCCTTCGCACAGTCACTCATGCCCTCGTGACATCCCGACTGGACTATTGTAACTCTCTCTACATGGGGCTTCCCTTGAGGTGCACCCGGAGGCTTCAGTTAGTTCAGAATGCAGCCGCGCGAGCAATTATGGGGACCACCAGGTTCACCCACGTTACACCGCTCTTGCGCGAGCTGCACTGGCTGCCTGTCGTCTTCCGGGTGCGCTTCAAGGTGCTAACTATCATCTTTAAAGCGCTCCATGGCTCGGGACCTAGCTATTTGCGGGATCGGATCCTGCCCCATACATCCTCACGACCGATTCGCTCCCACAGAGAGGGACTTCTCCGGGTGCCGTCCACTAGACTTTGTCAGCGGGCGACGCCCAGGGGAAGGGCTCTCTCTGTGGCGGGCCCGGCCCTCTGGAACGACCTTCCCCCCGATATCAGAACGACCACGGACCTCCGCTCCTTCCGTACGAAATTAAAGACCCATTTCTTTCGACTGGCCGGCCTTGGATAGTCTCTCTGTCTATAGATTTTAAATGTTTTTTAATGGGTTTTAATTTTTTAGCACGGGATAGCATTGTTTAATTGTGTTTTAATGTATATATTTTTGTATCTATTGTTTATATTGTTTTAAGTTCCTCCTGTGCACCGCCCCGGGTCCCTGTGGGGAGAGGGAGCGGTTAATAAATTCAAAGTTATTATTAGTTATTATTCACTTTTTCTAAAACTGGAAAGAATGATTGCTGGCCTGACCTTAGTTTTTATGAAGTTGGAGACATCAGTTCTTTCGAAGAATAATAGGTTAAAGTTTTAGTTAGACAGCCATGAATCATATTGTCTATTGTTATATTCCATTGATACTATTATAAGACACCAAATTATTTAACTAGGCAGCATATATTTTTTATTTTATTTTTATTTTATTTATTTTATTTCGATTTATATACCGCGCCTTCTCCATCGAAATGGACCCAGGGCTGTGCACAGGAAATTAAAACCAACAATGATAACAATACAATAAATAGATAAAAAGAATTAAATCGGAGCCTGTGCTAAAATTCCCCCTAAAAACCCAACGTCCATTTACGTATTTGGCAGAAACTATATAAATGCCATATAAATGGGGGAAGAGATACATAGAAAGACAAATATGGAAATATGTTGAAATAAATTGAAATATTGGTGCATTTATTCTTTAAGGGAATCTTTGTTGGTCCAGCCAAAGCAGGACTCTAATTCTAGCTTGGATATGAAAGTAACCTAATATTACTCCCTGGTTCAAATATAATTGGAAGTTTAACATATATCAACTGGAGTTTATATTTTCCAAACATTCCACAGTTAGAAATTTAATAAACAGCTACAAAAACAATAAAAATCATGATCTAGGAATGATCATAGTACAAGAAAAAATGAGTGTAAAATATGACAGTAAAATTTTATCTAAATTTGTTATCTATAGAAGTGCAACATGCAGAAGGATAGAACAAATTTCTTGAGGACCACATACAAAATAGACTTGCATTGGGCAAAGACCAATTCACTTACATTCATGTCATAATTCCATCTAATGCACCATTAGATAAACAGTAGTTACTGCATATTATGGACAAGTTGCCAAATACTTGCTGAGGATGCAAGGTTTATCATTGTGTGACATAGAATGATGAATAGTTCTTTGATCAATTCCAGCAAGCTTTGATATAGCAGCCACAAACGCTACAAAATCCAGATGGACCTTCATTAAGAATGGACACAACTGGTATAGTGACATTTAAATGGACCAAAGCACCCTGGTACATTGTCACAATCGGTGTATTCAGGAGCTTCAGAAATGTCCCAAACTCTGAATATAATTTTGAGCAAGAAGATAACCAGAAGTGAATGGCATAAGCAACTCCCTATCTTCTCCATGGGCTTATATTTCACATTAAAGGGAATAGATGTAAGAAAATAGAGTACATGGTTTGTTTTTTGATTGACTGAAAATAAATGTTTTTTTTAAAGTAAAGTGACTCCCCAAGCCTTTTATTTCTAGTTGCAATAAAGCATATGGGTAGGATTGCAAGACTAAAAAAAATTTAATAGCACTGTTCACACTCTAATTTCTACCTCTAATGGGAAGGATGGTGGGAATAAGAAAGAACATAAAACTACAGCTTTAATTTATTCTCAAGGTAAATTTAAAAACTGGATAAGTTTTTGAATAAACAAGCCTGATAATAAAGTTTTATAGCTCATGTTCAGTCATAGTTATATATAACTGAGATACAGATTTATTTCTTTGTGATCCCTAGCCTATTATGCAGTCTACATTCCTTGTATCAGCTTGAAATGGACTTATTATCTCTTGCTGGGTTATGGGATAAACTCATATGTAAGGTATTTTAAATGATAAGCTGATACACATGGTGTTTAATTTTCATGGGACAGGCTAATTTTTCTTCTTTGTTAACTACAAAAGTGGGAAGATCATAAAAAGAGAAGCACGTTACATTCAGTAAGGGGAGGAAAGCAGCATTATTAAATAAGCAGCATTACATTATCCAGGGACAGGATATTGGTTAATGACTTAAGCAAGCCTTCTACTTGGTTTATAAAATATTCTAAAATGTAATAGTAATATACTAGATAATAGTACTATAAAAACATCAGCAAGTATAACTCAATTTTTTAAAAGGGGGGTGAAAATAACAACAAGAAGCGATGAGGATCTCTCAAAAACATTATACAGATTATTTAAAACTAAAGTTTGAATTTAGTGCAAAAACAGAGCTATCATTCTAGAAGTCTATTATTGCATCTAGCATTAAGTAGCTAATTGCTTTGGTCCCCCAAGGCTGCCATATTCTAACAAGTTGAACTTTTGAAAATACCAATGAAAAACCCACCATGAGCTCAACCAAACTTGTATAAACTTCCTTTGGAGTGAGTGGAATTTTCCCCTTTCTGTTATTTTAGATTGAGAACTTAGTGAGAAGGTACTGTGCCCCTCAGGCCTTGGCCATCTTCAGTGTTGTTCCTTAATTTTTGGAAATAGGTGTCAGTATAATGTCTATGGGTGCAACCCAGCCAAATTAAGGATTTCAATGCTCCCTTTGAAGCATAATGAAACTTAAATACACTTCTCTTGTGCTCAAAAATATATTATCTGAATGATTTCCAGTTTTCCCCCCAAATTCCTCAAAGCAGTTTGCAGAACTTTTTGTCCTACTTTCCTTATATTATGATAGTCTGAGAATATCACCCAATTGAGTCATGGCTTTAGTTTATACTGTATCTACCCGTCTCTTGATTTGTTTCCTGGTTTATATTATAAGGCTGTAAGCCCGTTTAGTGTAGTAGTTGAAGCATCAGGAGACTGATATTTCTTGTTCTCTCCTAGGAATGAAGCCAAACTTTTGCCAGTCTCACTCTCTCAGGCCTAAGAAGGAGGCAGTGGCAAACCACTTCTACCAAGAAAACTGCAAGGACTTGTCCAGGTCACCAAATGGAAGGCACAAAGACAGAGAAGGAATGGGAGGGCGAGGTGGAGAGATGGAGAGGAGAGGAAGAGATGGGGAGTGGGAGAGAGCAACTGTGACTGTCAGCCCTCATGCTTTGAAAGCACCTCTACCCTGAAGACCCCATTTCTGATGCATCTTGACATACAGCAATGTGTATACTGTATAGAACAAGCCATAAGCCTCAGAATCTATAATACTATTACTTATGTATGCAGAAAATTTTAGTAGCAATATTTAGACAGCATCAGTGATAGAAACAGGTGACCCAGAGAAACCTGATAGCTCTCATCACTGAATTGAAATACTATTCTGCTCTTATCTTTGACAATGGAAGGTTTGTAAATGGCAGATTGAAACTTTCATCACATTTGCAGCTTTATCCATCTTTGCTCTTTAATCCCTCCCATTTTTCCTCCTGCCATCACTAATTCTTCCAGGCAAGTTGCCAAATTGAATTTAGTAAGATGTTTCTCAGCCATAACAAGGACAAAAGCATTCCACTCTGTTACTGGCCATGATGCCATATTTATGGTTGCTGAATTAATTTAATTTTAATTTAATTTAATTTATTCACATTTCTATACCGCCCTATCTCCCTTGTGGGGACTCAGGGCGGTGCACAGAAGAGATAAAAACAAGCAATAACATATAAATACAGGATAAAATACAATTAAATATGATAAATCTATGCTAAAATTATTAAAAACTATTAAAAACAGTTTAAAACATTATCTTAAAATTAAATCATGGGATCTATGTCAAGCCAGCCAGATGAAAGAGATGCGTTTTAAGCCCTCGGTGGAAGAGGCGTGTCTGTGATGGTATGAAGATTGGGGGGCAGGTCATTCCAGAGGGCTGGACCCACCACAGAGAAGGCGCTCCCCCTGGGGGTCGCCAGCCGGCATTGACCAGCGAACGGCATCCTGAGGAGCCCCTCTCTGTGGGAGCGGACGGGTCGAAGGGATGTATGTGGTAGGAGGCGGTCACACAAGTAACCAGGTCCCTGGAATTTAATTTACAGAGGGGAACATTGGTCTCCAAATTCTGCAGAAACCCCCTCAGCTTTTGTAATAGGGGAACCAAAACTTTCTGACACACCCCTATGTGCCACCCAGAATTTTCATATACATCTATTAATTAAAGCAAGTAAATTATTATTTCTATCCTTCAGTTATATGGAAAAATCCACGCATACCAAGAAGAAGGCCTTTCCATGTCCATCTAGCTCTTAAAAAATTAATATTAATTGTTGGAATTTGAGATCAAGGAAGGTTTTCAATGTAGTGAAGAAGTGGCACGATTCCAGGCTTTCAAGAGAGGATATTTCTTTTCCTGCTTTCTTGGTGGATGGTTGCAGAGATCAGTTGAGTTTGGCAATTGCCAATTGTCAATTAGCAAGAGTGGGATTTTAATGATTATATCAGTGCCAGTATCTGACAGATGAAAGGGTGTTTAAAAAAAATACTGGTATGTACAGAAATGGATAGACTAACACTGAGAATTAAGGAAAAGGAAGAAACTGAATATCTCAACATTATTTTATTAACAGTTAACCAATAAAAATAGAAGTTAGAAACATGAAAATATAAGAAAAGAATTAATGTTATAAGGAAGGTTTGTTAAAATGGATAAGCATATATTATTATTATTATTATTATTATTATTATTATTATTATTATTATTATTATTATTATTATTATATATTTAATACCAATGTAATGAACATTATTGTAAATATTTTGATTATTATTTCCCAAAAGTATTTGTACTGTTTAACTAAAAATGGAATTTTTACATGTAATAAAAGAAAAGAAACTTTAAAAAAAAACCAATGTGAAATCATAGTTACACGTTCTTTAGCTAGTATTGGTTTTCATACAGATGGAGTTCTTCCCAAGCACCTAGCATATCATAATGTATCAGCATAGTATATAGAGATCCAAGTAGTGTGACATTTTGTAATGGACAGATGGAAATGTGAATGAGAGGATTTTGCACTAGCCTATGTTTATTTAATTGTATTACTTTGTAATAGAGAAGAAATAGGACCAACCATGACACTGAACACAATAATGCAAAGATAAATGCTTTCATAGATTTCCAAGATTGATTTCCTTCCCATCCAATGATGGCTGAATCTTATCTAAAATTAAACTGTAAGATTTTGATGAACTCATATTTCTTTGTGGTTTCTTAAACTTCCGATTTCAGTGTATGTCAGTTAACCATTGGTTTTAAATGCCTGGAGAACATTATAATCTGAGACTTCCACCAATTTGTAATTTGATATGGTAGACCAATGGCATGGTTAAATCCATAATAATGACTGCATACTATCTTCACTGGACCTTCCGCATGTGAATTAGAATGATAGCTTTGGTCCCAGAAGTATTGTTATATTCAGACAGCTTAGCTAATAAAGTGCCAATGAAGCATAGCTATGGATTTTTTTTAAAGTATCTGCCCTGTCATTTGACAGCATTCAAGGCACAATGGAGCAAATTGCCTTTGTCTTCAAGTCCTTGTAGCTATTTTAACAGAATCTAAATAGGCACTTGACATCTTGCTCAGCCTTGATAAAAAGGATGGTTATATTTCAAAAAAGAAAAAAGGGTGTCTACTTAATGAAAAGTAAAGCCTTGAAAATATGGATTGGGATCCAAAGACCCTTTTCAATAAAGCTCCATACATAACTAAAGCTGTCACACACACACACACAGATACAGAGAGAGAGAGAGAGAGAGAGAGAGAGAGAGAGAGAGAGAGAGAGAGAGAGAGAGAGCGAGAGAGAGAGAGAGAGAGAGAGAGAGAGAGAGGTGGGGATATAGACAACCACAACCATAGAAAGTGAAAGATAGAGAGAGGCATCACATAAGTGGGGGAGGGTCTATAAGCAATATTGTGTGCTTTTGATGAATCAGTGGATTCAAGTAATCTCAACTGGATGTGCTCCAGTTGGGTAAGAACTACTGTGCTATAACTTCAAGACTTCTGGGCAACCTCCAGCTGTTGAATCTCTAGTTATCTCTTCCTCATCAAAATAATGATTTTTCTCCCTTCAGGAGTCAATAAATTTTTATTGGGGGGAAAAAAGATTTTGGTAGCTATTCATATCTGCATCTTCTCTGTCATTCACAAAGTACAATTTGTACTCGAGGTGGGTTCAAATACAATTTGTACTTAGATGGGTTCTGGAGCTGATGGACTTTCTTTACATTTGCAGAGAAGAAAGGAGAGAGAAAAGTTCAAACAAATTTTGGCAGAAATACAGAAACGCAAATGAAACTTAAAGAATTATGTGACAATCCACTGAGTACCAAATGCTTTTCATGTTTTATATGATCTGGCTGCCTGAGTCCCCAATCCTGTGCAAATGAAATTAGCTCAAAGTAGTATATTAAAGGAAGGGAGGGAAATAGGTAAGTGGTGTCAGTTAAATAAATACAGGCAATTTAAGTTTTTTTTTTTAAGTACAATTTTGTAGCATTTTTACAATGTCTTTTAAGAGAAAAACCTCTTTTTTCTTTTTGGAACTTATTATTCTTTCATTTTTTTGCTTGTATTAGTTTTATCATTGTAATTGTAATGTACTGAACTGTAGTGGTGTATTGGTTAGAGTTCTTCCAGGAGTTCGAGCCTGTCATGCTCAAAGTTGACTCATCCTTCCATCCTTCTGAGGTTGGTAAAATGAGTATTGGAGGCCCTGACAATGTCAAATTGCTCAGAGAGTATTGTAAAGCACTATGAAGTGGTACATAAGGCTTAGTGGTATTGCTATATTAATAAAAGTACTATTAAAAAGACTAGCCGTTCCCGGCCACGCATTGCTGTGGCCAAGTCTGGTTAAATGGGCAACCAATCTGTGTGTAGATATACACCTGCACACACAAACACGTACACACAACCACTGTATAACTCCCAACCTACCTACCTACTATATTTCTCCCTCTCTCCACCTACCTACCTACCTACCTACCTACCTACCTACCTACCTACCTACCTACTGTATTTCTCTCTCTTTATCCCTCTACCTACCTACCTACCGTATTTCTCCCTCTCTATCCCTTTACCTATCTACCTACCTACCTACCTCCTTCCCTACTGTATTTCTCCTTGTATCTTATGGACAGGGTATTTTATGTCATAAAGGATGACATAACACCTGTGGCCCACTGCTCTCTCTGTATCCATCTACCTACCCTTTAAACAATTTTTTACATTTCCATTTTGTGTACCTGGCACAGGTGTGACAGCTACACAATCTATATATATCATTGGTCCATACTTGAAAGGAACGTTGTGTGAAAATTTGGAAGCGATCGGTGCAGTACTTTTGGAGATTAGCGGTTTTGAACAAACTCTTGTTACGTTTTTATTTATATAGATGAGAAAAAGGGTTGAAAGAGAATTTCCTTTAAAGTGGATTGGGAATTCCTTACAAATGCAACAGATGATATTGTAGCAGTCCTGTCAATAACTTTTGATCATTTATAAAAATGCTCTGGGAGGGACAAAATACATCAATAATAAAAAGTGTGGCCTTTGTAATGTAGAACTGCCAATAAATAAGTTGGACTGAGAAGAAAAAAAGGATAGCTGGAATCCCTCTGTGATACCTTGAGCTTACCTTGTGGCCTTAAAAATCAAGAGGTATTTGGTTGAAATCTTAAAATGACTTGGAAAAACAAGATACCAATAGAACAGAATACATGTAGCTCAGGGTTGAACTGCAAAGTTCTTGGTGTTCTCTGAGCTTCATTGTAGGCTTGCAAATGTTGGTTAGATAACATCATCAGTGTAATGTTGTCATATTGATGACCGAGTTGAGCAATGAGACATCTGCAAGCAAACAACCAAGATTAGACAAGACCAAGAACGTCAAAGTAAGAAACATTGAACTGAATGAGACATAACATCTAAAAAAAATAGTCACAGGAGTATCCTTTCACAATTAAAGCACAAGGTTTTCACTTTCCTCCCTCCCTCCCTCCCTCCCTGGAGAATGTCAGATCCTCAGCATTGCAGACTGGGCAAATCTGTAGTCAGAATGGGCAGTTTCAGATATTTGCAAAACTTCTACAAAACACTACCGTATTTTTCAGAGTATAAGACACACCATTTTTCCTTTAAAAAGAGGCTGAAAATCTGGGTGCATCTTATACATCTAATACAGCATTTTTTGCCTTCTGAAACCCCGCCTCTTCACCAAAATGGCCACGCACATACCCTTATGGAGGCTTCCAGAGAGCTCCTGGAGGCTGGGGAGGACAGAAATGAGCAAACAACAGGGCGTTTTTGCCCCCCAGCCCCCAGCAGCACTCTATGAGCCTCCATAAGGCTATGCATGCTATATTTTGACCAAAAAATGGCCCCTTTTCATGAAACAAACCGGGCTGTTTTTCCTTGTTTGGCTCCTGAGTGCTCCCCAGGAGCACTCTGCAAGCCCCCCCCCCAAGGCTATTCATGCCTTTTATTTGAAAAAAACCGATCCATTTTTGCGAAAAACAGTGCAAAAAGGGTCCCCCCCCCCTTTGGAAAGCTGTTTAGTTAGAGTGATTGATGAGAATTACGTTGGTCAAGTACTGTGCCTGCAGGAAAAAAGATTTGTTCCAAAGGTGGTCAGTGATTTCCTTCTCCAGCACATGGGTAAATACACTGGGAAACATCTACCTACCTACCTACTCTCTCTCTCTCTCTACCTACCTATCTACTGTATTTCTCTGTCTCCCCCCTCTATCTACCTATCTACCTACTCTCTCTCTCCCCTACCTATCTACTGTATTTATCTCTCTCTCTATTTCTCTCTATCCCTCTTCCCACTTATCTATCTACACACACTCTCTCTCCCTACTTACCTACCTAATGTATTTCTCTCCCTCTCTCTCCCTATCCCTTTATCTACCTCCCTACCTAACTACACACTCTATCTCCCTCCCTCCCTCCCTACTGTATTTCTCTCTCTTCCCCACCTACCTACCTACCTACTGTATCTTTCTCTCCCTCTCTATCCCTCTATCTACCTACCTACTTTTTTAAAAAAAATTGCCTCTTCAAAACCTGGGTGCATCTTATACTCCGGTGTGTCTTATACTCTGAAAAATATGGTACTTCTATTATGTCTTCTACTACATTACCAGAAGTAAAGGAAAACATATCCAGGTCTTCAGAAGATAATATAATTCCCCAAATAATTTATTCACAAATACAGAATCTTTTCAAGTGTTATGATTAAAATATAATGTGGCTGTCTGATATGTCACTATATTTAGAAGAAACTGAAAAATTGTAACAATAGATAAGAAAAATTTGCTCGACAAGGGTAAAGAGCGTGTGCATACATATGCAAGTGAAGAAAAATATTATTTTTGAGAGTTTCAGGATCTGTTATAACCAAATAGTTATGCAATGATAGCAGCTGCTACCTGCCAAAAGAAATTACATCATGTGACCTTATAATTTAATAAAGTGAAAGTGATAGGAGGCATAAAACAGTCCCAAGATACACACAACAAAAATGTATTTGGAAAAATCCCATAGGTGTGTGACAACAGCCTGAAAGTAGTAGGAAACAAAGAAACAACTAATCAAAAATGCAGAAGAGAATTATATTACTATGTGATAGTGATTTACCAGTTAAATCTTGTTTCTTGAGATTTTAGATACCTGCACTCACCAAAATAATGCACTGCATTTTTTAACCCAAAGGGTTGGAAAGGAAGCTGTTTTGCTTAATCTGTGGAATTTGTTATTGTTTAGTAACCTATCCTAAGACTTTGCATTCTGGGATCAAGATTGGTCTGTCAGTGTAAATCTCCTTTTCCACCATATTCTGTTGAAATTTTGAAGGAAATCTTGGAGTCACTGATGGGATGGGTAATAGTAGGAAAAAAACTGGAATTAAATTCAGATGAAACAAATGGAATTAGTCTGCTACCAATCCAAAGACAATTTGTTACTTTCATTAAAATATCCAGTTTATAGGTTGAGAATATTGATTGATCTGAGTTTATCTCACAATATCAGTTATTAACTGTTGCTATGCAGTTTTGATTGGCATTTTAGATGCATTTATTCTGGTATGAGACTTAGCCATAATTTTACATAGATTACTTGAATCTCAGTTGGATTACTATAAATTGCTGTTCAGGGGCCTTTTCTTGAAAACCAGTTGGAACTAACAATACATAAAGAATATTTTGAGGAGAATTTTGATAGCTAACAGTATGAGATCAATTGTTTCTTTTCTTCATGTCATATTCTTTCACAATCCACTTTTTGGGAAGAATTTTATATTTCTGGGAAAGGGAATTCCTGTATCTGTCCAAACTTTCTACAGCTATCAAGTGGTTTTGCTTTTTCTTCATTTAAATCTAAAGCCAATTTATCAGAATCTCTAAATACTATATAATCAACATACTAAGCAGTTCTTGGTTTTGTCATTAATATATGCATCTGAGATTAGATCCATGAGGTAGCACCAAAAATTAGTTAACACTATCTTAGACTGTATTACTATTGACTGAAATAAAGAATTAGTTTTCATATTGTTTTTGCTTTCATCTGATGGTCATTTGGATTTTTGCAGTTTAGATATGATAGTGCAGTGTTTTCTCTCTAATATCTTTAAGGGAATGGAACTCTTGAATTAAAAGGTATCTATATGATTCCAATGAATTTTTAACAATCATCATATTGGCATGACCAATAAGGATTAATCAAGTTAAAAACTAATATTAAAATTCATTCTTAAATAAATTATTACATTATTCCAGAACTAATTAATTTCTGAATATAATTTCCAGAATACCTTCTTTCTGCAGCAGCTAAAGGCCACCCCAAGTATCCACTTAATTTCACAACAAGAAGAATGGAGGGGATCTGTTCTTGATGATATACCTCACAATTCAAAACTTGAAATGAATCTCATTATTGGCATCTCTGTACTTTAATTCTATTTCGGAAGTTCACTAAAAGGTAAAGGTTCCCCTCGCACATATGGGCTAGTTATTCCCGACTCTAGGGGTGGTACTAATCTCTGTTTTAAAGCCAAAGAGCCAGTGCTATCTGAAGATGTCTCCATGGTCACGTGGTCATGACTGAACACTGAAGATACACAAAGGTGGTCCCTATTTTTCTATTTGCATTTTTATATGCTTTTGAACTGCTAGATTGGTAGAAGCTGGGACAAGTAATGGGAGATCACTCCATTATGTGGTGCTAGGGATTCGAACCGCTGAACTGCCAACCTTTCTGACTCACAAACTCAGTGTCTTAGCTACTGAGGCACCATGTCCCTCTTACCTCTTTAGGTAATTATCTACTTACTTCTTTAGGTAAGCATTTATTTACCTCTAAATTGCAACTTTACTTTTAAAACTTATCCTTCAAAATAAAAATTGCTTTAAATTACAGTAGCCTTCCCTAACGTGGAAGACTGGGTTGGATTTCAGTTCTCATAATTTTTAGTTTACTGATGTATGTACTGGCTAAGGATAATATGGATTGGAATTCAACCCTTACATGGAAGGGTTCAAAAAAAAATTTTTTTAATTCGAATTTATACCCCGCACCTTCTCCAAAAAAGGACCCAGGAAATTTAAAATACATAACAAATATAAACAAGTACAAAATTTAAAAAAGCTATTAAATCGATCGATACCCTGTGCTAAAATATGTATAAAATCCCCAAATTAAAACTATCTAAAAAACAGTCAGAACGGGAGGTTTTGCTAGGCCGGCTTGTTGGAAAAGACGCTGGCGGAAGAGGCGGAGTTCTGAGATGGTACGTAGTTCGGGGGGTAAGTCGTTCCAGAGGGTAGGGCCTACCACAGAGAAGGCCCTTCCCCTGGGTGTCGCCAACCGGCATTGCCCGGCCGACGGCACCCTGAGAAGACCCTCTCTGTGGGAGCGGATCGGACGAAAGGATGTATGGGGCAGAAGACGGTCTGGCATATAACTAGGCCCCGAGCCAAAATGGTTTTGGAAAGAATAATTCTATCTGTGATGCCTATCTATCCACTACTTCTGTATATTTCTTAGATTCATCCTACATTATATGTGGGTAGACATTGTATTATAGAGCATGTGTGAAAATGATAAGGAAGAGTTTTCTCTCAGAAGTGAAATGCAGCGCATTCCCCCTATTCATTAAAGGAGTCCAAACTTTTTCATGCTTCCACATGTAACTAAAAATGTTGTTAGTTGAGAAATCATGTAATGAGTGAGTAGATTTCCTGAAAACTTTTTTGTGGCGATGTCCAGATTTACCTGAGAAAGTTTGACATTTTTCCTCAATACTTAGGGGATGTCTCCTTATTTAGGGTTCATATTGTCTGATATCTAAATGTGTCTGTTTCAGTTGTGTCTATACCATTCCTTCGTAGCAACACAGATGTGGTTTGTCAGTTTGATTCCTACGTTTCCTCCCATAGGCTTCTGTCATGACCTTTTATTCCACTTGCTATTACCTCCCCTGTAGATTCTTCTTGGTTTAAGGTAACAATACAAGAAGGTCCGGATAGCTATTCCTTTTCAAAATGTCAAGCTAGTATCACTATCAGTCTGTTTGTTGGGCACACAGCAGATGGCCTTTTTCACTGCAGCTCCCAAGCTTTGGAATGTACTTTCTTGGCAACTGCACAATTACTGCCATATTTAGAAAGTGCTTTAACATTATGCTCTTAAATTATATTTTGTTAAGTTGGGGTAATAATAATCTACCTGTACTACCTATGTATTTTAACTTGGTTTTTTAATGTTTTTTTCCCTTCCATTTCCTTGTTTGTTAACCAGTTCAAGCCTTCTAGGTGTAGAAAGATTGAGTAAGTAATTAAATTCATATTTATAATTGCTTGCAGGAGTATTCTGTTGTTAGAAATTAAAAATTATTCTTATAACACTCTAAACAAGGTAATTTACAATGTCTCACCAATGGTAAGAACATTATTTACATCCAGTCAAGGAAATTCACCAGCACAAGGAATGGAAGTAGAGATTTTGGTTGTTCATTAGCACTTAGCAAGTTGATGAAGGAATGTTAAGTTTTTCTTTACCATGAAGGCTACAATTAATGAAAAAGCAGTGAAGGGTTATATTTCAGAAGGTGAGATACTTAAAATCTTCACTGATTTAAAGTCAGTGGGAGTAGATGTCATAAAATAAATGTATGCTGCCCCCCCTCCCCCTGAACCAGACTTGTACATGGAGTCTAAAGGTCACATTCTTTTAGGGTTAAACATGTCATCCTTGTACATCAAGGAGATGGAATGTATTAGGTGAACATACACATATTGGGATTAATAGATTTTTGGTGGTGGACTAGTAAATATCTACTATCTGTTCTAAGGCAATGGAATTTGCAGTCTCCAGTTATTTGTCTTATGCATTTGGCAGGTTTTCTAGTGATTCCTATTATTACTATAGTTTGCTTCAACACATAGCTAGCAAGGGAATTCACCATTTTGTACAAAACTATATAAACCTCCCTTACAGCTCTTTTATTTTATTCCAGAATTCATACCTAATTTAAAAAAGTAAAGATAACAACTTTGTAATAAATGCAATAAAATATTGTAATAAGTACAATGGAAAAGATTTGAGTAAACAAAACCAACAACAGTTAATCAACAACTTTTAGTATATCTGATCTAAGGTTTTACTCATCTTTAATAATGTATTAGAAGTTGTTGCATACATTCTACTTAGACTTCAATTAAAAAACTATGTCATAGATCATACAATCTGTCTGCCTTGATGAATGCTTCACATTGTGAAAATGAAATATTTATTTTTATTATATTTGTTATATTTATATAGTTTGGTTTCTTTTTCTTCATCTGTGATCTACTTTGTAAAAAGAAAGATGTGATTATATCACTGAGTCATTAGCATGGTATATAGGGGGATTTGTAACACGAATGGAAAAAACCTTTGAAGATGCAAACTCACAGAGAGAGAAGAAAATCAGAAACTCAATCTTTTGTTCATTTGAAGAGGATTAATAACGATCCCAATCCATTAATTTAAAAAATGCCGTTCATTTTACTACTGCTAGCTATATGTGATGATTTCAAAGTACATTCAAACTAAAAAGAACATTTTTCCTTTGTAGCTCTGGTCTACAGATGCTGGGGAAAATTTAGCGGAATGCCTGGAATGTGAAAAATAGTCACTTTTTAAAGCCACCGATTAAAAGTGATAAAGATAAAAGTGAAAGTGAGAGAAAAGTTTTGCTATTATTATTGTATCTCACAGTTTGATTTCTCTTTCAAAATCAAAGAATCCTATTTTTACTTATCCCCACAGTAAACTTAAATATTAAGATGTAAGAGTTATACATACATACTGACCCTTCATGCTGTTCCCTTTCATAGAATACAACATTATGCAAAGTACAGCAAAAAATAAAGAATAATAAGCCAAAGAAATTAAAGATAAGAAAAAAGGAAAGGAAAAATAGTTAAGTCTAGTATATACCAATACCTTTTAGTGTACATCTTGATACAATCCTCTTTTGAAAACTATCCTTGTTCGAAGTTTGCATATCCTTTTTCATACAGAAAGTTGAAGAAAGAGAAAAAAGAGCTAATTCTGATTGCACAAACTAAGAACAAAAGCATATTTAAGAAGACATAACTATATCAAATGTTGCTTCTGCAAAGAAGCTAAAGAAACAGTTGACCAGCTAGTTAATTGCTGAAAGAAGGTGACACAGACTGACCATAAACATAGAATTGAATCGAATCAAATCAAATCAAATCTTTTATTGGCCAAGTGTGACACAGAAGTAATTTGTCTCCAGTGTATAAGCTCTCAGTGTACATGCGACAAATGCATTACAAAGTAACAAGAATGGTGCACTGCAAAATCTGCAAAGAAAAATACCATTTGCCTACAAACCAAAACTGGTAGGAACACAAATAGACAATAGAAAATAAAGATGCTAAATTATTCTATGTTGATCAGAAAGATGAAAAAAAGTCTGAATAATGGACATTGCAATACCTGGAGATTGCAGAATAGAAGCTGGAGAAAATCCCAAAATACAAAGACCTGAAAATATATGTAAATAGAGCAATAGTGGTAAAAGAAAGCAAATGTGTAATAGGTTCTTTGGGTGCATTCCCAAAACACATGGAGCACTGCTTGACTACTATCAGCATTAACAAAATCACCATCAGTCAATTGCAAAATAAAGCATCACTTGGAATAGATTGTATCCTGCGATGATACTTTTAACATTTTCAAACAATAACATCTGCCTATACCAGTGGTCGGCAAACTCATTAGTCAAAAGAGCCAAATATCAACAATACCACGATTGAAATTTCTTTTGAGAGCCAGAAGGTGTGGCCTGTTTTGTGGGAGTGGCTCAGCAGTCATGTGACCGGGTGGGCGTGGTCAACTTGGAAAATGTGGTGAAACTCACTTAACAACGGTCTTGCTTAGCAACCAAAATTTTGGGCTCAATTGTGGTCATAAGTTCTCTTTCTTTCATCTCTCTCCCACTTTCTTTTTCTTTCTTTTCTTTCTTCCCTTCTTTCTCTTTCTCTCTCTTTCTGTTTCTCTCTGTCTCTCTCTGAGTCTGTCTGTCTGTCTCTCTCTGTGGCTCTTTATCTCTCTCTCCCTCCCTCCCTCCCTCCCTCTCTGTCTCTTTCTATCATTCCCTGTGTCTGTCTCTCTGTATCTCTCTGTGTCTCTCTCCTCCCTCCCTCTCTATCTCTGTCTCTCCCCTCCCTTCCTCTCTGTTTGTGTGTCTGTCTGTCTTGCACTCACTTACTCTCTCTCTCTCTCTCTGTCTCTCCCTCCCTGTCTCTGTGTGTCTGTCAGTCTCCGATTCCCTCCCTCCCCGTCTCTCTCTGTCTCTCCCTCCCTCCTTCCCCTTTATCTCTCTCTGTGTGTCTGTCAGCGGCCGTGCAGAAACTCGCCGCTTTTCCACATCGTGGAAAAGATAGGCACGTGCACATCCCACTGAATTACAGCACAAGTTCCCACCGCTATGACGTCTCCAAGACTGTAATTGGGCCTGGCATGTGTGCACCTATCTTTTCCTTGTGCATGCCCCGCCCAATTACAGTCTATGTGACTTTGTAGCAGTGGGAACGTGCACTGTAATTCTGCAGGACGTGCACATACCTATCTTTTCCACGGTGTGGAAAAGCGGTGAGTTTCTGCACAGCCGCTGATCACTCCAGATGCCATCGGGGAAGACGAGGAATGCGAGGGGGACCTCACGGATGGCCTCGCTGTCAGCACAGAGACTCACCGCTGCTTCACTTGGTATTCTGAGGACAGAGACAGTGACAGACAGACAGAAAGAGGCACAGAGCGAGAGAGAGACAGACAGAGGGAGGAAGGGAGGAAATCAGAGAGAGACTAAAGAGGCCAAAGAGCCGCATGCGGCTCGCGAGCCATGGTTTGCCGACCATTGGCCTATACCATGTTCTTGGGAAAACACAATGGTGCATAAAAATGACAAATCCAGTCCAAACATCTGACAAGGAACCATAATAATAAAATTTATTTGCATTATTGTGTTCAGTGCCATAGTTGGTCCTGTTTCTTCTCCATTACAAAATAGTACAATTAAATAAAGATAGGATAGTATAAAATTTGCTCATGGATAAAATTTCCACCTGTTAATTCCAAAAGGCCACACTGCTTGACTCTCCACAGATACTACAGCCATACATGGGAACATCTTGGGAAGAACTTGATGCATATGAAGACCAACACTAGCTCCAGAACTAGCAGCTGCAATTTCATATCACATTCACAGACAATATATATGGGATCATGAGCAATGCTAAAGCATTCAGTTTCCCCAATCTCTTCCTAAAACTCAGGCATTGTGCAAATGGCTTCACTTGAATCCTTACAATAGCAGCCCTTCAAGGCAGATAAAACTGAGGTAAATTGCCCAGAGAGAACAGGATTAACTACTAGCCCTTTAGTCGTTTTCTCAGAGTTGCAATAGTTTAAGGAGGTTTCCCACAAAACCTGCAACAAGATATATTCAGTAAGCCAGCTCTGAATTAAATCTGGGTTAAAAAAAGAGACAAGGGCCAATTTGAATTTCTCATTTTACAGCTGACTCAGTGTTAACATTTTATCATGAGGTAAATTGACTCTAAATAAATAAAGCATCTAATCTATTAAAATGGCTACCTTCAGTGTTCAAAGGACAAAAAAAGTAAATCGTGAATCGTGATTGAAAATGCAGGGAACAAATGTCATATTTCTATGTATTCTCATGTCTGTTAAATAATGAGTGATCTTTCCCAGTATTGCAAATATTCATGAAGTTGAATTTAATGGACTTATTATATCAGCCGGTTGAGCTCCCTCTCAGGTGTTTTAGACTATGTTATCATATATGGCTGCTGAACTATATGCCTTGAGGGGGTCCCCCCTCTCTCAAGATTGGCCATCCGGACTATCCACGAACTTCCTTGATGACGGATTTTGGAATTCCGAGAGGTGGCATCGAACAAGGAGGAACATTTGGAGGTTTTTAAAGGGATTTTTTAGTAGATTTTTAAAGGGTAGTAGGGAGGGTGTTATCTATATGAACTGGGTGGGTTTGGGGGGAAATCCACCAGGGTCGGAGCTGGGCCCAGCTGGGGGCTGCAGCATTGGAGGTGCATGGCTAGAGGTCAGGGAGGGGGCTAAATTCCAGATTAGTAAAGGTTGCTCCATCAGTACTGTGGGTAGGAGGGGCAGGTATGGTGGTAGCAGGGGGCCATATCATGTTTGTGAGGCGGGCATCCGCTGTCGTCGAGAGGTTGTATGCTCCGGCACCCAATTGTCTCCTCATCCCCCAGGTTGTCCAGATCCTCAGGGCCTGGGCCTGCATCTGATGTTGTGCAACGCCAGGTCCGTGGTAAAGAAAGCCCCCCTCATTTGTGATCTTGTGCAGGAGGGGGAGTGGACCTGGCAGGTATTATGGAGACCTGGTTGGGCCAGGAGGGGGGGTTTCCCCTCATGGAATTGTGCCCACCAGGCTTCCACATGTTTCATCAGCCTAGGGCTCAGGGTAGGGCTGGGGGGGGGTTGTTATAAAGGAGGGTCTGTGCTCGAGGGAGGCCACTGTACCTCAGACAGTAGGATGTGAGTCCCTCCTTGTGAAGTGGGGTTGTGGGGTACAGATGGGCTTGCTGACCACATACCTGGCTCCCAGCTGTGTGGCCGTGGCCCTGCCCAAGCTGCTTGATGTGATTGCCGGGGTGGCGGTTAGTACCCCCAGGCTTATCGTCATGGGAAATTTCAACCTGCCATCTGTTGGCGAAGCATCGGAGGCAGCTCAGGAGTTCATGGCCTCCATGACAGCCATGGACCTGACCCAATTAGTTCAAGGCCCCCCACACATCAGGCGACACACTCTGGATTTTATTTTTGTCTCTGGTCAGTGGTTGAAGGATCTAGGAAGAGGGGATATAGCTATTGAACCCTTGTCATAGTCAGATCACTCGCTCCTTCAGGTACACTTCCAATCCGCTACCCCCCCACAGGGAGGCAGAACCAACTAGGTGGTTCCCCCCCATGCGCCTGATGGACCCTGATAGGTTTCTGATGGAGCTTAGGCCATTCCCTGAGGCTATGGCTCACGACTTGGCTGGAGAACTGGTGGCCGCATGGGACAGGGTGGCTGCTGGTGCTCTGGACCGTGTCGTGCCTTTGCGGCCTCTGATCTGGTGCCGAACCTGGTTGGTTTTCTGAGGAGCTGAGGGAGATGAAGTGCCAGAAAAGATGCCTAATGAGCAGTTGGAGGGCCAGTTCCGAATCTGATCAGACACTGGTGAGGTCTTATTTCAAGACCTAACTAATGGCAATAAAAGTGGCAAACTTTAATTATTTTTCCACTCTTATTGCATCTGCAGATAATTGCCCAGATGCCCTGTTTAGGGTGACCCCCTCCTGCTTACAAATAGAAGCGCAGGAGGACCCCTTGCAGGGTAAAGCTGAGGATTTTGTACAATACCTGCCGGACAAAATCGTTCAGATTCAGGAAGGGCTGGACTCTGACTGGGTAGGGCTAGATGGGATGATGGAGGCGGGTCTTGAGAAAGTTATCTGGGAGGAGTTTGACTCTGTGACTCCCGAAGACGTAGTCAGGATTTTGGATAGGCTTAGTGCTGCCACATGTTTATTGGACCCATGTCCCTCCTGGTTGGTGCTGGCCACCTGGGAGGTTACACGAGGCTGGCTCCAGGTTATTGTCAATGCTTCTTTGAGAGAAGGTTTCTTCCTCACCACTTTGCAAGAGGCAGTGGTGAGGCCCCTCCTCAAGAAGCCTTTCCTGGACCCGGCGCTTTTGGCAAGTTATCGTCCAGTCTCCAACCTTCGCTTTGTGGCAAAGGTTGTTGAGAGTGTGGTGGTGCAACAGCTTCCCAAGTACCTGGATGAAGCTGTCTATCTTGATCCATACCAGTCGGGTTTCAGGCCTGGGTACAGCACAGAAACGGCATTGGTCGCATTGGTTGATGATCTCTGGAAGGCTCGGCACAGGGGTTGTTCCTCTGTCCTGGTCCTATTAGACCTCTCAGCGGCTTTTGATACCATCGACCATGGTATCATGCTGCAGCGGTTGGAGGGGTTAGGGGTGGGGGGCACTGTACTTTGGTGGTTCTCCTCCTTCCTATCTGACTGTATGCAGTTTGTGTTGGCGGGGGGACACAGGTCGTCCTCAAGGTGCCTTACCTGTGGAGTACCCCAGGGGTCAGTCCTCTCGCCCCTTCTGTTCAACATTTATGTGAAGCCGCCAGGCGAGATCATCCGGGGTTTTGGGGTAAAGTTCCATCAGTACGCTGATGATACGCAGCCGTACATTTTGTCCCCAGACCACCCCAATGTTGCCCTTGACATGATGTCCCAGTGCCTGGAGGCCGTGTGGATCTGGATGGAGAGAAACAGGTTCAGGCTCAACCCCTCCAAGACCAAATGGCTGTGGTTCCCGACATCGCGTTACAGTCAGCTGGTTCCATTGCTGGCTATGGGGGGTGAGACCCTAGCCCCCACAGGAAGGGTTCACAACCTCCTGGATGCACGGCTGTCTTTGGAAGATCATGACAGCTGTCGCCAGGGGGGCTTTTTATCAGGTTCGCTTGATCTACCAGTTGCGCCCCTTCCTTGATTGGGATACTCTGCACACAGTCACTCATGCCCTCGTCTCTTCCTGTCTGGACTACTGTAATTCTCTCTACATGGGGCTCCCCTTGAAGAGCACCCAGAGGCTCCAATTGATCCAGAATGTAGCCATGCGGGTAATTATGGGGGCGATGCTGTGCTCCCATGTAACACCCCTCCTGCGCAAGCTACACTGGCTTCCGGTGGCTTTCCGGGTGCCATTCAAGGTGTTGGTTACTATCTTTAAAGCGCTCTGTGGCTTAGGACCTGGGTACTTACGAGATCACCTTCTGCCACCAAGAGCCTCCCACCAGCCAGTACGCTCCCATAGAGAGGGTCTCCTCATGGTGCCGTCAGCTAAAGAATGTCGACTGATGACACCCAGGGGGAGAGCCTTCTCCGTGGGAGCACCTGTCCTCTGATTGCCCCAGGAATTAAGAACTATCCCTGATTTACACACCTTCTGCCGTGCTCTCAAAACCTTTGTTTTTCCAACAAGCCGGGCTGGCATAAAAATGAATTTTTAAATATGATTTTTTAATTAATTTTAATCGGGGTTTGTTTGGTTTTTTAATTTTAAGAGAGGCCAAATTGTTTAATATGCTTTTAAAACTGTTTTTTAACTTTTATATATCTTTGGCTGTACACCGCCCTGAGTCCTTCGGGTGTAGGGTGGTATAAAAAACTAATAAACCTTAAATCTTAATGAGATTATGAATCCAAAATGCCATGCTTCATTGCCATATTAATAGTTAAATGTAATTCTTCCTCCTTTTGTACAAATCAGTGATACAGCAATTCAAATTGTCACTTCAGAAGGCACTACTACTACTACTACTACTACTACAGCATTAGTATAGAATGGTCTACCTTCCGACCTCCGTTCCATCACAGACCTCTGCTTGTTTCGCCGGCACCTAAAAACTTATTATTTTCATCTGGCCGGCCTAGCATGATCTACTCCACACCCATGATTTTATAACGAATAAAAACTGTAATTTGGGTTTTAAATTTAAACTTATTTTAAGTTAAGCAGGATATTGATTTAATTTCGTTATTATTTAATAATATTTTGTATTTATGTATAATTGATTTTAAATCTCTGTTCGCCGCCCCGAGTCCCTTTATGGTGAGATGGGTGCGGGTTATAAATGTGAAAAAATAAATAAAAATAAATAAATTACCCTGATTTATCTATCTCAAAGTCAGAAAGCCATGTTATCTAGAGCATGTTTGATGGAATATAATATTTACAAAGTCTTAGTAATACTGGGATACTGTCTCAGTCACCACAATATAAAGAAGATATTGAGATTCTGTAAAAAGTACAGAGAAGAGCAACAAGAATGATTAGGGGTTTGTAGGCTAAAACATACGAAGAACAGTTACCGGAATTGGGTATGTCTAATCTAATGAAAAGAAGGACTAGAGAAAGCACAATAGCAGTGTTCCAATATTTGAGGGGCTCCTACAAAGATAAGGGGGTAAAAATATTTTCCAAAGCACTCAAAAACAACAAAAGAAACAAAGGATGGAAATTAGCCAAGGAGAGAAGCAACCTAGAACTAAGGAGAAGAGTTCTAATGGTTAGAGCAATCAACCAATGAAATAGCTTGCATTCAGAAGTTGAGGGTGCTCCATCACTGTAATCTTTCAAAAAGATTTCCTGCTTGAGCAGGCATTGGATTGGAAGACCTCCTGGTCCTTTCTAACTCTATTATTCTATGTTCTATGATAGGCCAGTCTTGCTTTAACTTTAGTCTTTGTACAGATTGTTTATTGAGTGTGCAGGGTGTTATTCAGTCCAGATTACAGCCTATCATAAATAATTTGGCAACTTGGTCAGAACCCTGACATATTTTTTAATAAGTGACCTTACCTTTAGAAAGGGAATAAACAAACAAAAATCAATATGTTCAAAATGCCACTGGGTATACAACATTTGAAGACCTGCTCTTGGAACATCCTGCTCTTTTCTTATTGTCATCTTCTTATTTAACAGAATAAAAGAGTGGGAAGGGACTTTGAAGTCTTCTATTCCAACCCCTAAAGCGGGAAACCCTATAACATTTCAGACAAATGGTTGCCCAATCTGTTCTTAAAAACCTCCAGTGTTCAAGGTTTCACCCACAACTTCTAGAGGGAAGCCATTCTAATAATTAATTGTTATAACTGTCAGGAAATTTATTCCTAGTTCTAGATTGGTTGTCTCCTAGATTAGTTCCCATGCATTGCTTCTACTAGTTGAACCCCTCTTTTTTGTGAAATCCTCTCAAGTACTGGAAGTTTAAAGAGAACTTGTATTAAGGTAAATAATGTGTCAGTCCCTTATGTATTGGAATACTGTTATCCTATCAACTCCCCCCCCCCACTCCTTCTTTTCATTAAACTAGACCTCCTGCAACTGTTCTTCATGTTTACCTTCATTATTTACCTTAATACAAGTTCTCTTCCGAGAGACTCAACATCTTTTTTATATTGTGGTGACCAAAATTGGATACAGTATTCCAAATGTGGCATTACCAAGGCATTATAAAGTGGGATTAATCACTTCTTGTTTCTATTCCTCTATTGATGCAGCCTAGAACTGTGTTAGCTTTGTTGGCAGCTACAACAAAGTATTCTTGCTAGCTTGATGTCATCTGCAATTTTGTTGAGTTCCTCTTTTATTCCCTCATAAAAGGAAATAAGAGGAAATAAAAGGGAAACTCGACAAAATTGCAGATGACACCAGGCTAGCAAGAATAGCCAATACTTCAGAAGATAGGCTCAAGATATAGAAGGATCTTGATATACTTGAACACTAGGCCCTATCTAATAAAATGGAATTCAATGTCGAGAAAAGTAAGGTTTTACATTTAAGCAAGAAAAAGTCATTGATGAAGACATTGAAGAGTACTTGGCCTAAGACAGAGCCTTGGGGTACTCCACTGCATACTTCCATCCATGTAGAGCAGTTCTATTAAGGACTACATCTATATAGTGATTATATAATTATAACATTATAACATCTATCCCATTGCAAATTTATGGCTCCATATTATGGTGATCAACATTTGATCAAAGTATAGTCTTTATAGTATAGTACTTTCAAAATGTTAGGATATGGTATCTCAAATTTGACTGATTCTCTATAGTGACTCCAAAAAAACATGATAGTTATATTTTGGTCACAATTCCTTGTTTTTTTTATCAGTAAGAATTATTTGTGTAGGACTTGGAAATGTTATCCTCCCTCCCTCCCTCCCTCCCTCCCTTCTTTTTGATTACAGTTGGAACAAATCATTTTAAACCTGTGTAGGAGACAGTGCTCTCCTCTGACCAATAATAGAGAGAGTACATGACAATATTTTTGCCTACACAATATCATTCAGAGATTTCATGTTATTTTATGTCTTCTCATAGATTAGAAATACAATTTAATGTCATTAAAATCTGTTGGTTATTATTTTAATAAGAATCTAAGTAAGCATTTTCCCAAAAGAAATTAAAAGTTTGGGTGTTCAAAGAGGAGTAATTATATAATTTAGGCACTCATAATTTTTCCTAGTTTGTACTCAGTATTTTATTCTAATTTCCTAGGATGGTATATGTATACACATTAATACACAGGGATAAAGTTCCAAATGAGCAAACAGCAGCAGCAGCAACAGAAAATTGTGTTTATTAACTTTTAAGAATTGTAATTTTGTTTATATGGTTTTATGTGTGTGGGATACCACTGTGTTTTTCTTGGTGACTGCTGAGGGATGTGATGTTTATTTTATGTTGGTTTGGTTATGTTTTTAACATTAACATTGTTATGAAGCATTCAGAATCTTGACAGCTGGGTGATATATAAATGTCTGTATTATTTTTCTGTAGCTGCTCCTGTTCTTCAGAATGTCCCTTATGTACAACGGACCCTTTCTCTGCTTACATTTGGGAATGCCATTAAGCCTTGGCACTTCCCTCAGGCCTTATGGGCCAGATTAGACTGTGTACCAGAAGAAGCTGTGAAATTGAGTCTTGCCAATGCAGAACTTTCCCAGGGAGGAGGCAGTACACTTCAGAAAGAAATCCAAATTAAAACACTATGCAGTCCTGAGCCAGATGGAGGAGTGGGGAAGTATTTCAGGGTAGCCACACCCGAGAATCTTTCAAGATATATCTATTAGGGTAGAGGTTTATCACTTTAGTTTGGTAAGATTCTGTCCTTTAGGTGTATGCAAGTAAAGGATTGGTCTCAAGTGGATTTTATTATGTAATCTTTGGCCTTGGTCCTGATGCTAGTGAAGCAAGAGTTTCCTTTTTCATTATTCTATTACATTTTATATACTGTATATATTTAATATTGTATGGTTTGGGATTTTGTTTATTGATTTATTTATGCAGTATGCCACCTGGGAGCAGCCTGTTTGAGTTGGGCAACCTTGCAAATCTTATCAGTAAATAATAAAGAACAAACTAAAATAAAATAAAATAACAGCTGTAAACAACAACATAATTGTTTTTCTTGAAAAAAGAATTCTCCCTGATTTGCTTTTCTTATTTTGCATTCTTACCTTAGAGACAATGCTCAGGCAGCTGACACCAATCCCTCAGCTGAGTGTCCCTTCTGGCTCCTTAAGGTAGATAAAGAGAGAGAGACATTTAACTGCTGCCTGAGTGGTTTTCTACTTTTCTCAAACTGAGAAACAAAATTTGAAGAGAGTCCAAACTGATGAAAAAATCCCTTTCTTTTCATAACTAAAATTCATTGCCACCAGGTGTAGTGATGGCCACCAGTGCAGATATTTTGAAAATCTAATTGCTTTAGAATGTTATAATATTTGGGTTATTAACTGTAAAAGGGTAGCTTTTTTTGTCAGGCTTACTGCTTCCCCGAATTTACCACAATAAATATATGGATATTTAACATTGAGTAGGCATTGTGAACATCTGAATTTCACAATATTCATGTAAAGAAATATGGGAAATGGGATTATCAAACTTCTTGAAGCAAGTGTTTCCTTTTTCATTATTCTGTTACATTTTATATACTGTATATATTTAATATTGCATAGTTTTGGATTTTGTTTATTGATTTATTTATGCAGTATGCCACCTGGTAGCAGCCTGTTTGAGTTGGGCAACCTTATAAATCTTATCAGTAAATAATAAAGAACAAACTAAAATAAAATAAATAATAATTTTCTTTCAGTTAAATTCAATTATCAATGACTTCATGGAGATCTCCATATAAAGCTCTTAATAGCAATATGAAATTGCTTTGAAATACCATCTTCTGGAATATGTTTTCTTGTTTGTTTGTTTAGCCCACAGCTCTGGTATTTCCATTCAGTTATTAATCCAATCCAATCCAGCAATGCTTCTACACTGACAGTCCTTCCACTTTGAGAGGAAATATTCTGCTAATGAAAGAAAAAGAGAAAGATGGAATCTAGTGACTATATGCTTGCATGATCCTTACAGGGCTGGGTCTGTACTATCTCATGGATCATGAGAGAACTTTCAAAGCAAGCTGATAGGTCAAATTGGCCCAGACTTACAGTTAGGCTTGATTTAGAAACAAAATGAATAGTGTGGCAGATCTATTGATTAATAATTGCAGTTGGACAATAGTACCTGTCAGGGTGTGCACAGTGTGACTATGTGAGACAACCCACGGCAAATACAGTAAACAGACATTTGTCTTTAAATAGTGGTTTTATCTACAAAGAATACACACATATCTAAAAATATTATACAACGTAATTCTTGGCTTGCTGTCTGGATGGTCTCTGGTGATGAGTCGAAAGGCAGTAAGGGAAACAGTATGTCTCCTCCCTTAATTGGGGCCTAATAATAACAGGTTGTTGTGAAACAATTACATACATACATACATACATACATACATACATACATACATACATATATATATATGCTGGCATAGCTGGCTTCGGGGATTTTCCCGTGTATAAGGCATAGACTATGCCTTATACACGGGAAAATCCCCGAAGCCAGCTATGCCAGCATACCTACACCCGTGAAAATCTACGAAAACACACACATATATATATACACACCACTGATAAAATCAGCAAAATTCTCCACAAACACAATATCAAGACATCCTTCGACACTAACCAAAAAATAGCCAACATCTTAAGGAACCCCAAAGACAAAATCCAGCTAGAAAACCAAGGAGTCTATGAAATACCATGCAAAGTCTGCTCGTCCACATACATTGGACAAACTAATAGGAGAATCAGTGCACATATTTCAGAGCATAGGAATTCTGTTAAAAGACAAGTAAATACTTCCTCCCTCTTCCAGCATTTCCAAGCAACAGGTCATGAAATTGACTTTGGAAAAACCAAATTACTCTCCAGGACTGAACACTCCAACAGGAGAATGATTATGGAAGCTAATAAAAAAGAAAAACATCCCCACAACATGAACAGACGCGATGATGCCTCCCGCCTGCCAGACATCTGGAAACGAGCTCTGGCCACTAAACGAGTCCCGGCCACTAAACAAGTCCCGGCCACTAAACAAGTCCTGGCCACTAAACGAGTCCCAGCCACTAAACAAGTCCCGGCCACAAACACTGACACCATCATCAATCACTCTCAACAAACTCCATCTACCAATCAGGATGTTGCAAATCAGCCAACCAATCGGTTTAAAGTAGCAGAGCCAACATTCCAACCCCTCCCACCTCCACTTAGAGAAAAACTGCCATTTCAAATACAGCTCATTTGCAAAAAAGCCAAAGCCAAAGCCTGATGATGATGGGGGTGATCCCATCGAAACGTTGCAAAAACACCTTTAATTTTACACGGGAAAAGACCCGAATAAACCAAAATCTACATATATATATATGTTAGTTTTATGAGCTGATCAATAAATTAATATATATATACACACACATACATACATACTTTAGCCAGACCTCAAGCAAACATCAATCAGCAATTACAGCACAGAAACATACATAAAGAGAGAGAGATACCCTAACAGGGCCTCTTCTTATTATAGTCTCTTAAAGTGATATCAGCGAAAAAAACCTTGCTGACTGATTCCCAGCATTACATCATCGTAGCAGCTGGTCAGATCTAAAATCAGTACCCATGGCACAATGATAGGACAACTTTCAATTCAAGGTTATAAGTAGATATTAAACATCCATCTCTCTGATGGGTGGATCTCTGCACTCAACAGAGGGTTAGGTGGAGTAATCTAAACAGTTTCTTCTAACTCTAAGACAGGGTTTCTCAAGCTTGGCAGCTTCAGTACAAGTGAACTGTCTGCCCTGGACGAGTTCAAATCACCAGGACCGGATGGATTACACCCCAGGGTTCTGAAGGAACTGGCAGACGAGATCTCAGAACCACTGAACTATATCTTTCAGAGATCCTGGAGCACCGGGGAACTGCCAGAAGACTGGAAAAGAGCAGATGTGGTTCCCATCTTCAAAATAGGAAAAAAAACAGATCCAGGAAACTATAGACCCATCAGCCTGACCTCAATACCAGGAAAGATTCTGGAAAAGATAATTAAACAACAAATAAGTGAACACCTAGAAGCAAACAAAGTAATAGCCAAAAGCCAACATGGGTTTGTCAAAAACAGATCATGCCAGACGAATCTAATTGCATTCTTTGACAAAGTAACAAAATCAGTGGACCAGAGGAATGCTGTTGATATAATTTACCTGGACTTCAGTAAGGCATTTGATAAAGTAGACCATAACCTACTATTAGATAAAGTAGAAAATTGTGGGTTAGACAGCAGCACCACCAAATGGATTCGCAACTGGCTGACCAACCGCACTCAACGTGTAGTCCTCAATGGAACTGTATCTACATGGAAGAAAGTATGCAGTGGAGTCCCCAAGGCTCTGTTTTAGGCCCAGTACTCTTTAACATCTTCATCAACGATTTGGATGAGGGGATAAATGGGGAACTCATCAAATTCGCAGACGACACCAAGCTGGCAGGAATAGCCAACACTCCAGAAGATAGGCTTAAGATACAGAAGGATCTAGACAAACTTGAACATTGGGCACTGTCTAATAAAATGAAATTCAATTGTGAAAAAAGTAAGGTCCTACATATAGGCAAGAAAAACCAAATGCACAAGTACAGTATAGGTGGTACCTTGCTCGATAGTAGCAACTGTGAGAGGGATCTCGGAATCCTAGTGGACAACCATCTAAATATGAGCCAGCAGTGTGCAGCAGCTGCCAAAAAAGCCAACACAGTTCTAGGCTGCATCAACAGAGGGATAGAATCTAGATCGCGTGAAGTGTTAATGCCACTGTATAGTGCCTTGGTAAGGCCACACTTGGAATACTGCATACAGTTTTGGTCGCCACGATGTAGAAAAGACGTGGAGACTCTGGAAAGAGTGCAGAGAAGAGCAACCAAGATGATTAGAGGACTGGAGACTAAGACATATGAAGAACGGCTGCAGGAGCTGGGTATGTCTAGTTTGATGAAGAGAAGGACCAAGGGAGACATGATAGCAGTGTTCCGATATCTCAGAGGGTGCCACAAAGAAGAGGGAGTCAAACTTTTCTCCAAGGCACCTGGGGGCAGGACAAGGAGCAATGGGTGGAAACTAACCAAGGAGAGAAGCAACTTAGAACTAAGGAGAAATTTCCTAACAGTAAGAACAATTAACCTCTGGAACAGCTTGCCTCCAGCAGTTGTGAATGCCCCAACCCTGGAAGTCTTTAAAAAGATGTTAGACAGCCGTTTGTCTGAAATGGTATAAGGTTCCTGCCCATGCAGGGGGTTGGACTAGAAGACCTACAAGGTCCCTTCCAACTCTGCTATTGTATTGTATTGTATTGTAAGTGGATATCAACTCCCAGAATTCCCTAGTCAGCATGAGGAATTTGGGAGTTGAAGTCCACACATCTCAAGTTGCTGAAGTTGAAAAACACTGCTCAAGGATTTTTTGGTTCTATGGTTCTGTAACGCAATTTGTCAGAGACATTGCTCTATTATTTTGTTCTGAGTGAACTCATCTCATAGGATTTACTTTGAGTTAATCTTTTTGCTGATGTTTATTGCTTAGCCTGCTGCTTTCTTTTCTACCTTCCTGGCTTCCCTGAAGAGTATTAAATAGCTACAGATCAGGATATTAGGATAGTGCAATAGGGATTCAAGATGGCCACCAACTGCTAACAAATGCATTTTTTTTACAATATCATCAAATAAATAAATAAAATTCCTAGGAGACGAAGAAAAAACTGAGATGTGCCATTACTAATGATGACCTGTCTTTCTCAGAGACGTTGTTGGTGAATTTCTCCTTCCTTGGAGACACTGAGTGAAACATTATCTCCTTCCTCCCTACTAATTCCTCTGCTTCAAAATAGGATAGAGGCTTTCAGAAGGTCATTTGTGCACATGCCTGAGTCAGGATGTCAAGCAATGCATCGTGATTAGCCAGTATTACAGGCAATTCAGTAACTTCTGTTGCTTTTTTTTTTTTAGGACTTAAGATGACTGGCTTGTTGAATGTTACACCAGTGCCCAACCTTGGCAACTTTAAGATATGTGAACATGGTATCTGGGGAATTCTGGAAATTGAAGTTCACATATCTTAAATTTGCTAAGGTTGAGAAACATTGAATTACACCAAAAACTCTGTCTTGTTTTTAAACTGGCTGATGGGGTCCTATCCTGATTTGCTTTCTTTGCCTTTTTTAAATAATTCTAGCAGTAATAAACTCATAGCTTCCCTCTGAAAATGTAATAGTTGTATAGAGACAATGGAATTTTAGCATGTGCCACTTTTCATGCAAATTATTGCTTCTGCTATACCTTTTCTTGTAAAGCTATTGAAGCGCAAGTTATTTGTCCTTTTTCACTCGATTTACTGATTTACAAGGCTCAGAAATAAGTTCTATCAGGTCCAATAGTATGTTTTAGAATGGAAGATGCAGTGAATGGGCTTATATATCACATAAAACCATAGTTGGTTAAAGGAACCATGATTGTCACATAATACATAACTAAAATCAAGTGTAAGTTTTCATCATGTCTTCTAATTGCTAGTTAGTGTTCATTTGTGTATTCTGCTAGCAACACACATCCATGAAGTAGCAGATTAGGAGAGAACTTCCATGAACACCAAGAACTCCACAGTTCAATATCTATATAAATAAAAATGTAAAATAGTTTGTACGAATTCATTAATCTCAAAAACTACTGGACCGATTTACACCAAACTTTCACACAATGTTGACAAGGACTTCTGATAATAGAATACCAACTCATTTTGTGCCTAGCACACATGTATTGTGTGCAAGGTAGACACATATAAAATGTACCCACTGAAAATGTGTTCAACTCCCTGTAACTCCTCCCACCAACAGTCATTTCCTACGGAGGCCTCTTAGGGCCAAAAAGGCACTGGAGTCAAACTATTCTCCAAAGCACCTGAGGGCAGAACAAGAAGCAATGGGTGGAAACTAATCAAGGAGAGAAGCAACTTAGAACTGAGGATAAATTTTCTGACAGTTAGAACAATTAACCAGTGGAACAGAAGTTGCCTCCAGAGGTTGTGAATGCCCCAACACTGGAAGTCTTCAAGAAGATGTTGGATAGCCATTTGTCTGAAATGGTATAGGGCTTCCTGCCTAGGCAAGGAGTTGGACTAGATGACCTCCAAGGTCCCTTCCAACTCTGCTTTGTATTATTGTATTACAGTAGGTAGGTAGATAGGGGAATAGAGAAAGAGGGTTGCCACAAAGAAGAGGGAGTCAAACTATTCTCCAAAGCACCTGAGGGCAGAACAAGAAGCAATGGGTGGAAACTAATCAAGGAGAGAAGCAACTTAGAACTGAGGAGAAATTTCCTGACAGTTAGAACAATTAACCAGTGGAACAGCTTGCCTCCAGAAGTTGTGAATGCCCCAACACTGCAGGTCTTCAAGAAGATGTTGGATAGACTTCCTGTTCCGGCTTCTGGCGGCGACGGACGAACCTTGGGGTTCGTCCGCCGTTTTGTTCTTTTTACTGCCCCAAATGGGGTGGGGTACCCCTTTTTTTGGGGTCCCTCCATAGGACTGGCTTGCCTGGACTGGTTCAGCCTAGCGGCGGCTGGGGAACATTCCTTGTCTTCGGTCTAGGTGGAAGAAGACATGCTGCGGGGGGATTGGTTCCCTTCGCCAGCAGAGGACGGTAACGAACAATGAATTCGGAGAGAACGGTGCGCTCGGGTCGGATGGCTTTGCCGGGGCTTGAGCTGCGAGGTGGAGAGTAAGTGACTTTAGCTTTATTGCTGGCGGCTTTGGATGAGAGAGACGTGGAGGGGGTGTTTGTTTGCTAAACCCCCCCTCGGATTTACAGCAGCGGTGCGCAGAAATGGCTCCTGGAATGCAGGGAGCGGATATTTCTGAGGAATCTGGTGAATGCCTTCCTGATCTCATGAGTACAATTTTATCAGACTATTTACGTAAACCCAAAGAGGAGATCAGGGGGGACATTGACCTAGTCTACAGAATAAACTCAGCATATGCCAGGATGAATGAAGTACCCAGAGAGATACATATTAAATTTGTTAGAAGGTCGACAAGGGAGGGAATCTTGAGGCGCAGAGGGAGGGTCCGTTAATTTACCAACAAAAGGAAGTCGCCATCTTGAAGCAGATCCCAAAAAAGATTAGAGAGAGGAGACGGAAATATTCCTTCTTATCTAAAAAATTGTTTAACCACGGGATTTGGTTTAAGTGGGCGATGCCAGAAGGGATGTTGGTGTTTTGGGATGGAGGAAGAGTAAGGATTAAAACAGTTGCTGAGGCGGATGCCTTTCTTAAAAAACATTCCTCTATCCTGGGGGAAGATTCAGGGGGGACAGAGGGGGCCACGGCCCCGCCCACTGGGGGCCAGGAAGGAGAACAAGAAGACACAATTGCCAAGAGACTTAGATCTAAAAAATGACTTTTATTTTTATTTTTATTAATACAGTATAATTTTTGTCTGGATGTTTGTACACGACTGCCAGCATAGAATTCAGAATTTATATGTATGCATTTATTTTCACCTTGTTGTATTATTGAAAAATGTATTACCAATGTCTTGTTAAGAAGCCCGGGAGGGCCAACGTTCCCGACGTGAAAGTTCTCAAAATATCTTTTTAATTCACCTTACCCTACCCTTTTTTGTTAAAAAATTTGTAAAACTCAATAAAACTTTTTCTATAAAAAAAAAAAAAGAAGATGTTGGATAGCCATTTGTCTGAAATACAGTAGTTAGTTAGTTAGTTAGTTAGTTAGTTAGTTAGGTAGGTAGGTAGGTAGGTAGGTAGGTAGGTAGGTAGAGGGATAGAGAGGGAGAAATACAATAGGTAGGTAGGTAGAGGGAGAAAGGAAGAAATACAGTAGGTAGGTGGATAGAGGGAGAAATAGAGAGGGAGAAATATGGTAGGTAAGTAGGTAGGTAGAGGGATAGATAGAGAGGGAGAAATACAGTAGGTAGGTAGGTTGGGGGTTATATGGTGGTTGTGTGTATGTGTGAAGGTGTAGATCTACACACAGATTGGTTGGCCATTTAACCAAACTGGGCCACAGCAATGCGTGGCCGGGTATAGCTAGTAGGAAGATAAAATTAGCTTCTTTACCACTATAGATCTCTCTCTCTCTCTTTGTGTCTTTTTCTGTGTATGTCTGTCACTCACTCTCTCTTTCTCTATCTTTGTCTTTCTCTTTCTCCCTCTCTCTGACACCCTCCCCATCTCTCTATCTCTGTTTGCACATGATCAATTCTCTCTCTCTCTCTGATGTTGATCCAGAGGAATCTGTTGAAGGGAATTTGTTGGAACTACTCTCCCAGCTTAGGAATCACAGCCACTATAATTAGACCTGCTATTGTTGTAATATTCCACCAATTTAAGGTTCTCTTGTCTAATCCATGTAGCTTCTTCTAATAACCTACTTATCAACTGACCTACTGACTATTCACACTTCTTTAGTCTTCTTACTTGCACCCAGTTAAATCTTAGGGTCTGCAAACATATGCAGATACTTAATTCCATATTGTTGAAATTTTCAGCACCACTAATTCAATATAAACAATTAGAACAATATAAACAATTAGAAACCTAATCAGTGACTGCAATTATTTACTAATTAGCTTTGCTTGGTACTATAACTAAATAATAATTGGCGTATTAACTGTGATAGCAGTTGGCACTAAGCCTTCAATCATCAGAATAAATATGATATAATTCCTCTTATCGTCAACTTGGAATCTGATAGCATACCCAAATTATATGTCCAGGAATATCATTATATAAGAAGAAGATTGTTTTCTGTTTAGAATGAAGATGTAAGAAATGATTTTCAATAGTCTAAGCTGTAATCAAATAGGAAAAACTGGGAAAAATATATTTCACATATTAATATGGAATGAAAATTTCATACGAGGGTGATTCAATAAATAAGGTGAATTTTTCTGTATAAGGACTTTTAATACAGATAGAAGCTTACTTTTTTTTTATTTTTCAACGTAGTCTCCCAGCACTGTCATACACTTTTCCCATCTGTGCACAAGCTTCCGTATTCCCTCAGCATAAAAATCTTTAGACTGATGTCTCAGCCAGTCGCTCACAACACTTTTGACTTCACCGTCACTTTCAAACTTCGTGCCTCTCGTGAATGCTTTCAAGGGACCAAACAGGTGAAAGTCTGAAGGGGCAGGGTCTGGGCTATAAGGGGGATGAGGGAGCAGTTCCCAGCCCAGCTCGTTGATGGTCTGCACCGTTTGGGCTGCTGTGTGAGGCCTTGCGTTGTCATGATGCAAGATGACACCTTTTGACTGATGACCTCTGCGTTTTTTCTTTATGTCTTTCTTGACTGCCTCAGCAGTTCACAGTAGTTGGCACTGTTCACAGTGCTTCCTTTTTCAAGGAATGAAATGGTGATTGGGCCTTGCATATCCCAAACAACGGTGAGCATCACCTTCCTAGTAGACCGCTGGGACTTGAACTTCTTCTTCACTGGAGAGCCTATGTGCTTCCACTCCATGGACTGTCATTTAGACTCAGGCTCATAGTGCCAAACCCATTACTCGTCACATGTGACCACCTTCTTCAGAAACTCATCACCATCCTTCTCATAGCGGGAAAGACACTGCTGGGACAACTCGATCCTCCTCTGTTTGTGCTCTGCAGTAAGCATCTTTGGCACCCACCTGCAGCTGACCTTCGAGTAGCCAAGGTCATCATGGACAATTTTGTGTGCTGTCCCAACAGATAAGCTCAAAGTCCTTGCAATGTCATCCACTGTCACCCTTCTGTCAGACTGAATGAGGTCATTGACTGATTCGATCACTTCAGGAGACCTCACTTCTTTAGGCCTCCCAGGCCTGCCTTCATCCTGAACACTGCTCCGTCCTTCTTTAAACAATTGTAGACATTTTTTTGGCTGAAACATGTGGCACCATACACAGTTGACATCCTCCTATGAATTTCAACGGGTTTGCACCCTTCAGCAACCAAAAACTTGATAACTGACCGCTGTTCAATCCTGGAGCATGCTTCTTGGCTGGCCATCTTTGTTAATCGGTAAAACTCTCAAGGTTTTTTTGTAATCTGCATAAGAAATTAAATCCATGTGAAAAAGTAGTAAAACACAAAAAATAAAAAAAGTAAGCTTCTATCTGTATTAAAAGTCCTTATACAGAAAAATTCACCTTATTTATTGAATCACCCTCGTATTAATCATTTTATTCAAGCTGCTTTAAACAAAAGTCCATAGTTCAAAATCCATAGTTCAAAAATCCAAAACAGCCAAATGAGATCATGTTCACTAGTAATGGAAAGCAATAAGGAAAGTATTTTCTAACTAGATGGAGAATGATATACTCTAGGATTTAGCTTCACTAGAATATTACTGATGAATATTTGTGATCCTGTGATCTAGCACATAGGACTAAAAAAGGTCTTAGATTAGTTGATAATGCAATGTTGGTTTTTAGTTCCTCCCCAACTCATCTAAAAGAATAACAATCTATTTGTCATCAGCCTTTGGGGAGAACTAAGAACTAGAACAGGAACAGAGTGGCTCAGTGGCTAAGATGCTTAGCTTGTCGATCAGAAAGGTCGGCAGTTCGGTGGTTCGAATCCCTATTGCCACATAATGTATTGAGCTCCCATTACATGTCCCAGCTTCTGCCAACCTAGCAGTTCAAAAGCATGTAAAAATACAAATAAAAAAATATGGACCACCTTTGGTAGGAAGGTAACAGCAGTCCATGTGCCTTTGGCATTTAGTCATGCCAGCCACATGACCACAGAGACGTCTTCCGACAGTGCTGGCTCTTCGGCTTTGAAACAGAGATGAGTACCACCCTCTAGAGTTGGGGATGACTAACATATATGTGTGAGGGGAACCTTTACCTTTACCTTTAAGAACTAGAGCAGGACTCTTTTGGTAGTGGAAGAAGAATGTTCTTTTCCGTATTTTTCCAGGTGATTTATAAACTGCTTTTTTGAGTCTAGATTTTCTCTAGGCACCCTGGTAGGACTCAGCAGTATTTTTGGAGTTAATTCTGCTGGATTTCTTTACGGAAAGCTTGGGGTGGAGGAAGGAGAGATGAGTAACATGTACCTGGTTAATTACTTTGATTGCAAATAACATGTCTGTTCCCCTGCTTAACGAATTTGAATTCTAGTATTTCCTCAGTAATACTATTTGTGGAGCAATGAAGATGACACTTAGTTGGATAGCAAAACATTTATAAGCAAGTACTGTAACCAAGCTGATAGAGCACCTTGGACTACCCAGTTGAACCATGAACCACATATTTACCCTTCTATTAATAATACCTGCATATCTCTACTACATACATTGAAAATAAATAGGAATTTCAAAGTATTTAATTTGAACTAGAATGTCTATGATCCCGTATTGTGTTATTAATAATTTTGCTTCATTAAAACAGCTTAGAGGGACTTAATATATCTCATAAAAACATAGCAGAAGTTTTTAATTCCTGAATAAGAAAAGAACAGAGAGACTCTGTACTCATCCATCAAAGCACAGTTTCAACTTCATTAGCATAATCATTCATCTGTATAGCCTCCAGCCTTGTAATAACTTCCATAACTGTTTCACAACATTTATGAAACAAGGGGGGGGGGGTGTATTATTTATAGATTGTTCCCATGATGAGATAATTTCTCTATAGGACCATAAATTCTGCACTATTAAAACAGTGCTGAGAGAAGTACCTGATGATCCTTCAAATGCTATTGTTAGGTTGCTGTTAATGTATTCACAAAACTTTGATTTAAATCTCAGTGAAACAGATTATGTTTACTCCATTGGCTTCAAGTTCAATAAATAGATTTGTACAGTGGAAAATAATATATTTGCCCCTGATATCCAATTTCATGTATTTATTTATTTGTATGTAACCTATATGTCCCCACAACAAATAGCCTCTGCCACCTAATAATATAGATTCAAACTTCCACAATTAGAACACAATTGCGATATGCATAAGGCAACATAACATATAATAAAACCATTAATACAAGAACAACACAACACAACATAAAGATGTAATTTCAGTAACAAAATAAAATTCCAGGGAAGGAAGTATAAGATCAATTAATTTATTTCAATCTCTTTCTTAATGTGACCATAGTAATATTACTACAGAGTAAGACTGATGGGGTTGAATTCTGAAGGAATCCTTGGTTTATAGGGTGAGCCTCTCTGGGCAAGTAGAAAGTTAGCACTCCCTTACAAAGCCTTTGGGCTACTACCTCATGTAGTAAGCCATGTAAGTGTGATATCTTAGGAAAGGGTAGTCCATATATGATTGGGGCCCATCTGTCCATGCTGCCCATGAGGTTTATTTTTGTTCTTGGCAGAAAAGAAGGCAGAAGCAATGGGTGGAAACCAGTGGTGGGTTTCTGCAGGCTCGCACCTACTCGCGAGAGCCGGTTGGTGAAATTTAGAGAACCGGTCAGAGGGGGTTACACCGGCGTACCTGGAAGTAAATCTGGCCCGCCGCTGCCAGTGACCCAACGGGAAGGAAAGAAAAGGAAGGAAGGAAGGAAGGAAAGAAAGAAAGAAAGAAAGAAAGAAAGAAAGAAAGAAAGAAAGAAAGAAAGAAATAATTTATCATTACAATTGAGTCCCACATTTTGGTTGCTAAGCAAGCGCATTGTTAAATGAGTTTCACCACATTTTAAAAGGTGGCCACTCCCACCCTGTCACATGACTGCCAAGCCACGCCCACAAAATAGGCCACACCTACAGAGTAGGTTCTAAAAAATTTGAAACCCACCACTGGTGGAAACTCGTTCAAGAGAGAGCCAACCCAAAAGTAAGGAGAAATTTTCTGACAGTGAGAAAAATTAATCAATGGAATAGCTTGCCTTCTGGAGTTGTGGCTGCTCCATCACTGAAGGTTTTCAAAAATAGATTGGACAACCATTTGATGTAGATGGCATAAGGTCTGCCCTTGAGCAGGGAGTTGGGCTAGAAGACCTGGAGTTGAAGTGAGGAAAGCTAAGGCTCACAATGAAGAAAGGCTTGCCACAAAAGTAAAAAATAACAAAAAAAGCTTTTTCCAACATGTTAAAAACAAGAAAAAAGTTAAAGAAACAATTGGTCCATTGCTGGGAGAAAATGGCAAGAAGGTAACAAGCAACAGGGAAAAAGCAGAACTATTCAACTCACTTTTTTACATCTGTCTTTACACAAAGGGATAAAACAGTCCAATCTATCAAAAACAGCACCACAAAAATCAGTTTAGAAACACAAATTGAAATAGAGAAGAAAATAGTAAGTGAGCACCTGTCTACCCTAGACGAGTTCAAATCACCAGGACCGGATGGGTTACACCCCAGGGTTCTGAAATTAGTGGCATATGAGATCTCAGAACCACTGAACTATATCTTTCAGAGATCCTGGAACACCGGGGAACTACCAGAGGACTGGAAAAGAGCTGATGTGGTTCCTATCTTCAAAAAAGGAAAAAAGATAGATCCAGCAAACTACAGACCCATCAGCCTGACCTCAATAACAGGAAAGATTCTGGAAAAAATAATCAAGCAGAAAATTACTGAACACCTAGAAGCAAACAAAATAATAACCAAAAGCCAACATGGTTTTGTAAAAAACAGATCATGCCAGACAAATCTTATTGCATTCTTTGATAATGTGACAAAATTAGTGGACCAGAGGAATGCCGTTGATATAGTTTACTTGGACTTCAGTAAGGCATTTGACAAGGTAGACCATAACCTACTACTAGATAAAGTAGAAGAATGTGGGTTAGACAGCATCACCACCAGATGGATTCGTAACTGGCTGACCAACCGCACTCAACGTGTAGTCCTCAATGGAACTGTATCTATATGGAAGGAAGTATGCAGTGGAGTCCCCAAGGCTCTGTTTTAGGCCCAGTACTCTTCAACATCTTCATCAATGATTTGGACGAGGGAATAAATGGGGAACTCATCAAATTTGCAGACGACACCAAGCTGGCAGGAATAGCCAACACTCCAGAAGATAGGCTTAAGATACAGAAGGATCTTGACAAACTTGAACATTGGGCACTATTTAATAAAATGAAATTCAATGGCGAAAAGAGTAAGGTTCTACATTTAGGCAACAGAAATGAAATGCACAGGTACAGTATAGGTGGTACCTTGCTCAATAGCAGTAACTGTGAAAGGGATCTTGGAGTCCAATAGACAACCATTTAAATATATGAGCCAGCAGTGTGCAGCAGCTGCCAAAAAAGCCAACACAGTTCTAGGCTGCATAAACAGAGGGATAGAATCAAGATCACGTGAAGTGTTAATACCACTTTGTAATGCCTTGGTAAGGCCACACTTCAGTTGGCACTTCACTGCATTCAGTTTTGGTAACCACGATGTAGAAAGGATGTGCAGAGAAGAGCAACAAAATGATTAGGGGACTGGAGACTAAAACATATGAAGAACGGTTGCAGGAACTGGGTATGTCTAGTTTAATAAAAAGAAGGATTAGGGGAGACATGATAGCAGTGTTCCAATATCTCAGGGTTTGCCACAAAGAAAAGGGAGTCAAACTATTCTCCAAAGTACCTGAGGGTAGAACAAGAAGCAATGGGTGGAAACTAATCAAGGAGAGAAGCAACTTAGAACTGAGGAGAAATTTCCTGACAGTTAGGACAATTAATCAGTGGAACAGCTTGTCTCCAGAAGTTGTGAATGCCCCAACACTGCAACTTTTTAAGAAGATGTTGGATAGCCATTTGTCTGAAATGGTATAGGATTTCCTGCCTAGGCAGAGAATTGGACTAGATGACCTCCAAGGTCCCTTCCAACTCTGCTATTGTATTACCTCCAAGATCCCTTCCAGTTCTATGATTCTATGTTTTACATGTACTGTATGTATAAGATGTGCCCTCTTCCAGGCATGTGTAACACATATGAATAGGAAGTACCTCAACTGCTAACATGATCATTTACAGATATTTCAACATTTCTTGTGAGATCTGAAAATGAATTCCCAAAAAGATACTTCTAGAATGAGTGGCATGGCAAAACGGATATAAGCACATTTCCTGTAGATGTTTTTGCAGATATTTGAAGGATGTCACCAAAGATATTAAAAGCTATCAGCTGTGGGATTTAGTAGACGCCTGATGTGAGTACCAAAAATGCACTCACTTAGAATTCTTTTCCATCCTCTCTTATCTGGTCCTTGATAAGAGATGATGTGGTTGAATAAGATAAAACTGAACTGTAGACTTTATGCAGAAAACAAATGTGAACATACTGTTGAACTATGGTCCTTTCCCACTTTTATTGTTTTCTTTTGCATAATAATTATGCATTTTAGTTATATTTTGCACTGAAGACTGGGGCTGTATTAACCAATCTGAGAGTCAATTTCTTTTTTTTTTCTCATTAGCACTTCATTTTCATTTATACTGATTTTTAAAAAAATATGTGCTAAAACAAGGGTCTCCAATCTTTGCAACTTTAAGTCTGAAGGACTTCGGCTCCCAAAATTCAGCTCCCAGCAAAGCTGGCTGGAGAATTCTGGGAGCTGAAGTCCTTCAGATTTAAAGTTGCAAAGGTTGGAGACCCCTGTGCTAAAAGTTATAGTTTATTTGAGATCCTATAGTACCCTATGGAAATCTGCTATATGCAATCATATGTATTCCACTCTTTTCTTTCAAAACCCAATTCATTTAAATATCTTGGCAGAGATGTTCCAGAGCTATGGAGTCAGACCTGGATTTACATTTAAAAGGATTAATTTGAATTGAAAGCTGTGAAATGTATTATTAGCTCTCTTTTTTTGAGAGGGAAAGATAAGGAACAGTATTTTAATCTGCTCGTTCCCTAAGATTTGCATCTGTGGGAATTAAATACAACACTAGAGTTGTCTGCAATAAACTACAAATACTTGGAAAGCTTTACTTCTTCCTTCCAAACTGCCATTTAACCTTGTCACCCGTAGTGAGTAATGAGCTACCATCAGGTGGTCAAAAAAGAAATCTTATCTGTTTTGAACAAAAGTTTCAGCATTTTGCTTTATTAAACTTTTCATGATCATACATAAACACAGGCACACGGGATGGGGGGAGGTACTTACTTGGAAACGAATAAATTGTCACTGCAATTTGTGTTTGCTTTACTGAACTACCTTTACTTTATGTTACGTTACTTTACGTTATGTTACATTACGTTACTTTATTTTATTGTCATTGCACCTTGTACAATGAAATTAAATGTCATCTTCAGTGTACAGTTATAATTAACTATAAAAACAAAACACAAACGCAAATCCTTCACATTTTATAAAATTGAATTGAAAATCCTTGATATTGCATTAATATTGCACTATAGAGTAGAATTCAATATAGTTCCTGCTCTGGAATAGAAGCTGTTTTTCAGCCTATTTGTCCTTGTTTTTATTATCCTGTACTTTCTGCCAGATAGTAATAGTTCAAAAAAGGGTTCCCAGAATGAGATGGATCTTTAAGAGTGTTTTGAACTTTCTTAAGGCAGCAGGAGCCATAAAGCTCTTCCAAAGAGGGGAGAGGGCAACCAATGTTCCTCTGGGAAATGAGATTAACCCTCTGAAGGGCTGTCCTATCTGCCACTGTGCACTTGGCAAACCATACATGGGAGCAATGGTAGAAGGTCACCAGCAGTTTTTCATTCAGTTGTTGTTTCCTGAGAAGTTTCAGGTAGCATAATCTCTGCTGGGCCCTTTTGACCAGTGCTGTGATGTGAGCACCCCAAGTCAGGTCCTCCTTTATGATAACACCCAGAAACCTAAAACTGGCCACTTGCTCCACTCAGTCTCCATTTGATAAACAAGGGCTGGATGTCTGATATATTCCTTCTATAGTCCACTATAAGCTCCTTGCTCTTATTGGTGTTAAGGACCACGTTATTGTCTCCACACCATGAAAGCAACTGGTCCACCTCATCTCGATAGGCATATTCCCCTTCCCCCTGGAGATGAGTTCCACCACTGTTGTAGCATCTGCAAATTTAATAATAGTATTACTGGTGTGAGTGGGAATCCAGTCATGCACATAGAGAGTATAGAGTAGGGGAATCAACATGCAACCCTGTGGTGTATCAGTGTTAAGAATAAGGGTTGAAGAGGTATGATTACCTAATCTGATACTCTGAGAACGGCCAGACAGGAAATCCATAACCCAAAGGCAAAGTAGGCAACCAGCGAGAAGCAATAGGTGATGCTTCTCATTTTGACCTCTCCCCCATCATGGCCTCTGTGCCTGTACTCCAGCCTGATGTTGAATGGGTAGTTCTGCTGTCTCCAAACATGTGTCATCACTGTTCACCCCTGCAATGCCAGTAGCTGCTGCACACCATAACTGTTCCTCATAACACCAGCAGTTGCACACTATCACTGTTCACCCCCTGTAATGCCAGCAACCATGCATCATCACCGGTCACCCTCTGCAATGCCAACAGTGTGCACCATCACTATCCCCCCTCTCAATGCCAGTGACTGTGCACCATCACTGTTAACCTCCGGTAATATCACAGCTGTGCACCACCACAGCTCTTGCTCTCTCCGCCAGCCTGCCCCAAGCTACTCCCTGGCAGACCCCTTGGTCACACCCCCAGCTGCCACCCACCACCCAATTGGCTGGGGGCCATTTTTCCCATGCAACCAAAGGCCTGGGTCAAATGGTGTCTGGGAGAGTGGGCAGGGATGAGGGGTGGAGGAAAAAGAAGATATAGTTTGTTGAATGTGATTGGAAGAGATTAACTGCCCAGATCCTGACCTGGGTAGAACCTGGGTAGAAATTTTCAGCCTAATTGCTGGTGTAAATGGAAGATGTGTGGTGGCCTAGAGGTAGATCTCTTGCCTCACAAGCAGGAGGCTTTGAGTTCAATCCTAGGTAGCGGCAAATACTTGTCTCTCTGGGCGCAAAGAGAAAATACACTATATTGCCAAAAGTATTTGCTTACCCATCCAAATAATCAATCAGGTGTTCCATGGCCACAGGTGTATAAAATCAAGTACCTAGGCATGCAGACTGTTTTTACAAACGTTTATGAAAGAATGGGTCGCTCTCAGGAGCTCAGCGTGGAACTGTGATAGGATGCCACCTGTGCAACAAATCCAGTTGTGAAATTTCCTCGCTCCTAACTTCCACAGTCAACTGTCAGCTGTATTATAAAAATGTGGAAGTGTTTGGGAATGACAGCAACTCAGCCACGAAGTGGTAGGCCACGTAAACTGATGGAGGATGCTGAGGCACAAAGTGCAAAGAGGTCACCAACGTTCTGCAGAGTCAATCGCTAGAAAGCTCCAAACTTCATGTGGCCTTCAGATTAGCTCAAGAACAGTGCACAATGGACCGACGTCATATTGAACCCTATGGATTAGGAATGGGATGTCACTTACTGTAAGTTCATATGCAAGTAACGGCAGGTGGGCGAATACTTTTGGCAATATAGTGTATCTACTGTGAGGTATCAGGAAGGACTCCACCCCAATGCAAGGGATTATAGGATCATTAAAAGAAGAAGGAAAAAAGAATTGTTCATATATATGGAATAGGATCTTGAGAATCATGCTACTCTATGACATGAGTTTAAAGTATCTTGTTCTAGGAACAAGGCTTCTAGAAGAATAGTGGCAATGTCTTCTATTGCCCTACTAAAAAGACACAACAACTCTTTTGTGGTGGTGGAACAAGAGATGCATAATCTGGCATACTATTTTAGTCATTCATCTCAGCAACCTACTTTTTTTAATAAAGAAAAAATAATAAACTTTTTAGGCCAGAACTTTAGAGAACCAACAACATTATTCTGACATTTAGTTCTAGGTTCATGTTAGAAAATGTCCTTTTCCCCAAATAATTGTTTTTTACATTATCTTATATAAATAATACATTATAAAATACATATATAATCTGGGTACAGTGGTATTTACGCAGCATAAACTGGAAATTATTAGCATTGTGATGGCTTAGATAATTAAACTTCAAGAATAAAGAGAAAAGCCTTTATATCAACGTTAAATATAATTTCTAAACTGCTAATAAACACAAGATTGCTGCTTGAATTTTCCAATTAAAACTAAGTTTAGCCTTGATAGACAATTATAATGCAAAGACTGTATCAACCTCTGAGTTTAATTGTTTACATTAAGTTTGCCACTATATTTTTATTTAATGTTGCTTATAAATGTTCAAGTTGAAACAAAAAGAAAAAAAGTAGATCAGCATTTAATTTCTAATTGGCTCCTTTATAATCTAACAATTTGCAATATGTATGAAACACCATGCTATAAATAAACACCATACTATAAATATTTGTTTTGCCCTCACTGTGTGATTTATTGCATATATGGAAACCATTCTTATTTGAATTTGGTCAAACTTCTGTTGTGGCTCTATGCTGTTACTTTTGCTGCTGCTGCAAATTCACTAAACTTATGTTACCGGAAAACACTTTTTAAGCCTTCTGCCAGTGCCACAATTTTCAGTTAAGATGTTATTCAGACCTCCTTTTTAATTAATGATTACTAACATTAATATTAGAGAGCACAGAGGCTTATTATTTCAGATTTATGAGTTGTCATTACATCTGGAGGCTACAAAATGTAACTCTTCTCAGAATAAATAAATGATAGCTGAATGTTTACAATACCAATTAAAGATTTTATCTGGCCGTTAGTATTCACAAGAGTCCTGATATTCTATATGTCACAATATAACAGAGGATAAAGGTCTGTGATATCAGTATATCAATGGGTCTCATCTGAATAGTTTACACAGTACAGAAGCTGATTTCTTACTAAATATGATGGAGTTATGAAAAGCTCAAGATTTGCTGGAATAGAATTCATGGATCTTGGAAACCAATAGTTTTGCACAATCATCATATTTTCATGAATATTGTTCAGTCAATCAGAATAGAGCTGTAAGGGACCTTGGAGGTCTTCTAGTACAACTCCCCTGCTCAAGAAAAGGTAATTGACTTGGTCCTGTCCTAGACAAATATGAAGAAAAATTTGGATCTAATCAGTAAAGTCAAAAATGATTTTGCCATAAAGAAAAAGAAATAAATTACAATAAGTTTTTATAGAAAACTCAAATGCTCTTATTGGCTATGGTAGGTTAGATTTCAAAAAAAGTCTTTTAGCACAAGAGACTTTGAATAGCAGCAGTGAGTCTTGTGTGGGAATTAGAACCCAATAATTGATAGTTATGTGCCACCAAGATATTTTCAAGTTCTAGCAATCACATAGATAGATCTCCTTGATGACAATCTATCTCTAACATGGTTTTTCAGGTCTTCCAGCTATGCACCCATCACCACTGCATCTGAGTCCAAGCATCCTCTTCTTCTTTCTCCTTCCCTCTTTACAACCTTCTTTACATAACATGGCCTAATTGGGTTAATATAAGCCTGGTCATTTATGTCCTGGGTGAGATAGAGCCCAGTAGTGTCCAAAAGTAACAATATGAAGCACAGTCGCTGTCCAGGAAAAATGTGGATCCATAGTGTCAACAAGGCTTGCAGAATTTTTTCTAGCTTACATAAGTACAATTCTCAAAATCCTTTGCCATAATTCCTTCATTCATTAAACTATTGTTACTTATACTGCGGAGATTTTATCAGAAAAAAATTCTTTTGGGGGGGGGGAATGACTTGTAAATCAGCATTAACTAATCTGACCCTGTAACAAAGACTACCAGAAGAATCTCTACCTCCAGCCATCTCATGTCCTGTGTGAATTTCTGCAGGGACTGAGCTGTGTACTGTTACATATAAAAGGAATGATGTAATCAAAAGTACATGGGATCATAGAATCATTGATGAGGATGAGGCCACTTAGGCCATTAAACTCTGATTTTCTGTTCAGTACAGGAATACTAATATCCTGAAATAGAGCTCCCCAGTATCTTCTTGAACAGGAGACCAACATCTTTCTGGGCATTTTGGTTCCACCATTGAACTTTTCTTACTATCCAGAAGCTCCTTCTTAGCATCAAGTCAAAACTGCCTTTTAGTAACTTCATCCAGTACTTTGTGCTCTGCACTCTGAACCAATGAAGAACAGGTTTTCCTGTTTCTTCTCTAGGACATCCTTTCTAGAACTTGTAAATTATTGTTTTGACTGACTCTGACTCACCACATTCATTTTTTATTAAGACTAAACATACATTTCCTCAATCTCTTTTCACTTGACTTAGCTTCCACGACTCTGATGATCCTTGTTGGCCTTCTTGGAACTGCTCTTCAAGTGTGATGCCAGGAGATGGGTCCAATTCTCAAAGGCAGGTCAAACCAACCCACAGTAAATGGTGACTTCACATACTGTTTCTGTGGGCACACTTTGAATGTATGTATGTATGTATGTATGTATGTATGTATGTATGTATGTATGTATGTATGTACATACACATATAAGAAAGATATAAGAGAGAAGTTGTTTAAATAAATAAACTTCTGTTTAAGGTTAATATTTGCCAAACATGAGTCTGATTATTTTTCCCCCCAAACTTTCTGAAATGACTAAAAAGTACGAATCAATGCTGTTTCATAGATTGTTTTGAGATATTACTGTGCATTTGTATTTCAAACTGGGAAGTCTTAGGCATTTGACAGAAGCTGTCTCTGCCATCTATTATCAAATTGTGGGTTTTTTTGCCAGTTGAGTCTTATATTGTTTTATTCTCTTCCTCGTTCTCTTTTTGAGCACAAAACAACACGTAATGTGAGCCCGCAAGATGGAAACTACAAATATTATTCACTTCTCTTGCTTCTCTGCACAAGGGGAGATGTTTATTTGGAGAGGGGGAGAGAGAATTCCAGAGCCAAAAATGAAGCCACAGCATCCTCTTCAGGAAGCCTGTAGAATAGCTAGATTAGGTAGCCAGTCAAAGGATTTAGGAGGATAAGACTGGCAGCCTGATTTCTTCAGACTGTACTTGGAAGAAATCATTTTCCAAAGGTCCTTGGGAAAGAAGTCACTGTAAAGTCAAGCAAACTGATGGCTTTCATGTATGTAAGAAATGTGTTTGCACATCTGATTACTTGTACCTCTTGAAACCTTCTGTGGGAGAGCCTCTCCCAGACCACATGGAAACATTCTCTTGCAGTTTTCTCTACAGTTATTGCTTATATGAATAAAAAGATGAAATTTGATGAGGGAAATTTAGTATGGGGGCACTCATTTTGTTTCACAGTGGTCTTTCATTCCGCATTAAGCTCTCTGGCAATCTTCTCCAGTTTCCCATATTCTAGTTAAATTCCCAAAGAAATCACCACCAGAGATCTCCTTCCATGGGGCTCTTTTCGATGGTGGAGAAAAAACTGCCAGAAAAGTTTCATAATGAGAATTTAGTAGAGGTTCTGAAATCTGAAGCTGCAACCCCACCACTTTCTCAATTACCTTTCCTAAAAAAGGAAAGTTGGAAACAGGATTAAAGTTGTCCAGGACCATTTGATCCAGTAATAGTTTCTTGAAGAAGAGGCTTGTTTATTGTCATTTTGCAGAACCACCACAACCACTGTCACATCGAGTTACAGCCCAAATGAGATATGGCCCTTCCAGATCTTCCTCAGAACTTCACATTGTACAAAAATTATCCTCAAGCTGCGCTACCAGCAATAACTCCAGGTCTAGACTCTAACATTCATCCAATCATGTCACTTTACCAAAAAAATAAAATAAAAGCTCAATGATCATGAAACCATTTTATCAAGTTCCCAAAGAATGGAAGACAGTTGGAATGAATTTGGTAAGCAGACTTATATCTGCTTTCTGATTTTTACATGATTGTCTCTATACACATGTAGGAGATTAGGGTGGGATCTGAATGCATGTTCACATTTTTGTTCTGTTCCTCTGTAAACAAACTTTCTTTAGATTATTGTTGACTTCAGAAGGTCTGTTCCAAGCTGTGTTACCCACATTTTAATTGCTAAACCATTTCAGTTTGTTCAGAACCTTTCAGAATAATGTGTCAGATGTTTTAATATTATCTCCTAATACAGAAACTGGGGTTGAAGGAGATCAAGAAAGGGGCATGATTTGAAACAGGGACTTCCTGATTTCTTTATTTGTCTTTTAGGCAATAGGCAACATGAATTTATCAGATGACCTGGGAAAAAAACCATGAAAACAAATCTCAGTCAGGGATGCTACTCATATAGTCATTTTGAAATACCTAAGGAGTAGTTGGACTCTGTCAATGTTCCAATGTATTCAAATCCATATCTGAGGGCAAAGAATGACAAACAAGCACTAAGAGTTGCCAGGGCTTTAACAATTTAAATAAAGGTGAGCAAAAGCGACAGTCCTTTTCTAAAACTATTTTTTGCAATTGTGTTTTTTCTTGTGGCTTTGGGCCAGTATTTCAAGGGCATAAAGTTTTAGAGCCAAGAGTATCCCAGATGGTTTGGCTTTCCTTCTCTTTAACTAAGTATAAATGCATATATAAATAGATAGGCACTCTGTTACACAATTCATTTGTGGACATAGGGGTGACTCTGCAGTCTCTGTCTGGAAGCACCATGGTGTACCAGAGGTCCATTGTTGTAATAACTGTGAATGTTATTCTATGCCTTTGTTCATGATTCTCTATCATTATTGATGGCACTTCAAAGTTGGTGGCATCTCGGAGATGGTGGAAGTTTGTAGCACAAGGATCACATCAGTGGTGGGTTTCAAATTTTTTTAGAACCTTTTCTGTAGGTGTGGCCTGCTTTGTGGGAGTGGCTTGCCAGTCATGTGACTGGGTAGGAGTGGCTTGCCAGCCATGTGACTGAGTGGGAGTGGTTTGGCAGTAATATGACTGGGTGGGCATGGCCAACTTGCAAAATATGGTGAAACTCACTTAACAACACTCTTGCTTAGCAGCCAAAAAGTTGGCTCAGAAACTCTGATATTTGAATCACGGAAGTCTTAAAGCTGTCAAGTTACAAGACCCTTGCACTCCTAACTCTTTAGAAAAAAAAAACCATGCTGTTCAAACTTGACAGCTTTAAGACTTGTAGACTTCAACTCCCAGAATTCCTCCTCCAGTCATGTTAGCTCAGGAACTCTGGCATTGAAGCACGCAAGTCTTAAAACTGTCAAGTTTGCACCCCTAACCCTTTAGAAAAAACCCCCAGGGGTGTTCAAACTTGACAGCTTTAAGAGTTGTGGACTTCGACACCCAGAATTCCTCCTCTCGCTCTTCATCTTAATGATGTGCGGATGAGCAGGGGGAGGGAGCTGGAACCGGTTCTAAATGGCACTGTAGATTTGTGGAACCTCTTCTATAGAAGAGGTTAGAACTGGCAGGAACCCACCCCTGGATCACATATAGATTCTCTCAGAAGCCATGATTTCTAGTTCTTTTTACCGGGTGTAATAGTGGGGTAGGGTTTGCTTCACATAAACTTTGTAGTGTTTGAATAGATGACCTTGAGATTTCTTCCTAGTCTTCTGTACACCATAGAACCCTAATGGCAAACCTATGACATGTGTTCCAGAAGTTCCACACAGAGCCATGTTGCCTGGTATGCATGACATCACCTGTTCCTCTTCCAGGATTCTGGTGCACATGTACATGAATGATCAGCTGGCCTTTGTGCCAAAAACCTGAAGAGCTAGTCTTCCATTTTCTGATGTGAGCATGCACACTGGCCAGCATGCACACACGTAGCAGTAATCAGAAGACTTGCTGGAAACCAGAAGTTCAGTTTCCAGCATGTGCATACCACGTGGGCAGCTCCTCTTCCTGGTCACAACCCAGATAAGCATGTGCAAAGTGCTCCCTTTTTGGCACTCATTGCCGCGCGCACACATGCACACTCCCTTTTCAGCACTCAGGGCTGAAAAGGTTAACCATCCCTGCCACAGAGCAACTGACAAGGCATACAATAGTCATCCATTCCGATTATATGTCAGACTATTCCCATCTGGAGTCTATAATCAGGGACTCAATGCTTAGTGGACTTTGATCCAAGGCCTCTGGGTTGTCTTGTCAACAAATAGTAAAGATGAAGAGGAGAACATGCATGTGAAATTTGTCCAGTTGTTGATGTCTCAGTACACAGTCTAGGATTCACATCCATATATAAGAGAAGGGATAGCTACAACTCTTCAACTTTTAGCTTTCTAGAGCCATAGATATTGTGTTGATTGAGCCCTTTAATACACAGTCACCACAGAGCTTGAATTCAAGTGTTGCTGTTCCTGCCAGAGTCAGTTTCTTTGTCTCTCGATCAAGATGATCCTTCCCAAGTATTTAAGGCTGTTTATATTTGACAGCTGGGTATTATCAATAAAGATTTTAAGATCTATGGAATTCATATTTGGCATGGGCTGATACAATATTTCAGTCTTGTTCAAATTGTGACCCAGACTAAGAACACAGCAATATCTTAGAATTTGTTCTGCATCAACTGTCGATCATGGTCCCAAAGGTCTTCAGCTCTGAAGAAGCTTCTTGGATGAGAAGTGAATCATCTCCCAAGTCCAGTTGCCTCTTGAAAAAGCACCTTTGGCATAACCATGACCTGGATTACTGAGAATCTCCATAGACATGTATGTTTTTGTGCATCAGGAGCACACAATCTTCAGCAAAGAGGGTTTCTTGAAAGACTGTATGGAGGCATTTTGTTAAGCAGTGAAGGTCTAAAAGAAAGCGTTCAATCAGAATCTGATGTACACTCCATTCTTCTATGAAGCATGTGAGAACATACAAGGGAAGAACAGATGGAGCAGACGTGGACTATCACACAACCCTGCCTCACCCTAATAAAAATGGCAAATGATGATATATCATCATTGTAAAGGCCTTGTCCTGTCATTCAATTTGGAGTAGCTGAATCAATTTCATGAATTTCTTTGGGCATACATAACGACTCAGGATGGTCCTGAGAGTCTTCTGTTTATAGTGTCAAATGCCTTTGTCAGGTCAATGAAGACAGAGTAAAGAGGTTTGTTTTGCTTGATGCATTTTCTTGGACTTGCCTCATAGCAAATACCATGCCTGCTGTACTCAATTCTGGCTGAAAGCTGCACTGCACCTCTGGGAGGTGCTTTTCTAAGACAGTGACAAGAGAATGCAGAAGATACCTTGCCTGCAATGGACAGCAGTGAGAACCCCTGCAGTGTCCTCCATCTGATTTGCTTCCCTTATTTTTAGGAGAGCACAATGAGGGCATTTGCTTCCCTTATTTTCATAGAAGTCTTAGTGAGGGACTTTGTCAAGCATATGGCTTCCAAGATGGCTTGAAACACTCATAAGGCATTTGGGTATAGTGCTTTGTAGATCTCAGCAGGAATGCTCTCCTGCCCCGTTGCTTTATTTGAATCCATCAGCAAGATTGCTTTCTTGATTTCATCAATAAAGGAAGGCAAGACCAGGACATCCAAGACTGGTAACTGAAGCACCTACTGTAAGACATCAGGATCAAGTGTGGATGACTTCTCGAGTAGGTTGGAAAATTGTTCAGTCCAGGTTTTTTTCAATATTGCAGTCAGGGGTGTAATTCAAAAAAATTCCCTACTGGTTCTAAGGGCATGGCTTGGGGGCATGGCAGGGAAAGGATATTGCAACATTTCCATTCCCACCTCACTCTAGGACCAGCTACAGGCAGTATTTGCTGGTTCTCCAAACTACTCAAAATTTCTGCTACCGGCTCTCCAGAACCTGTCAGAATATGTTGGATTTCACCCCTGATTGCAGTCTTTAATCAGGCTTAACCCTTCAAATGATAGTAAGGAGGAATATCCTAATTTAAGACTTTAAATGGACATTATGGTGAATGTCTGAACTGATGAAGCTTCTTGGATTAGAAGTGAAATAACCACTACCTCTACTACTACTACTTTTCCTTCTCTTCCTCCTTCTTCAAAGAATAGCCCAGTTGCATTTTGAAAAAGGACCTTTAAGACTTCAGTGATGGAGCACCCACAACTTCAACTTTTTGACTCAAGGGCCAAAACTCCCACCCCACCTGGTATACAATTTTACAGTCCTTGTTGCACAGTCCTTTTTTTTCTTGCAGAGGGGCTGATGGGAGCAATTTGCCAAACTGATCCCAGGGCTTTGTTTCAAAAAATGGTCTTCCAAAAAATAGAAGTAGATGGGAGCACTTTTCAGGAGAATGATTAAGACTACTGAAGATAGGAATAGAAATATTTTATATAAAAAACTATCCCTAAGTGGAATTGATCCTGAGACCACGTCCAAATATGTTCAACTCAGTGGTGGATTCCGGATTTTGGTGCAACTGATATGGTGCAACAGGGCCTGGCGTCCACCATATGAAAGTGCGCAGCATGCACACGCACACGCATTCTTACCGCCTGCCATGCTCCGTGACACTCCAGCTGCTCGGCGAAGCATCATGCAGGTGCAGTATGCTCCATGCACATGTGCATAAGTGCCGAAGAAATAAAATACTGGTAAGGAGCGCAGGCAGGCAGGTGGGCCCTCCAGAGCACCATACTGGAATGGTACCTGGTGGTCCCGGCAGGCACCAGTACCAGGGCATACCGGTCATAACCCACCACTGGTTCAACTACTCTACAAATGTTGCTTCAGTTTCCATCCTAATAAGAAGTTAAATTATATTTTAAATCACCGAGGCTGGTAATTAACCATTGACATTAGTAATTGATTTGGGAATAACAATACTAAATCAGGACACCAAAACCAATGAGTGTTCAATCTAAGAATCTAGTTGAGTATAGGGGCTTGGGCAAAGGGAAGATGTAATACTGAGGTTTTGATAGACAGACAGGCAGGCAGGCAGGCAGGCAGGCAGACAGATAAAGTGAAAATTTAATAAAATAAATATCACTTTTTCCAAAGACAATTCAGCAATCCCAAACTATTAATCTGGACAAGTTCACAAGACCACCTTGCCTATTGGGGGGAAATCAAATCTTCAAAGCTTTTTTAAAAACAGGCCTTTTCAAAATCATCCAGATTGTGGGGAATTGCTTATTTAAAGAATGGGTTCATGGACAGATTCTTTTTTGTTAAAGAATGAGTCATTGTATTCAATGGATCTTATTCCCTAGACTATAGGTAAGCAACATGTGTCTTTAGGATTAGAAGGCCGCTTTCATAACCTGGGATTCTTCCCTCACATTTTTGACCAAAGTGATAACAATCTAGCTTTGTTCACATCAAGCTATACTAATTTGAAATTTAATTTTCTAAATCAAGCTCACAGGCAACCATATTTTCCTTTTGCTGTCAAACTGTTGTCAGTTTGTAAAGATGAAACTTATCGCACTGGATATGAGAGTTCTTTTACCTTTGAAAAGTCTTTGGCCTTTTTCCAGATTATCATTTTCCTTAGCCTGATTTTGGAAGCTGTTGTGTTACACATCTGGAAGCATCAGGGTGGAGAAGGCTGCATTATGATTGACAAGTCCTTGATTGGCTTTTTAAATTCTTCCTAATAGCTACTTTAACCCATCTTTCAATATCACCAGGTGGGACAACTCCTATGTATTGATATTGTCCCCTGATGTTTTACCCTTCATTACTCTGTAGCACTAGCATTTACACTTATATACCACTTTAGGGTGTTTTACAGTCCTCTCTAAGTGGTTTGCCGAGTCAGCATAGAAAAGGAGTCAGTAGAAAAGGAAAAACTGTTTTCCCTATCGCCCAACACAAGTTGGGTCCTCATTTTACTGACTTTGGAAGGATGGAAAACTGAGTCAACCTTGAGCTGGTGAGATTTGAACTGCCAAATTGCAGGCAGCCAGCAGGCAGCAGAAGTAGCCAGCTGTACTACATTCTAATCACTGTGTCATTGTGATATAGCGTACAGTTATATGTTGTAAACTTAGTATCTTTAGTGAACAGACAGGCTGTATGGTACAAAGTTAAACCTGACATATTTCTGAAATTTGAGTTCAAGTATACAATTTATATGCTGTTGGGATTGTAACAGGTGGAAAGATGGGTCACCCTTTAATTAGTACTTTGTAACTCTGTTTAATAGAAGTAACAGCTTCTAAACATTTTTGTAGTCTATTAGCCATGTTTTCTTTCTATTATTCTTGGGTTTTGGATTTTTTTCTCTCTCTCCACTCTTCCTTAAAGAATTTTTTAAAGTTAGAAGATGTCTATTTTTCTTACGTCTCCCTGCAAGAGCTGAATATTTCAGGTCACTTCACAGATTTTCAATAATATTTAATTCCAGGAGCTTTGAAGGTTATTCTGAAAACCTTCCTTTTTGTTGTTGTCAGTATTTCACAGTTGGCTTGGATGTATGCTTAGGATTGATGTTTTTCTGTAAGAGCAAAACATCATTGTTCTGCTGAATAAAGATTTGGAATGACTTTCATATTCCCCAGACTTGATATTATTGAATGTATTTCAGGAGTGTGTCATTTTGACTCTTTATAAATCTAATCTAATTTAAGTGTCATTTTGACTCTTTATAAATCTATGGTGAGGCCCCATCTGGAGTATTGTGTACAGTTCTGGTCACCATACATTCAGAAGAATATTATGGAAATGGAAAAGGTGCAGAGGAAGGCAACCAGAATGATGAGGGGGCTGGAACACCTTCCTTACCATCTGAGGCTGCAACGGCTGGGCCTCTTCACTCTAGAACTGGAGAGGGCACGCATTTTGGGTGTCCTCCTGGATTCCCGGCTGTCCATGGAGGACCATGTGGCAGCCGTGGCCAGGGGGGCATTTTACCAGGTAGGCTTGGTTCGCCAATTGCGCCCCTTACTGGATCGGGCTGCCCTCTGCACAGTCACTCAAGCACTCGTGACATCTAGGCTGGACTATTGTAACACTCTCTACAAGGGGCTCCCCTTGAGGTGCACTCGGAGGTTACAGCTAGTCCAGAACGCAGCCGCGCGGGTGGTCATGGGAGCCACAAGGCAGTCCCACGTAACACCTCTCCTGCGCGAGTTGCACTGGCTAACTGTGGCCTTTTGGGTGTGCTTCAAGGTGTTAATGACCCTTTAAAGCACTCCATGGATCGGGGCCTAGTTACATGCGAGACCGTATCCTGCCCCATACATCCCTGACCGATCTGCTCCCATAGAGAGGGCCTTCTCCGGGTGCCGTCGGCCGGGCAATGCCGGTTGGCGACACCCAGTGGAAGGGCCTTCTCTGTGGCGGGCCCAACCCTCTGGAACGACCTGCCCCCTGAACTCCGTACCACCACAGACCTCCGCCTTTTCTGCTGGCATCTGAAAACGCATTTATTCTAACAAGCCGGCCTAGGATAAACACCCGATCTGCACTTTTTAGTTATAAATTTTAATTAGAGAATTTTAAAATGTTTTAGCACGGGGTAATTTAATTTAATTGGATTTTAATAATTGATCTATTTATGTACGTTGTGTTTTAATTTACCTGTGCGCCGCCCTGGGTCCTTTTGTAGGAGAAGGGCAGGGTATAAATTTAATAAAATAAAATAAAATAAATAAATAGAACGACGGCACCTGAGAGGTGACCTGATTGAAGTCTATAAAATCATGCACGGTGTGGACAAAGTAGAAAAGGAAAAACTGTTTCCCCTATCGCACAACACTAAAACTAGGGGGCACTCCATGAAATTTTTGATAGCTAGACCTCAAACAAATAAGAGGAAGTACTTTTTCACCCAGAGGATCACTGGTCTATGGAACTCCCTGCCAGAAGAAGTGGTGACAGCTGTCAGCCTCGACACCTTTAAGAAAGGATTAGATGAGTTCATGGAGAACAAGGGTATCAATGGCTATCATTATGGATGCCTAAGGACACCCTCCGGGTTGGAGAGATAGGCAGGATATCTCTCAATGCCATTTGCAGGGTATCATAAGCAGGTGGAGACATCTGCTTGGGAATACCCTGAAGCAAATGGTGAGCCACTGTGTGAGACAGAATGCTGGACTGGATGGGCTGTGACCTGTTCCAGCAAGGCTATTCTTATGTTCTTATGTTCTAGGAGGGGGGAATGTCGTAATTGTTCAGAAGCCAAATAGAGTGCTGCAAAAAAGGAGCACTTTCAGATTACTTTGAAACAAACAAACAAAGCCAAACTAGAAATGTTTCATTCTTCACTATGATAATTATATTGATATTGCCTTGTTTGCTGTATGTATTGGTTGTCACAGGAAGTTATTGCTTTAGGAAGGCAAGAGGGAGGGAGGAAAAATCAATTCCACGAGTTTTCTGTGGAGATTTTCAGTCATCCAGGTTATAGTTGTCTCAAAAGTGCTTTTTCAAAAACAACTGGAGTGTTTTTCTCCCTTGAGGAAGAACAAAACATTTTGTTTCTCATTGAAGAAACCTCATCAGCTGTGGTGAAGTTGGCAGAGGGAGGGGAGGGGGGAAGGATGGAAGGATAGGCATGGACTGGGTGGTGGGGGAAGGAGTAAAGCTCATATTTCTTTGCAGCCATCTGGTTATTAGATTCTCTGAGAGCTCTTGAGGACATTTGGGGGGTTTATCTTTGCTCTCAGGGTCACCTGAATCAGAGTACAATTTGTGGAATCTTCTTTGAACGGTTGCAAGGGTTGCATGATAGACTGGAGATAGGTGTTCCATCCAGCAGTGAAATCCTCTGAAGTCTGCTACCGGTTAGGTGAATCTGCTTTGCACGCATGCGTGCCTGAGGCACACCCATGCAGCACTAAAAAAGGAACACTTTGAAGCCTTCTGAATCTGAAAAAGTAAATAGAACTGTGAGCGGGGGGGGGGGAGAGAATCCACTGTGCCATGCAATTTAGATTAGCTAGAAAGCAGGAAATCCTATGATTCTAGCTAATATAAATCACACGTCACAGCTGATCATAGCCCAGCTGATTGTTGGAAACGCTAATTCACCCGAATTGGTAGCATTTCACGCGTGTCCATCCTTCCGCCATCCAGTCCCTTTTGCTTTCTTAAAGTTTTAAATAATCTTTTAATCATATCTTAATCGTGTTTTAAATTGTGTTGTTTTATATTTTGAAAACCACCTTGCTGCTGCTTGGGTTGTTTGGTGTCTTTATTTGGCATTTTGTTGCATTTTATTGGGTATGTTTTAATTCAGATTACATTTTCAGTATGTTTTAATGTACAGTAAATGGTCCAGAGAGTTCTGGCTATTGGAAGATGAAGGAGATGGAGATGGAAGAGGAAGAGAAGCAGGAGCAGGAGCAGGAGGAAGGAGGAAGAGGAGGAGGAGGAGGAGGAGGAAGGAAGGAAGGAAGGAAGGAAGGAAGGAAGAAAGAAAGAAAGAAAGAAAGAAAGAAAGAAATAAAGAAAGAAAGAAAGAATTTTATTTCCATTGTATCCTGAATAACTGTAAGATAAGTGAGGCTGAGAAACAATCACTAACTCAAAGTCACCAGATAAATTCTGGTGACAAGGATGGAGCTGAACTTAGATTTCTCCAATTCAAGTATGACTCATTATACACTACACTTGTGTTACACTTCCTGCCTGCATGTAGTCATAATTTTCACTTGTTTCTTGCTCCTTTGCAGCATACTGGTTTCCACTACTCTCCTCCAATAGCTAGTTATATTTCTTCAGGACTGGATTCCTGGAAACCTCATTATTTAGATATGAGACGGCTTATTTGAACATACTTTGAATAACTCTTCTATATTTAATATGGTTTCTCTCCCAGTAAACCAAAATTACACATTTTATCATAAGGTTGTAAAAGCAAGTATTGTGTTTCTGTTACTTAATCTTCAGGTGCGGTGGAGTAGTGCTCTCTAGTGGACATTGTACATGAATGTAGCTGTAATAAAATTCAGGCCAGAACTCCTGGAAGTATAGCAATTATTAGTTTTGCTAAAAGAATCACATTGTAACACAAAACAAACAAACAAAACCAGACACAGTAATATATATGTTTCTTTCTTCTTTATCTATTGATGAAGCTACTCTGGAAATATTACCCTTAGCTGTACACTTCTTTAAATGTTTCAGATAAATTAGCTACACAATTACTAACTTTTTAGCTACCATTGATCTCTTTTAGTAATTGGGAGACTTAGCAATGAAATCAGTCCTTTACAGGTTTTCAACTTTAATAAATTTCTGCTTCTGAAATATAAATATTGTTTTTTCAGAATTATGTGGGTTTTGTGAATTGTTTGATATTCCTTTTTCAAAGAATTCAGAAAGCTTATCCATCTTTGGTTAGAGCAATTGGCAGCACCCAATAGACTTTGCCTGAGCACAATAAACAAACAAACAAACAAATAAAATATAAACACACACACACACACCAGGGGTGAGATTCAGTAGGTTCTACCAGGTTCTGGAGAATCGGTAGTGGAAATTTTGAGTAGTTCGGTGAACTGGCAAATTCCACCTCTGGCTGGCCCCAGAGTGGGGAGGGAATAGAGATTTTGCAGTATCCTTCCCCCAGGAGTGGGGAGGGAATGGAGGTTTTGTAACATCCTTCCCCTGCCATGCCCACCAAGCCATGCCCACAGAACCGATAGTAAAAAAAATTGAATTTCACCACTGAAACATACCTACCTATCTACCTTCCTACCTAGGCAGAACTAGATTTTACTAACACTTGGCCAGAAGATTACAAGGAAATTACAGAGCTATAAACTGGACTGGAAAGTAAAATGAATTAATTTATCCAGAAATGCTGATATTGATGATAATGGCCAACACAATGGGAAACAATATTACTTTCTTAGAATTCTGGCCTAGATAATTTGTTTTAATCACCAAGAATCAAGTTGGACTCATAGAATTCTTCACCTTTATTATTCCTTTGATTTTGCAACAATTGAACATTTATATAATGATTACAGCAACATTCAGAATGTTCATTTCATATTTGCTATACTGGTTGGGGTGCAATACATGTTGTATATAAACGGCATAACCATATTGCATATTTCCAGTCACTCTCTTTTTTTGCACACACACACACACACATACCAAAATGATTTGGGAATGTGCCAATATTGATTGGTAGCATGTTTTACTTTCTCTGGGTATGATGCATTATCTCCAACAAGACTTGAGAAATGTACACATCTCAAACTGCATTGTGTAAATTCTCTCTTGGCAATATTGTTGAATATTGCGGTCTCCAACTTTCTTTGATGAGGGGACATCCCTTGATAATGGCTGTTGAAAATTATACATATTGCGTACACCTCACCCCAAGCCAGCGTTTCTCAAATAGTGGGGCGGGCCCCCCTAGGGGGGCGCGAGGCTCTGTAAGGGGGGGCGCGGAGCCGCACACCCGGAAAGACCGATACCACCGTTGCATTCTCCGCATGGCCCGAGCGCCTGTTCCTTAGCAGCTCCCAGCGCGCCGCCCGACTTGCCCGCTCACGGCTCTTGCCCGCTGCCCGCCTGGACGCGGCCAGTCAAAAGCCGGGAGGGAGGTGACCCCCTTCCACGGCGTGGAAAAGCGGCCTCCCTCCCAGCTTTCGACTGGCTGCGTTGGGAGCGCTGGGAGCTGCTGAGACCATCGGAGTAAGGAACAGGCGCTCGGGCCATGCAGAGAAGGCAACGGCGGCACCAAGGAGAATAAATATCCTTGGCTCGGAAGGAGGCGAGGGAAAGAAGGGAGGGGGCAGCCCTGGGCCTGGGGGGGGCGCTTTCCGGGGCTGGGGGGGCACTTTCCGGGGCTGGGGGGGCGCGAAATGTTTTCTTCTTCCTAGGGGGGGCCTGACAGAAAATAACTGAGAACCACTGCCCCAAGCCCTGTTGAGTTGCCTCATTATGGTGGTGGTGATGTGGTTGGAATGTCTTGAGAGTGAAGGATGAAAAACATTGTGACTGTATGCCAATGTACATTTTTGCAACAAATGTTGAATTTACGGACAAAGAAATAAAGATTAGATCTAGTATAGATCTATTTCAAGCTATTTAGTTCTCATCAGCTATCCATACCCTTTTGGGATTTGAACCCAGGGTACTTGCATATTAGGTAGATGTTGTAACCTCTAAGCCACGGGTTCTCCTCACTTTGTCAGCTATACCAGGGGAGTGATTAAGTTGGGGGGGGGGTATTTTGGTGAGACCAATCTATCAGGGCAATCTGGTCTACCCAATTATGGGATGGAGCATACTGCTTCCACCTGGGTTCGAGTCCCAGAAGGGTATGGCTAGCCGAAGAGCTAAATAGCTTGAAATAGATGTATACTAGTTTTCCTTTATTTCTTTGTTGGTAAAACATAAATTTAACACAAAAATAGTTTGTTACGAAAGCGATTGCCTGGTAGGTTCCTGAACTGGGGCTAAAAAGCTAAAGCAGAAGCAGTATGCTCTGTCCCATAATTGGGTAGGCCAGGTTGCCCTGATAGACTGGTCTCACTGGGGGCAAAAACCATTTCCAACAAAGGTATCTAGCTGCCCAGCTAAAGCAAGCAAGCATCTACATTGGGCAGCAGCAATATAAGATGTTGGGTTCAGAAAACGGCAAAGGTATCAATTTATGCTGTTTGGGAGAAAAAAATGATAAATCACTCTTGTATTTTCACTAAGAAAACCACGTAAATCTATATAAATAAAAATGTAACTATGAGTTTGTTCAAAACAGATAATCTCCGAAAGTACTGCACCGATCACTTCCAAATTTTCACATAATGTTCCTTACAAATACGGCACCAATGATATATATATATAGATTGTGTAGATGTCACACCTGTGCCAGGTACACGCAACGGAAATGTAAAAAATGTAGGTAGATGGATACAAAGAGAGCAGTGAGCCACAGGGTGACATCATACAAAATGTCATAACACTCTGTCCATAAGATTCAAAGAGAAATACAGTAGGTAGGTAGGTAGAAAGCTATAGGGATAAAAAGAGGGAGGGAGAAATATAGTAGGTAGGTAGGTATAGGGATAGAGAGAGGGGGGAGAAATACAGTAGGTAGGTAGGTAGAGGGATAGAGAGAGGGGGAAATACTGTAGGTGGGTAGGTAGGTAGGTGGATAGAGAGAGAGAAGGAGAAATACAGTAGGTAGGTAGGTAGGTAGGTGGATAGAGAGAGAGAAGGAGAAATACAGTAGGTAGGTAGGTAGGTGGATAGAGAGAGAGAGAGAGAGAGAGAGAGGGAGAAATACAGTAGAGGGATAGAGAGAGAGGCCAAGGGCAACAGAGGCGATCGTCCATCCCTTCGGAATGGCACTCACCTATCTTTCAGGACCAACTGACCCATGTTCAACTGCTGTTCACATGGAACCCTTATCCACTTCAAAGTAGGTAGGTAGGGAGAGGGAGTGAGGGAGAGGTAGGTAGATTGGTGGTTATACGGTGGTTGTGTGTACGTGTTTGTGTGTGCAGGTGTAGATCTTCACACAGATTGGTTGACCATTTAACCAGACTGGACCACAGCAATGCGTGGCCAGGTACGGCTAGTAGAAAATATAAAATGATCTAGGACAGGGGCCCCCAACCCCCGGGCCGCGGACCGGTGCTGGTCCGTGGCTTGATAGGAACCGGGCCGCAGGGCCGGAGAGGAGGAGGAGGGAGGAGGGGGAAGCCTCCTGGCAGAGCGTGCGCAAGATGCGGGAGAGTGCAGGCGCAGCTGTTCGCGCTGTTGGAGGCCCTAGAGGGTCAAGCGAGCCAACTCCCCCCTGTGTGCGCATGTTCAGGCGTGGCCGTTCACGCTGTTGGAGGCCCTAGAGGGCCAAGTCCCCCCCCCCGCTCCTCCTCTACGCCAGCCGGTCCGCAGAATTTTCTTTAAAATGAAACCGGTCCCTGGTGCACAAAAGGTTGGGGGACCCCTGATCTAGGACATAGTTTTGGTTGATGGGGTCCTCAGGTTGTTGACACTCTACATGTTACAAAGAAAGAACTGAGGATCATTCTGACTTCTAATGTTGTTTATGTCATGGCTAGATTAAAGCCTTTTAGACATCTAGCTGCTGATGCAATATAGGGGGGAAATATCCAAAGCTGCAAAGATAGAATTAACTGTTGGAACGTGGAAAAAAAAAAAAGAAACAGAAGAAAGCTCTGCACAATGAAAGATTACAGGTGATTTTCCCTACCAGTCCTTGCACTTAAAATCATTGCAGAATCCCCATGGTCATGTGATCAAAATTTGGGCACTTGGCAACTGTTACATTTTTATGATGGTTGCAGGGTCATGTGATTGCCTTTGGAATTGCAAGCCACCCCGGGTCATTGATTGAAATGAGTGGCTACAGAAAAAGAAACAAATAAATAAATGTGTGACTTTCTCAGCTACCTTCCAACAAGTAAGTCAATGGGGAAAGTCAGAGTAGCTTAATGACTGTATGGTTCACTTAACCACTGCAATGAGTTGGCAAAAAAGGTCATAAAAATTACATTTGGCTCAGTTAACAGCTGCCTTACTCAGCAATGCAAAGTCTTATTCCATTTGTATTTGTAAATCGAGGACTAAGTGAGAAATTACAATTAGTAATTGACATCCTAGGCATCAGTAAATTGAGATGAGCTGAGATGGGACACTTTCAGTCAGAAGATCACACTGTTTATTACTTGGGACATGAAAAACAAAGAAGAAATGATCAACTTCGATTTTAAATTGGCAAAACATGCAAGCAACAAAAGTTGGGTTGTCTTTGAAGCCCACCAGAGTCAAAGTTGGAAACTTTAAAGAGAAAAATGTAGTTGGATTGTCTGGCTTAAGAAACTGAAGTGAAGCAGGAGATCAACTTAGCAATTTTTGTCATTCCAATGATTATTTTTCATCCGAAATGATACCTTTATTCATGGATGTCACCAGATGGAGTGCATAGAAATCAAACTGACTACGATATATTATTGCTAAAAGGAGGTGGGAGAGCTCAATTATAGCATCAAAGGCTTGGCCAGGTGGACTGTGGAATAGATCACAAACTCCTCCTGTGCAAATTCCACATTAAAGAAGAAGAAGAAAAACAATCATTTTCCATGATATGATCTGGAGCATATACCCATTATTTTAAAGGGGAACTTCAGGAATCTCTTTGAAGTCCTAAACTTGATTGATAGAGAACAACAAAACTCTGGAATAAATTTTAAAAAGCCTTAAGGATGAGTGTGAAAAAAGACCACCAAAGATAAAGAAACAGAAGAAAAAATCCTGGATTTTTTCCAAGAAAAAAAGCCAAGAAAGACAAAAATCTCAGGAATAAACTTAACGAGGAGACTAGAATAAATATTATAACACCTCTAAGGAACTAAAAAGTGAAATCCGACATGAAAATCAAAGTCTTTTCAAAGACCTACTCTCAGAAGGGGGTTCCAGTTTTTAATTGTTTGCTAAATGATAGATAATTATCAATTCAAATGAGATCAAGGCTAGGAGTATACTGAAATTCTCACCCTAGAGATGTCAACATCCAATATGTCTTAGAAGACATTTCCTGTTTACAAGAACCTCTAGTGCTCTCACTACCAAATTTGAAGGGTACAGGAATAGATGGGATACCCAAAGAAATGTGGCAAGCAGAAGAAGAATCAGTAAAGATTCTAACTAAGCTATGATAGCAAATCTGGAGAATGACACAATGACCAACAGACTGGAAGAGGTTAATCTAATATCAATCTGATGCCATGGGATTAGAGACACAAATGACTAAGCTCAAAGCTAGTTGCTTAACAGTTGCTTGAAGTTACAATGGATTTGATTTTTTTTTTCAATAGGTCTTGGAAGTTATGTCAGGTCATATGATCCTATTTTTAGCACTTGGCAACTGGCTTGTATTTATCACTGGTGGTAGCATCCTGTGATCAAATTTTGCATATTTCTTTTGCCATTTTTCAGCAAAAGTTGGCAAAAATGACCAGGTTTTTATATATCACCATCATTTAACAACCAAATGGTTCACTTAATAACCATAGTGACTCATTTTACGGTTATTGTTAAATGATCATAAAATCAAATCTGGTTATGTTGCACTTCCATTTACAATCACAATGACTTATGACCCCAATTTCTGTCCTAATTATGGTAATAAATTGAGGACTACCTGTATGTGGTCACTAAAGGCAGACACTGATCTGATGGCACATAATCAATCAAAAATCTGAAAAAAATCCGTCTTATTGAGATATGCATGGATTACATGTATATTTTCTATAAGACATGATGGACATGGACAGGAGTCAGTTGGTTAAACAAATCAGCTTTTCAACTCACATTGTACATATAAGTATTAGAAGAGGTAGAAAATTCACCTTCTATCTGTGCTAACTAGGAGAGGCTGACAAATTCACTATTTATACTTAATGAGAGCCTTGCTCTGCAACTGCTTAAATTTTTGTGTCCATGTATCTTTACACCCAGTTATCTCCAATAGCAGCAAGTGCTTTACATACTGTGATGCATTATATGGCTGAAAACAAGCATAAAATAATACACATTGATAGAAAGCTGCCTGCAAAAGTTGGGGGGGAGTAAAAAAGGAAAGATACTTAATGTGGCTGCCTGATCGAAGTCCCGCTCCAGTGAAGCAGAGTTCCAGAATCACAATCATGGTCACCATCGTGACATTTTTGATTCCCCCGCTTCTGAAGAAACATAAATAAGGAGTGATATATATGAAAATGAAAATATTCATGCTTGCCTTAAATTAAAGAATGATGAGAAAAACTGATTGAAATTAATTTGAAATTCAATTCATTTAAACCTGGCATTGGGTATATATAGGTTCAATTGTTCATATCTGAGTGTAGAGTCAGAAGGTTGGAGAGACTTGAACTGGGAAAAGGCCATACATGACATTCTATATTATATTGGATACTAGCCGTACCTGGCCACGCATTGCTGTGGCCCAGTCTGGTTAAATGACCAACCAATCTGTGTGAAAATCTGCACCTGCACACACAAACACGTACACACAACCACCGTATAACCACCAACCTACCTACCTCTCTCTCACTCCCTCTACCTACCTACCTACTTTGAAGTGGATAAGAGTTCCATGTGAACAGCAGTTGAACATGGGTCAGTCGGTCCTGAGAGAAAGGTGAGTGCCGTTCCGAAGGGATGGAAGATGGCCTCTGTCGCCCTTGGCCTCTCTCTGTCTACTGTATTTCTCCCCCCCCCCTCTCTCTCTCTCTATTTATTTATTTATTTATTTATTTATTTAGTTTTTATACCGCTCCTATCTCCCGGAAGGGACTCAGGGTGGTGCATAGGAAAATTAAAAATGAAGATATACAAACATACAAATAAATACAACTACAAACGTTAAAATATACTTAAATTTGAAAATAGCCTGTGCTAAAATACCACTAAAATAATAAAAGTTACAAAAGGTTAAAAGTCATTAAAACTCAGTCTGTAAAAATGGTCACGGGGTCTAGGCTAGGCCAGCTAGGTGAAAGAGGTGGGTCTTAAGACATTGGCGGACGAGGCGGAGGTCCGTGGTGGTCCGAAGTTTGGGGGGTAGGTTGTTCCAGAGGGCTGGGCCCACCACAGAGAAGGCCCTTCTCTGGCACTGCCCGGCCGACGGCACCCGGAGGCCCTCCCTATGGGAGCAGATCGGCCGAAGGGATGTATGTGGTAGGAGGCGGTTCTGCAAATAACTAGGCCCCGTGCCATGGAGCGTTTTAAAGATGGTTACCGGCACCTTGAAGCGCACCCGGAAAGCCACAGGTAGCCAGTGCAGCTCGTGCAGGAGAGGTGTTACGTAGGAATGCCGTGAGGTTCCCAAAATCCCCTGCGCGGCTGCATTCTGTACCAACTGTAGTCTCCGAGTGCACCTTAAGGGAAGCCCCATCTATCCCCCTACTGTATTTCTCTCTCTCTCTCTCTCTCTCTATCCACCTACCTACCTACTGTATTTCTCCCTCTCTCTCTCTATCCACCTACCTACCTAACTACCTACAGTATTTCTCCCTCTCTCTATCCCTCTACCTACCTACCTACTGTATTTCTCCCTCTCTTTCTCTATCCCTACACCTACCTACCTACCTACTGTATATCTCCCCCCTCTCTCTATCCCTCTACCTACCTACCTACCTACCTACTGTATTTCTCCCTCCCTCTCTCCATCCCTATAGCTTTCTACCTACCAACCTACTGTATTTCTCCTTGAATCTTATGGACAGAGTATTATGACATTTTGTATGATGTCATCCTGTGGGTCACTGCTCTCTCTGTATCCATCTACCTACATTTTTTACATTTCCGTTGCATTTACCTGGCACAGGTGTGACAGCTACACAATCTATATATATATATCAATGGTGCCATATTTGTAAGGAACATTATGTGAAAATTTGGAAGCGATCATTGCAGTACTTTCGGAGATTAGCTGTTTTGAACAAACTCATAGTTACATTTTTATTTATATAGATAATGGTGACGTTGATTGAAAGGAACCACCATATGGCATAAATGAAAAAGCCTTCGGAAATTTTCCCTGCATTTTCCTGTACAGAGATGGTAAATGTAAAGATTCCCCTCATACATATGTGTTGTTCCCGACTCTAGGGGGTGGTGCTCATCTCCATTTCAAAGCCGAAGAGCTGTCCAAAGACATCTCCGTGGTCATGTGGCCAGCATGACTAAATGCCAAAGGTGCATGGAATGCTGTTACCTTCCTACCAAAGGTGGTCCCTATTTTTCTACTTGCATTTTTACATGCTTTCGAACTGCTAGGTTGGCAGAAGTTGGGATAAGTAATGGAAGTTCATTCCATTACATGGCGCTAGGAATTTTTGATCAACAAGCTCAGGGTCTTAGCCACTGAATCACTGTGTCCCTGTATGCAGATGAGAGGGGAGTAAATAAGATATAGAAAGGGGGGGGGGAATAACTCGAGTTATTCCCAAACAAATTCTCAATCTTGGCCCTCTTGTCACCTGAACTGGAGCATAACTTTCAGTTGAGGGAAGACAGCTTGCTTTCAACATTTATCTCAAAAGAAGGAGAATTTCAGCGAACTGGGTAGTTTGTGTATTGGGTACTCTGGTACTTACAGTATTTAGGGCTCATTCATGCCAACTGCAGGTCTAAGATTCTGCACGGTTTGTAAAGGACATATTTTCATGATGTTGCTTTTGTCTCATCCCTAGTTCATTATGAAGGAAGCTGAAATTGCACTTCATCTGTTTCATTTTTCATGCTTAAGGGATTTATTAGGGATTTATAAGACGACTGTAAGATGTGTATAGGACCTATCAGCTTGGGATGAATTAGACTAAAATTGGAGGAGGTATTAAACTCCTCAGTCTTTGTTCAATGTTTATGTGAATTATTGTTTAATAGAAATTTATTTTAAGGGAAAATATATATATTAAGTTTGGAACGTTGAAACGCCACCCCCAGAACCCATCAGAGAAAATAAACAAGCAAAGGCAACAACAGAAAGAGGAGAGACGAGGAGGGAAAGGAAGAAAGGGTAAAGTAGAGAAAGTAAGGGTGGGGAATTAAGAGTAGGAGAGAGGATAAGAAAGAAGAGAGGAGAGAAAGAGAGAGGAAAGAGAGGGGAAAAAGGGAGAAGAGAGGAAAAATGAGAGGAGGAAACAAGAAGGCAGAGAAGGGAGCTTGAGAAAGTAGGAGTGAGGCTGTTGCAAAATAAGATGGAGACGCGGGGTGGCAAGAAAGCGATCCAAACTGTATCATATAGTATATGTAAGAATGTGTATAGAGATTAATGATGAATAGATAAACGTTAAATAGTATTTATAAGCATTTCTCATGCTTAAGTATATTTATTTTGTTTTATCACAAAAGGCAAAATACAAAACAGAAAAACAAACAAACAAAAGAGGACAAAAACACACATCTAGCACTAACAACAACAAAAAATGGTGTACAAAAAAAGGAAACCCAAATACCAAATAAATTCGACATTTAATATATAGAATCCACCCATACCGTAAAAAAGAAAAAAAAACCATAACTATGATAATGCAGAAAATATTTAAGATACAAATATTAATGAAGCCTGAAGCTTTTCTTTTAGGTATAATGGACTAGCCAATTGAAAAAAAAAAAGATTTGGGATGCTATTCCTTCACATGGCGACGACTGTGACGATTGTACTTGCCAAGCACTGGAAAGCAAAAGGGATGTCGACTGTTGAAGAATGGACTTTAAAATTGACTGAATTAGCAGAGATGGTGAAATGAATTGCTTTGATCAGAGATAATGGACTAGACAGTTTTATAAGAGACTGGAAACCCTTTGTGGACTTTCTATGTGCCAAATACAATAACAGATGGCTAGCAGAGGGATTTGAAGATTAGTGTAATGTTTAACTTAATCTATTGACTGCTGTTTCTTCTTTTCACTCTCTCTCTCACACACACACGAAAAAAGAAAAAGTATACACACACACACACAGTTTTCTCGAAAATAAGAGCCTGTATTATTATTATTATTATTATTATTATTATTATTATTATTATTATTATTATTATTATTATTATTATTATTATTATTATTATTGCCACCAAAAAAAAGCACAAGATCTTATTTTTGGGAGGCATGTTGTTCACTGACTCACCTCAGTTGCATGCATTGCACCCGGCTTCTTTCTTGCTATCAGCTGCTGTTGCACACTGTTGGCTCATTTTTAAGTAATTGTCCACACAAACTCTGAGATCCCTTTCACAGTTACTGGCACAGTTTCCCCTAGTCTGTTTCACCACCATTACAATTGTTTTTTCTTACCTAAGTGTGTAACTTTAGTTTTATCCATGTTGAGTTTCATTTTGTTACATAAAGCCCAGTATCAAGCTCTTTTTGGCTCTTGAACTTGTCTTCTCAGGTGTTGGCTATTCCTGCCATCATATGTCTGCAAATTCCCCTTCTATTCCCTCATCTAGATAGTTTATGAAGATATTGAAGAGTCTGAATCTAAAATGGATCCTTGGGGTAATCTACTGTGAATTCTATTCCCGCCTTAGCCATGAGAGTCAGCTGGGTAACCTTGGGGCAGTTGCCCTCTCTCAGACAAATTCATCTAACTGGGTTATTTGCGTGAAGAAAATAAAAGGATAAAGTTGATTGAGTTCATCACCTTGAGTTATTTGTAAAACTAAAGGTGAGATACAAATAAGTAACAAACTCAAGCTCAACCCGTCCAAGACTGAGTGGCTGTGGTTTCCGGCACCCCGGTTCAACTCTGGCCATTGGGGGCAAAACACTGGCCCCCGTGGAGAGGGCGTGCAATTTGGGTGTCCTCCTGGATTCCCGGCTGTCCATGGAGGACCATGTGACGGCCATAGCCAGGGGGGCGTTTTATCAGGTACGCCTGATGCGCCAATTAAGCCCCTTATTGGACCGGGCTGCCCTCCACACAGTCACTCAGGCACTCGTGACATCCCGACTTGACTACTGTAATGCTCTCTACATGGGGCTTCCCTTGAGGTGCACTCGAAGGCTACAGCTAGTCCAGAATGGGGCCGCGCGGTGATTATGGGAGCCTCTAGGCACTCCCACATAACACCTCTCCTGCGTGAGCTGCACTGGCTGCCTGTGGCCTTTCATGTGCGCTTCAAGGTTCTGACGATCATCTTCAAAGCGCTCCATGGCTCGGGGCCTAGTTATATGCGAGACCGTCTTCTGCCCCATATATCCCTTCGACCGATCCGGTCCCACAGAGAGGGCCTTCTCAGGGTGCCATCGGACGGGCAATGCCGGTTGGCGACACCCAGGGGAAGGGCCTTCTCTGTGGTGGGCCCTACCTTCTGGAACGACTTGCCCCCCGAATTACGCACCATCTGAGACCTCCGCCTCTTCCGCCAGCGTCTTAAAACGCACCTTTTCCAACAAGCTGACCTAGCATAACCTACCGTTTTGACTGTTTTAGATAGATTTTAATCTGGGGGGATTTTATACGATTTTAGCACAGGGCATGGATATAATAGCTTTTTAAAATTTTATGTTTTGTTATATTTGTATTGTTTTTTAAATTTCCTGTGTGCCGCCCTGGGTCCTTTTTTGGAGAAGGTGCGGGGTATAAATTTGAATAAAATTAAAAAATTAAATTAAATTAAATTAAATTTAAAATAATGGTATATCTGGGAACTGTAATCAAGTTTTTGCTCACTGGTAAATCTTTTCTGGAATGTTTAACAGGAAACTACCTTATGATATTTGGCCACTCAGAAAAGTCACGAATAGGATTGTGCAGAACTTTGGATTTCTTTCCAAAAATTTACTTTCTAGTATGCAGAGGGACAGAGTGTAGCACTTGGATGTAATTCTTTAAAGCAATTGTTGTACAGTTTTCTAAGGACTGTACACCAACTTTAAAGAGATGCAGTCTTTTGCCCTTTTCAAATAATGCCAGAAAAAAAGATGCAGTTGCTTTAATGAGTTGCAGATAGATACTATATTTATACTATCTACATGCTGCACTTTGGAGAATCAAATCTGAAGTGCTTTACAACCCTATTCTTGATATTCAATAGGTAAATTGTGAATCAGCAGTAGTCAATAATATTGGGAGAACCAGAACTGACAGCTGTTTAAAAATAAATTAAGGACAGCAATCCATGGCCTGGAGAACATACACAATCTATAAATTGCATTTCCGAAGCCTGCAAAACATACACCCAGAGACACACAAACACACCATCCATCTCAGTTACAAATTGCCACTTATTGATGGTAGAGTTTTTTTCAGTTTGGGGCCCAAATATATTTGTTGTAATTTTATGTAACCATTTAAATCTTACCATCACTGAAAAGCTTATCCGCCTTCTGCACATAGCTGCAAATACCTTAGATATTTCCATTACATGAAACTGTTGGTGAAAGAAGTTAACATTCAATACATTTTCCCCAGTACACTGCAAAGAATTAAAAGATTCATATCTATTAGGGGTTTTACCTATATTTATCAGCTCAGCATATGATCAACACTGAAATATACTAAAGTACTGTACATGCAGAACACTCATTTCTCTGCATTATTACTCAAGTCCACCAGAGGGAAGCACTGTTTCCATTTTGATTTGAGAAATCTACACTGCTACAATATAGAAACTAACATATTATTATTGCAAGTTCCATTAAGGCTTTTCATCTGTAGACACTGCTGCTTTCAGATCAGCCAGTCTAAAGCTGCTGCTTTCAGATCAGCCAGTCTAAAATGCATTCCATTCAAATGAATGGAATGCATTTTCATTCCTTTGATTGTATGAACAGTTTACATGCCCTTGTTGGTGAGACAGGAGGATTTATTTGATGCTTCAATATTATGTAACACTTTCAATATCACAATTATTTCAGATGTACCAATTTTAGAGGGTATAACAATAAAATGAATATAAAAGGCTATCATTTAGAACAGTGATGGCAAACCTTTTTGTAAAGGTGTGCCAAAATTGTGTGTACACGTGCTATCGCATATGCGAGCATGCCCACACCCACAATGCAATGCACTCCGCCCACCTGCGCATGCACATGTGATCCCCCTGCATATGTGTGCATGACCACCCTCCATGGATGGGGGGGAGTTTTTGCCCTCTCCATCCTGGGCCCAACATTTGGGAAGCCAGGCTCTGCCTGTCGCAAGCCAGGACAAAGGGTGAGTGATGGAGGAGTAACACCTCCTTAAAAAACCTTTGGAGCTTTCCTGGAGCCTGGGGAGGGCAAAAAGAAGCCTCTCCCAGCCCTCTGGAATGCCGAAAATCAGCTGAAAGCTTGCATGCCAGCAAATATGTCTCCATGTGCCACCTGTGCCACGCATGCCATAGCTTCGCCATCATGGACATCCCATATGGCATATGCATACTGCACTTAATTTTCTGCATTGAGACTGGAGTCATGATTGATTCTTTTACATCATATTTATTTACCTTAATATTAATTATCTTTAAACTTTCAGTACTTGAGGGGCTGTCATGTAAAAGACATGGTCAATCTATTCTCCAAAGCACCTGAGAGCAGGGCAAGAAGTAATGGATGGAAAATTATTAAGAGATCCAAAAGGAGAAATTTCTTGACAGTTGAGAACAATTAATCAGTGGAACGGCTTGTCTTTGGAATTTGTGGGTGCTCCATCACTGCAGGTTTTCAAGAGGAGACTGCACAGCCACTTGTCCAGAATGAACAAGGTCTCCTGTTTGAGCGGGGGTGGGGGGTTGGACTAGAAGACCTTCAAGTTCCTTTCTATGTTCTATGTACTATATGATAATAATAATAATAATAATAATAATAATAATAATAATAATAATAATAATAATAATAATAATAATTATTATTATTATTATTATTATTATTATTATTATTATTATTATTATTATTATTATTATTATTATTATTATTATTATTATTATTATTATTATTATTAAATTTATATAACCACACCCTCTCCCCGAAGGGACCCGGGGCGGTGCACAGGAAGTTAAAACAAACAGTACAAAATATAAATAATTAAAATCGAATTAAATAGGTTATCCCTGTGCTAAAATTTAGAAAGTTAAAACATAATCCATTTAAAAACCCAATTAAAACAATTTATAATACAGACTGAAGGCTAGGTAAATAACTTAGGCCAAACCGGCCTGATGGAACAAAAGTGTCTTTAATTTCTGGCGGAAGGTGCGGAGGTCCGTGGTTGTTCTGAGGTCTGGGGGTAGGTCGTTCCAGAGGGTTGGGCCCACCACAGAGAAGGCCCTTCCCCTGGGCGTCGCCCGCTGGCATTGCCTAGTGGACGGCACCCGGAGAAGTCCCTCTCTGTGGGAGCGAATCGGCCGCAGGGATGTATGAGTAGCCTCGCAGGTAGCTTGGTCCCATGCCACAATGGCTGGATTTTCACATTGTAATAAGCCATGAATCACTGTGTGTTCAACACCATACGGCACCAAAACCAACCAATGGATATTATAGCTATAGTTATAGCTATAATAATTAAACCCGCCATCCTGGGCCCAACATTTGGGAAGCCAGACTCTGCCTGTCACAAGCCAGGACAAAGGGTGAGTGATGGAGGAGTAACACCTCCTTAAAAAACCTTGGTCCAGCTGGCCCGCCTGGTAGCACCTCATAAGGGTCCCTTTCCAGGATTACAGAGGAAGATGGTCAACAGTTTTGAAGGTGGAAGACGGCTCTTCGCCCCAATGGCAGATAAAGCAGCAGAACCATCTTCTAGGAGAAGGGAAACTCTGATTACAAACCTCCACTGCCTTGTGCCTAAATCCACTATTGGAAGAGGCTTCACGAGTCAACCTCAAGGCAAAATCCGGAGCCAGAGTCCTGGAAGCAGTTTGTGTCTGTGTACAACCATGATCTGGTAACTCCTGCGATGCAGCTGGAACCAATCGTATAGGCTCTGGCGTTCCATTGGACTATTTCAGCGATGTGGAGAGATCTGTTGCTTGGGTAACAGTCTATCCTCCATATTAATCCATCCAGGCCAGGACACTCCCAGAGCACAATACCATAGTCTTTTGAGACTGAAGAATGCCAATGATAGTTATCATTATAGCTTTGACTATGTTATGGATAGAATGAGATGTCCAGTTTGTGGTCACTGCTTTGTGGCAAGCCTCAGGGTTTGGCACTCTTTTCACTTCTTTATAAGATATACATCAATCCACTGGGTGAGATAATCTGCCACCATAGAATGAGATATCATCTGTATGCTGATGATACTTAAGTTTAAATCTCCATCCTGGTTGACCCAAGTGATGCTGTTACTGGAGCCAGTGGAGGTCTGGATGAAGGACAATAGACTTTGGTTAAACCCTGGTAAGACCAATGCGTGGAGCTTCCACTTTAGCATCTTTAGTTCTGGATGGGGTGGCACTTCTTTAGATAGACCCAGTGCACAAACGGTGTGTGTGTGTGTGTGTGCGTGTGTGTGTGTCCTCCTGGACTAATGACTGTTGCTCAATGAGCAAGTGATATTTATGGCGAGGAGAGACCTTTCACAATTTGGTGTTGTGTATCAGTTGTGCCCCTAATTGGATTGGGGATCCCTACAGTCAGTCACTCAAACCTTAGTCATGGGGTCCTAATGGGAGTGTGACATTTTGGAGGTGGCTAATGGAGTAGAGAACACAACACCTCTTCTGTGTGTGCACTTTGCTGCTTCCCTCTATTTTTATCTGAATTTTATATTTAAGATCCCTATTTATTGTTTTTATGCTTTATGGTGTATTTAATTGTTTGGCTGCATTTCTTCTGCAGTTTCCTTTTAAAAAAATCTTGCCAAAGTCTGTTCCATATCCTGCACGATTCAGATTCAGGCATTCGGATATCTGAAGACAACGATCATGTCACCCTTAATATTTTTCAAGTTAAATATACAGCTTTTCCAGCCATTTCTGATAAAACTTTTTCCTGACTCCTTGTCATAATTGATTATGTCAAAATTCTGCTGGAGTAGTGTTTATCCATTCATATGCATATGTTTATGCGTGGATTAAATGCACACAGACATAGACCAAAATTCCATTAGGGTTTCTATCTCTACCTGTACTTATTAGCAAACAATGCTTACCATAAAAAGAATTATTAGTTGATGCTCCGGGAGCCTGGTTGTTTGCTTGAAGATGTTGAAGAAACACCATAAGTGGATGCCATGTTACACAGTTGAGTAATGAAACATCTGCAAACACAAAATCAAACTCTGAGAGCCCCAAAGACTCCATAATTCAACCATGAGCTACAAATATTCTCTTCTATTGTAAAAGAATCTTCACATTTGGGTGATGACAGAGAAAAGATGCAAATAACCAACTGGAAATATGCTGCAAATGGGAACATTCCAATTTTACTATTTATTTTGTTTCTAAAATTCTGTTAACAAGAATTTCTCTGCTGGGCAGAGCAAAGCAACAGAACAGTAAGAAACAAGTTAAAATAAAAGTGGATATTCTGAAGCACAACATAAGGTCTTTTTTCACCTTACCTCCTAGGAGAGGGAAAATAAGCCAGCTGATAGCAACAATATTTGTTTTCCACACTCCATTAATAGGCTAGAAACAATTCATGCATGATCCCCAAATCTGCACCGAGCTAATTAAAATGAATGTTTCATGTTTCCTCTTATGCCAATTGCATCTGGAATTGGTTGGCTTCTGCAAACATTCAGGGAGCATAGTTTGGGGGGGGGGAGAGCAAGGGAAGGGAAGGGAAGCATAAGGACAAATCACAATAAATCTAGGCCGACAGGTACAAGCAAATTGGTCGATGGAAGTGACATGTCTCTCTGCTTAAATGTCTACCACAAATCCCCAAGAGGTGGGGGACGATTTAATCTAATTGGCTGTGCCACTTCCTTATGGCTTAATGTGAGAATCATAGCAATTACATCTGACTCTACTTATCCTGGGTTGCTTAGAATCCATTTATGAGGCTATTAGAATCAAGAGAAACCTGAAGTTGGAAATAATTTGGCTCCTGCTTTTATATATGTAGTCCTGGGAGCTACTCTATGGTCATATTTGCCAAATGGCTACTGATGAAGCAGGAATAAGGGCAGCGGATATATTTTAATTTAGCCATTTTAAGGCATTTGGTTAAATCCCATCATTCATAATATATTTATCTCAGGTCAGTTTACAGTGCAAAAGTCATTTGAATGTTTGAGTCTCCTTTCTTTTAACCTTCAGCAATTCTATCTAGAATATAGGTATGAAGTCATTTTAAAGACTTAAGCTGTGCTTCAATTGGATGGAGGGCTGTTCTCATCTACTGATATACTATCACAATCCTACATCATTTTTCATTACACCACTGTGACCAACCGTTGTTGACCTTCTCACCCCTGTAGGTGGCTCAGCTACATTATATCTTTTCAGCATGCAATGGTGTAGAAAGGAGAGCCCTAAGCAATGCAAAAGGGGAAAGGGCGAACAATTAATCTGGCCTACTGAGAGTATCAGTCTGGTGGAAAGTAGTTAAGTCAGCCTCAGTGGAGGTTTCACTGAAGAAATCAACCAGACAGCATGATGAAGAAGTAGGTTCTCTAATGACCTAGGACAGCAGCTATGGAATTCAGAGGTGGTTTTAGCAGCCATCATCTCAGAATTGTCAAGGTTAAGAAACACTGCTCTATAATGTTAAGTAACTTCTTCTACTTTAGTTTTAGGGACCACCAAGCCTTAGGGACCACCTTAAGTGGCTGGCAGAGTGAACCCACCTCTCAACATGGGAAGTATTTGGGAAATGCAGGGCAGTTAGCGAAATCTAAGAAGTCACAGAATTTAGACATGGAAAAGTTACATCAGCTGTAAAGATAGAGGCATGAAAAAGGAGGATGTGACATGAACTTTGGAGACTAAACTGTGTTTGGAGAAAGGTCAAGGAGGTGGTGGGAAATCCAAACATGGCTGAACAAAGGATAAATTTCATTCAATCCTTTGATTTAGTCCACCAAAGTTTTAGCTACAATCCTAAGAAATTGGATTGTCTAGTAAATAAACAAGAATCCTATTTATTCTGATATATATTAAGGAGGGAGGAGGAGGGAAGAAGAAAATGCATTAATGTAAAAAGAATAGGTTGGCCAGAAAACTCAGGGGCATAGCAGGGATCAAGAAAGATGACAGACATGATAGGAGAAGGAAGACACATTTGAAATGGGAACGGTGAGGCTAGAATATGATTTCCAGAGGGGGGAAAGGGAGGTTAGCAAGGGTCCTTCTGGGTCAGTCTATGCATATTTAGTCCAGTATAATAAGTAGAAATTACTGCTTTACTGCAGGGGGAGAAGGTAGCTGCTGGCTTCTTCTTTTTTAAGTGCGGCCCACTGATAATTGGTGAGAGAAATCCATGGACTGCACAATTCAAACCTTGACTTGTAGGGAAACCCAAGAGGCCTTTGGCAAGCTTTCTGATAATGACTGCAAGGACTATCAAATCATGCAATAAGCCCTTTTGAAAAGGTACGAGTTTGACCCAAGAGACCTCCTGGATTGTCCTTCCGGTCCCTGAGGAAAGGGATTGGGAACTGTTTCCTTGAGACAACTACAGGATGGCAAGTTGATCTAGCAGGCCGGATGAAGGTGAGCTTGAGCAGGGAGAAAAAAATAGAGAATGGGAAAAACATATCTGACAGGCAAAATAAGGGAGACACTCCATTGTTACATCCTCCAACTCTCACCTTAACCTTCAACCTTCAACTTTCTACTGTAAACCTCACCCCATTCCTAAGAGGTCAGTAAGGGGATGTGCATAAGTGCCATCCCTGTCCTACTGTCCCCATTTATTTGTATCCATTTCTTTCATTCATATCCATGTTTATATTTATACCTGCTATCTTGTACATGTTTGACAAACTAATAAATACAAATACTTGTCTTTTCAATAAGTGGAAGAAAATCCTTTTAATTTAAGCTCAGAATTACTGTTTTGAAACTTCAGACTAATAAAAGAGAGAAGGAACTAAATGAGAAATTGATACATAAACTGTCAGTGGTAGGGCCAGATACGGTGTTGAGGGTAAATATTGAATATCTAAAGACTTTAAGAGTAAATTGAAGATTACATCAGAAAAAATACAAAGCAAAATTCCAGTACAGCACTCTCAGGGAGTGAGTATCAATAAGCTCACTATCGTATATTTTTTTCAATATGTAGTATAAAAATATAGCTCATTGATTTTTTCTTCTTCCATGCAATCATGTCCAATTCTTGGAAACTGCCTAACCAAGTCTCTGCAGTTTTCTTGACCAAATTTTCAGAAGTGGTTTGCCATTGTCTCCTTCCTAGAGTTGAGACAGTGCCTGACCCAAGGTTACCCACTTGGCTTTGTGCTTTAAGCTGAATTAGAACTAGTTTCTAGCCTATTGTCTTAACCGCAACACAAAAATGGCTGTTATTTTATTAATATATTTTCTTCATGATTAGGATGTCTTTTCCCAAGTAAAAAAGGAAAGAAGATAATACTGCAATATATAGTATGATAAATAAAGCACAATGTATTTGCAAATATCTCCATAATTTGTTCAACTTTTGTTTTTTGTATGAAAAAATGAATATGTTTTGCCTAGTATTAGTATTCCTCTGTCAAGTTGAATCTGAATATGCATGCCATGTCATCAGCTAAAATGGCTTCAGTCCTTGGAGTTCCAAATTACTAATAGTCTTGAGAACGCATCTAGGACAACTTGCCATGGCCGACTTACCCTGGCCATCTCACCCCAGCCGATTCAACCTGACCAACTTGCCTCGAGACAATTCACTGGGGAACAATTCAATGTGGGATAACTAAAGAGAAGGACAAGTAAATTACAGCTGGTCTTGTCTTGCTTTAAGTTTGAACTTACTCAAGTTAGAAGTTCTTGAGGATGGAGTAAGACTTGTTCCTCTCTTGAGTTATCCTATACGGAAGTGTCTTGCAGTGAGTTTTTCTGTGGCAAGTTTGGCAAAATGGCCAGGAAGGGTCATCAAGGACAGGTTGTCCCATTCTGCTTGAGAACAACTAGCTGGGATTTTGACTATTATTCTAACTTGGTCATGAATTGTCTTCTTGGCAGTTTCTCTTTGTTTTCTTTGCTTATTAAATCAGGCTTGTAAAACCTAATAGGCCTGTTTGCCTGTGTTTAATGATTGGCACAATGGCACAATTGACTGTCTTACCCTGGAGATGGTGAAGCAGATGGATCTGGATCTCAATGAATTCTGCAGTCCGGACGATTTATGAATCTCTGAGTTTGTGAAACAAAAATCTGAAGAAGTATAATATAGGCAGCCTCTGTTCTTTTTATCCTTTTGTAGCGATGACTTATTTTGAACAAAAACAACAATGCTTGAAGTAATTTGATTTGTGCCTCCCAGCTTTTACAACTTTGTAAAGATTGTGTTTTGTTTAACTACTGAAAAAAAACCCTAAATGTGTTTTGTTCACCCAAAAGTGAATAGTTTTCATAATGTGAAAACAATGAGTTTAAAATAATGCCAGAGTCTCTATGTAGGTATCTCATTTCACACTCAAAATAATAATAAAAAGAATACTGATTTTGGGTGAAAGAACATGTGTGGAGGTGACTTGGACAGAAAAGAGATTAATTCATCTTTCTTCCATCTGATCCCTTCAGATATGCTACCACTATACATCAATACAATAACAATAACAATAATAACAATAACATTTACTTTATAAATTTACTTTATATACCACCAGAGTCATGTAAGTGAGATGGGCAGCTATATAAATTTACCAAACCAACAATAATGGCATAAAGAGACACGAAATAAGTTGTTTTCTCTTTTTATCACCTGAATTCTTAATGAATACAAAATGCATAGCATTTTAACAATACTCTTTAATTTCCATTAAATCAAATATATCATCTTTAAATCTTAACAAGATGCCTGGATATCTTATCAGCATATATCTATATTATCTGTGAATTTTCATCCCAAACTCTTGTAGTAACAACTATTATTTCAATCATTTCAGGGTGATGTCTGAGGACAAATCTCTCAACATCTCATCTTCATTTATGAATACAGTAAAGGACCTCTCTGGCCAGAACAATTGAATGGATTCAATCCTCCCCCTCCAATGGTGGGTTTCAATTTATTTTACTACCGGTTTGCTCGTGTGCATGCACTTGCTGAAGCGTCTGGGCGGGTGGGCAGAGCCTCCTGCCACCACCATTACCGGTTCACCCAATCCAGGGTGAATCAGCAGAAACCCTTCTCTGCTCCCCCCTCCACTTCACATGGATCTTGAGGTTAGAACAAGTTGCACATTTGAATGAATACAGTGAGATAAATAATGGTGTTCCATTAAATGCTTTGTTGCCAAAGGATTGCTGACAGACAGAGAGTTTCATGCAATCGAGCATCTGCCATGCACCATTTGTCCCTGGGGCTGGTTTTTTTTAGCTTTTCGTACAACCCAAAATTTTATTGATAACTTGTCCCAAATAAATTCATTACAGTAAACTGTCATCATTCATTAAATAAGGATATTTTTTTATTTCCATAAATATAGATTGTAAATCACAATACATTTCTCCCCATGCAAAAGGCCTGTTTTTAAAATCCAATATGTAAGAGTGTGAAGAAAGAGGGATTTTAAATTCTTTGAGGGGGGGGGGTTAATGTTGCTGTCCCAAATTGTAAATTTTATGGCCAAATGCAAGTGAGGTACAGCCTCATTTATTACTGCAAAAATGATTGGAAGTGGAGTTCTTGACACTATTACCTGTTAGGGCAGATTTATTGAAAATTAGCAATTCCATTTATAACTATGAGATTTCAGGGATTATTCTGCTGTAGACTAGAAAATTGGCAGATTTACAACTGTGGTGAGTCTAGTTGTACCAACTAATAGAGAGAGGCCAGAAAATTTAGAGGTTTGTACTCCTAAAGGAGTTAACCTTTGGGTAAAGATACATTTTTCAAGTGGCTTCGGAGAAATTATTGGGCTCATAAATTAGATCTGCCACTACATGAAAAATAACTTTAATGCAGAAGATTTTTTTGGGGGGGAAGTATCTTTTTCTAAGGATGAGAGGTGGGGGTGAAGGAGAAACAAAAATTATAGGAATTTTCTCTTCTTGACCACCTGCCAAATTCCTCTTGTTATCACAGATGAAGCAACCAGGGATTTTAAATGGAGAATAATAGAAGACATATTCATAGAAGATATAAGGAGCAATCCTAAAATTCTTGGGAAGTGCTGCTTCCTCCACGTGCCCATTGAGGAAATAATACACTAATTCTTTCAGTATCTTTGTCCTGTCCTTTGTCTTATCTGGTGGAGGGGGAATGGAGTGGTTGTTAGTTCTCTGTATCCTGATGGAATGATAGAATAACAGAGATGGAAGGGACCTTGAAGGTCTTCTAGTCCAAATGATTGTAGCAGTTGTAATAACTCCCACGGTTACTTATGGAGAACAGCCCTCATCCCTAACCTCAATTTTTCCTTCAAAGCATCACAATTACTAATCCACATGCTTATGGCAGTTGGTAGCAAAGGAGAACACTACGCAACCCTTATTCCGAGCTTGGATTTTTGTCCGAGTTCTGGTTTATCCCAACAAATTGAAAACTGCTCTGGCAACAAACTCTAGCTAATCTTTGGGCCACTCCAGTAACATTCTTTGTATATGTTACTGAATTTAACTCTTTCCAACACTTTATTTTCCATATCTAAATCACATATGCATTCCTCAGATGTTGTTAGCCCCAGGAAAGAAAATGTAGAATTATATAGCTATCTTTATTTTTCTGCCACTGCTTCAAACAGCTTCCTCAAGCAGGAGTGCTCCTTGATGCTGACACAAGAGAGAAGTAAGTAGCTAGGAGAGTACTAGAAGAAATGTCAAGAATAAGCAAAAATTCTTTTGTATGTATCCTACTCGGCCCATAGATATATCTTGAGTTGAGATAAGTGAACTCTAAACTATGCAATTTAAATGGATGCTTTTAAAATATGAAAGCAAACAACAAAACAGCTTGTTGAGAGTGTTTTTCTTTTTCAGATATACAAAGATTCAAATAGCTCATAATATAAAAACTAGACATGGAGTTAAAATTGCAATCAACTCAAATTAATACCATTTTTTTTTAAAGAAACAGACAGAAAATAAACTACAATGTCCTTCATCTTTTGGAAGTTAAATGCCTATACAGGCAGATATATCTTTATCTTTTTATGGTTTGAACAGAAACAAATGCTACTTTCAAAAAGCTGAAAGGCTACACATTCACTTGAGATGTACATGAATCTTCCAGGAATATTTCATGAGTGATTCTTCCTTTATGATCTTTGTTCAGGTTCTGAATTTCTTAGGGATCATCTTATTATTCCAAACTTCATATTTAAAGTGGAAGCTTTTATTAAAGGCTGTGTTTTAAAATGGGTTTAAGAATTTTTTTAGAAGAGTTTTGTACAGGATCAGAAACAGTCTGGCTGAGAGGTAAGTGGCACAGGTGAATGATTGTGCCACGCAAGAGCATCAGGAGACCTCTTCTCCACTTCTCCCTACACAACTTTCTCTGTCCCTGTAATCTGTTAGTCAAGCAAATTGGGAGATGCCCCATATGCAAAATTCTAAGCACACATGGGAACCATGTCTAATTAATACAAAAGTTTTTGCTGCATCTTACACAAGATAATAATAGAAACAATGTAAAAATACAACCATTTAATTAACATGTATGAAAATCGGAACATTAGTGCTAGTGTTGCTGATTGCCATTCTTATTTATGCTTTTATTATATTAATATTTAATGTTATTTTCATTTTAATGCTAATATTTTATGCTATTATGTTCCACATAAATTATTATGTTTAACATTAAGTATTTTACACCTAATATTTTACTTAGGTCTATATATTTTTGGTATATGTGTGCCTGCCTTCCTTGCTTAGAGTAACCTTCTATGCAGCATGAGACTGACGTTCTTGGAAAAGAGAGCTAAAATTGCATTTATAAAGGAACCTGTTCAAGTCCCATCAAGCACTACAGTGAATGCCAGTTGGATATGACAGATAGATACCACTGTGGAAGCCAGCAGCAGCACCTATTCTCTCCTATACATTCGAGTCAAAATAATGATGAAAGGCAGTTTCTAGTTCAGTTTCTAATTCAGTTGGAGGGGATGATGTAGGCTCGCAACAGCCTGAATTGGTCAATAGTACCTGGATAGAATCCAAGCCCTGACTATGTTAGCAATCAAATAGTTGATGAAATCTATGGCAAAAATTGTGGGGAGAAGATGAAAATACTTAATGTAGTGGAACATTTCAATTGGAACAAATAACAGATAGCATTAAGCTATCTAGATGTGGCAATGGATTAGATAAATGCAGCATAATGAGGGTGTGTCAGAAGAAGCAGTTACGCATTATGTGTTGTAGTCTGCTGGCGGTCTACAGAGCTGGCAGCGAAGTGGGACAGTGAGGAGGTTGGGGAGGAACATGGGCCAGCCCTGGAGTCTGGGGAAGGCTCTGATGAGGGCTCTATGTCCCAGACAGAGAGGGGGCCAGGGCCATCTGGGAGTTATGTGCTGCTTCTGGAGCCTCCAGAGTTGGATATCAGTGAGGCAGAGGAACAGGTTCCCCCTGTTCCCAGTGCATGCATGTGCAGAGCTGCCAGAAGGCAAGAACAGTTAAGACAGAAGGGACAACTTGGGAGTAAGACTTGGAGTGATTGGCCGCTCCCATAGGACATAAAGGAGGAGCAAAGGGATTTGAGCCTTTGCAGGAAGCAACTTGGTTCATCCTGGTCAGTTTACCTACTGAAGCTCCATTTTGACTCTTTGCTCCATGTGGCCTTGTCAAGCTAATTGCTAATTAAGTCTTTGGCAGTGTTTTCAAAGAAGATAAAGGTGGGTGCTTATCAGCCTTATCCCGAAGGACTTTGGCAGCCTCTTGTAGAACTCTTTACAACTATTTGGGACTCATTACGGGCTGTAAATGAATATAATTTACAGCCTTTGAAATAAAAGGAGGGTTTTTGGACCTAATCATGTGCTTTTTACTGCATCAGGTCAGAACATCATGTCTGTGGCACTGCTAGGAGTAAATTCAGAAGAATCCAGAAACTGGCATTGCAGTAACCAAATCTTTTTTTCCTGCCTTTGCTAATGTCACGTTTAGAAACCCAGCTCCTTCTGCATTCCTTTAAAGCAAATTGGGACTTAACTTATTTCAATACAGAGAGATGGACCACAACCAACATTCAGGCTATAGAAGAAATTCAAAATCCATCCAAGATGCAGTTCAGATCCGTAAATAGCCATTGCTTGCTCATAAGCTCCCAAAGAATCCTCCAGTTTAGAAGGACGATCAGAGCCATCTGATTTCAGGACACTGATAGATTTATCAGCATCCAGATCCCCTTCTCCCTGTGCACCGCAAGGCACAAATGCCAATAATTCTAACAGTCCCCTAAATGCTGAAGGATCATTATAAAAGTGAGCTCAGCATCCCTGGTCATTAATTACAATCTTGTGCACATATGCCGTGTGATTGCAGGAAATAATCAGGTTTGTCTGCCAAATTGGCAACCTCGAGAAACTAATTTGTTATGACATGCTGTCGAAGATATTTAAACAACAAACCCTGAACCCCACTGCATTGTTATAATATCAGATCACATCATTAAAAAATAGTTAACATTTCCACAAGGGGCTAGTAAGATTTATCCTTGAAGATTTATTCCGCTCCCCTTTAACAGTTACTCTTGGATTCCCAACCAGCATTTTGAGTGAGAAGTTGGCTGGCCCTAAAGGGTTTGGCAAAAGTGGAAGGACAACTGAGTATATGGCTTGACTGTTGAATTTGATGTAGCCCCAATTACCACATATACCTTAATGGCAAAACATTTTTGAGTTTATTTTACCTTTTTGTCAGAGGTGTTTGTAAGTGGCCTAAAGCTGCAAAATGCAAGTGAACAAATACAATCAAGATGGCAATACGTATTCCACTCTTTTTTCCACAGTGCTATCCATTCAATCATGTCCTATGTAGTGGCAAGTAATGAATCTCTCATCCTGATGTTGCATTACAATTGTTATCATTTGTATTTCAAGGTCTTATGAAATTTACAGTAACTTTAATGCAGGGGTCACCAATGTTTTGGACCTCAGAGACCACTAATTCATAGTTTTAAATCCCATGGACTACGAATATGAATTAGTGACGGAATGGGGTCCTTCAGGCACGTAGCTTGGCCACCTGTTAGCGGAGAGAACAACTCTAGGTTTGCTATCCATTGCACCTACGAATCTCAAATACAGCCAAGAGTGAATGTTTATCTTGTAGACAGCCGGGGTGCTGGATCGATCCCCTGCAAACTCTGTCTTTCGAGGAGCCTGGCCAAAGTTTTATGCACCACACACTGAAGCTCCTGGACTCCCAAAGATGGAGGGAGAGAAGGGCTGGAGCTACCAAATAGGCAGCCAAGCTAAGTGTCCGAAGGACCCCATCCCATCAACGAGCAGGAGTAATTACTTTGGCAGGCCATATCCGGACCAGGGGCCGTAGTTTTAGGATCCCTGATTTAGTGCAATATAAAAAATGCAAAAAGGCAAAGATTTTTCTGTGAACCACCAAAATTTTCTCCTAATGCATGCGTGTATTTATGCTTGTACTGTCTTTGATTAGTAGGATAAATGGCTTGTCAATTGTTCCAAAACATAATTGTTCTTAAAATTCTTAACAAGGAAACATAGATACATGTCTTATCGTGTCAGTTAATTATATAATAGTTTTTAAAAAATAATTTTATAATTGTTCAGGAGGATGGGAAAAATCATTCGAGAAGGGGAAAAATCATATTTAGATTTAGATTTATTCAGATTTATACCCCGCACCGTCTCCAAAAGGACCCAGGGCGGCGCACAGGAAATTTAAAACATAACAAATATAACAAAAGGTACAAAATTTTAAAAAACTATTAAATATTAAATATACCCTGTGCTAAAATTGTATAAAATCCCCCAAATTAAAACTATCTAAAAAACGGTCAAAACGGAAGGTTATGTTAGGCCGGCTTGTTGGAAAAGATGCGTCTTAAGACGCTGGCAGAAGAGGCGGAGGTCTGAGATGGTACGTAGTTCGGAGGGTAAGTCGTTCCAGAGGGTAGGGCCCGCCACAGAGAAGGCCCTTCCCCTGGGTGTCGCCAATCAGCATTGCCCGGCCGACGGCACCCTGAGAAGGCCCTCTCTGTGGGAGCGGATTGGACGAAGGGATGTATGGGGCAGAAGACGGTCTCGCATATAAGTAGGCCCCGAGCCATGAAGCGCTTTGAAAATGGTCGTCAAAACCTTGAAGCGCACCCGAAAGGCCACAAGAAGCCAGTGCAGCTCGCGCAGGAGAGTTGTTATGTGGGAGTACCTAGAGGCTCCCATAATCACCCGTGCGGCCGCATTCTGGACTAGCTGTAGCTTTCGGGTGCACCTCAAGAGAAGCCCCATGTAGAGAGTGTTACAGTAGTCAAGTCGGGATGTCATGAGTGCTTGAGTGACTGTGCGAAGGGCAGCCCTGTCCAGTAAGGGGCGCAATTGGCGCATCAGGCGTACCTGATAGAATGCCCCCCTGGCCACGGCCGCCACATGGTCCTCCATGGACAGCCGGGAATCCAGGAGGACACCAAATTGCGCGCCCTCTCCACGGGGGCCAGTGTTTCACCCCCAATGGCCAGAGTTGGAGTTACCTGGCTGAACCGGGGTGCTGGAAACCACAGCCACTCAGTCTTGGACGGGTTGAGTTTGAGTTTGTTATTACTGTTACTCTGAATCCAGCATATTTGGAAAAGAGGTCAAGACTTCCAAGTCAGGAAGCAAAGCTTGTATTCTATTTGTAGAGTTCATATAAATTATATACAAAATTATTTGATGACTCACCTGCTGCTCATGGTGAGCATTATTGCTCTGTTGGTTTTATAGCCCTGTTGGGAATGCAAACTTCCACAGCTAGAATATGGTAGCTACTAAGTTCAATATTATGAATAAAATAAAGAAGAAGAAAATAGAACTTTGAGATGGTTTGATGAATAAACTAAAGACAGGATCAGAATAATGATTTGAAGGAAGAGATGCTTGGATTTTCTGTAATAGGAAGAAGCTCAAAGATTCATAAGAATCCCTTTGCTGAGAATTAGAGACCGATATGTTCCTCGGGAAATGTAACAGGATACATTTTTACATCAATTCCCTAGCAAGATCATTGATTACTGATTTTTGTATCCCAATAGATTAGTAATTGTAACAAGAAAAACATGTGCATTCACAATACTTTCTTATGGGCGTTCAAATGAACACTGTATTAAGAACATCTGATTTCTGGTGAATCAGCAAAAGCAACAGAGACTTGAGTCACAATCACAACATGGTGATCTACTTGGCATTGTGTGAATTCAGATGCAGAAGAAAAGCAAATTATGAAGTCATATATCATGTTTCTGTGCCTACTACAATCAGAATGCAAATAGTTGCACCAGTCTGGCAGAGAATTCTAGATCCTGTAATTCCACTTTTGGAAGGTTTGGTAGTCCAGCCATGCTGTCAATGCTCATATTGCTTGACAGCATTTTTCCAGAATTTAGGCATTTGTCTTTCCTAGTATCAGAATCCTGACTGAATTATATTTGATAATTACACATTCAACTTTCTGAAAGCTACTAAAAACAGTTTGGTTCAGATGGATATGAAAGCACATATGTGGAAGTGCTAATAATTAATATGTAATATAATTTGACTATTATTATATTATTCCAAATGGAGTGGTTGGTGGCTGAACTTGGCTATTTGTTTGAAGATGTTTCATTACCCAACTCATTAACGTCATCAGTATTAGTGAATATGGGGCTTGGTTCTTGCTTATGTACCATAGCATGTGCTGCCAATGTTGGTGGAATTGTGGTTTTCTTCCTGATAATTCCTTGATGAGATAGTTCCTTGTCTTAATCAAAGAACTACCAAGGAGAAAACCATACTTCCAACAATTATTATCAGTAAATTTTAAGAAGTAATTTTTACATTTAATTAAATTTTACTAAATAATAGTGTGTGTGTGTGTGTGTGTGTGTGTGTGTGTGTGTTCTAGCATAACTCTGGAACTCCTCAAGCAATTTTAACCAAACGTGGTATACAGATGGTACACTCTGGAAAAAATATTGTGGGGTAAGATATCTCTAAAACTCCGCAGGGTGTATATTCTGTTAAAATGCAGCCTGTTGTGCCTTGGATGGCTTCTACTGTACTGCCATAAAATGGTTTCTACTGTACAGTACAGTGTAGTTGCCATGGAAATGGCTTCACAGTACTCCACAAGGGCAGTCCCTCTGTTAAGGGGGAAAAGCCAACATTAGAAATTACATTTGGTCTGGACTTTCCCCCCCTATAAATAAATACCTGGGCAATGCCAGGTTATCACTTAGTAATTAATAAAATAGAGCAATAAGAAATTATTTCACTGTTAATCAATATAATTTGCTAGCCTTGAAATCAGAGTTCTGGAAAAGCAGAGATCAACAGAAGGATGGGCAATCAAGGTAATGAAATAAATTGTGTGTATCAAACTCAGAAATGTTTCAACAACACAGGATGATATATTGTATATTTCTTTGTAAGAAGAAATATTTTGAAATGGTGATCTATTGTTCAAACAGAAGTCAGTAACCTTTAGATAAAAATCAGGAAAGTTTAGAACCATGCAAGACCAGAACCAGAAACAAAATGCTAATAATTGAGCAGAGAGATGCCTTGAGGAAGCTGGTTAAAATCTACTTCACTTGAGTGGCCATCGTCTGAGAAACAAGAAGCCAATATATCCATAATTATTTTTATTTTTCAAGAATGTGCCAACATAAGAAAAAGAGGGATGATTCATCAGCGATGATTTCAGTGCACTATCTTGCCTAAAAGTTTCCTTCTTTCCTTTATGTAGAAGTATAATTTGAGAAAAAGAACCTTTAAACATTTGGTTCTCTAAGAAAACGTCCAGGATAACAGAACAGAGATAATAAAACCCTTTCAGTTAACAGTCTTGTTTAGGAGGAAAGAATAGTTCTTAGGAAATAAGTAGGCTGTGGCTGAATCAGATTCAAAGCTTCTCTAGTTCAATATCTGATTTTTCTACAGAAAATGGTAACGGTCCCTCCTGTTCTTCTTTCCCAGCATCTGAGAAACTTCAGGTAGCACATTCCATCAGTTATAATAGTACTTTACTATACTAATAGTATTTTATAAAACTTTTTTCTGGTTCCGATGTTCTTTCTGATGTTCTTTCAGCATTCTTTTTATCAATCTCTTCATTTGAGAACAATGAAGAAATTTCCTTCTTCCTCAAGAAAAAAAAAACCAGTTCAGTTACTTTTAAAGAAAAATGCACCTTTGAGACATCTTGAGATATCTCAACTTTAGGGATTGATAGTCAGCTTGTTGGGGGGGGGGGGGTCTGGTGTTATTATGATAGGCTTCCCCCCTCCTCCTTCAGTATTCTGATAAATAGAAAAACAAATTATGGTTGTTATTATTGATTGCTGAGATTTGGTTTTAATTTCTTATGTTTTTTTTTTTACTTTGTAATTTATATGACACTTAGTGTCATTTGGGGGACTGAGCAGCAGATAAATGGCAGTAATAAAATAAAATAAAGATAATCCTCAACCCTTGTGTATGCTTGTGTGTACAACTGCTACAATCTTTCCTCATTTAAAATCTGGTTCCTTCCTGTTCTTTTTAATCCATTTATTGCTCTTTCTTTGAAATTAATGATGCTTTGCAAATTACCATTGTACAATGGAGTCTATTATAATCCATTACTGGTTTAAACACACATGTACATCAAGAGGTGAAGCCTAATATAAATTCTCTAATTTTCTTATGTAAATAACTCAGGTGTTATATATTAGCATCTAATTATATATATTTTTCACCATCAGTGACTTTGACCAACTAGACTTCGAGATACTTTGAGGTCCCTCTAACTTTTCCCTTTCATCAACATCGTAATGTGTTAAAAATTTTAAGTACCACTATTGTATTTCCCATACCTAATGCTGTATATTAATATTATTTATTAATTTCTGAATTCTGTGGAAAAATAAAAGAGATATGATACTATAAAGAGACTCACTGCCCATCATTCTCAATTTGTGCTTCTTTGAAAAGTAGCTTTATTGATCCTGAGTCGCCATGAAAACTTCTCTGGATTAATTAATTTTATTTCTGGGTCAACCTGAGACTTGTCAACATCCTGTCTCCTCTGCCAGCAGCGAGCCTCATCTACCAGTTTACTAAAAGCCACTTTTCGTGCAAATTTATCTTCAAGTCAACAGAATAACAAAAGCTGAAGATTTCCAGTGGAAGCTTTCCCCCCCAAGCTTCTTCAACCTGCCCTTCATTCCTTCCTGAGTTAGCAGAAAAAAATTCTTGAATGAAAAATTGCAATCCCATTGCTAGTCCCTCTCCTGCCTCAAATTCATTTCTTTACTTGCCCTCACACAACTTCTTGAAAGAGAAGGGGTTTTTTTTGGTCACATCTGCACATATATGTATGGAAATACACAGATTGGACAGATGAGGATAGTAGCAGTTTTTTAAAAAAATATTTTCTCAGGTATTTGTTTCTGGAATTCTGGAAGCACAAATCTAAAAAGGAATCTTGTTATGGATTCTTATTTATTCTCTGTGCACATGCATTTTCAGCCTCACTTAGCATGGATTCAATGCATTCTCCATCAATATAATCTCTTGCTATACGGTTCACATTGACCAATAATATTGCAATATTATTACTGAAACCCAGCCAGTGCAAATATATGGTATTATTTGTTTGGCTTGGGTGTCTCATTCCAGGTTCCTCCCTCTCTTTCTGATGAAATTCTGAATCCTGAAGGCAAATTGTCTTCCTTTTCTCTTTCAAGGGTTATTGGGAATATAAATGAGATGCATGTTTCAAAATTGTTAATGAATTCCACAATCTCCTCTAAATCTAAGCAATTAGCTCTCTTTAGCAATAACAGGTGTCACTCAAGAGACTTTGTCTCCACTGTTGATTATCTTTTTTTTTCTTTTGTGAGCAACTCATAAAAGGGGGTACAAAAGGACTAAAAATCACATAGTAGCTTAGGCCAACTTAAGGAAGGCAAATTAGAATCATTACCATTCTTTGGCTAAATAGTGAGCAGGTCTTATATGTTCCTCATTTACATACTTAGATCTGATGGGTGTAGGTACCTAATTATATAGCAGCCAGAAATGAGTTTAGTGATGTACTTGGTTAATTAATATTCAGCATAATTATTAATTGTGCAGATTGCTCTCCTGCATATGCAGCTTGGTTTCTGAAGTGAAAATAAGAATCAGACATACAGTACATCAGCAAAATACATGTAGATAACAGTACTTGTCTGAATATACTGCAGAATTCTAGCATTTGTTAAAGAACAGAGCTCTACTTGATGGTACTCTGTTACCCCTCAAAAATGTATTATTGTTTTACTTGTAGAATTACAACTATAACATTTGAGAGGGGGGAATTTCCTAGTTTTCAAGTTTACGGTATAATGGCATTATCATGGCTCTGTGGCAGAATGAATATAGGAATCAATTTATAGTAATTTTAAAAACAAGTATATAAATTAGTCTTACCCAAGATTAATTGAGCATTAGCTTTGTGAATGACAGTAGGGTCAATTGGCCTAAGCCCCTCATGTGAAGGCAACAGCATCCAAAGTCTGGTTTATTATCTGAAATTAGATATGTTTTTTATTTATGCCAGTAAAAATAACAACTTGATATAATCATAAAATGTATTTCTCATTATTGAATTTCTCCAGACCTACCGGTATTTATCTATTATTGTTTAATAGATTAGCTTTTTATGTTCTTTGCTGCACCTTTTTACCTGGTTAGTGTTAACTCTAAAATGCATTGTACAACAAGGGCATTCTATGGTTTCAATCAATGCTAGACATTATGGTAAGCAAAATGGTCCAGTCATATTTGGTAACTAATGCTGGGAACCATTAGACAAGGAGGATCTTTTGTCTGCTTCATTTTTTTAAAACACTGATGTACATTTCAGATGTTAAGCAGAGCCCGGCTGGATCAGACCAGATGCCTCTTCAGATAGGAGGTCCTGGGACTTGCTAAATTATTATTATTATTATTGTTTAAATTTCTATACCGTCTTTCTCCCTTCCGGGACTCAGGGCGGTGTACAGGCAACAATAAAATCACAAGTAAAAAACATAGAAACCTTTAAAAATACATTAAATGATAAATAGCCTGTCTTAAAACCTTGTTAAAATCCCTGCTAAAAACCATTCAAAACTATACCATTTAAAACTATGCCAGTTAAAAACTATGCCAGGCCGGCCGCACGAAATAAATAAGATTTCAAGGCCCGACGGAAAAGGCACAGGTCTGTGATTCTCCGTAGATCGGGGGTAGGTCATTCCAGAGGGCAGGAGCTGCCACAGAGAAGGCTCTCCCCCTAGGGGTCGCCAGCTGACATTGCCTGGCTGACGGCACCCTGAGGAGGCCCTCTCTGTGGGAGCGAACTGGACGGTGGGAGGTATTTAGTAGCAGGAGGCGGTCTTGCAAATAACCAGGTCCCTTGCCATGGAGCGCTTTAAAGGTGGTTACTAATACCTTGAAGCGCACCCGGAAAGCCACAGGCAGCCAGTGCAGCTCACGCAGGAGAGGTGTCATGGGGGAGCATCTAGACGCTCCCAGAATCCCCTGTGTGGCTGCGTTCTCCAGTTGGTTCAACTGGAGCCTCTGGGTGCACCTCAAGGGAAGCCCCATGTAGAGAGCATTGCAGTAGTCCAGACGGGAGATGACGAGGGCTTGAGTGAACGTGCGTAAAGCGTCATGATCCAGAAAGGGGCGCAACTGGCGTATCAGGCAAACCTGATAGAAAGCCCCCCTGGCCACGGCTGTCATATGGTCTTCTAGAGACAGCCGAGAGTCCAGGAGGACACCCAAGTTGCGAGCCCTCTCTGTAGGGGCCAATGACTCGCCCCCAATAGCCAGAGATGGTACCAACTGGCTATATCGTGACGCCGGAAGCCAGAGCCACTCGGTCTTGGACGGGTTGAGTCGGAGATGCCCAACCTGAGCTATTTTGATTAATAGTAATTCCTAATTGTGTTGATCGAATGATCGAATTTATTCTTTCTCCAATGATAGTTCTAGATTTAGGCACCTTGATCTTTTATATCTGCTACTTGGGATTTTTGTTTATTTTCTTCTGGGAACACTGAGCTGAAATGGGACAGCAATATCTTTTTCTCCTTATCAATAGTCACACTTTCTGTCAGTTTATCTTGAAAAGTAACTCAAAAATAACTCTGTGATTACCTCCAGGTCTCGAACTGAATCCTACCCATTGATCCTTGACACACTAAGGCTTTCTAGAACCTCAACCTTAGAAAGAATGTTTTGTAAATCATTGGATAAACAAAGAATTGGTTTTCTTCTCTCCAATGTAAGATAATTACAACCCTGCCACATTTAAAATGATGTTCCAAATATCATCATTTACCTGTAAGGCAGCTTATAAATGATCTTTCCTGCAAGGCAAGGCAATAGAGGCATAATAAATGTCTGAAACAGCTGAACACGATTCCTTTCCAATCAATTTAGTTGTGCTGGTTTAAATATTATTATTAATAAAATAATAAAAAGGTACTAATCTTAGAAAGCTTTTGCACTGTATTTAATGTCATGTTATTGCCATTTTTATGGTAAGTACCTTGGCAGTTGAGTGAATTTCCATTTACAGTGTGATCTGGCTATAATTGACTCATTTTCTAATTGTTTCAGAGATATTTAATGTGGTGTCATTTCTGGAGGGTTCTTCATGCTAGAAGCTACTCCTGAAATACAAGATATAAAAATCATCCTTGGTATTTTACATTGTTATCCAAAAAACTCCAAATGCTCTGATGATCTGTCAAACCCATATTAGAATGAAAATTTATTGTCCTCCCAGGCTTCACTTTACCAAAACTAATTAAAATTAAAAAGAAAGCTTCCCCCAAGTTACTATTTGATCCATGAATTGGACACCTGAAAAAATCCTTAAGGGTGGTCTTGGATTTATATTGAAGCTCCACATGACAGTTTATACTCTTACTAGAAGCTTTGATTTGAACATTTAGTTACTTGTTCATCACTTGATTATTAATGTCATACATAGTGGAATTGAGAGTAGCCTAATTTTATCTAAATAATTAAATTCCTTGGTAAAATGGATACAGTATAAGGTTAAACTATTCAGCAATGTGTAGTTTAACAATCCAGAAACTTTAAGTACTGTGAAATATAAAGGATGTTTCTTTATATACCTAAATGTTTTACTTTGGTAGACAAATATATGTTAAGCAACTAAGACACAGTGATTGATGGAAGTCATAATATAAAGTTTATATTAAGGCACAATTTTGGAATCAAGGATGAAATATCTGGCTAAGTGACTGGTTTAAAACCAAGGGAGATATTTTTATAGGTAACATGAAACAGAGGTAGCTCACACAAGTATTAGCACAATAGACTTTCTAAACACAATATGTAAGCATTCCCAGCTCTTTCATGGAAAACAGAATTTAACTGAGATAAAGTACCCTTTGAGACAAATATTGTTTATATATGCAGGACTTCATGGGTTCTCCTTTAAATCCAATGGACAAACATATTTCCATTTGCATGCAATAATGTGTTCTTTGTACAAGATTAAAGGGAGACGCTCCTAAGTCCTGGGGGGAAATGATTGGGTAAGGAAAATAAGATTTGAAGGCCCAAGGTGAATTCTATTTGGCTTGTCAAAAGAAGGAAGAAAGGTAGGAAGCAGCATCATTTCAAAGATGTGTGATGCAAGTTGAAGCAGCAGAGGGCACTCACACACTGTGGGAGACAGCCAAGGCCATAGCATTTTGCATTATCTGCCACTGTGTTGAGAGCTATCAAACCCTGGTCCTCTTTTTTTCTCATTCCCAGTCTAAAAATAATTTCATCTAATTCATCTTGTTTTAAAAAAGTCTTTTTTCTGGATCCTTTCTCTTCCTTCCTCCTTCTACTAAAAGGTGGCTTAATTCCATTAATTCAAAGTAGTAATAAATTCCTATGGTCATTCTCACATTTATGAATATAACGTACATTCAAGTTCAAGTCAGCCTAACTGGTATTGAAAAACAAAAGTATGAGCTGTACTTCATGGAGAAGGAGTGGCTGTATCACTTTTATTTTGCTTTGTTCTATTAAAATTGTTCCAGGTGTAGACAAAAGAATCATACAACAGGAGGAAATCCTGGAAGACTTTTAATCCAACTCCCTGCCCAGACAGGAATCCTCAGATCATTCCAGAGAATTTACTATCCTACCTTTGTTTCAAAACCTTCACTGACAACTTCAGGAAGCAGGCTGCTTCACTGCTTAATAGCTCTCACCCTTCTTACTTCAGATTTGGATTTCTCCACACAAAGTTTACATCTACTGGTCCTTGTCATACCTTCAGGCACTATAAAGAACAAATCTAGCTTCCGCTTCCGCCCTCCAACGGCGACGGATGGGTCCTTGACTCGTCCGCTGCTTTGTCCTTTTTTCTGCCCCCCCACGGGGGCGAGACGCCCCATCTTGGGGGTCTCCCGTAGGGTTGGCTTGCTAGGGACGCCCCCTTCTCACGGCGGTGGGAAAGCGACCCTTGTCTTCAGCCTAGGTGACGAAAGGCTGGCTGCGGGGGGGAGACGCCTGTCTCCACCTTCGCCAATGGAGAACGGAAAAGCTGCTTAATTTTGGAGTGAGCCAGACGTCCGGGTCGGAAGGCTCTCCCGAGGCTCGGCTGCAAGGTGAAGAGTGAGTGTGCTTTTATCTGCTATTTTATCTCTGATGGCAGCGCTGGACTAAAAAGCTTGGAGGGGGGTGTTTTTTTCGTTAAACCCCCCCTCGGATTTAAAGCGGTGCTTTGAAATAGTTCCTCATTGCGAGGGACGGATTTTTCTCTATGCAGTTTGCCTGGAACTTAGTGAAAGCGAGTGAAAGTGATCTGCGGCTTGCAACAATGTTTCTAAGTTCGATTGGCTTGTTACAACTTATTTCTTTGTTACTTTTTCCGGCTGGCTCCCAGCTTGGGCAGTGGAAGATGGCTTCTCTCCGCTCCTGAATGACTATTTTATTTATGGAAAACTACCAGCATCTTCTTGTAATTTGAACTTCCTCTTGCTATTAATGAAGAATTTTTTTTGATTAATTGATTCCCTGTCTGGAGTGCCTTTTTTTTATTATAACTATTGATTTGGGAAAGTGTTTCTCTACTGGTTCCTGAACTTTTTTACAACCTTGATTTGAAACTTTTACCTCCTGATTTGTCTCAACGGCTCCACCCAAAAAACGCCATTTTAGTGGCATTGACTCTAACAGTTAACCATGGCACAAAAATCAGAATTGGCAGGATTGGAACAACGATTGTCTTCTCTGGAATCTGTTATACAAACTTTGGTACAGGAAATCAAGGCGCAGAGAGAAGAAAATAATAACTTTAAGAAGGAACTCCTGGAAACTCGTAATCAAGTGAAGGAGAACATACAGAAGACTGAAGATTTGGAAGGGGGGCTAATTGAGGCAAAGGGAGAACTTAAAAATGTCAACAGTGAGGTGGGGGAATTAACTGGGCATATGTCTAGGATGGACTTCGAAAGGATGTCATATTTTTTAAGATTTCAGAACATTTCTGAAGAATCTGGTGAATGCTTGCCTGAACTCATGAGCACAATTTTAGCAGACTATTTACATAAACCTAAAGATGAGATCAGGGGGGACATTGACCTAGTCTACAGAATAAACTCTGCATATGCCAGGATAAATGAAGTACCCAGAGAGATTCACATTAAATTTGTCAGAAGGTCAACCAGAGAGGGAATTTTGAGGGCGCAGAGAGGGGGTCCCCTAATTTACCAACAAAAGGTTGTCAGAGAAATGAGAAGGAAATTTTCCTTCTTATCTAAAACATTGTTTGACCACGGGATCTGGTTCAAGTGGGCGATGCCCGAAGGGATGCTGGTGTTCTGGTAAGGAGGAAGAGTGAGAATTAAAACAGTTGTTGAGGCGGAAGCCTTTATTAAAAAACATTCCTCTGTCCTGGGTGAAGATCCAGGGGGGGCGGAGGGGGCCATGGCCTCGCCCACGGGGGACCAAGCAGGAGAAAAAGAAGATACAATTGCCAAAAGACTTAGATCAAAAAAATGATTTTGCTTGCTTTTCTTTTTTCTTATTAACTTTTCTTTCTATTCTTTTTTATACCAGGATGTTTGTACATGTCTGCCATCTCAGAATTGGAAATGTAATATGTAATACGTATACACTGGTCTTTATCTTGTAGTATTTTTTTTTGATAAATTTGTTTACTATTGTTTTATTATGTAGCCCGGGATGGGCCAAGGACTCTGACGCAAAGGTTCTCAAAATGTTTCTGTAACCCTTACCCCACCCTTCAGAAAATTGTTAAAACTCAATAAAACTTTTTCAAAATCAAAGAACAAATCTACATCTTCTCCCCTCAGCAAATATTATTGGAAAACTGATAGGTCACCTATTAGCCTTCTTTTCTTCCCCAATGTTTCTACAACTTCCACTTCCTCAACCATTTCTTTGCTGAAATCTTAAGTCCAATAAAGCTAGGCCTCTTCCCATCCTTGCACAGAAGTAAACAGATGGCCTTGAATTCAACAACTATTAGATAAACACCAGCACTAAATGGGAGAAGGAACTGAGAAAGAAACTCAAGATAACTCCTCCTTTGTAGTATAAGAGGGAGGAAAGAGAAATTCTGTCAGATTTTCAAGATTCTGTTTTCTAACCTTTAACTATAAAACAGACTTCCAGAAGTTCTTGTGGAGTATCTGTTTCTTAACTATGTCTGACTCAAAGGGCCGATAACCCTTTGAACAATGATGTTGTCTAGAAAGCATCAGGGATGTATTTGAACTCTCATGAGCTACAAAATTTGTTTCCTTGTTGATGTGGAGGTATCAACAAATCTCCAAGATGATATCATAGCCATCTATTTGTAAATATTACCTCTAGATATTTTATGTGCTTGGAAGTCTTGTAGTACTCACAAATAGATCATTACAGTTTCTTTTCCCCTCAATATTCAGTCATATTCAGCTTTTGGCATGGTTTTCACCCTTTGTGCTACAAATGTCCAAATAGGTTAGTCTTCCCTTATGTATAATGTGAGCCCCTGTCCATGTTGTGCGTATGGATCCAGATAGACCTCCACAGACTTGAACACTGAACCCCTATCTAAAAGAAAAATTTAAATTCAATGTAGAGAAAAGTAAGATTTTTACACATACGCTAGATAAACCAATTATACATGTTGAAGTTCAAATAATGAGGGAGTTCGACTCAGGTTAGTTAAAACAATAGCCGTTTATTTGGCTTAAACACAGCAAAAGAGCAGAAGTTAACTCAAGCAACAAAAGCTGTGGTAGACAGGGGCTTCACCGCTTGACAGCTATTTAAACAAGAGCTGTCAAACGGGGAACCGATCAGGAGGCCTAGCAACCCAATTCCAGCCAGTCGCGTCTGAGCCAATCAGACGAGACTGGCTGTTACCAAGCCTACAAGGGTGAGGTCGAAGACTTGCGGCCAGTCGTAAGTCAAGGACCGGTCGCAAGTCGAGGACCTCAACAATACAGGTACAGATTAGATTAAACCAGACTCAATGGCAGTAACTGTGAGAGGGATCTGTGAGTCCTATTGGACAATGACTTAAACATGAGGCAGCAATGTGTGGCAGCAGCCAAGAAAGTCAATGCAATCCTAGGCTGTATGAATAGAGGGATAGAATCATGATCACGTAAGGATTCAAACCAGTTATAAAACCTTCGTAAAACAATACTTTGAATACTGCATCCAGTTTTGGTTGCCACTATATAGAAAAGATGTTGAGATTCTGGAAAGAGTGCAGAGAAGGGCAACAAAGATGATTAGGGGATGGGAGACTGAAACGTATGAAGAATGGTTGCAGGAACTGAGTATGTCTAGTCTAGGGGAAAAAAGGACTAGCGGAGTCATTTGAGTGGCTGTCACAAACAAGAGGAGGTCAGCCTATTTTTAAAAGCACAGAAGGCAAGACAAGAAAAATGGAGGGGAACTAAACAAGAGAAAAGCAACCTAGAAGTAAGGAGAAATTTCCTAATGATGACAATAATTAACCAGTGGAATGGCTTGCCTTCAGAAGTTATTGATACTCAATCACTGGAGACTTTTTAAGAAGGGACTGGACAGCTATTTGGCTGAAATGGCATAGGGTCTCCTGAGCAGAGGGTTGGGTTAGAAGACCTCCAAATCCCTTCCAACTCTGTTATTCTATGTTCTATTATTTGGGGAGGCCATTAGTTCCAGGATTCACCACATTTGATATTGGATGGGATAGCATTGCCCCGAACAAACTGTGTGTAATTTGAGGGGTCTCGTAGACTTGCACCTCCTACTCAATGAGCAGATGGCAGTCATAGTTAGGAGGGGCTAACAGCTTTTTATTGTACTTTATGTCCATTATTGGATCAGCAGATTCTGCTTACAGTCACTCATGCTTTACATCTCCAGATTGGAACACTCCAATGCATTTTACATGGGGCTGCTCTTGAAGATCTGGAAGCTTCAGGGGTTACAAAACACAGTGACATGAGTAGTTGTGTGTTCCTAAAATAGCACTTGTTACATTTCTGCTCCATAAGCTGCATTGTTCTCACTGCTTTGTAATCTGCACTGGTTTTCATCTTTAAAACCCTTCATGAGATGGGACCAGGCTCTTTGAGGTCCACCTCTCCAAGATCACATCAGCCCACCCCATTAGATCTGGCAAGGACATGCTGAGTATACTGTCAATTAAGGACCTACATTTGGTGGGACCTGAGGGACATGCCTTGTTTGCAGTTGCACCTGCCTGATGGAACAATCTCCTCCCCCCGCAAAAAAAAATTAGATCAGCTCCATACTTTTTGACAATCTGGAAGGCCCTCAAGATTTGGTTGTCAGATCGTGGGCTCCCAGGGAGCCTATCCCAGGCTCGAATAGCTCCATTGCTAAGCGACTATTCTTATCTCTTTGTCAAGGTTTGTATATTTGTTTTTATAATATTTATTTTTTAATATGGTTTTTATATTTATTATATTTGTTGTTTCTATATTTGCTGCATGATAGTTGCATACTGTCCAGGGTCATGTTTTGTGAGAAGGGGATGGCTATACAAATTTGACAAATAAAGAAATTTGAAAAGAAAAAAGCAGGGGAAGCTATTCAATCAAATTGAGCTGAAAAGATGAAGTCTAACATCTCTGCTGCTCTCAATGACCTTCTGCTCATTCCCAGAATACATCCAGAATGCAGATTATGCTGGTGAATTGGATCCCCAACTTCTAGCTTGACCAGATGAAGTCCAACTCTGCTGATCATAGTGATGTTCTGCTCACTTCATGGAATATGAAGAAGTGGCATGTGCAGTTCTTCACATATCCTGATGTCATTGATGGAATGCAATACATTTTTCCCAGAAAGAAAATTCAGTTAAAAAAAAAGGAGGATTAAACCAATACATTTTAGGCTTAAAAGTTAAAGTTAAATGAAACCTTTAGATTTATAGACAGTGAATTGATTGTACTTCCACGGTAGAAAATAATGGAATTAAGCTAAATGGCTCAGTGGCTAAGACACTGAGCTTGTTGATCAGACAGGTTGGCAGTTCGGTGGTTCAAATCCCTAGTATAGGTCTTCTGCATGAGCAGGGGGTTGGAATAGATAACCTCCAAGGTCCCTTCCAACTCTTCTTAGCAGTTACTGCTAACTGTTAAATCCTATAGGTTATCATCAGTTAGTCCAATTCAATATCTCTCTGAAAACAAGTTGACTAAGAAAATTGTTTTCTTGTCCTTTCTGTGGGCTTCTCAAAATTGATCTAGCCAATGAATCTTTATGCCTGCCAGAAAGTCATTTAAGGATCCAATAAATTTTATTTTAGTTCCAAGAAAAAAACAACCCAGAAGTAATAATTATTATAATTCAGTGTAAGAGCAAAGTAAAACAGCATTCTTTAAAATACTTACAAGAGGGAAGAAGTGTATTTTGCTCTATGCCTTGGCCTCCCAAATGGAACTCATTATTTGGGTTATTGCTTCACTAAATCTGTCAAGGTGATCTTGTAGCCATAAATCCAATCCAGGTTCTGAATGTTCCTTGAGAAAAAAATTGCAAAAAAGAAGGCACATTGAGAAAGGAGTAAACACAGGGAGATGGTCCGTGAGGCCAAAGGCAAATAATAGTTCTTCATAGTAAGAAATTTGAGGAACCACAAAAGGCTACCAATCTTCTCACAAATCTTCAAGAGCAGTATCTTTGCTCTGGATAAAAAAGAAAGGTACCAATTATTACAATAATAAAGTATAGACCAGTCGCAGGATGATGCAAAAGAGATGATAGACAAGCATTTGAATTTGGGAAAGGTCAGCTCTGTGGTGATATCCCTCTGTAGCAAAATTCATCCAATACCTTCCATTAGTCCTTTGCATCAGCCATTTTAATGGACATTTATTTTCTAGTCTCGACATCTGGAATTCTTATGGTTCTGATAGATATGATTTATCACTTCCTCTATTGCTGATCATTTAGCTTGCTGTTTATTGGTTTACATTTCTATTGTGATATGTACTTTTTCATTTGTTGTTAGCTATTCAGACAGCATACGCTAGTGAAGGAAAAAAATGCAGATTATGGAGGGTGTAGGAGGAACGGTGCTGATGAAGGTAAATTGGGAGTTAGCATTGAACAAGTGTCTGAGGCAGGGGTGCCAAAATTGGGTAAATATAAAATAAATGAAATAATAATTCTGGGTTTACCATAACTGATTATCCCAACATCACTTTTGCACATTTCAGAGATGGTGCAATCTTAACATCGTCTAATCACCTTTCTCTATCTCTCTGCTTCTTAAACCATGAAGATATCCAGGATTTGCTTGGATGGTACTAAAAAGCAGTCATTAAGAATGTACATCAATATTCCCTCTAGTCCACTCATTTCCCAAATGAAACTTTCCAGATGTTTTGAGGCTAAAGCCCCAGAAATCCCAACCAGCATTGGCAATGATCAATTTACAGTTGAAGGATACAATTCACTCTTGATTGCATGCCTAGAAGTTTCACAAATATATCCAGCATTGCTTCCAGAGCAGAGCTGTCAAACTCATGGGCCGAAGTCTGGACATGCCACTTTCTCGCCAAACCCACTCTCGGTTTAGCGAAGGGGAAAATGTTATGATATGTTGTGTGATGACGTTATGATGATGCAAGTTTGACACCCCTGTTCTAGAGGGTTGCTACCTCTCTCACCTAAAGTGTTGCTAATCTTTAGCTAAAGATATTAGAAACTGGCTATATGGTATAACCTCAAGAAATGGACATAATATATCAGAATGAGACTGAAAGCAAGGTAGAAAGGAACATAGGTTAACACATGGTGGGACAGTATGGTTGCGATGTAAAGCAGTGTGCCTAAACCATCTTTATTGGTGTTTACCAAGCTCCCAGGCCCAAATAATTTTAAATTATTTAAATTTAAAAAATGAAAAGCTGTCATGCTGCAAAATAAAGTACTGATTTTTGATATTATTGAATATATTTGTGGAAGGTTCCACATATATTTTCAGAAAAAAAAAATCAAGTCTCTATATTATTTTTCAGTTTGAAAGGGGGCATGGCTCCCCCTCTCCTGAAAAAAAGTGAATTCTGTAGCAGTGAGTATCTATGTCATTTTGTAGCATGCAAAAGTCCTTTTGGCTGCCATTTTGTGAAAACACTGTTCTTATCTTTTCAAACCCCAAAATGTTGCACCAGTTCCAAATATGTAGCCATGTGTAATGTAGCAAAAGCAGTCTTTTTTACAAACAACATTAACGGAGAAGAACAATTCAATTGCTTTGGGTGTTCTTTTCTTTGGTTTGAGTTAAATGGTGATACTTACATCAAATGTAAGGTTTTGTATAAGTAATTAGTTTAAGACCAAGATAGATTCATGACAGCTTCTATCAGTGAGATTAAAAAGATGGCATTTTCTGTGTGTCTGCAAAGGTGCAGAGATTGATGACATATACTCTAATACTCACAGATGCCACCGAGTTCTTGAACTTTGATCAAAATCTTCCCTAAGGCAATGGGCTCTGCTTCACCAGAGGCCACTGGGAACAGAATCCATCCATAACAGCTTTTATTTTCAGTCTATGGACTCTGAAACCAGAAGCTTGTGTTCCTCAGTGAGCTGATACTTGAGGCAAAGATCTCCTCCCTTTTCTATGTATAGAAGCCATTTTAATTGTTAGCTGGATCTTCCTTCAGAGGCTGGTGACAGGTTAGAATATTTCACCATCGTTGAGGCAGCTGGTTAGTTTGCAAGAGCAAGTAAGAGAGAACAAATCACATAGGCAATTCAAAAGATAATTGTCTAATTATTAGATGTAATTATCTAAAGAAATACATTATGCCCAACACACTATGCCCTGGGCCACTAGGGGTTTTCTTTTTTTTCTTTTTCTTCTTTTTGTGTGTGTGTAAAATATAGATGAAATTTTGTAGCCGCAGCAATTTTGAGCCGTAGCTCATAGTAAGCAGTGATGTTCACTCTTCGTATTTTAAAGAGCATTTTAATCCAGCAATATGGAAGAAAAGTATAGCTGTCCATCAACAGCTTTGGGGAATAAAACTGGCAATGTAGAAGATGTATATTGTTGCATTTCTACATTGCATCAAGCATTAATCTTCATGGATTTTAGAAAAAAAATACATTTTCCCAATATCTTTTTAAATGCCTTAAGAAAAACTTTGCTTGAATATAATTGAGTGGATAACCCCTGGGCCTATAATTATATCTTCCAGCCTAACCTATTTCAATAAGTTGTTGTGAAAGGGGGCAAGAGATTGAGGAGTCACATTGACCAAATTCAACTACTTGGAGAAAGGGTAAGATAAACATAAAATCAATAAACCATGTGATCAGTTAATGAAGAGAGCAACTAGCCCTCATACTCAACATTCCATTGTTGTTTCTTCACAGTTTGTTTTCAGAGATATCCTGGATGAAAAATGAAGTGTGGAAATACTGAAAAAAATTTTCAAGCCACCTAAAATAAAGACAATGATTATGTCTTAGGATATCTAATCCTGTTTTAATAATAATAATAATAATAATAATAATAATAATAATAATAATAATAATAATAATAATAATAATAATAATTATTATTATTATTATTATTATTATTATTATTATTATTATTATTATTATTATACTCGGAGCGGTGTACAGGGAAATTAAAAAAGCAAATATAAAATACATAAATAGCTAAAATAAGAATTAAAACAATTTGTCCCTGTGCTAAAACCCACTATACTAAAACTAAACTACACCCCCCTAAAAACCCAGTTAAAAACGGAAGACTAACCTAAGCCGGCCAAGCAGAAAAAGTATGTTTTCAATTTTTGACGGAAGGAGCGGAGGTCCGTAGTTGTTCTAATTTCAGGGGGAAGGTCGTTCCAGAGGGCTGGGCCCGCCACAGAGAAGGCCCTTCCCCTGGGCATCGCCCGCTGGCATAGTTTGGTTTGTGGTGTGGTGAAAACCTATTTTCTCTCCATCTTTCCAGGTTGTCCATTCGTCATCAAGCCAAAGAATGAAGCAAAATGCACATTTTAAGAAAAGGATGTTCTTGTAGCTTAAAATAAAAGGACTTCCATGCCCATTTTTAGGTGATGGCAATAAAAATTAGCTTTTGTAAATATTTTGGGGAAGAGACAAATGTTTTTTTATCTATTTATACACTACTGTTACTTTATTCTCTCCCCCACCCCCATATATTTATATTTACCATTTTAGTTTCCTTCCAAGAAAGCAAAAATGTTTGCTTGCTTTCTTGTTTGTTTATGCATTGCCCTTCATTAGAAATACCAGAGCTTTGTACTTAGTTATGCACACTATGAAACGAAATCGTAATTCAATGAACATTAATAAAATAGTACAACTCTAAAATGCAGGGTAAAAATGATTTTAAAAAAAGTTATAAGCAATCCTTGGGGATTGAGTATTCCATGCCCAATGAATAGAGGAGGCTAATAGGTAGAGAGAAAAGTCTTATCCGTAATGATTGTTGGATGTATCTCTCAGAAGCAGGTACTAACATTGGGATGCTTGATTGGTTGATTGATTGACTTTGGGCCATCAAGTCATTTTTGACTTCTGGTGACAATATAGATAGATTTGCTTCATGATGATCTATCCTTCATTTGTTCTTTCAAGTCTCCCAACAGTGCACTCATTGCCGTTGGAAATGAATCCATCCATCTTGCTGCTGGTCATCTTTTCTTTCCTTCCACCTTTCCCAGCATTAGATAATTTTTCTTTTTTAAACAAATATTTTTTTATTAAAGATGTTTTACAAAATAAAAACAATGCAAATTAAATAAAAAAGAAAATAATAAAAAGTAAGAATGATAAGCAAATAGTGGTTTCTGATATTTAGAACAATTATCCATGTATTTCTATTTTATTCTGTCTCTCTCAAGTTACATCATGCTCTCTTCTTTATATATCCTACCCTTTCCAGTCTTCAAATTCACAAATTTTCAGCCAAAGGTCCATAAAGTGTTTCCTAACAACTGTAGTTATTGCCTTCTCCATAATCAAACAAGTCAATTTTGCCATTTTTGCAGATTCTGCATCTTCATCAACCTTTGCTCCATTGTGGGTATTTCAGAATCTTGCATTAGAACCCTTTGCAGAGAGCTAGATCTTTGTATAATGTGCCCGATAAAGGATAATTTGAACCACGTTATTTGTACCTTGAATGAAAACTCCGAATTGATTTTTTGATAATGCAATTTGTTTGGCCATCCAAGGTGTACTATAAGTCTTCTCCAACACCTCTAAGGTATTGCGAGACCGTCTCCTACCTGATACATCCCTTCGACCGATTCGCTCCCACAGGGAGGGCCTTCTCCGGGTGCCGGCGGCCGGGCAGTGCCGGCTGGCGACCTCCAGGGGAAGGGCCTTCTCTGTGGTGGGCCCAGCCCTCTGGAATGACCTACCGCCCGAACTCCGGACCATCACGGACCTCCATCTCTTCCGCCAACGCCTCAAGACCTATTTCTTTCACCTAGCCGGCCTAGCCTAGCCCCCGAGACCAGTTCTACAATCTGAGTTTTACATTGTTTTAATTGATTTTAATTTTTTGGTAACTTCTTAGTGTATTTTTAGCACAGGTCACTTCAAATTTAATCAGTTTTTATTGCTTGTAGTCATATTTATTTATATGTTCGTATTTATCTATATGTTTGTATTGTTCATTTTAACTTCCTGTGTACCGCCCTGAGTCCCTCCGAGGAGATAGGTACGGTATAAAAATAAAATAAAATAAAATAAAATAAATAGTAAAAGCATCAATACTCTTCCTATCTTGCTTCTTTAAAGTTCAGCTTTTGCTTCCATAGAGTGTGATAAGGAATAACATGACTCGATGATTCTTATCCTTGCAGGTATAGACACATCACAACATTTGAAGCACTTTCTCATTGGTTTAATGCATGATTTTGCCTTACAGGGTTAAACTTTACATTTTGACACCTTCAAAGGCCCTTTGTTCCCTACAGTATATTTTGAAACACTGTCAGGTCACTTCCCTATTCTAGAATGTCCTGACATGTGTATTGATTTATTTTCTTGTATGTGACTTGTCCATTCAGAGAAAAGAGCAAACAGCCTTTTATTTATCCTGACACAGTTAAGTGCGCTAGCAGTTTGAAATACCTTTCTCATTTTCCCTTAGCCCACTCCCCTCATCCCAGCTCTGCAGAAATTTTTTACTACGCATTAGTTGGATATGATTTGAGAGCTGTGTTGATAGTACAGAAATATTGGGGTTTGGGTGACTGTATGGAAAATAACTTCATGATGCAGTAGGGGTGTTTTAATCTCCAAATGCATAAATAGTATGCTTCTTCTGTTTAGGCAATGAGCTGGAATGACTCAGATGTGTAGGAAACAGAAGAATCTAGGGTGTTTTTTTTTAAAAAAAGAGCTTAATTATGTCTTTAGCTGGGAGAGGAGGACAGTTTGTTCAGAAGTAGGTTGCCCTGTCAAGTAAATAATATGCATTTTGTGAAATTAAGTAATTATGGAGTGTAGAAAAGTGGGTCTCTCAGGTAAGCAATACACACTTTAAGCTTTAATTAAAAAGAAATGGTATTACTTTTTAATTAAAAACGTAAAGGGAAATGGATATAATTTCTTTAAAAAAAATCTAAGACATATTAATGCCAATAATCCTTTCAGTGGCCACTCTAAGAGATTATGGTGCAATGGTTGGATATGCTAGCATCACTTTACTGCCCCTGGAGCATCTGTATGGGAGAGTTATAAAACTCCAAATGGTGGCTGTAACTGTGCAATCAAACCTCCACCTTTTATTAAATATAAAAATTTCATACTGTGTGGGCTAATATGCATGTATTTCTTTGTACATTGCATTACTTTCCTAAGGAAACTTTCTGGTGGCCATCAGTGGTCAACGCCTGGAATGCTCTTACTCTACCTGACTCTGTTATTAATTTATTTATGTAATTTATTTGAAACAAGTAATTTATTTATGAAAAGCATGATCCATCTCTTCAAGAGTATCCAGTGTAAACCACAGTGATGCCAAAATAATGAGATAGGCAGGGTAAGATCAACCATAAACACCACCATGAACTTTGATGCAAACATTTCAGTTTTAGCGATGGCATAACAGTACCCTCATACACTTTTCAACATCTCCAGAAGTTCAGCCTCCAGAAGTTGTGAATGCCCCAACCCTGGAAGTCTTTAAAAAGATGTTAGATAGCAATTTGTCTGAAATGGTATAAGGTTCCTGCCCACGAAGGGGTTGGACTAGAAGACCTACAAGGTCCCTTCCAACTCTGCTATTGTATTATTGTATTATTTTATCTCCCCCTCTCTTGCACACACCTATGCTGCCTTTCGTTGCAGGCAATGTTTGGTGTAAGCTGCATTATAAAGAACCCATTCTAAAGAATAGACAATAGAAACTTCTGTATTGTGTAAACAATAACACATAATAACATGTTGATCAAATGTCTGGGTACCTAAAATAAGAGGCTCCAAGTAACATTATCTTGATTTTAATGGCAAATCATTTCTCACTGAATTCTGCAAGTTGACTCTTAGAAATTGCTAGTACAACAGATCTGAAATCCAGAAAAAAAGTGTATTGGAATTCATTTTGCACCAAATTGTATCATCTTTCTGCATAAATCTTTGAATGATATCTAGATCAGGACCCATTCCAATTAGGTACCCAGTTACGCCACTACACCAAGTCTGAAAATTAAAGCGAGTCACCTATTTTATGTTGTTTTGATTTATGATCTAAAATCAGTATTCAGATATCCTAGCTCCTAGTTGATTTTCAAGATAGATTGATAGATGATAGATGATAGATAATAGGTAGGCAGACAGACAGGTAGATATGAGTCAGTAGTGTGTGAATGATGGTGGTAAATCCATGCTTGGTCCCTCATAAAACGAATTAATTTGAGAAAATAAAGCTCAAATTATAGGTAACAGTTCTTTCACCTTTTTAAAGTGTATGGAATTTTAAACAGAAGGGAAAAGTCACAGTCATATTCAAGGACAGCCTGCAGTGCTTGGTCAAGAGGAGCACCCATTTACATATTCTCTAACTCATAAATCTTCTGTATTTTGGCTATGCATACCTGGCACATGACCCTTATTTCTCCCCTGGGATTGTATTCTGAAAGACAATAGAATTCATCCCCCCAAAAGGCTTATTATTTCCATCTTCAGTAATATTTCACATATATTCATTACTACATGCAGTCATCAATATATCAAGGTAACACAGTTGCAGCTTGGAGAAAAAATAATTATAATTAACTAATTTGGAGATTTTGGACATTAAGAGAAAAAGAATTTTTACGACTCTCCATTAGTGCTTTTTTAAAATAAAATTTAAGTTAGCTGTTTTCTATTTTATTTATTCATTTTGGAAGGGAGAAGAATCATACTTGGAATTCTCTGTGTATCTGGTTTGATCTGTTTCTCATGCTTTAATGAGATTTATAACAATCTGAGTGGCCAGCTGGACAATTATTTAGGATTCCTAGACAACAGGGTCCTAACAGAGTGAAGGCCAAAAAAGTATTTTATAGAATAAATATTAAGAAAGACTTAAAAAAAAAAGATTTACTATTCTCATCTAGAATAGAATAGAATAGAATAGAATAGAATAACAGAGTTGGAAGGGACCTTGGAGGTCTTCTAGTCCAACCTCCTGCTTAGGCAGGAAACCCTACAGGACCCCTGGAGCCTTCCAATCGTTATGCAGCACCTCTTCTTCCTGGGATTTAGACCTATACTGAAGTGGCAGTGGCTAGGAATTTTGCCACTTTTTAATGTTATTACTAAGAGTTAGGGAGTAGAAACAGTTACCTATGTAAATAGTTTGGTAGCACATCTTATTAGTGATTGGATCATAACTCCAGGCGTGGACCCTCTGCCAGAGATGTCTAAGTAAGTTAGGGGGTGTAGCAGGAGATGGTTGGTGACAACTCTGTTCAATTATCTGAGAACCCAGATACAGTATATTATCTCTTGCTAAGAATATTTCATTTTGAAAAACATTGTTTCTACTATGCAGCTATTGCTTCTCTCTTTAGTAGGTGTTAGATTTTGGAGTGTGTGTTGTCCTCTTTATCTTAATTGTTACAAGCAGGAACGCAGATAACAGGTTCAAAACCATGAATGATTTACAATGCAAGGATGCGGTTCCCAAGCATGATACATAATTTTTTTCTAATCATATGTGTAGAGGAATTTTTAAGTTATATGTTTATTGCTTCAACTAGAAAGAGCAAAAAAATAAACCAAAGATGATAAAGCGCAAGGTAGGACAAGTCAAGAAAGAGGCATGGGAGACATTCCAACAAGCCCCTCTTGTTACAAGGGGAATAACCGAATCTTGATAGCCCATCCAAGTTTCTCTTCCTTTCATCTTCTATTAAGCAAAGTCAAAGAATTATTTTGAGTTGCTTTCTTATGCTTTCCAGCCTCAGGGATGTGAGAATTTCTGAACATCCCTCACTTAATACCTTGTTCACTCCTTCCTTGTCCACAAGATCAGCTCTAAATTCTAAAGTTCATTTCTAAGACATTTGCTTTGCCATTCAGGTAGAAGATTTCTTTTTGGAGAATAGAAATAATCTCTATAAATAAAAATGTAAAATAGTTTGTGCAAAGCTGCTAATCTCAGAAAGTACTGCACCAATTGGCACTAAATTTTCACACAATGTTCCCAAGGACTTCCGATGCAATCATAGGTACATTTTGTGTGGCTGGCACACGTGTGTCATGTGCAAGCAGCACAAATGTAAAAAATTGTGCTGCACTTCTGAGGTTTTCACCTCCCATAAGCTCTTCCCACCCGGCCACTTCTTATGCTGTGTGATGCACATGCCCCTCCCCCGCGCTTTCAACGTCACATTTCCATGGTAGAGAGAGGGAGATATACAGAAGGTAGGTAGGTAGGTAGGTAGATAGGTAGGTAGGAGGATAGAGAGAGAGGGGGAGAAATACAGTAGGTAGGTAGGTAGAGGGATAGAGAGAGAGAGAGTGGGAGAAATACAGTAGTTAGTTAGTTAGTTAGTTAGTTAGTTAGTTAGTTAGTTAGTTAGTTAGTTAGTTAGTTAGTTAGGTGGAGAGAGTAAGAAATACAGTAGGTAGGCAGGTTTGGGGTTATACGTTGGTTGTGTGTACACAGTTTTGTTGGCTATTTAACCAGACTGGGCCACAGCAACGCGTGGCCGGGTACTTGCTAGTAGGTAAATAAAGAAACAGAGACCAATCCCAATGAACAGGGCAGGTTCAGAATGCCACTGATCTACAATATTAAATACTGTTCAATTTCTATGTAGATAAAAGACTGGAAAACCAGTTGCACAAATCTCTTACATCTCAGTCTGCCTCAATTTAGTGGTACTGGATTAAAGCCCCATAATCTCCAAATGACATTCTTCCAGTTAGATCATGGTTTTGGGAATACATAATATCAATGACACTGACATCCACCCATGACACTAACATTCCCTAAACTTTGCTGAAGATGTTACCTAGCCTGGTAATGAAACGTTTGGAAGCCAACCCACAAGTTTAGAGAACGGACCTCCATCCTCAACCCCTAATCCATGAAATAATGTTTGTCAGGCTTGGAGAAATACAACTCCCCTATTACAGTGGAGAGGGGACTGTCTTTCTTCAACCTAGTCAGGTAAGCCTTTTATATTGGTGATGCTTCCACTATCTCATAGATATTAGTGATCATTCTGAAAGAGAAAGGGCCAATTATATAAAACTGAAACGTCATTGCTGAGAGAAGAAAAGGAAATCAAGAATCAAGAAGAATGTGAATGAGGTCAGGGGGCCAAACCTCAGGGCATGATACAATGATAATGTTGAATGGAACTCAATTTATTTTTCCTCTCCCCAGAAGTACCCTGCTTGTGAAAAGAGATGGGGAGAGGAAAAATAAATTGAGTTCCATTCAACATTATCATTGTATCATTAGTTTAATATTAGCAAGTATATAATAGCATCATAATCACAGGGGTTGGGGCAAGTTGCAATTTTCTTTATTTGTCTGGAACAAGGGTCAGTTCTTGCCCAAATATTTTATCTTTAAAATGGTAGAGTCAGGTTAGAATCACGCCTAACTATGTAACCAAAGCAGTGGAATATTGCTTTTTATCCTTTGCATCATATTCCTTTTTAAATTATATTTGTTTTAAATTTAGGATCATCTTTCTAACTATGCTGCTTATTATTACAGGATTAAACTGAAAGAAATATTCAGAAACTAGTACACTTGTTCCAAGTTGTTGCCTCAGGTCTACCAAATTTTGGTTCTCCATTTTGAATTCCCACCCTGTTTCCTGGTCCCCCGAAATGATGGTTCAATCAGTACCTAATTTTACATGTTTATATTCTTTCTTTAAAAGGCTGAAAATCATAGCACTAGTTTCTAGCATAATCTGTAATTCCAAAAATGCTTCAGGGCCTAGTAAGTAACCCAGAAACATAAGAAAATAAAATGATAGATGCTACAATCCACTGCTTTGTTTGATGTTTATTATTTAACTAATCAATGTGTGTTTTGTAATTCACCATATATACTACCCTTAACTCTTTTCTGATGCTGCCTATAACATAATTTCAAAATCCTAAATGTTTCCTTTGATCTATTAAATTCATTTTAATATATCACAAAAAAGGAAAAATACCCACATTTTTCAGTTGAACCCTGCAGTTTAAGAATGCATTTTGTGCATTCATACTGCAAAAAATATTCTAGAGATAACAGGTAAATTGGAATTTTGCTTAATTTATTGTTTAAATAAAAAAAACTTACTGACTAGCAGATAGGCCAAGGTGCTATCTATGCTGAAAGTGGTACTTATTGTATGTATTAAATGTGGTCGTTTGATGAGTGAGGCTTTTTCATAGACACTTGACTAAAAAAAGCAATTTCCTTGCTGTTTTTAACAAAGTTATCAACATTCATAGGAAACATTTGACATTATAAAATTACACACAGAGAGCAAAGCAAAAATAGATTTTTACCCCTATTGAATAAAATTATCATAAAACACTGATCACTAATCATCATATATCCTCTTCACTCTTTATTAAATGTATGGGAGGTGCACACTAGATGAATTTGCCACTTCAGTTTTTCTTATTCTTAAATTATTTTCTTTCAAATTATGAAGAAATTACAAAAAATATTTTCTCAAGAAGTAAATTGAATGAAATTCTTATTTATCTTTCCTGGACAAATGCATACAGATGCCAAAGGTTGGTTGGCTATTCTTTGCTCACTTTCAGTCTTTTAACATAAAAGACTGAACGTAAAGAAAAGACTTGATGGTTGACTTCAAAATTGACTTACAGTAAGTATTTACATCTGAATTGCAATCATTTTTATACAGCTATAATTGCTACAGTTATGTTTTTGCTCAGATTTTTTTGTTTTGTTTTCTTTTTGTATTTTTGTCTTACTTTATTTGTATTCACTCAAATAAAACTTACTTAAATTTTTTCTTTTGGTCTTTGCTTAAAACAAAATCCTACAAAACTGAATTAATATAAAATTATTTCTTCCCCATTTATGAAGAAACTTGCACATTTCGATAAATTCATATACTATTTTTTTTTTTAAAAAAAGAACTGAACCAAGTTATAATCTCGGTTGTCCTTAATGAAAGTCTCAGAATAAAAACATCCTACTGGTAATGGTTGAGGAATCTTAATTTTGAGAGAGGTTTCCACTGGAAATTATTTGCTTGATAGCAATATCAATTGCATCATAAAAGTCATGTTAAAACTGAACAAAGCAGTGCCAGCTCTCTCTGCACTGTTTCATTTAAAGGTGGGTAGCCCACCCAGAAAATGAAGTGATCTTTATCAATAATTTAGCTGATAGCACAGCGCCAGTCTGCACCAGTGATGCCAAGAGGGTACCACTTCTCTGGTTTTAATGACACCAGCAGGGAAGTACAGTAGGATCAATGCAAATCAACATTCATTGCACATCTGGTCATATCGATGGATGGAAGTATCAAGGACTAAGCTGACAGGACAAAGAGTTGGAAAGATAAAAATCAAGTGCATTCTGGAAGAATCTTTTACGTGGAATTATTTGCCTAAAGTCAGGATTGTGAAATATGTGTAGAATAGGTTATAAGGGAATCGTCTAGAAGAGAAAAAAGAAAGCTAAGCTGGAGATGTTTCAAGAACTCTTTTTGAATCTTTATTCAAAAGAAACAGTATGCTTGATTGATCCCTATTGTGCATGTAAAAAATATGCACATTGGTTTAAATTTTACACGTAGGATTACCTTAGTAAGGAAATCGTTAACATTTATGATCTTGACCAGGGGTGGTCAACCTTTTTATACCTACCACCCACTTTTATATCTCTGTTAGTAGTAAAATTTTCTAACTGCCCAGTAGTTCCACAGTAATGGTGATTTATAAAGTAGGGAAGTCAATTAAATTTAAAAAAAGGAGTATTGGACAAAACCCCTACCGCCCACCATGAAAGCTGGAATGCCCAATAGTGGACGGTAGGGACTAGGTTGTCTACCACTGATCTTGACTATCTTCATATTCAAATCTTACATAGATCTTACATCAAATTTTACATTTGGGGTTACTGTTTTCGGACTGGGCATTATTTTAGCTTACAATGCCAATCAGACCAGTTCCCTAGCCTGCCAAGCTCAAATTGCACTGCAACCAGGCAATATTATTTATTTATTTTGTCAAGCATGTATTAGATAACAGATATAAATATAAACATGATTATGAATATATGAAATGGATACAAATAAAAGGGAACATTCGGACAGGGACAGTAGGCATGTTGATGTGCTTATGCAAGCCCCTTACAGACCTCTTAGGAATGGGGTGAGGTCAACGGTAGACAGGCTAAGGTTAAAGTTTTGGGGGTTTGGGGAAGAAACCACAGAGTAAGGTAGTGCATTCCAGGCATTGACCACTCTGTTACAGAAGTCGTATTTTCTACAATTGAGTTTGGAGTTAAGTTTGTATCTATTGTGTGCTCGTATATTGTTGTGGTTGAAGCTGAAGTAGTCATTGACACATAGGACATTGTAGCAGATAATTTTATGTACTACGCTTATGTCAGACCGAAGACAGCATAATTCTAAGTTGTCTAAGCACCAAAATTTCAAGTCTTTTGGCATAAGGTATTCTGCTGTGAGCAGATGAGTGGAGGACTCTTCTCGTGAAATATCTCTGGACTCGCTCAATTGTATTAATGTCCGATATGCAGTGCGGGGTCCAGACAGATAAGTTGTAGTCGAGAATTGGTCTAGCAAATGTTTTGCATGCTCTGGTTAGCAGTACAGTATTACCAGAGAAGAAGCTATGCAAGATTAGGTAACACAGTTCTTAATGCCTTTTTGGCAAAGTTGTTGCTGTGGGCTCTGGCACTTAGATCATTAGAAATGAGTACTCTAAAGTCCTTGACAGATTGAGGCTCGTCTACAAGGTCATGTCCACCCAGCTTATGTTACATATTATCTACCTACAAAGAACACAACTAGGTGATTTAACAGGACACAAGCTGGTTTACAGTGATCCAAATAAAATAAGATCTGTGCTACTTCTCAGGTTTATAATTCCCACACCCAGGGTTAAACTTTGAAGGAAATACATTTGCTCTAATTCCATTAAGGTTCTCACCCTCTCTGCCTTCTACTTGTTCTCATTTTGGACAGAAATTCTGGGGATCTTCACCCACTCCCTGCATGCTTCCTAAATCCATTTTGAGGCTTTGGATATATGAGCTATGGAATTAAATCTATAATAGTAGCCATGATCTATAATAAAGATACTTGTGGAAAAACAATTCTTTTGAATTGGTCTAGAAAATATTTTGTTAATTTGTTTATAAAATCATCCCTCTTAGTACATGACTCTGGGCAGCTCACAACATTAAAACAAAACAAGATACAAATACAGAATAAATAAGAAATTAAAAAACAGCAGCTGGAGGATCATAAAAATGCTCTCAACACAACCAGGAAACAGGCCTGGGGCTATTTAAGCCTTGAATCCAACCTCCTACTTTGTAAAGGAATCAAGAGTAAATCTTTCATGACAGACAACTTTAATCATCACACTGCAAACTCTAATTCAGTAACTTTTCTATTCCAAGTTCATTCTTACATGCACTGTTTCCACACTGGTATTTCTTTATATACAGTATGCTGATAACTTTCTGTTTTGTAAACTAAAAGTCCCATGTTTCATTATTAAACATCATTGTTTTCATCCCTTTTCTCTAAATCTTTCAAAGAAAATTTTAATTTTGCCTTCTGAAATGTTAAGTACACTACCCAATTTTATATTATTGAAAATCTGACAAGCATTTCCTCCATCTTCTCCTCTAAGTTATTAATAAAATGTTGAACAATACAGGATCCAGAGTTTGAATCTTGTGGCACTCACTGGATACTTTCCAATTTCATGAGAGGCCATTGACAATCATTTTTTAACATGATTTCCATCTCCTTTTCCTACTGCCAGGACACAAGTAAATAAGAGAAAGAGTGCTTGAAGAAATCTCTGGTTACATATTTCCATGTCTCACAGAGATTCATGTAGAAGTTCCTTGGTATCTTTCTCCCAAGTTGCTTGACATAACCAGCAGTTTTAATGAAACTTACAATGGTATGTAGTGTCTGATATCAAAGGTTTCCAGCTATCCATTGGGGATATCCACAAGGATACAGCAGGTTTTCTTGCATGATTAATTCCTCAACAGATAGACTTCAGGGGGATTTAAAAGACTAATCTGCAATAGTTCTCTTCTTTTAGAGTTTTTCTCCTCTATACAGTTTTAGTCATGTAGTGTAAACCTAGTTTAGGACTGCTGTAATTACTCAAGACCATGTGCCTTACACTGGTAGTGTGCAAAAAAAAAAAAAAACCCAACCCCATTAATACGCATACATGTGTTCATTTTCAATAAGGATAATATACCTATGAAGTTTGTTTAATGTTAGATCTGGGCACTGAATTGAAAGTTCGGGGGAATTGAGGTTTGATAACTCATTTTAAGAAACTGGAGGAAAGAAAATGATTTGCAAATTCTGCTCCTTCCAAATAAACTTGTGGAACAGCCTTCCCTAATCTGTTCCAATCTGAGTGAAAAACAATCCAACTCAGTATGTGAATGTTGACAGTGTCTTCCATATCTTATCCGTTCATCTTCTTTATAAATCAGATAAAATAGGTAGATGATATATTTAGGAACTTAGAAATCCATATAAAGAGGGAACAAGTGCACTTGCTTCTAAACAATGTGGTGAGTCTTTTTTTTATGATAGAGAGAGAATGATTCTTGGAAAATGGACAGTGGTTATTTTAGTCATATCTGAATGCTTTTCCAATAGAAAAGAGGGTTGAACTATTTTAAATCATTTATCTGTAAATGTTGAATTCCTTCACTTGGTCTGATCAGGCCCCTTTTCTTGATTGTACTTCTTTTGGGAACAATTTATCCTCAACAAACAATTTATCCTCACCTAGATGGTCTGCTGCCAGTCAAAGAAAAAAAATCCAAACATTTCAGGATTTGGCAGAAAACAGCTTTATAAATGTCTACACATTCCAGATGGACTCGGTGTTGCAGTGCCAAGCAGCCTATTGCTCATTGTACCTTTCATTCCATTTTAGGCCATTTTTAGGGACAAATTTTTAATCAGGAATACTTATTCTCTACTTTCTTATTAAAATATATGGAAATTCCATAGATCATATCCAAATCCTGGGAAAATTGTTTGCAGGCACTTAAAAAGATTTTTTTATTTTTTTATTTTATTAAATTTATACCCCGCCCTTCTCCAAATGGACCCAGGGCGTCCAACATGGCCAAGAGGTACCTTCTATCTTAGGAAAAAATGGTGTGTGTGTTTGTGTGTGTGTGTGTTATCTTTATAGTAGCAATATCTGGATTTTAAAAAAGTACCACCCATCCCATCTCCACTCCTTCCAGAGACATCATTCAATTGCTGTCAATGTATCCACTTGTGCTTGTGATGACCCAAATATATTCTGGCAATGGGACAAAGAGAAGTGGACCCTGCTTCCACTGAGCTTCCTCTGAGTCATAGTTCATCCTGAAAAAATAACACTAGAAAAATAAATGGCTGTAGGGAAGTTGCTAGCTCTTAAAAATTATTTTGAGATTTTTTTCCAGTTTCTGAGATTCAAGGAAAACAGTAATCAGAACAAATCAGGTGTATTTGTGGCTTTATTGTTCAATAGCCCATGCATTACCCACTTGCTTCCTCTGTTTCTCACACCCATGATGGTGGTATAAATGTAAGAGAACTACCCTAAGAATATTAATAAGGCAATCTTTTTTAAACATTTTAATACTTCCTTTCTTTCCATCTTTGCTTAGCTCTGCAAATCCTGCTCATGAATGGGTTTCAAGCCTACCCTGTAAAAAGCTGACTATTTATATATCTGATTCTTTAAAAGCAATTAGGAATACAAAGCAGATGGTACGGCATTGTAGATTTCCCCTTTCATATTGCTTAAACACTAGAGATCAATAAGTCTAATATAAACAGATGATTTCCATAGCAGGGTTTTATAATTAGCTGGCACTGAATGTGTCCAAACTCTAAAATAATTAGCAGAAGCATGTGGCACACCATTAAAACCTTGTGGCTTGTCTGCATTTACATTTATAATTATTAAAGTTAATTATGATGCTTGTGGTATGGTTCCAAGCTCCTTTACAAGTTAGATTAATTTTTTTCCAGTCTTAGTTTTGCCTCTTCAGTCACCTTCTCTGAGCCCTCAGTGAAAATTCCCCAGCAACTTTATAGCAATGGCAGGGGGCAACAAAGGGTCTTTCTTTTAATGCCAGACAGCTGTTGTTCTGACCAGCAGTCCAACATTTTAAAGAGAACATGGCACAAGAGACACAGAGTGTATCCTATTCTGATCGTGTTGTTCCCATTAGAAATTAATGTGTTAAAACCCTGGTTACACTTGGGCTTCCTTCTCTTTAAACTGGAACAAGAAGGAATTTTGAATATGGTGAAAACAAAACAAAGAACCAGAGATGTATTGGGCACGCACGTCTTTCACAGTGGCAAAGTGTAGGAGTCCCCTCTCCACAATATCTCAAGAGTCCAAACTCCAGCCTGACACCAGAGGAAAATGCCATACCCATGATGTAACAAACTGGGTTTATTCAGCTGGACTCCGGCACCCAATGAGGTCATGCAACAGTAAAACAGTCAGTAAGCAAGTCTGTTTGATGCAAAACCGGCGCCCTTAAGTAGGTGTGCTATGCCTCTTCTCAGCACTGGCCTCGCTCCGGTGAATGATGTTAGATTCTCTGATGTGGTAGAGAATGAGGGAGTCCGGACCAGGTTTACTCAGAAAAACTATAGCCGTTTATTTCAGGCAGCAAGATAAAATGAACTATATACAAACTGAAGGGAAGCGGTAGACAGGGGCTCCCGCGTTTGACAGCTCTTTATATATGGAGCTGTCAAACGGGAAGCCAATCAGGCTGCGGCAAGAGCCGGCTTTCCGCCAGGCGCGCCTTAGCCAATCAGGCGCGACTAGCGGTTAGCCGGCTTGCTACAGCCTGTCTCCATGGCTTCAAAGCGGCAGCCTGGAAGACCTGCGGCCGGTCGTAGGTCGAGACCGGTCGCAGGTCGAGGACACAACAAATGACATGTGCCGAAGCTCTGGCCCAGCTGATTATTGAGCCTGAACAGCTGTTCATTGCGCTGCCACACCTCCATGCCTCACAGCTGATCCATGGCTATCCCTGCCACCACGGAGGCCACCGAGCTGATTGTGCCTAGCAGCAGATGTCCTCACCAAGCCTCATGGCCACACAGCTGGGTCATTGTCATCGTCGCTGCAGCTGGCGTACATCCCCTCCTCACCAGTGCTCATTCGTGCTCCTCCCCACCCCATTGTGACAAGTCCAGGACACGGCTTGACACAAGCTGTTCATATACTTATTCCTGAGGACCAGTTTTATCTCTGCTTATAACAATCCCAAGAACTCTTTTTTGAAAAACGCAGCTTTTCCCCAATGTTTCATACAAAATTCAGCATTTTTCTCCTCCTCTATTGATACCTCTTTATGAGCCTCCCACTTCCGATATTGCCAGATGCATCCAGGGTGAGCACAAGTTGGTCACACCTATTCTGTTTGGTATCTGCTTTGATAGCTAGAAGGGATGTATGGAAGAGTGGAGAGCTTTAAAAACATCCAGTATAAATTCTTCTCTAAACTTGAACTATTTCTAGAGTTGGGACCAAGTTCTTCACCAAATGTATGGTCTGAAAAAATATAAATTTCCATGAATTTTTCCAAGGGAAGAAAGAAGTTCTCCTTAAAATGTTATTGAAATATGGGAAGTCATGAGGGGATAATTACTCAAGGGAAAAAGGATTAACTAACTAAATTATACCTGTGAGAATGTCTCTTTCTTTCAAAATAAATTTCAGAAATAAATTATCCTTCATAAAAAAAATGGTTGCAAAAAAAATGTAATATTGCTGCTTTTCATTTATAGGAGCTTATTTTTTTACTATCCCATTCAGCAGAATATTACTTTTGTATTTTGATTTTTGTCTTGGTTGTACACTTATATTATGAAGAAAATGAAAGTTGGGAATCCTACCTGTATAATCCACTGGATAGCAAATGGCTTAGACAAAATATTTCAGAACAATTAAACTTTTAATTGCATATCATCCAGAAGCACTAAAACTTATATGTTCCAGATGTGTTCAGCTACAAAAGGCCTCAGAGGCATCCAAAAGCCAGTTAATGAAAATATCACCAAGATAACAAAAAGACTCCAGTATTAAATTTTAATAAAGTTCAAAAGAAAGAATAAATTTGTTGGCTGAATCATCATGCCAAAGCACCTTTACTCCCTATCCCCACTTGTATGACCCTCCAGACAATTGAACCATAATTGCCAGCAGCTTCATGGCAGCATAGCTAATAGTCACAGATCAAGAAAACTGTAGACCAAAATATTTGGAAAGAACAATGTTATGGAGACAATTATTTTATACGCTATTCTGTTTCTTTATGAAAATCATGGAAGGATCCTTAAAAAAAAAAGATCATAGTGAATTCTCCAAAATTTAATTAATAATGGGAAAGTATCACATCTGGAAAGAAGGATGAGATGTAAGATAACAAGGGCAATTAAGACAATTGGACAAAATTCCCTTACTATTAGGGCGAATAGATGTTTCATAAGAGATGGAATTTTATATATCCTGTGTATAGGTGGTTAGGTGGTTCAGTGGTTAAGATGCTGAGCTTGTCGATCAGAAAGGCTGTGGCAGTTCGGCGGTTCTAATCCTTAGTATAGGTGTCCTGTGTGAGCAGCGGGTTGAACTACATGACCTCCAAGGTCCCTTCCAACTCTGTTACTGTTAACTTAGCATCCTATTTCATGATATTACTTGCTCCATAACAACTATATGCAATCACATTCCTACGATTTGTTCTTTAGCCTGCAGATATTTTTAAACATTACAAAAATGTATGCATACATTTAGATAATACAAAATCCCAAAGTGGCATTATCATCAATAACAGCAAGAAGCTATATGTTTTTAGGTTTTCTATACTAGAACTTTTCCTAAAGACAGAAACTGGATGCAGTCAGATAAATAACATCAAACTTTCACAACTGAATGTGAACATACAGTAATAGCAGAATCCAGTAGTAATTTAATCACCAAATTAAGTCACGTGGAATTCATAGCAGAGACCAAACTTTATTGTATTTTAACAGAAGCCAATTTATACATTCAACTATGATTCATATTTTTTTCTGTTCTATTCTTTCTGAGTCATAAATGTAAGCCACCTGCGGTCATCTAGGAAGTGGGTGCTTCCAAATCTTATTTTTTTTAAAAATAAATAAATTAGCAAGTGACAAAAGTGCCTGCAAATATCAATAGCCCTCCATATATTTATTACTTGTTTGTTTTAGATTTGGGAAGTATTTGATCTTGTGTTGCAAACTGATGACATTTCAGTCCAAGTTCATGGATAACATCTATTACTTTCACTTCATTATGCATTGTTTTAATTCACATATTCTTTATTATTATTTGAATTATGTGAGATGTTTTAAATCTTAATTTCTGAGTCTTGTTAAGAAAGTTATCAAAATTGCAAGATGCAAGTTTTCTAAATAGACAGTTTTTTCCATCCCATCCCATCCCAGCCAAACTGCCTCCTCTTAAAAACAATATTGCACATCAGTATTCTTCAAGTAACAGCATGTCTATCCGACAGTTGCTGGCTCTCATTCCTACTTTCTCCAGCTCCAACCAGGCCTGGAGATGTTTGGAATGTGACAAGGTAGCAACAAGCCTGCCAAGTTTGGTTGGCTAGCAAATTTATTTTCTTACCCTAAACTGATGATAATTTTTTCATGATGTGATGTTCCAGCAGGCCCCAAGTGCTGCCCACCCAGAGCTGGAGGTGTGAAACTAACCATAGCCAAAAGTGCCATAAGGAAACAGTCCTTCTGCTAAGTATGCTGCCTCTTGCAAAATGATTCACTCTGATCTGCCCTTCCCTCCAGTAATGTTATGCTTAGGTTTCCCCCCCCCCCCCCACCTTTTTTCTCCTCACTTCAACCTGAAACTGTTGACTGTTTCATTAAATAAATAGTACCATTTTACAACTATTATTTTTATTTCTGCAGTCTTAGACCCCATAGAACATAGAATAACAGAGTTGGAAATGACCTTGGAGCAGGGGTGAAATCCAGCAGGTTCTGACAAGTTCTGGAGAACTAGTAGCGGAAATTTTGAGTAGTTCAGAGAGCCAGCTGGCCCCAGAGTGGTGTGGGAATGGAGATTTTGCAATATTCTTCCCCTGCCACACCCATCAAGCAACACCCACGGAACCAGCAGTTTAAAAAATTGAATTTCACAACTGCCTTGGAGGTCTTCTAGCTAGTGGTGGGATTCAAATAATTTAACAACAGGTCCTCTGCCCTTATGATTCCTTCCAACAACCAGTTCACCAAACTGCTCAGAAATTTAACAATCAGTTCTCGCGAAGTGGTGGCTGAATCCCACCATTGCTTCTAGCCCAACCTCCTGCTCAAGCAAGAGACCCTATGCCATTTCAGGAGGCAAAATTATTCTACTACCGGTAGATAACCTGAATGGATCAGTAGGAACAAGACAAGGGAGTACAGAAACAACTATTAGACCATTGAGAAACTCAGGGGTAAATGTGAGTAGTAACTGTTGAACATCTGCTTAGAAAAATGTCTTCGTGTTTTGCATGCATGTTTTATGTAAGATTATACATACCTTTGCAAAGGAGTGAGTATAAATTTAGAAGCATTATTGATTTGGTTGTTTATTATGAAAGATTAAGAGAATTGATGAAGGATATAAAATTGATCAGAGGTTTTTTTTCTAATACTTTTATCAAGAATTATAAATGAGGAGAATAAAAGTCAATATAAACTACAAAAATACAAATAAAAATAAAGAAAGAATAAAAAGGGAGGAGTGGTGGGAAAAAGGGGGAAAAGGAAAAGGGAAGGAGAAAGAAAAAAGAAGTAGTGACTTACCTCTTGATCCCAGCAGGTTAAAACAATTTTAATAGTTAAGTTTTAATCACTGTCTATAAATAAAATTTCTCTTCTCCTCATAGCTCATCTTTTAGGTTAGGAAAATAAGTCCAAATGATAAATTCATCAGTCATGAATTTCATCGTACATTATAATAAATTTATTGATAAATATATTTATAAATTCATCAATCATGAATCCTTGTCAGCATACATCCAGTAAGGACAACCATATATAACTATTTCTTCTTTTAACCCTGGTCAAACAAGCCAATCTTATAAATCTTCCCTGGTTATAAAAATTATTCTTTAACCTATTCAAAGAATGGCCCAAAGGTAGTTTACTACTCATCTGTGTTTCAAAGCAAAAATCCTTCAGAACTTCAACAAATTTCTTTTGTATCAATCAGTAAAATTTATTCTTCTAAAAAAGTCCTTCCAAATCTTAGCAGAGCTCTTTTGAATATCTGGAAGAAATAAATTATCCAAATCAGTTTCTTGGGTTAATATGTGTTTATCTCCTTTTGGGAATGAGTCATTCATCACATCCATTTGTATTACATTTAAATTAATTTCATAGCCATTCATGGCAGCTCTTTTTTATTTTACAATTTTATTAGAATGTGCTCTGTTAATTTTACCATTCTGTCCAAAGTTTTGGTTTATACACTAAGGATTTTTGCTCCATTTTCTTCCTCATCTGGCTCAAGTGTCCATTGTTCAAGGTCTCCTTATAAAAAAAATGAAAGCAATCTTGAAAGATAGTAGAGGACTTTCAAAATTGATGTCATCCCTTCCAGGTAGATTAGATAAGGAAACAAACCCACCTGCAAGACTAGAACAATACTTTATTGAGGTAGGCTACTATAATACAATCTTGCAAACCTGATTATGCTTTACCTCCCCTCCCCTTTATATCCTAATCAGTCAGAAAGGAGCTTGCCTGAGTCTCTTCCGAATGCTACTTTGGAATTATTCAGCCTTCTTTGTTTATATAATAGAACTTGCTTATTTCCCTCTAGGTCATCACTCTGATTCTCTGTACAAGGTGAAACTGTGGAAGGAGTTTCCTGGCCACAGTTATTTATTTTTATTTATTTATTTTTCAAATTTATACCCCACCCTTCTCCTTACAAGGACCCAGGGTGGCGCACAGGCAATATTAAAAACCATACATAATTACAAAAATACATTATTAAAACTATTAAATTATATCCCGTGCTAAAAACACTTTTAAAACCCTAAGAATTAAAATTTATACGAATAAAAGTCAGAAACGGGGGGGTTATGCTAGGCCGGCTTGTTGGAATAAATACGTTTTGAGGCGCTGGCAGAAGAGGAGGAGGTCCGAGGTGGTGCGTAGATCGGGGGATAGGTCGTTCCAGAGGGCTGGGCCCACCACAGAGAAGGCCCTTCCCCTGGGCGTCGCCAACTGGCATTGCCCGGCCGACGGTACCCGGAGAAGACCCTCTCTGTGGGAGCAGATTGGGCGAAGGGATGTATGGGGCAAGAGGCAGTCTCGTATGTAGCTAGGCCCCGAGCCATGGAGCAATTTAAAGATGGTCATCAGCACCTTGAAGCGCACCCGAAAGGCCATAGGTAGCCAGTGCAGCTTGCGCAGGAGAGGTGTTATGTGGGATTGCCTTGAGGCACCCATAATTTATTTATTTATTTATTTATTTGGATTTATTGACCGCCCCCTCTCTCCGAAGGGACTCACCCGCGCGGCCGCATTCTGGACTAACTGTAACCTTCAAGTGCACCTCAAGGGGAGCCCCATGTAGAGAGCGTTACAGTAATCCAGCCGGGATGTCACGAGTGCCTGAGTGACTGTGCGAAGGGCCACCCGGTCCAGTAAGGGGCACAATTGGCGTATCAAGCGTACCTGATAGAACGCCCCCCTGGCCACGGCCGTCACATGGTCCTCCATGGACAGCCGGGAATCCAGGAGGACACCCAAGTTGCACGCCCTCTCCACGGGGGCCAGTTGTTCACCCCCAATGGCCAGTGTTGGGCTTACCTGGCTGAACCGGGGTGCCGGAAACCACAGCCACTCGGTCTTGGACAGGTTGAGCTTGAGTTTGTTACTACCCATCCAAACCCGTATGGCCTCCAGACACCGGGACAGCACCTCGACGGCATCGTTGGGGTGGTTTGGGGTGGATATGTACAACTGAGTGTCATCAGCGTACAGATGGTATTCCACCCCAAAACCACAGATGATCTCGCCCAGCGGCTTCATGTAAGTGTTGAAGAGAAGTGGCGAGAGGACCGACCCCTGAGGAACCCCACATGTGAGGGGCCTCGGGGCCGACCTCTGCCCTCCTGCCAACACCCATTGCGACCGACCAGAGAGGTAGGACGAGAATCACTGTAAAACGGTGCCTCTCACCCCCAACCCCCCCCCCCCAGTCGGTGCAATAAGATACCATGGCCGATGGTATCGAAAGCTGCTGAGAGGTCTAATAGGACTAGGATAGAGGAGCAACCTCTATTCCGTGCCCACCAGAGATCATCCACCAACGTGACCAATGCCGTCTTGGTGCTATGACCGGGCCGGAAGCCGGACTGGCGCGGGTCTAGATAATCAACTTCCTCCAGGTGTTGAGGAAACTGTTGAGCCACCACACTCTCTACAACCTTCGCAAGAAAGTGAAGGTTGGAGACCGGACGGTAATTTTCCAACAATGCTGGGTCCAGGGAGGGCTTTTTGAGGAGAGGTCTCACCACCGCCTCTTTCAAGGTGGTAGGTAAGAACCCCTCACTCAAAGTTGCTACATGCTCTTCAAGGAGGAACCAATACTGTAATCCAAGATCTCTGCATTGCACACCAGTTCTCAGCAGATCAATAAAATCTGATTCACTAACAAAGGGCAACAGTTTCTATAACCAAGAATAAGCAAATGTAGCTGTTTGATCTTGCTAGGCTTGAACCTGAACTACATTTCCCATCAGATTCTTTATGATATATAATAGAGGGAGCTGTTCAAGACCTAGGTGCTATTGTGGTGCGGGGTGAGTTCCTGTCTTTTGCTCCAGCTCATGAAAGGAGCTCCCAACTGGTCATTCTGAGTAATGGTGATGTCATCAGTTAATCCTTTCATTCTGGAAGCACATTGATGTTTCCAACATGAGTGAAATGCAATTCAGGCAGCAGTGTGATAATACCAGATCCTGAAACAGCACACAATTTTCCGCAGCAGTCTCATGGTGGAGGAATGGGAATTTGAGCTCTGAGACTGCCCTCAAATCAAGGGCTTAAGACTGGACTTCTCTGGCCTCACCAACATCAACTGAACTGTCTGTAAAGAGAGGAATAGAATTGCCAGCACACTGTGCCACTCACTTCCACTCTTCACAGCTCGTTTCAAAGGATACAATGATCACTGTTATCAAAGGTCACTGAAAGATTTAGTAGAATATAGTAGCAATATGTCAAAGAATGGATCTGAAATAAAGGCTATGAATGATAGTATGCAAGCAAAAGTGATAAAAAAAATCAGAAAAAGTCATTTCTTAAGAAGGAAAATATGATTGCTCTCAGTATTGATTGGTTTCCCATCTCAGCCACCTACTGCCACATTCACTTCATCAAAACTTCTCACTGCATAGCAATATCTGCAAAATGCCTTGCATAAGGACATTACTTTATCCCCAAGCAATTGTAACATCACATGTGGCACTGGCTTCAAAACATGGCTCAGCTATTCGCATGACTACAACTTTTTAATGACATGTTGAAATTCTCCATTTATTCCAGACATTCCAGAGGCTACAAGTCCAAGTATGTGTGAACGCCATACTGGCACTAATTTCATCCATACCGATGGCAAGAAACCAGGCTTAGATGAAGAAGCCCAATTTGACAGAGGTACCTGAAATCTATCCTTTGAAAACAATAATGACATTGTATTCCTATTGAAAATGAGATATCAGTAATGTTTTAGTAAATGAGAAAGTATATAAAATAGCCCCTGCTATTTCCAGGAAAAAATGCTAATTGCATTTTAAAAAATCGTATGGAAAAGGAAACTAATAACACTGGTAGATTCTCTGGTGTTTGGCTTCCAGGGAGGAATGTTTCAGAAGATACAAGATATGAGTTTCAAAATCTAGTCTCTTGATTCCTTTGTTCTATCAGAAAGTGATGCAAGGAGATACATATAATCGTGTCATATCAAGTCTTCTTTTATTCACTTAACACAGAAGTGGCTATTCTCTTTATCCGTTTATCTACATCAGTTTTTTCTCTATATCACTCCATATTTGGAATGGGTGAGAAGCAGTGCTCTCCTTCCTGTCCAAAACTTTTATATAGCACCAATGCCCATGAAGCAATGAGACAACTACAAGTGTGAGCCTGTACTTACATCTTTTGTTATATTTTGTTATCTTTCTCATATACAGTACAAAAGGAAAGCTAGCAAGATAAAGGAAAAACCTACACAAGGATTAATTTGTTCTATATAACAGCAATAAAGTAGAACAGGTAGATGAACTTGTGTACTTTGGGGAAATATTGATTGAAAGTAAAAATGGTTGGAGAAATTCTAAGATGTACAAATGTTGGTAGTAGAGTACTGGATAGCATGAGGTCTATTGTGAGGAATGAATATATGTTTGGGAAAAAACCTAAAGTAGTTGTGTATAGAAATGAGAGCAAGGTATGTCTTGAGAAATCTAAAAGTTGAATGCAATGGGATTTGAGTACTTAAGAAATATGTCTGATAAAGGAAGAAAAGCGATAGTCGAGAATTCATAATTAGTAAAGGAATTTAGTTTGAATCAAAGTTATGTGAGAAGTATAGACAAAGCACAATGAGATGGTTTGTTTATAGAGAAAAACATTGAAGATTCACTCTCAAAACAAACATATGAAGTGAGAGTGAATGGGTTAAGTGTGAAGGAATGATAAAAATGTAGCTGGTTTAAATTCATGAAATCTTAAAAGTGTGGAGTTTTAAAGAACAAAAGGCAATATATGAATTAGTGAAGGATCATCATGGAAGTATGGTTGACTTACAAAGAAGTAATATGATGAATGATTTTACTGAAAACTAATTTTATCTAAGTGTCCTTTTCTTTTGTATGTTTTCATTTTCCTTTGTTCTTTATTTCTTATTCTTTTTCTGTGTTTTGCATGGTGTTGCCAACCCCTGGAATGTTGGTGCATAAACATCTGTGAATGTATATTACTATGTATGTATGTATGATTACTTTCTACCAAACTTGAACTTACCAAATGTTTTCAGTTCATAATCACTTGTATAGAAGATATTCCTACATAGCCTTATTTTCTTTGGCAATGCTTTTTAGTCTTCTTCCGTTATAGATTTTGCCTGATGTTTGAAGTGAATAAATATTTCTGGCACCATGGTCTCCAGTGGCATAATAAGCTGTGCCTTTCTACAATGTTCTAATGTGACTCTGTGCCAAAATATACTTTTGCTTTACTCCTTTTGCTATTACAAAGAAATCCAGCAGAATACCAAACATTGATTATAACCAGCACACTATGGTAAAAATGACGTGTGACATTTTCTGGTCATGTAAATATTCCCCAAAATGTAAGCAGTGCAAGAAGATTAATTATGATATATTCTTTAGACAGGTCAGCAATATTTCATATAGATCCGGGAATCTCCTGATTCTCATGTTCACCCAACATGTAAAGGTAATAGCTCTCAATTGCAAAAATTAATAATTTTTTTCAAGATATGAATAATCAGATCCAAATCTCTTGAAACACAGTCAGTTTAGATAATTTTTCTACTTATTTTTCAGGATATTATAGTTGGCTAAATTATTGTCTGATGCACCTAAGACGTTTTAATATATACCACTTTCAATCTATCGTCATTATTTATTTACTAAAAATTCATTCTTAGTTGTTAATTTAATTCCAGAGAGACAGAATTGGTAAATGTTGTAAAAAATATTGAATTTTTCTACATGCAAAACTATCTCTGGTGAAAATACCAATTTTTATTGCTTATTTTTCAGGAGTTTATAAAAAAGTATTCAACAGTATTGTCTCTTTTATTGTCTCGTAGGTCTTCCTCTGATTAGTTGGTATATTTGTCCATCAAATTGAAAGTAGATACAGTAGGTAAAAGGTTGATGAGATTCGTACTTCAATCTTCTTGTATCTGGCTAGATCTGGTGTGCCTGATTATTTTGCTATTTCTGGAACCATGGACATAAAGAAATACATCTGATATTATGGCTTCATTTGCTGTCACAGATTAAATTAGATAAACACATATTTAAAGTATTTTAAAGAAAAATGTTAGCTTTTTAATGAAGATTTGAAAATTTAAGAGTAATAATAATAATAATAATAATAAATTTGAATTTATTAACCGCTCCCTCTCCCCACAGGGACCCGGGGCGGTGCACAGGAAGAACTAAAAACAATATAAACAATAAATACAAAAATATATACTTTAAAACACAATTAAACAATATTATCCCGTGCTAAAAATAATTAAAAACCCATTAAAATACATTTAAAATCTATAGACAGAGAGACTATCCAAGGCCGGCCAGTCGAAAGAAATGGGTCTTTAATTTCGTACGGAAGGAGCGGAGGTCAGTGGTCGTTCTGATATCGGGGGGAAGGTCGTTCCAGAGGGCCGGGCCCGCCACAGAGAGAGCCCTTCCCCTGGGCGTCGCCCGCTGACAAAGTCTAGTGGACGGCACCCGGAGAAGTCCCTCTCTGTGGGAGCGAATCGGCCGTGAGGATGTATGGGGCAGGATCCGATCCCGCAGATAGCTAGGTCCCGAGCCATGGAGCGCCTTGAAGATGATGATTAGCACCTTGAAGCGCACCCGGAAGACGACAGGCAGCCAGTGCAGCTCACGCAAGAGCGGTGTAACGTGGGTGAACCTAGTGGTCCCCATAATTGCTCGCGCGGCTGCATTCTGAACTAACTGAAGCCTCCGGGTGCACCTCAAGGGAAGCCCCATGTAGAGAGAGTTACAATAGTCCAGTCGGGATGTCACGAGGGCATGAGTGACTGTGCGAAGGGCGTCCCGATCCAATAGGGGGCGCAATTGGCGAACCAGGCGAACCTGGTAAAACGCCCTCCTGGCCACGGCTGTCACTTGCTCTTCCATAGACAGCCGGGTATCCAGGAGGACACCCAAATTGCGCGCCCCATCCACAGGGGCAAGATGTTCGCCCCCTATGGCCAGCGTTGGAGAGAGCTGGTTGAATCGGGCAGCCGGAAACCACAGCCACTTGGTCTTGGTCGGGTTGAGCCTGAGTCCGTTACTTCCCATCCAGATCCGCACGGCTTCCAGGCACTGGCACATCACCGCTACGGCATCGTTGGGGTGGTTTGGGGTAGATATGTACAGCTGGGTGTCATCAGCGTACAGGTGGTACTCTACCCCAAAACCACGGATGATCTCACCCAGCGGCTTCATATATGCATTAAACAGGAGAGGCGAGAGGACCGACCCCTGAGGCACCCCGCATGTGAGGGGTCTCGGGGTCGACCTCTGCTCTCCTGCCCGCACAAATTGCGATCGGCCAGAGAGGTAGGAGGAGAACCACCGTAAAACGGTGCCTCCCACCCCCAACCCCCCCAGCCGATGCAATAGGATACCATGGTCGATGGTATCGAAAGCCGCCGAGAGGTCTAATAGGACCAGGATGGAGGAACATCCCCCATCTTTGGCCCTCCAGAGATCATCTACCAACGCGACCAATGCCGTCTCGGTGCTATGCCCGGGCCGAAAGCTGGACTGGCGCGGATCTAGATACTCAATTTCCTCCAGGTGACGGGGAAACTGTTGTGCCACCACACTCTCGACAACCTTCGCCAAAAAGGGAAGGTTGGAGACTGGACGATAATTGTTTAAAAGAGCTGGGTCCAAAGAGGGCTTCTTGAGGGGGGGCCTCACCATGGCCTCTTTTAGGGAAGCAGGCAAGGAACCCTCACTCAAGGATGCGTTGACAACCTCTTGGAGCCAGCCTCGTGTCACCTCCCAGGATGCCAGTACAAGCCAGGAGGGGCACGGGTCCAATAAACATGTGGTGTACATTCATACAACTATAGACAATACACATAAGAAAAAAGATTGATCCAGTCATCTCTAGTTATCCTTAGATTTATAGTTATAATTCTAACCCTAGTCTCATCAGCAATGTTCTACAAAATAAGCTATTAATGTCTACAATACCATCATTATAGTCACAGGCTGGAAATATTAAGCAGTCTTCCATATATCCAGAATTTGTATGAAGCAACTCCAAAGGTTCTTCTTACAACACAATTCAGGTCTGAGAAGTAGAGAAGAAGCTGCCTCTCTGCTTCACATTTCCAGAAGGATCTTTAAATGCTTTTCTCTAAACAGTTGCAGATGAGCTTTTGATTACTTATCCCCATTTCCAGTGTGTGTATTTAATTTTACATTAACATATGTTCTTACATTTTCAGATCTAATCAGTATCATAGATCAGATTGAAAAAAGAGCCACATACCACTTTAAACCACTTTGATGCAAATCATTCAAAAGAACAGAAGAAGGAAGAGTGAGAATTGCACTAAACGTTTTAAAGGCTATTCTCTCCATATACGTAGGACAAAGGCCAACAACTTCCTTTCTTTTATTTAGCCATGCAAAAAACAAACAAACCAACAAACCAACAAACAAGCAAACCAATAAATAAATAAATACGTAGGCTAAATCAAATCAGGGTGTTTCTCAAACTGGGTAATTTTAAGATGTATAAACTTTAACTCCTAGAATTCCCTAGCCAACAGTCCACACATCTTAAAGTTACAAGTTTGTGAAACACTGAGCTAAGTGGTCTTTTCTAAGGAAAAGGCTGATTCAATTTTTAAAAAAATCTTAGGAATACACACATTCCCTGATTATTCAGAATTCCAGCAATAACATTCCCAGTACACAATTCTAAGTAGTGAACAATAATACTTTAAAATATATAAAATTACAACTTGTTCAATATTTTTACTTGAATTTGAAGGCTCCTCCAAGTCTAATTTTATCTGTATTAAGTTAAAGCACATGCCTACATTTGCTATGTTAATTTTGAGCTCAAAATGCCTAGGATGACTGTCAGGTACTAACAGCCAGAGAAATTTGGATTTTTAAAAACTGCAACATTCAATTGATGTTCATGAAAAAGCTGAAGATCAATTGAAAAACAGGTCAGCTGTATTATGCTAAGGGACCACACCATGTCCCTTAGCATAACACAGCTGGCCTGTTAGTATCTATTCTCTGCCCCCCCCTCCCAGCCCCAGCTGGTCTGGAGGAAATGGGGATTTTGTAGTAACCTTCCTCTGGAGTGGGGAGGGAATGGAGATGTTACAGTATCCTTCCCCATGCCCACCAAGCCATGTCCCCAAAACTGATAATAATTTTTTTTTGAATCCTACCACTGGTTAGCACACATACTCACTCTTGATTACACATATTTATACATTTTCCCATCAGATCTCTGAGAACTATAAAATTTCTGAGCACTTCTCTAGGTTTTTCAGACCTTAGACAATTCCATCTTCCCAATTTAATTACTATCGGGGCCTAGTTATATGCGAGACCGCCTCCTGCCCCATACATCCCTTAGACCGATACGCTCCCACAGAGAGGGCCTTCTCAGGGTGCCGTCGGCCGGACAATGCCGACTGGCGACACCCAAGGGAAGAGCCTTCTCTGTGGCGGGTCCAGCCCTCTGGAATGACTTACCCCCTGAATTACGTACCATCACTGACCTCCGCCTCTTCCGCCAATGTTTTAAGACATATTTGTTTCAACAAGCCGGCCTAGCCTAACCTCCCATGGGGACTTTTAGGTAGTTTTAAATTGGGTCTTTTAAAATTTGGTTTTAGCGCAGGATAGGATTATTTCATAGTTTTAAATTATATTTATTGTATTTTGTATGTTTTTAATTTTCCTGTGCGCCGCCCTGGGTCCTCTGTGGAGAAGGGCGGGATATAAATTTAATAATAATAATAATAATAATAATAATAATAATAATAATAATAATAATAATAATAATAATAATAATAATAATAATAATAATAATAATAATAATAATAATAATAATAATAATAATGTTAGTTTAGTTTAGAAAAGTAAGGAATAAGAGATATTTTCTATTATGATTCCAATTCAGCTTTGCTTTGAAATGAAGCATATACTTATTTCCTGAACTAGTAAGGACCAACCAGTATTCACTATGATTTCATATATTATGAAGCTGGTTATACTTACCATCGATGAAAAATATCCTGCGTGCATAAAATACTTCAAATATGTTAATCAACCATATTTAAGAATTCTTTCATAACTCTCATAATTTTCAATAGATATTCAAACGTGTACAGAAAAACCTTGGAAAAGATTTGGTGGATATAAATTATGAGAGGGACGCCGTGCTTAATTAGAATGTGAACCTACATATTTTTAAAGGTAAAGGTTTCTCTGTTGGTCATGTCCAACTCTAGGGAACAGTACTTATTTTTGTTTCTTGGCTGAGGGAGCCAACATTGTCTGAAGACAACTTCCATGGTCATGTGGCCAAAGGCACATGGAATGATGTTACCTTTCCATCAAAGTGGTACCTATTAATCCACTTTCATTTGCATGCTTTTGAATTGCTAGGTGGGTAGGAGCTAGGGCAAATAATAGGATCTCACCCCATAGCAAGAAGCCTGTTCTCAAACTCAGTATCAAGTATGAAAACTTTGGCAGCTATGTGCCTCTTCTTTTCAACTTTCCATTAGCATAGGGAGGGAGAGGTGTTGCTTTAGACGTTTAAATGGCGAAATAAAACTCAACTCTGAAGACTGAGACCCTGAAACCTTTTCAAGGATATTGTAGCAGGTGTGGAATTGAAGCAGACGGTTTCCATAACAAAGTGAACTTCTTTACATGGACGACATAAGAAGTTGGGGGTTTTGCTGGAGAAAGTATTGTTTAATTTCTCATACATCCTCACGGCCGATCCGCTCCCACAGAGAGGGACTTCTCCGGGTGCCGTCCACTAGACTTTGTCAGCGGGCGACGCCCAGGGGAAGGGCTCTCTCTGTGGCGGGCCCAGCCCTCTGAAATGACCTTCCCCCCGACATTAGAATGACCACGGACCTCCGCTCCTTCCGTCTAAAATTAAAAACATATCTTTTCTGCTTGGCCGGCCTAGGGTAGTCTCTCTCTATGGGGTTTTAGTTGTTTAGTGCAGGGGTCCCCAACCTTTTTTGCCCCAGGGACCGGTTTCATTTTAAAGAAAATTCTGCGGACCGGCTGAGTGGCTCAGCAGTCATGTGACTGGGTGGGCGTGGCCAACTTGGAAAATGTGAAACTCACTTAACAATGGTCTTGGTTAACAACCAAACTTTTGGCCTCAACTGTGGTCATAAGTTCTTTCTTTCTTTCTTTCTTTCTTTCTTTCTTTCTTTCTTTCTTTCTTTCTCTCTTTCTTTCTCTGTCTCTTTCTTTCTCTCTCTATTTCTTTCTCTTTCTTTCTTTCTCTCTCTCTCTTTCTTTCTCTTTCTTTCTTTCCTCCTTTCTCTCTTTATTTCTTTCTCTTTCTCTTTCTTTCTTTCCCTCTTTCTCTCTCTCTTTCTTTCTCTTTTTCTCTTTTGTCTCTTTCTTCCTCTCTTCCTCTCCTTTTTTCTCTCTCTTTCCTTTCTGTCTCTCTTTCTTTCTCTTTCTGTCTGTCTTTCTTTCTCTTTCTTTCTCTCTCTCCCACTTTCTTTTCTTTCTTACTCTCTCTCTATCTCTGTCGCTCTCCTTCGTCCCCCCATCTGACACTCTATGTGTGTGTATATGTCTGTCTGTCTCGCATCCACGCACTTAATCACCCATTCTGTGTCTCTCTTTCTCTCCCTGTCTCTGTGTGCGTGTCTGTCACTCTGATTCCCCCCCTCCCTCCCTGTCTCTCTCTGTCTGTCTGTCGTCGTCCCCGCCCCCGCCCCCCCACCGCAGACCCTCCTTAGCCCGTGCTCACTTGCCTTAGCCTGTCTCGCTGCCCGGGCTTGGTTGCTCGTTTGCTCACTCACTCACTGAGAAGGCTCCGTATGTGTGTGTGGGGGGGAGGAAGGGAATCGGCGGCCGGTAGGGAGGGGCGCCGCCGCCCAGGAGTCCCACCGTCGATGAGGGAGGAGGAAGAGCCCAACTCCAACAGCGCGAACAGCCGCGCCTGCGTTCTCCCGCATGCTCTGCTCAGGGGGCTGCCCCCTCCTTCCTCCTCCTCCTCTCCGCCCTGCGGCCCAGTTCCCACCCAGCCACGGACCGGCACCGGTCCGCGGCCCGGGGGTTGGAGACCCCTGGTTTAGTGGGAATTTTAGTCTAAAATGGGTATTTTAGCACAGGTACTGTTTAATTTGTTTTTAAGATGTTGTATATCTATTGTATATTTATGGTTTTTTAGTTTCCCTGTGCACCGCTCTGAGTCCCTACGGGGAGAGGGAGCGGTCAAGAAATTAAATTATTATTATTATTATTATTATTATTATTATTATTATTATTATTATTATTATTATTATTATTATTATTATTATTAATTCTATGGTGTTTGGGAATCTCAGAGTTTTGTTTTGCTTGAACATTACCATGCAGTGTATTCAATAAACAGTAAGATTTTCGAAAACAAAATGAAGATGGAGTTTTATTTGGATTCTTGGGCTGTATGTTGACATCCAGGTTCTCAGCTCTCCAGCCAACAAGCTTAGAGTCTTTAACTGCTGAGCCATCACATCCCTATTTTTACTTACTTACCTATTTTACTTATGTATCTCATATTTTCAAGTGAAGAGTGGGGATTTGCAAATCATGCTAGATCCAATTCAGTCAACAACTTGAGTTGATTTGAATGGAATAATCTACTGTAAATTCAGAAAAAGAATTGAGCCAATTCACTATGGATGGTGCATGTAATTGTCCATCAATTTATACTCAGATATGCAAAAAAATAATCAAGTTACCAAACTGATTTGAAGGCACTCAGTTCAATTTAGCACATTGAATCAAATCAAATATTGGATTATAACTGCATAATCTTAATGAAAATTTGCATGTAATTATGTATAACAATGCTGTTTCTTTCTAGTAAAATTTATTTTAAAAGACTTGTACAAAAGAAAAATCAAGCAAGACTAGTCTAAGATAAAAGTCACTGTAGATTCATAACTTAATTGGTTTTAATTTCCAAACACTGCTTCTAATTAAGAAATTAGCCAGCAAAATCATACAAATAAACAATTAAAATTAAAACAGGAATAACGCCAGCTATCTTTAAATATAAATTTATTGCACTTCATAAATAAACATCAGAGGCTTATTGCTAAAATTAAGAGAGCAAAGTCCAAGCAACTAAGTATTTTTTGTGTTCTACTAGTTTCTGTGCAAGTGGTTAAGTATGTAGGAATTAAGTTATTTAAATCAAACCTTTTATTCAGTCCAGAATTCTGTCTGACAGAAGTTCATCTCAGTCTTAAGTACAGTGTTGTCCTTAAGACGGCAACAATACAATACTCACTACTGTTACTGAATTCTGTTTATATCCTACCTTTCTTCAAACAGCCCAAGATCTCCCCTTGTTTTAGCCTCATAAAAGAAGATAAAACAAGACAGGGTGAATTTGACCTGGTAGATCCAGATCAGAGAAATGTTCCCTATTTTCCATTTGAGTAGTTTCAACCTGGCTTTCATGCATGAGTTTCAATTAAATCATAATAGTAACCCTATGAGATAGACTGGGCAGAGAGAGAGAAAAACTGAATGGCCCAAAGTCACCAGTAAGCTGTATGGTCAAATGAAGATTGAACCTACATCTTTTCATCCCACTCCTATTCTTTCATCCCTATAATACGCCAACTGCCACTATATTCTGCAAAGATTATTCTGCATGTTCACAAGAGAGCAGGATTTCAACTGAGCCATTTGTATTCCAAGAACCTAGCCACCATATTGCTTCAGCACACAGCAAACTATACTTTGGCTTGGTAAGTAGATGCACATAATGCCACATGTACTCTAACAATTGCCATATATATTGATCAGTATCTGATCAAAAGATCAGTGTGCTTAATTCCCATGTACACTAGACGTTTTTATTTTCGTTTTATTACTAGAAAGCCTTTGTCCACTGTATATATTTAGAAACATGACTGCTAGTCTATCTTGCAATCCAAAGAGAAGATCAAGGCGAGAAAAAGAATTGTAAGAACCTCTTTGAAATTCAACACTAAAAAAAGATCAGACATGCTTCTGTCTGTAGGTATTTTTAGGCCGGGCTGGAAAATAAAAAGAAAAGTTGTTTGTACAGAGAACACTTGCCTGGCTTTAATCCATGACAGGAACTATATCAAAGCTAAGGCAATGTTTGAAAACAATAAAATACTAGGACCAATGTCAATGGATAAAGCAAGCAAGGGATTAAAAATAATAATTAAACTAATACCCTGTTTCCCTGAAAATAAGACCTCTCAAGATAACAAGCCCAATTGGGCTTTTGAGCGCATGTGGTAAAATAAGCCCTCCCCTGAAAATAAGCCCTCCCTGAAAATATTGCAACACAGCAGCAGCCATGAGGTGCCCATGCTCGCTGCCTCCTGCACCTCAAAAATAATAAGATCTCCCCAAAAATAAGGCCAAGTGCTTATTTTGGGGGTCAAAGAAAAATAAGACCCTGCCTTATTTTTGGGGAAACATGGTAGCAGGATTTTTATATTAGTAGTAGTATAGCCTTTATTGTCATTGTACAAAATAAATAGAACAAAATTGGTTTTAGCCTCACTGGTGCAATCCATGACAACAAATACAAACAATATAAATAGTATAAAGAATAATTCCAATGCAAGTAATTGGGGGAAAAGAAAAAAGAAAAAGAAAGAAAAAGAAAAAGAAAAAGAAAGAAGAACTAGTCATACGTTTCCACTTGTGCGTGGAGGGATTGTGGTTGTGTTTAAGATTCTGACAGCCCAAGGATAGAAACTGTTTTTAACCTATTAGTTTAGCTGGCTATGCTTTGATGTCTTCTGCCCGTTGGTAGAAGTGCAAAGAGACACTGACCAGCGTGTGAATCATCTCTGAATATCTTCCTTACTGTGCCTAAAACAACAACACCTGGCGATGTCATCCAGTGGTGTTAGAGGGCAACCAATGGTTAATTGTGCCAAATTGATCACTCTCTGTAGTGCCTTCATGTTCACAATTGAGCCCAATATTTCTGTTGCTGAGTGAGACAGTTGTTATATGAGTTTTGCCCCATTTTGCGACCGTTCTTGCCACAATTGTTAAGTGAATCACTGCAGTTGTTAAGTTAAAAACATAGCTGTTACTTGAACCTGACTTCCCTGGTGTCAGAAAGTCACAAAAGATGACAGCATGACCCTGGGGCACTGCAACTGTTATAAATATGAGTCAACTGCCAAGCACCTGAATTTTGATCACATAACCATGGAGATGCTGCAAGTTGTAAGTGTGAAAAATGATCATAAGTCACTTTTTTCAGCACCATTATAACTTTGAAGGGTCACTAAACAAACTGTTGTAAATTGAGGACTACCTGCACTTGTTAGCTGATTTAAGGATCAATGAGCCCTAGATGCTGTAATCACAGCTCACATAAGAAGGAAAAAAAGAAGTACAGAAATCTTATAATCACAGAGTTGGATCAATCATAGAAATGCTGAGTTCTTCTACCAGATGGGCATTATATTTTAAGGCACAGGTGTCAAACTCGATTTCATTGAGGGATGCAACAGGGTTATGTTTGACCTTGGGGTTTGGGGGGGCAGCTCGACATCATTTGTGTCAAGGGTCACTTGTATCGGATTGCTCTGCCAGCAAAATTGGAGCTTGGGAGGGAGAGACACTGCAGGCCGGTCCTGTGCTGTTCCCAGAGCAGCCCCATGGGACAGATCTAAGCATCCCTCAGGCCAGATCCATCCCATGGGCCTCGAGTTTATTAATACAGGTAATGAAATGCAGTGATGAAAAGGGAAAATAATTTAAGAATATTAGTATATTGGTATACGAAAAATTACTGTACAGGAAGTTTATCATCCTCAGGCTCTTTGGCAATATAACCCAAGCAATATGATTTTAAAAATACTCTTTTTTCCATGTCTAATGCAATGTGCAATCATCACTGACAATTATTTATTGTATCACTTATTCTTCCTCTTTTACATGAATCCTGGGGAGTAAGTTAACCTGTAAAAGCACAAAGTTATCCTATGTCCTGCTAACAATTTCTATATCCAACTAAGGATCTGAACCTAGATTCTGTAATATACTGTAATCTATTCAATTTTTCTCCACACTTTTGGTGACCTCTCTCAGGTGATGGCCTATCATTTCAAAACAGATTTTTTTTTTTTTACAGGAAATGGAAATTATCAAGATCCTTTTCTGTCAGGTTTCAATCCAGGATTTAACACTGAGGCAACTTAATGCCGTCTGGCGACCCCCAGGGGGAGAGCCTTCTCTGTGGCAGGTCCGACACTCTGGAACGACCTCCCCCCCGATATCCGTACCATCACGGACCTACGTCTCTTCCGTCGGATGGTAAAAGCTCATTTCTTTCGTCTTGCTGGCCTGACATAGATTAGGGACTTTTAATTCGTTATTTATGTTTTTAACTATTTATTCAATTTTAGCACAGTCTTATTGATTTAATTATTTTTTAAATTTTGTATATTGTGTGGTTTTTTTTATCTTTCTGTGCACCGCCCTGAGTCCCTTTTGGTAAAAAGGGCAGTATATAAATTGAAAATAAGGTAAAGTAAAGTAACTTCTATCTAACCACATATGTAGAAGACCTATGATGGAGTTGGGATGGTTGTGGCATATCCATCCTTCTATTCAGGGGTGGGTTGTTACTGGCATTACTGCCAGTTCGGTGTGCAAAAACATTTGTGTGCGCGAGCGAAGCGAGCACGCATGCCAAACACATACTCCAAGTGCATGCACATTTGTACCTAAAAATCTCTGTGCATGCAGACGGAAAAAGGGAAAAAAATAATTTTTTGCAATGAAGATTGTCCTGCGCATGCGCAGAACCAAAAATCAAGATGGCACCAACAATGATAGAACCGGTCTGGGGGCATGGCAAGTCAAGTTACTACCTATTCGGCTATACCCACCTCTGCTTGTACTCCTTACTATCTCAATAGCATTCAATACCGTCAAAAGTTGTATTTTCAGAGCTAGCTCCATGCATTGGGGATTGGGGCATTATTTTTATAGTGGTTCTTTTCCTTTCTTCAGGTACAATTTTAGTCACTGTTGGTTAGTGGAAGAAATCATTCTCTAGGCTCCTCCAGTGTGGGGTGCCATTGGATTTTACTGTCTCTCCCTTCCTTTTCAACATCTACATGAAACTGCTGTGAGGTCATCTGCTGGTTTGGGGTTCATTTGCTGATTTGGGATTCAGTATTTTCCATATAATGATGATATCCAATTATATATTTCAACATTAGGCTAGCCAAGTGAGACTGTCAAATTTCTATTCCAGTGCCTGGAGGACCCTGTGTGGAGGGTTCCAGTGGAGGGGAACCATCTCAAATTCAATCCTACCAAGACCAAGTCACCGTGAGAGTTTAGACAACCTAAACTTACCTGGTCATTGTGATTTTGCCCAGTTGGTGAATTCTGAGTTCCTTCAATTAACCAATGCCATCTGTGGGGACACTGTAGTATAGCAGTGTCTGCCCTTTGAAATGAGGTTCCCTCAAAATCACTCTACTATTGTTCAGAAGAGCCACAAAAACCTGGCTCTTGACCCAGGCCATTTGCAAGGGAGAGGCTTAGCAGCAGGCTTAGATTTTTTAATTTCTTTAATTGATTCCTCCTCCTCCTCCTCCTCCTCCTCCTCCTCCTCCTCCTCCTCCTCCTCCTCCTCCTCCTCCTCCTCCTCCTCCTCTTCTTCTTCTTCTTCTTCTTCTTCTTCTTCTTCTTCTTCTTCTTCTTCTTCTTCTTCTTCTTCGTCTTCTTCTTCTTCTTCTTCTTCTTCTTCTTCTTCTTCTTCTAGACTTGTAGAAGTAAATACAGTACAATCCGAAAGATAAATTACATATTTATGCTACAACTTCACCATTTTTACATTTGGGTGATGGATACCATCAGGACTCTGTGATTTGTTACCTGCAGTGTTTCAGATCTTGTCTGACCTCATACAAGATGCATCACCCCGGGAATCTGTTTTAAAGATTTACAAACAGTGCAACATTTGTGATTTTGCAAGCTCTGTAGCACTTTTTTGGTATCTGAACAAAAGCAAAACGCAGGCATACAGGTAGTTCTCGCGTTACGACCACAACTGAACCCAAAATTTCTATTGTTAAGTAAGACATTTGTTAAGTGAGTTTTGCGCCATTTTACGATCTTCCTTGCCATCATTGTTAAGTGAATCATTGCAGTTGAAAAGTTAGTAACACTGTTGTTAAGTGAATCTGGCTTCCCCATTGACTTTGCTTGTCAGAAGGTTGCAAAAGGTGGTCACATGACCTTGGGGCATAGCAGTGGTCAAAAGTATGAAGCAGTTGACAAGTATCTGAATTTTGATCACATAGTCATGGGGATGCTTCAAAGGTCATAAATGAAAAACAGTCATAAGACACTTTTTTTCAGTGACGTTGTAACTTTGGACAATAACTAAGTGAACTGTTGTAAGTGGAGGACTACCGGTAAAATATAACATTTAATATATTACAGGTGTTTTAATTCAGTTGTTCCACTTAAATTCAAGTGTCCCTTTTCTTCAAAAGAAAAGAAAATCCCGACATGTTTCAGTAAGATACAAATTTGGTATGCTCAGGTGATGTTCTTTAAGGCAGGGGTCTCCAACCTTTGCAACTTTAAGTCTGAAGGACTTCAGCTCCCAGAAGTCTGGGAGCTGAAATCCTTCAGACTTAAAGTTGCAAAGGTTGGAGACCCCTGCTTTAAGGTAAAGGTAAAGGTTCCCCTCGCACATATGTACTGGTCGTTCCCGACTCTGAGGGTCTGTGCTCATCTCCGAAATTGGAAATTCACTGATGAATCAGATTGGTCAGGGTTTGTGAGTAGAGTGGATGGCAAGGAGTAGAGTGGGTGGCATGAGTGGCATAGGGCAATTTTGTCTCACAGGTTAATAATAACTATAATGATTTTATTTTTTGCCAGCTTTATTTATTAATATATTTTGCAATTCACTTTGTTTGAAGGTCCTCATAATTTTATCCTAACCTCATGTAATTGCCTAAAGATTTTTTGATCATTGAGAGGCCGAGAACAAACAAAGGAGCAAACAAATACATGTAATTATTTGTCTATCCATCTGTCCATCCATCTATCACTGAGAGATCTTTCATTCTGAGGACCACACTCCACACAGATGGCCTGTGGGAAATTTTTAATTGGGTGACAATCCTAAAAAAAGCTAACAATCCCTAGGACATTTGACTGTTAACGAATTAATCCTATTATGTACAGAACACCATATGTAAAATGTCTACTTATATGACCAATAGTGTTTATGAGTCCCACATTATGAGGAAGTTGCACAAGTTTTTGTTAAGAAACCACACACCAAACACACACACACGTACAAGCAGAAAGACGCAGACCCAAAACCACAACATGAAGCATACCTTCAAGGTCAGCTTCTTGACCTTGGAACAGCACTAATACTTACTACAGTGCACACGTATATATGTATACACACACATTACAAATTTTGAATTGTAATATATTCATGTAAAAACGGGGCTGTCATCTCAAGCTTCAAGTTAGAAAGTTATTACTTTTAATACGCCACTACCTCAGGCCCGTACAGTTATGTAAAAGAAAAATAACCTTGTGTGACAGTTTAACATTGATCGATGGGCCTGCCAAACGCAAAGAGATAAATAAGCAGGTGATGAATAAACAGCACTTCAAGTAAAGACATTACGCTGCATGCATAAAACGACGCCAGGCACCTAGGAGCTGTGGGTGGCCGAAGGTTAGCCATTTCATGCCCACTCAGTAAAGCAGACTTAATAGCTTCCAATATTTTCCGTTAAAAAGCACGCTTAATGAGCCAATTTCACAAGCCCAGAGAAACTGATTATTATCTCTGAGTTCCAACAGAGTTGGTTGTTTTCCAAGAACCGGGTTTTCCTTGACGGGATAAAAACCTTTTTTTTTAAAAATGGCAAGGAAACAAGGTGGGGGGATGACAGAGGCCTAGCAAGAGCATCGGGCACTAGGTGGCACCATTGCTCTGCCAACTGAAAATGGAATTCAGCCATAAACAAGCACAGTGAGACGTTTGAATCCAAAATAAATGGTCTGTAAATTTTAAAAAAGGAGTTTGAAGAAAGAACCTTGCTCAGTGACATGTATAAGGCTCAGAGGCAAATCTCAATTTCAGCTGCAAAAAAAGAAAAGATTAGGCTCGTGAAATTCCACATTTTTAAACCTGAAAATAATTTCACTTCTAACAAAGTTTAATTAATTTGTTCCTTTTTGACAGAGATGGGTGTCCAGGTATCTAGTCCAATTGTGAAGGAAATTCTTCAGATCTGTATTTTAAGATTTCTCAATGAAAATATGGGAGGGGAGAGACTCAGTATGTAGAAGATTTTCAGGGACTTTGGATCACTGTTTCCTCAGACAGAATGAAAAATCTCTCTCCATTTAAATTAGTATTAAATCCAAAATTGTGATACCCCCCAGACACTGAATGTTCCTTATATCAAAATCATTCTAAACTAAAATTATAACCAAAATTTTGCCTCACAATTAATGTTAAATTCATTCCCTTGGTTTCTTTTTTCAAGTAGAGCATTTAAAAAGTTCAAAGAAAAATCTAGGCAAGTTTTAGTAAGGTATTCTCCACTAGCCCTTTATATGTCTGCCTAAAATGTTCCTCACTGGTGCCTTATATATTGGAAAAATTGGCTCAAGTTCAGGCAGACGATGTGAAAAGGATGGTCATGCATAAGAGGGTGTGGAGAAGAGCAATGGTGGGATTCAACTGGTGTAACAACCGGTTTGCTAAGTGTGCGCTTTGCAGTACATTTGAAAACTTACCTTCTAATGCAGCCCTGGTGCAAAACCGCTGAGGCGCAGCAATCCGCTCTGTCGCACCCATCAGCTGAGCTGGGAATATAGGTGAGTATAGCGCAGGGGTGGGTCGGAGCGAACCGGTTCACTTCCAGCTGATCATCAGAGCTACTGGTTCACCTGAACCCATCTGAACTGGTAGAATTTCACCCCTGGAGAAGAGGTAAAGACAGAGAAGAGGCGGGAATATAACTATAATATAACTATAACTATTCTTGAAATGGTAGTGTTACATTCTACTTGAGAATACCCTCATTGGTAACTCAAAGCAGGCCCTCATCCAGCCTCAGGACAATAAAACTTTACAAGACTCCCTGAAAAAACCCAATCTAAGTTTTAAAAGGCTTCTCAAGATTCAGCGGATGCATTCAAGTTAGGGAGTTTGTTCTTTTTCTTGGTAGAATGTTTCTTTATGCAAAAAAAGTTTTATTGGTTTTAACAATTTTTTACAGGGAAAAGGTATATAGGGTGTAAAAGAACATTTTAGAGGCATCCATATCAGAGGTGCAGGCCGCCTCCAAAGCTTCATACAAAGATTAATTATTTTTCTATTTAAGGTGGCAGGAGTTACATATGTATCATTTCATAAAATTCATGCATTCAATAAATTGTTTCTACAAAACATCCGAAATTGGTAGAATGTTTCTTATCCCATCTAAGTCTAGACTTTTCTTCTGGATGACTGATGTATTTCCAAAACAAGCCATTTTTATTTTCAAAGATTGCGTATGAGTTCTTTATTGATTTAGAGATAAAGGCAGTGATAGAAATTAGCCAGTTGCAGCATATCAGTTTATCATTTAAAAAATCCTCCTTAACCTAAAGGGGGGGAAAATTGGGTGGAACAGAGAATCCAGCAAGGAAAAAGGAATCTTTTCTCAAGCATTCTCAAGATGTGCAAGAGGAACCATAAATACTGCTTCTTTATTCACGCAACTGTACAATTCATGCAAAGGATTCAAGCTGATTTTCCAAAGGGTTTGCTTTCGTGCAAAAAATATCAAAAGCAGGTGACCCCAAATCTCCTAGCTTCAGATTTAAATTTCTAAAGTGCTCAAGAATTATGTCATTGCTTAATTTAATTAGGTGGCGGGGGCAGGTTGAAAGAAAGTATTGGGCTGAGTCAGCAGTGGGTTTAAAAAAATTTTAGAACCTCTTCTGTAGGGGTAGCCTGCTTTGTGGGAGTGGCTTTCCAGCCATGTGACTGGATGGGCATGGCCAACTTGTAAAATGTGGTTAAACTCACTTAACGCTCTTGCTTAGCAACCAAAATGTTGGCTCAGAAACTGTGGCATTTGAAACACGCAAGTCTTAAAGCTGTCAAGTTACAAGACCCTTGCACCCCTAACTCTTTAGAGTTAAAGAGAAAAAAATCCAGGGGTGTTCAAACTTGACAGCTTTAGGACATGTGGACTTCAACTCCCAGAATTCCTCCTCTTGCTCTTCATCTTGATGATGTGCAGACGGGTGGGGGGACAGAGCTGGAATCGGTTCTAAATGGCACTGTAGATTTGTGGAACCTCTTCTATAGAAGAGGTTAGAACTGGCAGGAACCCACCCCTGGGCTGAGTTAATAATTGCTGTTCCAGATTCCCTGGCTCCCCCAATTATTCCTATTTAGGTATAGAACCAGGGCAAGGTATTAATTGCATTTTGAAACCATACAGCTACAAACTGCAACAAATTGTAAAAGACTGTGCTTCTGTATTATAAAGTAGTTTTTGGCAAGATCTTTATCCTTTGCCTTTATTTATTTATTTGTGAGATTGTAAATATAGAGAGACATGGTGCTCAGTGACTTAAGACACTGAGCTTGTTTGATCAGAAAGCTTGGCAGTTCGGTGGTTTGAATCCGTAGTGCCGTGTAATGGAGTGAACTCCCTTGTCCCAGCTTCTGCCAACCCAGCAGTTCAAAAGCACATAAAAATGCAAATAGAAAAATAGGGAAGTAACAGTGTTCTGTGTACCTTCGATGTTTAGTCATGCCAGCCACATGACCATGGACATCTTCTGTGCTGGCTCTTCGGTTTTGAAAGAGAGATGAGCACCACCCAGTAGAGTTGGGAATGACTAGCACATATGTGTGAGGAGAAACTTTACCTTTATCTTTAAATATAGCTCATTTTACACCTATAAGTAATTTTGAAACAGGTATAGTTGACCAGTCAACAATAGGTGGAAATATTTTTGGGTTCTGTCAGTTAGCATCCGTGTTTAACCTCTATAATTGTCCCCATATATTTATAAAGAAAATAAGATCTAGTGGTCATTTAGATTTAATTTGCAAAAGCCCAAATCAGATTTTTTTAGGAAAACATAAATAGGAAGAGGATTCATATTGGCCATCCTCATGGAGCTAACTGGGCATCATATATTACAGTAATTAAATATACTAGTTACTAATAGTTAATAAGCATCAAAGAGGATTAATTATAAATTTACTGAAAAAAACATAACATCCCTCAGAGCAATAGAAGGATGATGGTTTGAAAGAGAAAAATTCACATTAGGGAACCATTGCATCTTATGGACAAATGGTTAAACAGCTCCCTCCAGCTGCAAAGTTCTATTGGAAGATTATTAAAAACCCACATAAGGTTATTGTCACTGGATACAGTTAGTCAATTGCTGCTTAGGAGTTGAATCGCCCAGCAAATAAACCTCGGCATATAATTAACTCCTCTATTTAAAAAAAAAAATCAGATGGAAGCAAACTGTTGTTGGTTTCTAAATGAGTATGTGAGTTAATTAATTTTTTATGAATATTCATTGAAAAACTTGCATGATTTCCAAACTCAGCTCTTCAATTACTAATCAGCTAACTAAATAACTTGCCTGCCTATCAATTCCTCAGGAGGAAAGGACTTAAAAGATGGCCCACTCAGATGTGGGTTTCAAAAACAAAAAAAGGATAAGAGATAAGAAATTTAAAACTAAGGAAAGGGAGCACAAACAAGTTTGTAATAAATTGTTTCTTTGACTTTTGATGTTCAATGTGTGAATTCTCAAAAGTAACATAGGTATGCAAGAGAAAATGTTGCTTTATTTGTGATTTTTGTACTTTGCAGTCACTGTTGAAGAGAGTAGCCATTTCCTATGTGGAAAAGAAACTTATCTTGTTGCGTGTGAAGATAAATAACTGAAAAAGCATAGCCCCAAAATAACTGAAAAAGCATAGCCCCACAAGGTAGATCAGACCAAGAAGCCAATGCCATATACTGTAGGTCGGGCTATTATTGTAATAGCTATAATGACACATCTTGTAAGTTTATGTGTGTTTTCCACTCTCCTTTATGTTATCTTCATATGAACTAGAAAGCGGCTTGTCTGAGACATTTTGCAAAATTAATATTTTGGCTCAAATCTTGCTCACCTGATACACCAGTTGTATCCCTTTCTGGATCGTGACGCCTTACGCACTGTCACTCAAGCTCTCGTCACCTCCCGCCTGGACTACTGTAACGCTCTCTAGTTCAGAATGCAGCCGCGCAGGGGATTTCGGGAGCATCTAGACGCTCCCATGTGACACCTCTCCTGCGTGAGCTGCACTGGCTGCCTGTGGCTTTCCGGGTGCACTTCAAGATACTTGTGACCACTTTTAAAGCGCTCCATGGCATGGGACCTGGTTATCTGCAAGACCACCTCCTGCTGCCAAATACCTCCCACCGACCAGTCCGCTCCCACAGAGAGGGCCTCCTCAGGGTGCCGTCAGCCAGACAATGTTGGCTGGCGACCCCCAGGGGGAGAGCCTTCTCTGTGGCAGCTCCTGCCCTCTGGAATGACCTCCTCCCCTGAATTACGCACGATCACAGACCTACGTCTCTTCCATCAGGCCCTGAAGACACATCTATTTCATGCAGCCGGCCTGTCATAGTCTTTTAATTGGGTTTTAATATTGGTTTTATAATAATGGGCCAAATTGTTTAATATTTACTAATTTGTTGTTTTAACTTTTGTATTTCCTCTTTTTATTGTGGCCGTTCACTGCCCTGAGTCCCGAGAGGGAGAAGGGCGGTATATAAATTAAATTAAATTAAATTAAATTAAATTAAATTAAATTAAATTAAATTAAATTAAATTAAATTAAATTAAATTAAATTAAATTAAATTAAATTAAATTAAATTAAATTAAATTAAATTAAATTAAATTAAATTAAATTAAATTAAATTAAATTAAATTAAATAATTAAATTAAATTAAATTAAATTAAATTAAATTAAATTAAATTAAATTAAATTAAATTAAATTAAATTAATTAAATTAAATTAAATTAAATTAAATTAAATTAAATTAAATTAAATTAAATTAAATTAAATTAAATTAAATTAAATTAAATTAAATTAAATTAAATTAAATTAAAAAAATAATCTGACCCCTGCCTTGGTAGTCCTCTTTCTCCTGTTCTTCAAGGCCATTCCTTTTCCCTTAGCAGTTTTTTCCCCCAACCTTCGGGGTTAAGGTTGACCAGTTTGAGATAAAATCAGCTTACTACAAACATTTGTGAAAATTCTGAGAAATAATAAAGGAATTTCAAAAGCACAGGTAGGTAGGTAGGTAGGTAGACAGACAGACAGACAGACAGACAGACAGACAGACAGACAGACAGACAGACAGACAGACAGACAGATAGATAGACTCATAGAGATAGAGATAGATATTACAGAGTCATCATGTTGTCCCCAACAATCTGTGTCCTCATATTACCCACCTTGGAAGGATGGAAGGATGAATAAGAGGATTTTAGGCAAAATATCTTCTCATGAACAGTGATGAAATGCACTCCCAGAAAGCATTCTGGCCCTTCAGCTGGAAAGGTTTTCTGATCTGAAAATACATTTGAATGATGCTCAGTATTTTGCTTTGACCATTAACATTCAGAAAGACTAGGAAATAGATAACCTCTAGGATTGTCTTTCCCATAGGAAACTATACAAACATTAGTATGTTATTATTTTAAGATTCCCTGTTTAAAATTCTGGTGCCATGTGATGGGAAGAGCCTGGCAACAATGTTAGAAACGCCTTGGTTCTTCTTACTATGGGACACCCTTTTTATATACTGTGAGGGCACTTTTTCCTCCACCACCAAATTCTAGTTGGAATTTGAACAATTCCAATTGGAAATCATGAAAATTCTCTTCTTCCATTAGAAAATCACCCTTCCCTATAATTTTATGTCTAGAATAAAGCAGGCAGTTTGTGAATAGTAGGTTGCACCTACCCAAATAAGCCAAACAGACACAATGTGTTAAATGATACATTTGGCCTGTTGATTCATTTAATCCTGGCAAAGCTGGTAACTGCTATACTGTTGAAGATCAAGACAGGTTTTTATAATGATGAGCTTATCCACATGAATCTCTGAATTCATAAGGAATATGGGAGAAAAAAATCTGCCTAGTAGCTCTCAATTCAGAATATAGTAGACCAGTATTGGTCTGTTTTTATAGGTATGACTGAATGTCTGAAGGACATGACAGTTCGTCACTGATCGCGTTAAAGACACACTAAAATTTGTCTTCCTATTTTACAAGTGATATTTCACTACTATTTGGAGTCAAAGAAGAAGAGTATAGTTTTAGAGTATAGGGTTATGAAATGTTTGCAGGAAAACAGCCAAGCTCAGAGAGTACCAAGGAATCCATAGTTCTATAGCTTTTGTATAGTTCCAATTCTGATTTATCCTATATTGTAGTGAGGACAAGATTTTTTTTCCATATTCATCTTATGTCCAGATGGTTGTGGGAATAAGCCCACTTTTAAGAATAAAATGTTGCCTTGACCATCAAAAGCACATTTTAAAGCTTTGTTTCTAAGGAAGTCTTAATACATTTAGCAAGCTTCTGTTATATGTAGCATTATTGGCTGTATATTTTAAAAAGCACCAGCAATCCTTTATGCTTTCAGTAGTGTTTTGAATGTACATTTTTTATATTAATGATCTCACCAGGAGAAGGGAGGTGGAAAGTGCACAGAAAAAGCAGGATGGCCATATGGAAAAGACAATGAAGTTTAGTAATTAAAATTGAAAAGGGAAAGAACTATGCAGTAATTAGAACACTGATTAATCAGCTGATAATTTTATCTTGATTAATGCTGCTGCTTTTCCTCTTCTTATTGACCTAGGAAAGGTAGGTTTAGACCAATTAAATATAAATTATTCCTTTTTTTACATTCCAGACAGATTCCAAGCTTTCGAAATTCATGCTCCATGTAAAATCCATTAGGGACTGCCTCTGTCTAAGCGGATAATCCAACAAGAAAAAAGTAACCGAATGCAACATATAAAACCATCCTGATACCCTTTAGAGGGTTGTCCTAAAGCCCCTGTTATGCCAGCCAGCCAGTTGGAGACAGTTGTTTGTATGTATGTATGTATGTATGTATGTATGTATGTATGTATGTATGTATGTATGTATAACAGAGCACTCTGATATTATACTGCACACCATAGTATTCAGAGAAAGTTCTATATACCCCGACCAAATTGTTAGTAAAAAGCTTCTCATAAATTTTTCCAACATAATTTAACTTGGGGGAAAGTCAATTCAGTTTTGATCAACTTAAGGAAAGGGATCAGAAGCATCAATGCTTTTCTAGTTTGTAGCTGAATTTCAAGTAAAACAAAAATCAAACTGTATCAGCATGCATTTGCTCACAAGAAGTGGTAGTTTTGAGATACAAGACATTTTGGAAAAGTTAAAAGAACATCTATGAAGGTAATAACATTAATATTGATACCATCACTGGGTCAATTTTTTTTTATCTTTATATTTCCATGTGATAAAAAGAAAATATTTTGCTTTTATTTATGTGTGTATGTGTGTGCACTTTAATTATGAGATGGTCAAAGGGTATATATGAATAGTTGTTATATGTATATGTATGTCTGTGTTTGTGTCTTCTCAATTAAATTGCAAGAGTTGGATCTTGAGGAAATGTATCTTATGGAAATTAGTAACTAGAGGCACCCGTGGAAACTACAAGAGAGATGGAAAAATCAATAATAAGCAAGTAATTGTAAAAACACAGCCAACAGATAAAATAAAGGTGCAAAATTCTTGCTAGTTAGTGTAGATAATACTGGACTAGCTGGGAAGCAGTGTTCCGATTGGGGAAAAAAATAATGTATTAGAGGTTTTCTGATGTCTTTTTTAAGCTGCCAAAAGAACAACCCATCTACTGACAGTTTGCACAACACAGAAGCTATGTCATGTCTAACCTGACATATGGTCTTTCTTGCCTTGGCATTTTTCCAGAGAAAGAAAAACTAGATGTTCCTTTGAAATTCATAAAGTCATTGGTATTGTTAAAACATCAGGAATAGCACTATAATACCTGCAATCAATCATGAATAATAGGACCTCTGTTAATTCACAACCTGCTCATCATCAAATGAACTAAGTGCAGGACCTAGGAGCAGGCAGAAAGACATTCATCTGTTGGTGAGCTTGCAGGGTGAACACTGAATGGCTAACTTTTCCAGCAAGTTATAGAAACATAGCATTAAATACATGACCATAGGTAAGATATTTAAAAACGGGAAAGGCAGCTTGAAAGTATTCCTATTTCATTTAAACTGTCACAGAGGGTTAGGAAATGGATGGTCTGGAAATCTTCAACTGAGAAGACTAAAAAGTACCATTTAATCCTTTTCCATATTCTGAATTTGACGTGAACTCGTATCCTAGGGAAACTTTTAAGGTTGTGTATAAGGACAACTTGTATTACAAATCAGGAGTCCTTTTCTATTTTTAGAACATATGGCTAAATTTCATGTTACAGATCCTTTGTAATTTCCACGATTACAAGTGGTATTACTTTGCCTAGTCTGTGTCAAAGCATTCATACATATAAACAAACCAAATGTTCTTTTCTGTTAACAAAAATTAGAAATGATTACAGATGGTTTTTTTACAATTTCAGTATTTATCCGTAAGACATAAAAGCCATAAAAAAGCTTCATGAATCCTGAGCAGAATGTATCTTATAAATATGAAAAAAATAAAAATAAAACATAAATGAAAACATCCTTGTTCGTATCTAAATTCCAAAGCACTAATATATCACATGTTGTCTGTTAATTTTGAATACTGGTCTACTTAAAATACAATCGCTGCAGAATGGCACAGCAAATGATTTGAAGGCAGGCAACCTCAGGCTTAATAGACAGCAGAGCTGTTTCTTTTTGCAAGATGATTCCAGATTCTCAGAACACGGCGTGGCACCTTTAATACTGGAAAAAAGAGGCCATCTGCAGCCTCTTCTCACCTGTATAATATCACTTGTAATCATAGAAATATGGAGAGACAATAACATTGAACTTAACCATTCCTTCTTAAAACAGACCCCACCCCTCAAAAAACTCTTGTATGACAAGTTCTCTCTATACACAACTTCAATGGTTCTTCTGCATATTTTCCCTAGGACCCGAGTCCATGACAAATTCAGAAAATAAAAGAATTTTTATCCGTAATCTATATTGCTGTACTGTCATTTCCTTAATGAAAGAAACTGGTAATGTAAAACTGAAAACTGCCACATATAAACCAAGGAATGAGCAGGTTTGCTAATATGTAGAAATTCAATTGCAAAAAACATGACAGAGATATAAGGGGAGAAAGTGACAGAAAATCAACCTAAGCAGACTGAATGGGTGCGTATGTGGAAAAGCTGAATCCAAGGTGAACAATCCCACAACAGTTATAATTTTAACTTGATTCTAAAAAGAGACCTCTTCACAAAATAACTATGCTTTTCAACATTCAGGGAATGAAGCCAAAATCTTTAATAAACCCCTAATACTTGTGACATTGGGTGTAAAAATACAGAAACGAATGTGTTCCAACAAAGAATTGAAAATGCTAAGAATAACTTGAGATAACTGCTTTCAAAGGAATATGAGAACTTTAAAATTTCTCTATAACATTCAGAGATATCCTTTTTAGTTACATAAAATTATATTCTAAAGGCTGATAGGTCAAGATATGTTTGATCAGGCAAAATGATTGTATTTCTTTCTTTCTTTTCACAGGGATGAATGAAGTGGGTGCAACACTAATGCAATGAGGGGTTTTGTCATTAAAACTTCATCATTCATTAATACATATATTAACAATTCATGGTCAGTGATTCGTATATTATGATTCCACACAGGGATGAAAAAGTTGATATTTGGAGCAAAAATATTCTTTATTCCAATACTTAGCAATCAATTTGCCAATACTTAGGGAGACAGAAAAATTAGCTGCAAGGAACTGCACATTCTCAAGCTAGCCCATCTTTCCTCTGTGGGATTATATTTTCTCATTACTTTTTCACTGAGTTACATTCTTGATTTTACAATTTACACTAGTTGACTATATAAGAAGAGAGAATATTTTTTCCAATTCAAAAAGAATGAAATTGTTGACAAATGTATATGGCAATTCAAAGACGAAAAGATGCAAGACACATTACAAAATAATTAAAAATAATCACCCCTTAGGATGTGAAATTAACACGAAACAAGAACGTAGAGAGAAATTATTATTACCCTCCTCATTATGTGAAAAGATAGCCATTCTGAAGACCCTTGAAGGCAATATGAGCTTAGATGGCAAACAAACATCCTGAATAGGTAAACCAAGAAACTGTTCTGCTTTCAGACTCCTACGGATCTGGGTATTGAACTGAAAGACAGATTCAGGGAAATTCAACTATCTTTTGCAAGATATGCCACTGAGAGAAATGTAAGTGCTCCAATTTTAAGGCAGCACAACAGGAATATTATTTTTCTCAAAAACCACTGGTATTATTTTTGTGGAAAGACAAAAATGGATAGAGTATTGAGCAAAACAGTGAAACACAATGAAGAACAAATAATATAACATATGAAGAACAAGCGTAAAACAGAGAGAAAAAAATCAGATTACATTAAACTATAATGAGGTAAGCTTTCAGCAAGCAACAAGGTCTTCACTATTATAATGCTAGGAGCAGGTTCTCAGCCCTAATATATTAACTGAAAGCCTCACCCGTCAATGTCTGCAAAATATAAATAAGCATCCATTGAGTTAAATGTAGCTGCTGCTTAAGGAGTTTAGAAATTCCATTATATCTTTCTTAAGGCTAAAGGAGGTGGCTCTCCAAATTAACATTAATGAAGTCTCATGTCAAAGCAAACAAAGGGAGAAACTACAATCAAAACTTTTGAATGTTGTGCTATTTGTATCAATCAAATCTGTTTTAAAGTGCCACAGATTCTTGAATGTTAACTTTGTCAACTTCTACATCTACAGAAAATAGGAACCATGAGTGATTTTTGTTTAAAATGCTCAGAGTATATTTTATTATTTTGCATAGGAATTGCAGCTCCTGTTTCCAGATAATTCTTGATAATTTCACCGAATGCTCCAAAACAGTATCAAACATATATGATAGTTTAATTATTCTTGAGAAAGAGACCTCAATATAGACTTTAAAAAAATAATTAGCTGATGTTTCTTAGCTAGGTTTGTAGTATTTCAAGAAATTTGAGAAAATATCATTACTCTTTTTTTTTTCTTCTTCTCTTCTTAGCAGTTCCCTCAAATTTAAAAAAGAAAGAAAGAAACCTCAGATTTCTGGCTAACTGCATACTAGTCAAATTTTTCAGATACCTCCACCTACTTATGCCAGGAATTAATTCCAGTCTTAGCACTTCATAGATTCAATACTCAGGCAGAGTTCTGCTATTGTTTTCTTCTATAAAGCTGCCACAATTGTCCCTAATCACACTTATTCTATATTTTTATACAACCGCAACAGCATGTTTCACAGTCAGGATTATTCTCCACATTGTTGTCTGCAGTCAAAGTCACTCAAAGAATCCTTATGGTCCTAGGCTAAACATATATAACAGCTTCCTTACAATAATGGCTGAGAATCCCAGCATTTCTCGCCTAACGTAAGTAGTTAAAATAGGATAGGGTTTTTTTGTGTGTGTGTGAAAAAAGTTGAAATAAAACTTTTTTAAAAGTTCAAGTGAGAAATGGGGAAAAGGTTGAAAAGGACTCCCCTACCGTCTAACAATATTAAAGTCAGCCTCAAATTTACAAGCGTACTCAGCCACATCAAACACGCTAGCTTCAAACACACGGACCGGCTTCAAACCCGACAACTTCAAACCCGGAAGCTTCAAACACACGCGGCAGCTTCAAATGTGGCAGCTTCAAACATCCATATGGCAGCCATTTTGCTCACGCTCAAAAGAGCATAACCTTAGACACCTTAGGCAGACACCTTTTCCACTAGGCTACACAGAGTCTTTGTTATAAGAAAAGAATTATTGGAATTTGTCGACGTTAAATTAGCCCATAGAGGGAGCTCACATCGTCCCACAAATGTACAATAATTGGAAGATACTGTAATTTAAAACATATTTCTATTAAGATCTCTATAGAGAGGCTATGAGAGGTCAACACTGAGAATTTCTTACTTCATATCAACCTCTGAATGCCCATAAAATTTAATTCAAATTAGACCCCATTGGCCAGGTACTTTGTAGTTTCACCCAGAAGTAGAAAATTTGGTTACATATACTTCAAGATAAATCTCAATTCTTATCATTATTATTTGCATGTAATGCTGAAACATGCAAAATCCAAGACTACAATGAGAATAAAGTGATAATAATTGGGATTGCCATGACAATGCTCTTGATCCATTGTTAAAGTTTCTCTAGCACAGCTCTTTCTACAGCTTTCCTGGTCTAGCTATTTTATCTTACCATGCCCTATATTGCATGCTGAGCTTTATATATATATATATAAATTAATGTAACGAATGCAATATTTTTTTACAGAACCTACAGACACCATAATCCTGAAGATATATGGGAATCACAGCAACATAGGAAACAAAATATAGCACCAGATCAATAGAAGTCCTTAAACTTAAGTTTAAATAACAACTAAATAAACTAAAATAGGTAATAACATGAAATATTTAACAAAGTTAGTAAACAAAAGAAATCAAATAAAAATATAATTCCAGACAAAGCATTTTATGCTCATCTGACAATTGTTATAGAATGCATAATGATTCCATTTTGTGGTTAGGGTAAAGAAAATCATAAGAACCTCTGTTTATATGTTTATGGAGATGGAATGATTTCCTGTAATGACACTTATCACTGTAAATTTGAACTATTTATGCATTTCCAAGTGCCTTCTATCTCTTTTCCCCACCTTTTCAATAGAAATGGCTTTCTGCTCCTTTATTCCCCGCATCTGTATGATTATTTGAATTTGGTTTGGAAGTATCTCAATGTGTCACAAAAATAAATGACATTTGAATATACGGGGAATATGAAGGGTGAATGATTCCAAAAGTAAAAGGTGCCATAGGGATTGATCTTCAAATCTATTAACAATCAAAAGTAAATAAAAAGAAAAAAACACAAAGAATTTCCTGGTTTAATTTGATATAAAATTTCAAAGTCAAAAGTGTAGTCACCAGATAAAAGAAACACACTACTGTTTCAGTCTTATGAATACTGCTGCCTACTTTAGGAGTGCACAAAATTTCACAGATTTTCTCCCTTTGGGGCATGGACAATTCTTTTTTTCCTATGTCTTTAACTACATTATTTCAAAAATTCGATATTTGATTGCTTTAAATTTCTGCATTCAAGTCAACATATCTGATGGCTATGGTTTTTCATTTTGATATATTTTCCCTACTCTGGGCTGGTACCATATTCTCAATTTTCTACTTTGCTCTCACAGCTTTCTCCTTCTTTTGTCCCCATCAGTGTTTAATTTGATTTTGTTTACAGATGTAGCAGCATTCTTAGTGCCACAAAATAGACATATTACCATCCCTTTTCTTGTGAGACCATTATTTCCAAATAATCCAGTTATCAATTCTATATATCATTTTCCAGTAATAGAAATAATAATTGTTTATTCAGTTCCAAAATATACTTTTACAACTATCGGGTTGCATTTTAAGGTTTTTATTGGGGAAGAAAAATAGTCTAAGAATAAAATAAATTAAAATAGTAAAAATGAATAAAATGTTCTCAATTTTTTTTGTATATTTTGTATGCTTATAACTTCATGATTTTGCATAAAGTATATCAAAGCAGCAATATTGATACAAGGTCACAATGAACAACAGAACAAAAGGAATTGGAAGTTAATTAATCAACAAGGCTTGTCCTATAATTATAGACAGAAATGTTTGTTAGGCATTCTCATTACAATGTTGTTTAATGTTACATTAGTGCTGCCTATAGTCTTTAAAAAATAATCTATGCATTCAGAGCAAACCATAAACTCTACATCCAGAATGCCATGAAATAAGAACAAGAAACAAAACTCTTCACTGTCAGGGGCATATTAAGAGCCCCTCTCCATTTATTTTTTTGAAGTGTCAGATGGAATTAAGTTTCAAAATCAATTCAGTTTTACTAATTATTTATTTTGTAATACAGCCATGTAAATTAATTCATTTTGTGATCCAGCCATGTCAATCTTAACATCACAATTCATGAAAAGGAATCCTCGTTTCTCCATTCTCAGGATTTCTAACCAATTCTCCTTCCCTTTTTTATTTCTAACCATTTGTGGAGATGTGTGGCTATAGAAATCAAACAATGAATGAATGAATGAATGAATGAATGAATGAATGAATGAATGAATGAATGAATGAATGAATGAATGATAAATTGCTTCTCCTCTGAGCTTCCTATTTCATGCTTTCCTTTGTGATGCTGTAGAGTTCCTTGCTTCATTCCTTCTGACTATTCAGCTTTACATATAATTCCGATCAATTTTCTTTAATTAATATGCTTAGTATTTTAGGTGCTTTATTATTCTAAGACTATACCTATGGAACACTGGGAAAGGAATTAACTAAAGGAGAATTGGGAGAATTGTCTGTTTCTCAAGAAGAGCCATCTTCAGAGCCACAAAGATAGGTAAGTTAAAAACGCTTAGTTCCTTCATCCTCTGAAGTATCTTTAAATGTGCCATTTAATCTTTCTCTTTATTCCTTGGAGAAAATATCTCATTTTATGGAATGCTGCTTCAGAGTTTTTGTACGCAACCTTCAGATCTTATGTCATTAAAACAATCAGGAAAATGTTGATCATTTACACATTTTCCTGAGTTCTGTCAGAATTTTTTATCACACTAAAAATAGAAAGCTCTGCAGAAAATGATGAAATATTGATGCCTGTGCAACATTTCTCCTTAGAATTAGAAACAAACAAGTAAACAAGCTATGAATGTAAAATCTAAATGTGTAACCAAATAGCAAAGCTGCAATGCTTTGGTCCTCAGCGGGCGACACCCAGGGGAAGGGCTCTCTCTGTGGCGGGCCCAGCCCTCTGGAACGACCTCCCCCCCGACATTAGGACCACCACGGACCTCCGCTCCTTCCGTCTTAAACTAAAAACGCATTTCATCCGCCTTGCCGGCCTGGGATAGTTATTCCTCTGTTTTTGGGTTTATTGGGGATTTTTAGTTCAGTTAGTTTTAACGGGTATTTTAGCACAGGTGCTGTTTAATCTATTTTTAATATGAAATGTTTGTATATAGTCATTGTTTTTATTCTTCCTGTGCACCGCCCCGAGTCCCTGTGGGGAGAGGGTGCGGTTTATAAGTATTAAATTATTATTATTATTATTATTATTATTATTATTATTATTATTATTATTATTATTATTATTATTATTATTTGAAATTACTGGCTAATCTTGAGTATTGGTAATGGTGTCTGGAAAAGACCTTGGGAGTCAGGGCAAAAAGATCTGCTTAGGGAATGGACAGATAAAAGACAGCATAGCCTGAAGCTGCATAATGGGAGGAGCAAGAGGTTGCTCAGGCTGTAAAGAAGATGATGGGAGATTTCAGACTGATTCTGTTAAGGTAGCCTTACAATAAAATAGCATGAGTTCATTTGCTTGTGTTTCCTCTCTGGGCAACCTGGTAAGACTGATATTACTTTAGCTTTTTAAGTCTGCAGGCCTCTAAAATTTTATCTGGATGTAAGTTTAAATGGAGTTTATACAATATATTGTTTGTGTTATTGCTTTGTAAGCAGAGCTTATGTGAAAACATCTTCTAACTTTAAAGGTAGAAGAGGAGTTGGAAGAAGAGGAAGAGTGGGGGGGGTTGCTTTCAGTTTAGCCATAGAAATACTGTATCCCAATATATTTTTAATATGTCCCAATGATGCCATACTTTTGTCCTTTTTGTATGTCGTAAAGCACATACCAAACAGGCAGAACTTGCAAAACAACTGCTTTTTATTGTTTTTTCCCCTTGTCCATCCTCCACATATGTCCTGTGATTATTTTAATGCAGTGTACAGTAGAATAGACTGTATGTTTTAAAACAAGACAGGTCAATGGCCTGTAATTCCTGAACACATTGTTTCCTTTACAAATACCAAGATCAAAGGTGATTATGCTATTTTCAGATTTCAAACTTCATGTATTTCATTGGCAAGAAAGAGATGCCTCCCTCCCAGTTATTCTTCTACCTATTACATTTCATACCTTCTCCCTATTCTTATTCCCTCCTCTTATTCTCTGTTAATTTATTGAAAATCTATTTAGAATATCAATCTAAGGATTTTTATGATTGAAAATCAGAGGTGGCATTCAACCGGTTCTCTCCGGTTCAGGTGAACCGGTAGTGGTGACTGCGGGAGGCTCCTCCCATCAGTTATTGTTAGGGAAGGTCTTGAGCCAAGAGAGACCACTGTACCACAGACCACTGGTTGTGAGTCCCTCTGCATGAAGTGGGCCCAGGGAGGCAGCTGGGCGTGCTGGTTATATACCTGGCTCCCCGCTATGTATCAGCAGCCCTGCCCGAGCTCCTTGAGGTGATCGCTACGGTGGCAATTGAGACCCCCAGACTGGTAGTCTTGGGGGACTTCAATCTGCCATCGTTGGGTGGATCATCCGAGGCAGCTCGGGAGTTCATGGCCTCCATGACGGCCATGGACCTAACCCAAGTAATTCAGGGTCCCACTCACGCGGGAGGACACATGTTGGATCTGATTTTTGTCTCTGGTCAGTGGATGAGTGATCTGAGGATAGGGGATTTAGCCATTATGCCCCTGTCATGGTCAGATCACTCACTTCTCCGGCTCGACTTTCCAACCGCTACACCCCATCGCGGGAAAGCGGAACCAGAGACTCCTAAGTGGTTCCGCCCCAGGCGCCTGATGGATCCCGAAAGGTTCCAGATGGAGCTTGGGCCACTACCTGTGACCCTGACCCGCACCCTGACTCAGGACCTGGTGGCCGCATGGAGTATTGCGGCTGCCGGGGCCTTGGACCGGGTCGCGCCCTTGCGGCCTCTCATGCGGCGGCGAGTCACCCAGGCTCCTTGGTTTACTGAGAAGCTGAGGGTGATGAAATGCCGCAAGAGACGCCTAGAGAGTAGATGGAGGTCCACACGGTCCGAATCTGACCGAACACAGGCAAGAGCCCAGTTGAGGACTTACCTTGTGGCGATAAGGGTTTCCAAACGTCATTATTGTGCCACCCTTATTGCATCCGCAGATAACTGCCCTGCTGCCCTGTTTGGGGTGACCCGCTCCCTCCTTCAACAGAGGCTGTGGGAAGCCTCGTTGCAGGGCAGAGCAGAGGAATTTGGAGAGAATCTGCAGGATAAAATCGCTCAGATCCAGAGCGAACTGGTCTCCACCGAAAGTGGTCTGGAGGGACTAGCGGACGCAGATCTTGAGATACCATTATGAGAGGAGTTTGACTCTGTTACTTCTGACGATATGGACAGGTTGCGTAGGCGACTGTGAGCCACCACATGTTTATTGGACCCGTGTCCCTCCTGGCTCATACTGGCATCCTGGGAGGTTACACGAGGCTGGCTCCAGGAACTTGTGAACGCTTCTCTGAGTGAGGGTTTCTTGCCTGCCTCCCTTAAAGAGGCGATGGTGAGACCCCTCCTCAAGAAGCCTTCCCTGGACCCAGCATTGTTAGTAAATTATCGTCCGGTCTCCAACCTTCACTTTTTGGCGAAGGTTGTAGAGAGTGTGGTGGCGCAACAGTTTCCTCACCACCTGGAGGAAATTGATTATCTGGACCCGCACCAGTCTGGCTTCCGGCCCGGGTACAGCACCGAGACGGCATTGGTCGCGATGGTGGATGATCTCTGGAGGGCCAGAGATGGGGGTTGTTCCTCCATCCTGGTCCTGTTAGACCTCTCGGCGGCTTTTGATACCATCGACCATGGTATCCTATTGCATCGGCTTGAGGGGTTGGGGGTGAGGGACACCGTTTTACGGTGGTTCTCCTCCTACCTCTCTGGCCGATCGCAATTTGTGTTGGCAGGAGGGCAGAGGTCGACCTCGAGACCACTCACTTGTGGGGTGCCTCAGGGGTCAGTCCTCTCGCTGCTCCTGTTCAACACATATGTGAAGCCGCTGGGTGAGATCATCCATGGTTTGATCAGAGGTCACCACCTCTACGCTGATGATACATAGCTGTATATATCTACCCCAAACCACCCCAATGATGCCATCGAAGTGATGTCCTGGTGTCTGGAAGCCGTGCGGATCTGGATGGGAAGGAACAGACCCAAGACGGAGTGGCTGTGGTTACCGGCGTACCGGTACAACCAGTTTACACCATCACTGGCCATTGGGGGCGAACATCTAGCCCCCGTGGATAGGGCACGCAACTTGGGCGTCCTCCTGGATACCAGGCTGTCGTTAGAAGACCACTTGACGGCCGTGGCCAGGGGGGCGTTCTACCGGGTTCACCTGGTTCATCAGTTGCGGCCCTTATTGGACCGGGACGCCCTTCGCACAGTCACTCATGCGCTCATGACATCCCGTATAGACTACTGCAACGCTCTCTACATGGGGCTTCCCTTGAGGTGCACCCGAAGACTGCAGTTAGTCCAGAACGCAGCCGCGCGGGCAATTATGGGAGCTCCTAGATGCTCCCATGTAACACCGCTCTTGCGCGAGCTGCACTGGCTGCCTGTGGTCTTTCGGGTGCGCTTCAAGGTGCTGACTATCATCTTGAAAGCGCTCCATGGCACGGGACCTAGTTATCTTTGGGATCGCATCCTGCCCCATACATCCCTTCGGCCGATTCGCTCCCACAGAGAGGGACTTCTCCGGGTGCTGTCCACTAGGCAATGCTAGCGGGCGACGCCCAGGGGAAGGGCCTTCTCTGTGGAGGGCCCAACTCTCTGGAATGACTTACCCCCCGAACTGAGAACGATCACGGATCTCCGCTCCTTCTGCCAGAACCTTAAAACTTATTTTTCCCAACAGGCCAGCCTGGCCTAACTTATGTCACCTAGCCCACAGTCTGCAGTTAAATTGTTTTAAATTGGTTTTAGGGATATTGTTTTAATATATTTAAATTTTTAGCACAGGGATATTAATTTAATTTGGTTTTATATTTTGTATATTGTTTTTTATATATGTTTTTAAATTGCCTGTGCACCGCCCTGAGTCCCTTTTGGGAAAGGGTGCGGTATATAAATTAAGTTAAATAAACCATAACCCCCAACATAATGTATGAGCACTGTGCATGTGCAGAAGGTAGTGCGCATGCACAGATGCACTGAGTGTGAGTGAAGTGCGTGAGCGAGTGCTGACATATGCGAACCAGTAGGGAAGGTAAGTGAATCCCACTGCTGTTGAAAATGTAATGTTTTTGTTTCTTATGGGGAGTTCGGTTCAGGAGGGGAGATCCATGCTTCTTGCCTCAAAAAGTATCCTTGAATCACATATCCGATTTATCTGAACATCCCAAATTTTTCCCAGCTCATAACAGGCCGTTACCTAACTTTCACAGGGTCTTGTGGTTTCTTGGCAGTTCATATCTCATCCAGTTATAGGTGATGAAATGAAAGAGCTGTTTCAAGTTCAGCCTCACACCAATTTGCACATGCAGTGAAAATTACATGTGTACCAATGTGTCACATGCACTAAAGTGCAGAGAAACTCAGTGTCACAAAGTGGCTTCTTTGTAGGAATTATGCAACAGTTAAGATGACCTTTTTTTCTAAAAAAAATAATAATGTTTGCCTTAGATGAAATTTGGAAAACAAATAATTTTGCATCCCTTTTTGAACACTTAGTGCCAGCTGTGGTTGCAGTCACATCTTTGAGCTCTGTGAAATCTGTTTCCTGTAATACTAGCTGACCACAATGAATAACTATGAAGCCCTTGTTTTACCATGCTAAGTAAAGTGGCATAATTTGCCAATACAGTTTTCTCCCTCTCCATATAGATTTCAGATTGCCCTCATAATCTCTCGTGCTAAAACCTGCATTTTCTTATGTCAATTTTCTTGTCCTACATACAGCTCCTAGTGTGAAGGGTTCAGTACTTACAATCAAGTTGCAGACTGTGTAAAATAAGAGATAGAAGATGAGGTACAAAAGGCATGGTGACCTTGACAGATCTTACTGTTATTAAGAAGCATTTCCTAGTGAAAAAAGATTTAAGGGTGAAAGAAACTTGAATTTCTGACTTTTTTTTTTTTTTGCAGCTTTTGTTCTTTTTGGTAGCCTTTTTTTAAAAAGCATCTTTCTGTGTATATCAACCTACTTATTAATCAATTGACTATTTTAATTTTTTATTAAATGGCAAATAACAGACACATATGATGTACTTATACCTGAAATCTTAAGCACCAATTTCATCTGACACAGTGGATTTTTAATACAATATGATCTCCCCCGGGGTACTCGTTCATATTAAAAGCTGTTGTGGGAAACAGGGTCAGAGCATAAGTTTCGTTAAGGTGATTTTGTGGGAATGTGTAATAACAGGTTTTAATCTGAGGCAGATTTTATTGTTGTTTAATGTCAATTGTTGTCCTGTGAGGGTGAATATCATGAAAAGTAAGGTGACGGTCTATTAAATAAAACAATAGCAATAAATGTTTACTATTGTTTTCACTTCCACAGATATTATATTTTAGGCTTTAAAATATAATAATATCGAAAACAATACAAGTGAAAGTAGAAATACAGTTACACCCACCAGTTCTTCTCTTAATGCTGGCCATATTCAATGTCTTTACACTAAATAAAATAGCTCAATATATTTACAAGTGTGTAGGGGAATACCATCCTCCCCAAATTTCTGCCCTCCAAATGTGAGTAGCTATTCTAAGGATGGTGCATTCAACCCAGTTGGGGAATGGGGAAAGGGTAGTATAACTAGGTACCCCAAACATAAAATTTTGATTAGCATGGAAAAGGTTTGCATCCGCCTGTCCATCCTGTTGAGGCCCGCCAATGGCCAGTAGAGCTGGCAGCAGATTTGAACAGAGAGGAGGTGGAGGAAGAACATGGGCCAGTCCTGAAGTCTGGGGAAGGCTCTGATGAGTGCTTTGTGTTGGAGACAAAGATGGGACCAGGGCTGTATGACATTTGTCGACTGCCTTCGGAGTCAGACATCTGTGAGGCAGACGAACAGCTGGAGCCCGTTCCCAGTGTGCGCATGCACAAAGTTGCCAGATGAAGGGAACAAGTAAGGAACAAAGGTCAGCTTGGGAGTAAGGCCACAGGTGGATGGTGAATGTAGCTTCCTATAGGGAATAAAAGAGTAGAGAAAGGGGACAAGTGTTTGCAGGAGACAATTAGTTCATTCCTCGGGTTAGAACACATCCCTTCTGTGTTGTTCCAACCCAGTGTACAAATTTTGGCACTTGGTTTTGCCAGTATCGGAAACAAAACAGAAACAATCCTGCTCCTCTCAGCTGTGAAAAAGAAGTTCAGACAGTCAGGTTATCTGAACTGCAAAAATAAAGGTATCTGCTTCTCCTCCCACATCATCACTTTCACCAATTTAGAGAATGTATTAAGTGGGCCCAAGTGTACAGTAATCAAGTGCAGAGGAGCAAAATGATGTGCATGCATATATGAACGAATGCTCAGACAAGTTGTTCATTCTAATTCCTGATTGGGAAATGTTTCATTTAATGAGACAACCGTTTATGTATCTGCAGCTGCTAATGTTATGACAGGCAAGGAATTCTCAATAACCAGGAGGCACAGCTTGAACTATAGCTGACCAAGCCAAATGCTTCAACTTCCGTGGAAACCAATGAACTTGAAGAATTTCTTTTCCCCTCTACTAACTCGCCTTCTCGGTGTCTTCATTTTTGGACTGCTATTCCTCCAGGATTAATTATAAATAGTTATCTACTGATATCTACAATAATACATATTGCTTCCAAGCATGCATCAGTGACTTCTGTAATAGCTTGTGTATATACTCAAAATGTAAAACAATATATTCATTGATAAAGCTCATGCTATACATTTCTGTGCTTGTTCTTAGATTTAATGATGCAATTGGACAGAAGTACAGCAAATGGGACATAGTGGATTGACACCGAATATTAAAATACAGTCTGAAAGCAATCATGTAACTCTTTGGGTTAAGGATGATTTTTTTTAAAAAAAATATCTACCCCACAATATTATCCATTTTCATACTTCTTGATTTAATTCATTTGTGAAAGATACAGATAGATATATTTTCGTTTTCCACTCTATACCAAGAGAATAAAACTTAAATCCACCTCTTTTTACTTCCCTTGATACTTGAGAATACAACAAAAAAAAATCTTTCAGCCTTTTGGGACTATGGAAACCTCTTTCTTTTCCGTTTTCTGTATAAGAAAGATGCTCGTGGTACTCACCTTTTTCTGTTTAGATCTCCTATTGCCATCTCAACCCTAATTCTCCCTCTCTGTTCCCCAAAGGACATTCCTGCTTATAAAGTGAGTTTGAAAGTAGTCGGTAGCTTGAAATTACTTGGGTGGGAGACCACCAGGAAATACCAGAGTTGAGATTCCTGGCAAGTAAACTTGTAAATTTTAGAAGGCGGCAATCGCAATCCTCTTTCTATTGTTGCCAAAAAAATTGCATGGACATTCCATGAAGTCACCAGGAATTACCCTTGTCTTTAAAGACACTACTTTTTTTTAAAAAGCAAAAGATTGAACAATTTAATAAATTTTAAATAGAAGAAATTAATATTTGTCAATATTAGTAATATTATTAACTAATATTCTATGTTAAAAATCTTAGTACAGGGAAAAAAAGCAAGTAACTTCAGTACCAGGTATTTGAAAGAGACCTAACCTATGCAAAAATTTTCAGGCACCGAACCGGTAGTAACGCCGGCAGGAACCCACCCCTGGTTAGCATCCTGAGTTGTTTATAAAAAATAATAAAGGCAGGATATAAATAAAAGAAATAATAAAAATAAATTTTAAATAAATTTTTAAAACTTCTCCTACCATTCTTTTGTTGAACCTAGGTCCTAGGACATGGGAAATGCTCTTTTAAGTATGAATTCTGTTCCAGTGATCATGCCTTTTAATATTTTGTGTATGGGACAAATCAGCTTCAGATACTGTACCAGCTCACCCTATTTCTACCCACTTCTGATTCTTCATCTTGAATCTGCAAATATCTTTTCATTTTTTTAATCTTTCAGAACCTTTCCATTGCCTCCAGATTCAACTGGGTATTCTATCTATCCACCTATCCCAAAGTCTGTTGATGCAAGCAGGTGGGATTCAAATAATTTAACAACTGGTTCTCTGCCCTAATGATTTCTTCCAACAACCAGTTCACCAAACTGCTCAGAAAGATAACAACCGGTTTTCCCAAAGTGGTTTGAACTGGCAGAACCCCACCAGTGATTTTAAGGGACCTCTGGAAGTTCAGCAAAAATGGGGCTAATCTTACCTTAGATTAGCACCTGTAGAAGAACTGTGATTCTCTCATGTTATATTTTTCACAACACTCAAATCAGAAAACTGCCATTAATTTCCACAAGCAGTCACAGTTCTCGTTGGACTAGACTTGTTGCAATATGGTAGATGAATTGTGATCTTTTCCCTCTATAACCATTGTGTCCTTGCTGACCTTCCTCAAATTGAAGCTGCCTCTGTGGAAGTTTCAGGACAGGTTGCTCTGACATTCTTTTAAAATCACCTCATCACAGCAGCCAAAACTAATCACAAGAATATTACCTGATGACAGGTGCATTTATTCTGTCAATTAAATCAGATGGTGAAATCGAAATGTGCCCCAAATCTCCCTTGTTTGCATTATCCATATTGGCATTTCTTGGCTGGGGTTGGCTGCCAATTGGAAGTCATCCAGGCCCAGTAGTGTCACTTTGCAAGATTAGGCTAGCAAGTTTCCATGTGTTACAGCAACCATCATAGGGAAAGTGGAGCAGGGCGACCCTCCAGGAACGTTACAAGACCATTAGGTTAAAATGTATTAAATGGAAAAAAAAAAGAAGAAGGCTTGAGGAATAGGGTTGCATTTTATATTTTATTTTTTTTATTTAATAGAAAAGCTAGATCATATTTAGGTGTAGAAGTGCAGCTGCCAAAGCAGAGAGGTAGCATCAGGAAAAATATTTTTAATAGTCTTCCAATTGTACTAAATATGCATGAGACACAAAATGCAGAGACCTGCCCTCGTTATAAGGCTCTTTTGTATAAAAGAGTTTCTCTAATGTAAAATAAAAAAGAGGCTCTGATTATAATTATTCACTCCATCTGCTTCCCCCAGTTTTAATTATGAAGAACAAACAGGGCAAGGGGGTAGAAAGGTGTCATGAACCGATTACAACCAGAGGCTGCAAAGAGGCGGCTGAAGGCTAATTAATATGTGTGTGGGAGGGCCGGCACCAGTCAAGCTAAGGGCTGCAATGAATCACTGAAATTATCTGGGGGGAAAACAGGAGAAGGAGGGTAGTTTGATGGGTGCAATTTTGTACCCTTTTCCAATACTTTTCTCCCATCCCTTTCAGTAGAGTCTTCTCAAAATAGATGATTTCATGGGCCTGCATTGCACAATTAGAATTCCAAATCAGCAGGTCTGTTTTGGGGATTTGTAATTCAAAACTGAAGGGGATCAACATCTAGAAGGTTGGTTCAATTTTCTAAATGAACACAGGAATTGAAGCTACATTTGAAAATGCTGGAAAACAAAGACTAACTTGTCATTTTAACAGATTCATTGTTATTTTTACAGAATAAAATCTTGGTTTAAAAAATAACAAATATTTTATATCTTAATTCCCACCTTCATATTAACACCATTAGGGCAAACTTTTAATACATTTGCAATTGCAAATATTGCTTGGAAGCATATTTTAAGGGGTAATTGTTAGGGTTTTAGGGGTTTTAATATTGATTTTAGCACAGGGGTAATTTAATTCGGTTTTAATATTTTGCATTTTGCATTTTGTTGTATTTATTGGATTTTTAATTTCCTGTGCACCGTCCCGAGTCCCCGTGGGGGAGAGGGGGTGGTCTATAAATTTAATAAAATAAAATAAATAAATAAATATTTTTTTCTGAAAAGAATGCAGTAAAAAGTGTGAGGAAGGGGTTTTTGGCAAATAAATTAAAATTATTAATTTACTATTCATTACCCTTGTACTCACCCTTTTCCTAAGAAATTCAGGGAGATTCCCCTGACCTTTACAAAACATGTCACTGTCTAAAGAACTTTATAATATATTGTAGAGTAGAACATGGTGACTAAATCAAAGTCATTCTACTTATGGCCCTAGGGTTACTGTAGTTGAAAATAGCTTCTGTTTAAGAATATGGCAACAAGGTCAAATTAACCCAGTAAAGCACGGGAAAGGACACTATAATGTTTCAACTGCATTTTATAATTACCATTATTTCATTTAACAGACCAAATTATATTTATTTCAATATTTTACATATATTGAGACTAATACAGGTTTGTATGCTTCTATATATATAATACATGTGTGTATGTGTGTGTATGCATATAGACACATATAAACACATAAATATATATTAGAATATTAACATCATATAAAGATTACATGCAGATAATATGCTTCCAGCAAAGAAATTATGTACATTTTCCAGTCAATTTACATAATCTCCAGCAGACCTAGAAAATAAGTAAACCATTTTTTGATATTCTTCAATAGGATCACACTGTGTAGTATTTGTAGCCTTTAAAATTATGCCTTTGGTGTCCATCTCTACTTTTAAGGTGGATAGTTTACTCATAGCCACACAGGATGTGGTCTAATTTTATGATTAGTGGTGTAGATATCACTTGGTTTTCATATAAACCCAAATTATAATGAATTCTTTTAAAAGAATTTATTGTACCTTATATAATCATAGTCTCCACACTTACGTGCGCACAATATAAGCTGTATTTGTCAATGAAGATATTGAAATGGTAGACAGCTTCTGCCTTTTAGAATCAATCATTGATAGCAAAGGAATCAGCAGTCAAGAAAACAATGCAAACTAACATTTGTAGGGTAGCAATGAAAGCTTTGGAAAAGCTATTCAGATCTGTGATATGTCTACACCAACAAAAAACAAAATCAGTAAGGAATAGTTGTCACTGTGACACTCCATTAGAAACAAAAGTTTAATTTAAGCAAAAGTTAGAAGCAGTTTGGAAAGAGCATTGATGGTTTTTAATTGTAATGTTGGAGAAGACTTGAGAATAATCAAGAGTATAAACAATGTATCATACAGCTAACCAATCCAGAGTTCCCCCAGGAAAAATGACCAGCCTCAAAATGTAATATTCTGGACACATTATGCAAAGATCAGTTCTCTTGAAAAGTTCATAATGCTGGGAAACATGGAAAGAAAGAAAGAAAGAAAGAAAGAAAGAAAGAAAGAAAGAAAGAAAGGAGGGAGGGAGGGAGGGAGGGAGGGAGGGAGGGAGGGAGGGAGGGAGGGAGGGAGGGAGGGAGGGAGGGAGGGAGGGAGGAGTAGCGGGGAAGATGAACTTGATGATTTTGGTAGTGGCTGTACTGTTGGATGACCTGAGGAGGCAGGTTGTGAACAGATCATCTTGGAGAAGAACCAGGAACAACTTTATGACACACTAGCTATACCCGGCCATGTGTTGCTGTGACCCAGTTTGGTTAAATGGCCAACCAATCTGTGTGTAGATCTACACCTGCACACATACACACAACCACCGTATAACCCCCAAAATACCTACCTACTGTATTTCTCCCTCTCTATCTATCCCTCTACCTACCTACCTACCTACCTACCTACCTACCTACCTACCTACCGTATTTCTTCCTTTCTCCCTCTACTTACCTACCTATTGTATTTCTCCCTCTCTATCCTTCTACCTACCTACCTACTGTATTTCTCCCTCTCTCTCTATTCCTCTATCTATCTATCTATCTATCTATCTATCTATCTATCTATCTATCTATCTATCTATCTATCTATCTATCTATCTATCTATCTACCTACCTACCTACCTACCTACCTACCTACCTACCTACCTACCTACCTACCTACCTGTTAGATCAGACAAAGGATTCCGACTCAGGCATGGTCAAAACAACAGGAACGTTTATTCACACTATTTACAACACACACAAGATTCAACTGGCAAGGTTTCTTCTCTGGCAACCTCTTATATAGAGTTACCAGGCAGGAAACTCCTAGCAATGCAATTGCAACATTGTGACTCCTTTCCAGACAGATTCCAGACAGCTTGTCTCTGTTAATCACTGCAGCTGCTGGCTCAGCTCCGGAATGCGGTGACTCATAGGTTACCAGACGAGCTGTCTGGGACATAGGCTTGGGGACTCAACACTCCTTCCCCCATAGTCAGTGCGCATGTGTCTAGGTTCTCTGTCCAACACAGTGCATGCGCACGCGTAGTCGTTCAGATAGGCGGGGCGGTGTCGGGTCCGCCCTGACCGCCTTAGTTCTTGAGGAGGCTCCTCCCTGTGGGACACGGAGCCTTCGCCTACGTCATCGCGGCCTGCCCTCGGAGGTGGAGTCGCCGTAGGCGGCAATGGCGACCCTAGCAAGTCCGGGTGAGGGGGCGTGGCGACCGGGCTTGAGGTAGTTGGCATTTGCTGGCGAGTATTATTCTGGTAGGGTGGTTCCCCGATGGGCGAGGCCCCCAGCTGAGAGTCAGATTGGGCTGTGAGGTCCTGGCGGTCTCCCCGTGCTGTTCCCGCCGATACGAGGTCTGGACCGGCTAGGGACTCCGGGGTTCCAAACAACTGCTCGGCTTGAGCAGAGAACAACGGCCCAACGGGGGCCAACGGGCAGGAACGGCCTGGCGTGGTGACTGCTGTTTCGGGCAGGTGGCGCCTCAGTTGATCCAGGTGGCGCCGCCACTCGGATCCATCCTGAAGGCCGACTCTGTAAGAACAGGGTCCGGTTACGTCCAAAATGGTTGCGGCAATCCATCGCGGCTCCCCTGAAAAGTTCCTTGCCCAAACCAGGTCCCCAATTTCAAATAAACGAGGAGTGGGAATCTGCAGGTTGCCCCTCTGCAACCCGTCGTAATCGGGATGCAGTCTGTCCAGAGTGGTCCGCAAGCGTCGGCCCATCAAGAGCTCCGCGGGGCTTTTCCCTGTGGCTGGGCAAGGTGTGACATGCTGTCCCAAAAGGTACGCGGCCACCCTTGCCTGCCAGTCCCCTTTATCCAAACGGGCCAAGGCTTCCTTGGCTGAGCGCACGGCTCGTTCCGCGCGTCCATTAGACGCCGGGTGATAAGGGGCGACCGGCGCGTGGCGGATCCCTTGGGTGGCCAGAAAGTCCAAGAAGGTGGAGGATTGAAATTGGGGTCCGTTGTCGGACACAACAACGTCCGGCAACCCGTGGGTCGCAAACAGACGGCGCAAGGCACGCACCGTGCTCTCCGCTGTGGTGGAAGCCATGAGAATCACCTCCACCCAGCGTGAGAATGCATCCACCACCACGAGGAAATTCTGGCCATGGAAGGGACCCACGAAATCCAAGTGGAGCCTGGACCATGGGCACCTGGGGGCGTCCCACTCCCTCGGCGGGGAGACCGGCGGGGCCGGCCGGGACGATTGGCAGGAGGAGCAGGAGGCCACCCATTCCGCCACTTCAGCGTCCATGCCGGGCCACCAGACATAGCTCCGGGCCAATGCCTTCATACGGACGATGCCTGGGTGGTTGGCATGGAGCGACTGAAGAACCATGTGCCGGAGAGGGGAAGGGACGATGACCCGATCTCCCCAACACAAGCACCCGCAATGGAGCGAGAGCTCCAGCTGGCGTGACTTGTAAGGCCGAAAGTTTTCAGCCACACTGCCCGAAGGCCAGCCCCTCAGCACCCATCGGCAGACCTGGGCGAGGACGGGGTCTGCGCGGGTGTGAGCGGCAACGGCGGAAGAGGACAGGGGCAAGTCCGACTCCGCGACCATCAGGACAGAGAGAGCAGGCACAGGGGCCGGATCCGGCCCCGGGAGAGGGCAGCGGCTTAGGGCATCAGCATGCCCTATCTGCTTGCCAGGACGGTATAGCAGCGTATAGTCATACGCTGCCAGGAATTCCGTCCAGCGGGTCATCCTGGGCGACAGGATGGGGGGTGTCGGACGGTCACCGGCCAATAGCCCAAGGAGCAGCTTATGGTCCGTGACAACAGAAAAGGTCCGCCCATAGAGGTAATTGTGGAACTTCTTAATCCCGGACACTACAGCCAAAGCCTCCTTGTCGATTTGGCTGTAGTTTCTCTCCGTTTGAGACATTGTCCGGGAGTAAAAAGCAATGGGGGCTTCCGAGCCGTCTGGAAAGACGTGGCTAAGGACAGCCCCCAGGCCAAAAGGGGAGGCATCGCACGCAAGCGTCAGAGGAAGCCTGTCATGGTACTGGACTAGTACCGCATCTGACGTGAGCATGGCTTTGACAGCCGCGAACGCGTGTGCTTCGCGGCTGCCCCAGTGCCAGGCCGCGGATCGGTCGAGCAACCGATGCAGCGGCTCGGCTAGCGATGCCTTATGGGGAATAAACGGCGCGTAGAAATTCAAAAGGCCGAGGAATGCCTGCAGCTCCGTTTTGGAGGCAGGAGTGGGGGCCTTTTGGATGGCCTCGACCTTGGAGGGGGTTGGGTGAATTCCTTGGGCGTCAATCATGAAACCCAGGAATTCCACCCTAGGCGCAGCAAACGTACATTTGCTGCGTTTCAACTTTAAACCCGCGCCCCTGAAAACTCTGAGGACCTTCCGTAACGTTTTGGCGAGTTCTGATATGCTGGAAGCAGCAATCAGGACGTCGTCAAAATACTGTACAACGCCAGGGAGCCCATGGAGCAGTCGCTCCATGAGGCTCTGGAAGATCCCCGGGGCTACGGACACCCCGAATTGGAGACGGCGACAACGGAAAGCCCCACGGTGGGTCACGATGGTCTGCGCTTCCGCAGCCTCGTCATCCACCGGGAGCTGTTGGTAGGCCTGCGCCATATCCAGTTTCGCGAACACTCGACCTCGTCCCAATGAGTGGAGTAGGTCTTGCACCACCGGAACCGGGTATGGGTTCGCCTGAAGCCCGAGGTTGATCGTCGACTTATAGTCGGCGCAGATCCTCACGGACCCGTTGGGCTTAATGGGGACCACAATTGGGGTCTCCCATTTCGCCTGATCGACGGGTTCGAGCACGCCCTGCGCCACCAATCGATCCAATTCCGCTTCAACCTTGGGCTTCAGCGCGAACGGCAGCCTGCGGGCCTTCAAGCGGACTGGAGCAACCTGGGGGTCCAAATTTAGGGAAACTGGAGTGCCTTTGTACGTTCCTAAGCTGCCATCAAAGACGTCGTTGAACTCTCTGATTACTTCGTCTACCGGAGAACTGGCTGGCACGCTGTGTACTCCTTGGACTGACAGTCCCAAGGCTGAAAACCAGTCCAATCCGATCAAGGCAGCTAGGGGTTTGGCCACTACCAGGATGGGAAGGGATCCGTGGAAGGGGCCGTAGTCTACTCGCACTCTGTGCAGACCTAGAATGGGAATTTGTGAGCCCTGGTAATCTTTCAGGATCGTCGCTGTGGGGCCGAGATCCCGCTTCTTGAGCTTGGGGCAAAGCTTAACTAAATGCGCCCAGGACATGAGTGATCTAGAGGACCCTGAATCTATTTCCATTTTTACCCCCACCCCCTCTAAGCAAACCACTGTTGACAGTCTCCTACTCTCTGCCTGGTCGTAGCTTAGAGCTGGGGGCATCTCCGCCAGCGCGAAGCAGTCGGTCGGCTGTGGCTGGTAGCGTCCTGAACACTTCTGCGACCCTCGTTGTCCTGGTGGAACGGTTCTGGAGGCGGCAGCTGGCGTTGTCGCTGGAGTGGCAGCACGGCACACAGCTGCTAGGTGTCCTTTCCTGCCACATCTGCGGCACACCGATGCCTTGAATGGGCACTCTGGTCTCTGGTGGGCCCCTCCGCAGCCTAGGCAGTTCCCGGACTTCTGCTGCGGTGTGAATGCACGATTCAGCACGCGCCCGGTCACCCTCATGCAGTCCCCACGGTCTTCCTCCTCCAGCTCATCCAGCGGCGCTATTTCGTCTACCAGACACGCTCGCGGAGTGGGGAAAAGAGGAGGGCGCGCGGGGCCCATGTCGGATGTGGAGATCTCCGACAATTCTGTCGCGCGTGCTTCTTCCACCGCTTGCTCAAGAGTCAGGACAGTTTTTGAAAGCAAGCGGCGCTTTAGGCGGATGTCTCTTACGCCGCATACAAACTGCTCCAGTAGGGATTCCTCCAGGAAGCCAGCAGGGAACTCGCAGGGGATTGCGGTCGCTCTCAATTTCTGCAGGAACTCGGCTACCGACTGTTGCGGCTGTTGCACACATTGCCTGAATGCATAGCGATGCGCTATGCGGGAAGGCGCCGGCGCGTAGTGTGCTCTCAGGCGGCCCAGGAGATCGTCCCACGGCACTTCGTGCACCGCTGCGGGTGCTGCTATGGTTCGGGCGGTAGCAAACAATTCAGGGCCGCCGCACTGGAGGAATAGGCTCAGCTTCCTGGCAGGCGCGAGTTCGCCGTAGTCGCTGGCTATCAAGAAGCACTCGAACCGGGCTAAGAAGGAAGCCCATTGTTCCTTCATCGGGTCGAACGGTGCAAACGGAGGCATTGTCGCCGTAGCCATGGTGAGGCTGTGCGTCGCGCTGCGCTCTGTTGTTGAAGTATTCGTTACCTGTTGCGTTCTAAGGCCACGGCCTGAATCCCACCTTCGTCGCCAGTGTTAGATCAGACAAAGGATTCCGACTCAGGCATGGTCAAAACAACAGGAACGTTTATTCACACTATTTACAACACACACAAGATTCAACTGGCAAGGTTTCTTCTCTGGCAACCTCTTATATAGAGTTACCAGGCAGGAAACTCCTAGCAATGCAATTGCAACATTGTGACTCCTTTCCAGACAGATTCCAGACAGCTTGTCTCTGTTAATCACTGCAGCTGCTGGCTCAGCTCCGGAATGCGGTGACTCATAGGTTACCAGACGAGCTGTCTGGGACATAGGCTTGGGGACTCAACACTACCTACCTATCTACCTACTGTATTTCTCCCTCTCCATCAATCCCCCTACCCACCTACTGTATTTCTTCCTTTCTCCCTCTATCTACCTACCTACATACCTACTGTGTTTCTGCCTATCTATCTATCTCTCTATCTATCCCCCTACCTACCTACCTACCTACCTACCTACCGTATTTCTCCCTATCTATCCCTCTATCTATGTACCTACCTACCTACCTACTGTATTTCTCCCTATCTATATATTTCCCTATCTATATATTCCTACCTACTGTAATACAATAATACAATAGCAGAGTTGGAAGGGACTTTGGAGATCATCTACTCCAACTCCCTGCCTAGGCAGGAAGCCCTATACCATTTCAGACAAATGGCTATCCAACATCTTCTTGAAGACCTGCAGTGTTGGGGCATTCACAACTTCTGGAGGCAACTTCTGTTCCACTGATTAATTGTTCTAACTGTCAGGAAATTTCTCCTCAGTTCTAAGTTGCTTCTCTCCTTGATTAGTTTCCACCCATTGCTTCTTGTTCTGCCCTCAGGTGCTTTGGAGAATAGCTTGACTCCATCTTCTTTGTGGCAGCCTCTGAGATATTGGAAGGCTGCTATCCTGTCTCCCCTAATCCCTCTTTTATTAAACTGTATTTCTTCCTCTCTCTCTCTCTCTATGGGCCACCTGGAGGTTTGCTATCTCAGTGCCTTTTTGGCTCTAAGAGGCCTCCATATGTGGCTGAGGAAATGACTGTTGCCTGGTGGGAGGAGTTACAGGGAGGTGAAAACCTGATCAGTGGGTACATTTTACATTTGTGTACCTTGCACACGACACACGTGTGCTAGGCACAAAATGAGTAGCTATTCTATTATAGGAAGTCCTTGTGAACATTGTGTGAAAAATTGAGGTAAATCGGTCCAGTAGTTTTTGAGATTAGTGGATTTGTACAAACTATTTTACATTTTTACTTATATAGATAATCAAAATAAACTCCATATGCAATATGAACATAAATACAAATTAATGCAAATGCTAACTACTTATACCAGCGATGGATAACCTTTTTGCTGTCGTGCACAGAAAACTAGTGTGCGCACCTGCGAAAGCGCATGTGCATGCCTGCACCCATAATCCAAGGCACACATGACATCCCCTGTGCACCCCCAGTGCATGTGCATGCGACCCCCCCCCAGCCCCATTTTGAACCTAATAGGCCTTCCCTGCAGCCTCCTGGGACCAAAAATGACCTGTGGAGGTGCATGCTTGTCCCCATGTTCCCCCCACCTCCGTGCATGCACACATGACCCCCTGTCCCTACACGTGCATGCGTATCTCCCACATGTGCCCTATCCCCACGCATGCATGGCCAAGACCCAAAAATCAGCTGGTCTGCAGGAGGTGCATGCACACACACATTGGAGCTGGGCTGGAGTGACAGCTTGCATGCCCACAGATAGGACTCTGTGTACCACATGTGGCACAGGTGCCATTGTTTCGCCATCATGGACTTATACTAATGAAATAATGTATTCACATTATATATTCATATTATAATTGTGATGCCTTATTTTGTTAAAAAGTGTTTTAAAAGTGTTTACCCTTGGAAGATTTTTGCACTATGATAATAGAAGAGAGGAATCATTCCCAGCCTCCTGTCTTCTCTAAGGTTCAAAAAAGCTATGAAATCTCTGATAATTTATATCTTATACCCTTAGCATAGATTTACAAATACACCACTTTTTTAAAAAAACACCAGCCCTCCGTATGAAATTATTCCCTTTTAAATGTACAATGAGTGCATATAATTATATTTTGGTTTTTTTTATTAGTTAACAATTGTCTAGTTAATAATAGATTTTTATATTTATCCTTTTAAAAAAATATAACAAAATCTGCACTGCAGGAAAATACTACCTATATACATTTTTTATTTTTAAAAAAAGAGGAAAGAAAATAAAATGATAAATAACATTCTCATTTTTGGGGGGTCTTCTATATTTTCCTAATTTGCTGGCAGAACAAATATCTTTGTAAGCGAATGTGTTTTGGGACAACTTTCTGGCAGTTCTAAACAAGGCAAATAAATGGTTTTTCATTTTCTTGCTCTGCTGTTTGCAAACTGCTCTTCTCCCCTGGTATAAGAGCTCACTCTTTTGGCTACAACCGCACTCCTCATGGTCCCTCCTTCTCCTCCTCCTCCTCCTCTGCATACAAACCAAGTTTCAGAGTGTGATACTTGTTTCTGTCACTAAGTATCAGCAACTTTCATATTCTTTCGATGCAATTCATAGAGGCAATTTTAAAAAATGCAATTGCCAGAAGAGAGCATCCTTTTGATTCAGTGTAGAAAGCCAATGATGTGGTTTTGTGACCTTTTATTAGTTTGCCTATTTTTACTATAATATAGATGTATGTGTATTAAAACGCATCATATGTAGGGTGCTGTAAGACTGTTATATTCTGTTATTTATAATAGCTGAACAGGGATAGGCTAACACTGCCAGTGAGACATTCTGGATGACAATTCCCACTACCTTTTATCATTGGCTATACCTGGATAGAGCTTTTAGTTGGTGTTATTAAAAATATTTGGAAAGAGTCTGGTTGCACTGGTAACTAAGGATGAACAATAGAGACTGATTCTTGTCCGTAGCTTTTTTACATTACTACATACTGTATTGTTCTATTTTTAAATCTATGCAGGCTTCTTAAAGTTGAAAATATCTTTTTTTCCCCTGAAATGCCTTTTGGAATTGATTCTGAAACATTAATGTCATACTACAAGCTAATAACTGAAACACATCTGCAATGCATATAAAAAGGGACAAGGTTTTTAATTGTACTATTGCAATGCCAACTTGACTTTGTGGATGCACCCACAAACACATTCTGGAGTCATTGATATAATAGCTGCACAGTTGCTTTGCCCCAGTTATCTTCTGCTGAATCCCTGTCTGAAACGTTAGGATGATCCCAATCTGCTTTTGGAAGATCATAGAGACTTGACTCAGTCAAATAGGATTTGGAGAAAGAATTGTGACTTCCTCCCTGTTGAGAAGAGGCTATGTATGGCTGATAGGTCCATGTGCTTATGTTGTATTTTTGATGTTTAACATTGTGTTGCATTTTTTCTATTTTACCTTTTTATTGTGCCTGGAAGTGTAACCTCTTGGAGTCATTTTAATTCTTGATAAATAACAAACAAATGAAAAATTATCTAGGTAGGGAAAACATGCAAACCATGGCTCCCACAATTATTTTCATCACCTTTAGCAACAGCAGCATAAGAAATCTCTGTGTTGTACTCTGTGTAATGGAGTAACATAGCATGTGTGCTGGAGAGGAGCATTGTATCTCTATTGATTAATTAGGATCATAACGAAAGGGCGGGGGGGGGGGGCAATGACAAAACATAGACCACATATAAGCATCCAGAGCTTACAGTATGTCACAATGTAAGTTTCATCATTGTGTTTTGTACTGGCTGGCTACAAACAGAATGTGTGGATATGGTTGGTAGGTATGTGTGTGTGTCTGTAGGAATCTTATCAGGATTATGCATGCATATTACCTCTCTGGGGTTCTTCTCTGCCCTCACATTGTTTCTCCATGAATTTGTAGGCCTATATAAGGCAGAATGCAAAAGGTAGACTGTATGTGTGTGTACGCATGTGATACTTCTCCTTATATATATATGGAGGATTTAAATAAGATAAAAATGAGAATGTTGCAGTAGAGTGATGAGAGAGAAAGAGAGAGAAAGAGAGACAGGAGAGGAAGAGAAAGGGGATAGGGAGAGAGGGAGGGAGGGAGGGGGAGAGAGAGAGAGAGAGAGAGAGAGAGAGAGAGAGGGAGGGAGGGAGGGAGGGAGGGAGAGAGAGAGAGAGAGAGAGAGAGAGAGAGAGAGAGAGAGAGAGAGAGAGAGAGACCTTGATGTTTGATAGTTGTAATAACCTGCCAAGTGTTCTAATGGCTCGGGGATCAGGTGCAGAGCTACAGCAATAACAAGTGCTGAATAATTATCCCAGCCATATTCTACTAAACCAACCCCCCAAAGTATGAGCCATATAAGGAGGCTTCTGCTGCCTTGCCGAGATTCCCTGAAATGTTAAATCACTGGATTGGGAGCACTTCCAACATTAGTACTGCCCAGTTAGAAAGAAATAAAGCCCAGAATCCTCCAGTGGCAGTTCTAATGTCTTTGTTAATTATGAATTATGGGTAAACATACCGACTCACAGAGGTCATCCTTGTCAGCAACAATACTTTTCAAGAAAGATTTTTTTTTTAATCAGGGCCTTTTTAATTCTGTTGTAATGTACTTCATATATACTGTACATACGTAACAACCTAGCCTCACATACAGTTCCAGAAAGTGTGTTTTGACAAGAATTATATTGATTTTGTTCGGGGTTCCTCGCCTTTCTTTCCTGTCCCCTTTTTTCTTGTTTCTAGAACAAAATGATAGGAAACAGCAATATGATTGTATAGGCTGGTCAAAATGAGTAGGAGACTAGCTAGTATGTAGGCCAATCACCTCTGATAAGCCCCAAGATTGTTGAAGGCTAGATAACACTTGCTTAATTTATTCCACTTGTGTGACAACTGCCAAACTGAAATCTGTCCTGGCAGTTGATATAAAGAGAATACAAATAATATTATATGTGGATATGACCTAATGATCTCATTGGCACAACATTGTTTTGATTAGGTGGTCATGGTTGCTATACGTGGAACTATTGGCACTGCTCTGTACTTTCCTTTAGTCCTCTTCTCCTTCCTTCAATATTGTCTCCTTGAAAGTGTAGACTCTGTATCAACGTGATCAGAAAGATAAAGGGTCAATTCTCTGATTGGTGCAGAGAAATTAAAATGCATATTTTTGTTCCTCTTTTGGGAGTATGAGTGTGTACCTTGGTTGAATCATTATATGACCTTGAAGAGTTTTGTATCCCTTCATTGTATCAGTTAGTGTATTTTGGAGTGTAAAAGTCAAGGTGAAATCTGCAGTCTTAGACATATTTACTTGAGGAAGAATTCCACTGTATATACTGAAGCTTACTTTTGGGTAAATTTTTTACAAAATTGGAAGCATAACTTTACAATTTGAATGTAAAATTCAGTGCAAAAGTCCTAATTTTATTTTCTTAAATTTGTGAAAAACAAAAGCCAAAATATTTGTATTGGTGTACCACTGGGCAAAAACATCTGGGTGTTTGCAATTTTCTCATGTCCACACTTTTTTCTGGCGGTGGTTCAGTTATTTCCTCTGGTTGTTTTACTAAATAATTGTATCCAAAAGCATAGGAAACTCATATTCCTATTCACCTGGTTCTTATTTTTTCATAGTTCGTTTCTTGGAAAATGAGAAACACTTATCAGGCTGGACTGCTGGCCAAGAAGACTTTAAATTTGGTGTGGCATCTTTTACCATTTGATGGTTTTAAAAAATTGCATGAAAATTATCGTTCTGAATTTGCTAACATAATACTTTTGCTGATGATTTTTCAAGACAAAACTTCTAATTATTCAGTTTGACGTGTAAGTGACCATGTCCACCCCATGGCAGCCGTTTTGTGAGAACAAATAAAATCTGCCCCAAAACACCAAATATGAACATAAAAGTTCCTTATCTCTGTCTTAGAGCAGAACTCTCTAACTTGATGTACTCTGGAAGCATCGCATAACATCCCCCAGAGTTTGCAGCCAACATGTTCTCTAGAAATCACAAGAGATGGAATTATGTGTTACATCTGGAGATCATGGTTTCTAATCAGAGTACACAATACTGAGATAAATTAGTCAATAATTTGAACTGGCACCATGGATCCTCGTTCTAACTCTATTTACTGTAAGGAAGCACAGGAGATACTTGAGTGTACTCATATTTTCCTTAGGTCAGAAACAAGAAAAATAAGGACATTTAAGATGACTTCTTTTTTTGGACCACCATTTACTTAGTGGCTCTGGGGATAAAGAAGGTACATGGGAAGAAGTGTAGGGCACTGAAGCAATCAGCTTTACAACAGGAGATTGAAAATAAGTGGCCTGATAGGAGGAGTAGAATATACAGTCTAATCAACCAATGTCAAAGAACAAAGTAAAATGTTGGGGTCCAATTTATAGCAGTGGGATGCTAGATTCAGACTGCATGTATAAAAGCATGAACTGAGGACTATAGATGTAGGGTTTAATGATAGCAGCAGAACAAAAAGATAATAAAGGAAAAGATACCCTCCCTCAAACAACAAGGAGGCTATGTGACATACATTAAAGATAATTATTACTTGTTGGGAGATAACCACCCATAGTCTTTATTAAGATCACAAAATAACCATGTTGGCTGTGTTAATGAGCCACAATTCAGCAGCCACATGTTTGGTGCTGTAAACTTGTTTTCTTTCTTATTTGGGAGTATTCTAAGGTCAGAAGTAGAATCCTAGAGGGCTGGATGTGTTTGGTTATATGTATGTACAGTATGTAAGTTCTTAGTGTCCACATAGGGATCATTTTATGTTAGCACTGATCTGTTTGGTATTTTCTTGTGAAAAGGCAAATGTTTTTGTAAAGAAAGATGATGCCTGTGAAAAGGCACTAACAGAAAGGGACAACTAAGATGACATTAGACAAGGAGATTTTTTGAACAGAAATATAATTAATTACATCAGATGTGTGCTTTTTCTTTCAGGAGTTCTCTGAGGATCTCACAACATTTATTATAACTACAACGCTACCATTTTTAAAAATATTTTTTCTAGAGGGAGGGAATGGATCACGAAGAAAGATACAGGGAAAGGAAGGGAGGTATTGAGGAAACAAGGAAGACAATGTAAATAAAATACGGAACAAATAAACAAACACAAGAAAAAATAAGCCAAACATCACACTTTCTTGAAAAAGATTGACTTTCTCTAAATATGAATCAAAGATATAGAAAGTCAAACTGATGTGAAGCACAATAGGAACAAATGCCTCTAAGACAGGGGTGTCCAACCTTTGCAACTTTAAGTCTGAAGGACTTCAGCTCCCAGACTTCTCCAGCCAGCTGGGAGCTGAAGTCCTTCAGACTTAAAGTTGCAAAGGTTGGAGACCCCTGCTCTAAGATATCTGGTTTTGCTCTTTCTGTCTCCGGCTCTCCCTTAAAGGCCCATGAAGACACATGAATGTGCTACTGAAATGCAGCTGCACCAGGAACAGGAATGGACTATGTTGCTTTCTCCCTTCTGGTGATCAAAAATATTCTGGTTGACCAATATTACACATTTGCTGATGGTGAACCGGAAGGTAGAAATAAACTTTGGGTTGAAACCAATAGCTGGGATTCATGTTTCTTCTAAGTAACTTGGATAAACTGGGGGAGGCTATTATGTAATGAGAAGATTTCTCCCTGTCCTCCTACTCTTTATGCTTTTATTATAGTGCTTTAAGCAGCTTTTCCTTCCTTTACTTGGGAAAAGCCTCATTTAACAGCTATGTTCCTCTGGTCCTGTTCTTTTATTGTTTCCTTTCCCACATCTCTATGTTTATTGCTGTTCCTTTGCTGCTCATACTTTAGTCTTTGCTATAGCAACATCTGCAGGTGAAGGCAAAGCTCACCCTCCCTCCCCACATGCTTTGCAGGAGTTGAAGAGGTAAGTAATCACTTGACAAGTGGTGAAGTGCTATTTCTCTGCTTCCCATGATCAAATTGCCGCTTCTGACCTGCCCAACCACCCCCCAGTCTGCACAGGTGTGTAACCTGCATCTATGAGCATCAGGGAAAAGTTCTGTTGATTTTTTTTTTAATGCTGCTGTTGGCTCATATCACACCTCCTGTCTACTTTGATTTCACACATAGTCACAAAATTTCATCAGGAGCCTAACAGAAAATGGTATAATTTCAGCTTAGTTTCTGCTCTCCTGCTAATATCATGCAATAGGGTAATGTAAGGCAAACGATTTAGGATTTCCAGAATCTCTATCTTCACAATAAACTCCACAAGTTTCTAGCCCTTAAGTTTGTTATTGGATATTCATCTGCACAATTTATACAGATTATGCAATTTAGTTTTATTTAGTGCAAGGACATACAACTTTGCAGATGGGGAAGACCATTCAGATAACAATTAGCTTGGCATGCATTGATCTTTAGACTGGTGCAGAAGCACCCATTATCCTGGCACTGACCTTAAGAGCCATTTTGATTTTGGCAGCAGGAGAGAAAAGTGCTTTCTAACTGAGATCTTCCTTATACCTTCTGGAACTCTGAGTTGGTTCCATAGATCAGCTTGAATACCAACAATAGAATTTGGGAAGGAGAGACAGATAACTTTGCTATTTTACAATCCAATCCTTCCTGTATCTGTCAGCTACTGCTTAGGATAATTTTGAACATAGATTTAACAATCTTCTGGAATAGCATTAAATCTGGGTTCTGTTCCTTTGGTCACAGCATTAGTTCTCCTTTTGAACTAGTGCAAACCCCTATTCCTCAAACTACGGCCCGTGGGCTGGATATGGCCCACCAAAGCCATTAATCCAGCCCATGTGGAACCACGAGGCTGCCCTGCCCACATCGCCCCACCTACTCGTCAGCCCCCACCTGCCTTCTGGAGGTCAAAGAGGACAAAAATGGGATGTGTTTTGGCCTCAGGAGGCCAAAAATTGGCCTATTTTTGGGTGTCATTCTGGAGACCAAGAACACTAAAAATGGGTCTGTTTTTGTCCTCCCCTGTCTCCAGAGAGAGGGGGAGGAGAGGGACAGACAGACAGACAGACAGACACACACACAAAAGTCACACACACACACACACACAAACACACACACACACATACACACATGGCAGCCGCATCCCTTTACAAACCTGCTTTCCACCTGCAGGAGCATAAAGTTTAATTTGTCTTGTTTAATGGACTGCTAAATTGGCCATTCCCACCCAGTCACACGACCACCTAGCCATGCACACCCAGCCAGTCTGGACCCCCAACAGTCTGAGGGACCATGAACTGTTTAAAAAGTTTGAGGATTCCTGCCCTATTCCAAAGAAGTATGACTATTCACCAAAGACAACCGACAGGCTCCTTTTGAACAGACCTTTAGAAAACCTTAGAACAAAACCAGAATACCTGGTTGAACCCACCAGTCTAACTAGTCTCATCCCACATTAAGAAGAGCAATTGGCAACTACAAAACTATAAAATTCTCTTGTCGGCTGGCAAATTTTGGGGAAAAAGGAAAGTAACAGCAGATGAATCCCCCAGTCCCTTTTCTTAATGTACAAAAATTGATGGACAACTGGATTGGTATTGTTCCAGTGGCAAGGAAGCAATTACCAGGGCACAATTGTACATATTTCTGCCAAGTGAACAACAATCTCTTTATAAAATTTAAGAGAAAGCACTTCTTTAGATGGAGGACAATAGCAGAAAGGCCTCTGGGGTCTTCTTTTTAATCCAGTATAGTCATTTTTACAATATATTTATCTCCAGATATTGACCATACAATGACTTGTTTGATGGGGTATATTAAGCTCAAAAGAGGTTGTTCATTGTTTACTCTGATATTGCAAGTTGTGCAAACCCCATCATTGTTGACCATAAAGTCATCATTTAGAACGTATGTGTGATGTGTAGCTAGCCAATTGTGGTTTACTCAGCAAAGTATGGTGAATCTGATCACTATTTGGGATGCCCCCTGTTTGCCTACTGAAAAGTAAGAGACGTATTCTAATCAAGTCAACAGTTCTGAAGAGGGAAGTATTGGCTGCTATTTTTCGCTAGAACACATATGGAAAGAAGAATATCCTCCGAAAAAATGACTGATCTGCTGAAAAGATTTCCTGCATTGTTGCAACAAGCTAGTAAGTTTTTGATAGTTTTTAAAATTGAATTTGGTGAAAGGTTCAACAAAACAAGAATGTTTGGTTATTTATTTATTTGCCAGATGTTTATATTCACCTGATTAGATGATTCAGAAGAATGCACAAGGGAATCAGCCAGCCTTGGGGGTGGGGGGTGGGACAGTTTGTGCAATGATGTACAAGTCACTAATATATCTACCAAATACTCATCTTGAATGTAGACAAGAGTCTTAGCATTGCTCTCTGGGCAGGTTAATTACAAACAGAGCAGTCTGTTAGGCAAGCCTTTGCTTCGACTTTGATTACTTTACGTCTATGAGTACCAGCACTTTGCATTGGACCCAAAAGTCTGATGGCATCTAGAATCGGATCTGCAGAATAATAATAATAATAATAATAATAAGTTGGGATTTATTAACCGCACCCTCTCCCCACAGGGACCCGGGGCGGTGCACAGGCATAATTAAAAACAGTATACAATAATACAAATATTACTTAAAATAGAATTAAATAAATCTACCCGTGCTAAAAATATAAATTAAAAACCCATTAAAATTTATAATTAAAAGACAGAGAGAATAAGTGATATGTGATAGCAGAACTTATCTCCTCCAGCCTGGCCGTTATGTTCTATATTAGATAAAGCTTAAAGATCATCCTTACAGCAATGCAAAACGTAGAGGTTTTATACAATCCAATCAGGGGCCAAGTCACATTGAAATTTTCACTCTAAATGGTAAACAAAACTTCTAAAAATTTTGGATGGAATCCCAAAGTTCCCTAGAATTTCAAACAAACAAGCAAAAATCTCAATGTTTATCCAAACAGATTCAGGCTGTGCCATTGGATTTTTTCTAAATTTTCAGCTATGTAATTAGGACAGATATCATCTAGGAAGGAAAGAAACAGCCAACCAAGCAAAGAAGATCATGAGAATTTCAATATTTCAGCATATTCAATTTCAAAAGCACAATTGTAAAAAAAAAAAGGGGGTAGTATTTGTAGGATTGGGAAGGACAGATGAGACCATTTTGTCCAAGATTAACTATTTTATTCAACACAAACATTTCATCATGCACACTAAAAAGTTTTACGTTTCTTCAAGCTCCATTGCGATTCTACATATCTATAAGTGAAATTAACATACACTGCTTTTCCCCCTACTTGATAATTGCTTAATTTTTCATTTTGGTAGGTTTTCATTGATGCAAATGGATAGATTTGTGTTTTTTTTAATGTTTTAAAAATGCTACATTTCCACTTTTTAAGGACATGGGGGGGAAAAAAGAAAGAAGGAAATCAGAACCAAAACCTGTAATTATGTTTGTGACAGCAAGCTAATTGCACGCCACACTGAAAGCTAGCCCAGTGGGGGAAATAATTTTACCCAATTATGGAAAGTTTTAATAAAAGACTTATATGTAAAGTTTTGCATTTTTAATGCATTCTGTAGGCACTTGAGTGCCATTTTGCCTGTTCTTTTGCTTATCATTAAAATTGTGTGAGAAAGGGACGTGAATAAAACTGCATGAGAAAGGAGGAACTTACTCTGCTTGAATTGATTGGCAAAAATATTGCTCTTTGTGCACATGCACAAACACACACACACAAATGGGAAACCATTTCATGGATTTTAATGTCTGTCCTTTAATCATAACATCCATGTGTATTTAATATTATTTCTCTTTACTTATTAAAACCACACATTTCAATGTGTAACACAGCCAAACTTACTTTTTGTTTAAAAAAAATTAAAGTTCTGTGAGACATTTTAAATTTTGGTGCAATATTTTTAAACACCTTCACTTAAGAGTGTGTAAATGAATGTATGAATGGGTATGTCTAGAATGGCTACAAGTATAAATAATATATGTAGGAATAAAATTAACAGGGTGTTCAAATGTGTCAAATGTAGTTTAGTGTTATGTATGAACTACAGGGGTCTGCAAAGTCGGCTCTTTTAAGACTGGTGGACTTCAACTCCCAGAGTTCCCCAGCCAGCATAGCTGGCTGGGGAATTCTGGGAGTTGAAGTCCACCAGTCTTAAAAGAGCCGACTTTGCAGACCCCTGAACTAAGACAACTTGATTGCAAGGGCATCAGGATGGGGAAAGCTCATATGATGTATTTCAGAGTGTTCATCATGTAGATATGAAAAATATTTTGACCCCAAAATATTCCAGTCTTGAAACAATCATTCCTGCAATAAGAAATAGCAGCTTTTCCCTTCTTTCTTTCTTTCTTTCTTTCTTTCTTTCTTTCTTTCTTTCTTTCTTTCTTTCTTTCTTTCTCTCTCTCTCTCTCTCTCTTTCTTTCTTTCTTTCTCTCTCTTCCTCCCTCCCTCCCTTTCTCCCTCCTTCCTCCAGCAAAACAAATCACAAAAGAACAAATATAGTTGCTTTTGCAGCCTCTCCACACACAGAGACCTAAGAATGCAAAACCTATTGCTTGTCTCAGTACCAGAAAATGATCAAAGGATTTTTTAAAAAAAACATCAAAATATTAATTAAATTGCATAGAGAAGACATGCTAATTGCAAAGCATGTTAAAGAAATAATATTTCCCTATTAACTGCCTGCTGAATAATCCAGATGCTTTATTTGAATTGTGCAACACCTCTGTCTGTTCTGTACCTTTTGGATAACAGCTTCAAATATAAACTTTTGGAATAAGTCAGAGCAAAGCACTATGTTCACATGCCTTCCTATTAATATCTATTTTTTTTAAGTGTGTAATTTACAAATAATCCCATTAGCCAAATTTTCTTACATTTGGATGCCAGATAGCATTTAGAATGGACAGCAACCGATGTGCTTCTGTGGTCCTGAGATGAAAAACAGGGAAATGCCACTAGATTCAGACTCGTATTGTTTCATTTGGCCGAACATATGGCATGTTTATATATTTGTATCAACAGAGCATTTAAGCCAAATTCTGATGGAATACTTGATGTGTTGTTGTTTGTTCTGGCTCAAAATATTCTTTGTGTTGTGTATATCTCTAATCTCAATTCTGAACTCTGATTCATTTGTTCTGGCTTTAATCCTCAGCCTGATAGCTGGCTTTACTTCCCTAGCATTAAATCCCAGGTCTGGTTCTTAGCTCCTATTTCCATTTTGATTAATGCCTTACGCAGCTCTCATACCCGACTGTAAAGCTACTGAGTCAGTTATCATGCATATATAGCTACTACTGTATATGATTTGTTATTTTCATTCTTTTCTTTTACTGTAAAGTTTCAAATGAAATTCACAGTTTGTTACATTGTTGTGATATGCTTCATGTTGCTGGAGAGAGAGAGAGAGAGAGAGAGAGATTGTGCTCCCCAAGTTTTATGTTTTCAGTAACACTAAGCATTTATCAAGAGATTTAGTGAAACACTATATCCTTTAGGAAATTTAATTTATCAATTCATAGAATATAGAACAATAGCTACCAGCTTTGATTGGGTTAAAGGACTAATCTAATAGACTTTATCTGTGAACAGTCAGATACTTTAATAACTAAATGAAGTTTTCTCATGAAGTATATCTGAATTCTTTTTTCTTGAATTCCAGTTTTTGTTCGCTAAGAGTTAGAAAAAGCCTTTCTAATCTGCTCATAGATTTTTCGAAACACTTCTGACTGAACAATTTTTCTTCTGGTTGATTCCTGTTCCAGCTCTTAGAAGAAATGTGTTTTGGCTTCTCTGGAAGCTGTTCAGATGCCCCACCTGGGAAGATATCTTTCAGTTCCCTTTAAATTTTGCTTTGAGCAGAGTTTCAACAGTAAGTTTAGACAGCCAGCAACTTCAGCCTGAAGGCAACATTCTTAGCTAGAATGTTCTTGTGTTCATAGTCTTTTAAAATAGGTTTATTCCCCAAGGTAAATAAATCCTCTAAACTGCTTGGAAATTCCGTTCCTCTGCTCTCCCCTACAATGACTTTCTGGGCAGATTCCCTGTTTCTGCCTTCAGACTGTAGCTATTTATATATTCATATTCAAACAGATAAACAACCAGTACAGTTTGGCAATTGGCAGAAAGCAGCATTGTGGCAAAGATTCCGAAACAAGGTTTCAGGTGAAGATTGCTCTTTAATGTCATTTTCATAAACTCTCCCCGCCCCCCCCCCATCCCCAGATAAGTTTTAAAGGTTTTAAATGTGGCACATCGAGGTGGGGTGTGTGTGTGTCAGGAGAGGGAGTTTAGGCACATGCACACTTAGTTTGCCTCTGTAGCCAGCAAGGTTTAAAGTCCTTTTTAGAGAAATGTGATTTATTGTTGTTGCTGCATTGTTTTTCAGGTTGGCAGAAAGCTTCCAGATTGATGTCAGTCAATTAAAAAAAAAATTAAAAAGGGCATGGGGAAGCGAATGAGAGGCCAGAGGTGGGTTCCTACTGGTTCAGGCCAGTAGGTAGTAACTTGTCCTGCCACGCCCCTGAACTCGTTCTCTTGTTCATCTTGCTTTTTGCTTCTGCGCCTGGGCAGAAGCATTTTTTCATACTGCGCATCAAGTGCATAATGCACATCGAGTGTGCATGCAAAGTGCATCCCTCAGCGAACAGGGAGTAGCAGCAGCCCAAACCCACCCCTGGGATAGGCCAAACCAAGTACATGTGAGACAAGAAGCAGAGAGGGCAAAGCCACCTGATAACTAGCGCAAAACTAAGAACAACAAACCGATTTACCATCAGCTTTCAAACAAGGACATCTACAGCCTAAGAGGATATAATTCACAGAGAGAGGGGAAGAAGGGAAGAAAGAGAGAGGGAAGAGGGTGGAAAGCTTCATCTAGCAATCGCTGCACCGAGTTCTGGAAAGAGCTCTGGGAAGTGGTCACAGGTGATTGTCATGTGTGATAATTATTATTACTGTACACCTGCTCCTCCGCACTAATTAACTTTGGATATGCAAATCAACCCTATTGCATCATGCCCCTGTTCTCCTCCCCTACAGATAAGAAGATGTTCAGCTGCTGGGTTTAATTAGGATAATGAACGGCAGGCCCACTGTGGCTTGGCAGGGGAGGAAAGGGAGGGGAGCTTGTGGCTGACCTTTTCTCCCCAAACGGTGACATTTTCTATAGCTCCAGAGCACTCTGAGTCACTCCTGTGGCTGGGACATTGATGGGAGCGGATTGATGAGGTGTCATTAGAAAAGAGATGCCTCGGTCCCAGTGTTTGCTGGGAGCGTACAGCAGGTGTTCTGACAAGGACATGAGGCTAGCACCGGAAGATGCCAAACAATTGTCTGGGTTCAGTAAAGTCAGCCGTGCCAGGGTTTCCTCCAGAAAGCAAAACAATATTGTTTTCCAGGCTCACCAGGGCTAGAGAGGCTGTCCCTATATTCCATTTGGAATTATTCTTTGCCTGTCACCCACATATTACAACTCCTCACCCTTCCTATCGTCCACCACTATTTGCTGGAGAAACAAAGGCAAATAACATCAAGGATTTTCTTTCCCCTGGGGTTTATTTGTTCTATCAGTTCCTTGGACAACATGGAGGTAGAAGACAACAGTTCCTGGGGCAAAGTGGAAGTAGAAGACAGACAGACAAGGCAGAAAAACTATTGTGTGTAGTGGTATATGGGTAGGGTTTTTTGCCACTAATGTACCAAATTCAACTACTATTTAAAAAGAATGAAGTGAAGTTGCAGAAACTCTGTCTCCTTCCTTTATACCCAGAATTCCAGATTCAGTGATTTCATGTGGCTAAGCAGGTGCAAACTGGTTCTAACTGGAATTACCGACTTTCTTCCAATCAGTTCAATCCAATGTAACTGTTGAATCAGTGCAGAAAATCAGTTTACAGTTTTGTAGAAATAATCAGTGAGATAGAAAAAAAAATCAACTGGATTCAAAGATTCAAATTTTTGTGTAGCCTCAGATTTATGGAATTTTTCTTTCAAATAGAACTTCGAAAGATTATCGAAACACTCTGCATCTTCTAAAAGATACAGGATTTGGGAACCTGAATTATGTTTTACTGCATGCAGTCTAACTCTATAGATGTTTTATCAAGTGGATACACTATTGTGTTCACTGCTGCTTTAGGTTTTGAGTCATTGAAAACTTCAGTCTTTGTGGATAGGGATGTGAACTGATCATCCATACTATCATAGAATTCAGGATCTAATTGAATTCTGCAAGTCAGTTAGTTTAAAACAAAACACAGAATGTAATAATATAAATATTTTAAAACAACACAATTTTAGAAATATGTAGAAATGCAAATTTGAAAACACATAATGAAATACAATTTTTCATTTAGATAAATTAGATGCACATAACTATCTCCAAAACTATTCCTAATGCCCACTAGAACTTCTTTCCTGTGTGACTTTTCTTTCTTCCATTCTTTTAAAGATGAAAAGCTGTCTATTAAAAGCCTCTGGGCTAACAAAAGCATCCTTAAAAACAATCTAAAAAATAACATGAGAAATGTTTGTGACATCATACTACTTTCTATTTTCCTGTGCAAAAATTAAATTATAAGCAGAACTGCAATATTAGCTTAATTAGAATACAAGAGTAAAAATGGCCAGTGTTGCCTGGAATATAGATTCTAATAATATTCTACAGTGCTGTGTTAACATTATATTAGTATATACCATAATTTTAAAACTGGTAGATTGATCTCATTTAAAACTGATAAAACTGGACGTAAAAGTTGGATATAGATTTTGTTTGAGTAAGTCAATTAACTTCTAGAAAATATCAGAATTACTAAATTGGATACTTGCCAATTTTGATTTAGAAAAGATGAGATGATAATATTATTTCTAGGACTATCATGATTTATTACAATGTTACCGCAAGTTGCCCAAGTCTTTTTGGGATAAGAGATTTAAGAATTACTAATTGTCAGAGATTATGGGATTTGGAACACCAGGAGATGCCAGAGTCGAAGAAAAAGAACTGGAAAAAATAACGAAATATTGTGACCTGGCCATTGAAACTCCTGGATTATGGATGAAACATGTAACAGTGATACCCATTGTTATTGGGGCATTTGGAACCATGTCCAAGAATTTTATAAGATATATCAACAAATTGCAGCTTCCTGCAATAACACCAGTGGAACTGCAAAAAACTGTGCTACTCGGAACATCTTATATTTTAAGAAGGTTGGTTGGTTGGTTGATACCTAGGTTGATACCTAGGACGCTGGTAGCAACCCGTAGCAACCATTAGCACCAGTCAATGGTATTTGTAATGCATTTCTGAATGTTCAGTTGACTGAGTTTCATGTTTAATGAATAAAGTATAATAATGCCAAGGCAAGGCAAGACAGATAAAAGGATGTATTTGTTTGCTTGTTTATTTTGAGTGTTTCCAGTTCTCCTAAAAGCTCCCATTTCCTGTTTGAGTTTACACATTTATTAAAACTGTTTTTCTATTATGTATAGTTAAAACAAGCTCATTTGAATTTAAAATTCAGATACTATCTAATAAAACTGATATAGCATAACAGCAGTGGCAATGCAATTGTGTGTGTGCTTCCCTCTTCTTTCTCAAATTATTTGCTTGAAAATAACCATCTGTGCATTAGACACTTTCTGTACTTCCCATTTTCAAAGTGTGACTTGATGAAGGCATAAAATAATGCTCTTTTCTTGTTCTTTTGAAAACAGGGTAAAATGGGAACAGGGAGAGAAATCTTTCTGCCACGTTAAGAGGAGTTGCTTAATAACCTTGAAAATATAACAGGATTCCTACCTCCACTCCCTTAAAAAAGATTTAAAAAGTAGCACCTAATTGCACATTGTCTACATTATTATGATTATTTTTTTTTAAAGGAGTTGGTAAGGACATGGATCTAGAAATAGCACAACAGTTCTACTTTCAAGATTCTGGATTTCTTTCTGGATTCATTTCTCAACATGATACTTTCTAAACATGCACCTAGCTGGTAAATCTGAAAGTTGTAGTCGCAACATATAAAATAGCAACAGTACTTACATACTCCTTCACAGGGCTTTACAGCCCTCTCTAAGTGGTTTACAGAGTCAGCATATTGCCCCTAACAATCTGGGTCCTCATTTTATTGACCTCAGAAAGAGGGAAACCTGAGTCAATCTTGAGTTGGTCAGACTTGAACTGCCAAATTGCTGGCAGTCAGCAGCTGGCAGAATTAGCCTACAATACCACATTCTACTGTGCCACCATGGCTCTTACACCCTCTTACCAGTTCAAGAGTAGCTCCCTTTCGCATGGGAAAATAATTTTAAAAAACTATTGTTTCTCTCTTTTTATACTAAGCTCCTACTTATCATCTAAAAAGAACAATATTCTTTGGCTGGGAACATAACATTCAACCCAAAGTCTCACAGATGTTTAATCGTTAGCATAGAAAAATAATTAAACACCTTGTACTGAATTCAGAAATCAACCATGTGGTCTAGCAGCACTTTAGGCCTGAAAAAGGAGCCATGGTGGTATAATTAGAATGCAGCATTTCAGGCAAACTCTGCTCACAGCCTGGAGTTTGACCCTGATGGGCTCAATATTGACTCAGCCTTCCATTCTTTCCAAGTTCAGTAAAATGAGGACCCAGATTGTTGGGGAGCATATGTTGACTTTGCCCAAAGTGTGTCCAGAGAGTGCTGTAAATCGTTATGGGACAGTATATAAGTCTAAGTGCTATTGCTAAAAACTGGCTGGATGAGTTTGGGTTGTTGTTGAATGAAATGTAGGAGAAGGAATATACAGAAAGGAATGATGAGATGGGCAAAGCTGGTGTGTTCATCTCTCTCAGATACTTAAGGTTCTCATTGTATTAGAAAAATTAACATTTGAAGAGAATTTGCACTATGTCTATTTAGTCTTCCTTTTCTGTTACAATGTTACACCTACTTATCGATGAAAGCAAAATAAAATTAACAGAATATTGATGCACAAGAACCAAAGTGACTTTTAACTACATCAGGAAAAGAAGGGTTTCCATATTTTGATTTTATTTTAATATTAAGTTTACTTAACCTGTCAGTCCATTCCTTCTGGATTCTTATTAACTAATAATTTCTAAAATGAATTTTGAATGTAGAACATGTCTGTAGTTGAAACTTGAGCAATTTTTTTAAAATTTCATCATTCATATGATTGCTTCAAGTGTAACACTTCAGCTAAAAGTGTAAGTTCGCAGTTCTCCTTTTTCTTTTCCTCTCCTGTACACTGGAGTAGGAGCATTTATCAATGCAAACCGTATATGAATGCTAATGCATCAAATGCTGTTGTGTTTTATTGATGTAGAAAGCAAAAGATAAGAAGACACTGAAAGTTATTCTGTTATGGATGTAGCACAGCCCTTTTGATGTTATCAATTCCAAATGTATTAGACTTCAATTCCTGCAATTCCAAGAGATATAAACTTCACCATGCACCAGTCTCTGAAAAGTATCTGAGTTAAAGAGACACATGTTTGGAGATCAGTCTATGGAAGAGTGGCAAGCAAAGTATAGAAATAAAAGATAAGAATGGGAGAAAATTCAAAACATACCAATTGACTTCAGAAGCAAAAGCCAATAATTTGGAACTGCAATATTTATTTGATGACCATTTTGTACAAGGAGACTGTCAAATACACATCTACGGAAAGTACAGAGTAGAAATGTTATGAAAATACTATCACTTTTTAGGACTCTAATATTTAGCACTGTTAAATGTAATAAAAATTGTATTTTAAAATATGAATTCATTTCAAAGCTACACTTACTCTTTCCTTTAGTAATGTTCAACAATTTATCAGCTTAAGAGAAAAATGGAGGGGAGGAAAGTTACCTTTGGCTAAAGATATGTTATTGTCTCCAATGTTTCCAACAGCTGAGCTCTAAATCTTTTTTTTTTTTGAAAAAAAAAGCTCAAACCAAAAGAAAAAAAACAGCTCTCCCCTCCCCCTCCCCCCTACACACATACACACATCTATTTGACTAAAGAGCTATAAGGAGACTATAAAAATTATGGATCACAGAAATAAGCAATTAGTGTTATCTTCAATTGCTTTATTGGCAGTATTCACTCGTTAGAATGGAGGCGGCCATAAAACAGATTGCAACACGCTGTATAATGGCATATGGGGTTTTACATTGTAATGGCCATTCTCTGCCAAAGTCATATTTCCATTTGACTGCATGGAACATCATCAGTGAGTTTCCAAAAACAGAAGTGGATATAATTCTGTTGCTTCTCTCCTCCTTTTCCTTTTCCCTTCTGATGATCAGGTAGCTCTTGAGGCCCTTAGCAGATGAAAACAACATCAGAAGAACCACAAGGCTCCTTATTTTATCACAATTTTTCCTTGACCTTTATTAAATTGGGGAATGCCCTGGATCAACAAAATAATACAAGATAATATTTGAACATTGACTGATTCTGATTCTGAGCCTGGAGTTGTAGTAATCTGAATGTTCAAGGTGAGAAAAAGGAATACAGTTGACTCTTTCAATCACCATAAATAAACCAATACAATACAATACAATAGCAGAGTTGGAAGGGACCTTGTAGGTCTTCTAGTCCAACCCCCTGCGTGGGCAGAAACCTTATGCCATTTCAGACAAATGGCTATCTAACATCTTTTTAAAGACTTCCAGGGTTGGGGCATTCACAACTTCTGGAGGCAAGCTGTTCCAGAGGTTAATTGTTCTAACCATTCATATATACCATGTATAAAAATGTCTGGAGAGAAAAATACTACTCCTGTGACCTAATTTTGTAAAAGAGGAGCATCAGAACTGAATATATATCCATCTTTACCTAAAATGTCTAGAGTCTACTGACTTCATTGTGATTAAATAGGTACAGGTTGCATTTTTTAAAAATTAATACTAACTTAAGCAGCTGAAAGTTTCAGAAAGAAGGATCATGACATTTTGGAGCCATGAAAGGTAATGACTAGAAGGGATTAAGAATATCACCTAATGATATTCTAGCCCAATGCAGGAATATACTACTAAAGGAACAACCACATGTGGCTATCCAGCTTCTCTTATCTTCTATTGTTGATTAGCTCTTAACATTTGAAATTTCTTTATGATGTCCAACCAAAATCTGGTTGTTATTGGGTTGGTTATTATTATTTGGGGGGGGGGGGTAATTTTAATCCATTACACTTTCTTCTTTTCTTCTGGAACAGACTAAGTCTTCTACAGCAATTACTGTATGTCTTCCCAGAGCCTTCTCATGTCCAACCTAAGTGTATGCTAGGTCACCTATTATTTTTCAGGATTTTTTCTTTCCTGCCCCTTGCTAAGCTTAGTGGTTCTTCATTGAACATGCACCAGCTTCTCGGTGTTCTACCTAAGATATAATGTACAAAACTAGATGAAATGTTTTGAAAAAGCCATTCAAAACAAAATTCAGATTGAAGAGTTGTTTTATAGGATCCAATTTGAATCACAAGAGGTCTTGTCTTCTAAGCTTTTAGATTCATGCTGGAGCTCATTTTAAATTGTTTTATAGTCATTCACAATCCATGAAGAAAAGAAAAAAGACCTGCATGATTCTGGAACATGGAACATAGTTAAAATTAAGGACATTTCCTCATTTTGTTGGTAGAAGGTGATCAAAACAGGTTCTGACTAGATGATTAAACCTGGCATAGGCTACTAATGCAGCTATCAACTCCTGTCCAAGATCTTCACTGATACTGTGCTGAGGGAAATTATTATTTCCATACATCTATGAGAATTGAAAATCAAACACAGGTAGTCCTTAACTTACAACAATTTGTTTACTGATTATTCAAAGTTACAACAGCACTAAAAAAAGTGACTTGGTATGGATGCTCACACAACTGTTTCTGCATTCTGACAGACATGTGAGCAACATTTAGGTGCTTTGTAACAGGCATGTGTTTACACATGTAGCATCCTGGGGTCATGTGATCAACTTTCCCAGCTGGCTTCCAACAAGGAAAGTCAATGGGAGAAGACAGATTCACTTACTGACCACAAGATTCACAATCAACTGTAGTGATTTGCTTAACAACCATGGCCAAAAGGGTTGTAAAGTCAGGCCTGACTCACTCAACAATCATCTTACTTAGCAATGGAAATTGTGGTCCTCTGGTCAATGACTTCCTGTAGGCCATTTAATTAAAACACTTGTAAGGGCCTCTTTGCTATAGACCAGAGGTCCCCAAACTTGGCAACGTGTGGACTTCACAAGACTTGTGGACTTCAACTCCCAGAATTCTCCAGCCACCTATGCTCTGGGAGTTGAAGTCCACAAGTCTTAAAGTTGCCAAGTTTGGGGACCTCTGTTATAGACAAGGGGATCAATGTGAATACGTGCCCTTTTTTCTTCCAGGGTTTTATAATTTAAAAAACCAGGACATGTCAAGTTTTCAAAACAAATAAAAGTTAGATGTATCCTTTTAGGTGCATGAATAAGCGAAGGCAGTTTATGCTACTTCTGTGTAAAAACACCCTGTATGATCACAGGAAGGTAGTGCACTTTGTGTAAGGGATGGTCTCCTGCCACAGAATCAATACATTCTACCCAGTCAAGTTTGGGCTTCATAGGAAATGTGATTCCTATGAGTATCTTGGAAATCAGTTTGAATTTTGATTGGTTCCCAAAGGGATGAACCCAAGAAAGAGAGAATCAACTAACTTTTTAGCCACAATCAACCAAAGCATCTGGAAGCTTCCTTATTAACACACATATTTTGGAATGCTGAGAAACTAGACTGATACAGAAAACCCATTTAAAATGTGTAGTGCTGTACCTTTAAACTATGACAGGAAAATTCAGCTGGGTGCATTTAGCTACTATTGTAGCCTAGTTTTTCTTTTTTTTAATAGAAGCCTACACATTACAAAGTCTTATTGGCGCCAAGCTGAGCTTTCTTGTCTGTGTGAGGTTCCAGGCTCAAGGGACAGTATGTTTTGAAAATGTCATGGTGCTCTTTTGTAGCAGAAAGGGATCTTGCTAAGTCAGGTGACAAAAGGCAACAGAAGATAACAGGGAGAGACAGGAAAAAAATGCCTTGTACCTCTTTCTTTCTTTCTTTCTTTCTTTCTTTCTTTCTTTCTTGCTTTCTTTCTTTAGCTAACCATTAATGTTATTCTTATTAATCATTGCTGCAATACCATATACTGACATACATAAAGAGGATAGAGGATTTGAATAATAGAAAGAAAGGCAGGGTTTGAAATATGCACACATAAAATGCTTTCTAGTCTCATGTTAGGAGAAGGGTGAAGATTACAGACAGCAGCCCTGACTGGCAAATACTTCCCTTAACTATTGAACAATGTGGTTCTGTGGACGCATTTCCCAGAACATGCCTACTTTTGCATTATGATATAATGGAAGATAACCTGGCTTTTTGAAGTAGGGTTAGAGGGATTTCTTTTCTAAGAGACATAGAAAGGAAAAATTATGACTGAGCAGGTTAATTATTTGAATGGGAGACATTCCTCCTGTGTCAGTACCAAGAATAAACACGTGCACTTGTTCACATTTATTCCCAGGTGACTTTGGTTGTTTCCCAAAGCTAAACCTTGACAAATATGGTAGGTACTTTGAAGAGAAACTACTAAGAAATCTCAAGTCTAAAGGTTAAGCTAGAACATTAACTCACACATACTTGGGAAGAAGGTGGTGACAAATCAGTGCCACATTGCTGCCAAGAAAGCTAAATAGATGTGACTATGTAGACACAGAAGTCAAGCCTGATTCAAGGGAAACCTTACAAACTAGCTGCAGTTGTTTCTTCTGTCCCTTTTGCCTGTCTCAGGTTTGACCATCCATGTTCTCTAAATGAGAACTAGAAACATTTCAGGGATGGGAAGAGAAGCGTTTATAATTCCTATGAAGCTACAATACAATCTGTATTTTATATATTTAAATTACTGCAACACACTCTACACGAGGCTACCCTTGAAGAGTATTCAGAAGCTTTAGTTGGAGCCAAATGCAACAGCTCATGAGGTTATGGGTGCCAATCATTTGGCATATGTGACATCTCTGCTCTGTGAGCCTCATTGGCTACTAATATGCTTCTGTGTGCAATTTAAGTTGCTAGTGATTACCTTTAAACTAAAGCCTTACATGATTTGGGAATGGTCATTGCCTTCTTCCAAATGTGTGTGAGTTTATGTTTAGTTAAACTATAGCCTTCAGATTTCTTAGTAGACTGTTTTCCAACTACCTCCTGTATTTAAACACCAAATACCTCCTGTATTTAAGCAGTATGGATAGGACGCTGGGGCGACTGAATGCCACCACATGTTTATTGGACCCGTGTCCCTCCTGGTTGATACTGGCCTCCCGGGAGGTTACACAAGGCTGGCTCCAGGGAATTGTCAACGCATCCCTGAGTGAGGGGTTCTTACCGGCCACCTTGAAAGAGGCGGTGGTGAGACCCCTCCTCAAGAAGCCCTCCCTGGACCCGGCTATATTAGCCAACTATCGTCCCGTCTCCAACCTTTGCTTTCTTGCGAAGGTTGTTGAGAGTGTGGTGGCGCAACAGTTCCCTCAGCACCTGGAGGAAACTGTCTATCTGGACTCACGCCAGTCCGGCTTCTAAACCGGGCACAGCACGGAAACGGCATTGGTCGCATTGGTGGATGATCTCTGGAGGGCCCAGGATAGAGGTTGCTCCAACTCAACCCGTCCAAGACCGAGTGGCTGTGGTTTCCGGCGCCACGACATAGCCAGCTCGTTGACCCCCAGGGGGGCATATCATTGGCCCATGCGGAGAGGGCTCGCAACTTGGGCGTCCTCCTGGACACTCGGCTGTCATTAGATGATCATGTGACAGCCGTGGCCAGGGGGGCTTTTTATCAGGTATGCCTAATACACCAGTTGCGCCCCTTTCTAGATCGGGATGCCCTACGCATGGTCACTCAAGCCCTCGTTATTTCCCGTCTGGACTACTGCAATGCTCTCTACATGGGGCTTCCCTTGAGGTGCACCCGGAGACTCCAGCTAGTACAGAATGCGGCCGCATGGGGGGATCTTGGGGGCCTCTAGACGCTCCCATGTAACACCTCTCCTGCACGAGCTGCACTGGCTGCCTGTGGTTTTCCGGGTGCGCTTCAAGGTCTTAGTAACAACCTTCAAAGTGCTCCATGGCAATGGACCTGAATATTTGCAAGACCGTCTCCTGCCGCATACCTCCCATCAACCAGTCCGCTCCCACAGAGAGGGTCTCCTCAGGGTCCCGTCGACTAGCCAATGTCAGCTGGTGACCCCCAGGGGGAGAGCCTTCTCTGTGGCAGCTCCGGCCCTCTGGAATGACCTTCCCCCTGACCTGCGCACAACCACGGACCTGCTCCTCTTCCGCCGGGCCCTGAAAACTCATCTATTTCGTGTGGCCGGCTTGGTGTAGCTTTTAAATCTATTTTATCTATTGGGTTTTTATTTGGTTTTTTAGAACAGGTTTCTAGTTTAATTTGTTTTTATTATATTTATTGTACTTGATGTTTTTATGTTTTTATGATTGCCTGTTCACCACCCTGAGTCCCATAAGGGAGATAGGGTGGTATATAAATTTAAATAAAGTTAAAGTAGGCTAATCTGGCAGGACAGACATAATAATAATAATAATCTTTATTGTCATTGTAAAAATTACAATGAAATTGGTTACATACTCTGGATTCTGAGATATTACTATGGAATGTAGTTTCTGTTTCAAATAGAATAGGTTTTTTTATTTTGTTTTGCAAAATTAGTGGTATCAAGTCCCAAAAGCTGTAGTTTTTGCAAATAGTGGAGCCAAATTTTCTAGATAAACTCCTGTGGACAATTTTTGCATCTCTATGATGGGTTTGTTTGTACTTTGAATAACTTTACCATAGACAATGATGAGATGATCTATGGTTTATTCCTTAACCAATCAGTACTTGAAATTGTCAGAAATTTGTTCAATTTTGGTTTTGATGGCATTCGTTTGCAGAACTTGTACCTCAGCTGCTATGCTTATTCCCTTGATTTCTTTTTTAAGTATTCCAGATCTCAAAGAGAACCATGTTTGATTGCATTTCTTTCACTTTCAAGCATGTACTTGGCCATAGAGTATTTTGCTTTTCCAGCTTTAAATCTGATTTTGAATTATCGGCTTCTTATTTTCAGATTTAGTAGAGCACGAGTGTCAAACTCATGACATCATATTGCCATCATGTAACGTATTGCGATGTTTCCTCTTCACAGAGCTGGGGTGAGCGTGGCCTGTGCATGATGCATGTGTGCCATGGGCTGCCAGTTTGACACTCCTGTAGTAGAGCCTTTTCTGATAAACCTCCATAAGCAGAATCTATTCTTTTCTTATTGTAATTGTTTAAACTATTTTTCTTTTTCTTCAGGTTTTTTTATTTCATTTGCAATAGTTCTCTGCCACATTTGTTGTAGTGTACATATAATCTATGAATGCCACTTCTTGAGTGAAGTGCATGATATCTGTTAATTAGTTTTCTTGTGTTTTTAAAATTAGAAATGTCCAATTCCATTCAATTATCCCCACTGCATAGCAAACTACAGGCAGTGCCCAGTGTATTTATTGTTTTAACAATATTTCTGCCACTTAGTTTAATTTAATTTGTTTTTACTCATTTGGTATAATTTGAAGTAGGAATATTTTTCATTCAGTCATGAAACAAATCAGAAGTTCCCTTAGCCTCAAAAATTTGGGTTTTTTAGATGTCATGTGATACTTACATTCATTAACTATTGCCCACCAACTATAATCTTGCCTTCTTTAATTGCCAAATAGCACATTTGGTCAGGTAAAATGTAACTCCTCTGTCTGGATAGAGTCTAAGAGAGACAATTTCAGCTTGTGATTTGCCATGTAATTTTAGATCACACAAAGGACACCAGATTGTTCATTTTTGGCTTTATTTTCTGACTAGGTACCCACAATGACTTTATTCTGAATACTGGTGAGTGAAACATTGCCAGGACAAGACTAACATGGTACTGAATCTTCTTAGCACAAATCTTGTTTTACTCTTACTTTACCCAAGGTTTTATCGTTTCCCATTTCTCCTTCACCAAAACCTTCTCCATAAGATTGGTTTTCCATAACATTTCCAATAATCTTCTATAATTTCTCTTATTCCATAAATTTTCATGCAGTTTTAAGTCTTCAAAGATGTATGGAGGATTTAGTCAAGTGATTTTCTATAGTTCATCCAGGCTATTAAAAATGTTTGTTTATTATAGTTTTCAAGGATTAATTTGTTAATTAGTAGCCTTTCTGTGCCCAATGTGAATTTTTGCAAAACCTCTTTTGTCCCACTGGGAAAATTTTTTTTAATAATCATTATTAGATTTACTATAATTCCAGTAAACAACTTCACTGTTGTGGGCAACAAGTTATATGCCTGTTGTTGTCATCATCATTGGTATCATCATAAGCTTTACATTGTTTTAATACTGTATGAAAAGTTTGGACAATCATTCTTTTTGTAGTTACTCAGATCAAAGCTTTCTTCCTGTCTTCATTTCTGCCATCTTATCATCCAGGACACATGATCCTGAACTCAGAATGTCCAAGAGAAAGAATTACAATATTACTTTCAGAATCCAATCTGGGTCGGTTACCAGGACCAGAGGCTTTGTTTTCCAAGCTTTTGGACTCATACTGGAGCCCACTTGTACTGCTAGAACTTCTCTAACAGAGTGTGAACAGTCCTGTGTGTGATATTTATATTGCATGTTGTATGTGACTTTTTAGATGTTGATTGGGGTGTGTTGATGGCTGGGTTTTAAGTCATTAGCTGTCATTTGCTTGTGTTGTCCAGGCCACATCTTCTAAGTACTAGACTGATGGTAAATTAGCACTCCTGTGTACTGACGAGGGACCTTTTTCCCAGGCTTCAATCACTTCCCTGGCTGTTTTTGTGCCATTTCACAATCTTAGTAGCTTAAAAAATTGGATGTGTGCCCTTGTTCATTGCAGTGAGGCTACCAATGAGTTCAGGTCTCCTCATCTGACCACTTGCTTGTGTTCTTGCAAGAGCTCAGAAGACAAAATCTCTGGTCCCAGTGACTGTCCCAGATTGGATCCTGCAACATTGTCCTGGGACATGTATATTTGCCTTCATTTGTGAATATTGCTTTCTTTCCATATTTTTATACAGTGAAATTATGTCATATTGTGTCAATGTCTAGGATTAATAGACCTGTATAACAAGAAGAATATCACAAGGGTAGCATTCTGTACTGTCTTTAAAGATAATATTACATCATTGAAGCAGAGATTGTATTTCTTATAATAGTATGATAAATCACATATATGCCTATCTAGAAGTATATGGCGCTATATTGTCTATGTGTAGACATAACCTTTGAAGCCTGAATGGATTCTTTCAGAAAGCAAATGATTGCCCATTTCTAATTGTGTAATCTCTTGCGGCACATAATGTTAAATCCCATTACAGCAATTGAAAATTACAGAGTGATATTCAGTGGGATGAGGCCAAAATTTCAGTACTGCCTTTTCTGAGTATGAGACATAAAATTATTCAGTCTGAACTTTCCCACTAATTATTTGTATCATGCTTTTCCTGGATACTGAATCAAAATAGGCTGTATAAAACATTTCAGCTAAGTTAATGACCCCCCCCCCCAAAAAAAACATCCAATACATCAATGCAGACAGACTCACCCTAAGGAAAAAAGGTCTGTTGAAAGTGCAGGCTCAGAAGTGCAGTGTTTGCTTACAACAGAAACTTTGTGAGAGTAGAGAGACTTGTCCAGTTTTGAACATTCCGTTTTGAATCTAAGCCCCACATTATTTCTCACCTTCCGATGCTGTATAGACCAGGGGTCTGCATTCCCGGCCTTGCTGGCTGGGGAATTCTGGGAGTTGAAGTTCACCAGTCTTCAAAGAGCCAACTTTGCAGACCCCTGGTATAGACAGTCAAGGCTTTGGTACTGCTGATAACTGTTAATAACTAAAATAGTTGTGCCTTGATATAAACTTCATATTTCTGAACAGGGCTTTGCCATACTTTGAAAATCATTTAGAAAATATTGAAGTGTCTTTGCAACTTTATGTTTTCTGGATAGCTGTGCCCTGCAAATATATTTGTGGGGTGAAGCACCTGTGTGAATTTAGCATTGCACAGTCCTGTTCCTAAACTCCTTCCTGGATAACCACTTATAATGTAATCATTTTAGTTGGTTGTCTTAGACTTTTTTGTTTTCTTCGGTCTCCAAAACTACCTAGAAATAGTTTTCTTATTATATTTGTAAGTGCTAGATTTTTGTTATGTCCCTGTCAAACAGTTTATAGAAAGTGTTTTATTGCTGTCTTTAGCCATAAAACAAGACAACTGGAACTGCTACATAGGAGTTGTCTTCTCTTCTGTGACCCGATCATAAATCTATACTGATATAGCTATGAAGTTTAATCAACAATATTGCTGTTGAAGCCAGCAGGAATTTTGAACTCCTGAACAGAGTGGCTGAAATGAATATAAAGGAAGGCAAACCCTCCTTCCATATATATATTACATATCTAATACCTCACTTCCCCCCTAATTATAAATGCATGCTATGTACATTATGTATTTGGCTCTCACAAGTATATTCGGGTGAATTATTTATTATCTGAGAGACAGGCATGTTTGGCCTACAACTCCTGCATCTTGTTCCATTGCCTACACTAGGTGAGATTGGTAATAATAATAATAATTTAATTTATAACCCGCTCTCTGTCCCCAAAGGGACTCGAGGCGGGGCACAGGGAAATTAAAAATACATATAAAAACCAGAAACAACACAGTATTTAAAAAAATTAAACTAAAACCCTGCGCTAAAATCCCATGTTAAAACTAAGACAAACCCCTAAAAAACCCTAAAAACAGTTAAGCTATCCCAGGCCGGCCAAGCAGAAGAAATGTGTTTTTAATTTTTGACGGAAGGAGCGGAGGCCCATGGTTGTTCTAATTTCGGGGGGAAGGTCGTTCCAGAGGGTCGGGCCCGCCAAAGAGAAGGCCCTTCCCCTGGGCGTCGCCCGCTGGCATAGCCTGGTGGATGGCACCCGGAGAAGTCCCTCTCTGTGGGAGCGGATCGGCCGCAGGGATGTATGGGGCAGGATGCGATCTTGCAGATAGCTAGGTCCCGTGCCATGGAGCGCTTTGAAGATGATGACCAGCACCTTGAAGCGCACCCGAAAGACGACAGGCAGCCAATGCAGCTTGCGCAGGAGTGGTGTTACATGGGAAAATCTAGAAGTTCCCATAACTGCCCGCGCAGCTGCATGAAGTCTTCGGGTGCACCTCAAGGGGAGCCCCATGTAGAGAGCGGAGATCAAAAACATTGGAAGGGTTCCCAGTTGTCTACTTCTGTGCTTATCTTTTCCTAATACAGTGGTACCTCGGACCACGAACGCCTCTCATCACGTCCAATTCGCTTCACGACCAAAAATTTCCCAAAAAATGTGCCCCGGTTCACGAACACCGTTTCGCTGCACGAACGGAAAAGTTCGTAAAAAATGCTCTGCTGCACGAACTCCGCCTCACTTCACGAACTCTGCCTCGCATCACGAACTCCGCCCTCGCATCACGAACGGAAAAGTTCGTAAAAATGCCCGGATTCACGACCTCCGTTTCGCTTCACGAACCGGAGCCGCGGACATTTTAAAAACAAGGTCAGAACGGATTAACCGGATTTACATTGAACCCTATGGGAAACTGTGCCTCGCATCACAACCAAAAAACAAGGTCGGAACGGATTAATCGGATTTACATTGAACCCTATGGGAAATTGTGCCTCGCATCACAACCAAAAAACAAGGTCGGAACGGATTAATCGGATTTACATTGAACCCTATGGGAAATTGTGCCTCGCATCACAACCAAATCGGATCGCGACCAGAGTCATTTCACGAATTAAGTTCGTGATCCGAGGTACCACTGTACATATGATATAGGTCTTAATAATAAATTAAATAAATAAATTAGGTATGCTGCTATTTATCCATTTAGAATTGTATATAGATTCACCCCCTTTTTTTGCTACGATTCAAAACAGCATCCATAATATTTTGTTAGGATATTTATCTTACAACAACTATCTTGGGAGGTGGCTAGAACTCAGTCACCTAGTTTCTGGTCTAGCATCTTAACCACCACAACAAACTGACTCTCTGATATGTGTTTTAAACACACACACACACCCTCAAAGTTGTTTGTATAAGCTTTCACAAGGTATGAAAGTAGGCAAAGTTCTTAAACATTGGCAGCTGATTTTTCAGATGCTTTAACAGTAAAAGCACCTAAACTTTCCAATGCTTCAGTTCAAAGTCTGCAGAAGAATTGTTCCAGCCAAGCATCATCACCTAGATCAGGGATGTCCAAACTTGGGAACTTTAAGACTTGTGGACTTCAACTCCCAGAATTCCCCAGCCAGCATAGCTGGCTGGGGAATTCTGGGAGTTGAAGTCCACAAGTCTTAAAGTTCCCAAGTTTGGACATCCCTGACCTAGATCTTTGATGTCTAAACATCAACATGACAGCCTGGCCCCTTTGACAATAGTAATACACTGTTGCTAACATGAATATAATGGTGAGTTGACAGTAAGACAGTGATGAGCAAGGATTGGTCTAGGCAAGTGCCAAATCCTGATGTTTTGAACAATGTAATGTCCTCTGCAAGTCAAAGGCAGGAAATATATAAGCTGCAACAAGTGAGGATATTTCACACTAAATACATTTTGGATAAACTCATGCTGAAAACAGAAGTGTTTGACACTCACACAAACACACATAGAACATTAGCAAAACATGTACAGTTTAAGATCTCATTATTTAGATAGCAAAAAAAGAACAGTGAAGAAGAGACTAAGAAGCAACACAATTGGCAAGATTTCACATTAATGTTACAAATTAGCAATAGGTTATGTGGACATACTGTATAAATATTAGTGGCTGGAATAAAACAGAATACATTAATGTCTCCTTCAGGCCCCTGTAATATCTTTGGTCTCATTAATACTTAAGAGTATTTCTTTCTTTCCCCCCCTCATTTCTTTAACAATAAACTTCAAGGTGTTCTTTTTCCTAATTTCAACCACCTGTTACAAGTCAATTTAGAGAAATTGTTCATGTTTTCAGTTTGTTTGTAGTTCTTTAAATGATGGCTATTTACCCAAAATTGAAACAATTTTGTTACATGGAAACTTCCCTGTAATCATAGGAGAAACATGCCCTGGCAACCATTTTTTCTGCCGCGTTCCCATAAATTGTCCCGTTCATGTCATCTTCAGTCAATGTATGCAGTAAGAGAGGCTTAGGTAATTTCTTCTGTTCCAGTGTTAAAGTAATGTTTTCCCTCTTGTGGAAATTCTAAGATATGGGAAGCTGGTTTTCACATGATCAGAAGAAATCAGCCTGAAACAAGATCAATTCTTATTTTACCAATGCAAGAGATATCTGGAACACCATCTCTTCCACAAAAGAGAAAAACCTTCAAGTGAGTTTACGCCATCAGATAAAAAGGTGTAAGAATTAAAACTTTGATTTTATTGAAAATATACATTTGAAGAGTGGAGAACACTGCAGAAGAGTCACTGGAGAAGAGCCTAATGGTGGGAATGATTCAGGGCAAAAGAAGAAGGGGATGACAGAGAATCAGGCTGGATGGAGTCACCGAAGCAATCGGCATGAGCTTAAATGGACTCCAGAGGATGGTAGAGGACAGGAAGGCCTGGAGGTATGTTTTCCATGGGGTCGCAATGGATCAGACACAATTTTACAACTAACAACAACAACACATTTATTTGAAGCATGACACTCAATTGTTTTCTTTCATAATGGCTTTATTAACTTTAGCAAAAAGTCTCATTTCCAAAATCCATTGTCAGGAGAAAATGGTATAAAATCTGGTGTAAAAATATTGATTGTTTTGTCAGCAACAGTCAGCTAACCGGTAGGAGACAGAATCAACCTCTCCTTGCAAGTCCACAGCATTATTCTTCTTCATCATTATTTTTTTCTTATTGATGTTTGTGTTTTCCCCATTATGGAACACATTGGATCTGGTGCTGTGTTCAAAATATTTGAGGTGGTAGTAAGAATGTGACAAAGCAAGAAAGAGCAGACCTCACCATCTGTCAACATTTGTTATTTCAGTGGAGCATATGCTTTTTGGAAGAAAAGCCGATGGGTGGTTTCTCTGGAGGAAGAGAAACAAAGTCCTAGACAAACAGAATTGTCACCAAAGGCAGGAAGAAGGGGCATAAGGGACATGATGGCTCAGTGGCTAAGACGCTGAGCTTGCCAATCAGAAGGTTAGCATTTGAATCCCTAGTGCTACATAATGGAGTGAGCTTCCATTACTTGTCCCAGTTCCTGCCAACCTAGCAGTTCGAAAGCACATAAAAAAATGCAAGTAGAAAAATAGGAACCACCTTTGGTGGGAAGGTAACAGCACTCTGTGCACCTTTGAGATTGAATCATGCTGGCCATGTAACCACAAAGACGTCTTTGGATAGTGCTGGCTCTTCGGCTTTGAAATGGAGATAAGCACCACCCTCTAAAGTTGCGAACAACTAGCACAGATGTGTGAGGGGAACCTTTACCTTTACTTAAATACTTGTAATCTGGACACTATTGTTCTGCAACAAACCCGAACAAAAAATAGTAGTAAATTCAGAACAGGAGTTGGCAGTGGAAATAAAAAATGTTACATTGAAAAAGACTTCTGCTAGTCTTCCTGTTACATTTTCCAAATTGAAACTATGGTTAAATCTATCTATGTGTTGTGAAATTAAAGAATTTTCCTCATGTCTTCTGACTGCTAGTTGGCATTCATAGATGTGTTCTGCCAGTTTTCTGCTTGTTTGTCCCTACATAGTGCTGATTGAAGTTCTTACATTGTATGTTGTATTCCCTATGTTTATACTTAGCCTGTCTTCCAGGAATGATGCATGGCCTACATAAAACTTTTCTCCAGTTTCTTCATCACACAGCAGATCTGCTATGGGGATATATTGAACTGAAATAGTTTAGTTTAGTTTAGTTTATTAAATTTATACCCCGCCCTTCTCCTTGTTAGGACCCAGGGCGGCGCACAGGCATTATTAAAACCACAAAATACAATAAATATCAATTTAAAATATATTAAATTAGTTAACCCGTGCTAAAACCCATGTTAAAAACCTTCCCAAATTATAATTTATTTTTAAAAAGTCAGAAACGGGGGGCTATCCTAGGCCGGCTTGTTGAAATAAATACGTCTTAAGACGTTGGCGGAAGAGGCGGAGGTCCGAGATAGTGCGAAGGTCGGGGGGTAGGTCGTTCCAGAGGGCCGGGCCCGCCACAGAGAAGGCCCTTCCCCTGGGTGTCGCCAACCGGCATTGCCCCGCCGACGGCACCCGGAGAAGGCCCTCTCTGTGGGAGCGGATCGGACGAAGGGATGTATGGGGCAGGAGGCGGTCTCGTATATAGCTAGGCCCCGAGCCATGGAGCGATTTAAAGATGGTTGTCAACACCTTGAAGCGCACTCGAAAGGCCACAGGCAGCCAGTGCAGCTCGCGCAGGAGAGGTGTTACGTGGGTTTGCCTTGAGGCACCCATAATCACCCACGCGGCCGCATTCTGTACTAACTGTAGCTTTCGAGTGCACCTCAAGGGGAGCCCCATGTAGAGAGCGTTGCAGTAATCCAGCCGGGATGTCACAAGCGCTTGAGTGACTGTGCGAAGGGCTCCCAGGTCCAGTAAGGGGCGCAACTGGCGTATCAGGCGTACCTGATAGAACGCCCCCCCTGGCCACGGCCGCCACATGGTCCTCCATGGACAGCCGGGAATCCAGGAGGACACCCAAGTTGCGCGCCCTCTCCACGGGGGCCAGTTGTTCGCCCCCAATGGCCAGTGTTGGACTTAACTGGCTGAACCGGGGTGCCGGAAACCACAGCCACTCGGTCTTGGACGGGTTGAGTTTGAGTTTGTTACTACCCATCCAGATCCGTACGGCCTCTAGACACCGGGACAGCACTTCGACGGCATCGTTGGGGTGGTTTGGGGTGGATATGTACAACTGAGTGTCATCAGCATACAGATGGTATTCCACCCCAAAACCACGGATGATCTCGCCCAAATAGTGCCTGAATGATCCACATTGCCTAGTAATCTATCATACATGAGGTAGATCTCCTCTCCACCAATCTCCTCTGTCTGAATACTATATGATAGCCACTACTCTATAATGCAAGATGCTGAGCTTGTCAATCAGAAAGGTCAGCAGTTTGGCAGTTCAAATCCCTAGCGCTACGTAACAGAGTGAGCTCCCGTTACTTCTCCAAGTTTCTGCCAACCTAGCAGTTTGAAAGCATGTAAAAATGTAGAAAAAAATAGAAACCAACTTTGGTGGGAAGGTAACAGCGTTCCATGCGCTTTCAGCATTTAGTCATGCTGGCCACATGACCATGGAGATGTCTTTGGACAGCCCTAGCTCTTTGGCTTTGAAACTGCCTCCTATAGTCAGGAATGACTAGCATATATGTGTGAGGAGAACCCTTACCTTTATCTTTATCCTATAGTGAATCTTTGTTCCTTATTGCTATAAAGCGCCATTGGTCATAATAGTTAGGGCTACTGTACACTTCAAAAGTGATTAACAAGAAGTTTTGTGAATTTATGGAAAACTCACCACTTACTGTATCTGCTCTTTATTAAGGTAGCCTTTTTTCAGATTTCCCCATGAGCTTGAGAAAAGGTGCCGCTTCAAATTATTTTTGAAGCGTGCACAGTCCTTTCGATCATGCAATATTTGTTACACCACTGCTGTACACCTCAACAAGCATTTTAACTTCAGAATATTTGTTACTGTATTAGTAGATATTGCTGCTTTCTTTAAAGAAAGGGAGAAGGGCGGTATACAAATTTAATAAACTATAAACTATAAACAAAGGATTTCAGTGGCAAGCATAATTTTCAGCTTTGAAATGTTATTCATATTAAACAAGGGTTGTCATCGTGAAAAAAAGGGAAGGTGTTGATTTGTATGTGTGTTGGTTTTCTTATCAAAATTCTCTATTGATTCTAAGCCTTCATAGTAGTTCTGGTACACAATTCCAAATTACGACGAGAAGCACCCAAGTTGTCACAGTGCCAAACCTGAAAACAAAAGGGCACAATCTTAAACTAATTAAAGGCATCAAAGAAAATTAAGCAGAATTTCTTTGCATAGAGAATCAGTAGTAGATTTTTAAAAAATTATCAATGTGCAATTAACATAGAAATTGCTGCAAAAGAGAAACCCATGAATGATTTATGTTGAAACAGTGTCTTGTTTATAATAGTGGCCAGTACTAGATATTTTAACAAAAAAAGCACTGCACTTCCCCCACCCCTATAATGTACTTAATTGCATGGTACAATGCCAGGGGGCTGTGGGGGGAAAGCATTCTCACACCCCAGCTGTTGAATGGTTTACAATATGAAGTGTGCAAATAATAATAGTACTTAGTATTTCAGTGGGGGCAAAGCAAGCATGCCTACACATGGGTTATCCAACAGGGAACTTTTCTGCATCTCTTTGCTCTTTGTTGTTCAAATGTTTTACATCCCATTTACCTGAATGAAAAGTTATGATGTTAATCCAAAGGAACGTCAAATTTGTTTGAGTGAATTAGGCCCATGAAGCTGTTTTGAATGAAAGGTATGTAGGAAGCACACTGCAATAGTAATGGGAGATTTTAACTACCCTGACATCAATTGGGAAACAAACTCTGCACCAAGTGGAAGATCCAACAGGTTCCTAACAAACCTAGCAGACAACTTTGTTTCCCAAAAGGTAGAGAAGGGAACAAGGGGATCAGCAATATTGGACTTAATTCTCACTAACAGAGAAGAAATGATAGAAGGTGTAGAAGCTACAGGAACTTTGGGGGCAAGCGATCATGAAATACTGGAATTCAACATTATGCAAACAAAAGTAGTTGAACAAAGTCAAACTAGAGTCTTAGACTTCAAGAGAGCTAATTTCAACAAACTCAGAGAGAGCTTGGGAAGGATTCCATGGATGAGAATCCTCAAGGGGAAAACAACTCAAGAAGCTTGGGAAATTTTGAAAAATGAGATTATAAAAGCCCAGTCCAGCGCAATACCAATGAAGAAGAAAAATAACAGTTCCCAAAAGAAACCAGCATGGCTGCATAAAGAACTCTCTGACAAATTGAAAGACAAAAAGGATAAATATAAAAAGTGGAAAAAGGGGGACATAACCAAGGCAAAATATCAGCAAATAGCCCGAGCCTGTAAAGATGAAGTGAGGAAAGCTAAGGCTCACAATGAAGAAAGGCTTGCCAAAAAAGTAAAAAATAACAAAAAAAGCTTCTTCCAACATGTTAAAAATAAGAAAAAAGTTAAGGAAACAATTGGTCCACTGCTGGGAGAAAATGGCAAGAAGATGATAAGCAACAGGGAGAAAGCAGAACTATTTAACTCTTTCTTTGCATCTGTCTTTACACAAAGGGATAAAACAGTCCAATCAATCAAAAACAGCACCACAAATATCAGATTAGGAACACAAGTTGAAATAGAGAAGAAAATGGTAAGTGAGCACCTGTCTGCCCTGGACGAGTTCAAATCACCAGGACCGGATGGATTACACCCCAGGGTTCTGAAGGAACTGGCAGACGAGATCTCAGAACCACTGAACTATATCTTTCAGAGATCCTGGAGCACCGGGGAACTGCCAGAAGACTGGAAAAGAGCAGATGTGGTTCCCATCTTCAAAAAAGGAAAAAAAACAGATCCAGGAAACTATAGACCCATCAGCCTGACCTCAATACCAGGAAAGATTCTGGAAAAGATAATTAAACAACAAATAAGTGAACACCTAGAAGCAAACAAAGTAATAGCCAAAAGCCAACATGGGTTTGTCAAAAACAGATCATGCCAGACGAATCTAATTGCATTCTTTGACAAAGTAACAAAATCAGTGGACCAGAGGAATGCTGTTGATATAATTTACCTGGACTTCAGTAAGGCATTTGATAAAGTAGACCATAACCTACTATTAGATAAAGTAGAAAATTGTGGGTTAGACAGCACCACCACCAAATGGATTCGTAACTGGCTGACCAACCGCACTCAACGTGTAGTCCTCAATGGAACTGCATCTACATGGAAGGAAGTATGCAGTGGAGTCCCCCAAGGCTCTGTTTTAGGCCCAGTACTCTTTAACATCTTCATCAACGATTTGGATGAGGGGATAAATGGGGAACTCATCAAATTCGCAGACGACACCAAGCTGGCAGGAATAGCCAACACTCCAGAAGATAGGCTTAAGATACAGAAGGATCTAGACAAACTTGAACATTGGGCACTGTCTAATAAAATGAAATTCAATTGTGAAAAAAGTAAGGTCCTACATATAGGCAAGAAAAACCAAATGCACAAGTACAGTATAGGTGGTACCTTGCTCAATAGTAGCAACTGTGAGAGGGATCTCGGAATCCTAGTGGACAACCATTTAAATATGAGCCAGCAGTGTGCAGCAGCTGCCAAAAAAGCCAACACAGTTCTAGGCTGCATCAACAGAGGGATAGAATCTAGATCGCGTGAAGTGTTAATGCCACTGTATAGTGCCTTGGTAAGGCCACACTTGGAATACTGCATACAGTTTTGGTCGCCACGATGTAGAAAAGACGTGGAGACTCTGGAAAGAGTGCAAAGAAGAGCAACCAAGATGATTAGAGGACTGGAGACTAAGACATATGAAGAACGGCTGCAGGAACTGGGTATGTCTAGTTTGATGAAGAGAAGGACCAGGGGAGACATGATAGCAGTGTTCCGATATCTCAGAGGGTGCCACAAAGAAGAGGGAGTCAAACTTTTCTCCAAGACACCTGGGGGCAGGACAAGGAGCAATGGGTGGAAACTAACCAAGGAGAGAAGCAACTTAGAACTAAGGAGAAATTTCCTAACAGTAAGAACAATTAACCTCTGGAACAGCTTGCCTCCAGCAGTTGTGAATGCCCCAACCCTGGAAGTCTTTAAAAAGATGTTAGACAGCCATTTGTCTGAAATGGTATAAGATTCCTGCCCATGCAGGGGGTTGGACTAGAAGACCTACAAGGTCCCTTCCAACTCTGCTATTGTATTGTATTGTATTGTAAAGAAACGGGCACTCGTTCTATAAACATAAATCTGAAGGAATTGAACATCAGATTTTGACAGTGTATATAGGAACCAGAAGTGAGAGTAAATGAAATGTATATACACACACAGAGGTGCACATTCACACACACACACACACACACTTAGGCGTTATCTGTTTCTGTTTTAGGGGGAAAGTGAGAAAAACAATAAGGAAATCATACAGCAAAAAAATTTAAGCCCTGAGATAGGAAAAGGAAGCATAATTTTGTCTTTGCAAATTAGAATAACAGTTAGAAGGGAACTTGGCTGTCTTTTAGTTCAACCCCCTGCTCAAGCAGGAGATCCTATAACATTCCAGACAACTGGATCTCCAGTCTCTTCTTAAAAGCCTCCAACGATGAAGCATCCACAACACTGCTATCATGTCTACTCTGGTCCTTCCTTTCGCTAAACTAGACACTGCAACCATTCTTCATATGTTTTTGCCTCCAGCCAGCTAATCATCTTAGTTATTCTTTTCTGCAGTCTTCCCAGAATCTTGAAATCTTTTCTAAAATGCTGCGACCAAAATTGGATGCAGTGTTCTAAGTGTAGTCTTACTATGGCTTTATAAAGCAATACTAACACTTCACTTGATCTTGATTCTATCCCGTTGTTAATGCAACCTAGGATTGCATTAACATTATCATCCTTGCTTCCATTATTTCTACACACTGATTCATACATGTCTTTCATTCTCACCTCTCTCTTTTTGAAAAAGTCCATCCATGATATTTTGGGTCTTTCTTTTCTTCTCCATCCATTAACTTTTCCCTTATATAGTTGTTTTGAGTCCATTATCATTAATTGTCTTTGTTTGATACTTCAAGATGCTTTATTTGTACTGCTCATCTATTATTACAGTCAGACCACATTCCTTCAACAGTCTTCTATTTACAAAAACATTCCATTGTTCCTTTTATCCTATGCTTTTTCTAAATGAACTTTCTCACATTGATACTTTTCAAGAAGCCTATAAAAGCAACACTAATTTTCTACTCTAATTCTCACACATCCTATCCATAATAGGATCCACTTCTCAAATTTTGTTCACCGTACTCTTGTACCTTTCAATCATCTCAACTCCAGCATCGTTCCACAAATACTTAACAAACTAACCTCCTAATAGATTTTGTTTTGCATTATAGAATATATATTCTCTCATCCTTATTTTTCTAGCAATCCCCAGCTTCTTTCACTTCATCACCCTCCACCACTACCTGCCCAACATTCTTTTTCATGCTATTTGTTAACATAACTCCATACACTTCTCTGGCATCCTGTAATATATTTCTTTTCAAAGAATTTCATATTCTCTTTCCTAACATCCATTATCCACTTATTCTGTTGAAAAATTAAGTTATCATTTAATGCAATGTAACACAAGTTTCATCCTAATTCTTCCTGCAATTATTCTACTTTTATTTCTTTCACTTTTCTTTCCTCCCATGTCCATGTTACTGTAGCTGTCTGTTTGTTTAAAATGCAATTTGGGCTGCAAATAAATCTAATAAATAAGTAAATAAATAAGTAATCATACTTTGGTTAAATATTCTTTTTTATGTCTTGTAAACATTTACTTTACTCGGATTTTTTTAGGACAAGTAAGAAAAACAAGTTTCAGGAAGAGAAATCCTCAAGATGACGCCTAGATCTGGGTAGTGGAGAATTTTTAAAACCTAGGTTGTATCATAAACAAAGCCTTGATGAAACAATGATCGCAGATTCTTCACGAAGTTTATGTTCTGTAACGGTGGCACCATCATTATCTCTTGGGAATATACAAGGGCAACTGCAAGAATTGAAATGAAGAAGCGGAGAGCACCACCCCTACCAGTTATTCCATCCTTTTCTATTGGGAAAGCTGAGAGAGAAGAAAAAATGCCAAGTGTGATTCCTCAAAGTTCATTGCAACAAGAAACAAAAAAGAAAAAGAGATGTGCTCCTCTTCCACCAACTCCTAAAATGCCAAACAGATTTGAAGAAATGGATAATAAAAGACAAAGTACAATTGATCCTTTTCAACTGTCATTTGGCGGCCATTTTATTTCAACTGTCATTTGTCGGCCTTTTCATTTGCCTGGAGAGAGATTCCTATTGTGGCTGTCACTGCTTTCTGTATTCCACCTGGCGCTCAAACCAATTTCATTGTAATTTTATTATTACAATGACAATAAAGATGATTATTATTATTATTATTATTATTATTATTATTATTATTATTATTATTATTATTATTATTATTATTATTGTATATGCTCTTTATCATTTCAGCATTTTAGGGAGCTGCATGTGGATCCATACTGGCATCTTTGGATTTTTCCCATGTTTTTGTCTTGTATCTCATTCTGTATTATTGATCATACTTCTTGAATATTAATCTCCTTCAGGACTTCAATCCACTTTGAGATGAATCAGAATATTTTTCCTGATTAATTTAACCCATATTAGATTAGTGTCCAATATGGAGGTCTGACTAACTTCTTCCTCTGACCATCACATGTTCAAGGAAGAATTTGAAATGAACACAATCATTTTCCCCCAGTGTGCCAGTCACTTTCACTGATCTAACTAATACCTCCCTCTTGGTGAGAATTGGGTCTCCAATAGCAGATCTTCTTCTTTCTTCTATCCTTCTGATAAATGCAGTTGTCAGCAATAGAAGACAAGGATTTGTTGAACCTCTGACCCTTGGCAGAGGTAGAGTTTCACTAGATGGCAGGATAATTGAAATCTCCCATTATCACTCTTCCATCTGTCCACTACAGTATTCCCAGCACTTTATCTTAATTGGGTGAACCCTATCATTTTCCTACACTTTATTTCTTAGAGTTTACACCTACATTATGTTAGTAGACACTAATTTTGAAATTGAATTCTGTTTCCTCCAGATACCGGTAATGTGCTAATGTGAATTCTTTTGAATCTGTCCACAGTCCACTGTCTTCCCTATTATGGACCTATCCTGCTTAGCTGCTTGTTTTACAGAATTTTAGAGTCTGAAGGGGCCATTTAAGGCATTGATTCCAACCACCTACTAAGTTCAAGGATTCAAATTTAAAGCATCTCTGACAGAAGGCTCTCTAGTCTCTACCTTGATACATTTGGTGAAATGGAATCCATCATTTCTCTGGGCAATTGGTTCCACTGTTCATCTACTCTTACTGTTAAGGAGATTTTTTTCCCTTCCACTAACATTTGATTGGAATCTGCTTTCTTGTTACTTAAATTCATTATTATGTATTCTGCACTTCAGAAGGAGAACAAATCTCAGCTTTTGATAGGACAATCATTCAGACCTTTGAAGAGCCCCATTGTATCTCCCTCTGCTGTTTTCTCCTCAAGTCTAAAGATTTATTTTGTTCAAATTCTGTTCCCACCAATATCCATTTTTTTTCTTTTTTCCGCATTTTAAAATCTTACTTACTGTATATGCTTTCTTTTCTTCAAGGAACTACAGGGATATATTATTCCTATTTTACTTCCATAAGAATCCTAGGTGGATAGGTTACACTAAGAAACATTGATAGGCCCAAGGCTATCTAATGAACTTCAAGGTGAGAAAGGCTTTGAATCTGAACCTCTCTGTTCAAAGTTCAACTACTGCACCAAATATCTCACTCCAGTACATCTTTAACATAGCCTCTTTGTCTTTCCTCTTAACAGAATTCAAGTCTATGTGTGAATGTATCAATTTGTTTCCAATTTTTAATGACATTTCCTATTTCTTCCTATGCTGCACCATTAACTTTCTCAACTGAGTCATAAGATTGGTTTGCTAGTAGTAAAATCAGCATTTTTCAATTCATCATGAAAACAGCACTGTCATTATTGCTTTACATAGAGCCAAGTGTCAAACTCGCCATGCCACGTAGCCATCATGTGACATTTCTCAACATTTCCCCCCTTAATAATAATAATATTTATTTTATATACCGTGTCCTCTCCCCAAGGGGACTCGGAGCGGTGCACAGGGAAAAAATTAAAACACATAAAATATATATACAAAAATAAATACAATAGAGTAAAAACAAATTAAACTTAATTGTCCCTGCACTAAAATCCCCATATTAAAACTAGTGTTCCCTAAACCCTAAAGGAAGAGACTAACCTAGGCCGGCCAAGCAGAAAAAGTATGTTTTTAATTTCTGACGGAAGGAGCGGAGGTCCGTAGTTGTTCTAATGTCGGGGGGAAGAAGTCCCTCTCTGTGGGAGCGAATCGGCCGTGAGGATGTATGGGGCAGGATCCGATCCCGCAGATAGCTAGGTCCCGAGCCATGGAGCGCTTTAAAGATGACAACTAGCACCTTGAAGCGCACCCGAAAGACGACAGGCAGCCAGTGCAGCTCGCGCAAGAGAGGTGTTATATGGGTGTACCTTGCGGTCCCCATTATTGCTCGCGCGGCTGCATTCTGGACCAGCTGAAGTCTTCGGGTGCACCTCAGGGGGAGCCCCATGTAGAGAGAGTTACAATAGTCCAGTCGGGACCTTCATGGTGCTGGGGTGGGTGTGGGCTGCATGTGATGCATCTAGGCCATGGGCCACCAGTTTGACACACCTGACATAGAGATTCTGCAAAGTTCATGAGGCAGAACGAGAAAAAGATATCTGATTTTCCTCTGTACCCAATTAACAGTAAAAAAAATCTCAATAAATTACGGAAGAAATAGTATTTATTTATATATATTTGATTTTTATTTCATCACAATCACATCTTTCTTGAAACAAAATATCCATACAAAATGCATAACATAAGTAAAAGCAATAACAATGAAATACAAAGAAATTATTCAACCTGTAACATTCCTATGGTATTATCTAACTACTGAAGTTTAAAAAGCCCTGTGGAGGAGTTCCACTATAATTTGCTTCTAGAAGTCAATATTGTTGGGACAAGTGTTACTTCCAGCATTGAGTGTTACCTAAACTGTGATTTCCACATATGCCCATATATCATATAACACAAATGGGAAGTTACAATTGGCCAATTAAGAAGATGGAAGAAATGGAGGTATGGCTTAGCAGGAGTTGGAGGACAAGGAAATGTCAAGCATTCCACAGGTGTAAAGCATTGGCAGACGATGGTCTATAAAATAAAGACTTAGGTGGGTTTCATATGTCGTATTTGTAGAAAATGAGAGCAGATGAAAGCTATTTTGGAACTCTGCAAAGAGAATTGTCTGCCTCACCACCACATCTGTTCCTCATTAACCCTGTTTAGAGGGGGGAATGAAAGAAGGAAGGAAGGAAGGAAGGAAGGAAGGAAGGAAGGAAGGAAGGAAGGAAGGAAGGAAGGAAGGAGTCCCTTCTGGGAGAGAGAGCGGGTTATAAATTAAATTATTATTATTATTATTTATTAAGGAAGGAAGGAAGGAACGAGAGTAACTACTGTATATTCATCCATGTTTGAGAGAGTGGCAATAGTTTAGGGACTTTTGGTCAATCCAATAGAAAGACTCTAGCAATCTTTGCTATACCTTTGGCAATTAGTCAGGAACTGGCTGTCAATAAAAAATACCACAAAGCCAGTCAAATGCATTGTTCTGGAGACATTGGTCCATTCTTCCTGAGCTGGTTCATTGTTGTATCTGGGAAAACTATCCTGAATTATTTCTTCTTCCTGGCAACAGGGCTGGACCCTGATATTTATTAATTATTTGGACAGACCATTGCTCCTTATACCTGCTTTAATGTTTTGTGTGGTTAGAATACCAATATCTAAAGGATTTTGTATTTTTACTAGAATTGGGCTTTTTGCTTGTATGCATGTATATCTACACAACTTTCAAGAAGAACTAAAGAAGCTTCTTGGATGAAAAGCAAAACTTCTTGAAAGTCCAGTTGCCTTTTAAAAAAGTAAATTTGAGACAATCATGACCTGAATGACTGAGAGCCTCCATATGCATGAAGACATGACTGTTTCTTCAAGCATTTGGATTTTGTTGGTAAGATGAGCTCTGCAGTTGTCTTTTTTTTTTTTCCTGGAAGTAGGGTTATTGTTATCCTCGAACGCCAAAGGTTATAAATTGTGTACATTTTTAACCTTTGTAAGCCATCCAAATTTATTTGTAGGCAATGGGTAACTCTATACCAGTGATGGTGAAACTATGGCACGCATGCCACAGACAGCCATTTGGCAGGGCACGCAAGGCATTGTCCTGTCAGCGGGAGAGTGTGCATGCATGTGCTGGCCAGCTGATTCAGCTATTTGTAAAGCCATTTTTTGCCCTCCCGAGGCTTTATAGGACAGACTTCCGATTTGCTCATAGGGCCATTTTTAGTCCTGAAGGTCCCTGTAGGCTCCGGAGGACTAAAAACAACACTTTAAGCAAACCGGAAGTGACTTGCGGTTTGTCCGTAGGGAAGCTTTTAGTCCTCTGGAGCCTTCAGGGAAGCTCCTGAAGCCTCTGGAGGGCTTCTGGGGGGCCGGGGGGATGCTTTCGTTCTCCCCAGGCTCCTATAAAGCGTCTGGAACCTGGGCAGGGTGAAAAAAAGCATGTAAAAATGGGGGGAGGGGAAGTGCCTGTCATGTGCACATGCACACTGGGGAGTGTGCATCAATATGGGTGCAGAATGCCAGCGCACAACCCCCTGTTGTGAGGGGCTTTCCTTACGGCACGTGAGCCTAAAAAGGTTTGCCATCGCTGCTCTATACCAATGATGCCAAGCTTTTTGTTGTATGCCAAAAGTGCGCCCACACCCATAACACAAAGCGTGTGTCATTTCATTCATTTCATTTCATTTATTCGACTTATTAACCGCCCCCCTCTCCCCGAAGGGACTCGGGGCGGTGCACAGGAAAATATAAAAAATACAATACATCACAATAAATACATACCGTAAATACATTAAAACTATATTAAATTACGCCCTGTGCTAAAAACTACCCCATTAAAATCCCTAAAGCCCAATTTAAAATTTCTCTACTAAACAACTGAGGTTGAAAACGGTAGGTTAGGCCAGGCCGGCCTGTTGGAAAAAGTAGGCTTTTAGTTGCTGGCGGAAGGAGCGGAGGTCCGGGATAGATCTAAGTTCGGGGGGTAGGTCGTTCCAGAGGGTCGGGCCCGCCACAGAGAAGGCCCTTCCCCTGGGCGTTACCCGCTGGCATTGCCTAGTGGATGGCACCCGGAGAAGCCCCTCTCTGTGGGAGTGAATCGGCCGAAGGGATGTGACACACACCCCTGTGCCCCTCACCCCTGTGCATGTCCGTGTGCTCCCCCATGCTTCCCCTCCCCCATGCATGCATATGCACAACCCTCTATGCCTCATTTTGGGCGTAGTAGGCCTCCGTTCAGACTCCTGGGACCAAAAACAGGCTGTGGGTGGCCGCACTGCACCCTCTGTGCTTCCCTTCTATCTTGCCATTCATACACGCATGAAACCACCCTCACGCATGTGTGCACAACCCGCCCATCAGAGGTGGGTTGCTCCCAGATTGGCCCGAATCAGGCAAACCGGTAGTAGCGGGAGGCTCTGCCCACCTGTCCGGACACTCCTGCACATAGTGGATAAGTGTAGTATGACTCACTCAAACTGGCCCCTGTTGCTGCATTCTAACTGACTTGCAGTTTCTCAATGCTTTTCAAAGATAGCTCTATGAAGAACAAATTATAACAGAAAGTGACATAGGCATGAATGATTCTGAGTAGAGCCTCCTAATCTTGAAATGGATACCATTAGCGCACAAGGTAGATTTGTGTGAAGGCCCGGATGGCAAACCTATGGCATGGTTGCCAGAGGTGGCACGCAGAGCCCTCTCTTTGGGCACATGGGCTGTCACCAGCTGCTCTTCTGGGTTCCAGCATGCACATGTGTGCCAGCCAACTAATGTTTGCAAATGTGGAAGCACCAGAAACCAGAAGACCAGCTGGCCAGTATGCACATGAGCACCGGGCAGCTGTTCTTTCAGTTTTGGTGCACATGTTCTGTTTTCAGCACTTGGTGCTGCAAAGTTTCGCCAACACTGTGCTAAGGTCTTGTTAGGTTTTGCTAGTTGTAGAAAACCTTCTATGCTATTAGTGGTCAAATGGCTGGAGAGAACCATATGAAATTTGGTAACTTCTGTTACAACAATCCTGTCTTTGAAATGAATATTATATTTTATTTTATAAATATTTTATGAATATAAAATAAATAAAATATTTTCATTTATGCATGTGATCTGATGATCTTTTTTTTAAAAGCTCAGGTTTTGAGTGTTTGTGTTTTACTGTTGCTGTTGTTTCAGAGCTTTTAAGCTTTATGGGCAATTTTAACTGCTATCGTATTGCCTGCCGTTGTTTTAATTATTTTGTTAGGATGTAAGAATGTTCATTCTTCTTCTTTTTTTCTTGCCTGTGTCATTTTTGAAACACTTTGGAAGAATTGTATAGACATAAAGTTTTGGTGGGAGGAGTACTTTATTATAAAACTAGGACTGCACATTTTAATTAAATAATTTGAAAATGTGGTTTAAATATAAATCAAACTGCTAATTTTCTTCACTCTGTTTCTAAAGGATTCAGGATGCAAGGGACAGGGTGGTTACGGATGATGTAGGGAAGAATGGGTCTTTGACAATTCGCCACGGGCAACTTGCCACAGTCAACCCACCACAGACAACTTGCCACAGCCAATTGTCTGCAGGACAACCCGCCACAGCCAATTGTCTGCAGGACAACCCGCCACAGCCAACTCTCAGTGGGATAAGTCTTTGCAGCATAAGAGTTGCTTTAATATCAAAGAAATGGTGGAATAAAATCATTAAAGAAAGGAGGCAAAAGGAGAGACAGAATGAAATATGAATGACAAAAATTAAAATATTTTTATTTTATTTTAAATTATTAAATAGAACTATGAAATTGTCCTGTGGCAAGTTGTGGAAAGTTGACTGTGAAAAACTGTCCTGCAACAAGTTGGCCATAATGAGCTGGCCTCAGCAAATTGACAGTGGCAAGCTGGCTACTGTGAGTGGCTGTGACAAGTTTTCCCATTCTGGGGAAGAACAGAATGTGTAAAAAAAAACCTCTCTTTGGAATCAGACCAAAGCTCTCTGTAGTTCCATGCTTTTTCTCATAGTGGTCATTTGAAACCCGACAATAAGAATATGAATACTTTGGCCTTTTTGTTCCTGACCTTAAGAAAGGCATTATTCCTTTAAATTGGAAATATAAGAACACTCATTAACACGAGTGCCTTTAAGTATCACACTAAATCAGGGCATTGTTTATTTCCTTTTTATTTAGCCAGATCCGTGAACTAAGTTTGTAAATTAAGGTTTAAGGCTTAGTTTTACAAGTGAAGCAGACTATTGCATCTTAATCTATCAACTATAGTTTACACAAACTCTGGCTTAGCATTTTGTTTTGAATCTGGCTGTGTTTAGAGTTATCCAAGTTGATATTAACATCATTATTTTCAGTTCATTTCTTAATGATTCCCCTCAAGGATTGAGTATTTTTACAGCAGCTACATCCAGGATTGAAAATTTCATCAACCCATTTTTGTTATTATTGCTATTATCATATAATAGGAAGGCCAGTATTTATTTAGGGATTTCTTTTCTGAATGACATTTCTCTTTTGCCATAGGTATGGCCTTCCAAATATTATGTAGTCCATTAGTTTATTGAACGTTACAAAATACAAAATAAGTAATAATATACGGTATATTCTAAAATCATAAACAATAACCAGCATATGGAATAATGATATAATTAAAAGTTAACAAAAAGAATTGTCCTCACCTCACTTCAAAGAGGTGAGAATAGGGAAAGGTGAATAAAAAAGCCAGTTAAAATTTCTCCCCCGTGCCTAAGAATCCTGTACATTAGATAGGCTTTATATGTTAAATATCTCATTCAAAATAAACCGCTCAATTTGGCTTTGGTATATCACTGCCCATTTCTACTGGCAAAATTCTTGTCCAACAGATGCCTACAGATAGCCATCCATGTATAAATGTAAACAGGCAGTCCTTAACTCCTCACCATTTGTTTAAAGACCTTTTGAAATTACAAGGGCACTTGTAAGTCACTTATGACCATTGTAATCTCCCCTTGGTCATTTGATCAAAATTCAAGTGCTTGGCAACTGGCATGTATTTATGACAGTTGCACTGTTCTAGGGTCATGTGATTACCATTTTGTAACTTTCCTACCTGGCTTGTGACAAGCAAAATCAATGGGAGAAAACCAGATTCACTTAGCAATCACATGGTTTGCTTAAAAATTACAGTGATTCATTAAACAACTGCAGTAAAATGAGGCAAAACTCACTTAACAACTACCTTGCTTGGCAATGGAAATTTGGGACTTAATTGTGGTCAAGGACTATCTGTATATGTGATTGCTTTCTTTGACTGATTCTATGAGTGGAAGTCCTTATTGTATTGAGCACTTATATAGGCACGGGTATGAATATAAACATTTTGAACTCAAAACGTTTTGCATTTAAATAACTTATTTCAAGCTTCAAGCAGCTGTTCCAACTTTTCAAGAAATATGCCAAGGCTGCTGTCACCATTCACAAAACGTTCTAAGCTCAAGAACCCTTCTTAAATGATCAGAATGATTCCAGCAAGGTTTGAACAACTTTTCTGGGTGTTTCCTGCTGAGAACAGAGCATTATAAAACAGAGCAACATTACTTCAAAATCAAAGTTTGTTCCACAGAAACTACATTGGGTCAGGCCTGTAGAAATAACACTTTACAGTTGTCACACTAAAGATCTCTATCACTAGAATGTAAGTAGCACCACTTGGGATTAAAAGACATATCTAGTGATCCTCATCTCCTTTGTCCAAATATACCTTGAAAGAAAAGACTGTGTGAAGAGAGTTCAAATCTCATTCCTTTTTCCTGTCCATTTTGCTCCTGGAAAATAGTGAGTCTAAATCCTAAAAGAAAAAAAAGAAACACCTGCATTTGATGGAATTGCCCAGATTTGCTCTTTTTCTATTCCTGGGATTCATGTCAGGTTTTCAAAAAAAATGCCCTAATTGATTCATTAGCCTCGGACCAAACTTCAAAGGAAAACTAGTCATTTATTAGGAGCATTTATTTATGGCAAGTTCTTTTTGCAGTCAGAGTTTAGCATTTTTTAATTATAGCTGAAATTTACCCCTGTTCCTCCCCTCCCCTCAGTCTGTATCATAAATCACATTCCCCAATGAGGTGCACCCTTCCCAAACCTGCTGCAGTAATCTGAGATCCTTCTCTAGCCGAAAGTATGTGTGGAATGCGCGCCTCCCCCTTTCCTCACTATGACAACTTAGAAGTTGACAATCGGCTCCCTTCACTTTCCAAAAGCAACCTGTGCAAAGCAAAATCAATTTGAGTACAAGTTTTGGATTTAAGGCTACGTCCTCCTCCCAGGCTTGTTTGGATTTTCTGCATGGAATTTTTCTATAAGGCAATCAGCCTGGATATTTCTACTCTTTACCCAAGATGCCTCTGACATCATATGTCATGCTGAGATAGTCTTATGTACTCTCATTCTTATGTACTCTATTGGCTGTAAAAACTGAGGAATTCATATGTACAATATATAAAAATACTGGCATTCCTCACTGAATCAAGTCAAAGTCCATTATATTGGAACTTCTGAGCAAGGTAGCTTATCACTAATAACTGGGAATCTGCTTCTGAAAATTCTCAGGTATTTTGATTAGCAACCAGAAAAAATATAGTCTTTCTTTTGGAAAAACCATCTACACTATAATGTTCATCCTTTCATCCTTTCTAGGTGGCTTCTGAATAAATTTGGTGAAAAAGAACATGCATAATTTTGCATGCTAGAATTGAAGGTAGTGAAGATCTGAAAAGTTCATGTTTATTACCTTAATATACTCAGACCTTTGTGGTGTGCCTTGTTTTCTTAGAGCTCTCCAAATCTGTAGCTGACCTCAGCTTGGTGCCCTCCCAGCCTTCTATAACCTGATGCTCGTTGGGAATGATGGGAATCAAAGTCCAACACATCTGGAGGGTAACAGTTGGAGAAAGCTAATTAGCCTGACCTGTTAGTCACTTTCACCCCTGTTTCTGCAGGTGATGGCTCTGCTGAATTTTAAAGTTTTTCAAAAACTTATTTTAACTGCTTCTCTGCATCCTCTGGAGCGTTCTCACGTGACTGGTATAATGACAATCTGTCTCTCTGCTAACATTTCTCTCCTTTGGTTATTTGTTTGATAAAGTGAGGAGCTTCCCTTTTGTTGCCCTTCACCAGAGCTTAATGTCTTTACTTTGGGATCAATATACTTTATGAATAATTTTATTTCCTTCTATTTTTATGGTCTTTTCTCCCTCATTATCATACTGAGTTTATTAGCTAGTGCTGTCAGTATCTTTACCCTGTCATATGTTCCTGAGGTACAGTAAATATCACTTGTGTTGTAATTAATATGCACACCCTCTGCAGTAATTAAAGCACAGACCCCTTCAACCAGCTGAGCTTCCTACACTAATTCCACCTTATCTTCATAATGAACTTATTGCAAGCTGAAACTACTGGTGAATATTGTTCGGTAAGGATAGAAGAATGAAATCTAATGAGACGCAATAATATTTGTGAACATGGTTAATATGGGGGGGATGAATTTAATTATCCCTAAATCTAATTAAATTGCCTCAGTAGTCAGAATCTTCCCCTTTTGTTCCTTGGGGGGGCGGGGGGCGGAAGGAAGATACTTCTATTGCCCCATCAAAAAACATTCAAAAAATAATGGCCAAGATGCCTGATTCTTTGTCCTAATGGGTGCATTTATTTCTTCACCAACTTTCTTCTACATGAACTGTGATGTTCTCATAGTACATAGTACAAGACCGAGTGGCTGTGGTTTCCGGCATCTAGATAAAGCCAGTTAACTCCATCGCTGGCTATCGGGGGCGAGTCATTAGCCCCCGCGGAAAGGGCTCACAACTTGGGCGTCCTCCTGGATTCGCGACTGTCCTTGGATGACCAAGTGACAGCCGTGGCCAGGGGGGCTTTCTATCAGGTTCACCTGATACACCAGTTGCCCCCCTTTCTAGATCGGGATGCCCTACGCATGGTCACTCAAGCCCTCGTTATTTTCCGTCTGGGCTACTGCAACGCTCTCTACATGGTGCTCCCCTTAAGGTGCACCCGGACACTCCAGCTAGTGCAGAATGCGGCCGCACGGGGGGATTTTGGGAGTCTCTCATTACTCCCATGTAATACCTCTCCTGTGCGAGCTGCACTGGCTGCCTGTGGTCTTCCGGGTGCACTTCAAAGAGTTAGTAACCATCTTTAAAGCGCTCCATGGCACGGGTCCTGGTTACTTGAGAGACCGCCTCCTGCCACATACCTCCCTTCGATCTGTCCGCTCCCACAGAGTGGACCTCCTCAGGGTGCCATCAGCCGGTCAATGCCGGCTAGCGGCTCCCAGGGGAAGGGCCTTCTCTGTGGCAGGCCCAGCCCTCTGGAACGACCTGCCCCCCGATATCCGTACCATCACGGACCTACGCCTCTCCCGTCGGATGTTAAAAGCACATTTCTTTCATCTAGCCGGCCTGACATAGACTAAGGGTATAAAATTTTGATATTTACTGGTTTTAACTTTTATATTATCTAAATTTTAGCACAGATTTAATAATTTAATTCTCTTTTATATTTTGTATGTTTTGTTGGGTTTTTATCTTTCTGTGCACTGCCCTGAGTCCCCCCAGGGAAAATAGGGCAGTATATAAATTGAAATAATAATAATAATAATAATAATAATAATAATAATAATAATAATAATAATAATAATAATAATAATAGATGATAGAACTAGATTGTAGGTAACAGCAAGGGTAAGATAGATACCAAATGCTATCGGATAAGAGTCAGAACCAAAGGAATAGACAACTAGAGTCTGGATGAAAGCAGTAAGCCAACATTCTCATTAAGCTGTAGGGGGTGGGTTGCATTAGTAGGCATCTCTGATATTAGAATTCCCCAGTAACAACCAAGAGAGATGAAGATGGTCAAGAAGATTAGTCTCTAAGAATAGAATCCTGTATTTTCATAGATTAATTCATGGGAAAACATTTATTGACTCAGCAGTACCTGGCGCAAGTGAAAGATAAGCTGGGGCATGGACAATCAAATTCAAATCCAAGGCTGACCTGTGCATTATTTTGAGTCGGAAAGGCTTTGTATCCGGGAATAGATCATTCAATGTGGTATCCAAGAACCACAATTTGCCTCTTTGAGGCCTGCCAAACTGCCTGTCTGACTTAATTTGACTTCTGAAAAATTAATTTAATTTTTTTAAAAAGTTGTGTGTGAACTGAGCATGCTGCGCACTAGAAAATGTATAGATAATGCCTTTGAGTCCACGTGAGCTCTGGAAGTCGCCTTAGAAAATAAACGAATGGATGGCCACAGCCTGTTCTTTCTTTATCTTCTGCCCAACCCACCATGACAATCAAAGTGGGAGATGTCTTCATGAACTCTCAATGTATCACACATTGCAATTGGCTCAAAAGGTTTAGGCAACCCAGGGCTTGATCTTAGGCCGAGGGAACATAAGCCTGTTCCTGCTCATGGAGCTTATTCCTGCTGGATGTCACAAGAATGGGAAGAGCCAGGACAAAACAGAATCTGGTATAAAAGTATGTTCTAATTAATTACAGGCATTATGATTACAGCCTATTGAACCATTTTTCCTCAATATAACAGTGTGGCAGCCACATCCAAAGCTTGGTAGGATGTTCAACTGATTGAACACCCCTGCTTTAAGCCACAAAATTCTAACACATTTGTGATTGATAGGACTGTCACTCTGGGCTACAAAAATCAGGATGACCACCAGAGGGCAGCAAGGCTACATAAAAACAAATTGTTTTCTGCCTATATTTTTGCAGTGTAGATCTAGTAGCCTTGGTGAATTGGGTTTCTTGACCCTGTTCTGCTACTAATAATACTGATCTTGGGGACCTGGCAGAAGAGTAAAAAAAAACCTCAGCATATTATAATCAAAGTTGTCACAGCAAATTAAATGTAGTTGAGTTGTTTAATGCAAATTAAGTCATGCTAAAATTGCTGGAGCAAATTAGAGAAGCCCGAACTTCCAAAACAGGGTTTTGAAGTCAAAGTTCCAAAACTGAACCAATTAAAATTGTTTAAAAACAGCCATATAGTTTTGCCCCTTATGAAGTGACTAGCAGCTGTCCTGGGCTAAGGGCCAAGTATTTGGCTAGGTTGTTACCCCCCTTTTCTTCCACCCACTCACAAAATATCCCTTAATTTCCCCCATTGCTAACAACTCTCTCATATTCTTCTGTTAGTCTTGCTCATTTACTGTAAGCTCTAAGCAATTCTATTCCTCCAAATATATAGCATGACTTAAAGTAAGTTCTAAATGAAAATGGGGGCACACAAAAATGGCAAGTTTGTTGCACACAACGCAAAACGTCCGTTCTCAGCGAACCAGTAGTAAACCAGTTAGGAACCCACCACTGTGCAGGTGAGTGAGCGGAGTCTCCCACCACCACTACTACCGGTTCACCCGATCCAGGGCGAACCAGGAGCAACTACCTCCGATCTGATGTCTTAATCATTAAATGGGACATTCAAATAATAATCCAGAAGAGTGATTTCATTACCTTTCTTATCTTGGACTCAGAAAATAGACATGTTAAACTTGTGAAGAACTTTCTGAAAGGAAGCAAAGAGAAAATGATAAGAAATCAATTTGTAGGATACTATTTGAAGGCATTAAAGATCAAAATTCATAAAAAGGTAAATTGAAAGAATATAAATTGAATTTATTTGATCAAACTATGTGTGTGTGTGTTTCTGGTAGCTCCTAATGGATTTGGGATTATAAAACTGTTTATTAATAAGAGATGACACATAGGAAGAAGAAATCAGAGAGGGCAATAAGTTACTGAAGTACTCACCGCCCCGAGTCCCTGTGGGGAGAGGGAGCGGTTTATAAGTATTAAATTATTATTATTATTATTATTTATATCGAAGGGAAGGAAAGTCATTTCTTTATATATCCCTTTTTGTTTTTTCTCTCCACTTTTTATTTTTTACTTTTTATATTTGTTTTCATTTATATTAGATTTTTTCTCTCTTTGTATTTGGAATGGAGAGTGTTCTAAGCCCTTCACAGAGTCACTTTCAACAGAGTTGGTGAAACAGAGATGAGTTCCTATCGGTTCGGCCCGGTTCAGCCAAGCAGGAAGTAACTCAGCTGCCCAAGCACCCAAACCGATTCTATTCTCAGTGGCACCATTTTTATATTTGCTTCTGCGCATGCGCGGAACATTCTCCATTGCAGAAATGTAATTTTCTTACATTCTACGCATGCGCAAACCTTTTTAGGTGTAAATGCGCACCTAAAGCGAGTGAAGCAAGTGCATGTGTGCAAAAGATTGTGCATGTCAAACTGGCAGAAATGCCGGTAACAACCCACCCCCAGAACTGTGGAACTGTCCTTTTTTTTAATTAATTCAAACTGTTTATGATGAGCTTCTTTTACCAACAGATTCAGAAGTAGCTTATAATGAAAACTGCAAGAAAAGCAAAAAAAAAAAAAATCTAATAGAATTCTTGAAGGACAATGGCAATATAGTTATTATTAGCTAACCTACGATAATTGACCTACCAAAGCATCATGTGAATATGTTTTGATGTCAGCAGAGCAGTATTTGCATATCAGCCTATGTCTATTTTGGCCTAAGAGAATCTTGCTTTGAACCCATAGGAGGAGGTTCTAGCCTGGTGCCTTGGTTTTTGCCTTCAATCCAAATCAATGAGAGACATTTGTGTAACACTATCCTGAGCTTCACTTTGCTGCATTGCTGTCAAAGATGGAAGTGAATATCTTGAGTGTAAGGAGCTTCAGGCTTAGTTGAACTGCTATTATAGTAACCAACTCTAAATGCAACTTAGTTTTGAATGCCCCAAATTAATTGCTTATTGATATGAATACAGAAGATAGAATCCGGCTTTAACCCTTGGTTTCACTGTCTAGATTTCCAGAGAGATGTGAGGAGGGAGTTGGGGGAGGGGGGAGAGGCTGAGAGAGAGAGAATTATCTTTAGGCACTCTGCCAAAAGATGTAGAGTGCTTTTCAAAAGACTAGAGAAGGGTCAGCAATTAAAAAAATGGCCGTGTATGTATAATAAATAGGCAAAGATGGGACGGGGAAAGAATAAAAAATAATCTGGAAAATCTATGTGTGATTTTTTCCTGCAAGGAGTAGTTAGTTTTACCTTTAACGACTTGCTCCTCTGATTAGCTACTCTGTCACTAGAATTGTATTAACTTCTGAAGCAAAGCATTGGTGTCCCTCTAGCTAGGTCCTCAAATGGAAAAAGGAGTATCTCAAATCCTAAGAGAAGTTTTCAGTCAAACACACATGTCTCCATCCCTCACAGTGAAAACTGTTCACAATTACCAACTTTGAGATGAGACGTGCTGGCTGGGGAATTCTGGAAAATGAAATCCAAACATCTTAAAGTTGCTAAGTTTGAAAAACCCTGCTTTAGGCACCACAAAAATCCTCTGCCTTAATGCTTGCTTCTTTTTTTTAAAAAAAACACTAAATTGTTATAAAGAATGGAGAAATACAGAATGTTGAAGGGGAGGACGGACAAAAAACAATCATAAATATGTCAAAAGGAAAAAAGAGATACGATTGGATTATGTTCTGAAGTTGAGCAACCCAGAGGATAAATTTATTATGCTCTGACTTACATCAGGTGGCAAGATCTTGCTTCATCTAAGTGGCAGTTGGATTATACCTGGTCATTATTTGGATAGGAAGCCACCAAGAAAGGAGAAGGTGGGGGATTTGAAAACAAATCTGGGAAGTATGCAGTCAATGGAAAACCACTTTGTTGTAATGGAAAAGATTCCTCAGTTTTATTACTGCTAGAGTTCTACAACTCTATATTAAAAGCAACACCAAATTCCACATTGCTCTATACCAAATCACTTTTGCTATTTTTGGCATGAATCTGACCCAAATGTATTTTATTTGGGGGGGGGGGCATTTGGTTGCTGACTCAGGTCTGGGATCTGGAGCAAAAGTATCAGGGAGTAATAAAGATCATCATCCATTACACAACTATGAAGCCTGCTGTTCCTCAGACATCTTAGCAGGATTTCTGTACTACAGTCCAACACTTTATGGAAAGGAAACAAATAATTGTTGCAAATGACAGGGAAGCAGATCAGTTTTCTGACATATTGCCAAGTTCATATCATAAATCATTAAAGCAGCACACAAAGCATATTCCAAGCATTTACGTTGTGTGCAGCTAGTCAATGATAAAATCCTGAAGGACCACAGATCTAACAAGGAGGTGACATAAGTGTTTCTGGAAAGGTCAGATTAGACAGTCTGGATATGAAAGTTGCAACACACTTTCCATCTCCAGAGGAACTTCTTCTATGAGATGAGAGAGAGAGATCAAATCAGGTGCTGTCACTGAGAAGGCATGATTCCACGAGATGATATTGTCTAACAGAGGGGCCCTAGGGCATGCCCTCTCTACTAGACTGGTAAGACTGGAAGAAACCATAAAGGAAAGGTAGTCCTGTAATACCCTGATCATGTGGCCTGTAGGTTTATAGGTGATGACCACCACAGGATAGACTCTGCTGTGACACAGGAAGTGTTCTATCCTGAGCACCAATCTAGGGAACTCCACTGCCAACCAGATTCTAAATGGCTGTGGAGATTCTCAGTCATCTGGTCATCTGGAACTGGTTGCCCCAAAGGTGCTTTTTCAAGAGGCAAATGGATTTTCCGTTTTTTCTTTGAACACATTTCACATGTGAAGCGAAATGTCTTCAAATTCTAGACAAAGTCTACTTGCCTCCTGAAAAAGCACCTTTGGGACAACCAGATTTTAGCATTTCTAGCAGAAAGGATCCTATGCAGCGGGAAAGCTAGAACAGGAACAACAATTCTTTCTAATCCCAACTTCACAAACAAGGTTTCACACCTAGCAATCTGTGGAGCAGAGTCCCTGAAGGCCACCAAGGTTTTTCAGATGATAGTTGCTATATCTCAACTTCCAATAAAACCTAGTTTTGCACCTTTGTTTTCATAACCAGATGAGTCAGAGCCAGCCAGTTCTTGGTTATGCAAAGAAAATTAGCCTATCATTCATGATTAAATTGTGGATGGGGAAAGTCTTATTACAGATTGGCCATGCATTAATTAATAGCAGCTAAGAGCAGATTCTCTGGTTCTCTGATTCCCAGGACCAGAAGGCAACATCAATACTAAACATCAAGGTAACCTAACCCAAAATGAGAACAGAATTAGATGTTATATTAACCAACGACTAATATATAGGGACACAGTGGCTCGGTAGCTAAGACACTGAGCTTGTCGATCAGAAAGGTTGACAGTTTGGCAGTTCAAATCCCTATCATCGTATAATGGAGTGGGCTCTCGTTACTTGTCCCAGCTTCTGCCACCCTAGCAGTTAGAAAGTATGTACAAATGCAAGTAGAAAAATAGGAACCACCTTTGGTGGGAAGGTAACAGTGTTCCATGTGCCCTCAGCATTTAGTCATGCCAGCCACATGACCACAGAGACATCTTCAGACAGTGCTGGCTCTTCGGCTTTGAAATGGAGATGAGCACTGCCCCTAGGTTGGGAACGACTAGCACATATGTGCAAGGGGAATTTTTACCTTTATCTTAATATATAGATATTTCAACATTTCTTAAATATGAGTGTATGATAGAACACACACTCTAGGTCACTAGTAATAATCAGCAATTTTCCTTTGTTTTAGAATTGATCAGTATTTATATTTTGCTGCAATTCAAATTGCTTTTATCTGCCATTAAAGTTTCACTTCCTTTTTAGTCTTTATAATCACTGTTTGTTGACCTATATTCACCTGTACTTTTATTTTATTCTCTCACATAAATTATTCTGGCAATTTTGATTCAAGAATTATATAGGAATGTATTATCATTACTATCATTTTATCCTTGTTATTTTCAATTATGCCAACATAGCGTATCTTTCTGGTACTAGTTGGGCGTTTTAATGTTTTGAAGATTGCAAACTGTTTTCAGTTGCAACTGGTAAGTGAGAGGCTTTATTTAAAAGTGATTTTATAAATCAAACAAATGTTTCTTTAGCATGGTAGTAGGAAGACCCAGGAGTGTCCACAGATGGATCAAAAGAATCAAGATAGCAGTCATGATCAGATAATTGTGATGTACAGCAGTGAATGAGCAATGAATCAAGAAGTGCTTAATTTGCATCTCACTCTAATTAGCTGGATTCATGCATCAAGATAAGCCATAATGATTTGTTTAGTTGTCCTCCGTGTGTTGTCTGAATCCAACCAATAATCAATAGGTTAAGCAATGCTTTCTTAGCTACACTTTCTTGGCTTCAATTGCCTTATCTACAGAATGGGGAGTAAAGATAGTGATATGTTTTACAATGATAAGATTTCTCTTTTGCACAAATATACATGTGATGATCCATCTCCCATTTTTAGTCATGGTGGCTATTTAAAGCTTCCTTTAAATTGCTAGAACAATCCAATGGTGTCTGGATTCGTTGAGAAATGCAAAATATTTCACAATGAATATGAGAAATGTTGACATGATGATGAATTATGTTATTGAATGGAAGGTTATTTATTTCTCTTCCTTAGTTTTGTCAGCTCTATATTTAATAAAATGTATTTTATGTAATGATGCTGGAGAAGACTATCAAACCAGTCAGTCCTAGATTATTTATTTATTATTTTATTGAATTTCTAGAGAAGATCAATCCTGACTGCTCTTTAGAATGCCAGATCCTGAAGATGAAACTCAAATACTTTGGCCACCTGATGAGAAGGAAGGACTCACTGGAGACGAGCCTAATGCTGGGAACGATTGAAGAAGAAGGGGCAACAGAGAATGAGGTTGCTGGATGGAGTCACTGAAGTAGGATGCCTGAGCTTAAATGGACCCCAGAGGATTGTAGAGGACAGGAAGGCCTGTATGAATGTTGTCCATGGGGTTGTGATGGGTAAGACATGACTTTGCAACTAACAACAACAATCTTATGTAATAGAACAATATGGAAGATTAGGATTATTTGGGGGAGGGTGTTGAGGATTTCCTCCTGCCTTACTGCAGCCTCTTCGTAATCCAGGTTTCTTCTACTCACAAAATAATAGATCCTGGATGGAAATTGGAATAATAAACAAAATTGTGAAAGAAAAGTAAAAAAAAAACTGTAGGAGGGAAAATTGAGTGTATTTACACAAAGTTATTGACAAACTTCTCTGATTGCAGTTTGACAACCTTTGCCTTCTTAGAGATGCAAGTCCATCTGTATATGGATGTTTTTTTTAAAGCAGCATAATGAGTCTAATTCCCTGGTCATCATATTTGGCTTTAGTTCTGGATAAACTGTCACAGACACACACCCCTGCTTTACCGCCTGCCTTTAAACAATTAAACAAATTAATTAAACAAATATTCAAGTAATATTTAAGAACATGCAATTCATTTGCAATGCACCGCCTTTGATATAAATATTGTGGTGTTCTATCCTGAAGTATAAAAACAGGTTCTCTTAATCAGGGCAAGAAATGGAATTCTGTGCAATATTTGTGAAAAAGCCTCCTTAGGTTCACTCTCATTTCAATGGGATTCATACTTTGGAAGAGGATCCAGTTCGTTCATCTAACAGGCCAGTGCTGCAAACCAGGCTGTCTAATGCTGGGGGGGAAATAATGCTATTTTTAAAAAAAATGAGTAACACCTTTCTGTTCCAATGTCACATTCAATTGTAGCAGCCAAAGGAGGGAAGGAAGAGAGGGATTTTTACATATGTGTGTGAAAAAAGATTCTTGCTCACTGATAAGTAAGATTGACAGTAATTAAAATGGTCATCATTCGTACTGTTAGCACTCAACTCCCCAAGAAAGGCTATTTTGAAAGTTTCAGGTAAGCTTGTTTTGACTGTAGTTTAAGTATAAACAATATCACAGAAGAAAGAGAATGCTAGCTGAAATGACAATCTTTCCTTTTGCCACTAGTCTATGCTGTTGTATAAAGATCAGGATATCTGTAGCTTCACTTCTAATGCCAAATGCAATTCAACTGGGATTTCCTTAATTTTGGCATTCTGTTCTATGAAGCAGAAGAGTGGCTATGCCGGATTAGATAAAGGACCCATCCTGTCCACCGTTCTGTCCAGTGGACTTTAGGCTGATTACAAAAATATCTTGACCACAACTTTTTATCATCAGCTTCTGTAACTCAGGACATTATTGCTTCCAACATGGGACCTCACTACATTATAATTATGGATCTTTTTTCTTGTTTTTTTTTTAATTAGAAGCATTTTTCTTTAACTTAGCTTTCTTTGATTGTTACTATTATTTATTTAGTTGATTTTCATCTCACCATTATTGTTGGTCAGCTAAAGGTGACAACCTCAAAGTTCCATCCCTTGGAACATTGTAACCCCAGGATAATATCCGCACTCCTGACCTTCCAGTTGGCCTGGGGCCCCAACAGGAGTGCACCTTTCTGGAGAGGACTATTGGATTAAGAGAAGTCCCCACCTCCCCCGTGTACTTCATGTTCCCAATTGTAAAGTGTTATTGTTGTTATTTATTGTTTTATGATTTTAATGTTTACCGATTTTTAATGTTTGTAAGCTGTTCAGAGTCACGCCTAGATGAAATGGTTGGTATAAACAAATCTAATAAATCTACTGCCCAAAACAATAAACGATTAGGTAAACAATAAACATATAGAATTCAGTGAGATTGATTCCCAAGATAAAACATCTATAAAACATTAAGACATCATTAACAGGTGTTAACATCAAGCAAGCAATAAGCATATGGAATTTAAAATCAAGGGAAACATATTAAGAAATTCTAAATCTACCAATTTGTCTCAAACTTTTTACCTTTTTCCAATTAAAATTGAAATAATATTATTATACTCAGCATTATCCCTTAAAGCCTTAAATACATTGAGTCATTGCCAGTTAGGACATGCAAATAAGCAAAAGTCTTCGGAATTCTGATAATTCTTCCTTAAGCTATTTTCTTGCCATTAATTTATACAATACAATAGCAGAGTTGGAAGGGACCTTGTAGGTCTTCTAGTCCAACCCCCTGCGTGGGCAGGAACCTTATACCATTTCAGACAAATGGCTGTCTAACATCTTTTTAAAGACTTCCAGGGTTGGGGCATTCACAACTGCTGGAGGCAAGCTGTTCCAGAGGTTAATTGTTCTTACTGTTAGGAAATTTCTCCTTAGTTCTAAGTTGCTTCTCTCCTTGGTTAGTTTCCACCCATTGCTTCTTGTCCTGCCCCCAGGTGTCTTGGAGAAAAGTTTGACTCCCTCTTCTTTGTGGCACCCTCTGAGATATCGGAACACTGCTATCATGTCTCCCCTGGTCTCCCCCTCCCCTTATAATGTTTATAATGTCAGACAACCTTCATTGTAGCAATACAAAGTCTGTCTTCATTACCAGATGGATGAGTGATGCTTTAAGTGACTCGAAATCCCTGGTGAGGGCAATTGACTTATTCCATATATGCAGCAGGAGCAGCTAAACAAATCAGAGACTCTTTCCCTGGCTTGTTCACAATTTCATCTCACAGACCAGAATGTAAAGCCAAAAGTTGTTCCAAAAGTCTTAAGAATCTGTCTTGTTAGGATTGGAAACTAACTAGCCTTAATTCCTCGTTCAGATAAGCAATCCACCGATAATTTCTTCATCTTACTGAGATCCTTTAATCAGGAAAAGTATCTATCTATCTATCTATCTATCTATCTATCTATCTATCTATCTATCTATCTATCTATCTATCTATCTATCTATCTATCTATCTATCTATCTAGATTAACCAGGAAAATTATCTATCTATCTATCTATCTATCTATCTATCTATCTATCTATCTATCTATCTATCTATCTATCTATCTATCTATCTATCTATCTATCTATCTACCTACCTACCTACCTACCTACCTACCTACCTACCTACCTACCTACCTACCTACCTACCTACCTACCTACCTACCTACCTACCTATCTATCTATCTATCTATCTATCTATCTATCTATCTATCTCATCTATCACTATTGTTCCTAATCTTCCAAATAAGATAGTGAAATCTTTGAATTTAAAAGAAGGGACAATCTTATTAGTTAATAAGATAATTATTCTCAAAATCCGTATCCAACCGAGGCCCAATCCATTATAATTATATTTTGCAAGTAAATTTTAAATGTTAAATCCTGCCAAATATTGGTACAAGGTCAAAGTATAATAATATAAATATTTTTCCCAAGTTGGTCCTCTTCATGCGTTGGATTTCATCGTCCAGAAATCATAGCAATGATAAAATAAGAAATGTCTAGGTTTTTTTTATTTCTTTATTGTTTCTTTATTAAAAGATTGATAGGGTTTAAGTAGTTTCTACATCATAAAAGGACTAAAGGCATCAAATAATTTATATATCCAAGGATTTGGTTAGGGAAAGATGCTTATTCATAAGGCAACCGGTACTGTGTAACGGGACCCGGCATCCACCACATGAACGTGTGCAGCACACGCACACACATGTGCAGCATGCCCATGCAACCATACTTCCTGCGACGCTCTGCAACGCCTCTGTGATGACTCCATGATGCTCCAGATGCTCAGCGAAGCATTGTGCAGGCGCCATACACTCTGTGTGCTTGCATGGAAGTGCCGAAGAGCTCAAATACAGGTAAGGAGGGCAGGCAGGAGGGTGGGCCCTCCAGAGCACCATACCAGAACGGTACCCGATGCTTCCGGCAAGCAGCGGTATGCCCATACCGGGGCATACTGCCTGCAACCCACCACTCATAAAGCCCCTTCTATTAAAACAGAAACTAAATTTCAGAAGTATGACAAAGTACTAATAAGCTTTGAAATTGTGAGTATTGGAAATGAGATGCAAACAGATGATAGGACTACAATAATCCAATTCAATTTTACTCCAAACCAATTTCAATATTTCAGTCCAAAGACATCTAAGTCAACATGGTGATGGTGAATGCACAATGAAAGCCCTGGCACTTTTTACATGTGCAACTAATGAAATTTATAAAAAAATGTGTCTGGCTTTAATTATGCCACTGTGGCCACCATCTTGATTTTTACACACACAAACACATTGATCTCTGGGATTTGGCTCCTTTCTCCTGCCAGCTTTTCATATTACTACATTGAAATTGACTTCCTCAACTCCAGATATCCTGGGACTGCAACTTCTAGAATGGCCCTATCTATATAAATAAAAATGTAACAAGAGTTTGTTCAAAACCGCTTATCTCCGAAAGTCCTGCACCGATCGCTTCCAAATTTTCACACAACGTTCCTTTCAAATACGGCACCAATGATATATATAGATTGTGTAGATGTCACACCTGTGCCAGGTACACGCAACAGAAATGTAAAAAAGGTAGGTAGATGGATACAGAGAGAGCAGTGGGCCTCAGGTATTATGTCATCCTTTATGATGTAAAATACTCTGAGGGGGAAATACAGTAGGTAGGTAGGTAGATAGGTAGAGGGATAGAGAGGGAGAAGGACAAATACAGTAGGTAGGTAGGTAGGTAGGTAGGTAGGTAGGTAGGTAGGGATAGGGATAGAGAAGGAGAGGGAGAAATACAGTAGGTAGGTAGGTTGGGAATTATACGGTGGTTGTGTGTACGTGTTTGTGTGTGCAGGTCTAGATCTACACACAGCAACGCGTGCCCGGGAACGGCTAGTGATATATATGGTTCCACGTTGTGTGGAAGTAGCAGGCTAGGAAAGTCTGAGTTAAAATGAACTGTGCATGCCAGTTCCATATACCAACTAAGCAGAGTTAATCTGGTTCCTTTGCATGAATTTCCAACCAAGCCAAAGGTATAAGGACAAGAGTCTGCAGCCTTTCATGAAATGAATGTGCCTTTTGGATTCTGTATTTGGTTTTGAAGAAGCAGAATAAGAAGATTATTGACACTTTTGAATTTTGGTGTTGGAGAAGCTCCTGAGAATTCCATGGACAAATGGCTCATTGGATCAATGAACCACAAATTCCCACTCAAGATACGAACAACCAGTATTAATTATCTTACTTTGAACACATTATATGGAGACTTGCTCTCTAGAAAAGGCTCTAATGTGGGAAAGATGAAGGGAAAGAGAAGAAGAGGGGGACCAGCATCAAGGTGGATGGACTTCATTATTGTAATAATGTCTGCACTATTGGAATACCTGAAGGGACAGATCATCATGGGGGGAAATCTATGTGGTCACTAATAGTCAACATTGATTTGATGGCATGTAATCAATCTTTTTTAATGAGATTTTTGTATGTGCTGTGTAGTTTGAATAGAAATTCACTCATTTACCATTAGATTGAGATAACAACCCTATTTACTAAAAGTTGTACATTTCATTTCAGTGCATGGAAGTAGAGAAACAGAGGGAGACTACCATGTTGCTCTAACTTTTACCAAATATCATGAAAAGCTGCCATCACTTCTCATTTGAGCTGGCTGAGTGGTGCTATAATATCCATATCCACATCCAGTTTATGGTTGATATTACTTCCTGCAGCTGACATAATTTCCTGTTGCTAAATTTCTAGATTCCTTTCAAGCAATTATTCATTGTCCAGTTAAGCCCAAAAAGGATATAGAACAATCCAGCCAGGGTTCAGTTCTTTAATAGAATAATAGAATAACAGAGTTGGAAGGGACCTTGGAAGTCTTCTAGTCCAACCCCCTCCATAAGCAGGAGACCCATATTATTCCAGGCAAATGAATTAGATCACATGCAATAAAGTTCAAAAGCAAAACGCCTCTCCTTAGCAAAAGAGTATATTTTTAGCACAGGGCACTCAAATTTAATTAGATTTTATTTTGTAATTGTATTTATTATATGTCTGTTTTACTGCTTGTTTACTGTTTTAATTTCCTGTGCACCGCCCTGAGTCCCTCCGGGGAGAGAGGCGCGGTATATAAATAAAATAAAATAAAATAAAATAAAATAAAATAAAATAAAATAAAATAAAATAAAATAAAATAAAATAAAATAAAATAAAATAAAATAAAATAAATAAAATAAATAAAATAAATAAAATAAATAAAATAAATAAAATAAATAAAATAAATAAAATAAATAAATAAAATAAAATAAAATAAAATAAAATAAAATAAAATAAAATAAAATAAAATAAAAAATAATAAACATTATTATTATTATTATTATTATTATTATTATTATTATTATTATTATTATTATTATTATTATTATTATTTATTGGACTTCTAGACCGCCCCCTCTCCCCGAAGGGAGATGCTATTTTAAAAAAGCTGAAATAGCATCCCCTACTTTTTTCATTTGGCCAAAAGCTACCATGAACCTTAGACAACATACTTAAAAGGCATCTTATGCTATGACATTACAGTTGTAGCAAACTGAACTTTATTCAGCAGCAATGAATCAATGAGATTTCCCCCCTACTAAATTAGCAAAGTATGGAAAATTAATAGCAATTAAACTACTAATACTTTATCTGTTTGTCTGAAACCACTAGATACATCCCAACCAATCCTCTTTAGCCCCAAATTAGGGATCTAAGACTACATCACAGATACTTACTGTCTGATGCAAACATATATCTTTCTAATCTTTTTGCTTATTTTTTTTAATTTTTTGCTTTATTTGCTTACACACAATGAACAGATTCTTGCCAGACTAAACCCCTACTATTCTCACCTAATGGAATCTCTCACCCTGGGAGATTCTAGGGAGTGGCTTATCTTTGCTCTCTTCCCCTTACTCCTATCCAGCTATGGGGTCTGCTGCTTCTTGCCCCCCTCCTTTCTGGAAAATGCTCCCTCCTTCCAAGGAAACTGCTGCTTCACTGTAATCCATCACACCAGCTCCCCTTCCATAGGAAGCATCTCTTACACAGTTCAGCAAAAGAATTACCTGAATGATGTTTACTGCTTACTATTTTTATCTTTCCATTCCCCCCCACAACTTGGTAACCTTCTGAGAGTTATTGGGCAGATTAGAAGTATAAAGATGACAGTGATGATAGTGGTGGTGATAGTTTTCCTGGTATCACAAGGGCTGTTTTAACAGTGCATACATTATTCTATTTTTACACTGAAATAGTAGCTGTCTTTTTGGCATTGAAAAAAAAAACCTATCCAAAGCTTACATGCAGAGAGGAGGCTTCTGGAAGACTGATATTCTGATGCTCTCTCCTATCCTTATTCTTGCAGCCCTCCTTGTGCATTGGGTCTCCATGTGCATCTCGCAATACAGAATATCCTTTATCTATGAATTTAAAACTGTGATTAAACATTTCTCCATAGCAGCCTCAGCGACTGCATGCATGATTTGATGAACATCTGTTGGCGTCAAAAGATCTTCAGGCAAGCATCAAAAACAACAAGAAAACACCTTTGCTCGTCCCCACTCAATGGTTAAAATGATTTTCTCCAAATATTTTTCTCTATCCTCCCCCCCTAAACCACACTTGGTGGTTGAACTAAAAAGAAAATGATTTTCTTATCAAAATCTGCTTTTTTCCCTCATACCCATGAACACCTGCTGTTTGGTTATTGTAAGGTTGCTTATGAGAGTGTCTAAATTGATTTTTCCTTTCTTATTTGAGAATAACACTACTGTGTGTGTATTTTTGATCCTAGATCATCGCACTGAGATAGTAAAGTTAATTCTGGACTGTACCATTTCAGACTTCAATCGCTGAAATCGTTCTATAAAAAACAAAACAAAATGAAAATCCACTTTAAAACACACACACATCCACAACACTCGTTTGTCAAACACTGCCTAAATGCATTATTTAAGACAAGAAACTATTTACATGCAGAGAAGAATTATGGATATTATTGCATTCCCCTTGAAAATTAAATTTATAATTTTGGGATATTTCTGGGTTCCTTGTTAGACCTGGATGCTGTTTTAGTATGTGTGTATTGGGGGGGGGGGATGCTTTGGAGAGTACTACTAAAAGGAATAGGATGGTGTGTCATATTGATGTTGTGGCTCTGGAGTAATGTATTGGAAGTGCGCTGTTTTTAAGCATTGTATTAAGCGGTTTTTTTTTAGGTTTGTACTATACAATAATGTCATGTATTTAATCAGCAAACAACAGGCAGCCTGTTCTCATCAATCATTGTTTAGAAAGGTTTTATGGGTTGTTAAGAAGCTCTTGTAGCTGCATGTGACTCATCCTCCCAACCGTACATCCCAATATCCAAGGAGGGGAAGGCCTAACCCTGAGTACCTTCTGCAAATCTGTACCGCATGCTGCTATTCCATGTTGAGGCCACTATTTTACATGCTTCCTGAGGATAAGGAAAAATCTTCTCATATAGCTTTGTGAATGGAGGCCCATTTCGTAATCATGAACGACACAGAGTGAGACAATGTGATATGTGTAGGATGACGGTCCATGCATCTAATCCATGCATGTAAGTCAATAGTCTAAACATCACTGAGTATGTCTTCCATGCTGAAAGCATCCCATACATATTTTGCAGAACTTGCACAGGCTTTGCATTTTATTGTTTGCTTCTTTGATAACCTTCATATAAAAATATTTATTTAAGTAGCCAGTGTAATTTTCTATGCTACTTTGAGTTTTAAATTGTGTTTTAACTGAGCACTGTTTTAACATGCTATTTGCACATGCACCTTTGATTGTTAGGAGGCTTTATATTGATTATTCTGTTATTTTTTATGTTAGGTTAGGAATATTTTACAATCGGATAGAGTACAAAGGTGTTAAATATTTCAGCTGCTAGCTTAAGCACATGGAAACTGTAAAACCTGAAGCAGTAGCATCCAAATATAGGTTGACTGGATATAACATTTATATGCTAACAGTAAATAGTTCAATGGTTTCAAATGATAGTCAACTAGCTCTTCTATAGCATGTTTAAAAATCCTCTTATTCAGTCAGCTGAGCTGGGCTCTAGATCTCTAAAGTTTCCCCTGATGGCAATTCTTGAGAACGAGTCTAATAGAGAAGTGTATGAACCAGGGGTGAAATGCTATCATTTCGGACCAGTTCGCCTGAACTGGTAGTAAAAAAACTGCTACCGGTTCAGGTGAGCCAGTTCGAACTGGTAGCATTTCATTAGAAATCATGCAGCACAGCTGATTGTCACAAAGCTGATCATCAGAACTACCGGCTTGTCCAAACTGGTAGCATTTTTTTACGTTCCGACAATCAGCTGTGCAGCACAATTTATATTCCCTACAAAGCAGAAAATCCTGCTTCCTAGCGAATCTAAATCATGCGGCGCAACTGTTGCCCACCCCTTCTACTTACCTTTGCAGATTCAGAAAAGGCTTCTTAATCCTCCTTCTTCAGCGCTGTTTAGTAGTGCCTGCAGTGTACGTGCTGATGAAGCACGGATTTGGTGCACATGTATGCACTAAGCCAGTGATGGTGAACCTTTTTCGCCTTGGGTGCCAAAAGCACACACGCTTGCACTATTGTGTGCACTCATATGCCCACACCCATAATTTAATGCCTCCCATGCCGTGTTCCCTGAGCATGCATGCGTGACACCCCCTGCTGCCCCGTGCATGTGCACACGGATTTTTTGGAGCCTGAGGAGGGCAAAAAAAGGCCCAACACACAAACCGGAAGTTCAGGAATGGACTTCCAGGTTCTCCCTCTGGAGGCTTCAGGGGGAGCAAAAACTGGCCAAAAATCAAGGCCAAAAATCAGCTGGCCAGCATGCTCATGTGTGCTGGAGCTGACAGGGCAACGCCTTGCATGCCCTCAGAAATGGCTTCGCGTGCCACCTGTGGCACCCGTGCCATAGGTTCACCATCATGGCACTAAGCAAACAGTTAGTGAAGCGAACTGGTAGCAGACTTCAGAGTATTTCACCCCTGTTATGATTTGTTCAAGGAGTATCTTTTTCTTCCTAGCCTAGTGGTATGAGGAAGCTTCCATACCTGCTAAGATTGGTCAAAATGCAGTTCCTATCAGCATGCTGGCTGCAGAATTTTGGGAACTGAAGTCCACACGTCTTAAAATTGCTATGTTTAAAAAAAACAGTTATCTACATCACTTAGATGGCGCAACTGTTTTATGGCCTCTTGCTCTTTGCATCTGCACCTGCAGCAATGCAGAGCTGTGGCTGATACCCTACAATAAAAGATAACTAAACTCTGCTGGGATTTACTGCCACCTAGAGCTGTGCAAAACTTTTTTTTAAAAGCACAATTAGCAATGTTTCTCCAAGAAAATGTTTGCCAATTTGTAAAATTATCCCTTCAATTTTTTTACTGACCTGTCTCTTTAGCACATTAAGCCAATGCATCACTATGAATCGCCTTCTCTCTCTAATTATTATTAAGTGCTACTTATTCTCCCTTAACCAGAACCAACTTTCACTTCCACAAATTAATCATAGTTCAGAATAAATCTATGAGGAGAAAAGAGGTACTGATTTAGATTTCTCCCATCCATTTCAACTGGTGTTATATGTGCCCTTTATATATTGGAAGAGAATATTTATCTAGTACCACACACCCTGGGGCCAATATTTAAAATCCCACATGCCAGCAATATATAAGAATGAAACAAAAAGAAAGCCAAATCTTTTCATTTTCAGATTCATGGAGATCATCTTACAGCGAGTATTCATATCTACATGCAGGACCACACTAACGCATACATATATACTATGTTATGTCCCCTCATCATACAAGCCTTTGCATTTACACGTGTTAACCTACAGTCAACTCTATTACAACAGGGTTTTCCAGTGTTGTTTTGGTGATCTTGTTTTTAGAGCACTTTGTTTGGAGCCCTAAATGTTTAAAAACAGATTATATCAATTCTGACATTTTTTAATATACTCTTGGGGCAGTGGTGGGTTTCAAATTTTTTTAGAACCTACTCTGTAGGTGTGGCCTATTTTGTGGGTGTGGCTTAGCAGTCATGTGACAGGGTGGGAGTGGCCACCTTTTAAAATGTGGTGAAACTCATTTAACAACGCTCTTGCTTAGCAACCAAAATTTTTGACTCAATTGTGATGATAAATTCTTTCTTTCTTTCTTCCTTCCTTCCTTCCTTCCTTCCTTCCTTCCTTCCTTCCTTCCTTCCTTACCTTTCCTTTCTTCATTCCTTTCCTTCCCGTTGGGTCACTGGCAGCAGCGGGCCAGATTTACTTCCAGGTATGCCGGTGGAACCCCCTCTCACCGGTTCTCTAAATTTCACCAACCGGCTCTCGCGAATAGGTGCGAGCCTGCAGAAACCCACCACTGTCTTGTGGGGGGGGGGGGGGGGGGAGGAGATTCGAAGCATGTAGTTAGAATACTGTATCTGTTGCGCCAATATTTGGAAGTCTTCTTTAATGTGAAAGCAATGCTGAATGTTTCTTGACTATTTCTTTACAATCCAGAAGGCTCTTTAAAAGAAAAATCTTTCTTTTTTAAAGTGATCATATTATCTTGCTTGAAGTTTGTTATACTCTAATTTGACATTTAGGTTCCCCAATTGACCAGCTTAATAATATGTGGATTGACTCCTGTGCAGAAGTGGTTTGTTGGTTTGTTTAATTGTGTCACAATTAAAATAAGGCATACCATATGCCATAAAATGTAAAATATAAAATACAAGATTAAAATATGTACAAATTAAACAGATCTTTCGCAAACTAGCAACATTAATTGTGTTCTGTTGTGCTGTCATGAAGTCCTCAAGAGTACACTGACCGGAACACAAAGACAGGTATATATGCGGGTGCTGATGCCTTTATGTCACCACAATCACAAAGAGCAGAAGCAACCTGATAACTCCATTTGTTTAGAGCAGGGATGTCCAAACTTGGGAACTTTAAGACTTGTGGACTTCAACTCCCAGAACTCCCCAGCCAGCAAGTCTTAAAGTTCCCAAGTTTGGACATCCCTGGTTTACAGTGTCTCTGGATCTTGTACATGTGCACAGTCTATTCAATGATTTCCATATTCCCAGCTTTTGTCAGACACAGTTGCCAGCTTGCCCCATTGGTTTCATCCAGTGTTGGTTCTTCGTTCTTTGTTGGAACATGAAAGGAGCCTCCCAGAAGAATGTGTGCCATTAACACATTTGGGCATCCCCTGGACAACATCTTATAGCTAACTAATCCTTTCAATCCAGTAGTATCTGAAGACTAATGAGGTTCTCACTTTCACCTGTAGAAGTGGTGAAGTAACAACAGTTGATAAAAATTCTATGAAATATTTACACTGAATTTTAAGTACTTGGGACTAGTTGCCTGGACTCTCACAAAAGTACTGCAAGTAGTTGATGAGCAATTCATTGGCAATATTTTTGGCTAAAGGCCCCACACATTTCTTATTTAAGATTTTATTATGTTCATATTACAGCACAGTCTTTTTTCATTTCACTCTAAACCATTGAAAATCCAAGTATTTTTTAAAAAGCTGAATGAAATGTAAGAGTATTTCATGTTAGGTCAGAGAAATTATAGCAACAACAACAGGCACATGTATTCATTAATAAAAGTATAATATGTGTCTGGCCCCCTCCCAAATAGGAGTGAGAAAATTACAGATTATATCTGCAGGGAGAAAAAACAGCTACTCTGTAAGTTAAATGCTCTATTATTAAAAATGTCATCCTGTATGAATTTCATAAATAGCAAAGCCAAGAATGAAGTAACCATTTTAAAAAGTCTAGAGAGGATTCCATAACAACATTTAAATGCATTACTCCTCAAACAATTTGATTGGATTATAAAATATTTAAAAACTACAGCTGTACTTGCAGTGTTTAATATTGGCTGTTTTGATTTCTGGAGCATCTTACCTAACTTTGCTAGTTATCTTATTTGAATATAAATATATATCCAACTGCCTGACATACTAAAGCTTATGATATTGACTTTTAATTTATAATGTTCATATACAAAGGCCAAGATAAGGAGAGTTAAAGGGAAATATGGTATGAAAATAGACTGGGGAAATCAAAGTAGTCACTTAGATTGATGGCTCCCATAAGTCCCTTTCTGGCATTCAAATATTCTGCCACAGATGATCCCCTCACTGAGTCTGCTGCTAGAGTATAAGGAGGCAGCATCTTATATCTTACGCTCTGTACCAAGAGTAGATAAACTTTTTCAATGAATTACAGAGTTGGAAATTTGAGAGAATGTCACAGAATGGCTACTGGGGGCAGAGTGAGACAAGTTCCCCATTCAAAATGAGCTGCCATAATGAACAAGTCAAGTCATTATTTTCTCCTATCTAAAGTAAATTAATGAGGTTGTTTCATGCCTTCCTTTAGTCAGCTCCAAAATATCTCCCCATTAACCCAATTTTGTCTTAATGTTTTTCTGGCAAATTGCTGTTATTTCACTCAAAGTTGTGTGATTCATTGAAATTCATGGACATAAGATGACACAGGCACTAGATCATAAACCATTGTTGTAAAGAGTTTAAATTTAGAATACCTAAACAATAGAATATATACTCTTGTATAATTCCATTCATTGCTGGGTTAATAGGCAGGGGGACAAGGAGGGCAAATTACATCTTCATTGCCATGATGTTAATATGCATTTGATGTAAAGTACTGTATATAGTTTGTATAATTTGAACGATCACATCATGATACATACGTATATAATGTTGTATTTTCTATCAGATTCTTTTGGTTGGGTTCATATAACATACTGTACATACAAATGGGAACAAGGCTGGAAAGTCAGTGCAAAGATTAGTTTAACAGAAAACTGTGTTGGGTGACTTCAACCACCCTATGTTGAGAATTGGATCAGCAAAGGTTAGGGAACTAATCATCACCATGGTGAGCACAGGGTTGACCCAGATGTTCTGTTGTCTCATGCATGCAGGGAAATTCAGTTCAAACCTTGCTTTTTCCTCTAAGAAATTGTTCTATGGTCAGATCACTTCTTGGTCCAATTGAAAACCACCACTGAATTATTGGCTCAATTAGAATGATTCACTTTAGGTTCCTCGTGGATCTTAAAAGTTTCTGGAAAGTGGAGGAGTTTCCAAAATATCTGGCAGGCTGCTCCATTGAAGGGACTTGGAGCTTTGACAAGATTGCTCCCAAAGGGTTTCTGACTAATCCTAGGGTGCTCTTTCATCTACTTGGGGACACTGGAATATGATGCAGAAGAGATTACACACTGGTGGAGAAAATCTAGAAATGAATCTGACTGAGCTCATTGTAAAGACAACATTGTGGGGTAGATTTTAGCATAGGGTGTTAATTTAATATAGTTTTAAGTATTTATGTATTTATTCTGTGATATATTGTGTTTTTATATTTCCTGTGCACCGCCCCGAGGCCCTTCGGGGAGAGGGGGCAGTTAATAAGTCGAATAAATTGAATTGAATTGAAAGGGAAGGGAAGCAGCTCTATTCCTCTTATTGCATTGTCAGATTGCCTTCTTTAGGGTCCCTAATTCCCTGGTTTGTCAATAAAAACACTAAGATGTAGCAAAGTCTTGACATTCATGAAGTCCAATAATGTGCAAGAGCCAATTGTTAAATTTTCTGGAATTTTGTGAGCCAGTTGATGGAAGGGTGCTTCAGGGCCCAGCAGGTCAATCAACTGTTCTGTGACTAAGGGACAGGGCAGAACAGCAGCAGTGGAACTGGCAGAACTGGTTATTAAACATTTAGCAGCATACCACGGGTGAGGTTCAATATCACTGGACCATAAACTGGCATTGTTGTCTGAGCATCCTTTTGACCTTTAGGCACAACACTCTCCAGGACCAGCTCTGTCATATGTAAGCTTGGATCTGTGACAAAGGTAGTAGTATTCAGCTGGTTCAGACTGGTTCAGGTGAACCAGTAGCAGAAATTTTGAGTAGTTCAGAGAACTGGCAAATACCACCTCTGGTTGGCCCCACCCTCCTGTTCCCATTGTTTCCTGTCGTATATTTCCTTCTTTTTTATCTCAGCTGATTCCTGTGGCAGAGCAGATTGCCTCAGCTGAGCAAAAAAACAGCGCAGGCCGAGGGCAGTCTTTGAATGCTGCGCGCGCATGCAAAGCTCTCATAGAACCATTAGAAAAAGATTGTGAGATTCTGATCTGTGAGGCTGTCAATGCCTCTGTTGAAGATATGGTGTTTTTAGCACCTTTGAAGGAAGCTCTGGTATGCCCCGACTTAAAAAGTACCCCTAACTGGAAATATTGTGGGGGTATTGTCTTGGGGACTGAAGGCAGTTAGGAATGTGAAAATCAGGCTAACAAAAACCAGGGGCAGAAATGCTGTTTGTTCATTATAGTTGTCTGTCAGCTCTGCTGGCATCCCATGAAGGAGAAGCATTGCCCCTTCTCCATTGAGGGAGTAAGTTAATGATTGGGGGGAGAGATAATGCAAAGGGGGAAATGCTATTGCAATGTATTTTGTCCCTTTTGTACCTCGATAACAAACATCATAATGAACTCATACTGACTGATCTCTGTAGTGAAACAGCTGAGTATACTCTTATTAACAAAATACAGTATCAACCCAAGAGCTCCCTATGAATCTAGTATGAATTCTGGGATTCACTGTGTCCATTAGCACATCAAACAAATAATTTGGCTGCCATTCCTAATGTGCTATATTCTTCAGGTTCTTTAAGATTTTCTATTTTTAGGATAAGGTTTTCTCATATGCTTAAGAATTGGACCATTCACAAAAGAATCCCATCAGAAAATAATACATAAAACCCAGTTAAAATGTTATACCATTAAATATCTTCAATTTTGGTTGCCGTTATAACCAGAAGACTATGAGTTCTAGTCCCATCTTAGGCATGAAGTTAACTGGGTGGCTTTAGGCCAGATTCAGCCCTAGAAAGGAGACAATGGCAAATGGCTTGTGAAAATCTTTGCAAAGAAAACTCCAGGCAGTCACCAACAGTCAACATATACTAGACATAGACAATCTTCTTCTTGTTTTTGTTAGTTGCGAAGTCATGTCCAACCCATCATGATGCTATGGACAATGTTCCTCCAGGCCTTCCTGTCCTCTACCATCTGTCACAGTTTATTTAAACTCATTCCAGTGCTTTGGTGACTCCTTCCAGCCACCTCATTCTCTGTCTTCCCCTTCTTCTTTTGCCCTCAATCGTTCCCAGCATTAGGCTCTTCTCCAGTGAGTCCTTCCTTCTCATTAGGTGGCCAAAGTTTTTGAGTTTCATCTTCAGGATCTGATCTTCTAAAGATAATCTACATACAGCAAATGAGAAATTGTGGGACTAGGCCAATGGGCAACCTTCACTACTCATCTTAGAGCAGTCTTCTTCCAATGTAGTGGGGTTGGGCTCTTTAGATATTTGTGGACTGCCATTGTCAGAACTTGGATTGAGAGCCCTGGGATTTACACATTCAATGCTATCACAAGAATGCCACACTGGGAAAGGTTGTGGTAGTGTTCCTTGATCCTGTTAATTTTGCTGTCTTCCCGACTGTACATAAATCACTCTTTTGATTCTCAGTAGCTCTAAAATGAAGCCAAAAAAGGGAGCCTGACAAGACAGCAGTTTCTGTGCCTCAAGCTCATATTAAAAGGAAGTGATTACAGAAGATTTGAGGTGAATTATACTTTTGATGTTAAATCTAAGACATTTGCCATTAGATCTTGACTGTTTTTATTTATGCCACTTCTGTTATTTTATGAGTTCTTTGAAGATAATGATAATGATTTGCTATAGTTATTTTGACTTTTTTCCAGGAGCTCGAGGCACTGTATGCAGAATTCAGTCTCTAGCTTTCCCCACAAGAAACATTGTGGTAGCCTGAGCTGACACAAAAACACAGGCTGCCCCAAGGTCACTCAATGATTTAAATCAGGGGTCTCCAACCTTTGCAACTTTAAGTCTGAAGGACTTCAGCTCCCAGCTTTGCTGGCTGGAGAATTCTGGGAGCTGAAGTCCTTCAGACTTAAAGTTGCAAAGGTTGGAGACCCCTGATTTAAAGTACTTTGTCCCGGGTCTCCCTAACCCTACACCATATCAAACTGTTTAATTACCACAGCACACCTAAAATCTTTAAAAATGCATTTTCTAAAGTTCTGGGTTCTTTTTCTTTTTTTCTTTTTTGATCTTGTGGTAAAAATCTAAAAAATAAACCAACTTATCAATCAATCTCTACCAACCACCTATTATCCAGTATCTTTTCTGTGTATAGTAATATCCCTCTGACTCTGTCATTTCTCTCATGTTCCTCCTCACCTTTCCATAGTATTTGACTTTTGTGAAAATAGCATGATTATATTGATTACAGAAGATGGCATTGAATAAAATTGCATTGCTGGAGTGAGGAATTAGCGTTCTTGTTTAGAAAAAGCAAAACATTCTTATCTGCCTTTTGTTTGCCTTTGGTCTATTTATTAAAAAATAAAGAAAAATGATTATATGCTGAGATAAATTTGATTTTATTAAATAGTGTTTGTAACATTGGAGATAAAAAGGAAAGCTTTTTAAGGGGAAAAATGGTTCTTCAGTTTTAGCACTGGGTTGTCCAACCTTTTCCTAAAGCTTAGGTGATACAAAGACAGATGCATTATGTTTATTAATATTTGTCTCAACGTAAAAAATATGAGCAGTCAAGGAGACCACAGAAGAAGACAATAGAATATAACTAGACAATAATTGGTAGACTGCTTCTATCACTTTTGGCTGACACTCAAATGCTTTATATAAATGTAAGAATGATTTATAGGAACTTTGTTGGTCTAAAGCTTTGAGAAAGCTATACTCATTTTGCAGGGAAAATTCTGAGATAACCCAAGTTAACATGTTCCTGTTTATTCATTTAAAATTATACGTAGCAGAAAATGTAAATGTAGCTAAAATCAAGTTCATTAGAAATATTGAAGGAAATATGTTAATTCCAAGCTCTATAGATAAATCTTGTTAAGGAAGTTGCATGCATTGATAGAAAAACTGCACCTCTAAACACTCTCTCCTCTTGAAGAAAAAGAAAATAAAGAAGTTGCAGCAACAAAGCTGGAGATTTATTTCCGGTTAACATTCTAAGTTACTGAGTATGTTTACTCATTGGGTAGAGAGTGCCTCTCAATGTTTGCAGTTTTGATCTTTTTTAATACTTCTATGGAATCCTTAATGCTTTCTGAGCTTGGTTGTTTATTTGCAGGCACTTTGTTATCAGTCTGAATGATGTCTTCAATGCTAGAGGAACATCTATACCAGTGTTTTTTCAAACTTGGCAATGATAAGAGATGTGGATTTCAATTCCCAGATTTCCCCAGCAAGCCAGAATTCTGAGAGTTGAAGTCCAAACATCTAAAAATTGCCAAGTTAGAAAAGCATTGATCTATACAAAGACAAGCCTGAACATTTCATGGTTTCTCCAAGCGTGCCTCTCACTGTTTGCAGTTACAATCTTCCTCAATTTACTGTTCAAAGCAAGCAGTTTTGTTTATATATCACATCTGTGACAGAATGCCCTATTTTTAGACCCTCTGTGGTCTTTGGCACATCTGTTGCTTGTAGGAAGAAGTAGAATTTGCTTTTTTCCCTCCAATTTTCTCCTCCTTTCTTTCAGGTGTCATAGACATTGCTGAGAAGTGTAAGGTGGATGGAAAATATAACAATTACTGGTGCCAAAAGTTGGACAGAAGCTTCTTTAAAAAATCAATGGAGGGGAGGGGGGATGAAAATAAAAACAAATTAAAACAACAGCTTTTATTTGCTTCTCATTCATGTCTTTTAAAATAAGTAATTAATTTTCTATGTTATGCATGTTAATTCATATGCAATTTTATTCAAACGAATGGAGTTTAGATATCATTTTTTTGATATTCAAATGAATGGAGTCTAGATATCATCATTTTTTTTTTATATTGCCTGTTATAATCACTGCCTGAGAAGCCCCTCACACCATCAAGAGCCTGAGCCGAATTTGAATTCCAGTTAAAAGTTTGGTCATCAAATTTAACTAGGGTTTTAATTAAGGAGAATTGGCAAAGCTATTTTTATACCCCAAAATTATTCTCATCGATTGCAATAGGAAAGAGTCAAGAAAATATCTTCTCAGATGCTGCTTTAAATCTCTATTCAGACAATTTTACCTGTATTATTTTTTTGGTGCTTCTCTTTTTCTTTTTAGTCACAGAAAACATCATAATAAACTTGTATAGCCTAATTGAGTAGTGTTTTGTGTCATTAATAACCAATTGAAAACAAATTGTTAGAAGGAAAGCTTTTTTTTTTTTTTAAAAGAAAGAAACTGGAACACATATATCTTAAAAGAGAGCACATTATCTCGACGGGTTCCCAGGCTGAAGTTAAAAAATCTGAAAATGATTTTCATTCATTTCTCATTAATATGTAAAAATATTTAAATGTGGCAGTAATTAACCATCTACTCAGTAGAAAACCTTTTCATGATAATTTATGATAAACTCAGTTGCAGCTTTGATTGAGACTGAGATGCTGGTGTGCATACAAAAAGGCACCTGAAAAAAATATTTTTAAACACCTAACTTACTGCTCAGCTAATTACATGGTAACCATGTTCGCAGTTTATTTCAAAGACAGGCCTATGGGCTAAAAGAACGCAGGCATACCTTCTTTTTGAGCCTGTCCTACATTTTAACAGAGAGCTCTGGTTTCATTTGCATTTCCCTGCGCAGGCTCCATCAACAGAGAGGGAAGTACACCGAGGCTCAGCAGTGGGTTTCTCTTGCTCCCTCTTTTTGCATTGAGACTTGTAATGGCATCAGCAATCAAACTATTGTGGTACCATAAATTAAAATTAAATCCACCCTCACACACCATTGCCTATGGGGAATGAAATTATGCTTCTTTTTTCATGTTTCTGCAAATAAAGATTCAACCTCCTCCCCAATATATTTCATACTAACACACACACACACACAGAGAGAGAGAGAGAGAGAGAGAGAGAGAGAGAGAGAGAGAGAGAGAGAGAGAGAGAGATTGACTTATACATACATACTCAAGTACCGAGATGCATACACATTTTTTTCATCAATTTTTGCCTCCGATAGCAGCTCTGATCTGTGACAGCGTAAGAAATAAAGGCCCATCCTTCCTGTTGCAGCTGTTTCTCTACTGCTGGCAGTAATGAAGAAACCAGCATCTAGTCTTGGATGGCTAGCAGAGATAAAATTCCCTTCTAGTGCATCCCCAAAACTTTCTGTATCTATCTATATAAAATCTGTGTGCATAGATGTGTAGACAGTTATTAGCCATGTTGGATGCAGCTCTTAGAGGTCAAAAAAATTGTCAATGCTACAATTCACATCTACAGCACATGAGCGCAAATTCTATTGAATACAACATTTACTTTTAATTGGATAATTGTTCTTTGGGAACTTTAGAGAAAACCTTTTGTCAGATATTCTAGATTTTCCAACTCAGAATGCCTATAACTTTTTAGACACTCACCAGGTTTCCTGCCTCATTCAACTTTTCATACGTTTGGAAAAATTCTTCAAATTAACATTCTGGATAGATAATAAAGATTGGCTACCATTCATCTAATATATGGAAATAAGTCTACCTGATTTAAAAAATGGGATGAAAATAGACACAGATTTAAGAGAGTGTCCTGCAAGAGGGGGGCATTAGACTGACAGCACCTAACCAATCTTGGTTAATTTCATGAAGTTTATCAACCACAGGCTTGCTAATACCTGGACTGGAAACATCAGGAAATCCCAGGGTTATAGTGATAATCCCACAGAACATGGGTGTCAAACTCACAATGTCATGTTGCTGTCCCATGATATATCACAACATTTTCCCCTTCACAGAGCTAGGGTGGGAGTGTCCTGAGCATGGTGCATTCTGTCTGTGGGCTGTTTGACACTCCTGCCATAGAAGGTTATGGCAAACATTTTCAATAATATTGATTTAAAAAATGCATGATTAGTCACCAAGAGTTAATTTTAAGGCAAAAGAAACCACAACAAAAGCAATGTCATTCTTTTCATCAAATGGATGATACTATTCCAGGCTCCCTTAGATGAACATTTCTGAATGGACAGTTTGGGGAATGAGAAGTTACTAGATCTTCTCTAAGAGAGAAGAACCATCCATCTTTTGGGACCCACCACAATAGAATAGAGTAATTCTATTCACAAGGGGGTTATGACTATTATGACTTGATTATGATTGTTTTGCAAAATCCAGTTAAGCCATTTGGATGATCTATTTATTAGCTTATCTGCGAAGGATCTACTATTGATTTAGAGTACAGGATTCAGAATTCTTGATGGTGGTGTAGTTTAATGGGAAGTTTTGAAAACTTTCACTGGTTGCTGATTTTTTTTTTGAGCAGATCTAACAGACATTAATAATTACTTGAGTGTGTATCAGCTTACTCTATTGTTAAAATAATCCATTGGTACTATTATTATAGCATCCCTGACATTAGAGATAAGGTGAGTGGAAATTAAGGAGAGGGTTTTTTTCTTCATATGCGATACCCAAAAAAGTCCATCTGATGCCTGCTTTGCTTGCTTTAATGTACCATGTTAAATTTTGGTATTTTAAAATTTGTAGATGGATTATTAGAAGTTGTCTTTTCATTCTTTCATTTCACAGATTTTTTTTACTTTCACTATTCATTCTACCCTCTACTATATTTTAAAATTGTAGTGTAGAACTATCATTTAATAAGTTTAAAGAAATTACATAAACCAACTTTGTCTCACTACAACCATAGACCTACAAGGTGGAGATCACTTCTTGCTAACTCCTTCCTCAATTATAGTAGAAAAACACTTAACACAAATATATCCCAAAGTCTTGGGTAGGAAGATTATTTTATAATAGCTTGCTCTTTTAATTAGTGTTTCAGTGTTTCTAAATTTTAGTTTAAAACAGATTTAATTAAGAGAATATTATTTTTCATAAAAAAATATGCATGTGTGGGGAAAACCTGTGGCATCAGTAAAGCCAAATAGTAGGAGAAATGCATCTTCAACTTACTGCCACAAACTAGATTGATGGCCAACAAGAGGAGGGGGCACAAGAGTAGTGTGGGGTTATCAGTAGCAACTACTCATGGTAGCTGTATTATCTCACAGATCAGAAGCAAAGGAGGAAATTTGAATGGGAGGTTATCATCATTATTTGCCATGTCTCATTTGTGGGCTTGCTAGAAAGTGGGAGCCATAGAAATGAAATATTTCCTGAAAAGAGGATTCAGTTTAGCCCACTACAGAATATCTTATATAATTAACTCTGAAAGATTTAACTAAAACTTACTTAATTCTTATGTAATGCTAGGCAATATATTATAACAGGACCCGTGTAGCTCAAATCTACTCCCTCAGCTGAGCCCGGCCAAGTCACTTTTAGAACTCGGAGATCCTATTTCATTGGCTGTATTCATATAATATGTTTAATCAGGTTAGTCAAAGGCCTAGCAACTACAATTGCATAATATGCTAGACTTGTTTGGTTTGAATCATGGTGGTATTTCAACTCGGCATAACCAAGTCTATTTACTTAGTGTATGATTCAGTTGATGTCTGAACTGAGAAACGAGTTACTTTAGTAAAGACATTTCATTGTATTCTGTGAACACAGTCCCTGACTAGCCCCAGAATTTTGAGATACATTTGCGCAGGATGAAAATACTGAGCTACTTATCAAAGATCTCCTTAAAGTATCTAAGAAAGGCAATCTCCTTTTACAATTTGCTTAGACAGCTTCTTTAGTTGCTAAACTGGGATCAAAGTGAAGAATGTGGATTTTCTTTGTTCTCTTCTGCCTAATCTTCCACCTAAATCTACCTCCCTATAATTTAATGCCATTGTTTGTTTTCTTTTATCTTGGCCTTCATCTATTAAAAGTCATTGTTATTAGGCATTTATCTTGTTTTTGTCTCTTTGGGAGAATAACCTGACATGAACTATACAAATGGCATCCAAATTTCTATGCTCATTTTTTTCACACTTGCCCCATTGTTTCGGCAGTGGCCTCATAACAAAGCTTTGCATCATTTCCCCTCCCACCCTCCCCTAATCAGTGTGCCGTGTAATTGTTTTGTTTAGGAAAATATTCCCCAGATCGGCGTCTTGTTCCAAACAATTCTGCTCTTCCATGCTGCATTTGCCATCTACTGATCTAATACCTATACTTACAATCTGAATCTTTTGAAACTGATTCCATTGTTCGCCATTATTTATTATGCTTCCTATTGTTTCCAGATGGTGCAAAGAAACAATAGATTCATTCAATTCTTTGAAAAAATGAACTGAAATTAATGGCAATATTGGGCTCTTCTCTTCCCCATGAGGGAGTTGTAAAAGTTTTGCACTTCCTTTCCTTTTGTATCTGCATGGAATACAACAAGTTTGCTTTATCAACAATACACCTGCCAGGCTGCAAACCACCAAATTCAAAATTAATTTCCATGTTCCTATTGAAAGCACTTAGATCATTATCAGATTCTTATTTCATGCTATTCAGGAGGCGTAGTGATGGTGATGTAAGCTTCTGTTTATGAAGTTGTCTTTTGCTGAATACAATCATTTGGTCCAGAACTATCTTATCTGGTAGCCCTTCCCCAGCCTCTTAGGCAGAGTTATTTCCCAGCTGAAGTCCATTAGAAAAGGCATTCTGAGACTTTTTCTTGTCGACAGCTTCATAATCTGAGTCACAATTTGTAATGTCTACATTCCAACCACCAAAGCATCCAGATGCAGATGTGTCACCTTTCTTTTGCCCAGTATCCAAGAAGTAAAATGGCAGAAAAGACATTTTCAATCACTCATATTTCTTTGTCAGTGTACAATGCCCTGCATTTGTTTTTGAAGCTGTGAGAAAAAGCAGAACAGACTAAATTAATGTTGCTAATAAGATGAACAGTAGTATGGCCTGTGGACAAAACAACATAGCCTCCGGTCCAGGTTGTAAGAAGGGTTTGCAGATCTAGACCGAGAGATGCAGAAGATCATATTTTGTCCACAAAGCAGATGTTTCGCATCCATATTTTCATTAGAGATGCAACAAACTGAACTTGATACTAAAATATTTAAGGAATTTGACCTCTGACATTTACAATATGATCATGTCTGATATACACTTTCTAAAACAGCCTCCCTCTATTTAGGCATGTTTGCAAAGGATGGGTTTCATCCCCAAGACTTCCCAAGCAACAAGACTACTGCTAAGAATTATGGGAATTAAAATTAATATATTAATGTATCTGGAGATCCTCAAATTGTAGAAGGCTATCCTACTCTAAATCTGACTCTTCTTTAATTTTTAGAAAGATCTGCTGGCTGGAAATTCAGAGAGATATATTGTCCGAAAGACTGAAAATTGAGAATATTGTAGCCCTGGCACATCTGGTGCCCCAGGTTGTGGTATAAATTGAAATTAAATTTCTATTGGATTTCTCACTTTATGAATTTTGATGGAGTTTTTGGTTTTTCTAAAAAACCAAAGTGTGTGTGTATTTCCATTAAGAATAAGATTTTGAGAGAATATGTTCAATATATTTATATAGTAATGTGAATTTTCCTGAAGTTTTTGTTATGAGGTGGTGGTGATGGCATGGTTTACTGGACAAAAAAATCTGAATTTATTCGCTCATGAACACATGTTAATATGATATGAACCAGAAACTGGCTACTTTTCCTAGTCATCCTTATAACTAAATAAGCTGCATTTGATTCCTAATTAAATAGGGTGTATGGGCATGACAATTACATGCAAGCCATTGGTGATATAAACATGATGTTTTAACACATAAGGTACAGACATTTGTCCCTTTTAGCATGAGGAAAATATGAAATAGTTAAAAATATAGAAGACATAAAATATGGGACGTAGGCAAGAAATGCTGAGGTATCTTACTTTCCCCTTTCTGTATTATAAAGTCATCTTTTTTTTCAGATCACCTTTCTGACACATTTGTCCATATTGATTAGATGCTTTTACAATGACATTGTCTGACCTGTCGAAATCCATCAATTTCTCTTCAGCTCATGCTTGATTCCCAAGCTCCTGGAACTTCTAACAGTGAAGGATAACTATTATTCATGGAAGCTCTCTCTTTCTCTCTCTGCCTTTCTCCCTCCCCCCCAGATCAATATTCATATGCATATTAAATCTGTATTAGTGATACTTTTCAGTATGTTCTTTTGAATGGCCTCTATAACTTTATTTTCTCCCCCCTTTTCCACAGCACTGAATATACCGGTATATATATATATATAATTTCAAGCTTGCATATCTAATTCCCTATTCCCTGTTTGCTTGAGTAAAATAATAGGCATTTGTTGCATGTTAAGATAAATGCATATTCCCAATAGCTTTCAATATGTTTCCACTTGGTATACTGAAAATTCAACTGTTAAATATGCTTTAACCACTTGGTACATTTTTTTTTAAAAAAAAGAACACCCTGTTTGTTGGGGAAAGGATATCTTAATTGTTCCCAAGACATTGATAATCCATTTCTGATGGACATTGGGTTAAACTAATAGGCAAAAAAGCTACATCTAAATTGGACTGGGTTTTAGCTGAGTAATGAACCTCAAAATTCTGAAGTTCAGAACTTGTCAAGTTGGGAAGCTTATCACATCAGAACTTACAGTGAGTCTTTAAAACTGATCTTCTTGCCTCTGCAAAGAAAAAAGTTGCAATCAATTGTCACCCCAGAAAAAAGAGGAGACAAAGAGTTATTTGAGTTGATTGAAGATTTTTGGGCTAGCACACAGAAGACATCCATGAAACTTTCCCTCATTTCTCTTGAGTATAGGAGATGACATATTGTTAAAGCAAAGAGCAGCAGCAGTACCCAAGTATGCTTCTGTTATAATTTGTTTCATTTCTTTCCAACACATTCAAATCATTCAATAATTCCACAATTAGACTACCTATAAATATATTCCTTCGCCAATATTCAGGCTTTGATTATAGTGGTATATGTATCTCAAAAGACCACTCAAGACCTTACTTTTTGCAGCAAGGCCACAGATCTGAAGCAGAAAAAGAGATGACTTCACATACAAACTAAATAGAAAACATTTTGAATCTTATTTAACTGTTGGAATTATAAGGTTTGAATTTAGATGGAGAGACAACATTTGAAATAATTTACATTTCATTTTTCCTTGAAGACATTTCACTTCTCATCTAAGAAACTTATTCAGTTCTGAGTTTAGAAAAGTGAGAACTGAAGAAACTTCTTGCTTACAATGTGAAACGTCATCAAGGAAATAAAAAAAAAGTCCAGCTTCCTTTTGAAAAAGCACCTTCAGGACAATCATGACTTGGATGACTGAGTATCTCTATAGCAGTGATGATGAATCTTTTCGACACTGAATGCCCAAACTGGAATGTACATGCCAGAGCCCTAGAAACTCAGAAATCAGCTGGCCGGTGCACATACACACACCAGCCAGCTGGTCTTTGGGTTTCTGGGGCTCCAGCACATGCAAAGACTAGCTGGCTGGTGTGCATGTGCATGCCGGAAACCAGAAGAACAGATGGAGATGGTGCACATGCCCACAGAGAGGGCTCTGCATGCCACTTCTGGCACACATGCCATAGGTTTGCCATCATGGCTCTACAGACATATGACACTAGTTCATCTAGTCTAGGACTGTATCACAAAGTTGCCAACTAACTATATTTTTAAAAGATACAAATATGATCAAGGCAGTAATAGTCCTTTTTAATTATTGTATCCACAGCTGTATATAAGATATCCTGCTGGCAAATAATGTTATGGTAAAGATAGAACACTGAGAGACATCATAAACCATTAATGTAAAAAGATACAATGACTTTCTTCAAGTCCATTTTCAAGCCATCTCATAAAATTAAACATCTTGATTGTTAAAGACATGCTGGCTATCATCACCAGGGATTAAGGGGATTGAGATTCAGTGCAGCTGCAAAATATCAAGGTGAGGAATGCTCATAAAGAAGCTAGGAAAGACATTTAAGAGACACCTCAGGACAATGTGAAACAAAAAGTGGATACAGTATGACTTCATTTGTCCAAATGGGATTGGAGGACATCCAAAATAATTCAAATAATCAAATGCTCCAATAAAGGTAAGTGCTATTTGCACAAGTCTTACCATGACCCAAGAATACGTGGATGTCACACAATATATCTGGATAACTAGACACTTCAGATCTGTGCTGAGGATTGTTAGGTCAAAACTTGAAAGATAAGCTATGCTATGAAACTGTGATGACCTTTTAGAGAAGTTTTCTGAAGCTTTGTGCTTGAGGAAAAGAACTGCTTTTGTTCCAGGGGCATTATTGCACTCTGAAAGAATAGATGTTCCTTTTGAAAAATTAAACCAAGAGGTCTCTGAATGGATAAGTTCTGGCTGAATTCCAGGTATCTTCATGCAGTTCCTTAATAGCATTTTCTCCTGAAGGTGAACACCTTATACTTCCATAAGGTAGTGTAGCAAATGCATTTTCCAACATCAAATGCCTTGTGGGACTAATAGATGCTTAGATCAAAAGTAAAACTTGACCATAGTTAATATGCCCTAACTCACTGGTTCCCAGAATTCTGACAGTGCTGGAGATGCAAAGATTGGTTAGGAAGAAATAGCGATGTTCAAATTCTGCAAAATTCAAATTCATCTAAATTCAGAATTGAATTGGAGAGGTTATAGTGGAGTCCCTGGAGAGAGCAGTTCCCCAAGACACTCTGGGAAAATTCTAAATGCATTTCGGCATTTTAGCTGAGCAAATTCTGAGCCACTCAGGAGATCAGTAGATAACTCTACAGTTCATGACTACAATGATCAAAATTGTGTTTTCTTGCTCTGACATTGTGTAGTTTTATGAGCTGTCATTTTAAGGAACTGAAAGCAGATGTTTCTTCTTACTGTCACATTTTATGATGTATTCCCAAAAGCTATTTTTGGGGAGGAGGGGAACCCAAACGAATATAAGCTTCTAAATTTCCTCATATTAACTAATGAAACAATTTGAACTTTTATTTGACTGAAGATCTTTTTGCCATGTTGTCACAGACAGGTGGCATCAAATATTCCATATCCCCCACTTTGATGGCATAAATACTTCAGTGTCCTACTGCTAAGAGATATCAATCAAGTCAAAGGTGCAAAAATGGATTGTTATACAGGTGCTGGGGTGACTGCAAAAACTAAGGCTTTAGTTCACAGTCAATCAGTAAAGAATGCTTTCAAAGTCAATAATCGGCTGCTACATGTACCTCTTGCAGAGTTATTACTGCAGAGATCATAAAGTGGAACACAGCACTTCTGACAGAATTGTAAGAGGCTGTGTTTTTCAGATCATTTTTTAAAAAATTGCTGGTTATATTGCAAATAAAAAAGATTGCTATCCAAACTGATATAAAGATCAACTTTCTGTGCAGGACACAGGGGTGTCAAGGTAATGCAAAATCTGTTTTTCTGATGTAGGGACTCCCAGCAACCCAAATTAAGAGGAACATTTGGGAGTAACTAAGAGAAGCTTGAATAATAGGAATTGCAAGGATTCATTTTAATGACCCTATCATACCATTTTCAGAATCCATTTTTGGTTGAATGTCTCCTTTCCAATAGTAAGGCATCTTTTAAAGTTAATTCTCTTCTAATTCTATAATATTCTGCTTCTTATATTAACAATAATAACCATCTAATCATTCATCACAATAATATCATCCTCTATAAATACTTTACTTTTCATAGATTTTCTGCTCCATAGAAGTTGAATAAGCTGTATCTATTAGTCTGTTACCTACTGAAATAACGTTTAACCTAACAAAGAGAAGACAGGGGTGACATGATAGTCATCTTCCAATAGTTGAAGGACAGGTAAAGTACATTGATTTATTCTCTATAGCACCTGAGATCAGGACAAGAATCAATGGATGGAAGCTCATCACAGGGAGATCCAGAAATTAGAAATCAGAAATTAAGGAGGAATGTCCTGACAGTGAGAACAACTAATTAATGCAACTGCTTGCACTCCGGTGTTGTTGGTCCTTTATTGATAGAGGAAAAGATTTGTCTGGGGTGGTGTAAGGGCCTCTGCTTTAAGCAGGGAATTGGATTGGAAAACTATCAAGGTCCCTTCCAGCCGTATGATTCTATGATACTCCCCAACTTGCTTTAAAGTTTGACTTAGGAAAAGAATGATGAGCAGAATTTATTTAAATTTCATTCCCTAAGCTTCTATCATTTATTTTCAATTGACAAAAACACATTGAGAAAGATAGACATTTCTTGGATCAATGATGTTTTATCTACTTCTGTGGGGAAGAATGTGGAAAATGCAGATTTTACAGTATTGCTAGAGAGCAAGGGCAAGAAATGAAATTTCTGATCAGGGCTTAACAATGACATTTTAAATAATTTGTTTATAGAAAGGAGATGAGGTGTGGGAAGAAGAGATCATCTGCTGGATTTTAAGAGAAGGTGATACTAAGTTACTAAAATTATTTATGCTTGTGATGAAGAGGGAAGCTCTCTGTTTGTCTCTGTCTCTCTTTATACAGTATATATATATATATACAAATGCCTATACATATACATGCATGCATGCATGCATACATACATACATCATCACAAATATCCTGCAATGGATAGTCAATAACTAAAATTTAGATAGATAGATAGATAGATAGATAGATAGATAGATAGATAGATGGATGGATGGATGGATGGATGGATGGATGGATGGATGGATGGATGGATGGATGGATGGATGGATGGATGGATGGATGGATGGATGGATAGATAGATAGATAGATAGATAGATAGATAGATAGATAGATAGATAGATAGATAGATAGATAGATAGATAGATAGATATAGAGAGATTGAGAGATTGAGAGATTGTCTTGGCAACGTTTCAGCGATGTGTCACTCGCCATCTTCAGCCAGCCTAAAGATGGCGAGTGAGACCTCGCCGAAATGTTGCAAAGACAATCTTAATCTTACATCGGAAAAGACTCGAATCCAACAAGACCAGCATACCTACACCCGTGAAAATCTACGACTATATATATAGACCCAAATATATATGCTGGCATTGTTGTATTCGGTTGTTTTCCCGTGTAAGAATGAGATTGTCTTTGCATGGGAAAACACCTGAATACAACAAGATCAGCATACCTACACCCATGAAAATCTATGAAAAACAAAAAAACATACATACATACATACATACATACATACATACATACATACATACATACATACATATGCATTTGTGCTGATAGATAAATAAATACAGGGAGACTAGGGAGGACAGGGAGCATACTGCTACCAATTTTTGGGCATACCAGGTGCTCTGACATAAACATTGACTTATTTCCCTGTCTCAGCTGATAAGGGAATAGAGCTCATGGCTTAATGGTTAAGGCAATTGCCTGACATGTAAATAGCCTGAGTTCGAATCCCAATAAGGGTATAGCTAGCTGATGAGAGCTAAATAGCTCGAAATAGATCTATCCTAATCTCCCTGTATTTATTTATCTATCAGCACAAATGCACACAAAATGGTTTCCTGCCTGGAAGGCTCCTAGGTTGGAGTTGAAAGGCAAAATGGGTAGCAGTAAGCTCCCTTCCTCCCATACTTGGCCATACCAGGTGCTCTGACATAAACACTGATGTGTGTGTCTGTGTGTGTTTGTATACATGCATAAACACACAAACACATATACACAGTACATACATATATCAGGAACCAATCTGAATTGGTCACCTGGACCAGAGGTTTGTTTGTTCTTCTAAACAGAGTCCAATTCCTTATATGTCCAATCATACTTGGCCAATAAAGAACTTTATTCTATTCTTTCAGATTCATGTCAGGGAATTTCTCAGTCTCCAGGATGTGTCTTCTCTTTTGTTTATTATAATTTTTCCTTTTCTTTTCTTTATTCCTTCTTTTTATTCTTTATTTTTTTAGTTTGTGTTAATTTTTTATCTTTTCAATTGTAAAGTTTAATAAAGTGACTACAGTACATAATGATCTTACTTACTTCTTCTTTTAATGAAAGAGGAGATCACTTTTAAAGGTCACTTGTAAAATTCCAAACAGAAAGGCAGAAGAGGGCTGAGGAGGAAATCCCTAGCATTTTTCTTTCTGTGGCTTACTTATTTGTCAAACATTTGGGTATTCCACATACATCCATTCTTACCTTGCTCAGATAGCAAAGGAAACAACTTGCAGAGGAGGTACTGGGTGAATTGGTCAGTTTGCCGGGTGGGTGGGTGGGTGAGATATATCAAGATTGTCTTTTTGATGGCCTGGACTAAATACAGCAAAACACAGTTCCAAATGATAATTCCCAAAGTGTTTGTTTTTTAATCTGCTTCAGTCAGAACTTAGTACTGCTAAGGCAAATTTATGTGGAAAGGACCTCACTGTCAATCATCAATCCAAAACTGGCCCAGTGATGCAATTCAGACTGTTCTATCAGGGTTAAGGCAAACCGGTAGTGATGGTGATGGGAGGCTCCGCCCACCTGCACAGATGTCATCACATCCCATTTTTCATGCTCTGCGCAGATGTAGAAGGTCCTGCACATAATATGTGGAGGTGGCGCACGTGAGGGAATATTTGCGATCCGGTAGCAAAGGTAAGATGATTTCACCCCTGAACTGGCCCCAATCCAGCTTTAACCTTAACTGCATGAAAAAAAACTAAAGCATCCTAGGATCAGCACTTTAGAGGGCATGAATTCATTTTAGCAATAGAAAGTAAAGATGCTTATTTGGTGCTTTAATATATGAAGGACCATGCCCAGGAACAGTTTTAAACTGTTGTTCTATCAGAGCGAGTCTTATCGTTTGGCAGAATGAAACCACTGTTTCAAAAAGATCCTTTGGATCCAAGAACTTCAGGCTGGAGACCTGATCATCTTGAAAAATGCCAAGGATGGAGCAGAAGGCACATTTGACATTTCTACAGATGCCTGATGTGTCTTTGATACAAAGTCCAGGACTCACATCAGTATAGGACAGAAAGGATAACCATAGTTCTTTAGACTTTCAACTTTGTGGAGATGCAGATGTTGTGTTGATTAAGCACTCTAGTAGCTTAAGCTACCACAGTGCCTAGCTGGAATAACTGATCCTTGAATCAATTTCTTTGTCCAAAGACCAGTCACTCCAGATGATGCTTCCCAAGTATCTGAAGCTATTTACATTTGTCAGCTAGGTGTCATCAACACTGCTTTCTGGTTCCATAGACCTAGTATTTGGCACAGACTAGTAAAGAACAATGTTGTTCAGGCTGATAGTCTGACTGAAGAGTATAAATGCATCTGAGAATTTGTTCAACATCAACTGTAGATCATTGTCTTTGTGTGCCAAGATTGCACAATAATTAGCAAAGAGGATTTCTTGGACTGTATTTGTCCATGAGTTCAAGGAGTGAAGGTCAAAGAGAATCCATCCAAATTGGCATGTGATGTGTACTCCCTTCTTTAGACCCTGGACAGGATATGACAGCAGGCAAGCAAAGAACACATTGAATAGCTTTGGGACTAACACACAACCCTGTTTTACCCCAATATAAAGAACATGTCCTATTGTGGAGCAGCTGAATTGATTTCACAAATTTCCTCAGGCATCCGTAACTTCTCAGGATGATCCAGAGAATCTCCCTATTTACTGTTCATATTGTCAAATGCCTTTGACAAGTCAATGAAGACAGAATGAAGAGACTTGTTCTTCTGGATGCAAATTTCCTAGAATCGCTTCACAGCAAATATCACATTTTGCTGTTTCACAGCAAATTTCCACAAGCATGAAATAAAGCAAGCAAAGGGGAAGAAAAGGGAGAAGATACAGACCTTAACAATTGTGCCATGAGACCCCTCCCTCTTTGCCTGTGTCAACTAATTTTTAGGAAAATTAGTTTAGCAATGTAATTATCCTTACCTCCTTAATTTTTAAAAATAAAATTGTAATTATAAACTTTTAACTCTAGGATTTTATATGCTATTTTATATCTTGAGGTTTTATTGTACACCGCCCAGCATTACTCTTTGAGGGAGATGGTCAGTTCAACAATATGATTATATAACTAAATAAACTTTTTGGCAAGCCCCATTTAAGTATCACATCACAGAGCCACCTTTTTGTTACCCTGCAACCCCTCGTGAGTTTTGTCTTTTAAAATGTAGGTGTTTGGGGATGTAGAAAATTATCTCACCTGTGCTTTTCATGGCTGGGCAGTATTAAAGACAGTAGAAATAGACAACTAACAAGGGAACATCTTTACAAGAGGGCAAGGTAGCGTTTAGACCTGTGTCTCTTTCTTCTTCTTTCTCCCTCCCACACCCCCAATGCCCCCACCGTGCCAGGTTTCAGCTGAAATCACCAAGATAGTTAACAAAATATTCTCTCTGGCTGTCTTACGTATACACTCTTCAAGACAACATAAGCACCCTGCACCTCAAAGGTTTGGGTTTTGTTTTTTTTGCAAGGGCAGCACCCTAACCAAGGTGAAATGAAAAGGGGTGCTTGTACATGAGCATGTGAAATTTAGGACTGATCGGATTGGCATCTTTACTATCAGTTTCCTTAGTAAGGCCTAGTATAGGCCCGAAGAGCCCCTGGATAAATTGTATTTTCCAAGGTTAATTAAGCTGTCTTGAGCTTCTGCATGAAGTGGGGGGACAAACTGGCACTTTGCAGCATTTTCTGAAGCCTGCTGTCGACATTACAGTCCCTGCTGCTTTTAGCTGTATCGATCGGATGCCTGACCTGTAAAATCCTTGAGGGCGAAAAAGGCTGCAAGCTTACTGGAGCTTTCCATGGAAGCTTCAGGACAGCTTGTGTAGTCAAGTACAATTACCTGTCCCTCCAGGAGAGCCAATTAGTTCACAAAGAGCTGGAGCAGAACAAATGTTTGGTGTGTGATTTTAGAATCTTTACAGGGTGAAGGCATAAGGGGACGGGGAGGGAGGGAGAGCTTTGTTCTCCTCATTCTTTTGTTTCTAATGGTATCATGATTGTCCAACTTGTGTGGCTGTGTGTGTGTGTGTGTACACGTCCTTGTGTGTCTGCAGATCTCTGAGAATCTGTTGAGTAAAAAGCTATTTAGCATTAGACACGATTAGAAGAACAACAATAACGGGTAAAAAGAGTAGTAATTGCAGCAACAATGGTTTTTGTTCCAAATCCCTGATGTAAGGAACACTTTACAACTAAAGAGCTGCTTGCTTACAATTCTGATATGTCTGCAGAACTTCCTCTGGCACTAACCTTTTTTCTAATTCTCACCCTGTAGACCTGACAACTAGGATTAGAGTGTATCAATAGTTGAAAAGAAAGCTAAAAGCTAGTCTGGTTTTCTCCTTCATACTTTGGGTGGAAAGCTGTTAATATGATTTTCTGACATTTGGTGGTCAAAATAAGAGCAGGGCACTAATAACCTCTTCAAATTCTCTCTACGTGGGGCTCCCCTTGAGGTGCACCCGAAGACTTCAGCTTGTCCAGAATGCAGCCACGCGAGCAATAATGGGAACCTCTAGGTTTACCCACATAACACCGCTCTTGCGCGAGCTGCACTGGCTGCCTGTCGTCTTTCGGGTGCGCTTCAAGGTGTTAGTTATCATCTTTAAAGCGCTCCATGGCAGGGGACCTAGTTATCTGCGGGATCGGATCCTGCCCCATACATCCTTGCGGCCGATTCGCTCCCACAGAGAGGGACTTCTCCGGGTGCCGTCCACTAGGCTATGCCAGCGGGCGACGCCCAGGGAAAGGGTCTTCTCTGTGGCGGGCCCAGCCCTCTGGAACGACCTTCCCTCCGAAATTAGAACAACTACGGACCTCCGCTCCTTCCGTCAAAAACTTAAAACACACTTTTTCTGCTTGGCCGGCCTAGGTTAGTCTCCCGTCTTTTAATAGGGTTTTAGGGGATTTTAGTTAATTTAAAATTGGGATTTTAGCGCAGGGATAATTTTAGTTTAATTTGTTTTTACCTATTCTATTTATGTATTTTGTATTGGTATTTTTAATTTCCCCTGTGCACCGCTCCGAGTCCCTTTGGGGAAAGGACGTGGTTTACAAATAAAATTATTATTATTATTATTATTATTATTATTATTATTATTATTATTATTATTATTATTATTATTATTATTATTATTATTATTATTATTATTATTATTATTATTAAATCCTCTACCAAATTTTTGGCAGAGAAATCCGATGGGTAGTTTTGCCAAATTCCAGGCAAAGAAGAAATTGCTCAATAATTTCTCAGACTCTGCCTTAGCTGTGGCAATAGTATAACTCCTACAAAACTCCAGTGGGAGACGTTTATGATGACTGGGATTTAATTGATGAATGGAGAACTGAGGAATCAGCATATCTAGAAAATAAAACTGTACAGTGAAAGAGAAGGCATCGTCTCTCACACAGCTACCTTGACTACTTCATAAGGAATGCAAAAGGTGGATTTCCCCCCCTAATTTCTCCAAAATTTCTCTTTTTGTTAGTTTTTAAAACAAATTTTCTTTCATCAAACTGAATGAGAAAAAAAAACAGGAGAATTTATTTATTTGGTCTTTAATCCAAATGCCCAAACTTGAAGTTATATCATATAAAATAGTATAGCTCAGTTGGTCATTAAGAAATTACTTAGTGGGGTAATGAATGATGAAACACCAGCAACTGCTTTTGAAGCTTTGAGTTTTGTCCTTGTGGCATGAGACACACAGTCTTAATCAAAGGTTTACTGTGACTGCATTCAATAACTTTGTCCAATAGGTGGCATTATTTCATATTCTTATTTCTTAGATTCTGTGAATCTCCCCCCCCCCCCCCCCCCCGCCATGTACTTTGGAGAAGTTTCTAAAAACTTTCAGGCCTGTAATGGAAACTTGTGGCTCTGAAACAATTTTCATATCATTAATAAAAGGTTGTTCCTTTCAGCTAGTACAATCTGTAGCTTTTAGTGTAATTAGAATTTATTCATAAAATAGACATCATGTTGTAATGCAGGAGAAATGTTTCCTCTTGTTCATTTTTGTTTCATCTGTAATCATCATGATCCTTGAATTGCACTGACTTTATGAAGGCTATCAAGCAATCATTATAGTCAACAATGATCCAAATTTGGACCACACGTCTCATATGTTTCACCCTATGATAAATATTTTTAAAATAGTGAATGTCTTTCTGTGGTATAAATACATTAATAATGAGAATCATGTTAGAGTAGACAATGAGTCTTAATCTTGAGATGAAAACATTTAGTGGTTAAGGAAATGAGATAGAGATTACTAAAAAAATCCTGTAGAGGTACCCCTTCTAAATCACAATAATGCAAAATGATGAAATGTATGTCATGATACCACAAACTGCCTATTCTCAGAAATTCACAAACTGGCATGTAGGTAGAGATAGATAGATAGATAGATAGATAGATAGATAGATAGATAGATAGATAGATAGATAGATAGATAGATAGATAGATAGATAGATAGATAGATAGAGATAGAGAATATCAAATATAAAAGAGATGGAATTTGTGTCATTACATTTATTTATCACTTGTCCCCTCTTGTCTTCCAATTACAAGTTTAATGAATGAAGGCTCAGGATGATGTGTCTCAGGATAATGTTGTAGGATCCAATCTGGGTTGTTCACCGGGACCAGAGGTTTTGTCTTCCAAGCTTTTGGGCTTGTGCTGGAGCCCATCTTTAGGGAATATCTCTCTAAGCACAGTGTGTGCTGTTCTGTGTATGGTATTTATGTGGTGCCTGTTGTATAATGCCATGTTTCCCCGAAAATACAACATGTCCTGAAACTAAGGCCATGCAAGATTTTCGCGGTGGGCAAAAAATATAAACCCTCCCAAAATAAGCCCTAGTGAAGGGGTAGCCAGAACAGGGGCAGCCCATCCCTTTCCCGGTCACCTCAGGGCTTCTTGGCCCCTTAATTGGATCAACTGGGCCACTCCATTCACAAAACAGCTAATTCACAGGTGCCGCTCAGGCCTCTGCCTCCAACAAACGCCGGTCACTTTTGCAGCCAATTGCGGCTGCAAAAGAAGCCAGAGGCCAAGCAACACAACCCAAATGCCTCATGCCCTCCTTGCCTAATGGTGACAGTCACAGCTCTCAATTCTGTCCACGAAACAGGAAAAGAAAACATGGACATTAATACACCTGGGACATCGGAAGAAGCCATGCGAGGAGACGTTACTGCCGAAGTATAGGAAATCTCCCACCCCCACCTGCAGATCATCCTTTCAAAGAGGAGTTTCACCAGGATTAAGGTGACACAAACGCCGCCTTCAGCCACCTGTTCGTCCTGGTGAAACTCCTCTTTGAAAGGACAATCTGCAATGTTGTGCGTGTGGGGAGATTTCCTGCACTTTGGCAGCAGTGTCTCCTCGCAGGGCTTCTTCTGATGTGCCAAGTGTATGGATTTTAATGCCTACAGGAGGTTGCTTCTCACCTGCATATTTACATTGAAGGCTCGAAATGGGGCGTTTTTGCAAATGGCTTAAAAATGTGGAGAGAGATATTCCTGCATTTCCCCTTGTTCTGAAGGTCAGCACAGACTGAGAACAGAATAAGAGATGAAATCCCCTCTCCATTTTCAAGAGGTTTGCAAAATGCCACATTCCAAGCCTTCACATTATCCAGGATTGCAGGATTGAAGGCATACAGGAGGGAGGATTCTATCTCTTATCCTGTTTTCAGTCTGTGCTGACCTTCAGAACATGGGGAGATGTAGGAATATCCCCCTCCATATTTTCAAATAGTTTGCAAAAGCATCCCATTTCAAGCCTTCAGGATATTCCAGGGTTGCATGATTGAAGGCTCGGAATGAGGCATTTTTGCAAACGGCTTGAAAATGGGGAGGGGAGATTTTTCTTCCTCTTACCCTGTTCTGAAGCTCAGACTCAGAACAGGATAAGAGGTAACCCCACCCCCTTTTCCTAGCAATTGTTTTTTCCTTGGGATCTCAGCACAGACGCACATCCTCCAAATGTTCTATCCGAAGCCTTCTCTGCATCTGTGCAGAGCTCCCAAGGAAAGGATGGTGTGTATGTGTGTGTGAGAAAGAGATCCCTAACCCCAATCCCTCCAAAGGAAGCCACATTTTTCCACTAACCTGCTTTCCTGCTCCATTCTCCACTGCCATGTGCAGGACAAGAAAAGTAGCTTGTGGAACTACTTCCAACTTCGCAAGATCTTTTTTTTTTTGTGGCGAGAACTTGGAAGATATTTTCTGGTACTTTTTTTACCATAGGCACACAGTCTATTTTTTTTGCCCTGCATGTGGAGCAGAGAATGGAGCTGGAAAGCAAGTTAGTGAAGGGATGTGGCTGCCTTGGAGAGTGTGTGTGTGTGTGTGTTTGTTCGTTCTGCCAGGAAGAGCCCACCCCCTCCCGTGATGCCAGAGCAGCACAGTCAGCTGTTCCACAGCCAGCAAGCAGGGCAGGCAAAGGCCAGAATGCAAGGAGAACCTGGGTCATTATGGTCGCAGGCAAGCAGATGGTGGGATGGAGAGGGTGGGGCTTGCTGCTTCCTGCACCTGAAAAATAATAAGCTCTGCCCCTCTAATAAGCCCAAGGCCATATTTCATGGGTCAAAAAGATATAAGACCCTGTCTTATTTTTGGGGAAACATGGTAGCTTTTTAGATGTTGATTGGGTTGCGTTGATGACTGGCTATTAAGTTGCTGGCTGTTGTTTGCTTATACTGCCTAATCCTCGCCTTCCAAGTACTTGATAAGCTGGTGGTAAATCAGCACTCTGGTTGATTGACAAAGGGTCCATTTTCCAGAATTCAATCACTTCCCTGGCTGTTTATGTGCCTGCTTATCCAACAATCTTACTAGCTGCAGCTATTAAGTGAAAAATAGCCAGATAAACAATTGAAGACTGGGAAATGGGCCCCTTGTTAGAGAAGAAAAAATATTCTGGCAATATTAGCTACCATTTAAGATATAAATATCAGCATAACATTTTTAGGTTTTCCTCTGTAATTGACTATAACGTTGAGAACAGAACCACTGTTTATGTGTTATATGATAAAAGTTTCAATCTTGAGCTAACTTTTTAATATTAAAGATTCTGTTGTGTTTTTATTGTGTGTGTATGTGTGTGCATATGTGTATACATGCTTCCACATACTGTATACTAGTATTATTACATGTTAGTAAAAGAAAAAATAGATAAGGAACAAAATTAACAGGAATTGAAATACTGCAAAATAGATAAACATAAAAGTAAAAACAAATTATTGGTTTTTTAACTTTTCCCTTTATATACATCTGCTAATTTGCAATATTTGTAAATATTTAAATCATACTTCATGTACCTTTGACGTTTTTCACATGTCTACAACATGTGGTAAAATGTTCCTTTTCTTTCATGACATTTTCAACATTTATTACTGCATGAGATGTTTATCTCAGATATTTTAAGATTTTCTCTCTTATAGCATGGTGGCATAGTGGTTAGAATGCAGTTTTGCAGGCTAATTCTGCCCACTGCCAGGAGTTTGATCCTGACCAGCTCATGGTTGATTTAGCCTTCCATCAGAGATCGGTAAAATGAGGACCTAGATTGTTGATGGTAATATACTGACATTGTAGACTGCTCAGAAAGTGCTGTAAAGCACTATAAAGTAGTATATAAGCCTAAGTGCTATTGCTATTGCTATCTCTAGGTAGCAATAGCAGGTAGCCTTATTGGTAAATATATAAAAAATGAATTTTGATACTGCTATATGATATATATGGCTTGCCACTTTTACTTTGTAGTTAATGAATTAATGAATTTATTAACAACTTGCTGGTTTTATAGTAAAACCAGTATTTGGAAGCAGATGTCCTATGTGCTCCATGATAAGAAAATAAGGAAGTCCTGCCCTGCCTGAGCAATTAGCAATTAGCCTTTAGCAAAAGTTGGGTGGTAGTGGTAGGGAAAAAATAAAGAAGGATAAATACATTTTATCCTCCCTGTTAGTCTTCAAACTCAGATTGATTTTGCAAAAGAGCTTCAAATCCTGATAGATTCTGGTTGGAAACTTAATAAACGGTTCCATGGTGTGCAAATATATCTTCCCATTGAGCCTGTAGAACACTCAGTGAAAATTGAAGTAATAAATGATAGGCTCTTATGTTTTGGGCCAATTTGTGAACAAGCAGAGCTCTTCTGTTCACTATTTGCAACCATAAATAATATGTGCTTCTTTATTTGGCTTTCCTTTTGCCCTTCCCTTTAGAATTGGGATAGATTGGTTTCATATCCACAATTTATATTCTCACTGGGACCAGAAATGCATTATATTGACTTTCAGGAGTGCCAAGCTCCCTTGCTTGCAAAGCCTGAAACTGCCTATCCTGGATTTCTTGCAAATTTATATTTTAAAAAAAAAGGATTTTAGGCTGTGGCTACCCTGAATCCTTTCTTCTCTCCTCTATCCAGTTCAGGGTTGCACAGTCTCATATCTTGGGTCCCTCTCTGGAATATCTTGCTTCTTTCCTGCTTCTGCAGCTGCACATCCATTCACAGCAGACCATTTGAGCTTCCTTGAACCAAAAAATTATCCAATGATGCACTATTTCATCCAACTGAAGGTTACATTGGTTTTAATTTTATATAGATTTCCTGACCTCCTTTAGAGGTTTCATTACTTGTGTTGAATTACCATCTATAAGATAATCTAACAGCTGACTTGCTCTGAGCTTTCCCATCCTCTCTGCCATCCATCTCTTACAGGCATGTATGTTTACTTTCTCTTGCCACAAAATAAACATGGTTAGATAAGGACAAAGATAGTGCCAGTGTTTATACTTCTATCACTGGCCAGTGGCACTGGACACTGCAGTATGTCAGCTAAGACATAGAGCTTGAGAGGCAAAAGGAGTTATGCTCCTTTGTTTAAGATTCTACTTCTGTGATGGCGAACCTATGATGGCACACAGCACCCTCTCTGATGGCACACAAGCTGTTGCCCCAGTTCAGCTCCACTGCACATGTGCACGTGCCTCCCACCAGCCAGCTGGTCTTCGGATCTCTGCTGTGCATGCAGGGGGCATGCGGGGGGGCCTCACACACATGCGCAGGAGTCCAGGGTGCATGTGGGGGTGTACATGCATGCATGGGGGCAGGGCACATGTGGGGAGTGCACGCATGGGCAGACAGGCACAGGCAGGGGGCAAAATTGCATTTTGGGGGTTCAGGCACACGCTTTGGCGCTCGGTTTGGAAAAGGTTAGCCATCACTGTTCTAGTTAGTATCTTTATGAAAAAGCTTAGAATCTTGACTGTAGCTATCTGACTCACAACTCACAAATATTATATGATCACTTCAGTAATATATTTGGTCCTTTTCATCTACTTTGTTCTTTTATCTTCTTCTTTTTCTAATTCCCTCAATTTAGTCAATTCACTTTTTTTCTAATCCATCATCCACTTGTTTCACCTGCCCAAAGTATGTGTGTTTCTGCTTATTGATCTTGTAAATTTTATTTAGTGCATAAATTCATAGGATAGGTGTATATATTTATGATATTGCTGTGATCATCTTAAAAACTTTTAACACCAAATATTGGTCAGAGCACTGAATTACATGCTCTCCAAAATGGTTTCCAACATTTATATTCTAGGAATAGCTGTACCCGCCACGGGTTGCTGTGGCCAAGTTTGGTTAAATGAAAAGGTTTCCCCTCATAGACCCTCTCAGTGACCCCCTTCCTTCTCTGCCTCAGTTTCCCCTCCCTCTCCCTCTCCTCCCTCTCTTACTCTACCTACCTATCTACCCACCTACCTACCTACTTACCTACCTACTGTAATTTTTCCTTCTCTCTCTCTATCCCTCTATCTACCTACCTACTGTATTTCTCCCTCTCTCACTATCCCTCTACCTACCTACCTATCTACCTACCTACTGTATTTCTCCCTCTCTCTATCTCTCTACCTACCTACCTACCTACCTACCTACCTACCTACTGTATTTCTCCCTCTCCCTCTCTATCCACCTACCTATCTACCTACCTACCTACCTACCTACCTACCTATTGTATTTCTCCCTCTCCCTCTCTATCCAGCTACCTATCTACCTACCTACCTACAGTATTTCTCCCTCTCTCTCTCTATCCCTCTACCTACCTACCTACCTACTGTATTTCTCCCTCTATCCCTCTACCTACCTACCTACTTACCTACCTACCTACCTAGAGAGGAGAGAGAGGCAGCTGACTCGGCAGTGGCCTTGTGGGGGGGGAGTTGGCAAAGGGGTATGTGGCAGCGGAGGAGAAAGAGAGGCCACTGACTCGGCAGTGGCCTTGTGGGGGGGGGGGAGTTAGGGGAGTTGGTGGCGGGGGTAGCAGGGGCGGCGAGAGAGGCCGCTGACTCAGCAACGGCCTTGTGGGGGGGAGTTTTGGAGGGGGGGCGGCAGCAGAGGAGAGAGAGGCTGCTGAGGAGGCGACTGTCGCGGATATGATGCAGACTGCTCCACCGCTCGTGCAAGTGACGTGAGCTGAAAAGTGGCCAGTGGGAGGGGCTGTGAAGGGGAGGAGGGCGAGTGAGCTAGTGAGGGAAACACATAGAAGAGCTGCAGTTTTACATTTGTGTGGCATGTATCTGGCACCAGTGTGCCACCCACACAATCTATACGTATCATTGGTGCTGCTCTTGTAAGGAACATTGTGTGAAAATTTGATGCGGATTGGTGCAGTAGTTTCTGAGATTAGCAGTTTTGAACAAACTCATAGTTACATTTTTATTTATATAAGATTTTTTTATAGTTTCATGTCCATTGTTTGATTTCAGTGTTGTCCATCTGGTATTGACTTTTTGTAGCTCCTGCAATTCTGTTATTTGAAACAAATATTGGCAGAAAAACATGTTCTTCATGTTTTATGTTGGCCTATCTTCTGCATTAGCAAATGCATTATAATATTTAACCTGTTTTCTAAAATTATTCTCTTGGCCCAAGTAGTGGCTTGTCCTTCAAGAATGTTTCCTATAGCCTCCCCCCAAACTCATTAAAATAACAGTCAAATCTATGCGCTTTCCTTGACAACCATATTGAAATAGTTAGCCAGTGTCTTAATCTGAGTTTGATTTTGAAGCTCCTGCTCATAAGCCTCTTTCATTTTTGGCCTTGTCCCCATTGTGAATTGCTCTTGATTCTCCCTTCCCTTTCATTATTGATGACAAGGGTGATTTTAGCAGAAGTTTCTGTTTCTCCTAGTCTTATTTTCAGTCATCAGAGCTAATGAGACATTTACAAATGGAGATAGTAATATCCAAGGATCAAATATAATTCTTTCAGGATTAATATTCCCAGAGATCCTTTGCGTAGATTGAAGTGATTGCTCCAAAATATTTCAGAAATTGATTCAAGTGACAAGAAAACAACCCTTGTTGATTTAGAAATTACCAAATGTATGTGCATAGGACTACAATGCCCTCACATACTGCCATATCTGTTAAAGAGGTCCCCACACAATGCAGTCCCATTGAAGCAATAAGTATGTATTATTAAGTTAATGTGCCTTTTTATTAAATATTAATTTGGGTATTATATGTAAAACAAAAGTACCTGTTTTCTGTTTGAACTACGATAGCAAAAATCAAATTATGAGTTCTTTTTTATGATCATTTTACAATATTTAAGAATTTATGAAATATTTTAAGCATTTTTTCCAAATATTATTTGGACATATTTGTATATGGATATAGATATTGCACTGTGAACCCATAATGATCTATAAAACAAACATTCACCAGGTAACATTGATGAAATCAGGCTAAAGTAATTCATGTCTTACTAAACCTTTGGTAACAGGAAGCTGTCTTTGATAGTGTTATAGTAACCAATGCCTCCATGTAGACAGATTTTTTTCTTAGGGATGCAAAATATGCAGGACCACTGTATTTCACACTTGTAGGTGAAAACTTTTTTTTTTCTTTTAGTTTTAGAAAGTTAGCTTTGTTTTAAAAAAATGGGTTGCCCCATTTTTTTAAAAAAAGAAAGAGATCAATTAATCAAAGCCCACAAAAATAAATAAATATGCCCTGTCTTTTGTTCAGCATCAAGATGTAATATCTGGCGGAAAGGGAAATGGGAATACAGTACTGCCATTTTCATCATGTACTTCTCCTCAGAGCAAAACCACTGTCAGGAAGAGATAGGCCAGAGGGTTTTGCATAGAAGGAAGCCTTATACCAGGTCAAAAGTTTGCTCATTTGACCTAGAATGGTTTTGCTCTGATTGGCAGGAGTTCTCCAGCTACCCAGTCCATTGAACCCAGGCAGGTCAGGGAATCCAGTTCTTCTGCTTACAGACACTCTCTCCCATTGAGCTGTGTTTCCTTCCTTTGAGGACCCATTATTTAAAGGGCTCTTAAATAACAAGAAAATAGCTTTGTTATTTGCAGAGAATCTTTTTCACATCAGCTTGTCTGGTACAGAGCAACATGAAGTATTTGGAGGCTTATTTTAGAACCTATGATCTATTTTCAAACATACCATGTTGAACTGAAAGTATGGAGAAACTTCATTTGTTTGCATTTTAGTCTAACTTACCTAAACAGAAATGCAAACCTGGAGGTAATCATCCTTCAATTGTCATAGTTTTCTGAATTTTGTGATGCAAAATTCTGAGAGTAGGGTGGGGAATTAATTCCCACATTCAGGAAAATAAATGTTAGAATAATATCCTTGAACTGAAAATGCTCAGCCTACATCTGGTAGAGCAGGTGTGTCAAACTCATGTCATCACGGTGGCATCATGTGACGTGTCAGGACTTTCCTCCCCCTCTTTGCTAAATCAGGCATGGGTGTGGCCAATGTGTGATGCATGCATCCCATGGGCCAGGAATTTGACAGTCCTGCGGTAGAGAGTCATAGAGTAACTAGAATGTAGCTACAGGTGCTACAGGTCCATTGACATCATATCACATAGCATTTTCTTCCATTTTGTGTATTATGGCCAATTTTGCTTCTATCAGATAATTGAGTTTCACTAAATCTTTTTCCATATCCTCCAGCCAAGTGGTTTTTTTGAAGCTCTACTTTATAACCCTCAAGGCTTGATTTCCAAAGCAATCAGGAAGGAAGTTATGAAGTCGCCTTGCAGCAGATTTGTCCAAACCACCACATTTGATGCTTCTAATTTCATCAGCCACCACCGGTTGCTTGCAATTTCTCTTTCACTGTCTACAAAAAATCACATTGTGTCCACAAACATTAGACCTCCACAACACAAACTTTCAGTCCTTAAAGCTTGCTGGAAGACACATCTCTGTTCTGCTCTGAGCAGATATTGCAGCAATACTTTAAAGATTTCAAGTATTTTGTGATGGATTGAAATCCTTAATATTTGGAGTAGATAATGCATTGGGGAGTGGGAATGTTAACAGCAATCATTTTGAAGCAAGAGTCAAGATTCCATATCATAAAGGAGCACTGCTAGTATTAATGATAGATAGATGTGCATTTCCATACCAATGCTTATGCTGCCTTTTTATCAAAGGCATCATACAGGAGTTTTGAAAGCTGAGGTAGCCTAACTGATTGATTGTTATTAGCTGTGGCAGCTATTTTATGTTCTTGGACTACTGACACAAGGTATTTAAATTGTTGAGCTCTATCAAAATAAATACTTGCCTTAGAGCCGTTAGTTGTGAATACCTTGGTCTTGTCTTTATTGATAGTTGAGCTGTATGGAGTTTTTAACATTAGGATTCTTTTTCACTGTCTGCAAAAATCACATTGTGTCCACAAACATTAGATCTACACAACACAAACTTTTACTACTCAAAATTTACTGAAAGATACATCTCTGTTCTTTGTACAGGTGTTGCAGGAATTCTAAGGATACATATTGGCCTTTAAAAAGCATTTAAAATATCAATACAGTATTGCAAGGAAGGCCAGGTAGAAATCAATTATCAAAAAACTAGAATCATGGTATTTGCCAAAGGCCCAAGACCTACTCCTAGATCATAGATAACCACCAGATTGAGCACATCTCCTCTTTCAAATATCTTGTGGAAATCCTCCTTTTTACTGACAATGGGAAATCCCTCAGGAACTATGTTCCTGAAAATGCAGATTAACTCGCATTCCAAAATTCCTTAAGCCAAGATGTGGTCACTACTGTATATGCTGGTAGCACCATTGGAAGCCAAGCCAATAGGCAACTTCTCTAGGGTGCCCAGCTGAGTCCCACTCACCAATTTTGTATCATTAGAATTTATACAATCCAAAATTGTAAGATCAGCACCTCAAGCCTCAAATTGTGTTTCTAATATCACCCTGTAACTATGAGACAAGCTTTATGGAAGTGGAGGCTAAATTGTGGATGACCATATTCACTTACTGGCTCAAATTATTCTTTATTTCTCCTTGACTTGCCCATTAACTGTGAAGGATAATTTTCAATCCACACGGAAACAGGCAGTGGCAACTAAAATGTCATCCCTGGGCATGCAATGGTATACAGTTAAGCCAAAATACTAATTAAGCAGCATGTAGCAGATACAGAGTACCCAATTGGCTCTAGCCAGGACCTCAGCCTTTACGGTCTATAAATCCAATAGGTACACTCCCTCCAATGTGACATATTTAACTAAACTTGAAGTTCCTAAATTCCAGAGAGCATTATCATACCCTCCACTCAGCTGTCCTTGAAGGCCAATTCAAGAAGATTTGAGATATAATAACTTGTAATTCTGGACACGCAGAAACAACAGAGCATGAACTTCTCCAGTCCTTGCATTACAGAGTAATGCATATTAGCCTCATCCCACCATTATTAATAGCCCAGGACAATTCTACACTTCCCTGATGCTTTTAGATACCAACCATATCACAACATACACATTCTGTCCAGCAATATTCCAAATTTATAGAATGATGACTTGCCATAAACTAGGCCTAGTGAGCACCTAGTTCACAAATTGGTTATATATCAAATATAGATATAGTATTTCATATACTAACTTTTTATGCTTCCCTATAGTTTAAGGCTCCTGTCCTTCCTTTAAATCTTTATAAGCTTTTATGAATACATTCTGCTTTTCAAATTTTCCTTAAGACTGATGTATCTTCTATGTTTTCAATTGACTGAACCTTATGCTGAATTTTGACTGTAATAAAGGTTTGATTAGATTAGATCTGTGATGAATTCATCTTGTCCAAAATTGACACCCTGCTGATTGGCAAGGACTTTCCACATGACTACATCAATTACAATATTGGACACAAAAAGGAGTAGTGTAGGCTTGTCTCAACAATAAACATGGGGAGGGTTTTGGACATTTGGCCATTAACATAGATAAAACTTTGTGAATCCTATGAATCTGCTGCAGGACATGTCAGGTTTTAACCCACACAACTTCTGCAGTGGGAAATTTCTCATTGGAAATGTTGCTACAAACATAATGTATATCATGTAAACAGAAATAATACTGCAGAAAATTGTTTGCGAAATATTTATACTGGAATGCACATCAAAGAAAAGTATATTCTGTAAATGCAGATGAAGAAATGGACTTGAAAATGATTTCTTATTTTATTATAATCCAATATTCACTTTTAAAAAATTGCAAATGGATATACAAATGGGATGAAACAATCTTAGGAGCAGGAAAAAATGTTGAAGAAATCTGAAGGTGATAAGATTTATCAGTTGCTATTTTAGATACACCCAACACTCCTTATAAGCATGTTAGCTCAGAAGTAGAAGGAGGAATTATATTTTCAGGGAATCTTTTGTACCATTAACAGTCATCTTACTGTTGATAAATGCTCAGAAAACTCTGGATTTCCTTGGAGCCTAATTTGAACACCATTGAAAATATAAATGGCCTCAGCATTTAGGAAGAGTGAACTTCTTAAAAAAAGAAAAGAGAAGAGAAAGAAACCCTGATTAGCAATATTAGCAATATTCTCCTATTAATAGAGTCTTTGGTGATAGTGGTAGTCAACCTGGTCCTTACCGCCCACTAGTAAGCGTTCCAGCTTTCATGGTGGGCGGTAGGGGTTTTGTCCAATACTGAAGCACTTTCCTTTTTTAAATTTAATTGACTTCCCTACTTTATAAATCACCATTACTGTGGAACCGGTTGGCGGTTAGAAAATTGTACTACTAACAGGAATGCCAATGTACTGGTTCTACTGACTCAAAACGCCAGTTGTAATCATCAAGCCCTCTGTTTCCTTCTATTATTTTAATGTTTCCACTTCATTAAAGGCTGGATACTATTGTGGGGAAAATAAATGATAACCATTAGTAACAAGCTTGATCAAACCTTTTTTTAAAGGAAACACAGCAGTTTGCAATTATGACAATCAAGATAAGATTAGATGAGAGACCAGAATCTTCTAAATTAACATCCTGACGGCTGCTTAAGGTCACACCAGACTAAACCATTGTCCCAGAACAGCTGGCATTGGTATATTTATATTTATTTATATTTATTTAAATTTATATCCCGCCCTTCTCCACAGAGGACCCAGGGCGGCGCACAGGAAATTTAAAAACATACAAAATACAATAAATATAATTTAAGAATTATTAAATAAACCTATCCTGCGCTAAAACCAAATTTTAAAAACCCAATTTAAAACTATCTAAAAGTCCCCATGGGAGGTTAGGCTAGGCCGGCTTGTTGAAACAAATATGTCTTAAGACATTGGCGGAAGAGGCGGAGGTCGGTGATGGTAGATACTATACTGGCTTTAAAGGGCAAAGGTCAGAAAGCAAACTTCCTGCATTGGTTCTGCAGTCATTCTCTCCCCTTTACTGTTTCTGAACTGTCTTCTAGAGAGGGCTGTAAAAGCATCATGAAGCGGTATATAAGTCTAAGTCAGGGGTTGGCAACCTTAAACACTCAAAGAACCACAAAGGTCCTAACCGAAAGCCCTCCATTCAATTCTGAAGCAGACCAGAAGTCCGGCTCCCCCACCATAGCGTTTCCTCCTAGCATGGCCTCATTTTTCCTCTACCTGTCCTAACTGAAAGCCCTATCAATTGTGGAGCTAATTGGCAACAGGGAGCCACAGCAGAGGGATGAAAGAGCCACATGTGGCTCCAGAGCCACAGGTTGCTGACCCCTGGTCTAAGTGCTATTGTTTAGACCTGAAGACCTGGCTTTTGTCTCAGGCCTGCAGTTAAAGTGTTTGTAGAGCCCTTGATCTTAATTTATTTGGTTTGTTGGTTTGTGATTTTTTTTGTTCCAGGCTGCCAATGGTATAATATGTTCTAAACTGTTTTTATTGTTTTGTATTTGTGTCTGTGTGCCAACCAGAGTCTATGTGAGATGGGTATAATAAATTTAAAATAATCATCATTATCATAATAAATTACTTCTAGCTATTTCTGAGTTATGGAAGCTGTATTGGCTTGGCTGGGTCAGCAAGACCTGCTTCAATTTAGCTAGGTAAATACTATTTTATTTTCTTCTCTCATGATTATGTCATTCAGCGGCCACAAGCTTTTTATTTCCTCTTCCTAATCCTAGACTTGTTCAGATCATCTACTAAAATATTTTGGAATAATAATAAAATATCTTAACAAATGGAATAGAAAGAAGGCAAGTAAAAGAAAAACAGGTCCTGCATGAACAGAAATGAACAGAAATAATAAAATCAGACTAGTCTGTTACTAAAATACATGAGAACCAGCTTTTCTTCCTGAAAATAATAGTAGGAGCTAATACTGTGTTTTCCCCAAAATAAGACAAGATCTTATGTTCTTTTGACCTCCAAACTAAGCACTTGGCCTTATTTTTGGGGAGTTCTTATTATTTTTGAGGTGCAGGAGACAGCGAGCATAGGCACCTCATGGCTGCTGCTGTGTTGAAATATTTTGGGAGAGGGCTTATTTTCAGGGGAGGGCTTATTTTAGCTCATGCGCTCAAAAGTCTGATTGGGCTTATTATCCAGGGAGGGCTTATTTTCAGGAATTCTTTGGTAAAGGCTCTATTAGCTAGTCTAAAATAAATCTTATGAAAAGGCCGCCCTGGGTCCTTTTTGGAGAAGGTGCGGGGTATAAATTTGAATAAAATAAAAAATAAAGAAGCTCTGTGCCTTTGAATGCCTACTTCTAGTCTAGCATTGTCAAGAAAAACCTGATACAGTGAGATGGTGTAAGCAAAAAAAAAGAAGTGTTATCCAGGTACCATATGGATGGACTTGTACTTCCACTGCAAATTTCACAGGTTTCATTGTTATTTGTAGCACACAACAAGTCAGCCTATATTTGTCAAGGAAAAATCTTTCAAGACTAGTTTGATTTCATGTTTTGCTCAACCAGCAAGGTTGGGAGAAGGTTCTAGATCAGGGGTCTCCAACCTTTGCAACTTTAAGTCTGAAGGACTTCAGCTCCCAGAATTCTCCAGCAGCAAAGCTGGGAGCTGAAGTCCTTCAGACTTAAAGTTGCAAAGGTTGGAGACCCCTGTTCTAGATGGCACACAAAGAAAGTAGTCAATGATATATTCTTATTAGGAAGCTAAGCAAGCATAGGTCAGATGGCATAAGCGTTAAATGGATAGAGATCTGTCTTGGAAAAGATGGCAGTGAAACTGAGGCAAGCAGCCCAGGGGCTGCTGCACTGCTTGGTGGTCATTAGATGCTAGAGGTTGTGCTGCAGAAAGCTTCAGAAGCAGCCCTTCTTCCCACCTCTCAATCAGCAGCATTCGGTCTTCACTGGATGACTCCATTGGATGAAAAGCATGAAGTAAAGCCTCTATATTTCATACCCTAGTTACACAAATCAAGATACTGAAGAATCAGAAAGCCAGGCAAGTGAGGAACAGTTAGAGCAGGGGTCTCCAACCTTTGCAACTTTAAGTCTGAAGGACTTCAGTTCCCAGCTTTGCTGGCTGGAGAATTCTGGGAGCTGAAGTCCTTCAGACTTAAAGTTGCAAAGGTTGGAGACCCCTGAGCTAGAGGATTGAATCCTGACAGCAGTTCTAGAATCTGTGCCTACCCATAACTGGAGAAAAGATGCAATTGCAGAAGGAGCTAATATTCCATCCAGCCTCAACCTGCTTACCATTGTGGTAGATAATGTCGGAGATAATTCCACCAAAATAAATTGGAACATTCACTAAATAGTGTTGTCTGGAATTTTTTCATAACTCAGAGCTGCAGATGATTCAGAATTCTTCCCTGGATTTTCAGAAGACTTGATTCTTCTTACAGAACACATTTACTAATGTGAACGTCAGTCACAAAGTTTAAGAAAAAGGTAAAGCAATAGGAGAAACTCTTATTTGGGGACTTATGGGCATTGTGGTTGCTACCAAGGATCTCACCAGCCTCAAACATCATCAAGAAAACAATTAGATGGGAGCATTGACTATCTTGTCCAAGACTTGTAAAGAAATGGTGTCCTATACCTCTCATCACAAGAACATTATTCTGTATCACCATTAAAACAAATCTACATGTTTTTAAAATGTGATCATCAATTGTTGCTAACAAAACTAGAGTATAGTATCAAATGGGCTATCATAAGATAAATTTTGGGTTCTGTATTCTTCAATTTATATTATTGATTTTGATGAAGAGCAAATGGATTGTTTATTAAATTTTTGGGGTGGATTGGAATTGAGTGGAATAGCTAATACTCTACAAGACAAAAATGAAATCCAAAATGACTTTGATGAGGTTAGAAAAATGAAGTGAAAATAACAAAATCAAATTTAGCAGAAACAAATGTTATTCATATAGAAAACAATGCATGACTATGGAATGGCAGGTACTTGGCTTGGTAATGATTGTTGCATAAAAGTTATTGAAATAATAATTATTGTAAATCAATTAGGAATAGTATTATATTTGCAAATAAGGCAAATATGTTAAAATTTAGTTTCAAATTATGAAAAGGCTTACTTTCATTTTATTCTTCATTGTCCAGATGCCTCCTCATACATACTTTGTCCACCTCTGAATAGCATGTTTTAAGGGTTAGGAAACACTGGACTAAGTTCAGGGGGGAAATGAGGATTATCAGGAAATTAACATTTAAGATTTATGAAATAAGATTGAAAGAAGTGGGTAACTTAAAAAAAAAAAAGCTATATGACAGCAGTCCAAGGCCTACTCTTTCATTCTTGAGGGCAGTATATGGAAAAACCAGCATTTAAGTTACAAGAACGCAGATTCCAAATGAATATTGGAAGACATTTCCTAATGATATGTTTGACAATGGAGTCAATTATCATTGGATGTGTTTAAACAAAGGCCAGTCACCTGTAGGTTGTTTTAAGTGGAACTCCTACACTGAGCAGGAGTTAAGACTTCATGATCTAAATCTTCATTTCCTCAACTTTGGCAATTTTATAATGTGTGGATTTCAATTCCCGAATTCCCCAGCCAGTATTATGTGAGTTGAAATCCATACATCTTAAAAGTTGCTGAGCTGGAGAAACACTGCTCTAAATGGTCCCTTTCAACTTAGTGATTCTATTATCCTAAATCAATAAAGTGCACGTTAATCAGGTAGAATAATATTACTATCAACGTATGCTATTGCTACTATGAAGAGAAACTATCAGTCATGATTCATTATTCATCCACATATAGTATTATGAGACATACAGTATATTGTACATGACTTACAGCAGGATCAATTTTTTCCCAGGCCTCTAAATAATTATTGATTTAACTGATCATTTCATGTGTTTGGAAATTTATATTAAAAGGATAGTAATAGAAAGTAGCCCTAATCATAGATATTTGCAATGCTTTCTTCTGCCCATCTCAACCAAAACTCCTAAGATAGAGATCAAAGTAGTTGTTTTGTATTTGGTACAAGGGAAATAAAGTGATCCTACATATTGATGATTTGTAAGGTTTTTTTTAATCCTATTATTATTATTATTATTTATTGGACTTCTAGACCGCCCCGTCTCCCTGAAGGGACTCGGGGCGGTGTACAGGTACAAATTAAAACCATACAATCAACATACATATAACTAAAATCGAATTAAATAAAACTTAACCTTAAAACCAAATCACAAAATTTAAAAATACAAACTGAGGTGGGAAAGCTGGAGTTAGGCCAGGCCGGCTAGATGAAACAAGTGGGTTTTGAGTTTCTAGCGGAAGGAGCGGAGATCCGTGGTCGTTCTAATGTCAGGGGGAAGGTCATTCCAGAGGGTCGGGCCCGCCACAGAGAAGGCCCGCCACAGAGAAGGCCCTTCCCCTGGGCGTCGCCCGCTGGCACAGCCTAGTGGACGGCACCCGGAGAAGTCCCTCTCTGTGTGAGCGAATCGGCCGAAGGGATGTGGGGGGCAGGATACGATCCCGCAAATAACTAGGTCCTGTGCCATGGAGCGCTTTGAAGGTGATAATCAACACCTTGAAACGCACCCGAAAAGCCACAGGCAGCCAGTGCAGCCCGCGCAGGAGAGGTGTTACGTGGGAGTATCTAGAGACTCCCGAAACTGCCTGCGCGGCCGCATTCTGAACCAACTGCAGCCTTCGGGTGCATCTCAAGGGGAGCCCCATGTAGAGAGCGTTGCAGTAGTCTAGCCGGGACGTCACAAGCGCATGAGTGACTGTGCGAAGGGCGTCCCGGTCCAATAGGGGACGCAATTGGCGCACCAGGCGAACCTGGTGAAACGCCCCCCTTGCCACGGCTGTCACATGGTCATCCATTGACAGCCGGGCATCTAGAAGGACGCCCAAATTGCGTACCCGATTCACGGGGGCCAGATGTTCGCCCCCAATGGCCAGCGATGGAATCAGCTGGTTGAACCGGGGCGCCGGTAGCCACAGCCACTCAGTCTTGGATGGGTGAGCTTGAGTCTGTTACTTCCCATCCAGATCTGTATGGCTTCCAGTCACCGGGACATGACTTTGATGGCATCGTTGGGGTGGTTTGGGGTAGAGATGTACAACTGGGTGTAATCTACCCCAAACCCACGTATGATCTCGCCCAGCGGCTTCATATATGCATTGAACAGGAGAGGCGAGAGGACCGACCCTTGTGGCACCCCACAAGTGAGCGGCCTCGAGGTCGACCTCTGCCCCCCTGCCAATACAAATTGCGCTCGACCAGAGAGGTAGGAGGAGAACCACCGAAAAACGGTGCCCCTCACCCCCAACCCCCCCAGTCGATGCAATAGGATACCATGGTCGATGGTATCAAAAGCCGCCGAGAGGTCTAATAGGACCAGGATGGAGGAACAACCCCCATCTCTGGTCCTCCAGAGATCATCCACCAACGCGACCAATGTCTCCATGCTGTGGCCAGGCCAGAAGCCAGACTGGCGCGGGTCTAGATAGTCAATTTCCTCCAAGTGGCGTGGAAACTGTTGTGCCACCACACTCTCTACTACCTTCGCCAGAAAGCAAAGGTTGGAGACGGGACGGTAGTTGACTAACAAAGCTGGATCCAGGGAAGGCTTCTTGAGGAGGGGCCTCACCACCGCCTCTTTCAAGACGGCCGGCAAGAACCCCTCACTCAAAGAAGTGTTGACTAACTCCTGGAGCCAGCCTCGTGTGACCTCCCAGGATGCCAGTACAAGCCAGGAGGGACACGGGTCCAGTAAACATGTGGTGGCTCGCAGTCGCCTACGCAACCTGTCCATATCGTCGGAAGTAACAGAGTCAAACTCCTCCCAGAGTGGGACCTCAAGACCCGCCTCTGACGTCCCCTCCAGACCACTAGTGGGGACCAACTTGCTTCGAATCTGAGCGATTTTGTCCTGCAGATACTCCCCAAATTCCTCTGCTCTACCCTGCAAAGGGGCTTCCCGCGGCCTCTGTTGAAGGAGGGAGCAGGTTACCCCAAACAGGGCGGCAGGGCGGTTATCTGCTGACGCAATAAGAGTGGCACAATACTGACGCTTGGCCACTCTTAACCCCACAAGGTAAGTCCGTAAATGGGCTCTCACCTGTGTTCGGTCAGATTCAGAGTGTGACGATCTCCACCTGCTCTCTAGGCATCTCTTGTGGCGCTTCATCACCCTCAGCTCCTCGGTAAACCAAGGAGCCTGGGTGGTTCGCTGCCGCAAGAGAGGCCGCAAAGGCGCAACCTGGTCCAAGGCCCCAGTGGCCGCACTATTCCATGCAGCCACTAGGTCCTCCATCTGGGTGCGGGTCAGGGCTACAGGAAATGGCCCAAGCTCCGTCTGGAACCTATCAGGTTCCATCAGGCGCCTGGGGCAGAACCATCTTGGACATTCCGGTTGCGCCTCCCCGCGGTGGGGAGTAGCGGCTGGAAAGTCGAGCCGGAGAAGTGAGTGATCTGACCATGACAGGGGTGTGATGACTAAATCCCCTACTCCCAGATCACTCCTCCACTGGCCAGAGACAAAGATGAGATCCAGTGTGTGTCCTCCCTCATGTGTGGGGCCCTGAATTACTTGGGTCAGGTCCATGGCCGTCATGGAGGCCATGAACTCCTGAGCTACCTCTGATGTCTCCCCTACCGATGGCAAGTTAAAGTCCCCCATGACTAACAGTCTGGGAGTCTCAACTGCCATCTCAGCGATCACCTCGAGGAGCTCGGGCAGGGCTGCTGATGCATAGCGAGGAGCCAGGTATACAATCAGCAAGCCCAACTGCCTCCCTGGGCCCCACTTCACGCACAGGGACTCACAACCGGTTATCTGTGGCACAGTGGTCTCTCTCGGCTCAAGACCTTCCCTCACGATGACCGCTACCCCACCACCCCTGCCTAGGGCCCTTGACTGATGAAATGCGCGGTAACCTGGTGGGCACATTTCCACGAGAGGAAGACCTCCCTCGTGGTCCAGCCAGGTCTCCGTGATTCCTGCCAGGTCCGGCTCCCCCTCCGATACCAAGTCGTTAATGAGGGGGGCTTTGTTGACAACGGACCTGGCATTGCATAACATCAGTCTCAGGCCCTGGCTCTGTAGGTCCTGACCACCTAGATTGCGGGGGTTGGGATATATGACCGGCCGTACCCAACGGCCACGGTCTCCCACGATCTCAGTCTACCCTCGCACCTACCCCTCCCCACGACCGTTGGGATGAAAAGACCCTCTTCTGGAGTATCGCTACTCCCCCCCCCTTAATGGCTCCGCTCACTTCCTTGCTAACTCCACCCACCGGCTTGGCACTGGTCCCTCCCTCAGCCTGATTAGCCCCTCCCCCCACCCTAGAACCCCCTAAAATACGAATCAAGAATTTAGATTAAAAAAAACCTAAAACTACGCCTCGCCCACCTCTCTAGATTAATATATCCCTCATCGAGGTGGGCCCTCGTAAGAGCGGAGGGCCAAACCTGCGAGAGGGGGGACTCCCGCAGTAGGATTAGGTCTGCCCTTGAGTATATAATGGGTCACATTAACAGCAGGGTATCAATTGGTTACAGGGATTCTTAGATGATTAGAATAAATATTAAATAAATATTACAGATGTTAAAATATATATTAAATAAATATTAAATATTAAATAAATATTAAATATTAAATATTAAAAATGGACATCTCACCAATGCAGTGACAAGAGGCTAAAAATAGAGTTGTGCTCATACAACTTACAGAACAGAATACAGAGTCAGAAGGGAACTTGGAGGTCTTGTAGTCCAACCCCCTGCTCAAACAGGAGACACTATTCCGTTTCAGACAAATGGTTGTCCAATCTGCACTTAAAAACTTCCAGTTCTGCAGCACCCATAACTTCTAGAGGCAAGTTGTTCCACTGATTGTTTTAACTGTCAGGAATTTTCTCCCTAGTTCTAGTTTGGTTCTGTCCTTGATTAGTTTCCATCCATTGTTTCTTGTCCTGGTTTCAGGTGCTTTAGAAAATAATTTGACCCCCTCCCCTCTTATTTGTAGTAGCGCCTTAGATATTAGAAGATTGCATATCAATCTTTGATGGCTTCTTAGCTAATTGCAGACAATAAGAGTTCATCTAATTTTTTTTTAAACAACCTCAACTACAAAATATTACCTTTGATGTTTGGCAGCTATTCCTCTTGCAGACATTCAACGTAGATCTATGAAAACAGATTTGAGAATGTGATACATTTTTCATTCATTATAACCTCAGATGTTCAAGTGTTCCAGATAGAGGTAGTGGGCAGTAACTGAAGCTAGATAGGAATATCTGTGCTATCTGGTGGCTATCCCTGCTTTTGAGAAGTGGCCAAGTCCCCATTGCAAAGATCATGTACCAGCTTTGTTACCTGGCTATGATTTTAGCAGGACCCGCAACAGAGAATTCTTGGAGCTGCAAACAGCTCCAAGAATTCTACAAAATTATATGTAGATTTTGGTTTATTCGGGTCTTTTCCCGTGTAAAGTTAAAGGTGTTTTTGCAACGTTTCGATGGGATCACCCCCATCATCATCAGGCTTTGGCTTCTGCCTTTTGCAAATGAACTGCATTTGAAATGGCAGTTTTTCTGTAAGTGGAGGTGGGAGGGGTTGGAATGTTGGCTCTGCTACTTTTAAACCGATTGGTTGGTTGATTTGCCACATCCTGATTGGTAGCTGGAGTTTGTTGAGAGTGATTGATGATGGTGTCAGTGTTTGTGGCCGGGACTTGTTTAGTGGCTGGGACTCGTTTAGTGGCCAGGGTTTGTTTAGTGGCCGGGACTCGTTTAGTGGCCAGAGCTGGTTTCCAGATGTCTGGCAGGCGGGAGGCATCATCGCGTCTGTTCATATTTTGGGGATGTTTTTCTATTTCAATAGCTTCCATAATCATTCTCCTGTTGGAGTGTTCAGTCCTGGAGAGCAATTTGGTTTTTTCAAAGTCAATTTGATGACCTGTTGCTTGGAAGTGCTGGAAGAGGGAGGAAGTATTTACTTGTCTTTTAACAGAATTCTTATGCTCTGAGATACGTGCACTAATTCTCCTATTAGTTTGTCCAATGTATGTGGACGAGCAGACTTTGCATGGTATTTCATAGACTCCTTGGTTTTCTAGCTGGATTTTGTCTTTGGGGTTCCTTAAAATGTTGGCAATTTTTTGGTTAATGTCGAAGGATGTCTTTATATTGTGTTTGTGGAGAATTTTGCTGATTTTATCAGTGGTACCTTTAATATAGGGGAGGAGAGCGATGCCATTGTCTTGTTCTGTGTTTTGGATCTTGGGGGGTGTCTGCTTTTGGATTAGTTTGGTGATTGTGTTTCTTTGGAAACCATTAGAGATTAATATCTTTGTGAGGGTTTGTAATTCATTTTTCAGGTGGTCTTTGTCAGCTAGGCGTTTGGTTCTGGAGATGAGGGTCTTGGCTACAGAGTTGATCTGTGCAGGGTGGTGATGTGATTGTGCGTTTAGGTAGCGGTTTGTGTGTGTTTTTTTCCGGTAGATGGTGTGTCCTAGGGAGCCATTGGGTTTTTTGTAGATTAGGACATCCAGAAAGGGAAGTTGGTTGTTATCTTCTATTTCCATAGTGAATTGTATTTTGGGGTGTAGGCTGTTGAGGTGTGTGAGGAAGTTGTGTAGTTTTTCTTTTCCGTGTGGCCAAATTACAAAAGTGTCATCCACATATCTAAGCCAGAGTTTGGGTTTGTGTTCCGATTTGTCTAGGGCATTCGTTTCAAAGTGTTCCATGAAAAGGTTTGCGATGACTGGTGAGAGTGGTGACCCCATAGGCGCTCCTTCTATTTGTTTGTACCTTTGTCCATTGTGAATGAAGTATGTGTTAGTTAGACAGTGGTTGGTTAGATCCAGGATGTATTTGGGGGGGTTGTATTTCTTCTGGATAGCTGTCAAGGTTTCTTTTATAGGCACTTGGGTGAAGAGGGATACGACATCAAAACTCACGAGTAGATCGCTGGGCTGTAGATTTTGTTTCTGGATCATCTCTACGAACTGGAATGAGTTTAGTACATGTGATTTGATAGATTCTGCATAGGGTTGTAATTTTTTTGCAAGAAACTTGGCAAGATTTTGTAGAGGTGAGCCTATGGAGCTGACTATGGGCCTGAGTGGTGTTCCTTCTTTGTGTATCTTGGGGAGGCCATAGAGCTTGGGGCATCTGGATGATTTTTCTCTGGGGATGATTTTTTGCTGGATTTCTTTGCTGATGGGAGAGGCTTTTATTTTGGATTTGGTGGTTTTTTCCAGGTAGGTGGTAGGATCTGTGTTTAGAAGTTTGTAAGCAGGGTCTTGGAGTAGGTTGGATAGCTTAGCCTGGTAGTCAGATGTATTCATTACCACTGTGGCGTTGCCTTTGTCTGCTGGGAGAATAATTATGTTGTTGTCTTTCTTCAAGTTGATGAGTGCTCTTATTTCTTCTTTCTCTAAATTGCTTTTGGGTGGCTTATTGGAGCATAGGATATTGGTAACTTCGAGTCTGATTTTGTTGGCTTCATCTGCATTGATTTTGGTGAGTGAAGCTTCAACTCCACATATTATGTTTTCTGTGGGGATGTGTTTGGGGGTGACAGCAAAGTTAAATCCTTTGGAAAGGACCTTGGTTTCTGCTATGGTGAGGGTCTTGTTTGATATATTATGTACTGTTTTTTTAATGAATTGTTTAGGAGGGGGGTTGGGTTTCTGGTATTTTTCAAGTTTGCTGATTTTGTTGGTGTGTTTTTCTGTTTTGTGAGAGGTTTCTGTTTCGGCCATCCAGAAGGCTAGTTGTTTTAGCTTGTCCCAGAGTGCTGGGTGTATTTTGTTGCTAAGTTTGAGGTGAAGAGTGAATAGATCTTTATTGGTTTGGTCTAATAGGAATCTTTTCATGTGGAGTTCATTTCTGATTAAGGCTAATTCAGTTCTTTTCAGGATCCTTTCAGTGGCTGAGGTTTTTGAGTGAAATTTTAGTTGGAAGCATGTGGGAATCAGGTTTTTATCTCGGCAGTTGCGTAGGAATGTGAGATCACATAAGATGGTGATATATATATATATATGCTGTGTCTGTCAAAATGGTGGGGACCTTACAGACAGGTATATCAAAGTAGCCTGCTGTAGTATTTAACATGATTGATTGCTGTCTTTATTTATTCTATACAAATTCCGCAACTTTTCCAAACCCTCCAAGCGGGACCAAGCAGAAGGCCATCCCTTGAATTCCTGTTTGTGTTATTACCATCTAATGAATTCGGTCCTACAGCAGGTGTCAAATCATATCCGTTGTTTTGCAATCGACTCTGAATAGAAGATGTATGACTCCTGCAAATGAATCTAATATGAATCTAATGAGCAGTAATGAGCAACTGTTTTGTCATTATTGAGGCAACCACTGTGATACTAATAAACTCTCATTTTTGCTCTTTAGAAGAAAGCACTGGCCAGGATTTATAACATGGCCTTAATGTCCCCAAAGCCTGAGGCAAAACAGCAAAGTGAAACCCCTAAACTGAGCATAATTTAGTCATTTTCAATCTGGCAGGCCTCTTATTTTGTCTTATTAAAATGAAGCCAGTTTTATGCCTTTTGAGCATCCTCTGGCTTGAAGGGGAAAGATGAAGAATGATTGTCCATTAAAGGAGCATAAAGTTAAAGAGGTGGGCATTCTGCCTTAATTTCATTTAATGTAAATATAATCATTGTCTGCCTCTGTATTCAATGGCCCTTTCAGAGCCATAAAGAGAATAGTGTGAACACACTTAGAAGGAAATATAGGCTTGCCTGGGCATCTTGATGTGTTACTCACTGACTGGACCAGAAGAATCAATGATAGACAACAAAGATGGATATCTGTGTCTCTCTACCACTAAATAACTATGCAGAATAGATTTAGTTGAATTATTCTGAAGAAAGAGATCGGTAAAACCAGAAAAATCTAGGTGTCACTGGTCAGAGGTTCAAGGAATCAGCCCATGTAATCCAAAATGGAGTACCATTACTGCAACACACAGTATTATCAACATGAACTTTTCTCATACTTATGTCAAATGAAAGGTTTGTAGGCAAACTGCAAAATATTTGGAAGCTAACAATGTACTTGAACAAATCTTCAGGTCTGAAATATTTACTTAATTTTTGCAGGGATGGGAGGGAATATCTTTGGGCCCTGCCCTTTGGAACGACCTACCCCCTGAATTGCGCACCATCACCGACCTCCGCCTCTTCTGCCAGTGTCTAAAGACACATCTTTTCCAACAAGCCGGCCTAGCCTAACCTCCCATGGGGACTATTTTAGAGAGTTTTAAATTGGGAATTTTAAAATTGGTTTTAGCATAGGATTAGATTAATTTAATATATTTTTAAATTATGTATTTATTGTTTATGTTTTTTTAATTCCTGTGCGCCACCCTGGGTCCTCTGTGGAGAAGGGCGGGATATAAATATAAATAAAATAAATAAATAAAAATAAAATAAAAATAAATAAATCTTTAAAAATCCCATAAAGTAGCTTGGTAGCCAAAAACGCTGCATGTCAGTTAGGAAAGGAAGGAAGGAAGGAAGGAAGGAAGGAAGGAAGGAAGGAAGGAAGAAAGAAAGAAAGAAAGAAAGAAAGAAAGAAAGAAAGAAAGAAAGAAAGAAAGAAAGAAAGAAAGAAAGAAAGAAAAAGAAAGAGGGCCGTAATGTCCTGCTTGATCTTATTTCAGGGAAGTGTTGGAGGTTTCTGGGAATCATGAATGAAAGCAGTGAGTTAGCTGTGATGTGTGGACACTGCAGTATTTTGTTGCAAATATATATTTTAAATATATGCATTTATATGGCTATACTATTTGCATAAATATGACTTCAGGTAGTATATATCAATAAAATCAAAGAAAAACAAAATTATTCTTAAACCAACAATATAAACAGGAACAAAGCCAAAATTGACATAACACCATACAGTTAGGGCTCCATCTTCCAAACAACCAGGTTCCTGGCACAGTGCCTTAAGGGAAACTATGCTTTTAGATCTTTTTTGAAGAGTAACAAGAGTTTGGAATAAACACATTTCAGTCTGTTCCAGAGAGAGCCCATCACAGCAAAGGAAGTGAGAAAAAAGTAGAACTAAAATTACGTAAATAAATAAATCGGAAGTGTTGAGCTACCTTTTTGGAAATGAAAATAAGGTAGGGATGGTGGGTACGTTTTGAATGTTGACGGTATATAATGGGTACTTTCAAAAATATGTCCAGGCATAATGTACCATTTACCACACTATAGAATAGAGGAGATTTCTTTCTGCTTCTAATCAGGATGCTCTCCTCTATCCCGTATCTTTGTTATAGGCATACTTCAAGGATAGTATTAAGCTGTAGTTATTCACTCTTTTATTTTCTGTGAATGAATTTGGACTTTTTAAATCAAACTAATACACTTTGCTTAGTTTATGCCCAAATTACAATTTAAAAAACCCCTCAACAACCAAACAATTAAATAAAATACTGCAGATATAAATGCCTATATAAAATACATATCCGTATCTTTACTGGCTCTTAAATTAGTCTAAAAGGAGGGGGGAGCCTCTAAATTTCATAGAAAAAGAATTTGAGTGGATGTTGTATTACACAGAGAATTTTTCTAACCTGAAAGAATTTTTCTATATTTTTGTGAATACAAAAATAGAAAGCTGCTTATTGAGTATCATTACTAAGAACATTTAACATCCTATTTTATTTTCCAAGATGAAGAAAACTTTTGTTATAAATTATATTCAATTCAGAAGATATTAAATGCTCAAGAAACCTACATTCTTAGCCAGGTTGCTAGAAATTTTAAGTCTCTATTACATTGTATTATATTAATAACAATTGTTACACATATTGGAAAATTGGATGGTCCTCAAATCACTTAGTATACTTATCCCACCTGAGGAAATGTTTGCATATTTATATGTGCAAAGTAAGCCTGTGTACCCATTTGCAAGGTAAGGCAAAAGCTGTTGGGCATACACATTAACTCTGTGGAGAAAGCTTTTCCAGGTTTAGGGCATAAACATGCTCTGTTATGGCCACAACTATCTTTACTGAAAAGATGGCCAACATCCAGATTCCATTGCTTTTCTGCTTATCTTGCTTCCAAGTATAAATTATATACATGATAATACAATAATGCCATGTTTTTGAAAAGAAAAGACAGCTGGGTACACACCATTATAGCCCACAAGTAATGTCCTCAAAATGCAGCTCCAATGGTTTCCCAAAAGCTAAGTGCTAGCCCTCCATCAAAAAAATAATGCTTGTGGATGATGCAGAACATTCTCCCTATGCAATAAAACGAGACTTACTGTAGAGATTTGTTCAGAAGGTTGAATGATTCCACACAGGGTACAGCTGTTTGTTTTACTGCATGATGCACTATATACACATTGAACTACTGAATGGAGAACATATTGCTGGCATTTAAGATATTATTATAGACACAGTGGTGTAATTATATGAGTGGAAGAGCCAAAAGAAGGGGGAACAGGAGGAGGTATTGCAATAACTACTTTCCAATATTGTGAATTAGAGATGTGTGAATACCAAAAGCCTTATTTGCAGCAGACATTCAGAAGTAGTGAAATTCCAGGGTAGGGTGTTCTTCATTCTCTAGATGTTAGCTTTTGTAGTCCAGAGCGGGAAAAATTACAGGATAAAAATAAAACATCATGATAAACTTGAGGTGTTGCTTAGACAACAAATGCCTCACATATAAAGAGGCATTTTTAGCACAGGAATAAGGTTTAATCTGTTTTTAAATATGTTTGTATACTTGTTGTTTTTATTCTTCCTGTGCACCGCTCCGAGTCCCTATGGGGAGAGGGAGCGGTCTACAAATTAAATTATTATTATTATTAAATTATTACTATTTACAGAATTCACAACCTGAAGCTCCCTGAAATTGGAGAGGCTTTTAGAGTTAAGTATCTGGGTAAAACCAATCTACTTACTGCTTTCTTTCACTTTGCACTCTTTATCCTCTACCATGATAGCAGTGTTCCGATATCTCAGGGGTTGCCACAAAGAAGAGGGAGTCAAACTATTCTCCAAGGCACCTAGGGGCAGGACAAGAAGCAATGGGTGGAAACTAATCAAGGAGAGAAGCAACTTAGAACTAAGGAGAAATTTCCTGACAATTAGAACAATTAACCTCTGGAACAGCTTGCCTCCAGAAGTTGTGAATGCCCCAATCCTGGAAGTCTTTAAGAAGATGTTAGATAGCCATTTGTCTGAAATGGTATAAGGTTCCTGCCCACGCAGGGGGTTGGACTAGAAGACCTACAAGGTCCCTTCCAACGCTGCTATTGTATTGGATTGGATTGTATTGGATTGGATTGGATTGTATTGGATTGGATTGGATTGGATTGGATTGTACCCCCAATGAAAGAGCATTTTTTACAAAAGGACAATCAAAGCTGACACAAAGATCTTGCACGAATTGCCCCTTGATGGCAAGGAAGGTTATTTCTAGTGGAGGATCATGGGATTTGTAGTCCACTTCAAGGAACATGAAATAAATTGTCTCATTCTCAGCCCTCCTGTCTTCTTCAGATGGCCTGGAATTAGATGGCACCACATTATTTGATTTTTGGGAAAGCCATTACCATGTGGCTATTCCAGAAAGCCTTAGAAATAAGTTTGTTCATAAGTGACCTCTCCCCTGATGGATTTCTGTATGCTTTTGCCTCTTGAGTGCTGCCATTGTGGTTATTTCTGATGTGTTGACCAATTTTTTAATTTCCTTATTGACATATGTAAGCCATTCAGAGTCACCCACTGGAGTGACATATAAATAGTAAACAAACAACAAAGATTTCCAGGAGGCAAACCAAATATTCTTTGTAGGGTTTCCATGAGGTGATGGTGGTGGTATTTGAATTGCTCACTCTGCTATTTTAATGTGATTTTAACCAACTGTTTTTTATGATATTTATTATATATTTTTACATGAGCTTACCAGAGTCTGTGGAATTGGGATATAAATGTTGAATTTTTAAAAAAAGTATTGTTTCTAAGAATATTGTTTTTCAGAATTATTTTCAATATGGATAACAGCAATAGCAGATTTATATATCACTTTACAGTGCTTTACATCACTCTCTGAGTGTCAACATATTTTCCCCAACAATCTGGGCCCTCATTTTTCCAACCTCAAAAGGATGGAAGGCTGAGACAATCTTGAGCCGGTCAGGGTCGAACTCCTGGCAATGGGCAGATTTAAGCCTGCAATACTTCAACAACTGCACTACCATGGAGAAGTATGCATTTTTAAACCTTTATTAAGGCATTCTTTTAAATAATGCCATTGAATAAGAACTGTATTTTTCAGAACACAGTGAGCCAAATTAAAACTTTTTTATTTTTAAGTGAGACCTCTTAATACAATAATAATACAATAGCAGAGTTGGAAGGGACCTTGTAGGTCTTCTAGTCCAACCCCCTGCGTGGGCAGGAACCTTATACCATTTCAGACAAATGGCTATCTAACATCTTTTTAAAGACTTCCAGGGTTGGGGCATTCACAACTTCTGGAGGCAAGCTGTTCCAGAGGTTAATTGTTCTAACTGTCAGGAAATTTCTCCTTAGTTCTAAGTTGCTTCTCTCCTTGATTAGTTTCCACCCATTGCTTCTTGTCCTGCCCCCGGGTGCCTTGGAGAATAGTTTGACATCCTCTTCTTTGTGGCACCTTCTGAGATATCGGAACACTGCTATCATGTCTCCCCTGGTCCTTCTCTTCATCAAACTAGACATACCCAGCTCCTGCAACCGTTCTTCATATGTTTTAGTCTCCAGTCCCCTAATCATCTTGGTTGCTCTTCTCTGCACTCTTTCCAGAGTCTCCACGTCTTTTCTACATCGTGGCGACCAAAACTGTATGCAGTATTCCAAGTGTGGCCTTACCAAGGCACTATACAGTGGCATTAACACTTCACGTGATCTAGATTCTATCCCTCTGTTTATGCAGCCTAGAACTGTGTTGGCTTTTTTGGCAGCTGCTGCACACTGCTGGCTCATATTTAAATGGTTGTCCACTAGGATTCCAAGATCCCTCTCACAGTTGCTACTATTGAGCAAGGTACCACCTGTACTGTACCTGTGCATTTTGTTTTTCTTGCCTAAATGTAGAACCTTACTTTTTTCACAATTGAATTTCATTTTATTAGATAGTGCCCAATGTTCAAGTTTGTCAAGATCCTTCTGTATCTTAAGCCTATGTTCTGGGGTGTTGGCTATTCCTGCCAGGTTGGTGTCGTCTGCGAATTTGATGAGTTCCCCATTTATCCCCTCATCCAAATCATTGATGAAGATGTTGAAGAGTACTGGGCCTAAAACAGAGCCTTGGGGGACTCCACTGCATACTTCCTTCCATGTAGATGCAGTTCCATTGAGGACTACACATTGAGTGCGGTTGGTCAGCCAGTTGCGAATCCATTTGGTGGTGATGCTGTCTAACCCAGGGGTCCCCAACCTTTTTTGCACCAGGGACCGGTTTCATTTTAAAGAAAATTCTGCGGACCGGCTGAGTGGCTCAGCAGTCATGTGACTGGGTGGGCGTGGCCAACTTGGAAAATGTGAAACTCACTTAACAATGATCTTTGTTAGCAACCAAACTTTTGGCCTTAACTGTGGTCATAAGTTCTTTCTTTCTTTCTTTCTTTCTTTCTTTCTTTCTTTCTTTCTTTCTTTCTTTCTTTCTCTTTTTCTTTCTTTCTTTCTCTCTCTTTCTATTTCTTTCTTTCTCTCTTTCTCTTTCGCTTTCTCTCTTTATTTCTTTCTCTTTCTCTTTCCCTCTTTCTCTCTCTTTCTCTCTTTCTGTATCTTTTTCTGTCTTCCTTTCCTTTCTGTCTGTCTTTCTCTCTCTCCCACTTTCTTTTTCTTTCTTTCTCTTTTTCTTTCTCTCTCTCTGTCTCCTTCATCCGCCCATCTCTGTCACTCTGTGTGTGCGTGTGTCTGTCTGTCTTGCATTCACTCAATCACTCATTCTGTGTCTCTGTCTATCTTTCTCTCCCTCCCTCCCTCTCTCTGTCTCTCTATGTGTGTCTGTCGTCATCGTCGTCGCCCCCCCCCCCCACCAGCCTTCTCAGCCCGCCTGCCGCGCTTGGTCGCTCATTCGCTCGGTCAGGCTCCCTGGCTGGGTAGGAGCCGGGCTGGAGAGGAGGAGGAGGGAGGAGGGGGCAGCCCATTGGGCAGAGCGCGCGGGAGAACGCAGGAGGATGGTGGGGGCTCTTCCTCCACCCTCGTCGACGGAGGGAGTCCTGGGCGCCGCCGGAGGCCGCCAGTTCCCTCCCCCGCCCGCGGAGCCTCCGCAGCCCCTGGAAGAAAACGAGTGGCCAGCATGCCAGCAGGGGAGGGAATTGGTGGCCGGTCCGGTGGCGCCCAGGAGTCCCTCCGTCGACGAGGGTGGAGGAAGAGCCACACTCCAACGGCGCGAACAGCCGCGCCTGGGTTCTCCCGCGCGCTCTGCTCAGGGAGCTGCCCCCTCCTCCCTCCTCCTCCTCTCCAGCCCTGCGGACCGGCTCCCACCCAGCCACGGACCGGCACCGATCCACGGCCCGGGGGTTGGAGACCCCTGGTCTAACCCACATTTTTCTACTTTATCTAATAGTAGGTTATGGTCTACTTTATCAAATGCCTTACTGAAGTCCAAGTAAATTATATCAACAGTATTCCTCTGGTCCACTAATTTTGTCACTTTGTCAAAGAATGCAATTAGATTAGTCTGGCATGATCTGTTTTTGACAAACCCATGTTGACTTTTGGCTATTACTTTGTTTGCTTCTAGGTGTTCACTTATTTGTTGCTTAATTATCTTTTCCAGAATCTTTCCTGGTATTGAGGTCAGGCTGATGGGTCTATAGTTTCCTGGATCTATTTTTTTTCCTTTTTTGAAGATGGGAACCACATCAGCTCTTTTCCAGTCTTCTGGCAGTTCTCCGGTGCTCCAGGACCTCTGAAAGATATAGTTCAGTGGTTCTGAGATCTCGTCTGCCAGTTCCTTCAGAACCCTGGGGTGTAATCCATCCGGTCCTGGTGATTTGAACTCCTCCTGGGTAGACAGATGCTCACTTACCATTTTCTTCCCTATTTCAACTTGTGTTCCTAATCTGATTTTTGTGGTGCTGTTTTTGATTGGTTGGACTGTTTTATCCCTTTGTGTAAAGACAGATGCAAAAAAAGAGTTAAATAGTTCTGCTTTCTCCCTGTTGCTTATCATCTTCTTGCCATTTTCTCCCAGCAGTGGACCAATTGTTTCCTTAACTTTTTTCTTGTTTTTAACATGTTGGAAGAAGCTTTTTTTGTTATTTTTTACTTTTTTGGCAAGCCTTTCTTCATTGCAAGCCTTAGCTTTTCTCACTTCATCTTTACATGCTCGGGCTATTTGCTGATATTTTGCCTTAGTTATGTCCCTCCCTTTCCACTTTTTATATTTATCCTTTTTGTCTTTTGATTTGTCAGAGAGTTCTTTATGCAGCCATGCTGGTTTCTCTTGGGAACTGTTATTTTTCTTCTTCATTGGTATTGCACTGGACTGGGCTTTTATAATCTCATTTTTCAAAATTTCCCAAGCTTCTAGAGTTGTTTTCCCCTTGAGGATTCTCATCCATGGAATCCTTCCCAAGCTCTCTCTAAGTTTATTGAAATTAGCTCTCTTAAAGTCTAAGACTCTAGCTTGACTTTGTTCTACTACTTTTGTTTGCATAATGTTGAATTCCAGTATTTCATGATCGCTTGCCCCCAAAGTTCCTATAGCTTGTACACCTTCTATCATTTCCTCTCTGTTAGTGAGAATTAAGTCCAATATTGCTGATCCCCTTGTTCCCTTCTCTACCTTTTGGGAAACAAAGTTGTCTGCTAGGTTTGTTAGGAACCTGTTGGATCTTCCACTTGGTGCAGAGTTTGTTTCCCAATTGATGTCAGGGTAGTTAAAATCTCCCATTACTATTGTAGTGTGCTTCCTACATACCTTAGTTAGCTGGTTAGCAAAAAGTTCATCCACTTCCTCTGCTTGGTTGGGTGGCCTGTAGTATAGACCTATGACAATATCATTCCCCCCCCCAATCTTTAAAATTGACCCAAATACATTCAAGATAGTTCTCATCATTGTTGTGCTCTATTTCTGTAGAGATGTAATTATTTCTTATATATAGTGCAACTCCACCTCCTCTTTTATTTGGTCTATTTCTTTTATTTGGTCTATTTCTTCTCTATTTCTTCTTCTCTCCCTCTGCTTTCCTCTTTCCATGAAAGAGGCCTGGCTACATAGGAGACCTCTATTCCCTGTTACCCTTCTGGGTTCCTCAGAGGGAAGGCTTTATGGAAAAGATGAGGATGAAGCATATGGAAATGGAGAGATAGAAGCAGTCAAGCTGATGGGTATTGTTAACTACTATAGAAATTGGGGAATATCCACTGGTACTATCTTTTCCAGCCCTTCTCCTTCAGAGAGGTAATCTAGAGAAGTAGTTTAAGTAAGACATTTTATATTGAAAGGATGCCAATGGTTGAGAAGAACCTCAGGTCTGTGTTCTCCAAAATACTAGGGACTAGAACAAAAGCTAAATTGATAACTTACTTAATAACACATTAAATAAACTATTATTATTCCCCACATATTTAATCATTTCATTTTCTGTCACATTAAAACTAAAAGTTGGTTTTAACCTTTGGAAGGATTCTGAAATTTGGGCCACAGACTTGGGGAGGGGCACACAGAGTTTAGATCCTTCCCTTCCATTAGCAGGAAGAATACTTTAGGGTTAAAATCCCAATTTTCTATGACATTTTAAGTGATACTGGAGACACTGATAAATCTGAGCTTTATATGAGCCTGATAATAACTGACTAGACTGCCCTTTTTGGACTAACATGCAGAGGACTGGGAAAGCTGCTTCTTTTCATAGGTACCAAATATTCTGACATAGTTCATGGCTCCAAATATTTATAAATTATTTTTTTTTAAAATGCAACATTAATAAATATATATTTTGAGAAAAAATCTTCATACTTACTATAACAATATTTATTGATGTGTGTGTGTGTGTGTGTGTGTGTGTGTGTGTGTGTGTGTACACATAATGCTTCCCTTTTCTGTCTTTCGGCTCACCCTAGGAGCCTTCCAGGCAGGAAACAATTTTTATGTTGCATTTGTGCTGATAAATAAATAAAGGGAGACTAGTATAGATCTATTTAAAGCTAGCTAGGCTAGATGATGAGAACTAAATAGCTTGAAATAGATCTATACTAGTCTTCCTTTATTTATTTATCAGCACAAATACAACATAAATGTAACAAAGGCAACATTTAAAAAATGGCGTTCTGCCTAGATGGCTCCTAGGGTGAGCCGAAAGAAGGAAAAGGGAAACAGTATGCTCCCTCCCATATTTGGGCATACCAGTATGTATTGTTGTGACACAATGCATACTTATTTCCCTGGCTTTGCTGATAAAGGAGGAGAACCTGTGGCTTACTGGCTAATAAAACTGCCTGAAATGTAATACAGCCCAGGTTCAAATCCCAGTAAGGGTATGGCTAGCTGATGAGAGCTAAATAGCTTGAAATAGATCTATACTAGTCTCACTTTATTTATTTATTTTTTATTTTTATTTTATTTTTTTATTTTTTTTCATATTTATATCCCGCGCCCATCTCCCACAAAGAGACCCGGGGCGGCGCACAGAAAGATTTAAAATGCAAATATACAAATATACAAAATACAAAGACTCTTAAAATTATATTAAATCCAACCCTGCGCTAAAACATAATTAAAACCCCCAAATTAAAACTTTGATCAACTAAAAGTCAGTTCGGTGTCGGGTAGTTCATGACAGGCCGGCTAGATGAAAAAAGTGTGTTTTTAGGCGCTGGCGGAACAGGCGGAGGTCAGAGATGACACGGAGGTAGATCGTTCCAGAGGGCTGTGCATTTTATCAGCACAAATGCAATATATAATCAACATTTTCGTAGTTTTTCTCTTAAAAAAAATACTAGAGTGCTATTTTAGGCACCTGTCTTCCTAGTTGAGATCTTCTTAATGTGACATGATCAAAAGAGCAGATTTTGATGATTGCAACAGTTCAGTCTATACCTATGCAATGCACTTGTTTCAGAAATGGTGTGATATAGCAATGGCTAGGTTGCTGCATTCTACATTAATATTCCATATTGGGTTTGCATGCAGGTCTAGGATTTAAATTTGAAATACAAAAGAGAATCAGGAGGCAAAGCACTCTCTGGACTACCTAGAACTCCTTAGATATGGCTCCTGTGGACCTCCTCATTTTTAAAGACATGGTACATGTTTTTTAAATAAATGACTGAAGAAACATTCTTTTAATTGGATTTAATTTAGTAACATGTAAATTACAATGAAATGAAATCAAATTTTGTTTTTCTCCTGGCAGAGGCAGCTAGTATTTAGAACAGAGCCCCTGTTACACCAATTATGACCAACCCACCTAGGGGAGTCACTGCCAGTTAGAGGAGGACCTTGAGCTAACTGGATCAAATGGTCTGATCTGTAATATAAGGCAGTTATCTGTTTTCTTCCTAAATAGGAAAGTAGATATACTTTTTCTGAAATGTTACAATGTTATGTACACATTATTTGGACACACAAAAGGTATGGCTGAACATTTTCACAATTATCTTTTGGGTTATCTACAGATTTATTCATAGTTAATTGATCAGCCAGCTAAGTTTTTTTTTAAAGAATCCATTGACCAAGTCCTTTCTAGTCTCAATCCCTTTCTTCTGTTTTACATAAACAATCAGAGTCACATACTTATTTATTTATTTATCGTATTTATATCCCGCACCCATCTCCCACAGAGGGACCCGGGGCGGCATACATACATACACAATTGTATTTAGAATTCTGAGTGCATAACACATCAGAGAATCTAAATGATTGTCCATTTAGGATAGGGGAAAAGAATAGTGCAAGGATGAAAAAGAAACTCTTTATAAGACATAACATTGGCAAATTACTCCAGTGTGCCATCCATATTTAGTACACATTCTCCAAGACATAGTACATTAACTGACTCATTAGCTATTTCCAACCATATGGACTTCAGTTTAGATGGGTCACTTTCATAATATTCTGAGGTGAAGGTCCTTAATTATTGTAATTGCATGATCTCAATCATGAGGCCAGACGTATGAAATTGTGCCAGAGCTTTTCAAATGGGTGTCAGTGCATCCCAGACATTGACGGAAAAGCAGGGCATACTCCTTGGACATTAAAGCCCCCTTGGTACTAGGGGAGTAATTACCTGAAAAGTTTTAGAGAACTTGGTGGAAGCAAGTAAAAAACACACCAATCAATGAAACCAAACTGCCAACCAACCAGCATCGTATATGGACAAGGAAAAAAAAATCTCTTGTGATTGCCATTTTGAAGGAACACACTCCATGCTTCCCTTGTTGCAATGCTGATGTTCTTTGTACCAGGCAGTGATGTCCCTTGGTGTAATTTTAGCAATGGTATTTTAAGCGCTCTGGGGCTAAAGGGAAAAAGGATGAATAGAGAAAGTGCTGAAATGTCAGTATTAAATACCACAAGGGTGTCACGCTAGGCAACAGTGTGAGAAGTTACACGTCGCTTGCAACTGCTGTTCCAAGTGTAGGTGTGAAACGGTAAGGTTTCAAGATAATTGCACCATTCGTTGTTATCCACAGTTCCAGTCTGAAGTGAGTAGCTAAAAAGCAAAACAATATATAGATATATATGTAATGAAAACTATGAAATGAGAAAGAGCTTAGGCTTCAATATGCTATGCTTTTAATACTGAATAATAAAATGTGTTAAATCAAAGCAACATCCATGATTCTCTGTATTACTTGCTATCACCTTTTGAAGCATTTTAAAAATAAGTTATATTCTGTCTAAACATCAGTGTTAGCCAAAGTTCATACACCTGCCAATTACAGAAACATCTGGTGAAAAGAAACCTCCCAGCAGCTGTAGTGGTCACCAATCCCTAAGGCAATTACAGGCAGCTCTACCTTGAAGCTCCCTTCTAATCTTCTCTTCAGTCTCTGCTTTAGGAAAGAACAGAGCTGCTGTTGCTTACTGACCCTCATGGCAGTTCAGAGTCGACTGGAAATGAACAGAAATTTCTATATTCCCCATCGCAAGATGATATTAGAAGGTTGCCGTGCGACCAATGTGCAATGGTAGCTTTCTCTTCATGCCATATACCATTTTTCTTTCTATGGATTGCCTTGGGATAAAATGCCCATGTATTAAGTCTCTCGTGGTTTTTTAAAATTCTGTTTAATGTTAGCCATTTTGAAAAAAATATCCTTTTCTAACAATGAAATCTAAATATACGAAGTACAACTATTTAAATAAATAAATTTACTTCTAAAATGAGAGCATTTACCCCCAATCTGTAATCCCGAATGCTATGGGAACCAATTTATCATGTTAAGACTTGTATGGTTTATCATGCAAACAAAATGTGGTTTGTTAATCCAGGTATATGATGGAATATATTGAGCAAATACAAAGAATATATCATTTACGGAGATTCTCAGTCATCCAGGTCATGGTTGTCTCAAAAGTGCTGTTCAAAAGGCACTTTTTGCTTCTCAGCCAAGAAGCTTCTTCAATTCTGGAGAACTGAAGAAACTTCTTGGATGAGAAGCGAAATGTTTTCAAGGGGAAAAAAAAACCAAGAAAGCCCAGTTACCTTTTGAAAAACATCTTTGGGTAAAGAATACATTACTATCTTTTAATCCCATTCTTTCTTCAAAGATGGTGACTGGTTCAATCCTAGCCTAACATTCTAAGGCCACCTTTCAACCTGGCATAACTCAGATGTGTTGGGTCTCCAATGTCAACATTTACCTGCTGGAATTTCAGAAGTTATAGTTACAAAATAGGGCATATTTTTTTGGGGGAAAGGAAACTTTTAGCTTTGCGGCAGTTTTTGTTTTTCTGTTTTTATCTTTTTACACATATGAATGAATCCCAGATAGCAGATAGGCTACTCACAACCGATCAGACTGTTTTTGTTCTTGAAGCTTCAGATAGCATCTATAGCATGCCTATTTCCAATTTTATCTTCACAGGAAAAGCATTATGAGACACGTTGAACTAGGAGGCAATGACTGAAGCTACCCATTTATTTCCATCATTGAGAAGAAGAACTTGGACCTCCAGCATCTTAACCATGGGCTAGAGGGGAGAAAACAGACACATTCAGAGACAACAGGTTTTTTACCCATAGTCTATATATAACCTTGTCAACTAGAAGCACCGTTACATATTATGTTGGAGTTTTTAAAAAAAACACAGGGGGAAAAGAAAGAAAAATATTTTAGCCTGAGTGGTTAATATTGTTTTAGGAAATCAAAATATATGGATTTATGAAAAACAATGAGGGTTTTTCCCTCCTTCTCTCCTCTGCAGGGAGATAATGTAACTCAGTGTAAGCAGTTGCAGCTCTGCCATCCATTCTGTGCAGCCCTGTGAGATCTGCAGCTGACATGAGTGATGACCCAAAAGCCACCATACTTCATTGATGACTACAGATTGTCATAAAGGCATACGCTGTGCTGGAGGTCAGAGCACTTCTTCAACAGCAAAAAAAAAAAAAAAAGGCTCTTTAGAGAAGTGAAAATCTACAATACAAAAATGGCCATGCTGCATGTTGGAAACACGCCGGGTACTACAAGTAGCAAAAATAGGGATTTCCCTTTTTTTCAAATAAATGATTGTGAAAGTGATCTTGCACAAATAAATTATAAAAATGAATTACCTCATACATCATTTAGAAGGAATCCACTGTGGCATGATGTGAAGATGGCCTCAAGCTAAGATAGCTTTAGAATTAGACAAGTTCAAGGGAGATGAACCTAAACTATTAGATACATTGGCTGCATCGAGTTCAGCAGGTTTATACTTCTGTGTTTTTGCTGTTAGGGGAAACAGGATAGATGGCATCAGACTTCCTTATGTTCTTAAAATGACTGACACTAGTTCTAGCCATGCCTGCGTCAAAGTCAACTGCACTGAATTTGACGGATTGCAGCAATACTTTCAAGCAATCAACAACCCCCCATCTGACCATCATAATATATTGGTTTTCACTGATTTCCTCTATTTTCTTCCAAATAACTGTATGTAATACATGTAATTAAAGTATGAAAAGTATCATTTAGTCTCTCACATTCAGCTCCCAATTGGTGAGAAATCCAAATGAAAGCAATCCTGGTAGTTGATTTCCCGCTTCTGTTTGAACAAACCCAGTGAAATTCGGTATCTCTCAATAATTAGTCCCAAGGTTGACTTGTTCTTTCTTTTAGTTCTTACTTAATTTTTAACATGTATCTTCTTTTAGCCTATAACTATAGTCTTAGAATCAAAGTACCAGATCACGGCATGCTCCTTAGTAATAGTCCTCTAGGTTTTTGATTTCCCTTTTCTTGACTAAACATATCCTCAGTTCCTTTAGTCTCTCTTTGTAGCATTTAGTTACTTCCCCCAATTGTAATTTCTTGCAACTTTTTCAAATGCAATGCCCAGAAATGGGCACACACTTTGAAAAGGTCATAAAAATAATGGAACCTATAGTTATATGTACCATGATACATAAATAGCACTTCCATTGATACAGCTTGTAATAGATTCTTTTTTTTAAACTGTATCAAACTAGATTGACTCAAGAGAGCAGTTTTGTCTAGTGGTTAAGGCCTCAGGATAGAAACCAAGAAACTGTGAGTTCTGATCTCACCATAGGCATGAAAGTCAGCTGGGTGATTTCAGGCCAGACTCTCTCTCAGCCCATGAACTCAGGTTCAGGCTACAAGCCAGTCCATCAATTCCTATTGCAACAACGGATTAACACTCAGTTGATTAAAAGGCACACACACACAGAGGCTGCATTTACAAGAAAATGCTAGGAAGAAAAAAAGTATTAGACTGATCCAAAATCAAGCGAGGCACAAAAGTGCTGGCAGCTTCTTTATAGCTCCCTGTCCGCTCCCACAGAGAGGGCCTCCTCAGGGTGCCATCAGCTGGTCAATGCCAGCTGGCGACACTCAGGGGAAGAGCCTTCTCTGTGGCGGGTCCAACCCTCTGGAATGACCTACCCCCCGAACTTCGTATCATCACGGACCTTCGCCTTTTCTGCCGCTCATTAAAAACGCACTTGTTCCACCTTGCTGGCCTTGCTTAGTTTTTGCCTATATTTTAGCTTAGATTTTAGAACTGGGATTTTTAGGGGATTGGTTGAGATTTTAATATTTTTAGCTTAATTTTTAGCACAGGATATTCTAATTTAATCTTATTTTATTATTGTATTGTATGTATTGTTGCTATCGTGGTATTTTAATTCCCTGTGCACTGCCCTGAGTCCATCTGGAGACAGGAGCGGTATATAAATCCAATAAACCGTAAACCGTAAACCTGTAAAGAAGAGACTTTTGTTTTATAAAAATAAACTTCTAAAAGTGTTGTCAGTGCATTTATTGCTACATCTATTCTAGTACCATACCATGATAATTACTCTTACAATATACCAATCCTCTTTAGTTACTGATATTATGACAAGGTTATTACTCTAAACTATTAATATTAATAGTATATTAATATTAGATTAATATTATATATTACTCTATTGCCTATTAAAATCCCTTATATACTATGCTCTATAGTACTATTACTGGTATGGATCAATATTTATTTTTCTTAAGTCTGTCTGCCTTAAGTCCACTGTCTTTGAGATTTATTTTCTTTTTTATTACCAGCCAGTATGTAGAGCTCTTCCACCTTTTTTAATATTGCGCTTTGTCTTGCTGTGTTGCTACACTTTTCCTCTCTCTTGAACTGCCCACTCCTTCTGAAGGAAAATGCTTTCTTTCCTTTGGCTTTTCTTTCTTTCTTTGCTGGTCGCTGTGGAGCTATGAAACACGTCTCCTTCCACAGCTATGTCAAAGTTGCAGCTTTATTAGCAACTCTGCTGTACTGATGCTGGGAAGGCTAAAACGGGAGGGAAAGAAAGCAATAGAAGTACTGGAAATTTGGTTAAATAGCCTGCTCTTCCACACAACCTAAAATTGTATTTGGCTTTATTGTCGAATATACATTTCACTCTACAACAGGTTGTTTCACTTAAGTTTAAACAAAATAATTTCAACTTATTTCCATTTTTTCTGTTTCTTTTGCTTTACTGTATCTGTGATACAGATTGATCTGTATCAATCCTACTTGGGTCTGGCTTCTACAAAGTTAAGAGGGTTATAACCTCTCCTGCTGTTCACTTCTTGAAAATTGGTCTCTGCACTGGATTAATTTTTTTAAAAAAAACTTGCAAGAGGTGATTGTAATATCCACGTGTATGGGGGTAGATGGGGAAAATATTTTCTGCTGGTATTACTACTGGTATTAAAGTTCATAAATAGAATCCTGAACTGGAACAGGATTCTATATCTATATATGGACTTCGGAAGAAAGAAAAAGTAAGATCATTGCATATTTATCTTTCATAAATTGACCACAATAGTTACATTCAACATTTAAAAATACTTAGCAATTTACAACATAATCTTATTACTCAGGGAGTAAGTCAAAGTTATTTCTACTGCCAGCTTGTTCTATAGTGATTGGGCCACAACAGAGAAAGCTTGTTTTCTGGGAAGACCCTATCACTTTATAAAGGGGTGGACTCCTGTCAGTCAGACTCATTTAGGATCCTCTTTTTGCTGCCATACAACGGTATACATTTTCTGGGTTGCAAAAGTCCAAGATGGCCACAAACTGTCACCAAGATCACCAATAAATGGTATTTTATATCCCATGCACATAATTCTGCCTTTTTAATCCTCACTCTGTGATGTCAATCTAGCTGAGAGGTAGCCATCTTTCTTATGCTACAAAATCTCTGTGAAGCAGGATATACACAGGCAACTGGTTCAATTTCACATGCTGTAGGGATTTTAAAAAAACTAGGAAAAATTTATATGTAGTAATCACATATTAAAATATTTCCATGATAGGCAATACAATACAATACAATAGCAGAATTGGTAGGGACCTTGGAGGTCATCTAGTCCAACTCCCTGCCTAGGCAGGAAACCCTATACCATTTCAAACAAATGGCTATCCAACATCTTCTTGAAGACTTCCAGTGTTGGGGCATTCACAACTTCTGGAGACAAGCTGTTCCACGGATTAATTGTCCTAACTGTCAGGAAATTTCTCCTTAGTTCTAAGTTGCTTCTCTCCTTGATTAGTTTCCACCCATTGCTTCTTGTTCTGGCCTCAGGTGCTTTGGAGAATAGTTTGACTCCCTCTTCTTTGTGGCAACCCCTGAGATATTGGAACACTGCTATCATGTCTCCCCTAATCCTTCTTTTTATTAAACTAGATATACCCAGTTCCTGCAACCATTCTTCATATGTTTTGGTCTCCAGTCCCCTAATCATCTTTGTTGCTCTTCTCTGCACTCTTTCTGGCAAAGAAGCAGTAAAACTCTTGAGAAGTACAAAGCTTGATTACTGCAATTCACTCTATCTGGGGCTGCTCATGAAGACCACCTGGAAACTTCAACTGGTCCAGAATGCAGTGGAACTGGCAGTGATGAGCATGGCTTTGTATGCCTATGAAAAACTTCTGATTTCTGAGCTGCGCTGTTGCCATTTTGCTCCAATCTGCTGGTTTCTACCTTTAAAGCCCTAACTCAGTGGTCGGCAAACCGCGGCTCATGAGCCACAAGCGGCTATTTGGCCCCTCGAGTGCGGTTCTTCCTCCACCCTCGCTGACAGTGGGACTCCTGGGCACCGCCGCAGCAACCCTCCCTACTGGCCGCTGATTCCCTCCCTCCCCCCATGGAGTCTCTTCATCCCCTGGGAAGAGCAGTGGCTGCCCGGCAACTCATCTACTTCCAGGGGCTGCCAAGGCTTCGCGGGCAGGGGGAAGGAACTGGCGTCCGGTGGATGAGCGAGCAAGCAAGCGAGCAAGCGTGGCAGGCGGGCGAGGCTACTTCCAGGGGCTGAGGAGGCTCCGCGGGGGGGGGGGGAGACAGAGAGAGAGAGAGAGTGGCACAGACACAGAGAGAGACAGAGAGGGAGGGAGGGAGGGAATCAGAGAGAGTTACAGACACACAGAGAGAGACAGGGAGAGACAGAGAGAGGGAGGGAGAGATAGACAGAGACACAGAATGAGTGATTAAGTGAGTGAATGCGAGACAGACACACACACACACACAGAGTGACAGAGATGAGCGGACACAGAAGAGAGAGACAGAGATACAGAGAGAGAGAGACATAAAGAAAAAGAGAAAGAGAAAGAAAGAAAAAGAAAGTGAGATAGAAAGAAAGAAAGAGAGAGAGAGAGAGAGAAAGAAAGAAAGAAAGAAAGAAAGAAAGAAAGAAAGAAAGAAAGAAAGAAAGAAAGAAAGAAAGAAAGAAACTATCACCACAATTGAGCCCAAAAGTTTGGTTGCTAAGCAAGACCATTGTTAAGTGAGTTTCACATTTTCCAAGGTGGCCACACCCACCTGGTCACATGACCGCTGAGCTACTCCCACAAAACAGGCCTTCTGGCTCTCAAAAGAAATTTCAATCATGGTATTGTTGATATTTGGCTCTTTTGACTAATGAGTTTGCTCACCACTGCCCTAACTGAGTAAGTCCTGGATATTTGAGGGATCATCCATCTCCTACCTGTAGTATCTGCCCCACCAATTCTATCCTTCAGGGTTGGCTTGTTTAAGACCTGACAATTAAACAATGTAATCTATTGAGATCCTGGAAAATTGCCTTCTCTATAGCAGTGGGTACTGTCTGTGGTTCCTTCCACCCCAGATCTAGATGGCCGTGGTTGCTTAGAAGAGCTGGGAACACCTGGTTCTTCAAGTAGGCTTTTAGCCAGTGATTGTGTGGTCCCTTGACTCAATCTCCTTCTTACACTTGCCATCTTTGATGTATTAATTTGACTGTCATTTGATTGTCATGACCTGCCCAAAGACACTGAGAGCAGGGTGGCATACAAGTTTAATAAATATTATTTAAAGCAATATCCTGTCGGTTTGGTTGGCAACTCTCCTTTTCTCTCATCTGCACATCTCAGCCCACATCTCCTATTTTATTTTATTTTATTTGTCAATCGTTTACAAGATAATAGATATAAGATAAACATGAGTATGCATAAAATGGATACGAATAAATGGGGGCAGTAGGACAGGGAGAGTAGGCACGATGGTGCACTTATGCAAGCCCCTTACAGAACTCTTAGGAACCGGGTGAGGTCAATAGTAGACAGTTTAAGGTTAAAGTTATGGGGATTTGAAGATGTAACAACAGAGTCAGGTAGTGCATTCCAGGCATTGACCACTCTGTTGCTAACGTCGTATTTTCTGCAATCACGTTTACATTTGAGTTTTTAGCTGTTGTGTGTTCTTGTATTATTGTGGGTTGAAGCTGAAGTAGTCATTGACCAGTAGGGAATTGTTCTCTTCCTAACTCCTTTCAATGAAAGAACGCGGGTTTTGTTCCGCTTTTTTCCGATTGGCTTGGTCTTGGGCTAGAAGAGAAGCGCAACTAATCGCCTCACTGACCGGCTTCGCGCTTTCACGCCGCCGTTCCTTTAGTCACGGACTAGTAACTTTCGGTGCCGCGTCACGTGACTAGGCGGCCACGCCGTGTACGCTTTCTTCGGATAGGTCGCCAGCCGCGAAGGATTGCCTTGGGATTGCCCATCGTTAGAGAAACCGCAGGAGAAGACAAAAAAGGAAAGCAGCGCCGAGCGCGCGCGGGAAAGGCGGGGCCTTACTTCTCCAGTGGGTAGGTGGCGATACGGCTCTTGCTCCAAGAGAATGGGGGTGGGGGTGGGAGCGAACGACGTAAACGGCTTTCTTTGTGCCGTTGTGGGGCCCGGGAAGGTCTGTTCTTCGCCTTAGAAAGTGTTTACGTGTGGGGCTGCCCTTCTTCAACTTCTCCTGTCTCCGAAGCGAAGAGCTTTCCGCGCGCTCTCCCCTTCTCTTGACTTTTTGCAAATTTTGGGCGCCAGAGTAATGATGTCAGTAAACGTCAAGGGAAAAGGGCAACGGGCCGCTGTTTTATAGGCAGCTCTATAGTCAACTCTGCTCTATTTGTGGTGTCTTGGTCGCCTACTCAATTCATTCTGCCTTGCCTACTCACTCACTCACTGCTTTCAAGCTTAATGGAAGTGAGTCACCCGTACTCGCTGAGAGAGAGAGTTGGGAAGCCATATAAAGTTTCTTAAATGAGTAAATGTGTCCCGTCCCCAAATAGTCCTCCGTCCTGTTTAGAAGTCTATAACGAGGATTACAAAGTTCTTGGTACTTTCTTCATATGTGTAGCCTCTTCAAAGTTGCTGCTGGGAGTAGCCTAGCATACATGTAGCCTTCTTTGGCTGTACACCGCCCTGAGTCCTTCGGGAGTAGGGCGGTATAAAAAACTAATAAACCTAAACCAAACCTTCACAAAGATAGGTTGTGAAAGGACATCCACCGCGTTGCTGCATGTGTCAATCCTGCTTTTGTTGGAGTCGACAGGACGGGCACAATGCCTCCCATCTCTTTTTTGGATGCTCTGTAGGGATACATGTAGTCTATTCCCTCATAGGACAGAGTTGTAAGGACAGAGTTGTAAGGAAAGTGTGGTTTACATGCTAATTCCAGGGAATCCTTCAAACTGAAAAACCATGTCTTCTGGCACAGTTAGCATAGAATAGAATAACAAGAATTGGAAGGGACCTCGGAGATCTTCTAGTCCAACCCCCTGCCTAGGCAGGAAACCCTATACCATTTCAGACAAATGGTATGTTTTATCCCGGGCTGTTTCTTTCTTGGTGGATGGAAATGTAGGTGAATATTGAGATACTATTGTATATTGAGAGCTATATAAATACGTATAAATATTAATATACCTTTTATTTATATTTTATATGTGGAGGCAAAGCACATTTCTTTTTAAATAAAAAATAATAAAATGCAAGTAATTTATAACAATGTATTGTTTATTTTTTAATTTCAAACTTATCTACAGTATAAATCATTATGTAGATATAAAGTACTCACAGTTCTCACTTATGTAAAAATTGCTAGTCCAAGTAGCCTGGAGTCACAGTTGCCTTTAGTTTTATATGGAAGTCAGAGCTTTGGGGGGGAAAGTTAACAATTCCTGAAACTAACCATATTGCTTTGGGACTATAGAAGCTGTGATCTATCATTCCTGGGAAATGCTATGTTGCAGCACATATTTTTAGTCAATTTGTTTTTGTTTTTAAATATTGTCTTGTCCTGGTTTGAATGAAAGAAGCATAGAGTTGTTTCGCTTTCTAGAATTTGAATTTTTGAATTGCCTTTACCTTTTTGTGAACTTGGTCTTATGACTTTATTTTCAATTGCTATCACACAGAAATTAAGCAAATGAGTTTTTCTCTACTTATTTCTGTGGCAGGAAAATGCCTCCCTGCTCTTTATAAAAAATATGTTGTGATATAATTAATGAAAAGAGTAAAATGTTCACCTTTTTTCCCAAGATAAGAAAAAATGTTGAAAACTTGGGTTTGGGATTTTGACACCAATGTTGGAAACAGAACCTCCCATTACTCTAGTGTGGGATTAATGAAAGTAGAAGGAAAATGTATCTCCTCACCTTTTGTTAACTGATCCCTTTTCTTCCTGTAAATTAAGAGGGGAGAGAATCCAAGCATACAAAGATATTAAAGATGCTTTTTGCTGTGAGCTTATTTTAAGTCTTGACAATGTGCTACTTTTGGCTGCCTAGTCAACATGGGTTTAGAGCACTGAAACCAACCATGTATTGTATCAAAATCACTCAAGGTTTTTTTCTGAAATGCTTTAGTTACAGCTAAAGTATAAGCAAGCAGTTGTGTACATCAAGACAGCTAAAATATAATAAATTAATAATACCGCCCAAAACATGAGCAATATTGCATGATGCTGAGTTTCAATTATCTTAAGGGGTTTTCAGACTTTGTCTCAAGAAGAAAAGACTGCTTATTATTCATAAGAAACAAAGTTAGACAAATGCACACTGAAGAGGGAAGATACATTCTTACCAAATGTTTCTAAACAAGTGAAAATCCATCCAAACATCAGTGCTAGAATCAAGCCAAATGCTTGTAGTTTACAAGGGAAGAGGTGTCATTTACTAAAGACATTTGGGCATATTCATTCCGAACAGCTGAAAGTGACAAGGCAGATTATCACTGTTATATATTTATTATAACATTCTATCCTTTGTATTTCTGACAATCCAAGGTGATTTTTATTATGGCCAAAGCTGCCCTTTTCAATTATATTCAACAAGGACTTCTTATATCATCAACTGAATCACTTTAAGGTGTAACAAAGAGGCTAAGCTTGTTGATATATGTATTATAGTGGTTTAAAAAAAAACCTATTAAAGAAGTTTGAAGAAATAGCATGTGCTGCTTTTTCTAAGAATTGTCTTTGATTTTTTATGTTCAGGCATAATGCCTCCTAAAAAGCATATAAAAAACAACCTCCCAGATCCTCTTCGAGAAGGAATAATATTGATGGATACCCAAAAACGGAAATGGAGATTGGGTCCTATGATTGCTTATGGAGGATTTGGCTTGGTCTATCTAGGTAAGACATGTAGTATGAAATTTGATATGGAAGAGTTACTACTTGGAATCATCCCTCAATATAACTAGGAAGCGGATATGCTCTTTGTCCTCCCCCCATTTGGGGGGGAGCGGGGGGGGAAGGCTTTTTAGAAGTCTACTATGACATCTTAGACACTTCAGATGTGAATGTTTATATTTTGTTTGCAAAAGAGATTTAATACTTTATTAAAAGGACCCCACTTCATAAAAGGAGAAAAACTATACTTTCCTGATTAATAATTATGATTTAAAGGGCCTGCTTCCATAACCTTTGCATGTGAATCATGAAATTAGACATTTCCCATTAAGGGTCTACTTTTGTTTGCAACCTCAAATAACTGAAAGTTCTTTTTTTTTAATTTACAGTACTTTATGCTATCTTGATAAAGGAATTTTGAATCCTTGATTTGAATATGAAATTGAGTCATGTCATTTTTCTGATTCTGTGTATGTCAAATTGTGTTATTTTTTAAATTTCTGTTCCAAACCAAATATTGTAATAAATAAAAACTACATAATTTCTGAATATTTCATTCTTATTAATTTTATTAATTTTTAACTCAGTATGAAAACTAGCAAGAACTAATATTTAGAATAAAAGAGAGGAAAAAGAAAGAGAAAAAGCAAAGACAATACTGCAAAAATCAAAGAAAAGAAAAAAATAGTAACTTCTGATTTTCTTTTACAACCATTATAAGTATAGATATAAAAATCTCTAACTCTACTTCCGCTGCCTGCAATTTGGTGGTTCAAATCTCACCAGGGTCAAAGTTGACTCAGCTTTCCATCCATCTGATGTATGTAAATTGAGGATCCAAATTGTTGGCAGTATGCTGACTCTCTAAGCTCCTTAGAGAGGGCTGTAAAGCACTGTAAAGTGATATATAAATCTAAGTGCTAGTCCTATTATGTACGTTTTCTCAATATTTTAATTCTAATCTTCAAAATCGTATAACATTTTTTTCCGTTTCTTGCGGGGTTTTCAATCATTAAATTTTGACAATGTCCTATGGTATTTCTAATTAAAGGAGTCAATTTGGTCATCTCAGCAAGTTCCAAGATCTTCATTATCCATTTCTTCCATTGTGGGTAGTTTTCAAACACTTCTTTATATAATTGTACTTCATGGTGCAAAAGAATCCAGTGCTGGATTTATTCTGTTGGTTCTACTTCGCCCCACAAATCCTGCTTTCCAGACTTGAGAGTTGTGGAGAATTGATGGGGAATGAATCCATGATTGGTTTCAACATGGTTGCACTTGAGGAAGAAACCAGGCATGTATCACATAAGAATAAATAACTTTATATCTTAAAAGCCAGATGTATAGTTTGCTAGGATTAGTACCCAGGCAGAAGCTAGCAAATGTTTTACCTTCCTTGATTAAAATAATTTTACAATATATAAATATTCTTGCCTTCCCTTTAGTTTTGAAGCACTGAAAATTGTTAGTGATGTTTCCTTGGTCTCCAGCTTGAGTACTAAATAGTTTCATGCCCATTTATCTTCATTGTTGGTTTGAGTAGAAGTGGAAGATTAGGAAAGGAGAAATATTAAGACTAAGATTTCCTTGACCAGAGGACTTTCAGATTCATTTAGTTTGTACATCTTGGCTTATCAGATGGAGGGCATCTGGCTAGGGAAGGGTGATACAAAAGATGAAGGAAAACAAAAAAATAAATCCTGTCGTCCTAGCTTTTGCAAAAGTAGTAAAGAACTTTGAAAAAAAAACCACCAGAATTGGTACTTTCTGATCTTGGAATGTCTAGAGATTGTAGATATTGTGAAGTTAGCATATAAGTAAAACCCATAGGAAATTATTACTCTTCAAATTTTTATAACCACAGCATGCTCGCACACAAACCCCCACTTTCTTGAGGCCATCTATATTTGCAAAACGAGTATTTGTTGCCAGAGCTCCAGCAGTGGCAATGAGATCAGCTGTGGACAGGAGTTGGGAATTCTGTTTAATTGCCAATAGGCACTGCTTTCCTCTTCCCTCTGTGTAAACTTTGCCTGCAAAACTGACTCCACAAGATGTACTGCAGGCACTTTTTCCATTATTCCAGGAGATGATTGCTGCACAAATAAACTGTTGTACATGGAAATTTGTAGATTCCAGCTGGCAAGCAAAACCAGCAAGTTACTTTGTCGGACTTCTGGGTGCCATGGTGCCAGGTTATCATTGTGTGGGGAGAAAAAAAAAGCAATATTCTCCAGAAGTGTGCTCTGATGTTACTTTTGCATGTGAAACTAGCAAAAGCTATGGAGAACAGCCATGGCTTAATGGCAGAACTCATGCTGTGCAGGCAGAGGATCTTACTTTTTTTTTTCTTATCACAGAGAAAGGCCATTTTCAGTGGTTAATACTTGGTTAGTTGTAAAAGATGACTTACTCTGTATAAAATAGATGCATTGACCATCTTTTTTATTAAAGTTGTTTGCACAAATTAAGAAAACCTTGTGTTTATACTGGTATAACCAAACCAATATTGGGTTCATTTATAAAGTAGGTACATGCATAGAATGAAAGAGAAGTACAAACAAAAGATTAAAACATTTGAACAGCTAAACATTATTATTAGATGCCCTCATCATATCCTGCAAGTACACCTATCATCTTTTTCAATGAATGTGGTCAAAATGAAAGAATAACATGGTAGGGCGAACGACCTCTTAATTTTATCTTGCAGCTTCCCCTTACCTTGATGTTCCTGTAGAAAACAATGCTGCGTATGTCATTAAAGTGGTAATTATTACAACTTTAAAAATATTGCCTTTTTATTGTTACTAATCCAATGGAATTTTCCTTACATTTTTATTTGTTTATTTGAAGTGAGTGTACTCTTTTAGACAGAAGATTCACAGACCATCTTAGGGCAAGACAATCCTTGCTCTATCAATCACAGTCTTAAGAAATGATCAAAGGCAGGAAAAAGAAAATTAGAAAAGTTAGCACAAGGTATTACCCTGATTACAGTATTCTTTCCAAACTTTACTAACAGTGATGAGGACTTTTGTGTTTCAGCTCTCTCCTTGTATTACATCTGTATATGTTGGTGGGTCAGGCACCAAAACAAGAAAGACACAGTAATTCTTCCAACAATTTCTCTATTGTTCCTATTGTTTGGCAGCATCTTGCCAAACTAAGGCAGGCTACTACTTACATGAACATTTACTTTGTGAACTGTTAGAAAAAAGGCTGTCTTCACCCTCTTTCTCTCATACAAACTACCTGAACTGAGTTGGTCTCTTATTCCTCTGGAATGCAGACCTTTCCTCCTGGAACTCCATCCTATTACATCCCATCACATGGTGCATGGATTGGAAATCATATGGTGAGCTTTGTATGCTCTGTTCTGGATCTTGTGACCAGAAAAAAACAACACTTAGAATGAAGTACTCTGTAATATTCCAATCCACTTCCCAACTGGAGATGGAGATAGGTGGTGGTTTGTTTGTTTGTTTGTTTGAATAGCTATAGCCTCCAGCTTGTTCCACCCATTTGTGCATTCCATCTTTCTTTAGCTAGCTTCTACCAAATCTGGCTCTGCTGTGTTTAGGTTTTGGAGTTACTGTGCAATAGATAGGCAGGCAAAGTTTGAGCAACTTTACTTAGTATCTTTCCAAATTTGTTTGGATTGCGGAAAAAGAATGGTATATTTAATGGTATATACTTTTGGTCATGGGGGACTTTAACCTGCCGTCGGTAGGCGAAACCTCTGGTGCAGCTCGGGAGTTCATGGCTTCCATGGCAGCCATGGACCTGACCCAGGTAGTTTTAGGCCCTACCCACGAGGGTGGACACACCCTGGATCTCATCTTTGTCTCGGGATAGTGGAGCCGTGAATAGGGGATTTAGTCATCACACCCCTGTCATGGACAGATCACGCTCTCCTTCGGCTCGACTTTCCGATCGCTGCAACCCATCGCGGGGAGGCAGAACTGGATATTCCTATATGGTTCCGCCCCAGGCTTCTGATGGACCTGGTAAGGTTCCAAAGGGAGCTTGGGCCAATTCCTGTGGACTTGCCCCGCGACTCGACTGAGGACCTAGTGGCCGCATGGTTAAGTGTGGCCACGGGGGCCTTGGACCGAGTCGCGCCCATGCAGCCTCTCTTGCGGCGACGATCCACCCGGGCTCCTTGGTTCACCGAGGAGCTTAGGGAGATGAAGCACCACAAGAGACGCCTAGAGAGCAGATGGAGATCCTCTCGCTCCGAAGCCGACCGAACACTAGTGAGAACCTACATTAGGACTTACCTGGTGGCGATAAGAGTGGCCAAATGTGAGTATTGTGCCACTCTTATTGCATCCGCAGATAACCGCCCTGCCGCCCTGTTTGGGGTGACCCGCTCCCTCCTTCAACAGAGGCCGCGGGAAGCCCCTCTACAGGGTCGAGCAGAGGAATTTGGGATGTATCTGCAGGAGAAAATCACTCGGATTCGGAGCGAGCTGCCCTCCATCGACAATGGTCCAGCTGAGCGGTCCGAGGTTGCTCTTGAGACACCATCTTGGGAGGAGTTTGATTTTGTTACTACCGAGGATATGGACAAGTTGTCAAAGAGACTTAGGGCTACCACATGTTTATTGGACCCATGTCCCTCCTGGCTTGTACTGGCATCCTGGGAGACGACACGAGGCTGGCTCCAGGGCATTGTTAACGCATCTTTGAGTGAGGGGTCCTTGCCTGCCGTCTTGAAAGAGGCGGTAGTAAGGCCCCTCCTCAAGAAGCCGTCCCTGGATCCAGCATTACTAGAGAACTATCGTCCCGTCTCCAACCTTCACTTTTTAGTGAAGGTTGTTGAGAGTGTGGTGGCCCAACAGTTTCCGCGACACTTGGAGGAAGTTGATTATCTAGACCCGCGCCAGTCCGGCTTCCAACGCGGGCATAGCACCGAGACGGCATTGGTCGCATTGGTTGATGATCTCTGGAGGGCGCGGGATAGAGGATATTCTTCTATCCTAGTCCTATTAGACCTCTCAGCGGCTTTTGATACCATCGACCATGGTATCCTATTGCGCCGACTGGGGGGGTTGGGGCTGGGAGGCACCGTTCTACGGTGGTTCTCGTCCTACCTCTCTGGTGGCAATATGTGTTGGCAGGGGGGCAGAGGTCGGCCTCGAGGCCCCTCGTATGTGGGGTACCTCAGGGGTCGGTCCTCTCGCCCCTGCTGTTCAACACATACATGAAGCCGCTGGGCAAGATCATCCGTGGTTTTGGGGTGGGATATCATCTGTACACTGATGATACTCAGTTGTACATATCCACCTCAGACCACCCCAACGATGCCGTCGAGGTCATGTCCTGGTGTTTGGAGGCCGTACGGATCTGGATGGGTAGTAACAAACTCAGGCTCAACCCGTCCAAGACTGAGTGGCTGTGGCTTCCGGCACCCCGATTCAGCCAGATTATTCCAACTCTGGCCATTGGGGGCGAAACACCAGCCCCCGTGGAGAGGGCGCACAATTTGGGTGTCCTCCTGGATTCCCGGCTGTCCATGGAGGACCATGTGGCGGCCGTGGCCAGGGGGGCTTTCCATCAGGTACGCCTGATGTGCCAATTGTGCCCCTTACTGGACCGGGCTGCCCTTCGCACAGTCACTCAGGCCCTCGTGACCTCTCGACTCGACTACTGTAATGCTCTCTACATGGGGCTTCCCTTGAGGTGCACTCGAGAGCTGCAGTTAGTCCAGAATGCAGCCGCGCGGGTGATTACGGGAGCGCCTAGACACTCCCACATAACACCTATCCTGCGTGAGCTGCACTGGCTTCCTGTGGTCTTTCGGGTGCGCTTCAAGGTTTTGACGACCATCTTTAAAGCGCTCCATGGCTCGGGGCCTAGTTATATGCGAGACCGCCTCCTGCCCCATACATCCCTCAGACCAATACGCTTCCACAGAGAGGGCCTCCTCAGGGTGCCATCGGCCGGACAATGCCGACTGGCGACACCCAGGGGGAGAGCCTTCTCTGTGGCAGGTCCAGCCCTTTGGAACGACTTACCCCCTGCACTTCGCACCATCTCTGACCTCCGCCTCTTCCGCAAGTGTCTTAAGACACATTTGTTCCATCTAGCCGGCCTAGCGTAGCCCCCTAAACTGACTTTTAGATAGTTTTTAAATTTGGGGATTTTAATCTGGTTTTAGCACAGGATCCATTGAATTAGTTTTTAAAATTTTATATGATGTTTTGTATGTATTTTAATTTTCCTGTGCGCCGCCCTGGGTCCGTTTGGAGAAGGGCGGGGTATAAATTGAATAAATATAATAAAAAAATATAATTAAAACAGTCTTTTCAAAATTACATGGGAAGTTTACCTTAATCTCCTTAGTACAATACTGAAAATTTTCCTATTGATTATTAAGAAGTCAGGGCTTGTGCCTTTCTCCATGACCTGAAAGTTAACACAACAGAAATTACGAATTTCCTAGAAGGACCATGCAGGGCAAAATCAGTCTCCCAAAAGATGTTTCAGTTATCAAAGTCTCCCATGCCAGTGATTTCATTCCTTTTTGAAAATCCTGTAATGTATAGTTGGAAGGCATTATCGCATGTGAGTTATGCAGAAAGCATAGAAAATATTTTTTTATAATCCAGACAAAAGGTCTGTTTTACAAAATTCTGCCAGACTGTTTCAAGCCAAGCAGAGTTAAGCAGAATTGGAGCCTGGGATGCCTTGGTGGTTCTGGATTTCACATCAAATAAAATCTAGATGGGGTGTCTAGACAAAACTGATGTGTGTTGTCCTTTCTCCTCATCATATTTAATCAAGCTCCTCTTCTTAGCATTTTCCCTATTTATGTGTAAGACATGAAACTTTGTGCTTTTTTACATATATCTGTTTAGGAATATCTTGAAAATGGACCCTTATTTTCAGAACTGAAATTCTATCAACGAGCTGCAAAAGAAGAACATAGTAAGTCAGGCAACAGAAGTGTCTTATTTCAAGCTACTATTAATACTTTTTCAGGAATAATAGCTTGGGAATAATAACTTATGAACATTTAACTTTATTTCAGTGTTACTTTTAGCAAATATACCTAATGTGTATATACATTTTCATAACATTATATTCTGATATTTCAAAAAATTATAGTTATATTTTATTTAAAAAAGAAGAATCTGGACAGTTTTAAAGAATCTGCTTCCCCTTCATGTTTTGTTAGTTAAAAAATGGATGAAGATGAAACAACTAACATTTTTAGGCATTCCTGTTTTCTTTGGATCCGGCCAACTCAAACATCTTGGTAAAAGGTAAGGAAGACATTACAATACAGCAGAGCTGAACAAGAATTCTGGGGTAGGGAATTTTAATAGCCCTTCCTTAAAAGAAATGATGAAACACTTTAGGATAATGTGAAAGAAGGATATGCTTTGGGTAACATCTTGGAGACTGCTGCCACATTAGGTGGATTAATATCTAATCTAGTAAAATGAATCAGTTTATTTCACTCATATACATTTGCCTTTGTTGTTGATTTTTTATGTAAGAGCAGTATGTTCTCATTGTTTTTCTTTGTGTCATACATAGTTACAGATTTATGGTGATGGAAAGATTAGGAGAAGATCTTCAAACTATCTTTGAAAGAGAAGGGAGAAAATTTGACAAGGAAACTGTTCTGCAGATTGGGATGCAGGTGGTAGGTATAAAACCTCAGAGTAAACTTTGGATGGGGATCAATGGACGTTTTGAGTCTTGCATATGCATTTTTAAATGTTTGATTTTGCTTGAAAGAATGACTACAGCGAAGAAGGACTTTCTCCATCCTCTGGTGTAATTGAAGCTAATTAATTAAAACTTGAGCTGAGTGCCTCATTTCATATATAAAATATTTTTTTTAGTTTATCATGAGTTACATATATTTTTATTACTTGAAATCTGAAAATTGGCTATTAGTCTCTACTTGGCCTTTTTAAGTGATTCTTCAAAGTATACTACAAAAGTAGTATATATTTGTATGTTTAATTAAATAGTTTACTTTGTCTTTTCATTCTGGATTAAGAAATATGTTTTTCCTTCCAAATATGAGTAGTCCTCAATTTACAATAGTTCATTTAGTGATTGTTCAAAATTACAATGGCACTTATTACCGTTTTTCATATTTAAGACCATTGCGGCTTCCCCATGGTCTCAGTGATCAAGATTCATAAGCTTGACAATTGACTCACAGTTATGATCGTTGCCGTATCCTGGGGACATTTGATCTCCTTTTGCAGTCTTCTGTCAAGCAAAGTCAATTGGGAAATCAGATTCACTTAACAACCGAACTACTAACTTAAAAACTGCAACGATTAACTTAAGGTCTGTGGCAAGAAAAGTCGTAAAATGGGGCAAAATTCACTTAACAAATGATTTAGTTTAGCAACAGAAATTTTGGGCTCAATCGTCAAGTGTAAGTTGAAGATTACCTGTAATATTTCCCTTCATGCATTTAATAAAACTTGCTAAGTCTTTAAATAATATTGTGGGGATGGTTGTAATATAAATACAAATACTGGTTTCCTTTGTAATACAGTCTTTCCTTCCCCACTAGCTAGATGTCTTGGAATATATTCATGAAAATGAATATGTGCATGGGGATATTAAAGCAGCAAATTTACTTTTGGACTACAAAAATTCACATGAGGTAAATACATTGTTAAATGTTCTTCGATTTTGCAAAATCAGGATGGGGTAGACTTGGTTGTTGCTTAAACTGCATGCATTGTTGCTAAGGAGAAGAAAGCATGAGAGGTTTGTGTTCTTATTCAGATGAAATTGACAGTCTGGTTTACAAACTTATTCTGTGTAGTAGCTCAATGAAGTGATTTGTTACCAAAACTTTACAAAATATCTGAATCTTTTGTGGCTTTAAGAATTAGATGCCTTGTTTATATATGTGAAGGAAATTGCTCTGTGTGCTCATTTTTTGTTCATATAGATGCATTGAAATCAACTTAGAAATTGCATGTAGAGCTAATTAGTATGCTGAAAATGCATATTTTACCAGTTGAAAAAGTATTTCACTTCTATTTACCTCTTTCATAGTTGACAAATTGAGAGGCCGCTATCAGTCGCCAAGTCTAGTATTAAAGGCATCCACGGTTGCTGGGTACTTTGCTTGTGGCAGAATTACTGAATAAACTTGGCTTGCCAAAGTAAATCACAGTGGTAGGTTCAGGAAATTCCTGCCTTAAAAGAAAGTATGTTTTTCATTGGAAACCTTTAAGGTGGGAATCTATAGATTCAAAGTTCACAAACTTCATTAATTTCTGTAACCTGTAGTGAGCCACCATGTGACTGACTCATTTTCAATCATGTTGCTCCTAGTTCTGATTGCAGCATAGTCTTTAATGACTATTTTCAAAATGATGGTCTCGACAAACTCTGTTGAACTTTGAGATACTGACATCGGGTTCCCTTTTTTTGTATTAAATCCATTTATACTTTTAAGTAGGAGACAACCCCGTGGGTATTCATTTGCACTTTTAAATATAGAATATATAGTGGCTGCTTTTATTTTGCTTTAAGCTAATGCAAATTATTTTGCAGAACTTTACAGAAAATAGTGACAGAACAAACATAGTTAAATTTTGAAGTGTACTATTAGGCATTTAAGTATGTTTTGCAATGTAAAAAATTATATGGTACAGCTGTGAGACTTGTGTGCTGAGTAATCCCTGCAACTTCCACAGAGAATGATTTTGTCTCTGCATGGGACAGCTGGATCAGGCTCCCTGCTAACAAATGCCCCAGAAGTCAATCAGAACTCCTTGCCCCCAGGGATAAATGCTTTGGGAAGATCAAGTTTTACATCTTGTGCTGCAGTTGATTGCCGTTTTACTGCTAATAACGCTGTCATTGAGTTCTGCGGCCTAATTAAGTTGGCCTCCTAATACACTGGTGATCCAAATTTATTACTGTGCTAACAAAGCAATATATCTCATCAGGTTTATATGGCAACTCCATTGACTAAAAAAAAAAAAGGAAGGTGAAATACTTCCCATGTTTTTGTTATGTTTTTCTCCAAACTGTGTTCTACTACCCTGTGGATACTTTTCCTTTAAATACGATGAGTAAAAAACTTGAACATGGATAATTAAGGCATGTATGTGAATATTTAAAAACACATTTTTGGTTTCCCAGTGATCACTGCAGAGCTTTTATTTAGAATATGTTGTTTAGAATGCTCTTGTATAAACAGGTAATCAAAAGACATGATATTTTTTAGTCTTTTGTATATGAATATTCCCAGTATTGCATTTTCCCTCTAATGGATTTGAAGACAGTTGTCCGTATTTATATTTTAGGGATATTAATAGTAATTTATTGCAATAATACAAAAAAGTGGTTATAATTATCTTACTGCTTAGTGCTATGCAATAAAACCAAGCATATGTTGTTTTATAATAAATAATTTTTATCTGATAAGGCTGGTGCTTGTAAATTCTAAAGATTTAAGTTGGATTCTTTGTGCATGTATACAATTCTCACTCATGAAGAGTCTTCCCCTCTTTCTTTTTTCTATTGAATATTCCAGAATATATAATAGAATAACAGAGTTGGAAGGGAATTTGGAGGTCTTCTAGTCCAACCCCTTGCTCAAGCAGAACATTCTATACCATTTCAGACAAATGGATGTCCAATCTCTTCTTTAAAAACTACAATGTTAGAGCATTCACAACTTCTGGAGGCAAGCTGTTCCACTGATTAATTGTTATCACTGTCAGGAAATTCTCCTTATTTCTAGATTGCTTCTCTCCTTGATTAGTTTCCATCCATTGCTTCTTGTCTTATCTTCTGGTGCTTTGGAGAATAGGTTCACCTCCCACACCCCACCCTGTCTGCTTTGTGACAGCCTCTGAGATATTGGAACATTGTCCCCCCAGTCCTTTTTTCCAGAGAATATGTGGAGAGACTTCCACTGTTTTTTTGGCTGTTAAGCTCATCTCAATTCTTGTGCATTCCACAAAACACAGCAATGCAATATGAGAAGGTTTCCTCCCCTTTATGAATGAAAGTATAATGCAGAGGACTACTAATGAATGAGAACGTTTTGAAAATTTCTAGCAATGTTATCCTGTAGCAGAGGGAATGCTTTGCAGGGGGAAATCAGAACTGGACAAGCTGTTTTCAAAGAAGCTTGGTTTTCCATTACTAATTTTCTTGTTAAGACACTCTTAGTATCTGAAGGTCATTTGAAAGCTACTAATCAATTCCAGTTTTTGTTATTAAGCTTGTAACTGTGTTCTATTGGAGTAAATTAGTGGATAATTGCATTGTTTGCCAAAATTCCAGATTCAATCCCTCATATGGGCTGAAAAAGAACCTAGATTGAAAACTCAAAGAACTACTGTTTTTAACAGCACTTTCATACAAAGCCTCAAAACTACTAAAATTTGCTGAATACATCACAATTGGCTGGGTTCACATAATATACTATATCCATGATGGTGAACCGATGGCACACGTGCTACAGGTGGCATGCGGAGCCATTTCTGAGCCACGCAAGGTGTTGCTCTGTCAGCTCCAACACGCATGCATACATTGGCCAGCTGATTTTCGGCCTTGATTTTCAGCAGGTTTTTTGTCCTCTGGAGGCTTCAGGAAAGCCTCCTGAAGTCTCCAGAGAGCGAAAAATGGACTTACCAGGCCCACCGGAAGTTGGAAAATGGGTTGTTTCTGGCCTCCGGAGGGCCTCTGGGAGGGGAGTGTCTTCACCCTCCCCAGGCCCCAAGAAAGTTGTGCATGCATGCGTGGGGCAGCAGGGTGGGGTGTCACGCACACATGCACAGGGGGCATGGCATGGGGTGGTTAAATTATGGGGATGGGCACCCAAGTGCGTGCAATGGTGCGCAAACACATGCTTTTGGCACCCAAGACAAAAAAGGTTCGCCATCCCTGTACTATATGATCTATAGACCACAATGACTGGATTTACACAATACACTAAACCAAATTGATATTAGCCACATTATGGCTTAGGATAATACATGAATCCAACATCAAGAATAATGAATTTGTGGGGCCCTTGCTCTAATCTGGTATAGATCTGCATCATTTAAGTATGCACAACAGTTAATCTTCCTTACTTCCCTTGAACATCAAAATTCTGCAGCTTCCCAGACTGCTGATTTGCTTATCTACACAGCTGTCGCAGTAATGTCATCATCATCTTTTCTTTAGCCCAGGGGTGTCAAACCCGCATTGTCACGGTGGCGTCACATGATGTATCGTGACTTTCTTCCCCTTCACTAAACTGGGTGTGGGCATGACCAGCATGTGACGTATCTGGCCCACAAGCTGGGAGTTTGACAGCCCTGCTTTAGCCTTAATGCACTGACTTCCTCTCCTATTCTTGGTAGATTAGATTAAATAATTACTCCCTTGTACATGAGATAATTATATGGGATCCTTTTGTTCCATGTTTTACATTGCTTGTCATCTAAATAAATTTAAATTATGGATGGAGTTTGTATGGGCTTGGATGCAATATATAACAAAATCCTCCTCATGTCAACCTTACACTGAAATTAGGCTACATCTTAAATTGATAGGCTCAGTAGTATAGTTGCTTCAGTCAATTCCACTAAGTTGTACTTTCCATCACATTGATTTGATGCATTATTGTCTTCTGGCTTGGCTAGATTGAATACTAAGGAAAGTGAATCCACCAGAAAATGCAAGAGCAAATAGACTCAGGCAATCAGCCTGATAAAGTTTTTTGCCTTTTCTGAGAATTCCAGATGCTTCAGCCTTTGTATCATAATCTCTATAGGTCTGTTGGATGAGACATGCACTGGTGTAATCTGAAAAGAACGATCCCATGAAATAAGAACACTGTGTTCCTAGTGCCACATTCTCAATATGCATAGAAGATGCTGCAACAAGAAATGATATTTTAAAACATTCTACTTCAGTCGTCCCAAGACTGCAAAACTTGCCTGAAGCCCAGAGAGGAGCTAATCATTTTAACGGAATCGGTTACAAGATAACTTGCTTATTTCCCTTTGGCTTAAAAAAAAAAAGATCAGAGAAAGAGCATCAAGAGAAACATAATTAAGAGCAAGGTCATTTCTTGAGATGTTCATATTTTTTAGGACAGGAACCTACAGTACTTCCAAGAAGGAACAAAATTAGTTAAGGAGTGATATAAAAAGTACTTTCTTCAGCATAGTAGATGGTAAATTAGAACTGTTTCCCACTTTCCTCTTTCCCAACTCACAACACCCACATGCTGGCTGGGTGTGAAAACAGTTATTTCCAAACTGTGTTGGGTATGTACGGTATAAGGATAGTCTCTCAAGTTCTGCTACATCAGGGGTTCAAATTCATGGCCCGTGGGCCAGATGCATCACGTACTGGTCCTGTCCCACCTGGTTTAGTGAAGGGGAAAAAAGTCCCGATACGTCACGTGACAATGCCATAATGATGTGAGTTTGACACCCCTGTGCTAAATAGTTTCTCATTAAGATGCAAAAGTCATTTAAAAAGTACTAATAACAATCATTTTGAATTTTGAATAATTAAAATATTTCCCTCATCACAGGGATTTCTAACTGTATTCTTGTTGGGCACCATTTTTGCCCTTCATTAAAAGCCACGTAATATTTATTAAATTTATATACTGCCAGCTTCATTCTTCTACTATCCATTAATGTTTTGAAACACTTCATTGAATGAAGTACAGCAGGGGTGTCAAACTCGATTTCATTGAGGGCTGCCTCAGGGTTGTGTTTGACCTTGGGCCGGTGTGAGTGTGGATGGGGTGGGTGTGGCCAGATCAATGTCACTTACGTCGGGGGCACCTGAGGTGGCCAAGTGCCAAGGCAGGGCTTCCCTCAGACCCTCCCTCACTCTCATTATAACCTTCCTTCCTTCCTTCCTTCCTTCCTTCCTTCCTTCCTTCCTTCCTTCCTTCCTTCCTTCTTCTCTTCTCTTCTTTTTCCTTCCCTCTTCGTTCTCTTTTCTTCTTCCTTCACCTCTTTCCTTATTTTTCCTTCATTGCTCTCTTTCCATCTTCCCATGTTTTTTCTTTGTCTTTCCTCTTTCCCTTTCTCCTTTCCTGTCCCTTCTTGCATGGTCAAATGCAAAAGAGGAAATATTTCTCCTTTTGTTTTACTTTTAGTTTCTTTTGCTAGCCTTCTAACAGTGAAACAGCGCACCATTTTCTCTGGCAGAGGCACCACAGGCCGGTTCTTCGTTGTTTCCAGGGCGGCCCCATGGGCCATACCTAAGCATCCTGTCCAGATCCAGTCTACAGGCCTTAGGTTTGGCACCCCTGAAGTACAGCAACAGTGTAAAATTAGAAGGACATATGTAGCCCACAAAAGCTTTGAATGAAATACCCTTAAGGTTCCCAGAAGTTGCATCTAATTGTAACTTTTACTATGACAGAAATATAAAATTATCAAATACAAGAATATATTTAACAAGACATCCCTACATAGACATCATGTTCTTTTTGAGGCAGAGTTATACAGTAGTATAGAAAAACTGTAAAAATAGTAAGCAGAACAAATCAGAAGCAAGAGATAAGAAAGAAAAGAAAATCTTAATAAGGTTCATATTGACACCAGTATATTCCTTTATACCTTGCAGCTAAACATACATCAATTCATAAGCACTTTTCCCCCTATCTCTTTCTTTTTTAAGGATCTCAACACTGACTTCCTTTACACTTTTAAGCATTCTTTTCCATGCATGGTAACTAATTTTGGTGTTGAATTTATTATTATTATTATTATTACTACTACTACTACATGTCTCTTAGGTGACATGTTCACACTAGTATGCTTTTCTAAACATATTCAAGTCTTTTGAGTGTGTCTGTACATTGTATGGGATACTGGCAATAGTGGACTGTCATTGTTATTGTTTTGATGCTTTTGAGTTAGCATTGATTCCTTGACAAGTCCTGCAGCTTTCTTGGAAAGATTTCAGAAGTGGTTTGCCTTGCCTCCTTCCTAGGGCTGGCCCAAGGTCATTTAGCTGACTACAAGCCTAAGGCAGGAATAGAACTCAATTTCTTGAGTTTTAATCATATGCCTTATGCCTTATCTACTGTACCAAAGTGCTCTCAGTGCATTGGTTTGCAAGGTAATATTTAGAGATCCTTGCTTGCATGAAAGAGTATGTCAACTCTGGGCTTTGCACATGCAACAGGCAGCCCAGGTTTTGTCATAACTGATCATGCTGTCCATATCATTCACAAGAAATGTTATATGCTGTACAGGCAGCTATGACTAAGGTAATCTAATATACTTTTCTCTTAATTGGTTATATTGTCTTGTATTAATTGAACGTTGAATGAAAGGAAATTACCATAATTTTCAGGATATAAGACACACCTTTTTTCCTCTAAAAAGAGGCTGAAAATCTGGGTGCGTCATACACAGAATACAGCAATTTTTTTGCCTCCCAAAGCCCCACCCCCTTCCCCAAAATGGCCATGCATAGCCTTATGGAGGCTTTCAGAGAGCTCCTGGGGGCTGGGGAGGGAAGAAATGAGCAAAAAATGGGCCACTTTTTGCTCAAATTTGCCCCCCCCCCAGCTCCAAGGAGCACTCTATAAGCCTCCATAAGGCTATGCCTGCAATTATTTTGACAAAAAAAGGCCTGGTTTTTGCTCATTTTTGCTCCCCACCCTCCTCGGGAGCAATCTGCAAGCCCCCCAAGGCTATTCGTGCTTTTTAAAAAAAAGGGCCCATTTTCTCAAAAAATGGGCTGTTTTGGGGAGGTTTGCAGAGTGCAAAAACTCCCCTCCCCCTTTTCGGAAAGCTTTTTAGTTAGAAGGATTGATGAGAATTACATTGGTCAAGTGCTGTGCCAGCAGAAACAAAGATTTAGGTGCTACAGGTTGTCAGCGATTTCCTGGATACACCTGGAAACATCTACCTATCTACCTACTTTCTCTCTCTCCATACCTACCTACTGTATTTCTCTCTCTCTCTCTCTCTATTTCTCTCTGTCTGTCCCTCTACCTACCTACCTATTTACACGCACTCTCTCTCCCCCTACCTACCTACCGTATTTCTCTCTCTGTCTCTCTCTCTCTATATATATATCTACCTATATATCTACCTACCTTCTCTCTCTCCCTCTCTCTCTCCCTACCTATCTACTGTTCTCTATTATTCTCTCTCTATCCCTCTACCTACCAACCTACTCTCTCCCTCCCTCCCTATCTACTGTATTTCTCTCTCTCTCTCTCTCTCGCTATCCCTTTATCTACCTAGCTCCCTACCTAACTACTCACTCTCTCTCTCCCTACCTACCTACCTACTATATTTCTATCTCTTTTTCTTTCTTCTCTATCCCTCTATCTACCTACCTACTTTTTAAAAAAAATTGCCTCTTCAAAACCTGGATGCATCTTATACTCCGAAAAATACGGTAAATTACATTTTTATCCTGGTTCTTCATCTTTGCATTATTATTTAAAGAATAACCTATAAAGCACCATTATAGCTTAGCCTGGTCAGAGATGCACATCTGTGATTTACAGGAGCACACAATTTATTTATTTATTCGCTTGTGTGTTTGTTTATTTATTAGTTTGTCAAGCATGTACAAGATAGCTGGTATAAGTATGAGCATGGACATGAACAGAGGAAATGAATACAAGTAAATGGGGACAGTAGGATAGGGATGGTAGGCACACTGGTGCACTTATGGATGCCCCCTTTACGGACCTCTTAGGAATGGGGGTGAGGTCCATGGTAGACACTTTAAGGTTGAAGCTGTGGGAGCTTGAGGATGTAACAATGGAGTCAGGTAGTGCATTCCAGGCATTAACCACTCTGTTCCTGAAGTCGTATTTTCTGCAATCGAGTTTGGAGCAGTTTACCTTGAGTTTGTATCGCTTGTTTGCCTGTGTATTATTGTAGTTGAAGCTGAAGTAGTCATTGACAGGTAGGATGTTGTAGCAGACAATTTTGTGTACTATACTTAGGTTGGACTGCAGGCTGCGTAGTTCCAGATTGTCCAGGCCTAAAATTTCAAGCCTTGTGGCATAAGGTGAGCAGAGGAGTGAAATAAGTGCAAGTGAAAGAAGTGATACTTTTCTGTAACATTTTTTCTTTCTTTCTGGCATTCAATTTGTATCAATACATACTTCCAAGATCTTTATTTATTTATTTTTGTTTCTTATTATTTTGCAAATTAACCTGTGGAATTTACACTGACTACTGCAGTGATCAGTAACTTGGATGGTTTTAAAGGAAGGTGGGATAAATTCTTGAGAACAAGTCTGTCAAAAGAGCTGTAGTCTTAAAACATCTAGGGCAGGGTGCCCCTTGTAGACTTTAATGTGTACAGCTGTTCTACCAAACTAATAATAGTGGCAGCAGGTTGATGTAATGGGTGACGCTAGAATTTACTAAGGAGGAAATGCTAATGTTGTCTCTGAGTCAAGAATAGTATGCTTCTAAAAACCAATTGGAGGGAACAATGGTGGGAGGAAATACATCTCCGTTTTATTATCTGCAACTAGTTGCTTCTGTGAAAAACCAAATATCTTAATCTTAATCTTTAATCTTTATTGTATTTCTATACCGTCCTCTCTCCCAGATGGGACTCAGGGCAGTGCATAGGAACAATAAAAATATAAAAATATATAGACAATCAAGTAGTTAAAACTGAATTAAATAAAATTTGGACCCGTGCTAAAAACATAATTAAAACCCAACTAAAATCAGCCATAAAACAGCTATGCCAGGCCGGCCGCATGAAAGAAATATGTTTTTAGTGCCCGATGAAAGAGGCAAAGGTCCGTGATTGTTCGGAGGTCGGGGGGCAGGTCGTTCCAGAGGGCGGGGCCTGCCACAGAAAAGGCTCTTCCCCTGGGAATCGCCAGCTGGCATTGTCTGGCAGACGGCACCCTAAGGAGGCCCTCCCTGTGGGAGCGGACAGGTCGAATGGAGGTATGTGGTAGGAGGCGGTTCTGCAAGTAACCAGGTCCCATGCCATGGAACGCTTTGAAGGTGGTCACTAAGACCTTGAAATGCACCCGGAAGGCCACAGCAGCCAGTGCAGCTTGCGCAGGAGAGGTGTTACATGGAGTGTCTTGAGACTCCCAAAATCCCCCGCGCGGCCGCATTCTGCACTAATGAGCCTCCGAGTGCACCTCAAGGGGAGCCCCATGTAGAGAGCGTTACAGTAGTCCAGGCGGGAAATGACGAGAGCTTGAGTGACCGTGTGTAGGGCATCACGATCCAGAAAGGGGCGCAACTGGCGTATCAGGTAGACCTGATAGAAGGCCCCCCTGGCTATGGCTTTCAAGTGGTCATCCAAAGACAGCCGAGAGTCCAGGAGGACACCCAAGTTGCGGGCCCCCTCTGTGGGAGCTAATGACTCGCCCCCGATAGCCAGAGATGGAACCAATATCATTCTAAGATGGGTCATTTCCTGGTCTGGCCAAATTATTCTTTCCTAATTCTGAAATATTTATTTCAGAAATATGAAGTGCAAATAGAGAGTATACTCCCTTCAAAATTTGAAACTATACATGCAGAAATGGAAAGCATTCAATTGGAGAAGTAGGTGAAGAACGTGCCAAAACAGGACTTTTCTCTTTCCACACTTGGCCATTTGTTCCTTCTTGCAAAATCTTCCTCTGCTCAAGAAACAAAATGTGTTAAAGTAGATGCCTTGCATTCATTTATAGGTTTAAATTGTTTTATTTTTGTATTTCCATGTTTATATGTTAACATTAACATGTTTTTCTATTAAATAGAAAAAGTTAAATGAATTAAGAAAGAAAATCCTATCATTTTATTTTATTTTATTAAATTTATACCCCGCCCTTCTCCTAAAAAGGCCCCAGGGCGGCACACAGGCATCATTAAAATCATACAAAATACAAAAATCCAAAATTATTAAAAAACTAATTAAATATTCCCTGTGCTAAAATTAGTAAAACTCTAAAATTTAAAATTATCCCTATAAAAATCAGAAACGGGGTTATGCTAGGCCGACTTGTTGGAATAAATAGGTTTTAAGACATTGGCGGAAAAGGCGGAGGTCCACGATGGTGCGTAGATCGGGGGGAAGGTCGTTCCAGAGGGCAGGGCCCGCCACAGAGAAGGCCCTTCCCCTGGGAGTCGCCAACTGGCATTGCCCGGCCGACGGTACCCTGAGAAGGCCCTCTCTGTGGGAGCGGATCGGTCGAAGGGATGTATGGGGCAGGAGGCGGTCACGGATATAGCTAGGCCCCGAGCCATGGAGCGCTTTGAAGATGGTCGTCAGCACTTTGAAGCGCACCCGAAAGGCCACAGGTAGCCAGTGCAGCTAGCGCAGGAGAGGTGTTATGTGGGACTGCCTTGCGGCACCCATAATTACCCGCGCGGCCGCATTCTGGACCAACTGCAACCTTCGAGTGCACCTCAAGGGGAGCCCCATGTAGAGAGCGTTGCAGTAGTCCAATCGAGATGTCACCAATGCCTGAGTGACTGTGCGCAGAGCTCCCCGGTCCAGTAAGGGGCATATCTGGCGTATCAAGCGTACCTGATGAAACGCCCCCCTGGCCACGGCCGACACATGGTCCTCCATGGTCAGCCGGGAATCCAGGAGGACACCCAAGTTGCGCGCCCTCTCCACGAGGGCTAGTTGGACGCCCCCAATGGCCAGTGTTGGACTAATCTGGCTGTACCGGGGTGCTGGAAACCACAGCCACTCAGTCTTGGACGGGTTGAGCCTGAGTTTGTTGCTACCCATCCAGCCCCGTACGGCCTCCAGACACAGGGACAGCACCTCAACAGCATTGTTGGGGTGGTTTGGGGTGGATATGTACAGCTGAGTATCATCAGCGTACAGATGGTATTCCACCCCAAAACCACGGATGATCTCGCCCAGCGGCTTCATATAGGTGTTGAACAGAAGTGGCGAGAGGACCGACCCTTGCGGAACCCCACATGTGAGGGACCTCGGGGCCGACCTCTGCCCTCCTGCTAACACCCATTGCAACCGACCAGAGAGGTAGGATGAGAACCACCGCAAAACGGTGCCTCCCACCCCCAACCCCCCCAGTTGGTGCAATAAGATACCATGGTTGATGGTATCGAAAGCCGCTGAGAGGTCTAATAGGACTAGGATAGACGAACAACCTCTATCCCGTGCCCTCCAGAGATCATCCACCAACGCGACCAATGCCGTCTCGGTACTGTGACCGGGCCGGAAGCCAGACTGGCGTGGGTATAGATAATCAACTTCCTCCAGGTGTCGAGGAAACTGTTAGGCCACCACACTCTCGACAACCTTTGCTAAAAAAGGAAGGTTGGAGACTGGATGATAGTTTTCTAATAATGTTTCTTGACGGGACGGCTTCTTGAGGAGGGGCCTCACTACCGCCTCTTTCAAGACGGTAGGCAAGGACCCCTCACTCAAAGATGCGTTCACAATGCCCTGGAGCCAGCCTCGTGTCACCTCCCAGGATGCCAGTACAAGCCAGGAGGGACACGGGTCCACTAAACATGTGGTAGCCCTAAGGTTCCTCAACCACCTGTCCATATCCTCAGTAGCAACAAAGTCAAACTCCTCCCAAGATGTTGTCACAAGACCAGCATCGGACAGGTCGACTGGGCCACTTTCAGTGGAGGGCAACTCGTTCCGAATCTGAGTGATTTTGTCCTGCAGATAAGCTCCAAATTCCTCTGCTCGCCCTTGCAAAGGGGCTTCCCGCGGCCTCTGGTGAAGGAGGGAGCGGGTCACCCTGAACAGGGCGCCAGGGCGGTTATCTGCAGATGCGATAAGGGTGGCACAATACTCCTGTTTGGCCACTCTTATCGCCACTAAGTAAGCCCTAATATGGTCTCTCACTAGTGTTCGGTCAGCTTTGGATCGAGAGGATCTCCACCTACTCTCTAGGCGTTTCTTGCGGCGTTTCATCTCCCGCAGCCCCTTGGTAAACCAGGGGGTCTGGGTGAGTCGACGCCACGTGAGAGGCCGCAAGGGCGCAACTCGGTCCAAGGCCCCCGTGGCCGCACTATACCATGCAGCCACTAGGTCCTCAGTCGAGTCGTGGGGCAAGGACACAGGTATTGGCCCAAGCTCCCTCTGGAACCTTTCTGGGTCCATCAGGCGCCTGGGGCGGAACCACCTGGGTGTATCCGGTTCCGCCTCCCCGCGGTGGGGTGTGACGGTTGGGAAGTCAATCCGAAGGAGAGAGTGATCTGTCCATGACAAAGGTAAGATGGCTAAATCCCTTGTTCCGAGATCACTTCTCCACTGCCCAGAGACAAAAATCAGATCCAGTGTGTGTCCTCCCTCGTGAGTCTGGCCCTGAACTAATTGGGTCAGGTCCATAGCCGTCATGGAAGCCATGAACTCCCGAGCCACCTCGGATGTTTTGCCCGCCGATGGCAAGTTAAAGTCCCCCATGACCATAAGTCTGGGGGTCTCCATAAATGTATCAGTTTGATTTTTCTCATTGAATGTAAGTGGCATAAGATAAAAATAAGATGTTAAGATAAGATGTTGATATAGCTTAGGTTTCTGTCCTTGGATGACTGTTTTGCTTTAATTTTGCTTCTCTCTCCCCCTCCGTTTAATTATGTCCAATAGTTGGAGATTTACCTGGACATGTTCCTGTGATTTTCTTGGCAAGGTTTTTCAGAAGTGGTTTGCATTGCCTTCTTCCTAGGGCTGAGCGAAAGTGACTGGTCCAAGGTCACCTAGCTGGCTTTGTGCCCAAGGCAGGACTGGAACTCACTTTGCCCTGGTTTCTAATGTTGGAAGTTAAAACCCTAGAGAACCCTAGATTTCTCCTAGAGAAATGAAATATTTTGCAAAATATTAAAAAGGCAGAATATTTCCCCTAAAAATAGAAGTAGAAACTCAAGAGAGGCAGAAACTCAGCTGCCCCCATCTTTGTGAATGAGCCATTAAGGCCTGAGACAGTCTATTCTACATAGCAAAGATCTACCCCCTTCCGCTCCAGAGTGATGAGATTACGGCATGGGTCTCAGAACATGATAGTATTAGCCCTTTACCCATCTCACCACATGGTACCTGGAAAGATTACATCATCACCCAGCAAGTCAAGCAAGCCTGGGAGACAGTCTACAAAGTTGCTTTGTACCGCCCCCTGGGAATCTGACCACCAATCAGAATGCATTTCTTACATAGAAACAGGAAGCTCTGGGATAGGGCCCAGAGATGGCATAAAAACAGGGAGTTTCAGCATTTCTTCCCTTTTCTTCTCAGGATCTCAAGCCATGTGATCCTGTCCACCATTAAACCATCTTTCCAAATAGCCTCCATGCTTCCAGTCTCTTTTTCCCCAGTTGGAATTGAACCCAGATGGACATTTATTCCAACACTACCCTGATGCCAAACTGCCACTCTGTTTTGTTAATTTCTGCCAAACCTAGGTATTGAAGAACCCACCTTTTTTAGAATGATACTGTTCACTTTAGGATGATAAGTGTTCACTTAGGGAGATTGTAGTGCCTTAGAAAAGTTCTGAAAAATCAGCTGTTTCAATGTAAAGAGATGCATTCCTTTAGAATGCTTTCCAGGGAGGAAATTGATATGTTAACGCAATGGGTGTTTGTGAAACATTTCCTTGTGTTCTTGCTGGAACTGAACCCATTTTGAACCTGTTGCAGGGCTGGTTGTTGAAAGGTGGGATCTGTATGTGAGTGTGTTTTGTGAGAAGAAAGGCTCCCATAAGCAGCACGAAGAAAGATAAAAGACATATTGCATTTTATGATGTCTGGATGCCCACCTGGAGAGAAAGGAGCCTAAGAACAAAATGTGATTTTATTCTGTATTGCTTGGAAATAAGGCAGCGCGTAGAAGGCACACAACTTAGAAGGGGAAAAGTAGCTGTTAATAGCCCCCAGATGTACATATTTTATCCTGAGGTGCAATTTGGCTTAATAAAATGCAGATCTAACAGTGTCCTTAAGCCACCATTTTCTTCTGGCTTAATTAGAAAGGTTATACTTTTTCAGAGGACGAAAGCATCATTCATGTCTCTGCTCATGTCTTCCAGGTTTATCTTGCTGATTATGGACTCGCCTACAGATATTGTCCCAGTGGGAACCACAAAGAATATCAGGAAAATCCTAAAAGGGGCCATAATGGTACAATGGAATTTACCAGCATAGATGCACACAAGGGAGTAGGTTAGTGTCTTTCATCTCTTTTCCTCCACTCCCCCTTCCTCCTCCCCACTTCCAAACACTTCAGAAATTACTCACTGAATTTGTGAAACGGGGGAGCAGTGGTGGCTCTCAGTAAAGCTGAAGTGGCTTTTGCATGTGATAACTCTCTGTCCTGTTTTATTTTTTATTTTTATTTATTTTATTACATTTATATCCCGCCCTTCTCCGCAAAGGACCCAGGGCGGCGCACAGGAAATTTAAAAAACATACAAAAATAGAACATAAATAATTTAAAATATATATTAAATCCCAAACCTGTGCTAAAACCAATTATTAATTAAAACCCAATTTAAAACTTTTCTACAGTCCCCATGGGAGGTTAGGCTAGGCCGGCTTGATGAAAAAAGTATGTCTTTAGACATTGGCAGAAGAGGCGGAGGTCGGTGATGGTCCGGAGTTCAGGGGGTAGGTCGTTCCAAAGGGCAGGGCCCGCCACAGAGAAGGCTCTTCCCCTGGGTGTCGCCAGTCGGCATTGTCCGGCCGACGGCACCCTGAGAAGGCCCTCTCTGTGGGAGCGTATCGGTCTAAGGGATGTATGGGGCACGAGACGGTCTCGCATATAACTAGGCCCCGAGCCATGGAGCGCTTTAAAGATGGTCGTCAAGACCTTGAAGCGCACCCGAAAGACCACAGGAAGCCAATGCAGCTCGCGCAGGATTGGTGTTATATGGGAGCTTCTGGTAGCTCCCGTAATTACCCGCGCGGCTGCGTTTTGGACTAGCTGTAGCTTTCGAGAGCACCTCAAGGGAAGCCCCATGTAGAGAGCATTACAGTAGTCGAGACGGGACGTCACAAGAGCTTGAGTGACTGTGCGAAGGGCAGCCCGGTCCAGTAAGGGGCGCAATTGGCGCATCAGGCGTACCTGATGAAACGCCCCCCTGGCCACGGCTGCCACATGGTCCTCCAAGGACAGCCGGGAATCCAGGAGGACACCCAAATTGCGCGCCCTCTCCACGGGGGCCAATGTTTCGCCCCCAATGGCCAGAGTTGGAGTAATCTGGCTGAACCGGGGTGCCGGAAACCACAGCCACTCGGTCTTGGCAGGGTTGAGCTTGAGTTTGTTACCACCCATCCAGAGCCGTACGGCCTCCAAACACCGGGACAGCACTTCGACGGCATCGTTGGGGTGGTCTGGGGTGGATATGTACAAATGAGTGTCATCAGCGTACAGATGGTACTCCACCCCAAAACCACGGATGATCTCACCCAGCGGCTTCATATATGTGTTGAAAAGGAGGGGCGAGAGGACCGACCCCTGAGGGACCCCACATAGGAGAGGCCTCGAGGTCGACCTCTTCCCTCCCGTCAACACATATTGCGACCGACCAGAGAGGTAAGATGAGAACCACCGCAGAACGGTGCCTCCCAGCCCCAACCCCCCGAGTCGGCGCAATAGGATACCATGGTCGATGGTATCGAAAGCCGCTGAGAGGTCTAACAGGACTAGGATAGAGGAAAAACCTCTCTCCCGCGCCCTCCAGAGATCATCAACCAACGCGACCAATGCCGTCTCGGTACTGTGACCGGGTCGGAAGCCGGACTGGCGCGGGTCTAGATAATCAACTTCCTCCAGGTGTCGCGGAAACTGTTGGGCTACCACACTCTCAACAACCTTCACCAGAAAGTGAAGGTTGGAGACCGGACGATAGTTCTCTAATAAAGCTGGGTCCAGGGACGGCTTCTTGAGGAGGGGCCTCACCACCGCCTCTTTCAAGACGGAAGGTAAGGACCCCTCACTCAAAGATGCGTTGACAATGCCCTGGAGCCAGCCTCGTGTCGTCTCCCAGGATGCCAGTACAAGCCAGGAGGGACACGGGTCCAATAAACATGTGGTCGCCCTAAGTTTCCTTGACAACCTGTCCATATCCTCGGTGGTAACAAAGTCAAACTCCTCCCAAGATGGAACCTCAAGACTAGTCTCGGACAGTCCCATAGGACCACCGTCGATGGAGGGTAGCTCATTCCGAATCCGAGTGATTTTCTCCTGCAGATAAATCCCAAATTCCTCTGCTCGCCCTTGTAGAGGGGCTTCCCGCGGCCTCTGGTGAAGGAGGGAGCGGGTCACCCCAAACAGGGCGGCAGGGCGGTTATCTGCGGATGCAATTAGGGTGGCACAATACTCACGTTTGGCCACCTTTATCGCCACTAAGTAAGCCCTAATATGGGTTCTCACTAGTGTTCGGTCGGCTTCGGAGCGAGAGGATCTCCATCTGCTCTCTAGGCGTCTCTTGTGGCGTTTCATCCCCCGGAGCTCCTCAGTAAACCAAGGAGCCTGGGTGATTCGTCGCCGCAAGAGAGGCCGCAAGGGCGCGACTCGGTCCAAGGCCCCCGCGGCCGCACTTAACCATGCGGCCACTAGGTCCTCAGTCGAGTCGCGGGGCAGGGTCACAGGAATTGGCCCAAGCTCCCTCTGGAACCTTTCCGGGTCCATTAGAAGCCTGGGGCGGAACCATATAGGAGTATCCGGTTCCGCCTCCCCCCGGTGAGGTGAAGCGATTGGAAAGTCCAGCCGGAGGAGAGCGTGATCTGTCCATGACAAGGGAGTGATGACTAAATCCCCTATTCCCAGATCACAACTCCACTGTCCCGAGACAAAGATCATATCCAGCGTGTTTCCCCCCTCGTGAGTGGGGCCTAAAACTACCTGGGTCAGGTCCATGGCCGTCATGGAGGCCATGAACTCCCGAGCTGCTCCAGAGGCTTCGCCCGCCGACGGCAAGTTAAAGTCCCCCATGACTACCAGTCTGGGGGTCTCAACTGCCGCCTCGGCTATCACCTCTAGGAGCTCGGGCAGGGCTGTTGTTGCATAGCGAGGAGCCAGGTATACAACTAACACGCCCAACTGCCTCCCTAGGCCCCATCTCACGCAGAGAGATTCACATCCGGTTGTCTGAGGGACTGTGGTCTCCTTCGGCTCAAGACCTTCCTTTACGATAATCGCCACTCCCCCACCCCTCCCTAGGGCCCTAGGCTGATGGAAGGCACGGTAACCTGGTGGGCACATGTCCACGAGGGGTAGACCCCCTTCGTGACCCAACCAGGTTTCCGTTATACCCACCAGGTCCAGGTCCCCCTCTGACACCAGGTCATGAATGAGGGGGGCTTTCTGAACCACGGACCTGTTAAGATGAATGTAGTTATTTGTGCTATTGTGAAAGGTGAACCTTTTTTTTTTTTGCAAGCATAGGTCCTGAGAATATTTCTGAAATCTTTCACTATAGAGCAGGGGTCCCCAACCCCCGGGCCGCGGACCGGTGCCGGTCCGTGGCTTGATAGGAACCGGGCCGCAGTGAGCGGCACAACTCTTAGAAAGGGCTGGAGAGGAGGAGGAGGGAGGAGGGGGCAGCCCCCTGGGCAGAGCACGTGCCGGGGGTGGGAGGGCGCAGGGGCAGCCACTTGCACCGTTGGGGGCCTGAGAGGCGCGAGTGAGCTGACTCCCCCCCCGCACGCATGCGCCACCTGTTCCCCCTCCCCTCTCCCCCTCTACGCTGACCGAGCCATGGCCACCGGTCCGCAGAATGTTTTTAACATGAAACCAGTCCCTGGTGCCAAAAAGGTTGGGGACCCCTGCTATAGAGTTTGTACTGTATGCTTCTTAGGCTAGAACAGTGTTCCACAACCTTGGCGAGTTTAAGACGAGTGGACTTCAACTCCCAGAATTCCCCAGCCAGCATGGCTGGCTGGAGAATTCTGGGAGTTGAAGTCCACTCGTCTTAAACTCGCCAAGGTTGAGGAACACTGGGCTAGAAGCCAGTTCCATGCTTCGTCTGGGCTGCTGATTTGTAAAAGGAATGATTAATGAGAAGTACTGAACCATACAACTGCAAGTAGTCCTTGACTTACAACCACGACTGATCCTAAAATTTATGTTGCTCAGTGAGAAATTTCTTAAAGGAGTTTTGCCCCATTTTATGACTGTTTTGCCATATTTGTTAAGTGAATCACTGCAATTGTTAAATTAGTAACGGTTGTTAAGTGAATCTGGCTTCCTCATTGAATTTGCTTGTCAGAAGGTCGCAAAAGGGGATCACTTGACTCCAGGACATTGCAACTGTGATAAATATGAACCGGTTGTCAAGTATCCATATCAAAATCACGTGACCATGGGGATGCTGCAAAGGTCATAAGTGTGAAAGGTGGGTCATAAGTCACTTTTTTCAGTGTTGTTGTAACTTTGGTCACTAAATGAACTGTTGTATTTCGAGGACTGCATCTATAAGTCTCTAATATTCTTTTTTTATTCAATATATTTGCTTCCCATTTTTTCTCTCTAATACAATACAATAGCAGAGTTGGAAGGGACCTTGGAGGTCATCTAGTCCAACTCCCTGCCTAGGCAGGAAGCCCTATACCATTTCAGACTTGCAGTGTTGGTGCATTCACAACTTCTGGTAGCAAGCTCTTCCACTGATTAACCGTTCTAACTGTCAGCATATTTCTCCTCAGTTCTAAGTTGCTTCTCTCCTTGATTAGTTTCCACCCATTGCTTCTTGTTCTGCCCTCAGGTGCTCAAGGCAGTAGAAAATACTCTCTCCAATTTTTATCCCATAGCTACATCCCCTACATTAATCTGAGAGAAAGTGATTTGCTGTCAGGCATTAATAACCAGACCCACATATGTAGAGCTCAAACTAGCCATGTAGAGCTCAAACTAGTTCCATGCCTATTTCACAGGAATCTGCCCAAAATGGTAGTTTATGCCTGGGAAAGCCTAGCTGAATGCTCAAAGGCATTGCTCTCTTATGCTTATGTAATGAGTCCAGAATAATTCCCCCCCTTGAATCGTCATCCCAATTCAGGTGGTTTCTTTCCAACATTGGCATGGAGTTCTTTGATATCTTCAACTTGGGTCTTCCTACTTCAGCAAAAGAGGTTTTACACAGTGTGGTGCCAATTATTGTGGCCATGCTGATTGGGGACCGTGAGATTTTAGTCAACTACAATTGACCCTTACATACTTGAAAGCCCACATTAAGTTGATCTTTAGGCCACTTGTGTCTTCTTTTCCAAGTACTCAGTGACTAAATTCCTATCTTTCTGAAATCTCTCGGTACGGTAAGTCTCATGCCCAGCTATGACAAGAAAGAAGAAATATGTTTCTTACATATTTAAAAAGATTTTAATTAAAAATTGGAAACTGACATGTTGAAAAGCAATACTCTCTCATATCATTTTTTCCCACTTAGAAGACTGCTAAACTTCCTTAGAAAACCAAATGGGCTGTATAAAGATTACTAGAACATCTAAATAAGAATAGCTGCATCCTACTGATTTATGGGTTATTTCTTTACAGGACTTACACACCACTTATCTCATACAGTGACTTTAGTCAGCTCATGACAATCCCCAAAAACAAAAGTACTCTTTCCCACCAGATCAAACATCCTTGCACCTCAACCCCCATCCTATTCCAATGCTCGGGGGAAAGCCCCCCCCTCCTCGAGGGCTAATTAAGGGTAAGGATCCCTCTGATCTTTGGTGGGAGGCTATTCCAATGAGCTGGGGCTGTCATGTAGCAGGCATGTCTCCAAGGTTGCATCAGGTGGGACCATTTAGGGGAGAGGACCTGGAGTTGAAAATCCACCCATTTTACAAACATAGATAGGGAAGGGGTAGGAACGAATGCTAGAGCAGTGTTTCTCAACCTTGGTGACTTTAAATCTTGTGGACTTCAACTCCCAGAATCTCTCTAGGTACTTCATTTATCCTGGCATATGCTGAGTTTATCCTATATATCAAGTCGATGTCCCCCCTTATTTCCTCCTTAGGTTTGTGTAGATAATCTGCTAAAATTGTACACATTAAATCAGGTAAATCTTCCCCACTCTCCTCAGGAACATTCTGAAATCTTAAAATCAATAATCAATAATCAATAATTTAATTTGTTGACCGCTCCCTCTCCCCAAAGGGACTCGGAGCGGTGCACAGGGCGAATAAAACAATAAATACACATACACATGATAAAAACAAATTAAATATATCCCTGCGCTAAAAATTACCAATTAAAATACTAAAATCCCTATCTAAGATTATTAACAATCCCATAGACGAGAGACTACCCTAGGCCGGCCAAGCAGAACAGATATGTTTTTAGTTTTAGACGGAAGGAGCGGAGGTCCGTAGTTGTTCTAATGTCGGGGGGAAGGTCGTTCCAGAGGGCTGGGCCCGCCACAGAGAGAGCCCTTCCCCTGGGCGTCGCCCGCTGACAAAGTCTAGTGGACGGCACCCGGAGAAGTCCCTCTCTGTGGGAGCGAATTGGCCGTGTGGATGTATGAGGCAGGATCCGATCCTGCAAATAGCTAGGTCCCGAGCCATGGAGCGCTTTGAAGATGATAACTAACACCTTGAAGCGCACCCGGAAGACGACAGGCAGCCAGTGCAGCTCGCGCAAGAGCGGTGTTACATGGGTAAACCTTAAGGTTCCCATAATTGCTCGCGCGGCTGCATTCTGGACTAGCTGAAGTCTCCGAGTGCACCTCAAGGGGAGCCCCATGTAGAGAGAGTTACAATAGTCCAGTCGGGATGTCACGAGAGCATGAGTGACTGTGCGATGGGCGTCCCGATCCAATAGGGGGCGCAACTGGCGAACCAGGCGAACCTGGTAGAACGCCCTCCTGGCCACGGCTGTCACTTGATCTTCCATGGACAGCCGGGCATCCAGGAGGACACCCAAGTTGCGCGCCCCATTCACTGGGGCAAGATGTTTGCCCCCAATGGCCAGCGATGGAATCAGCTGGTTGAATCGGGCAGCCGGAAACCACAGCCACTCGGTCTTGGTCGGGTTGAGCTTGAGTCCGTTTCTTCCCATCCAGACCCGTACGGCTTCCAGGCACTGGCACATCACCGCTACGGCATCGTTGGGGTGGTTTGGGGTAGATATATACAGCTGAGTGTCATCAGCGTAGAGATGGTACTCTACCCCAAAACCACGGATGATCTCACCCAGCGGCTTCATATATGTGTTAAACAGGAGAGGCGAGAGGACCGACCCCTGAGGCACCCCACATGTGAGGGGTCTCGAGGTCGACCTCTGCTCTCCTGTCAACACAAATTGCGATCGGCCAGAGAAGTAGGAGGAGAACCACCGTAAAACGGTGCCTCCCACCCCCAACCCCCCCAGCCGATGCAATAGGATACCATGGTCGATGGTATCAAAAGCCGCCGAGAGGTCTAATAGGACCAGGACCCGACTCCGACGGGTCAGCCCTCTCACGAAGCGTTAATTGTTCCAGTCCTCCGTCAGCGAAGGGAACCAAGCCCCCCGCAGCATGTTCTTTTACTCCTGGGTCGAAGACAAGGACCCCCCCCCCCCGACCGCCGTCGGGACAGGGAAATCCCAGCAAGCCGACCGTACGGCAGGAATCCTTTGAAAGGAATTCCCTGCCCCGTTGGGGGCAGTAAAAGAAACAAAACGGCGGACGAGTCCCAAGACTTGACCGTCACCTCCGGGAAACCGGAAGTCCTCCGCAAACAGAATTTCTGTTGCTGAATAAAGCAATCATAAAATGTTATATCATGTGACTGTATCATTTATTTTTATTTTTTTTTTTTTTATTAAATTTATACCCCGCCCTTCTCCTTGTTAGGACCTTGTTAGGACCTTCCTTGTTTAGCAAAGGAAATTGCAGCATTTCCAGTTGCTGTCATTAAGCAAATCTTGCAATGTTATTAAATGTGATATGTCACTATTTGCGACCGTCTGCTGGCTTCCCAGCTGACTTTGCTTGTAGGAAGCTGGCAAACAAAGTCGCCAATAGGGACCAGGTGACCTTGTAATGTCATGATTATGCATTGTTCACCAAACACCCAGACTATTACCACATGGTTGTGGGTTGTGGGATGCATTTTAAATATGAGGAGCAGTTGTAGTTGCCATTTGTTTAGCATCATCTTAACTTCAAAAGTTCACTGAACAGTCAGTGAACAATGTCGACTGGCAACACCCAGGGGGAGAGCCTTCTCCGTTGGAGCACCTGTCCTCTGGAATGAATTGCCCCCGGAATTAAGAACTATCCCTTACTTAAGCACCTTCCGCCGTGCTCTCAAAACCTTTTTTTACAACAAGCTGGGCTGGCATAAAAATGAACTTTAAATTATGAATTTCTATTAATTTTAATTGGGGTTGTTTGGTTTTTTAATTTTCAGGCCAAATTGTTTAATATGCTTTTTAAAAACTTTAAAAACTTTTGTATATCTGTTTTACTTTGGCTGTACACTGCCTTGAGCCCTTCGAGAGTAGGGCGGTATAAAAACCTAAACAGTCATTAAGCAAAGACTATCTATATATATGGACTAGCTGAAAATGCACAATATCACTTCTGAAATATATGTTAAAAGACCACAAACTTTCCAAAAAGTTAGAATTTAGTCATGCTTCTAGAGAAACAGACTGGAGAGATAAGCTTCCCTGGAATTATTTGGATACTTAGAGCCTAAACAAGGCTGTTCCCTAACTAGAGTTAACTGGTTTGATATAAAGTTTCTCAGTGTGTCCCGTAAGCACAAATAATAGGACCATGATGGCACACGTGCCAGAGGTGACACACAGAGCTCTCTCTGTGGGTACATGCACCATTGCCAGTTGCTTTCTGGTTCCCGTTGCTGACCGGCATCAGCCAGCTGCTCTTTGCAGGCTCCGGAGCGCCTGAAAACAGCCTGAAAAGCACTTCCCCCAAGGGCATTTTTCAGCCCATTTTCAGGCTGTTCTAGCCCTTTTTGGCCCAAAGAACAATGGCCTGAAAACAGTCTGGAAAATGGCCCGAAAACAGCCTGAAAACAGTCTGAAAAACAGCCTAGAAACAGTCCCAAAACAGCCTAAAAACGGCCTGAAAACAGCCTGAAAAATGGCCAAAAACAGACATGCATGCACTAGCCAGCAGGTCTTTGGGTTTCTGGCGCTCTGGCAAGTGCACATGCACACACGTTCCAGTTTGGGCACTTGGTGCAGAAAAGGTTCGCCATCACTGCAATAGGAGAATGCATTACTTTCAGATGCTGTCTCCTCCCTGACTAGTTTCCTACCTCCTCATACCAAACATTCAACCACGAAGCTTGCTAATCTTGCAGTCCATCATTTTGCTGTTATTAGACTTGGTGATTGTTTCATTTACTTCTCTTGAACTGGCAAGATTGGTCTTCTTTCATATTAAACTAGTTCTATTACTCTCATTGTTCTATAAGCTATGTGAAGTGTTAACTTAAAAAAAAAACTTTTTTTCTGGTACACTTTCATATATCTTACTTATTTAAACTCACTTTGATGGTATTGGAAACACATTTGCAGGTAAATTACATACATAGTCCTTTTATTGGGTATTGATTGTACTGCCTTGCATTCCAAGGCAGACTTAATTCAACAATTCCCTAATTAGTTAAAGTCATAACCTGTGTCTTGTATTCATTTACCATTAATTAAACCTCAGCTGTTTATTACACTGCAGTCCAAATTCAATAGCCAGCCCAAAGAGCCATACAAAAGGAGTGGAAGGTCAATATTGAAAATATATGGTATGGCGTAGGTGTCCCTCCCCCTCTCCAGCTTGCATTGCTTGTAATCAATAATGGTCAATGCAACACGACTTTCTTAGTTGCTATGTCAGCAAGACACAAAGTCAATTCTCGTGTTATGCTAGTATGAAAAAATAAAAGTGATTATTGGCAAAGTTTGACTTTTGTTTGAGATTCTTGGTCTCTTTCAATTCTACCTAGAAATACTTCCTGCTGTGCCTATATGACATTATCTGTTTCTTTCTTCATTGTCCACCTCGGTATGGTTTCCTTTAACTGTCTTATAGTCCACATTCCAGCTTACGACAGCGTAACTCAGTCTTCTCCAAATTTATTGAACTTTTTAACAACACATTTCCAGCTAGCAAGTCACTTATGCTATAAAATGCAGACTTTTTTCTTTCTTTCATGTCCCTCATCTTCTGCAGCTCACTTGAAGGGAGGAGGGAGGGGAGTGGTTTCTGCAAACATTTGTAGTTGTTAATAGCTCCTGAACTGTTATCTTAAACTAATACTTTCTAACGAGTTTTGCTTGGTGCAAACAACTATATATTATTGCTTTTTCTATTAAAAGGACCATTGACCATGTAATGTAGAAGGCCTTGATAATTTGCCAGCACTGTTAAGACCTGTAGTCATTTAAGGCTGGTCATTAGGAAAAATGAAATGGGACTCTTGTGCCTCCCTGATGCTGAAACAATTGCACTGTTTGACCTACCAGAAGCATTTTGGACTAAAGAAGCTATAATGGCCAAGCAGTTCCTGACCTGAACAATGGGGATAAGGAGAATGAGAATCTGTTAAGTCTACTGATGCTGTGCTGGGTTTTTTTTACTGTTTGTTTTTTTAGAGCTGGGGAATACTTATTTGCTGAAAAGGAACTCTAATATTTTATGCAGAATTATTGGATGAAAAATAGGAATTTGTAGCCACTGATTAGGTGGCTATCCTTGTGGTTCAGTGGGACTCTATTGCTTAGTTCTCGGACAAAGTTAAATGCATTTGCATTATAGCTTTTAGTTCTGTGGTCTGTCATGTTATGGATTGTGTTAGTTTTGCAAAACAAATAGTAAATGTATCTTCCAGGGTCTGTAACTTTTGAGAGCTAAAAAATGTTTGCGCAAGTAGATTTTCATTTTGCAAAACAATAGCATTCTCAAAATATCAAATCCTGTGTGATATTTAACATTTTGAAATTTCATGGCAGGGTTTTTTGAAAGTTGCTTGTTCTCAAATTTTTCTATTGTAATGCTTTAAGTGAGAAACATTCTTTTGTATGTGGAATTGGGTTTCTGCAGAATAAGATAGGATGACAAAAGGGTTAAAAGGCCTTGTAGAATCACAACCGGCATATTTATTTTGTTATAGTTAAGTCCCTAAAGAGAAGTTGTTCTATATTTTAAGGAAAAATTGCGTATGTATTCTGACAAGAGAACATTCCCACAGTGAATGGAAATGTACTTCTTTAGTGCAGAAGTCATTTTCTTTCTGTTTCTGTAGTTGTAAGCAGTTGAAACTATAGGGAAAGATGATGTGTTTTAAACACTGACAGCAATTTGGAGATAGTTTCTAATTTTAGCTTCTAAGGGGATAAAACTGTTTCTCCAACATTTTTTCTCTGTGGCAGTAGATATTAATAATAAATATTGACTACTTCCAGATTGTAGCTAACTTTGGGATAACTGGGGGGGGGGGGAGATGGCTCAGCAGTTAAGACACATATCAGCTGGAAACCTGACAGCCAATGTTGAAGATCTGAGCACCATGCAGTGGGGTGCTCCCATTCTTGCCCCAGCTCCTGCCCACCTAACAGTTCAAAAGCATGCAACTGGGGGAAAAAAACATGCAACTGCAAGTAGATAAATAGGTACCACTTCAGTGGGAAGGTGTTCTATCGCCTTTGGCATATAGTCATGCTGGCCACATGACCATGGAACAACACTGGCTCCCTTAGCTAAGAAACAGAGATGAGCACAGACCCAACCGGACAGGGGAAACCTTTACCTTTACTTAGCATAACTAAAGTAGTTAAAGTTGTGTGTGTGTGTGTGTGTGTGTGTACACACATGTATACACTATAACCATCCACATGCCATGAAAGCAATCCTAGAACATGAGGTTTCTTGATCAGCTAATTTAGAACCACCTTTCTGGCTTTTCTCCTTCCACCCCACCCAATCCTTTCCTACACTGAATCAAACATAGGAACTGTTGTGGCCTGTTGGCCGCTGGCCCTTCTGGCAGCCGAAACAGATGAGGCGGAGTGGAGGTCGGGGCCACCATCAAGGCAATCTGAGAGCTCCAAGGGGGAAGAGGAAGTGGAGCTGTCAGAGATAGAGCAGCAGAGCCTGGGCCGTCCATTAGGCCCCAGATGGAGAGTCAAAAGGCCCCAGGTCCAGAGGTGTCTGATGCACGGGTATACAATAGGCAGAGGAAAAGAAAGCAACAGGACTCTCTGGGCTGGTCCTTAGGATGGAAGAGCCACTGCTGCTAGCTAAGCCCCACCCTAGCTCTGCGGATAAAAGGCAGGGGGCGGCAGACAACTATTTGTCTTCCTGTTGGTCAGCAATTGATAGTCTGAATTTCTGAATCCTGTCTGAAACTGTATTGGAATTCTTTTTTGGAATCTGTGGTGCTGAGACTTGGACATGCTTTCAGAGCGTGTGTGTGTGTATGTGTCCACTGCTGGAAAAAGAGCAAGCGCACCTTCCAGGACTTCCATTACAAGTGTGGTAAGAGAGAGATTCCTGGTGCGTTGGGAATCATTTCAGGGGAAAAGGGAGTGAGCTTCATTTGCCATAGGCATTTAAGAGACTCTTAGCCTTCTGTGTCAGAGAGAGAGAGAGACTCTTTGCCAGGATTGCTGGAGCTCCTAAACAAGGGAACATTGAATTAAAAACAGGCTGCTTGTCGTGTTTGGGGAGCCGGGTCAGAACAGGAACTCTCATTTCTGACTGTACAATTCAAGAATCCCATGTTTCAGAAGAGGAGCCATGGACAGTCTATCATAGCCACTCACTTTGGGAGGTGCATGAAGTCTCAAATACAAACTCCTTGGTCTGCAGAAGAGGTGGGTTCCTACTGGTTTGGACCGGTTTGGCCAATTAGGTAGTAACTCGGCCTGCCTCCCCCCGAACTGGTTATCTCGGTGACGCCATAGGCGCCACCATCTTGTTTTTTCTGCGCATGCGCAGAAACATTATTTTTAGTACTGTGCATGCGCGCAAAGCATGTTGCTGAGCGAATTGGCAGTAGCAGCAGCTGAAACCCACCCCTGGCCTGCAGCAGTAACTTCCTGCAGCCCTACTTCCCCAGTTCTCAGGAGGGTTCTGCCGTTTCAATTGGCTACCCTGTAGGAATCTCTCTGGAAGGGTGGGAATAGCAGGAAAAGAAAGGCTGTTGGAGGGAATGGCAGGTGTTGCTAGACTGTTCCTGTATAGTGCAAACAGAGCACAAGCTTTTTATACAAACAATCCCAGTCCAATCACTGGTTTACCTAAGTAACAGTCCTGTATAAATAATGCTGGGCTGTATGCATTAGCAGAGCAGCTTATTATATGATACCCGCCTGTGTTCCTAACATGAGAATAAAAAATATTTCTGTTCTGCATGCATAACTAAGGTTTGTTTGGCCTTTAAAGCAGAATTATGACTATCTTGTGACAAATACAATAAAAACAGCTGAAAACTCATAAAAATGCTGTTTAAGTAATAAACATTTAGCATTTCTTGCTCCTGTTCCTCCAGATTAAATTTCTTGTCCTTAAGACCATAGCTCTAAGCAACTATACAATTGCCTTATTTTTATCATGGAACATGACTGCATTTTATTGAGCATTCATTTTTTGAAATGTTGCGGTGTAAAAATAGTGTTGCTTTTTCCTGCTTGTTTCTAGATAATTAAAGAGAATTATACCTGTATCAAGCATGCCTCTTAAAAATTTGTTACATAGTTAGTAGTGTTAAAAAGTAATATTTGGGTCAATGCTGTGTATGGATTTTTGTAGATTTTCTACTCAGTGAGGCATGCAGTCAATACCTAATTTCTCAGGAGATATACTGCACTCAACATATCGAGCTTCTTTTAAATACTCTAGGCTCTGCGTACCAAGTGCATAAGACTGGTTTTAATTTGCCATCATTGATGGACATCAGAGGAGTATGAACTGTCTGAATTAAATTTGTTCCAGCATGTGTATATCAGGGCAGAATGGAAGGTGAGACAATTCAGGTGCCGTCTGTCTTAGTCTGTTAACAAATGAATTACATAACTGATGTTAGCAGCTTTAGTCTTTCTCTAAAAGAGCTGCAAATCAACATCTCATTATGCTTTATTAATTTGGGAAAACAGCACCGAAGCAGGCTTGTTCGTAGCTTAAAATACGAGCATGGCAGTTCCATATATGGAGTTTAATATGAAATTCAGACTTGTATTCAAAACCACGTTCGGTCGTGAAACAGCCAAGATGGAGATGCCTTTGGTACAGTCTCATGTAGTTTGAGATAAATTTATTATGAGGATTTTTTTTTCTTTGTATTATTTCTCTTATGAAAAATGTACAGCGCAGCTTACAAAATTAAGACTATAAATAAAATGCAGATTATACACAGGTTTTGGAATGCAGAACAAAAGCAAAAAGCAGATTAGAACTGGCACAGCTGTTTTTTTAAAGCATATTGACTAGATTACTACATTGACTGGACTATTAAATCAAAGTAGAAGCGCACTGAATAAATATCATTGTTAAAATATTTAAATGCTGCTTTTCTGGGGCAAGGACTGAAAAGCAGTATACATAACATACTATAAAAATAACTAATATAATATCAAGATGACAAAAGCTACATAAGGTATTATTAAAATTAATATCGTAAGTAAAAAAATGTATGAAATTTGAAGAGAAAAAGAATGTGGATTTATCCATGCAAATTGAACTCATACTGACTAAATCCAAATGTCATGAAACCATTCATTAGATGGCCATAGCCAAAATTTCTGGCTCTATCTGGTTACTTTTATGTTGTTATTTTGATATTAAAAGGTTAAAATTTATTTATAGAAGAAGCTGTGAAAGAAATTTCCTTAGCTAAATTAACTAACCATTGTATTTCTTGCCTAGTAATATGTTTAGTTAGAAAATACATTTAATTTAATTTGTCTTTTTATTTATTACTAAATTTATATCTTGCCTTTCTGTTACTTTAAGGCCAACATCTCTATCTCAGCAATTAGTACCTCGGTGTATTTGATGTACACAGATCTTAATGTTGCTGTGGTTGAGAAACACTGCTTTAGCAGGCTTTGAACAATTAAAAAATACTGAGAATAAAACACACTAAGGTTAATATAATGAAAAACAAAGTCAAAAAATTGGTGAAAGAGATGTATTTAACACATTCCTAAGCGGTGAGAGAATAAAGGCCAAGCAGTGAATGTACTGTGTGATTTAGTGGTCAGATGAAAGACTTTCTTTCTAAAGTACTTAATGAGGTTCTGGTAGGAGAAAGGTCTTAAAAAGGTCCCCTTCTACTGATTGAGTAACAGGGCGATTTCATAGTAGAAAAGATGGTGCCATTACCTTAAAATAATGACCAGCAGTACAGATCTTCTAATACAGGCATCATGATTTCTCTTCCACCAATATGCAGCCTGGCCTATTGCACCAGCTTGAAATTTCCCAATCTTTTTCAATGACAGATCCACAGAAAGTACATTGAAGTACTCCAATGGTAATATAGCTTTATTGACTTTATGGGGACTGGAGACTAAAACATATGAAGAACGGTTGCAGGAACTGGGTATGTCTAGTTTAATAGAAAGAAGGACTAGGGGAGACATGATAGCAGTGTTCCAATATCTCAGGGTTTGCCACAAAGAAAAGGGAGTCAAACTATTCTCCAAAGCACCTGAGGGCAGAACAAGAAGCAATGGGTGGAAGCTAATCAAGGAGAGAAGCAACTTAGAACTGAGGAGAAATTTCCTGACAGTTAGGACAATTAATCAGTGGAACAGCTTGCCTCCAGAAGTTGTGAATGCCCCAACACTGCAAGTCTTCAAGAAGATGTTGGATAGCCATTTGTCTGAAATGGTATAGGGTTTCCTGCCTAGGCAGGGAGTTGGACTAGATGACCTCCAAGGTCCCTTCCAACTCTGCTATTGTATATTGTATATTGATTAGCCAACTGACCATATCAAAAATATTGAAGTAGTTAAGATTAGTTATACCCAAAGCATGACTTGTAAGAACAATTGCTTATTCTATCCTGGCTAAACATCCTCAGGTGTTTTACATACATACATACATAACATTTGCTCTGCCATTCACAAACAGAGAACCTGGTTCGCCCAGCTTCCCTGATTTTAAAGTAAACAGAGATCCTTGACAGCAAGAGACATCCTGTATGATTAAAAAATGGTTTTTAATTGAAAGTAGGGGGGCACATTTTTCTCTTGACTTAATTGCATACTGAAGCTATGATGTAACTGAATGTATGATTCTGTGAATACAACGCAGTGAACATAATGCAGAGATAGGCAGATCATTTAGGTGATTTTCATGGTGATGATGCAACACATTTTTGGAGAAGATATCACCAGTCTACTCACAGACTGTATTAGTATCTCCTCCAGAGGTGGTATTCAGCAGGTTCTGACCAGTTCTGGAGGACCGGTAGTGAAAATATTGAGTAGTTCAGAGAACTGGTAAATACCACCTCTGACTGGCCCCACCCCCATCTATTCTCTGCCTCCTGAGTCCCAGCTGATCGGTAGGAAATGGGGATTTTGCAGTATTTTTCCACTGGAGTGGGAGGGAATGGAGATTTTACAGTATCCTTCCCCTGCCACACCCACCAAGCCACGCCCACAGAACCAGTAGTAAAAAATGTTGAATCCCATAACTGATCTCCTCCAACCTGATACTGTAATGTTGTTGCAATAGAGGAACTTGCATCAGCCCAGCATTGCACTGTAAATTAGGCATGGAAGAGGGGGGAGGGGTTGGGGCGAGGGGCTTATTGTGGAGAGTTGCTGAATCTGTTACAAGGACCCAATCTTGTACATGAGCAGCCTGATGAGTGAATCTTTCTTGGAATCCCACCTCCTTTTTTTTTTTGCATCTCTATGCAAGTATGGACAGGATTTTCTAGCTGTGATATCAGAAGTTTGATGTGCTTTCAGTGCCAAGGAAATATTAAAATAAGCATATCTTTCTTTTTGTATTAAGCTTATTTGCTTAGGCTTTTTCTATAGTTTTAAATTATTTATTTTTCTGTAATTTGCTCAAGTAAGCAAAATGTACTTTAAAAATAAATATAGTCCACTTTTTAAAAAAAAATCTTTAGAGAACTGATTTCTACTGACCATAAAGATAATTCTGTCTCATTGAGAAATACATTGTAAAATATTTCATACTTTATGCCCCTTGTAGATAAGGAAACCATACTTAATAGTAGCGACTTCTTGTATCACAGTTGTATCTGCTTAGTCACAGACCAAAACCAAGGCAGAATTATAAGAGGTAGAATTTACCCTTCCTCTTTCTTGGCCAAATTTTGATCCATGTAGAGAAAAATGCTTACAGACTGATGTCATCAGAAGGATTGCTGGGTATTTTAAAACTGTTGCCGAGTTCATTTTCTTCATTCCTATGCAAGGCTGCACCCCATTCTATGCCAGGAGTAAACTATTTCTGAAACTGTTGCCAACAATAGATTGTGGGAGATTGGAACAGCTTTAATTCCAGGAGCAGGGCATGTGTTAAACTCCCAGCTCTGTCCTTGGCACCTACGTTGAAAGCAAAATGAGACTGAAGTGGCATCTGTTGAATGCATCGTAGGGGTGTTATTACTAGTAGATTAAACGAAGTGGTGGATTGGAAGCTTCCACCCTTCTTTTTTCTTTTCTTCCCACCTTATGATCTAGGATAGTTCATGGGTTGCCCACTCAACTGGCAACTCAGTGAATGGTAAAAAATCCCACCTCTCTCTCGAGCAATGTGTATTTCATGTTTCTGAAGGGGTAGAATAAATTGAATGCGAAAATCATTATGAAGAAGCAACTTATGTCCGTGCATGGTACTAAAGCTTTACTTTCTTTCTACTTTATTTCTTTATTTATCCCTTCCTACAAAGTGAGCATGCTAGCCATACTACCTCTGAGACATAGTCAGTAAACAGAAACAACAACATTCCTGATCGATTCTTCCCTCTATCACCAGTCAGGGTCAATGTTTTCATAAGGGCAGTTTACAAATTAGCATCTAATTAAGACGGAGACATCTAGCAGACTTGGTAGTGATTGCAGTCCACATACGTATAAGGAGTGGATACTTCTTATCACTATACCCCATTCGAAGCATCATTCCAAAGCCAAATGTTGACTTCCATAATTTTATCAAATACCCTACAGACTGGACACACTAAACACTGGACAACCATTTGTCCGAAATGGTATAGTGGTGGTATAGTAATGAAATACTTGTTCAGGGGATTGGAGTAGGTCCCTTCCAACTGTATTATTCTATGTTCTATGCTAAATTTGAAAGCAAAAGTTCTCAACTTGCTGAATTAATTGCCACTTTTTGGGATACGATAAAAGTGGATTGTAACATGTAGAAATTTAAAGTGTTAGATGACTACCACACAACAATATTTATTTGGCTTAGAATTATTCAGGAAAACACTCCCCAAAGGAAACGTTAAACAGTCAAAAATAAACATTCTACGCTTTTAATTTCACCCATTTTAAAAATAAATTATTTGGGAAAAACTATTGGTTTTTAGAAAATACAGTATCTATTTTTTATAGTTCCAGTTGAAAAAGAGTATTTGCCTGCAGAAAATGACCATAACCTGATTCTAAATGAAAGTTGGCTTTTTGTAAGCAAAATATAAGCTTGCAAAAGTGTTAGATTATAGAGAGGGACATTTTTCAGACATGAAATTATTCAAATTGTCACTTGTTTATGACATCTTAAAATGATGTAACATGTTATTTTCTCCTCTTACGTACATAGATTTATCTTTTCTTAAGAATAAAAATTGGGAACTCCAGTAATTCTGTTTCTGTTCCTTATCTTTGAGAGTAATATTTAGTACATATATTTTATGTACTAAAATATTTATAGACTTATATTGAATATAAGAAATAGCAACTCTTTTTCTTTTTCCTAAAGATTGAAGAATTTAGAAAACATGCTAATTTCCAAAATATTGTGACTCTAGGTTAACATGAATATAAAATAACCAAGAAAAATGGGCTTGTACATCTAACATTTTGAAAATCAATAATATTTTTTGCATTGTTGCCTATTTACAGAATTGGGCAAATTGAAATTATGTAATGTTTCACTTTTGAAGTTACAGACCACTAAGTGACTGGATATTTACTATGAATTAATTATAATATGACACTTTCCTTATATAATAGATAAGAAGTATAATTTCTATAATTGTGGCTCTTGTATAGGAGATTAGCTATGATTTCTCCACATCTGTGATATGTTTTTATTAACATTTTGAGAATTGTGAAGTGATTGTGTTATGACAGCACTTATAGACAGAATGGAATACAGCAATTTGTTAAATTTTTATTATTGGAATTCACCTAAAATGCTACAATGACGTATATTTGGAAGATTGATTTTGCTTATTTTAATATCACAAGCAATGCTTTTGGGTTTGGACAGAATGAAAGCTAATTTAGAATAAAAAAGACCCTCAAGACAATAGGATGGTGTCCTGCTAGAATGAAGGGACTTTCATAATACAGGAGTTGAACAGCAGTTAATATAGATAGAACATGTAAGAATGTATTGTTTTCGTCATAAAAAAGAGCTGTGCATATGCGCAGGAATGGATTTAGTTCTATTGGACTAGGCTTTGTTACAATACTTGATTTTATAATCAAGTATTGTGCTCCGTAGTCACCCGAAAATGTTGGTAATGAAATACAGAACTTGTTGGGTCAGTGATGGGAACATCCACTCTGGGACATTATTGGTTTCGTTTTTTTGTTTTTGCAGCTCTTGCATCCCATCCTGGATCTAAACACTCAGATTCCTAGTGTAGAACTACGAATTTGGGGGGGAAACCAGGCTTTCCTGATACAGAGACTTTCAGATATCTTGGATTATTAATATTGTCATCTCTACCAGGCATGGATTTTTGTGATTTTTGTAGTGTTATTCTCTCCCCATTTGTTATTGCAAAGTTGAGAACATTGTTTTGAATATATGTGCAATGCATATATTCATGCAAGTACAGAATTCTGTCTTTTGTTTAGAAAAAATTAGGGAAAAAAAGATTGTTACGTGTTGGTGTGTGCATGTTTGTGTTGCTTCTCTTGCAACCTAGCTCACTAGTCTAACTAATGTCTCCTTGATTCTTACTTTAACTTTAATAAAGTGTTTAGATGCATGTTGCTAGAAAGAGCCATTGAGAAACTTACATATCTTTAAGACGGCTTGCGGCTTATACTAGCTCTGCTATTAAATTCTACCTACCATAAATGGTTTGCTTTTAATAATTTGGAAATAAAGCTAGATTTAAATTGAATGTACACTTCAGTCAAAAAGAGCCAAGGGATTTATGTTTTCAAGCTATGCGAAATCATTCCTGTCTCTTTGTGCAGATATTTTGCTGCTCGAGTTGTAAGCCCACTAGAGGGCACTGTTGCCATGCTGTCGCCATCAAGCATCTTTGGTTTAGTGGAGCAGGAAAGGCCATCACTGTTTAGTCTGCTCTCGAAGGGTCTCGGCATGACCAATGTGGACCCCATGGACTTCCTGGAACATGTGTTAGCAATTTAGGAGCAGACATTTATTTCTTTGTTTTACTGCCTGGCTCTTGGAAAAAAGTGTTGGTGCCGGGTTATGGGCTGTCTGGATCATGTCAGAGGCCATGGGGATCAAGTTCATGTGACAGGGCAAGCAAAGGGATGGAGGAGGTGAGGAAGCTGCCCCTCCCCAGGAGCAACAAATCGCTGCCTGTCTGTGGACTGCAGCCAAAAGGCAGGCCGTGCGGAGTTCCTGGGACAGCTGAAAAAACACGGCATAATTCTGCCCGATTTCCTCTTTTGCTGAACTAGTGCATTAAATTACTATCGTTTTCTTTTCTTTTCTTTTTTAAGAGGTGGTGGTGGTGGTGGTGGTGGGGAAGCTAGCTCAGTAATAATTTCTCTTTCCTCCTCCAAATTCCCAATTTAGCACCATCCCGAAGAGGGGACCTTGAAACCTTGGGCTACTGTATGTTGCAGTGGATCTGTGGAAGTCTACCCTGGGAGCGGAATTTGAAGCATCCCGAGGCAGTGCAGGCTGCAAAAACAAAGTAAAAAAAAAAAGTGTTATTTATTTAATTACATGTTCTTCTCTAACTCTGCAAAGCAGAGTTGAAAAGATGGTGTGTGTGTGTGTATGTTGTGTTTGTGCTGAAAAAAAACAATAATGTGTGACATTAATAATAATAAATAATAATGTGTGAAATAAATGTGTCACAGTGTGTGTGTGTGTGTGTGTGTGTGTGTGTGTGTATAGGGATCACCCTTTGTAAAGAATCAGTTCCACCTCTTCCTTTCCCCCCCCCCCTCAAAAAAAAAGAAAAACCTCCTCCAGCAAATCATAGCTGTATGAAATAAAATACATTTTTGGATGGAAAGCATAGGCTCCTAAGTTACATTTCTGAAAGAATTGCAAGAATACAGTCAACATTAAAGGTGCTTATTGCTCTTATTTTAATTAATATTTGATCCCCTTTTGTAAAAATCCATTGGAAAGCAAGCTTCTTATTGCTGAGGGAGTTGAATGGCTTCCCTCTCCTCTTTTGTATTATCTGTGCTAAAGGACAGCAGCTGGCAACTTTAATGAAGATGACAGGAGAAGGTTCTGCTAAGCTGCCAGGAGGTTCACAGATGAGGCCTTTTCTTGACAAAAAGCACAAGGTTTTTTGCAGTTGTTGCTCTACCTACAAGCGAGTGTGGGTCAGATTGTGATCAGATAACAGTAATGCATTCCCAGTCACTGGAAGAGAAGTCATGTGTGGTTGTGCTTTGTGTTAGGCTCCAGGATTAATCCCCAATGAATGAATTTTTCTTAAACAATCACAGCCTAGACTACTCTTCTGAGGGACCTCATAAAGTTGACATTCTGACTAATTTTGCTGCAAAGGTGCTATATGTATTCACCTACACTCGTATCCCATTTGTTCTTCAAGGAATATATTATTATGAAACTTATCTTTCAAGGATAGGGGGTTACATGCTGTCACAACAATATTGTGAGATGGCCAGTACTCAGCACCCCATTGCTTAAGTCTATCCATCCTAACTCCCATCCGTTTTCTGCTACTCTGTAGTGCATATCTCTTTAATTTAAACAGATGAAAACAGTCTGCAAAGGAGTGTTTCTTGACAGCCTTAGATAGCTAAGACAGCTGAGCTATCTTAATGTCTCGAATCATAGTGTTTTGAATTTTTAAAATGCAAACTAACCTCTGAAATGCAATCCTGCAGCAAAGCCTCATTGAATGCAATTGGACAATTATTAGTTGCAACTACAATATTCTATTTACTTGAGAGAGTTTACCTTTAACTTGAATGGAACACATGTTTGCATGTGGCATTGACTAACTATGGGACTACAATAAGCTGTTAATCAGTTGTTGTAAGTTTTATTTTTAAGGTCTTGGTACCTTGCTTTTGAATGCAATTTTATTTTCCCCATTTATTCCCTTCTTTTTAAAGGGTATTTTCTGAAAGGCCATTGGTAAGTGTGAAAAACAAAAGGAAACTGGAATTTCACCTGCTTCCTAAAGCATGTAATTAGCCCCAGCAAAATGGAACTTGTGTGGCAGCCTCTCTGCCCTTACTGTGAAACCTAAGTAAGTGAATTATTGGGCCCCACACAGCCAGTTTCTTGGCTCATAATATACCAGCTATGCTGCAGTGGAGGGTTACAAGTGGCAAAGGCAGCAAAGTTTTAAATAGGGCAAGTCACAACAGAGGTACACAATAGGGATGGCTTGTTCTGAAGAAATCAATCTGCACATTCAGTTTGGCAGTGGCTCTCTGCAGAGGGAGGGAGGGAGGTTAGCCTGCAGGCTGCAGATAATACAGATTGTATCTGTAAATGTTGACTTTGTACAGTATTGTTTAATATTTCCTCCTTTAAAACTCTTGATCACTACAATTCCCCACTACCTGCCTCTTCATGCAATTCAGTATTCAGGCAATGCTTTTAAATCCTTAAAATTTATTAATTCTACACTCAACAATTAATCCCATGAAAGGATGGTGCATCTCCTTCCCAAAGTCCCTTTACCATATACGCACACATATATGCTCTTCAAGATTCTTGATATTTTACAAAAATATATATATATTAAACATCGTTTCCAATGTTTATCTTGCTAATGTTGATTGAAGAACAAATTATAGACCCCATTTTTGAATGCCCAGATTTGGTTATTCCCAAATTAAATACTTGTGTAGTTATGAGTTCTCCATTAAGTTGTGTTATCTGCTTAACTAGGACACTTGGTATGAGTCAACAGTATATAAATTAAGTAGCTTAATGCAGAGGAAGGGTTTTGTAAATCTGCATATCTCTTTCACCCTTTTCAATTCTTACATGAAACATCTTTATATTTATTAGAAGGGGTAAATTTTATGTCAGATAAGATGCAGTAATAAGCCAAATGACTATATTGGGTATTTGACAAGTCAATTAATTGGATTTTGGGCAAAAGGAATGAAGAAAGCATCTGCTGGAGAATTTGTGAAGCTAAAGTTTTCTGGTGTTAAGCCAGCTTTTTGCCAAAGATGGCTTTGGATTCTAGTGTGCATTCCCCTTTCTGGAATGAAAGGAATTATTATGTTGTCAACAGGAGGACCCCAGATTTGGTACAGACAAGGTAGTCTATTTCACTTAAATTATTAGTACTGCAGGTAGTTCTCCGTTAACAATGACAATTGGGACTGAACTGGAATTGCAGTAAGCAACATAATTATATAGTGTGATGTCATATGACCACACCATTTAGCAACAGCAGTTCCAGTTCCAGTTGCTATTGCTAACCAAACACTGTGTAATTTGTTAAGTGATGACCTCATATACTGCTTCCTGCTGGCTTCCCATTGACAACTTGTGGGGAAGTAGGAGGGAACATTGGGAATTGCTACCATATGATTGCAGCCTGTTGTGTTGTTGAAATTGTGAGCCAGACACCGAGTGTCCAGTTCACTGTCATATGACCGCAGGGATATTGTGATTACCAGAACCGAGGATCAGTCATAGATACCGCTTGTTTAGCATTGTCGCAAGTTCCATGGGTAGTGGTTAAACACCTGTACTTGGAAAGAAGCATAACTCCTCATAATTTGGCACAACATAGATCATACAATGGAGCCAAAGCATAATGTGGTACTTAGACTTTTAAAACAATTAAACAAGGATGGACTGAATGTCTGTACAGGTAGTCCTCAACTTACGACCACAATTGAGCCCAAAATTTCTGTTGCTAGGTTAAGTGAATTTTGTCCCATTTTACATCCTTTCTTGCTGCAGTTGTTAAGTGAATCACTGCAACTGTTAAACTAGTAACACGGTTGTTAAATGAATCTGGCTTTCCCAAAAGAGCACTTTGTTTTCTTATATTCACCAAAATCTTGACATCCTATGGGTGTGTAAAAATCTTGACCTCATGTGGGTGTGTATTGTGGTGACTGGTGCAATGTCTAGACTTGTTATCTGGGATTAGTATTCACATGTCAACTCCGATGAAATGGATTGTGGGCTTGATCCTTGTTGTCCTGGCATTTAAGGGAACACAGCAATTAAAAGTAATCAAATTTTATATGTTGACTTTTGCTTCTCAGAAAGGTGATCACATGACCTTGATACACTGCAACTATCATAAATATGAGTCAGCTGCCAAGCATCTAAATTTTGATCACATGACCTTGGGGATGCTGCAGTGGTCATAAGTTACCCTTTTCAGTGCCATTATTACTTTGAACGGTCACTAAATGAACTGCTGTAAATTGAGGGCTACTTGTGTTGTTTCATTTGTTCTTTACCTAGCGCAGTAGTTCCCAATATTTGTGGCTTGGTGGCCTGGCAGGAGGGAGAGAGGAATTATTGGGATTAGTGTTCACACGTGAACTCTGATGAAATGGATTGTGGGCTTCAGCCTTTCTCTCCTGGCATTTTAGAGAACCCAGCAATTAAAAGTAATCAAGTGTATGTGAAAATAATTGATAGAATCTGCTCCCTTAAAAAAGGCCTGGTGAAGCCTATAGTGTGGAGGGGATAGAGAGTGCTGGATAGAAGGAAGTGGAGAATCAAGAATCATATCTGATTCTTGAGATTCTAAGATCTCTGCCAGACAGCAGTAAGGAAGGGAGGTTAACAAACATCAATTGCCTTGCCCCACCGAAATGGAAATGTTTTGTACTAACGAAGATATTGTTGGGATAGCTCTATCTAATCGTTTGCCTCTGATTTAACCCATTGCAAATAATTATTTGAGCACTCTTAGGATCCGTTTTCAGATCTGACTAACATTCAGCATGCATGAGCCTTTTTAAGGGAGCAGATTCTTACATTTAGAGACCTGCTTGCACATTTTTATTCTTTTGGCTAGTATGCTTTCTCCTCCCTCATAGGCCCATCCCTAGAGCAGTAGGAGGCATTAGGCTCCTTTTGCCTCTTTCACAGTAAATTTCGTGATATTGGGGTTTTTTTTAACTGTAGGACAAAACATCCTATCAAAGCTATACTTAATTACTGCTTTTGAAAGAAAGCAGATGCAATAGACAATAGTTCTGCTGCTGAATCTTCCTCTTATTAAAGAAATGATAACTTAAAACTGTTGAATTACAAAAGGGTTTTTTTTTTTCATTTCCAAAGCTACCAAGAAACAAAGATTCATACGAGCATTTAAACTGTGAAACTGATTTCTATGAGAGGTGGTGATCTCTCTCTCTTTTGCTTGCCGTGCTCAATCAGAGGCCGGGCACCTCTGCCATGCATTCTTTCCTTTGGATTCCTGCCTTTAGGACATAACGGAACTGACAGTGATCTAGACCAGTGATCAGCACAGTACATTCCAGTATTAAAGGCTATGGTGTATATGTGTGTGTGCATGTGTGCATTTGTTTTAGCACAGAAATATGTGGGCACTGTGGTGGATTAAGGCTGTATAAGCAAGCAATTGTCAAACAAGTTGACTTCAGACCAGCTTCTGAATAGTATGAAATCTGCCAGTGGTGTCAGGATAGGAGGTGAAAAGCCACTGGAAACTTAGCTTTGGAAACAAGCTAAAATATTGGGAGCTTCAAAGTCCATTTTTAGTCTGACTCTTTTTAAATATTTTAATTTTTCCTATGTTAAAAGTAATATTTTAGAGAATATTTGAAGGCTGCGATAAGCACAAATCCAAAGGTTTTCTCAGTCAGTCCTTATGTTGTAGAAATAATTTTAAAGGTAAAAGAGGCACATTGGTTTGATTCATCGGTAGGCATAGTCTTTGCTATAGCATTCTCTGCTATAGAAAAGAATGAACAGTTTAACTTATAAATTTTTAAAGAAAGAAACTCTTTCATGATTTGGTACAATTTTGAAATTACCTGAGATTGGTATTCCATATACTTACTTGAGAATAAGCCTCACTGAACTGAATAGATATAAATAGGAATAGCAAATTTATCAAATACCATCAGTGTATAAAATCCATTTGTGAGCAACAAGGAGGAATCAGGTGAACTCTTAAAAATGCCGCTATTAATTTGTACTCTAATAGGAGAGAAAGCAAACTTATCCTGGGAGGAATTTCTTCTCTTATAGTTACAAAAGTTTTGGCAGGAGCTCTTGTGAATTTATTTTCTTGGCCATAATTCTGTATAGTCTAATATCTGTCTGTAAAGAGTTAATATAGACGAGAGGGAGATTTGCTGACTATTCTTGGTTCCCAAAAAATTTGTTAGCTTCCAAAGGGAGGATTACCATTTTGCCCTCAATCTCACAAGTGGCTCATTCTTATGGTTCTAGGCTTCTTGATGAACTGCCTGATTCAGTAACAAGGTGGGCTCCTGCAGGAGAAAACTGCGGTAAGTGTAAACACATGTGAGCATTATTATATTTCTCCCTTGAGGATGTCCACTCAAATTGCCTAGTTTATGACTCAAATGGCCAATATTTCTATTTCAAACTTGGCTTGAAAATGCTGAAAGGTGCACCTTCACAGTGGTAGAGGAGAAAAGGATACACTTCTGTTTCCTCCAAGCTTATCAAGCTATGGACCTGGTCAAAATCTTTTTCCCTTACTTTCCTGCTTCTGCCTTCAGCTGGGCACAGCATACTGCAATGCCTTCTAGACCAGGGGTGTCAAACTCAATTCCATTGAGGGCCACATCAGGGTTGTTTTTGACCTCGGGGGGGGGGGGGGCAGGGTGGTTGTGGACAGGATGGGCGTGGCCCGCTCAACTTCACTCTAGTCAGGGGAACCTGTGGTGACCCGAATGCTCTGTCAGCAAAAACACATGTTTTTGCTGACAGAGGGCCACATGTGAGGGCCACATGTGAATTTGACCACATGGCCACATGGGAGGGCCACATGTGGATTTGACACCCCCTTTCTAGAGCTACTATGAATGCAAAGAATCCCTTACACCTTTCATAAAAGTGAACTATCCTTGATATTTGGTCACCTCAAGTCAAGTTGTTTTGGTGTTTTTCTAAAAGAAAAAAGTGACGTATACTTTATAAACATGCCCTAAAGATGATTTTTTCAGTGAGAGATAAAGGAATAGATAGCTAATGTTTTTGGGTTTTTTTGTAAAATATCCAAATCCCACAACAGGTAGCTGATTATGGTTTTGAAAGGAAGTTAGAAACAAGTGGATACTGAATACCATATTTATTTTTGTCTTGTTAAAGAACACTGTTGCTGCTGGGTTGCTATCTTGCTTCTGTTTGTTCAATTTAACTTGCTCTATGATTCTGAGACAAAATGTTCACACAAGAAGTTAAAATGCAGTAATTATATAGTATATACCAGCACACTGTTCAGTTTGGCGAAGCCTAAATTATTTTGTTAAAGACATTTAAAGCTTATTTGGAAAGAATGATTCTGCAAAATGTACGTTACTGCAAAATATATATGTTATTTAAGAGCACTTTTATATTTCCTAATGATTGCCAACATGGAATTTGCCTTTCTTCGTAGGAGATGAAAACTGGTTCAGTATTGATACTGAGCCTCCATCACAACCACAAAGTCAGTTTCAAATTACCTGGCTGAAATCCCATTAACCTAGGTGTGATAATGGCTGGGGTTGGTTTTTTTTGGTCCTCATAATTGTATAGTGAATAGCATTTACCAAGATACGTCTACTTCCTTAAAGTCATTTATTAGGAAAACTTTCTTTAATGCAGTTTTAAAATGTTAAATAAATCACTATGAGTACATATGCTATTTTAATGCCAATTCCCCTTGCTGGAAGCTCTTGAGTAATCTGTTTTAAGTGGCTGAATTATTTGGTGTAATCAGCAAAATTAGCCACCTCCGGATTATAAACAGCAGTGGCATCAGCACTTGGTAATTCAAGTAAACAATGTCCATTGCAGTCTCCTTTAGAAGAGACTTGTTGACACTTTTAGAAGAACAGGAACCTAGTGGGATTGTTTCTATAAAAACAATTATTCTTCAGCAAGGTTTGTCCTATTGGCTTGAAAAGTTTTGTAAATGTTTCTAATAGTTCACTTGAAACAACTATTAAACTAAGCAGCCTATCACTTCTTACATTGCTCCCTAAAACCATTAACTAAGGTACTTTCCCTGGATTAAAGATGAATTTTCCTCTAGTACTTTTTCTAAGAGAGGTTGATTTAAGGACATGTAATACTGTTAAGAGATCAGCATTCATACATATTGACTTGTCTGTGGCTGAATACCATCTGGTCCTGCCAATTGAATTTCAAGGAACTATTTATGTCACTATTTCAGAGTTTCTATGGGTATTAATTCAAATATGAATATTGTCATACATTTCCAGGATAATTCATTTAGTTTCTCTGCAGTGTCTTGATAATTTTTTCATGTCCTTGTCTCCTTTACTACCCAACCATTTATAACTTCATTAGAAGGTGTTTCTATAATTGTAATCATTAATGCCTTTAGCCCAAATTGGCCCACAATTATGATGTTATGTTGTTTGTTGAAATCCATATTATCCCCTTGCATGCCTTCTGAGTTTATACTCCATTCTCTTGTTTTTTATAAAGGATTTTTTTTTTACTAGCAGCTTGTTTGATCCGTCACAGAAACTACTTTTTGGGCTTGATAATATTATCTAAGTTGTGGTACACATTCTAGCCGGGTTTCTGGTTATAAGTTTTTTAATTTTTTAAAATTTTTGACAAGTTTCTTACACTGGACTTCCCTATTTTTATTTTGCTCTAAGTTACTTTTCCTGACAAGCTCATCTCCATTTGATTTACTAACACATCTTATGAAATAAAAGGATTAAGATGTCTTCAGATTGAGCCCAGTTTTGATCACTAGGCAGGGGTTGTTGTTTTTTTTGACCATAATATTGATGTAATTTCTCATTACCTTCTTCTAGGATTTTTATAAAAACTTCCAATAAGCCTAAAATTCTCTGGTAGTCTTCTCTCTGAGCACTAAGCAGGACTGAGTCTAGATAACCTTTTTAGCCCAGGGAGATTGGTTGGGTGCTGCGGTTGGCTGAGATTTTATTTCAGCTTTTGGGTCTCATTAGGATTTATACTCAGCTCCCCTTTATTCAATGAATAACTGTATGAAGACAATTGTTCTGGATATCCCCTTTATTAGATGTGGTGCACATTTTGCCATTTTATGGGAAGATTACTGCTTCCACTCTACATAAAATATCTCCTTTTTTAATGTGATATTCAAATAAACCTAATATTTTTGTGAGTTGTTTGAAAAGACTTGCAATATAACCCTGACTGGCTCAAAATAACACAATACAATACAATAGCAGAGTTGGAAGGGACCTTGGAGGTCATCTAGTCCAACCCCCTGCCTAGGCAGGAAGCCCTATACTATTTCAGACAAATGGCTATCCAACATCTTCTTAAAGACTTGCAGTGTTGGGGCATTCACAACTTCTGGAGACGAGCTGTTCCACTGATTATTTGTTCCGTCAGGAAATTTCTCCTCAGTTCTAAGTTGCTTCTCTCTTTCATTAGTTTCCACCCATTGCTTATTGTTCCACCCTTGGATGCCTTGGAGAATAGTTTGACTCACTCTTCTTTGTGGCAATCCCTGAGATACCATTCTATCCCTCTGTTTATGCAGCCTAGAACTGTGTTGGCTTTTTTGGCAGCTGCTGCACACTGCTGGTCATATTTAAATGGTTGTCCACTAGGACTCCAAGATCCCTCTCAGTTACTACTATTAAGCAAGGTACCACCTATACTAGTGATGGCTAACCTTTTTTGGCTCGTGTGCAAAAAGCGGGGGGAGCGCAGGGGGTCGTGCGTGGGCGTGCCACACCCATAATGCTATGTGCGTGACCCCCTGCTTTTGGCGTGCTTTTTTCACCCTCCCCAGGCTCCAGAGGCTTTCTAGGAGCCTGGGGAGGGTGAAAACAGCCTCCCCTCCCCACTTCCAGAGGCTTCAGGAGCTTCCCTGAAGCCTCCAGAGGGCGAAAAATGGCCTCAAAAGAAGGCCTAAATCAGCTGGCCAGTGCACACATGCGCGCTGTAGCTGACAGGGCAACGCCTCACGTGCCCTAAGAAATAGTTCTGAGTGCCACTTGTGGCACCCGTGCCATAGGTTCGCCATCACTGACCTATACTGTACCTGTGCATTTCATTTTTCTTGCCTGAATGTAGAACCTTTCTTTTTTCGCCACTGAACTTCATTTTATTAGATAGTGCCCAATGTTCAAGTTTGTCAAGATCCTTCTGTATCTTAAGCCTATCTTCTGGAGGGGCTATTCCTGCCATCTTGGTGTCATCTGCAAATTTGATGAATTCCCCATTTATCCCCTCATCCAAATCATTGATGAAGATGTTGAAGAGTACTGGGCCTAAAACTTGTTCTTAAGCTGAAAAAAAAAACATGCTACAGATATAATAGCAGCCACATCAATTGCATTTTTGAATGTTAATACTACAAAAATGCAGGGAAGTCAAGAGATCATAAGGCAAGTTATAAGAAGACAGAGATAGCATGACTTGTACCTTGGATCATATATTGACTGCAAATTGTGAATGTTTATTTTCTTTCACTTTGATGAACGATGTGATTGTCTCCAATTCTTCTCAGCTAGGTTGATACTAAGTAAAGGGTTTGCTCGTATATACTCACTTTTACTTTAAAGTTATGCATTTGAGTTTTCTAAACCTACCCCCATCTTTTTTCTTTTCAGATGCACCCTTCTAGAATAAAATCTGGAATTCAGTATTACTAGCCCTATGCCCCGAGTTTGTACTTCATCCATATTTCAATATGTTCATGTTACATGGCGTGAAATAAACTGGTGTTTGCATTTATTTTTAGTCTTGTAGAAACATCAACTTTTTCAGCTACTCATTCCGAACTGTCAAGTACTACATTAAACTAATGCACATCTGTTTAATTGGTCAGTAGAATGAACCTAAGTGGGCCATGATGTAACCAGTGGTTATAGTGACATGAAAAGCAATATAAACTTTGCATTATTTCTTTGAATTCTGTGAAAATGCCTGATAAAATATGTGTATTTGATACAGTGGAAAAATCTATAGTTGTCACCAAGGCATTTGATTAGACAATGGTGAAAGTAGAATGAAGGACTAGAGAGATACATACCTTAATCTAGTAAATACTTGTATGATTAAAATTAGATTATTTGTGTGCATTAACTGATCTGTTATGTTTTATCCAGATGAAATAGCCAGATTTTTTAAAAATGTATCCAATTTAACATATGATGAAAAACCCCAATATGAAATATTGAGGAAAATCCTTTTGAATGGCCTGGAACAAAAAGGAATTTGTTACATGGAGACCCTGGATTTACCTTCTGTTCAAACCTCTCTAAATGAATGCACAATTCACCACAGGAAAGTAAGTAATGAAACAATAAAGGTCAAGTCTAATAACTAGGTAATAATTATCTTGTAAAGATTAGTTAACTTTAAATCAAATTTAATATTTGGGGAAATTAAACTTGTAGGAGTGTATGAGATGTCTTTTTCAAATTATTCCTTTTAATTGCTGAATTGAAAATGTGATAACTTTTGAGGGAAATGGAAGAAAGAAAGAAAACAATAGAGGTGAGGATCAGAGATCCGATGTGTCCTTAGCAGCTAACAGAACCTGACTGAAAAGCTACAGAGTTGGACCAGGTTACTACATAGATTGAACATCTTGAAATATCAATAGACTAGACTTGGGGTTGGGGTGAGAGAACGATTCCAGAAGGCGGGAGTAAGCAAAAATGCTTTCAGAGGGACTGCATCAATATTTCCATGAAGCTGTTCAGTACTAAGTTTGCTTTACAGGAGTTTCACCGTGGAAGAGCTTCATATTATTGCTAGAGACAGGTTAAGATGGTCAATCCAGTCACTTGGAGTAAAAAAAGGACTCTGTGGCATCTAAGTAAACTGTAAAGTAGATTATGCTACATTTTTAAGCATCAGTTTCTGATTTAAGGTGTGGAACAAGCAATCTTCAGTGTTAAAGTGTTAAACCTTCAGATTAGATCTAGTACATTATTAAACTTTTGACATTTTCTTGGATAGGTTCCAAAACAGAATGTCACACTCAAGTTGGGGGATAGTCTTCCTTGGAACAGATATGTTTAATTTCATTTTCTTTCTGCGTAATATAGTTTATGTTCTGTGATATTTTTGAATCATCATGAATGCCAGCAACTTTCCACAGACCATATTTAAAGTAGTTACTTTATATTGCTCCAGCTATTTCATTTTCTCTATCACTAGCACCAACCTTAAGATTTTATGTTTTGGCTATATTTTCATTCTTGCCTTCCAAAAGCTTTATACTTGGATTACCATATGTGTCTCAATATAAATTAACTGTGATACTATAGTGCTCCTTATTTGTGGATTATTGGAAACTTACAGTAATAGTAGTAATAACAGCAATAACAAATCTTTATTATTAATCTTGGATTAATATGATTAACAGCATTTCCAAAACCCAATTAAAAACAGGAGATGGTTGTCTCTTGCCATATGTGTAAGTATGAAGTCTTTGTTGATGAGTATTCATTAAGGCAAGGTCAAGATGTCATTCAGTTTTAATATCCCTAGTGAACTTTGGACTGTCACAATAATATATTAGTCAAAAAATGTGGGATGCAAACTAAAGTGACTGATCGGCTGTAAGATAAATGGTGATCCAAATCTTAATGCACAGATGGTTTTGATTTGCTGAATTTTGTAGCTGTTGCAACTGAAGACATAAAATAGCAGCCTAGTCATAAATTAGCTCTTTGGAAGCCAAACCTTGGCACCAAAGCTTTACAACCTTCAATTAGTAGCAAAAGAAGTATTTGAATAACTCTGGTATTGACATTGGTAGGTCTGCATAGTAATCATTCCTAATAGAAGAGAATCTCTGTTTGAGGGGCTTTTGCATGGCTAATTAACTACCACTGAGAATATGTAATTTTTTCATGATCTCCCGATTGTCACCTTTCTCTCATGATACAATTACATTTTATTGTAGCAAGTGCCTTTGGAAACCCAATTGTCAACACTATTTACGTTGTGCAGAAAAGCAGAACAAAAGTTCATGTTTAATAAAAAGCCACTGGATTTTGATCTTGGTAATTGCCAAGACTTTTTTTCCCAGAGTTTTATAGACTTTGGTATTTTTTTCATCACTTTTTCCACAAAGCAAAAAGCCATTTCCTTGCTGCTGTGGTTGCTATTTAATCTAAATTAATTGGAGCAGCTTCTTTTTGTATCTGTGATTGGTACAATTTTCTAAAGTTAATTGAAATATGCATTTTTAATTAAGAAATCTGCTTTTTGACAAAGTTTACTTCTTCTTTCATCTGTAAACAGAGATCTAAGTTATAGTTACTGATTCTATTAAAGCTATAGCAATATCCTTACTATTCTTAATAATTCTTTAAAAGCTCCTCTTGGACCATAATCGTTTGAAACAATGTTCAAGCATTTATAGGAGCTCCTTGTAAAATGAAGCAGACTTCCATTCTCAGATTCAGTCTCCTGCCTCCTCATTCTTCTCCAAGCTTTTCAAGCTTGGGAAATCTAAAAGTTATAAAATGACAGAACAGGACATCCAAAGATTCATAAGTCTTATCAGTTTTCTCATGTCTAGGACTTAGGAGAAAATTTAGACCAATTTGTCTGGAATGGGAAATGCTTATTTTAAATATCAGAAAATAGTTTAACACCATTAAGTGATCCTCATTGTTTTACAATAGCTTCTTATAATACGATGACACAGCCTGCATATATGATGTCTTGTGATATAGATTGTAGTTGGATGTGTGTGTGTGTGTGTGTGTGTGTGTGTGTGTGTGTGTGTGTGTATGTATACACACACATGAAGTACAGGAAAAACTATCAATTACTAAGAGAAATAGTGAAATTGGCATTGGAGAAACTTGATTAATGAATAATAAAAATAAATAAATTACTGGTGGATTTGGCTGGGAACAAAGAGTGGAATTCTAGCCAGAGGCTGTGGTCTGCAGACATCTTGGGTATGTGAGGGATTTATTTATTTTTTGAGCTGCTTGTTTGTATGTCACAATGCACCTCCTTTTAATGCTGTATTTTGTTTCAGTTGTGCTTTTGCCATGCAAGATGGCAGTGGTGAGGGGAAGGGGTTTCAGAGAAACAAACTTAACCTCATCTGTTGCAATTATTTGCAACAACAATTATATTAATAAAATATTATAGTCATGTGTATGAGGACGTGCAACATATATTCTGTGCTGGTATAAGGAAGGCAGTAAAAACTAAAGGTTAGGAAGGGGGTGTAGAAAAGAAAATTAACAATACCACTTTTCCCAGTTGTAATTCTTATATGATTTCAATATAGAAATGGGTTACAGAAGTATGTTAAGCAATGATTAATCTAAAAGTAGTAAACTTTCTGTGGGTTAGGTTAAAGCCTGTCTTAGTTTACAGTGTTGGCATCAAGCAAATCTTGATATGAAAATGGGACATTGAGTTTGCTGTTTGCAAGTACATATAAACCTCATGACAAAAAAAAGTCAATTGTCACAACTTGTTACTATGTGTTGTTAAAAACAAGTCTATTTTTATAGAAATCTTCCACTAATTCCAAATTTGATATGTGGGATCTATTCTTAGTCAGTTTTTACCAATGCAATTGCTTCAGATCTGTTCAAATAGAGAAAAAGAGATCTGCAATTCAGATTTGGGATAGAAGTAGGACACATAAACTTCCATATTAAAGTATTGTAGCATTGAATAATTTATATAATGACAAAAATTTTGTGCCAGGTGTATTTTACTTTAATAGTTTAAAATGTGTAGCTTGATATGTCATATATGGTAGCAAATACAATATAATCCCTTTTGTCCTGTCCATAACATACAAAAAAAGATGGAAGAGGATGCTTCAAATTCCAAATATGAAGCTAGCAGAAGCAGAGATTTAATAATATTGGCAAGAATTTATAAAAAGTGATTATTCCTTTAGTTTGTTATATATGTCTGGTGTTTGTCGTAATACAGTAAATCTTTGCTTAAACAAATAAAGGCACAGGGTTGCTTCAAAGCTGAATGTTTGCTAAATGATGAATGGGATTTTTCTAGCCTAGAAGCACTTATATGAAAGAAAAACATCTTTACTGATAGCAGTGAATTATTGCCTTAAGTCATTCAATTTTGGCAAAACTCAGATTCTGGATATCCACCAAACAGTTACATTAAAATTAGGCTTGTATCGGTGTGCTGATAAATATGGGGATTGATACCTACTTAGATAATTTTAAAATATGTGGCTTGGAATATCTTTTGGTTAAAAAAGACTGGTGTAAAAAGAATACATACTCATTACCCAATTAAAACATTTTCCCTGGTATTTTGAACAAAATTTTAAATCTATTTTATAAAAATAGATTTAAAGAATTGGAGATGAGAAATCTTTGCCCATTCTCTGCAAATAATTCACAACTCTTGCCTCTTGAGGGGAATACTGAAATTGGAGATACACATTTAAGTGTATGCTTCATCCAGTGCATTTTATTTGATAGTCTTAGGGCATTGCCAATGCATCCTACTTTATAACTCTTACTCCATCTAAACATTGGTATAATTTGCTAATCTTTCTCATTCCTTTTGCTGTTACTGCTCTTTTCTAGGTTGTACAGCACAAATGCGTTTTGCAGCTGTTCGGATTTCAATTTAAACAGTCTCCTGATACATGTAAACCAACAGCTTTAATATAATAGGGAATTTTAAAGGAAGAGGCATAAGGAAACCAAGAGAGATTGCCTATCAACATATTATAGATATATAGATTACATTTAAGTTTAGAAAAAATCTTTTAGTTAGTATTTTCTCATTTGTGACACTGACATTAAAATACAGTATGTTAGTTATTGACAAACTTGGTTTCACTAAACTAAACCTTTCTTCTAAAGGTTACTAACAGTCATCTTGAATTCTCTAAAAAAATACTGAAACTGTTTCTTTTTAAAGTAATGCTGCCTTAGGAAAGCAAATTGTAATAATCTTAAATAGCTGCTATTCCATGCACGGCTGCATTAATGTTAGCAATATTTTTTTCTAGTATTGTGCATGATCTATTTCATGTTAGGACTCACTCAAGTTTTTTTTAACATAAAACTAATTCAGTGGATGAAGGCTGCAGCAGTACTGTATCATTTCATGAATTGCACTCAGGATGGCTTAATCTGTACATTTAATAGGCTCATTTGCTGATGCCGACACTGAAGCAAGTTAAAGGACAAGAAAGGCAACTAGAGAACATGGAGTCTTTTAATCTTAGAAAAGCCACTGCACAAATGAAAAGTAGCCAAATGCAAGATAAGCCAGTACTGGTTAGATTAAATAAGTTTACTCAAGCTTCAAAGGTGAGTTTGTTATGTTGCATTAAATTGTTTGTTAAAACTTTGTTTTTTTCATTAGTTTTTTTCTTGAACAACATGACGTACAGATGATAAATGGAAATCAGGTATGTATTTGTCATGAAATACATACTTTCCATGAATGTGGAAATATTGGTAGAAATTACTATCAAACAATATGCCTAATGCCCCAGACAGATGTTAACAACCCAAAAAGAACAAATATTCTGTTCCATTATTACAATTTTATGATGTCATCTAAATTTAAAGGTTTCCAGACTTTTACTCAAATCTTCTAAAATTTAAAAACTTCATTATATACTTATTACTCAATAAGATTAAGATAACAGCCTGAATTCGTATTGCCCATATTGTAAAGTCCCTACAATTGTAAATATGTCAGTAGTGTGACACATAAGCAACAAATAGTAGGTACCTAGAGTATTTAAAGGATATTTAAATACAGTGGATATTTATGCAGTAATTCAGACACCACACATTTGAAAAATTGTAATTTTCTGTGAACATATAAACTAAAAATGATCTGCAAAAAATAAATGGAAATGTTTGATTTGCATGTGGTTAGGAATAGGAACAGTCCTTAGACTTGTATGTTCTCCACACCCTCCTCAAAAAGCCTTCCCTGGACTCAGCATTATTGGCTAATTATCGTCCGGACACCAACCTTCACTTTCTTGCGAAGGTTGTAGAGAGTGTGGTTGCACAGCAGTTTCCTCGTCACCTGGAGGAAACTGATTATCTAGACCCGCGCCAGTCCGGCTTTCGGCCCGGTCATAGCACCGAGACGGCATTGGTCGCGTTGGTAGATGATCTCTGGAGGGCCTGGGATAGGGGTTGTTCCTCTATCCTGGTCTTGTTAGATCTCTCAGCGGCTTTTGATACCATCGACAATGGTATCCTTTTGCACCGACTAGAGGGGTTGGGGGTGGGTGGCACCGTTTTGCGGTGGTTCTCCTCCTTCCTCTCTGATCGGTCGCAATACGTGTTGACGGGGGGGGCAGAGGTCGACTTCTAGGCCCCTCGCATACGGGGTGCCGCAGGGGTCGGTCCTCTCGCCACTCCTATTCAACACGTATATGAAGCCGCTGGGTGAGATCATCCGTGGTTTTGGGGTAGAATACCATCTGTACGCTGATGATACCCAGTTGTACATCTCTACCCCAAGCCACCCCAACGATGCCATTGAGGTGATATCCCGGTGTTTAGAGGCCGTACGGATCTGGATGGGCAGTAACAAACTCAAACTCAACCCGTCCAAGACCGAGTGGTTGTGGTTCCCGGCTTAGCCAGTTGACACCATCGCTGGCCATGGGGAATGAAAATTTGGCCCCCGTGGATAGAGTGCGCAATTTAGGAGTCCTCCTGGATTCCCGGTTGTCCCTTGAGGATCAGGTGGCGGCCGTGGCCAGGGGGGCATTTTACCAGGTTCGCCTGGTTTGTCAATTGTGCCCCTTACTGAACCGGGATGCCCTTCGCACAGTCACTCAAGCACTCGTGACTTCTCGTCTGGACTACTGCAACGCTCTCTACATGGGGCTCCCCTTGAGGTGCACTCGGAGGTTGCAGTTGGTCCAGAATGCGGCAGCGCGGGTGATCATGGGAATCTCAAGACATTCCCACATAACACCACTCCTGCGCGAGCTGCACTGGCTACCTGTGACCTACCGGGTGCGTTACAAGGTTTTGATGACCATATTCAAGGTGCTCCATGGCACGGGGCCTAGCTACCTTCGAGACCGTCTTCTGCCCCATACATCCCTTCGACCGACTCGCTCCCAGGGAGAGGGTCTTCTCCAGGTGCCGTCGACCGGACAATGCCGGTTGGCGGCTCCCAGGGGAAGGGCCTTCTCTGTGGTGGGCCCTACCCTCTGGAATGGCCTACCTTCGACCTCCGTTCCATCACAGACCTCCGCTTGTTTCGCCAGCACCTAAAAACTTATTATTTTCATCTGGCCAGCCTAGCATGATCTACTCCACACCCATTATTTTATAACAAATCAAAACTGTAATTTGGGTTTTAAATTTAAACTTATTTTAAGTTAAGCAGGATATTGATTTAATTTCGTTATTATTTAATAATATTTTGTATTTATGTATAATTGATTTTAAATCTCTGTTCGCCGCCCCGAGTCCCTTTATGGTGAGATGGGTGCGGGTTATAAATGTGAAAAATAAATAAATAAATAAATAAAAGTTGACATTTTAGTTTTTTATTATATGATTATTCACAAAGTGCTTGTTTGAAACAAATTTCAGTCTTGTCCAAGTTTAATATCTAACCCCCAGCCACAGTTTTCAGCAAAACAATCTTTAAAAAAAAGACAACATACATCTTTTTGATCATTCCACTTTATTGTTTTTTAAAAAGAAAATCAATGATGTAGTTACTATTTTTAGTTAGCTTTGTAATATAAGGGAAGAACAAAAGGGAAAATACCTAGACAGGCTCTCTAGCAACAAAGTACTGAAAATTTGCTCTTAGACAAATTGCCACTAGTAATGTTTTTGCCTTCTTTTCAGGACTATTTAAAACCATTGCCCTGGACAGATTCCTGTAGTTCTTTCCAGAAATTTGAAGAAAATTGTAGAGAAAATGGAATCACATATTCAGCAGTTCATCAACCAGAATGTGTTCAAAGCCTGACTAGCTCTTACACATGCTGCCCCTCTCAGATTGGACTGCATGGGAAATTGTTTCGATATATTGTGACCATTGTTGTCCTTGTCTTCTTAATTATGCTAACTCTTTATTTTCTTTGACACCTTCTCCAGTAAGTGCTCAGGAAATACAGTTATCCATTTGTATTCAGATTTTCTTAGTAGATATTTTCAGTGTGATTTGCTGGAATAAATTTGTTTCAAAAGCAAAGTTATCTTACGTACAGATTAATATATAAAGTGTTTACAATATTTTCCAGTATTTTACAAAAACCATCAGATTTTAAACGTTTGAAATATACACCATTTCCAAAACTTCCAAGTTTAATGCTTTGTACACTGAAATGCACTACAAGCCTATAATGAAGTTTCCCATGAATTACAATTGTATTTTCAAATTTATTTGGAAGCATTTTTATACATCTTTGCTTACCTTACTACAATATGGGCATTCACCAAATATGACATTAAAACTTTGTCGACTTGAAGGGAGCCCACGTAACCACTGGAGAGTAAAACAAGGTGTTATTTGCTGCATTTGAAGATAGATGATAGCTATGAAAATGTTACAAACAGGATAAGCATCTCTCCTGTGATCCATATATCTCTCTCTCTCACACACACACATTCACATATATACACATGCATGCACGCACACACACACGTTATCTTCTCTGGGAGTGAAGTTGATTTGCTTAAGAGAACCAATTCTGTTAGTTTGATTATACTTAGGGTTACATTTATTTTAAAAATAATTCTAAGACTCATCTACAAGTAGCATTTTCAATAATTATTACTTAAAAGATTGAGAGATAAAATTAATAGCAAATAATGATATATAACGGTGAGCAGTAATACTCTATATCAGCATATATTGTTGTTGTAAAAATCTACTAAGCAATTAGATTCTTCTTAGTTTTAAATTAGTACAGCTACTGCAAGGAGTTAAATGCCTAGAACAAAGACAATATTTAATGTTTTTGATAATCATACCTCATATAAACAAACTTGATGAAAAGTTTGGCCACAATGAGAGTCATCACAAACCTGGTCTGGAATAGCCCCATCTAGACGATAAGCATAGCAAATACCACAGTCCATAGAGAAGTCCTTAAAATATAATAGAACTGTATTAGTGAGGTGGCTGGGTTTAGTACAGGCACTGCACCTAAACCAAAGTTTATCCAAGATTTATGAAAAACACAAATAGAGGTTATACAACACACTAAAACAAAACAAACTACATGATGGCTCAACAGCGTTTCTAAAGTTCATCAATTATATCAGGTTGTAATACATATTAATATTTTCTTTAAAAAATAATGTACTTTGACATTAATTTTATATAATACTATACAATATAACTTTATGAGTTATATGAGAGTTTATGAGGCAAACTGGTCACTTATAATACAATTTTTTTACGTGTGCACAAAATGCCCTCTCACAGCAAACCAGTAGTAAACCCGTTAGGAACCTACCACTGGTCTGCTATTCATGCCTTTTTTGGGGGGGGGAAATGGGCCTCTTTTCCTGTTTTGGGGAGGTTTGCAGAGTGCAAAAACTCCCCCCCCCCTTTCGGAAAGCTGTTTAAATAGAGTACTTGATGAGAATTACATTGATCAAGTGCTGTGCCAGCAGAAAGAAAGTTTTAGGTGCTACAGGATTTCAAGGATTTCCTTCTCTAGCACATGGATAAATACACCTGGGAACATCTACTTACCTACCTTTTCTCTCTTTCTCTCTCTACCTATATACCTACCTACCTTCTCTCTCTCTCCCCCTACCTATCTACTGTATTTCTCTCTATTTCTCTATCCCTCTAACTGCCTACCTATTTACACTCCCTCTCTCTATCTCTCTCTCTCTCTCTTTCTCTCTCTATCTCTTTATTTGAGTTTGAGTTTTATTGGTTTTTTATACCACCCTACTCCCGAAGGACTCAGGTCGGTGTACAGCCAGAATAAAAACAAATATACAAAAGTTAAAAAAGCTTTTAAAAAACATATTAAACCTTGGCCGAAAAGTGGAAAAAACCCCAAACTAACCCAGATTAAAATTAATAAAAATTTGAATTTAAAAATCATGTTTTATGCCAGCCCGGCTTGTTGGAAGAAAAAGGTTTTGAGACCACGGCGGAAGGTGCATAAGTCAGGGATAGTTATTAATTCCGGAGGCAATTCGTTCCAGAGTACAGGTACTCCCATGGAGAAGGCTCTCCCCCTGGGTGTCGCCAGTCAACATTGTCTAGCCGATGGCACCATGAGGAGACCCTCTCTATGGGAGCATACTTGGGAGGCTCTTGGTGGCAGAAGGCGATCTTGTAGGTACCCCGGTCCTAAGACATGGAGCGCTTTAAAGCGCTCCATGGCTTTAGAGCGCTTTTCTTCATCTACCTGTCTACCTACCTACCCTACCTACCTACCTACTGTATTTCTTTCTCTTTCTCTCCCTCTCTATTCCTCTACCTACCTACCTACTTTTTAAAAAAAATTGCCTCTACAAAACCTGGGTGCGTCTTATACTCTGGTGTGTCTTATACTCCCAAAAATATGGTAACTTATTGAGTAATTTTCCTAATGCTTATTATTGGCAACTCCAATACAGCAATATATTGGGGATACCAGCAAAGAAAGGGATTTGAAACTTGATTGTGACTAAGCTTTAGGGGACCTTTCTGGGAAAGGCTCTAAAGCTAGGAAAGATAGAAGAAAAGAAAAAAGGTTGACCAGCATCAAGGCAGATAGCTACAGAGGCAATGAATGCACCATTGGACGGTCTGAATAACCAGGTTGGAGACAAATTGTTATGGAGAAAATCTATAGATTCATTAAGAGTTGACAAAGATTGAAGGTACATACTCAAAAGAGAAATTTATGAAACATGGTAAGGAATTTGTTCCCTAAAATTGATTATAGATGAGAGAAACTATTGTGCCAAGTCCATTTTGTGCCATATCTCAACTGATTCCAAAAGGATGCTTCAGAGTTTAGGGATGTGAACAAGAGCTATCTGAAATTTTTAAAAGCTGTTATACCTTTTCCCAGAATAAAAGGGGTGGCCTGCCAAAGTGACCAAACAACCTTACAAACACAAATCCTTTAAGGAGCTGCAGCTTAATATAATATTTTTTTCTACATGTACTCCAAATTCACTTTTTAATCTGATCTGAACCACCACAGAGTTCATTTTGTAAATACCTGGCAGTGCTTGCAAGAGTAGGTTGTATCCATTGGGGGAACATTTGCTATAAAATGGAACCTTCAAGGTCATATGTGAATGGACCTATATCCCACAATCCCTCGCACATGAAACAAAGATATATAATTGTTTTGAAATAGAACAAAGTGAAAGAAAAGGAAAATTTCTAAATGTATCAATGATTATTTCTAAAAGTGAATGTGCTATTACTAGGTTGGTGGAAAATAAAACTAAATGGATTGAAGGAGCATGCCTTATTGTGCATGTCTCACATGGGACGGAGCTCCTATCAGGAAATCCCATTAAGTTCTAGATTGTTCTGTTCGGGCTCTTGTCTTATCCCATGTGAGATAATCACAGAGCTACAATGAAGAACTAGTCTTAAACTTAATTGGTTAAAATACACATTACTGTTTCTAATTAATTGTGTCTTTTAAAGCAAGTTTAAATGTTTTAATCAGTATTTATAAAACTTGTGTCTGGTAGCCACCATTTTAGATGAGACAGTATTTTTTTCTAAGATAGTAGATATATATGCATCACCAGAGGCCATCTAGAAATAAGTATTCTTTTTTCCCATCCAGTGTTTTATTTGCATGCAAATTTAACTTTTTGTATTCTTCTTTAATTAACTAAGATCTTTCAATCAGCTTATAGCTTTACATTTTATCACTCACAGGATGATAAAAACAATGAGACCCAAGGCAGGATACATGGACAAATATTGCCTTTATGATATTCTACTACAGATTTTCTATTAGTAGACTGAAGATAGGAAATCATAGCATATAAAGATTCAAATGGATCTTTGATTAATCTCAAGCAATTCCTTTCTCAACTGATCTTGATGTATACATCTTTTTATAGGAAAGGGCATTAGGTGATATGAAAGCTCTCAAATTACGGTGACCTACCAATGTGTTATTGCAGAGTGTCACATATAATATGTGCAAGATATTATAAATTCTTCATGAATAAACAACATCATAAAATGATACTGAGATATTCAAAAATTATACCTAGTCAGAGCATTTACAAACCAACATTCTATGGACAAGGAAGAAATCATACCTTTCCTGCATTATTATTATTATTATTATTATTATTATTATTATTATTATTATTATTATTATTATTATTATTATTATTATTATTATTATTATTATTGCCATTCACTGTGAGCAAATACAAAGAATAAATCTGAAAAGGAAACGACCTTCAATAATAAGGATGCATTTTACCGTTAGAGGTTTGTGGATTTTTAGAGTCCACAGGCCTTCCTGCACAGTTACCCAACAAAAATAGACCATATTTTGTTTAACTTATTCTCAGAATTTTCTAAAATAGGAAATAAAATAGGAAAGAATAAAATGGGCAGGTAGATGGATGGAAGAATCCAAACTTCTTTCTCTGAGTTTAGTACACGTTCTCACTTGAAACAGATTTTTAAAAATATTTTTGCATTAAATATATTACATTCAAAATTAATTCTGATACCAAACACCAGATAGATAGATAGATAGATAGATAGATAGATAGATAGATAGATAGATAGATAGATAGATAGATAGATAGATAGATAGATAGAATAAGTTTAATTTGATTTTAATCTTGTACTTTGTTTGTTGTAATTTGTTTTTAATTTCCCTGTGCCCCGCCTCGAGTCCTTTCGGGGAGAGAGAGATATAAATAAAATTTATTATTATTATTATTATTATTATTATTATTATTATTATTATTATTATTATTATTATTATTATTATTATTATTATTATTATTGATAGATAGATAGATAGAGATATATTCTTTAGTATCAGAATTAATTTTAAATGTAGTGCATTTAATGCCAAAAATACAAAAATACCACACATACATACAAAATCTCCTTTAATGAATAGTCCCACATGTATAAGTAGACATTTTTAAATAATCTACAGTCTCTTTGAAAAATAGTTGTTTTATTTCCAAATATGTAGTATTCAAGCATAGTAAGCATAGAAAGTATGAGATGACTTACACTTTTTTCTAGAGCTTCTCGAGATGGGAAATCAATTTCTAAAATCTCTTTTAAATTATTTAATAAACTATTTTCTGGGTTCCTAAAAAAGGAGGAAATATTATTATAAATATGTTAATTAAATTACAAACCAAACATATTTACAAGCAGATATACTTACCACATATGTACATTGCTATTCAGCTTGATTTTCAACGGATTTACCACTGAAAACAAATTATGCATAAGTTTACATTTTTCACAAGAAAACATTATTTTTCAAAATATCTAATCCATGAAGGAGTGGTGGTCCTATAGTTCATAGTTGGCTGCTTAATTTTGCAGATTATGGATTCATGATCAAGAATGTCATACACAACTTTTCCCATATTGAGTCACAAAGCAACTGACTTTATAAGACAAGTTATAAATTAAATAATTAAACTAATAATGGCATTTGCAATGAAAGGAATGTCCGGCACAAATTCAAACCAAAAAACTGCACCACCATGTAATTTTAATGCATATGCATCATGTATGTAACATATCTTCAATATTCATTTTTTCAGTATCTCTACACAATGTTGTACATGTGAGTATGAGAGTTGGTTTGAATAAATTGTCTTCATTTTCAAGGGTTTGCTGCTGCTTATATTAGATATGAGATATTTTTCAGAATTATTCGGAGCTGAACTCATCGACAGACACATGATGAAAATTTATATAAACAGATGCATATCTGACATACTTGATAATGTGGCTCTAGAATGTCTCAATTTAGATATTTGACTAAAAAATAATTTGAGCAAATTTCTGAAGGAATGCTTCCAACTTTATTTAAATATCATTATGAGTTTTACCGTCTTAAAGAAAATTAGATAGCTTCAGAACATTTCTAACTTAAGTGGCTTTTTACAAATTAATTTGGAAACTCCCAAATTCGTGCAACTTGTCCCAGAGTTTCACTAAACCAATCAGATTTGAATGGCTATTTTGCTTGAAGCCAAGTGACTTCTCCACATGAACTGGAAATTGTCACCTTTTTCAAGGGTATATTTTAGAGGAATTATTTGATCAAATCATCCCACTGAAGTTTGCACAATCCCACTAAAGAAGCACCTCTGATCTTGATAAAACATCTAGGTAATTTAGCCTTCTCAATTCTGTGCACTTATTGCTCCCTTCACACAAGAACTGAATAATCAATTTGCTTTTGATCTGTCTAATGATAAAAGACAGACAGGAAAAGACAAATATCCCTGCATTAAAACAGAGCTCAAGTCTACAATGGGAACAAGGGGCAAAAAGGAAAAATTAGAATCATTAGAATCATAAGAACTGTCCCTTGAGAAAAACAATTTTGTGGATAAAGATTGAGAGAACTGTTTTGTATAGCCTACTTTTATTCCTATACATGTGTGTGCTTTAAAAAATAGATTCTGTGGTTCACTAATGTGCTAATTTAGAAATCAAGAATGCATTCACAGACCTCTCAACATTTATGACATAATTAATCTGCATTAAATGATGCCAAGAATCACTTCTTGCTTAAAAATATGTTAAGTGCCTTCCTGGGTCATATAAATCATTTAATGATCTAAACAAGTAGCAGATCCTGAGTGGCCTATATTCTGCCCATTTTTGATGCTGGCCCTAGTAATATATTTAGAAGGAGGAGAAAAAAGTAGTTCAGAATACTTGGAAGGATTATGGGTTTGACATGAACATACACTTTAATAAGGATTTTGAATATTACGTATCATATATTCCTTACAATGTCCATAAAAAGATATAAAAGAAAGGTGAGAGCCAGATCAATTTAATGAGAAGCCCTTGGGGAAGCCTTTGAGGGAAAAAATCCTTTCCAACTTACAAGCTCTATTTGAAAACTGGGAAAAAAAGGTTTGATAAATTAACAACACTTTTAATTCAACCCAATGGCACTCAGATATAAGCAACATCAGTTAAACCCGACTTACAAGTGGATGGATTGGAATCTAATTTGTTGTTGGTAGATTTGAAGGGAAAGGAGCCTGGTTTGAAAATTGCAGGCTGAATAGAGAAAGGCATGAATTCAAAAGACATAGAGATGGTAGAACTGATGTGTGATGGATTGGACTTTCTTAAGAAGATTAATGGAGTTTGGGGAATGAACTTATTATATCCAATCAAAAAACAATTGACGAGATGCTGCATTTCAACTTGTGGGAAGAGTCTTTGACAACAAATGCTATGGAGTATCTGTGGAGATTCTCAATTATCCAGATCGTAATTGTCTCAAAAGTGGTTTTTTCTTCAAAAGGCAACCGGACTGTTTTTTCCTTGAGGAAGAAGAAGAAAATTCTCTTGGATAAGAAGCGAAACGTTTTCTTCTTCTTCCTCATGGAAAAAAACAGTCCAGTTGCCTTTTGAAGAAAAAAGTACTCCTGAGACAAATGCTGTGGCAATATTTAAAACAGAGATTTATGACTTTGGAGAACGAAATGCAATTGTTGGGAAAGATTCCAATTAAAACTTTTAAGGAAAAGTTTTACCATTAAGAATCAGTCAAGGATATTTGATGCTAGATGGATCAGAGACGATTGTAGGATAAACAGAAGTGTTGAAGTTCATAACATTGTGGGACTGCTTTGAGGGGGGAATTATTATTGCTGCAATATATTTATCACTATTCCACTGGGGACAGGACAATATATGTTTTGTGTTTTTTATGCACATTTTTCCTTGTCTTCTATAGTTTTGCTTTGTTCTTGCATATTTTTTCCTTTTGCTTGGAGTTTGTATTTTAACTTTGTGAATAAAATTTTAAAAAATCATCAAGAAAAGACGTGGACATAGGAATTAAGCATAGTGACAGGGAGCCATCCACTTCCCTCCAGTCATAATTATATTCCCAATGTTGTCCTGCAGTTCTGCTATTACTGTGGCATGGGAAGTGATGTATAACACTTTATAAAACATGTTCTGTATATGACATGTCTGCTATTTTGCAGTTAAATGCATCCAAAACAGTGTAAATTGCTTTATATATTGAATGTTTAATGATTTTCTGAACAATCTATAGAGGATTTTATAAAAAAAAATATGTTAATGTTATTCTGTATTGCTTGTCTGAAACAAATATATTCAGTTTATCTTACGTAAAGATTTATTTATACTAGCATAAAATATTAGACACTGCAATAGAAAAAAGAAGAGAAACAGAAAGCATCCTACCATGGTCAGCTCCAAGAAAGTAACACTCAGGAAGCATTGTGGGGTGTCTGGGATCTACCTCTATATTAAGTGAAATGTTTCTTCCTGAAATAGATACATATTAAAGAATATAGCTATCCAGGCTATTTTTTTTAAAGGCATTATTCTTAATTGTACAATTGTTGTGCAGTTTTCCAAAACTACAAGAATTAAAATTCAGTCTTTGAATTCAAAATACTTATCTACCACTTCTAAATCTATATGTGAAAGTGACTAGATTTTAGTATCTTAGTATGTAACAAGTCCAGATTGACTTGACTTTTCTACCTACTTCCTCTTTATTTCTTAATATTGATTATTTGAAGCCATTTATCAATTAGATCAACTAGACATAGTACATTTGAAATCATGTATTTCTATAAAAATACAGTAATTAAAAATAGTTAGTTCAAGTATTCACAAAAATTACATGTGGTGGGTATATTAGGAAACTTTTCCTTCTGTGCTTTAAAAGCTGATCTGAAAAAGTAGCAAGTATGGTATATGTATGTGTCTTCCAAAATGAAAGGTTTGCTGAAAAAAGTAGTCATAGCTTAGTTTCAGTGGACTAGAGCGGGGGTCTGCAAAGTTGGCTCTTTTAAGACTACTGGACTTCAATTCCCAGAATTCCCCAGCCAGCAAGGCTGGCTGGGGAATTCTGGGAGTTGAAGTCCACCAGTCTTAAAAGAGCCAACTTTGCAGACCCCTGGACTAGAGGATAAAACATGTCCAAGCAATGCAGGAATGGGCAGTTGTTTGATAGGATGACTACATTTTTTTCTATAACCTTTTCTTTCTTTCTTTTTTTAGAAAAAATGATACATTCCCCCAAAAAGTGGAATATAAACCAGCTGGAAGTTATGATCCATAGTTTGAGAAGCTCTGTAAACAGTTGTTATTACTATTACTGTTAAAACGATATATAAAACATAATACCAGGGAGAACAAGAGGGTTCTTCCTCAGTGAAGTCATAATCTAAACTTTGAAATGTTATGTGTAACAGAAGAAAAAAACTCCTTTTGTAGAAATATAATTTTTTTAAAAAGTTTTATCTCCCCTAACTACTAAAGTCCCTATGCAGTTATCTTTTTTATTCTTACCAATTGCAATCCTTCGCCTTGTGGAGCTCCTTGTGGGTTTCTCTGGCTCAAGGACCCAGGTCTTCTCATCAATTTCATCTAGAACATCCCAAAACTCCTTCAGTGATTCTAATGTTGCCAAAAACTGACTGTGAATGCTTAGTAAGGAACTCTAGTATGGAAGGAAATTGTAAGAAATATTATAAGTGGCCTTTAACAAAGTAATACAGAAGTGCTGTTTATTAACTGTTTTAACTTTTCAAAATCTAGCACACAATTATAAAACACATATATTACAATTACACATAATCCTTTAAAAAAATATTCTCTTTTTCAACCTCTTTTAAAGTATTTTTACTTTTTTACATTTAAACTTAAAACTATTCAGAGTACAATCATGTAACAAGTAACTTCTTTTGTATTTGATGAAGATTCCCTGTGAATTAATAACTTGCAGCTTTATTTTTGCAAAGCATCTAAAAATTATTCACATGCAAAATTCCAAGTAATTTGAAATGCTGAAACTAAAAAATGTACTGCAAATCCAGTATGTCTCTATTTAAAACTGTCTTCTAACAATAATTGGGGCCTATTTTTTTCTAATTTTTCCTCATTAAATCTAACACATTTCTAAATAAACAGATTCTGAAATCCAGGAACAGGGGGACATTGTATAGCATGCACCTCTCCAAAACAGAGAACACCGCACACACACACACCACACACACACAGTTACAGTAAAAAGAAGCCCAATGTTTTTCCAGTGGAATGTGTTTAATAAGCAAAGTAAAAATTATACTTTCATGAGGAATATACAAACATGGATCTTTTCATCCATTTTCTTCAAAATGTCAAAAAAATAAGTTGTGGATGGTTTAAAAATTGCTCAGGTGAATTTTTAGGATTTTACATACTTGAAAAATATTTTTAAAGGGAAGGACAGAGCTTGAGAAAGAACATGTTGGATTTATTCTCCCTGCTGTTATTAAATTATATTAAAGTGAGAAAGCACTTAAGCAGAAAAGTGTGAATACTGCCAATCTCAAAATGTAACGCTTATTATCTTTAAAAGCATTTTGTTACTTTTATAATACCTGAAGTGATATAATAGTGTCAGTCACTTAACCAGATCTTACAGCATAATATCTTCATCTTAAGTACTATTATTTCCAGTATTTTAATAATTTTCACACTGTCTTGGAATGTGATCTTTTGTGCTCTGATGACACTTAAATTAATAGCATAATTTTCTGGTACTTGCAACAGTTGCTTTTCATTTTGATTTTTTACATGTTCCTACCTCATATACAGACAAATCCTTTTAATAGCCATTTTTATCTTTTTCTTTAGGGAATTCAAAGGAATTTTTAGTAAAAATTAAGAGACACCAAGGGATTCGAATTTTGAAATCCAATTAATTTTAATACTAATTGCAATTTTTCAGTGATGTTCCTTGAAAGGTAGCAAAATCTTAGAGTGATCTGCTCATCTGATCTTATTTGCATGTTTCATAGATGTTGTAGTTGCTTTTCCATATGCATATCTGAATCTCTATGTTAAAAACATTTACACTACTTTGTCATGCAAATTATAAAGAATTTATTCCTAATTTTGCACTTCAATTGGATCGTTTCTGTACATATTCCCTTTAAATAATTTACATGTGTTCCATGGCAAGAGATTCAATAATGAAATAGCCAATCTGCTGCCTTATGATTTTTAAGATAGTGTTATTTATTTAGCATATTTATAGGTGCCCCCTCACTTTATCTCAAGGCAGTGAATAAGCTTTGATATACAATGTCCCTCCCACTCAAACTAACATGAAAATAACTATATGCCTTTCTCTAAAACAGTAGCGCAAGTAAAGCTCTATTGAACAGTAGTAAAGCAAGTAAAACTCTATTGTATTTTAAAATAAGGCACAGCAAGAGAAAAATCCACAAAATTTGGAGGTTAATTCTAGAAAAGGTAGACATTTCATGAATTCTTAGAAAAATGGAGTAGATTGCTAGAGTAGGATAATGAACTTTTCTGTTCTTTTTCTACTTCGGGATGTTCTGCTCCACTTAGTGTATCTGCAAGCAGTCCAAAATTCTTATTCAAATAATTTCAAAGCTTGCAGGATCCTATATTCACTTTTTTTAAATTTCCCCCTAAAGTGCCAAGGACACATTGGTAACAGGAACAGAATGTTCACCTGTATATTAAAGTCAATGGTAAGCAAATTTGAGAAACAGGTTGGTTAAGGCATCATTCTAGAAACTGAGAAAGGTGAGATCTAATCCTGCCTTGGGCAAAAGCATACTGGGTGACCTTGGGCCAGTAGTCCTAGGAAAAAAACAAATGGCAAAACACTTCTGAAAAACTTTGCGAAGAAAACTTGTGAGGGCTTAGCCAGGAAGTCTCTGAGAATCAGACATGAATAAACAGAACAACAACAACAAAAGCAAAAAGTAATCCAAGGGCAGAAATCTGAAGCAATCCTAACTGTTTTCTCAACATCCAATTCTTATTTTATGGAACGTGAGAGCTGGGAATCTTTAAAGAATGCTGCAAAAAACAATTGGGTTACAAGTGGAACATTATAAGAATGGAAGGGGAAAATTTGGCAGCAATTTTTTTTTCTATAAATGCAAAGATGATTAGAATAAGAACAAGAGCTTCTAGAAGACAAACTATCTTTAAATCTTTAAAAAATAGTCTGAAGTTGCCATTTTTGAAGCTGATTTTCAAAAATTTAGTTTTTATGAATGGAGATAGGACTGGTTCCTAAAAACGTGAAAACAAATATGAAAAGCTGAAATAGATTCCCTGGTTGCCACTTAAAAACAAACAAAAAAAACCCCTTCATTTTCTCTTCTCCCTCACCATTATCTCTCAAGAGAAATAACTGGCATTAAACTATCACTGGCATTAAACAAAGCTATAGCAGTCACCACAGGATAGGAGTTGTTGCCTCATAAGGATCCCACACTAATATTAGTATCCTCTATTTTGGGGGTTGGGGGAAGAAACACACGAGTGAATTTTTTTGGCCATCAAAGTTCAATATTGGCATTATTCCAGTATGAGAGCAAAACTTCAAACATATCACTAGAAAGCAAAATTATGAAATTGCGTCTTATTTACAGTGGCCCTGTCATGCAGGGAAATTCACTGGAGAAAGAAATTATATTTGGGAGAGTTAGGGGTAAAAGGAAACCAGGCCACCCAAAAACACAATGCCTGGGCACATCAAAGCTGACACCATCCAGAACATAGAGAAACTCAATGGAGTTGTACAAGATCAGAAGATGTGGAGAGACCTGACCCATAGAATTGCCAAGAATCAGGCAACATTGAATGAATAACATAATTATCACTTCAATATGCTGAGGATGGCATATGAGGCTCAGGGGACATGTTGCACATCACTGATTTACCTTATTACAGGTTTAATATATCGATATTGCTTACTCTTTCTTCATACTAAAAAACTAGAAAATCATGTCATAAAATGTTAGCACTTTGAATCTGGAAAAAATTCACATATAATTTGCCAACATGGATGTATGAATAGACTAAGTTTTAACATCATGTATATCACTGCTTACTTGAACCACTATCATGTTGGGCACACACTAAGGGCCTCAGGCTTGATCATCGAGTCCATTCTATAAGGCCTTCTGGAAACCAGATATCACCAATCTAATCCCCAGAAGAATGATACAGTGTAGACACCCCTGCTGAAAATAGCCTGGACACTGTCAGCTGATACCCCTTAGCAGATGGAAATTGGACCATGCCCTTCCTGTCAGACTGGGTGGGGTGAGTACAAAATCAGGTAGGAGATGGTTGGTCAATTTACTTGGACTTTTAAAATTTATTTAACATATACTCACATTTCAAAAGTTATACTCCGCAATTTCTTGTCTGAGACAAGACAAGACTGGTTTGAACTAACAAATTCACACTCCTGCATGATTTCTATTTGTTCAGCTCTTGTCCACCACTACTATCTTTTAAATTTGGTGCCCTTCAGAGATGCTGCAATTGCAGTTCCCAGCATAGTCAAAGGTTTATTGGCTCAGTTTCCATTAGGAGTTTATAAGCAAACAATTTCCTTTATGATAATTTTGTGGATTTTTAAGAAAACTCTTATTTAAAATTTATACCAGTAAAGTCTCCAACTATGTAGAAGCCAGTCTATCACATCTTGCTTCCAAACTGATTGGCATATGACTAGATGAATGACTGTTTTAAAAAAGTATAATATTGAAAAGTCTACCTTTAAAAAAACCACAGCTTTCCCATCTAAGCTTACATTAAAAATCAATGTTGGGAGATATACTTGATATTACCAACATATTCATTATTCATATTCATTAGAACATCTTAAACAGTATTTGTGCTTCACAATCCATTAATCAGTAAATTCCTCCATGATATGCAATACTTCTTTTGGACACCAAGCCACTTAACTTAAGGTAAAAGTCTATGGGCAGAAGCTTATGTGGAAATAGTCTTTTCAACTAAATAATGGTGCAAAAGATTTTCTAGATAGGGATTATCCACTACATTGGTTGGAATATTAAATAAAACAAAAACAAAAGAAAAACATACTGTACTAAACAGGTCCGGACATAGCAAAAATATGGATTAGATAACCCTCAAGATTGCTATTAATTTATTCTTTTTTCACATTTGCTTGGAAAAGTATTTCTTTTTGTCATTTACTTCAGCTGGAGCCCTTTCTCCAGTACTACTCCTAGTTCATACATTGACCCAAAAAAAATAATAGTATCAGATTTCAATTAAACATTTCCACTGTCAGACATGTTGTACATATTATTGATTTAATATTCAATAATTTTACTGAAGACTGAGTCATCTAAGGTAGAAATCTCCCATACTTCTTTAGAAAATCCAGTATTATGTATTTTAGTAGAACTAATTTGACTAAAAATTCAAAGGAAAAAGCAGTGCCTTAACCCATGAATAAATACCTGCAGTAATTGGACATTTAAAAAAATGAAATAGACAGCAAATGAATTTGCTAATTAGACAAAAGAAAGTCAGTAACTGAAGTAAGTAGTTGTGCTGGGACTTGTCACTGGAAAGCTCTGTATATATGGCAACTGGAACAATGGCATCAGCCTTGCCCTTGGTACCAATTTCTGACTATTTTAAAATGTCTCCTCTGCACCAGAATTCTCTGGCTGCTGCTGATCCTGCTGTGAGACACCTGCACTGGCTACTAGGCTTGTCACGATGCACAAAACCCTACCATCTTCAGCTTGACATTGTGCACGTTATAATTATTCATCCAAATGAATATGTCAGAGCAGCAGCAGCAGACCTCTCATCAGAGCACAAGAAAAATACATCAAAACATTATCAACCCAGCAGGAAGACAGGGACCATAAGGAAAATTACCCATTTTTAATACAGACGCCATAAAGCCATGTCTATTATTATATAAAAAGCAAGAGGGGGGAGAACCACCATCAAGCTTTGAGTCCAAAAGTACTGGTGGAACACAAAATGAGAAACAGATGTTAGGGGAAATCAATTATTGTATCTGAAATCTATTTAGATTCTCTTAAAACAAGTTCTGTGCTAGTATTCTAATTTCGACATTTGTCCTCTTTTGAGTTAAGGATCATGTCAACATTTTCATTAAGATGACCTACAATTTTTAGAATTAAATATCCATCACATGTTAGAACATACATGCTGAATACACAAAATAATAAGAACAAATGAGAATATGCCAACAAATAGCTCACTGAACATGTACAAATCTTTTAATTTTGGGGAAAAACTTAAGCTGAATATCAGATAATACATACATCCCTTTGGGCATAAGCAATGCTGCGCAAAGTGCAAAAAAAGGAGTAAGAAATAACAAACCAAAAATAAACATGACACTTGTTTTCACTTATTTGATACTTATTCATCCTTTGCCATAGACATTTTATCTATTATCTTTTTACTAGCATTCGTCTAACTTAAAAGTTTTGATTTTCCCATCTTTTGCCAATTTCTACTAAGATAGACAAATCTATTTGCTGTGCTTTTTGCTGTTTACATATAACTTGCAATTGTTCAGTCAGTTTTCTTTATCAAATATGACTACCTTGGTATTTGATATATTAGTTTTCAGATTCCTTCTCACTGTATCCTACAATCTATCTAATATTCAATGGCAATCATTCCAGTTCTTTAATAATGTGGAATTGTTTATATATGAATGGAAATTTCCTTTACTGTAAAATACTAATCTCATCTACAAAATTTAAGTGAAACCACTACTGCAAATGATCTGGACAATATGCTCTTGATAATGCACCCCGCCCTTTGGATAAACTGAGACAAGTTCCAAACACATTCTTTCCAGTTCTTGTGAGGTGTAGGCCATTCCCTGCCAAAGCCCTTCCTGTAGGTAATGCAAACCATGATCTAGGAATCCAATGTTCTCTTGGGCCAGCAGTTTACTTCTAAAATCCTCTGCTCCCCCATTGGGTGATGACCTTCTGCAGGAAATACAGATGAGAACTTTGCATGTCTTCTTTGGCTTTCCTGCCTAGCTGTTCATAAGTCCTTGGTATTGTTTTCAGGCTCTTTGTTGTGTAATTTTTCCCAACATGAAAGAGTAGAAAGGGATAATTAATTGGTGAGCTTGATTATTTTGGTAAGCCTCTCTACTACAGCTTTGTACCTAGGAGACCACACACCTCCCTTGTTAGATTAGTCTGGTCTACAAATTGCTGATTCTGTTCCTTTAAAAAGCAAGTCACCTCCGGTTCCGGCTCCTGCGGCGACGGGCGAGCCTAGCGCTCGCTCGCCGCTTTGTTTCTCCTTCTGCCCCCCCACGGGGGCGAGACCCCTCTTGTTTGAGGGTCTCCCGTAAAGCCGGCTCGTCGGGGGGCGCCCCCCCCCCACGGCGGTGGAGGAAGTGGCCCCCGGCGCGGCTTAGGTGAGGGAGAACATGCTGCGGGGGGTTCTCCCTTCGCCTAAGGAAGACGGCGCCATTTACAACAATGAAGAGGGTTGATCGGCTCAGTCGGAAGGTCTCCCGAGGCTTCAGCTGCGAGGGGAGAGTGAGTTTTTAAAAAAAAACTTTTTTTCTGCTGTCAGCCAGGCTGAAAGGACTGGGAGGGGGGAGTTTGTTTTCAAAAAAAACCCCTCGGACTTAAGCGGCACTTGGAAATGGCTTCTCTGGAAGAGAAAGCGGAAATCTTAAATCCGGACTGTCTCTAACAAGGGAAAGTGGTATGCGGCTACTTGCAACATTGTGTCTAGGTCTGGCTGGTTAAAAAAATTTTATTTTTCTACTCTCTCCTCTGGGCTCTGAGATGGGCGGTGGAAAGTGGCTTTTCTTTGTCCCTGCCTGACTATTTTAACTATGGAAAATTCCCAGCGTCTCTTTACAATTGGGACTCTCTCTGGATATTAATGAAGAATTTTTTTCTTGTTGGATTTGTGGTTCCTTTCTGGATTACCTTCGCTATTATAACTATTGAGTTGGAAAATTGTCTCTCTCTTGGTTCCTGAATTTTACGTTTCAACCTTGATCTGAACTTTTGGCTCCCGGTTAGTCTCACCAACCCCACCCTAAAAACGCCATTTTGGTGGCATTGACTCTAACAGTTAAGATGGCTCAAGAAGCAGCACTGACAAGTTTAGAACAACGGATGGCTTCTCTTGAAACTGTTATACAAACTTTGGTAAAAGAGATTCAGGCCCAGAGGGCTGAAAACATCAATTTCAAGAAGGAGCTATTGGATACTCGGAAGCAAGTGCTGGAAAACACACAGAAGACGGAAGAATTGGAAGGGGGGTTGGTGGGGGTTAAGGGAGAGATTAAAAATGTTACTAAAGAGGTTGGGGAAACAGATGGGCATGTGTCTAGGATTGATATGGAAAGAATGACATATTTTTTGAGATTTCAGAATGTTCTTGAGGAATCTGGTGAATGCCTCCCTGATCTTATGAGCACAATTTTAGCAAACTATTTACAAAAACCTAAGGATGAGATCAGGGGGGACATTGACCTAGCCTACAGAATTAACTCAGCATATGCCAGGATAAATGAAGTGCCTAGAGAGATACATGTGAAATTTGTTAGAAGGTCAACCAGAGAGGAAATCCTGAAACTGCAGAGAGAAAGTCCATTAATTTACCAACAAAAAACGGTCACTATCTTGAAGCAGATTCCTAGAAAGATTCGAGATGCAAGACGGAAATTTTCCTTCTTGTCTAAAACATTGTTTGATCATGGGATTTGGTTCAAGTGGGTGACACCCGAAGGGATGCTGGTGTTCTGGGAAGGAGGAAGAGTGAGGATTAAAACAGTTGTTGAGGCGGAAGCCTTTCTTAAAAAACATTCCTCTGCCCTGGGGGAAGATCCAGGGGGGACAGAGGGAGCTACGGCCCCGCCCGCTGGGGGCCAGGGAGGAGAAAAAGAAGATACAATAGCCAAGAGACTTAGATCGAAAAAATAACTTTGTCTTGATTTTCCTGAACAATTTTGCATAATATTTTCTGGATTTATTGTAAATGTCTGACAGCATGGAACTGAGAATTTAGGTATATGTACTTGCTTTTACCTTGTAGTGTTATGAAAAATGCTTTTTTTTTTGTTATTTTTTTATTGTGTATTTTGAGGTCTCGGAAGGGCCGACGACTCTGACGTGAATGCTCTCAAAATTTCTTTGTATCCCTTACCCTATCCTATAGAAAAAATGTAAAACCAATAAAACTTTTTCAATATAAAAAAAAAAAAAGCAAGTCACCTATCACCAACACATTCCATTTTTTCTTTGGAGAAATCTTGGCTACTTTCTTTCTTTCTACTGGAATACTTCTTTATATGCCTGCATGTTTTCTTCCCGGGAGAGGATGTGAGATTGATTACTCAACTGCAGTAGGGCTGAACTGAACTGGACTAGACAATAATTTTCTCAATTTTTTTGACCTCTGAGTGACATGTTGCCTCCTATCTTCCAAGTTCCTTTTTCTGGATAGGTTTTATTGGTGGCAGAGAATCAGAATTAGCTACATACCTCTCAATCACAGTTTGGCACAAGATTGAAACAGCATCAGTCACTCTAGCAGATGACTTCTGTTGGAATTTGGAATGTAGGAGTCTTGTCTCCTCTTAGTACTGTTAAAATTCACAATTGTTTCTAATACTATTAATCATGCTATTTTGCTGGATTGTTTATATGTAATATAGGATCTGAAGGCAGTATTCTGACTCAACTTGTACCCCAGCTAATAGTAGTGCGAGAACAATATGGGTGACGCAGAGTTTGGCTCTCTTCCTACTACTATTTAAGAGCTAATAAGAGAAGATCATGTCTTGTTATACGATCAGTATCATTAATTTGGCAAAGTTACCCAGTTATATTTCACCAACCAGATGAAGCTGGAAATGTTTGAGTATATAGCTGCTTTTTGGAGACTATAAATCTGGACAGGCAAGCTTAGCTAAATTCCAGTAAGTCAATCTACAGTTTTGTCCAAAAACATATTGACTCAGGATGTCCCTAGTGATAGCTCTAGGTAGGGATGCCATACTAATAAAGCTTCAGACCATTGGTTTGGGGGTAATTCATAACTCATGGATCCTGTTGAAACAGCAGGGAAAAGCTATAGTTGGGGATAGAAAATGCATAACCAGGATGTTAAAAAGTTGAGACTTTAGCATAAAGTAACACCAATATTTTGTCACTATTCTGGTTAACAAGTCTAATTAAGGCTGGTTTTGAGCTACATGCTATATAGCTTGGCTCACAACATTGTCATCTTCTCAAGATGAAATGTGTCAGGCTGATTTAACTATGAAAGGAGGAAGCACATAGGGTCTTGTAGCATTTCCCAAGAAATCATTTATACTCATACTATTTTTAGCAGGCTAGTATCTTTAAACTACGTACTATCTTGCAAGTCAATATATTGTTGCCAACATCTCACCAGTTAGGAAGTACATGCAGTACACTGATACACATCAATTTCTTATTTGTTGAACATAACAAACTATATATAATGAATACTTTTACACAGAATTAGGACATAGTTCTTTAAAAATGTTCTAATGCAATAATTAAATCTTCACTATTTCAATATGAATGTAGGCTTGGTGCTATTTGAGATGATATGCTTATTTTACATAGGCATGCATGTCCACACAAAAATACCTCAGTAAATTACAGATTATGCTTTGAAAGCTTTATACCATGATTCTTTTCACAGAAATATATTTACTGTATTAATATGTTAGTATTTATGGCATTCCATATTTACAACACTTGACCATTATTTTATTTATTGTTGTTAAAATATTTATATATCACTTACTTGAAAAGCTAAAGCAGTTTATACATTAGTAAAATAAACAAAAACTAGATTAAAAACAAAAGATAAAATAATTTATTAAAAACAAAATGCAATGTTACGGAGTTATGATGGGGTAACAAAAATATAAAAAGGTGAATTTTAAAACATTTAAAATATTAGTATTGAGCCTGAATGAAATGTCCATTTTTTAAAATGTTATATTTTAAAATGATGCTATTTTTACCAATTACAAGTCAAAATTAAACAGCTTGTTTTTTGTTAGGCTGTATTTCTTCAGCTTATAATATTAATAAGAAAATCTTAATGAAGATATTGAGGCTTTTAAGAAAATGAATGCGACTATCAGAGGTTTTAATAGGTCCTGACATAAATATTCACAAAATTTATCTGTACAAAGATTTTTAAAAAAAATTACATTAATATAGTAGACAGTCTAAAAGATTAATGAATTCTAATTTGCTTAGAAAACAGATGCTATTGAATTAGAAGGCTGGTAACATCAGGAAAAAGAAATAAAAATTATCCAGCTTTGAAGCTACAACCAGAAGGAAATCATAGCTTAGAAATTTAAAGCTATGTTGGCCAGTGGCATAGGCTTAATACCATAAGAGATACCATAAGATGAGCAAATTATATTTTGCTTTTTCTAAGAAAAAGAAAACTATACTGCCAATGTCTATATCTATTGATTATACATAGAACCCAATACATGGTTTTGGAAATTTAGGTGAGACAGTGAGCATGAAGTATGTAGTGTAATTTTAACATTGAGTATCTTGAAACTTCATATAACACAGCCACATGTTTCAGCCTTTATTTTAAAAGTGTGCATTAGGGCTGAAGACAGCTAGGCTTTCTTTTGTTGCTCTCTTTATACCCGATGGCATAAGAACAATACCAAAAATATTCATCATGTATTATATGAAAAGGATGGAAAAATTAAGCATTTTGTATTCTTGCCAGAGGGGGGCATCCCATCAGCATCAGAGATTTTTAATTGTGTGAAAATAAAGTATGGTTTGCAAGAATCTATATTTAGCAACATTTTCTACCAGGATAAGATATAGTATTCACTATATCATAAATAATTTCTGATTAGCTGTATCTTGTAACTATTTCTGCCTGTCTCAGGGGTATCTTATTAAAGGTTCCAAGTCATCTTTATATATTCACAGAATATTTCTAAAGCCACCACAATGCTTGCTGAGGATTTAGAAACTGTGATAAGCTTGCATTCAAGTCATCAAACCTATTAAGAAACAATGAGAATTTCCAGTAAACTCTGCAATTAATATGAAAAAGAAACTGCAGAATCTGAATTACCATAACCTTAGAACAAGAAATTATATATTACAATACAATACAATACAATAGCAGAGTTGGAAAGGACCTTGGAGCTCTTCTAGTCCAACCCCCTGCCTAGGCAGGAACCTTATACCGTTTTAGACAAATCACTATCCAACATCTTCTTAAAGACTTGCAGTGTTGGGGCATTCACTACTTCTGGAGGCAGGCTTTTCCACTGATTAATTGTTCTGTCAAGAAACTTCTCCACAATTCTAAGTTGCTTCTCTCCTTGATTAGTTTCCACCCATTGCTTCTTGTTCTACACTCAGGTGCCTTGGAGAATAGTTTGACTCCCTCTTCTTTGTGGCAACCTCTGAGGTATTGGAACACTGCTATCATGCCTCCCCTAGTCCTTCTTTTCATTAAACTAGATATACCTAGTTCCTGCAACCGTTCTTCATGTTTTAGTCTCCAGTTCCCTAATCATCTTTGTTGCTCTTCTCTGCACTCTTTCTAGAGTCTCCACGTCTTTTCTACATTGTGGCGACCAAAACTGAATGCAGTATTCCAAGTGTGGCCTTACCAAGGCATTATAAAGTGGTATTAACACTTCACATGATCTTGATTCTATCCCTCTGTTTATGCAGCCTAGAACTATGTTGGCTTTTTTGGCAGCTGCTACACACTGCTGGTCATATTTAAATGGTTGTCCACTAGGATTCCAAGATCCTCTCACAGTTACTACTATTGAGCAAGATACCACCTATATTGTACCTGTGAATTTCGTTTTTTCTTGCCTAAATGTAGAACTTTACTCTTTTCACCAATGAATTTCATTTTATTAGATAGTGCCCAATGTTCAAGTTTGTCAAGATCCTTCTGTATCTTAAGCCTTTGTTCTGGAGTGTTGGCTATTCCTGCCAGGTTGGTGTCATCTGAAAATTTGATGAGTTCCCCATTTATTCCCTCATCCAAATCATTGATGAAATATTGAAGAGTACTGGGTCTAAAACAGTGCCTTGGGGTACTCCACTGCATACTTCCCTCCATGTAGATGCAGTTCCATTGAGCACTACACATTGAGTGCAGTTGGTCAGCCAGTTACGAATCCATCTGGTGGTGATGCTGTCTAACCCACATTTTTCTACTTTATCTAGTAGTAGTTTATGGTTTACCTAATCAAATGCCCTACTGAAGTCCAAGTAAACTATATCAACAGCATACCCCTGGTCCACTAATTTTGTCACTTTGTCAAAGAATGCAATAAGATTAGTCTGGCATGATCTGTTTTGACAAACCCATGTTGGTTTTTGGCTATTACTTTGTTTACTTCTAGGTGTTCACTAATTTGTTGCTTGATTATCTTTTCCAGAATCTTTCCTGGTATTGAGGTCAGGCTGATAGGTCTGTAGTTTCCTGGATCTATTTTTTTCCCTTTTTTGAAGATGGGAACCATATCAGCTCTTTTCTTAGATTGCTAAAGTACTTTCTGAATGTTGAACATCTGACTGGTAGGTTGTCAATAGCCAACATACACTTTAATCTGTTTTGCAGAAGTATCCAGAAGTACATCAGTTCTTATTGCAGCTTTCAGATTCTATGTACATTCTCCTTTATTTTTGTACAACTCAAAGCAGCATACCTCTGCCCCCCACTCCCAACCCCCCAGCTTCCCAAACACACAATAACCACCCTGCGAAATAGATTGGTCAGGGAGAATGCCCAAAGACACCCAGCTGGTTTGCAGTAGAAATTGTTTAAACTGTATATTAGATATGAGTCTAACATCTTCTAAAATGCATACATACTTCACAAGGGAACAAATGGATGGTTGCTTACCTGTGGAGTCCAGGAAAAAGAAAACTGAACGGGTAAGTCAATAAGGCAGTCTGGTTGCTCTCTGGGATACTGACACATAAAAAAAAAGAACACCCACAATGTTTATTCCTTATGAGAATTTTTTACAGAAAAGCAAACACATAAACACATTACCGTATTTTTCGGAGTATAAGACGCACCCAGGTTTTGAAGAGGCAATTTCATTTTAAAAAGTAGGTAGGTAGATAGAGGGATAGAGAGGGAGTGAAAGAGAGAGAAATACAGTAGGTAGGTAAGTAGGGAGAGATAGTGTGTGTAGATAGATAAGTAGGTAGAGGGTTAGAGAGAGAGAAATAGAGAGAGAGAGAAATACAGTAGATAGGTAGGGGGAGACAGAGTAGGTAGATAGAGGGGAGAGAGAGAAATACAGTAGGTAGGTAGGGAGAGAGAGAGTGTAGATAGGTAGGTAGGTAGGTAGGTAGAGGGATAGAGAGAGAAAAATAGAGAAATAGAGAGAGAAATATAGTAGATAGGTAGGGGGAGAGAGAGGGTAGGTAGGTAGGTAGATGTTTCCAGGTGTATTTACCCATGTGCTGGAGAAGGAAATTACTGGCCACCTTTGGAACAAATCTTTGTTTCTGCAGGTACAGTACTTGACCAACGTAATTCTCATCAATCAGTCTAACTAAACAGCTTTCCAAAAGGGAAAAAAAAAACCTTTTTGCACTATGCAAACCTCCCCCAAACGGCCTGTTTTTTGTGAAAATTGGCCTTTTTTTCAAATAAAAAGCATGAACAGCGTTGGGGGGGCTTGCGGAGTGCTCCTGGGGGGAGGGCCAAACGAGGAAAAACGGCCTGTTTTTTTTCATGAAAACGGGCCATTTTCTGGTAAAAAAATAGCATGCATAGCCTTATGGAGGCTTATAGAGTGCTGCTGGGGGCTGGGAAGGCAAAAACACCCTGTTTCTTGCTCATTTCTGCCCTCCCCAGCCTCCAGGAGGTCTCTGGAAGGCTCCATAAGGGTATGCGCACGGCCATTTTGGTGAAGGGGCGGGGTTTCAGGAGGCAAAAAATGCTGTATTCGATGTATAAGATGCACCCAGATTTTCAGCCTCTTTTTAGAGGAAAAAAGGTGCGTCTTATACTCCAAAAAATACAGTACCTCTTTTTCATAAACAGAAAAGAAAAGCCATTCTAATAATAATTAATTAAATTTATATGCCATCTGAATCCCAGCAACTTCTAAAATATTGTATAAAGAACATAAAGGATTTTTTCCAAATATTTTCCTAAATGTAGGAACATATTTAAAACTATTTTGTCAGGAAAAGTCATTCAAATTTTAGATTCAACTGTAAAGAATTTCCTTATAGTTATTCAGAATTCATCCAATTCTAATAAAAAACATGGTATTTTAAAGTTGCTATTTATCAGTAAGAATGAAAAATGTTTCCAATGTAATTTGAGTTGTCTAGCTTCACAGAAGCTATCATTCACATCCTACTACTGATTTCATGATGTACCTGTCTGTGTATATGTATATGTATGTGCATACATGTATGCGTGTGTATTCACAAACACACTCATTTTCTTTCAAAAATTCTGTTCCAACTGATGTCCAACTGATGTCCATTGAAATGAGTACACAGCAGCAATAAAACAAAAATGACCAATACTAAAATAGATGCATTGATTAAAATATCAATACTTTTCCCTAATTCACTTTAATAAAGCTCATTATTAAAACTCAGAACATCTGATGTTTAGAGAAACCAAAGTGAAATATAAACACAATTTAAATCTTCCAAAATAAATCTACCCAAATCTTGGATACTTGCCACTTACTACTTTGAATAATGTACTATTCTGCTTTGTTTTTAGTCTCCCTAACTTAATTCAGTAGTAGACCACATCCAATTGACTTTTATGGTAATGAACTTCAGTTTCTCTGTAACTTTATATCTGCCTCTGGTAATCTCCCACTGATTCTTCACACCTGCTCCTCATCTAGGTTACACTCAAATTTATTTTCATTTCTCTGGCTACTTGGTATTCAAATTTGCACTTATATTTTATTATGTATACTATGTTTTATGTTCCCTACTGTACTTTTCATTTTAAAAACAAAAGTTTTATGGCTTGCAAAAGCTCTTATGCTTTGTTGTTATGATATTTTCAGTCAGTTACATTAATAACTTTTGAACAAGCGACAAAATAGGAAAGGGGTGATTAAGGGAATTCATCTGAATCACAGATGAGAAGCCATATACTATTTTTTTCTTCTGCAAACTACTTTTTGGATTTGAAAAAATAAATTAAGTTACCTTAAATATCTAAATCTTGAAGAAAACAATACTGTATTTAAATAAGGAAACTGAATTTTCAGTCTTTCATATATTAGAAAAAAACCTCAACTAAAAAAATGGCAATAAATTAGTGTGAAAACCTGTAGAAAATATGAAATTGGTAGCAGATAATTCAGCAATATAAAGGATTTGTTTGATTGGAAGAATAACAGGAGCATTCAATAGAATTTACTGTTTATTAAAAGTCCAATAATTATGGTTTGAAAGTACAGATCTTAAGTTATTGGTTAGTAACTAATATAAATATCTTACATTTCTCCTGGATATATTATTAACCTATTTATGCAATATAATTATGCGCATTCAGGTGCGCACACACAGAGTACATATGGCTCATGTGTATGTCTATATATTTTTACAATTTACTTAAATTTCTTATTGTACTTGCAAAAGTTTTCATAAAAATAACTCTTAATGGTAAAAATGTTGTAAGAAAATTGGTAGTTCCATGACTTTGTAAGTTCTACTTTTAATTTAAGAATTACAATATTAACCACCATTATCAAATATGTATCCAAATATGTAACCAACATGTATATCATTCAGAAAGATTAAAAAATAATTATTTCATTTAGTATCATTTTATTCTAATGTAGAATTCTATAGTACCTATTTTCTTTCAAGGAAATAAAATATACAATATTTTAAATAATCTCTCCACAATATTTCAAACAAAATATCATTTAAAATGTTGCTTCATTAATTTGAAATGTTATTTTGTCTCATGTCTGAAAATGTTTATTCTAAATATTTTGATATTTAGTTTCCCAATCTGAAAAATATGAAAGCTTACTCTTGAATTCAAAATATTACTTTATGTATATTAAAATTGCATTGGCTATAAATGCTGCTAAAATATTTTTTTCTTTCTCCTGAAAGGTTAGCTTCTTAGTGAAATCTGCAATAACTAATACTAGAAAGAAAAACAAGAGGTCAACGTTAAAAACTTAAATGAGGTTTTAGTATTAAATAAAATGTCTTCAATATAATGCCCCAATTCTAATCAGTGAACTCCTACTTCTGAGAAGTATGGCATAAACACAACTCCCTCATCTACCCTTAGAGTAATATAATATAAATTATTTGTTACATTAAAAAGTAGTTTCTTTCATTTTTCTTCCCATACAGGCAATGAATTCCACAGCTATATTAATCAAATAATCACTATGGGAAGAGAGAAACAAAATTCTCTCTTCACATTATGCATGATTTTATAAATCTCCTCTAGGTTAGTGCTTGTAAACTGTGTGGAAGCAGGGGAAAATCAGCATACATTAATGGTGAAGGAAGAAGCAAACAGCAGAATTGTATCAATTTCCTTTCTAAATCCACATAAACTTATTTGTTTCATTGAAGAAACATAAAATAAATAAGGGATTCCCTGAATTGACATGTTATAATTTTAGAATTCTTTAAGAGAAGAGGGTATTTTAAGTTTATTGATTTCAATGAGAATTCAGTTTAACATATGCTTAAATTTCTTCGTTTGAAATCAATAGCTCTTGAATGTATTTCACTTTGGCAGAATTGTCCACAAAAATATATTGCTTTTGTTTCTTTAAATAAATGTAACATATGAATGAACTGCTCAGAACATTTATTACATAAATTACTACAAATCAAATTCCCATGTCATCAAGCACACGTTTCATATATTAATTTTCTCCAGTGGCAAGTTTAAATGCCAGACACATTTTTAAAAAGGACAAACACAATTGATCCTTTCATCACTATAATCTTGTGAAACAGAGTTGATTGATGATCATGAGTTTCAACTAGATACTTGCATAATCTGTTCTTTGCAAGCTACAACTAAAATAACTTTCCAGGCAATATTTTCATCTTGGATAACATAATAAAACAGTATAAAAAGAAACTGAATTTGAATGTTCTTGGTTTAAGTACTGTTTTGTAAGTACTGCCTCAAAAGGCATAGACAGCATTTTAAAACTTTATTCCATAATATTTAATTAAATGTACATAAACACATCGAATTAACTTAAAAAGATTTCATTAAAGATTTCATTCAAGTGTTTGCTCTTCATATTACTGATTAGAAAAAAAATTATATTACAAATTAAGACGACAGCTATTGCATCTGAAAAGCACTATAAAGTGCTCTCTGCAGCTGATCTAGACTACAATCCTATCCACTTATCAACAGTTATCTAAAACCGACCGTCTGCTTTGTGAGCATGCTTAGTTAATAAGGCTATCATAAGGCTAGTAAAAAGTAGAAGGCAAGGGTAAGTGTGATTGATAGTGAATGATAAGAAATGGAATGTTGTCATGATGACTGTAATTTTATTTTATGGTCCCACCAGTTCTTTCTTGTAGGTTCTGTAGTTGTAGTTCTTGCAGATCTTCTAATGCACCATTGTTGCTACTTTGTCAATGTTTGTAGTCAGTCTCTACAATCTTCTTGCAGCAGTTAACCAGGTGGTCCACTGTTTCTTTAACTTCCTTGCAGAAGTGCACTTGTTGTCTAATATTATTGTTATTAAATGTGTTTGCTGCACATCTTGCAATCTATGGCTGTGTGATCAACAATGGCAATCACTACATTGTTTTATCACTGCCCCCCCTCCCCAGTTACCTTTGTGTGAAGAACTGCCAAGAACTGGCTGTCATCTCCATCATTATCCAGCAATGTCTTGGCTGGAAACCAATTCCTGTGGTAACCAAGACTTTTGCCACTCCTTTTCAATCTCTTTTCCATAATTTCTTTTTCCAACATCCATCTACCCATTTGTCACATCTAATAACTCTCCCTGCAAGACATCCTCTGATGTCCCATACCTTTTCAACTCTTACTAAAATACAATTTTGTAAATTGGTCTCTAAATAAAATAAGTGAGCCTCTGATAAATATTTGAAATCCAACTGACTAGAAATAGAGAAACTTAATTCTCATATGAATCTAGAACACTGCCTAGATGGGATCATTATTTCCTCAATCTAAATCCAGAATTCCCTCTTGTACTATTAGCTCCTTTATATTAGAAACCTCTATATGTTTCAATTTTGCTGCATAATTTAAATTGAAAACAAAAACAATTCTTAAGATACAAATGATTATATCTGATTATTCAGCTAATCAATAGCCATAAAAATCTTATATGTGGCAGTTTCATCAAGTTGATTTCCACCCAACATTTTAAAATCTCTTACTTTTGAATTTAATTTCAAAGTGATTTGATGATCGCGACCAGAAGAGTCTTCAGCTTTTAACCTGATATTACTAAAAGCAGGATCAATAAACAGAACCCTACAAAAAAGAAAAGAAGTTCTGAAGTAACTCTACTAGTAATTCATTCTATTAATTTTTCTAAATATATTAATTGGAAATCATTTATATAACAGTCCTTTTTGCTGTTATAAATTTATCCCTGTTAATATGTAAGTAAACTGTTTGATTCAGTCATATACTTTTTGAGTTATTTATACTATATGTCAAAACTGTGGAAATGGACACCATGTTTCAGTTTTCTATCACTGGAACCTTTGGCATATAAAGTATGCTTCTGTCAGCCTTTATTTCTCTGCATATTAAAACTTCCTGGCAAAATTTTCATCCTTTTTTGCCATTACTTTTTATATACTGATTCAGAAAAAAAAAGTTATCTCGCGCTTGCAGGAAAATACTACAAAGTGGATATTTAAATATAAGTATATAGATACACACACACATACACACACACACTACTGGTTTATATATTAAGCATATTTCTCACAACACTGTTTTGTCTGGAGCTATAAAACCAACTTTAACATGATATTTATATTTCACAGAAAACGTTTCTTTCAAACAAGTGAAATAGTCCAGAGAAAGAATTATTGTTAAAATTCATTCTAGAGGAAGATATTAAAAATATTAATAGCTAAAATTAGGAGGAAAAATGGCAGATAAAAGTTTTAATTGTAACCCATCAGGGTTATTTCTCTTACCTGCCTGTCAATGTAATGATATTTCTTTTTCCTTGTGCATTTTGGTCTAACCGTATTAGTCCAGGCAGTCAATACTAAAGTTACTAAGGTAAGATACTGTGTTTCCACAAAAATACAACATGTCTGGCTAATAAGCTCAATCGGGCTTTTCGGAGCATGAACCACAATAAGCCCTCCCCCCGAAACTAAGCCTTCCCCAACCAAAGAGCCTGCCGCAAAAACAGCAGCAGGCTAGCAATGCGATCACATACACACCTGCCTGTTCCCTCTCACCCCCAAAAAACCGCTCACCCTACCAAATTGTAAAGGCAGCCTGCCTGCTTCCCTTCCCTGCCCTCCCTTTAGCGAGGGTGGGTGGGTGGGGGAGAAGGGAGGCACGCCTCTTACCTGTCCAGTCCAGCTGCGTTCCTCGCCCTTTCGTCCAGGGATTCCCTTGTAAAAAAACACCTCGCGAGTTCAACTCATAAGGTTTTTTTTTTACAAGGAAAATCCCAGGGATTCCCCTTGTAAAAAGCCCCGAGGGCAAATGTCAGGTCGTGCCTGCGATGGTCTCCTCCATGCCCATCTCTGTGGACTTCTGCGGCTCTAGTGCCCGGTGGTGCAAAGGAGGCTCTGGCACAGGAGCGGGTAAAGGCGCTGGCAGCTGTCGAGGCCCAGGCGGAGCATTTGGGCCCAGCTGTCGGCCTGCCCACCATCACTGTTTCCCAGCAGGCCGAAGTCTTAGTTGAGGGGAGGCAGGAGCCCCACAGTGAGGCGGGCGGTGGCAACACACTCCTCGGGCTCGGTGGGCTGCAGCCGCCACTCGGATCCCGACGGCCCAGCCTGCCGACTGAGCACACAAGCCAACACCAGTTCATAGAGCTCGATGCCGGCATCGGCCAGTGCCAACCCGGCGGTGTAAAGGGTAGCAGCCAAGGAAGAGCTGCTGCGCGGGTAACATACCAAGCACACAGCCCGCTCCAGTGCTTTCTGCAGTGCCAGGGCCAGCTTAGGTTACTTCTCGCCCGGGCGGCTGCGGGCACCGTGGCTGGAGAAAGGCGCCTGGTGGAAGTCGCACACCAGATGGCCCCACTGCTCGTAGCGCCGGACCCACCACCGCCCGCTTCACGTGGCCTGGCCATAGATCAGAGGGCTTTGGTGCCTCCGTCCAGCTCCAAGTAGGCCGAGCTTTTGGCTTGGCTCAGCAGCCCCAGCAGCCTCAGCAGAAGAGCGGCTGTAGAGCTGAGTGGTCCGGCTGGCTTGGCCCACCTCGCTGCTCACCTTCTGGCCAGCAGGCACATATAGCAGCGGTGACTGTGACTTCTCCGGACCCGGCACTTCTCCGGACCCGTGATCCAGCAGAATGGCTTTGGCACGCCTGGCTCCAGAAGGGGAAGGGCAGAGGATAGGCGGCAAGGCCTTTTCCTCCAGCAGTTCCCCCTGCCAGCTTTGGCTTTCTGCGGCCACCACCACCGCTGCTGTTTCTACAAGGTTGGGGTTTCCTGGAGCACTTTTGTGCAAGGCTCCATGGGGTGTCCATGGAGATGCTCAGCCATCCAGGTCGTGGTTGGCCCAAAGATGCTTTCTTCTCCCCCACCCCACCCCCTCGCTAAAGGGCGGGCAGGGAAGGGAAGCAGGCAGGCTGCCTTTACAATTGGGGTAGGGTGGGCAGTGTTAGGCTGCAAGGTGCGCCTTTTACCTTTCCAGGTCTGCCGTGGTCCTCGCCATTGTGTCCAGGAAAGCCCCTGGTTAAAAAAAAAAAACTTTCTCGTGAGTAGTATCAAACTTCTTGAACTTGCGAGGAGGGTTTTTTTTTAACCAGCAGCTTCCCTGGACACAATAGCAAGGAACACAATGGAGCTTGAAAGATAAAAGGCGCACCTCGTTTCCCACCTGTCCCAGACAATAAGCCCTCCCCCCCTCTCTAATAAGCCCAAGGCCATAATTTGTGGGTCAAAAAAATATAAGACCCTGTCGTATTTTCAGGGAAACACGGTAGGTAAATATAAAGGCTGGTTGATCATATCATGGCATACTGTGCCTGCTTTTCCAAAACAGAATGATTGCTACTACAAAGCAATATACTGTACACTAGCTTTGTATTTACCCTATCAGGTAGGGTATCAGAATATAAATGAAGGGACCCTCTAACAATATTCTGACTTTCTGACAGAAATCAGACTGAATTGGAAAGGAGTCAGACTCAGTTCTTATAAGCCAAAAGTTAAGTTAGATATCAGTTCCCCTAAGTACAGAGCAAGAAGCCCAAAATACTAATATCCTAAAGTAAAGTGGGAATTTTGTTCTAAATAATCAAATTCAAAAGAAGAGTTAAGTATAAATGACATTAGCTTTTAACTATAACTATTTAAAAAGCAAAACTGTAAGTACTGAAATAATCAGAGCAAAATCCAGTATACTGTATATAAATATTTTAAAATGAACTTTTTGGTATTTGCAGAAGATAATAAACATGAATACTTATTCCATCCCAAATTTTCTATATCTCCGATGAGGCCAGAATAATATTGTGGAGCTGGTTGAGCACACAATTCTTCTGTGTTCTTCAAAGCAAGGTCCTGTTTTTATTTTTAAAAGAAAAGTTTATTTAGTTCATTTTTGTGATTTTCTGCCTGCCTGCCTGCCTGCCTGCCTGCCTGCCTGCCTGCCTGCCTGCCTGCCTGCCTGCCTGCCTGCCTGCCTGCCTGCCTGCCTGCCTGCCTGCCTGCCTGCCTGCCTGCCTGCCTATCTATCTATCTATCTATCTATCTATCTATCTATCTATCTATCTATGAATCTTAAAATTAAAACCATAAATATTTCTGCTTATATTACTGTTCAGTATGATGTGCACTACAACTATTCACATTACTCAGAAATAAACTTAAAATAATAAAAGTGATAAGGGGCAGGTAATTGTTCATAAGTTCATAAATATACAACTACCTGAAAGTAAACCCAATTCAATTAGGTCCATTTCTCATAGCCATCAATTGACTGCAATTCTAATCATGAATATTTTAGATGGACAGCAGAGGTCTCTTGGCTAAAACAGAAAAACCTTAATCCATTAAACTGCTTTTAAACACTTGGCTAGCAACCCCATCACACTTTAAACAGGTATTATTCCATGCATATATGCATATATATGAAGTATGTATCAGAGTTTAAAAAATGGTAATAATCAAACACTCTGGCTAAAAGCACCCTTTAAAAAAGAAAGGGATCCATTAATGAATGACTGTCTTAATGGGAAGATACATATAGAAAATCCTCAACATCAGCACAACCCCTTTTGGAGTATAGTGCAGCTATTTAATTGCACTTAGTTAAAAAAATGAAACTGAGAAGGAATTTTTGGTGACTATATTTGAGAATAAAAAAATAACCTAAATAAATTAAATAATCTGATAACAATCTCATAACATGTATTGGATTCTTTTCCTCTTATTATTCTTTTCTTCTATGCTCAAGATGGGTAAAAGCAGAGAAAACTACAAAATCCCATTTCAATTCAGTTTCTAAAAGTTCAATTTTAAAGATTATCTGCAATAAAAATAGCGTTTTATCTAGGTAATGTACTAATGCAACCACAAACTATGCAGCATTGCAATGCTGAATTTACACTTATTTTTTTACATTCAATAGCCTTATGGTGGCTAAGCAAAGAAACCAATCATTATTGGTTTCTTTGCTTTAATCCTTTTTTTATAAAATCAAGGTACAAAGATGTGGATTTCATAGCACAGGGAGGGAAGGGCATATCCTTAGAAAACAATTAACATACAAAATAATAATTAAAAGATAGGCTTTTTCATGGGAGTTAAGGGACTAGTTAACATGAGCCTTGCTCGTGCTCTTTATAGTCTTCTTTTAAGGGCTATATGAGTGCTACAATAAGGGAGCAATCAATCTTTAAAAGAATTAATAATTTTGAAAAGTCATAAAATAATGGAATGTATGGAAAAGTCTATGATAAAAATGTCAAAAGAACTATCTAAAAGAAACATTTATACCACATTATATGCTGTATTTACTACAAAGGATACTTTCTTGAATGGCATTCTCTGAGCAGCAAAATATTGTTATGCTTTAAAGAGAAAAGTCAAATCCTCTGTAGTAATAATTGCACTCTAAACATTTTAAGCAAGTACTATTTACAGACTCAGAAAAGGGAGTTAAAAGGGGAAAGCACACTGAAGCTCAGTACAAATGAAATATTCATATTTTATTTATGACATGAATGAAAATAGTTCTTCTGGAACATGTCACCAGACTTAATTTTACTAGCTATTATTTCTACTTACCACTATAAAATCAGAATTATTTGTCATTATTTCTTTATTAAACTTATAGGCCACCTATCTTACCTCAAGATAACAACGAAAGATATACCCCTATAACAGAATCATGCCCTGCACATGGTAGTGCTCAAGAATATAAATGTATCTATAAGCTACTAGATTCATATAGCTAACTCGTAATAAGGACACAAGGAAGAAAAATGAACATTCAATACAGGTACTCCTTGTTCTATCTTATCAATATTGATCCAACTCATGAAAAACTGAACACTATTTATTATTAACAACAAAATATCTATCTAGTTTGCATATTGACTATTCATCATCACGAAAATGATTTTATAACAGCTAATTTTGCAGGAGTAGATTTATAACTATTGACTTAAAAAGTGAAATTTACAAGCAATAGCATTATCCTGTACAGATAACTATTTCTTACAAGGATTTTACTTTAAAATGTAGGTTTTAAAATTATTAATGAAACGGATCCCTTGTTCATTATAGCATTAATGATAATCAACAAATTGGTATCAGTAGTCCTCTGCAAACTCACCAAAATAGTCTTCAACTCTACCATGAAACTGACTAGATCTGAAGAATGTTCCAACCTCTGAAACAACAATTTTTTTGTCAATGACTTCATGCAATTTATTTTTATATTATGCTAGATCTGTACTATTTTTTCAATATTTAGCTGGCAACTATTACTCTTAAAGTGAGGTTGAAGACTCACATGAAATAAGCACTGGGGTATAGTTCAGAAAAAGGCAGATAGTTAAAGTATCTACCTCTTTCTCAAGCTCCCTCATCTCTTGGTGAAAACATGGATTATGTTACTACATTGTGACCATCAATCAATAGAATTGACATTGCCAATTGAGTGGATTTCCACCATTACTCCAAAAATCTCAGGGGTCCCCAATCCCCTATCTGTGGACCAATACCAGTCCATGGTAGTTAGGAACCAGGCCACAGAGCTGGAGGTGAGCTGAAGGCATGTCTTTCACCTCCATATATGCAGTAAGTCTACCACACCTGGGCTCTGTGTCCCCCTTCTTTCTTTCTTTCTCTCTCTCTCTCTCTATCCCCCTTGGAGAGAGAAGAATGCTGCATCACCCACACCTTCTGCCCTGATGTGACCTTTGCAGCACCTGGGATTGCTCCCCATGTCTCCTGGAAGCAGTTGTCATTTTCAGTATTCTAATAATTCCTTCCAGAAAATGACAGCGGCTTTCTGCCCTGATCAACTGCCCAACAGGAGATTGAAACCAGCTCCTGCATGCTAAGGTTGCAGCTTCAGGATGAGCTTCCCAAAACCCTAGCCTTCCTAAATTCTCCGTTCAAGCATTTTTTGACATTTTATTTCCTTATTCAATAGTAGATCTTATAACAGTTATAGACATATGACTCCAGAACTGACTTTCCTCCTTCAAAGAAGCCTTCACTATTGAGTTCTTTGTCCCTTAGAATTAAGGTAATAATTTGTTGTGCTTTTGATAAAATCCATAATCCAGGTTATTATGAAACATTTCAATAAAAATCAATATAGTAGTCATGATTTTCAAATAAATGTATATTCTATCATTAAAAAAAGTTTGAACGGATACCTGCTTTAAAATCAGATGATATCCATGAAGCAACTTTTTCAGATGCCAGCTACATTGAATCCTATAGAAATTAAATGTTTTTATGATCATTTAAACCTAACATTCAAATGAAATATAATACATTGGAAAGAGATAAAATATAATAGCTCATAATTATTTTTAGTACTCTGAATGTTATGTTAACATCAGCTAGAAATTTCCTATTATATACATTTATAAATTGAGAAACACATCTCTATGAAGTGTTATCGTACAGCATTTGTAAAACTTCTGTAAAGCTTAAAGTTAGTCCTTGATTTACAATCACAAATGGGACCAGAATTTTGGTCATAAGTCAAGGTACCCACATGATCAGACACAATTTTGCAAGTTTCTGAATTGCTGGATCATGCAATTGTTATGGAATCCTGTCATGTGACAGTAGGGGAAGAGTCTGTGACATTTTATGACAACTGAAAATGCTTTACAAGCCATAAAGCTCCCTTTCTGAGGACATCATGACTTTAATGACCAGTTGTAAATTGTATTTATATTATATTTAATAAATTTATGCTTTGAGAATTAGTAGGGCTATGCAGTGTGATGGATCTAAGGCTGAAAAGATACTTCAGAGAGATCATCAGCATGGTAATTGTGCAATTTCAGGGAAAACTTGCAATGTTGATACTGGAGCTTCATAGTGGACGTGGACAAGCTGTCAGTATCTTATCATCTCAAAGGCTTATTTTTCTGCAACAGGTACAGTATTGGGTCCATGCCTACTCCAAAGCACTTTTTTTTAGCTTGGAACTGTAAAGCACTATAAATCTATAGAAGTAATGCAAACTTTACAAGTTTTTGAAAACCCAACTATTTTGTTGTAATTTATTTCAATAACTTTTATTTTCACACATTTGCAAGACTTTGCAAGAACAAATAATGTTAAAAAAGCAGTATATTGCAACCAAGGGCTCTTATGAAGAACACTTATGAAGCCCTGCTCCTCCTATTTGTTCAACTGAAATATCTGGTATAAGAATTGTTGCAGATAAGTGCTATATTCATGGCACATTATTTTATTTATTTATATTTCACATTTTTTAACTCCCTCAGAGAGGTGCTCTGGGCAAGGAATAATATAATCAATAAAATTAATTAAAACTGGTATATATACTTAAACACTTTTTTCCTGTGAATCCAAAATATTAATCTTATTTCACACAGGGTTTAAATCTTTCACATGAATCTATAAACAATCTATCACACAATGTTATAAGAATTCCACAGATTGATTGAAGAAGTCCAAAGCAGATAGAGATACTGTTTTCCAAGTTTTAATGGAGAAGACTGATCTGAATGTGGATTTAAAAACAACGTGCTAAAATAATATGGAAAATAATGCTACCCTGGACATAAAAAAGTAGTGTCTTCATAATTAAAAGGGATTTTAATACTATAGTTCTAGCCAACAGAATTAGAAAATATTTTCTCATTTCCATAAATTGCATTAAGTGCTCTCAAATGATGACTTGAGTAACTACATTTGAGTTAACTAGTATCAAGATCAACTAGTATCAACAATTCAATCACTAAAACTCCCAACATATTGGAAATATCTTTAAGTCAAATTAATGATCATTCTTTTCCTTGTAGGAAAATGAAATGATTTTGAAATGAAAACAGTATGTAAAGCAATTATGCTCCTCACCTAGCATTTTTCAACTGACCATCTGGTAACAATATCCTTATGTGAAAGTCTCTCCCCTAGAAATACAAAATCACATTAGGCATAATGTTTTCAGATACATGTATTTAGCAAATCCTACATGTTTGAGCATAACAGGGATTTTTAAAGATATGTTCTAATATTAATTTTTTTACATTTTTTACTTTAAATTGCATTTAAATTCATCTGTTTAAAACCTACACAGTATATGTAATAATAAAATTAACACTATGGCACTAAATTGTCAATATAAAACAAAAAAGATTATTCATTCAACAAGAGACAAGTATAGCAATAAATGAACCAATAGTCAGACTTTGTGTAGGTTTTCTACATATGATTTGATAAAGTAAAATGTGATTGAAAAGAAAAAACAAAATAGGAGCAAAACCAAGATTTTTAAAATCTATATAAATAAAAATGTAACTATGAGTTTGTTCAAAACCGCTAATCTCAGAAACTACCGCACCAATCGCCACCAAATTTTCACACAACCTTCCTTACAAGTGCAGCACCAATGATACGTAGATTGTGTGGATGGCACATCGGTGCCAGGTACATGCCACACAAATGTAAAACTGCAGCTCTTCTGTGTTTCCCTCACTCGTTCACTCGCCCCCTCCCCTTCACGGCCCCTCCCACCTGCTGCTTTTCAGCTCACGTCACTTGCACAAGTGGTGGGGAGGTCTGCGTCACATCTGGGACGGTCGCCTCCTCAGCAGCCTCTCTCTCCTCCGCCACCGCTTTCTCCGCCAACGCCTCCCCCACAAGGCCGCTGCCGAGTCAGCAGCCTCTCTCCTCTCTCTAGGTAGGTAGGTACGTAGATAGGTAAGTAGGTAGAGGGATAGAGAGGAGGAGAAATACAGTAGGTAGGTAGGTAGAGGGATAGAGAGAGACAGGGACAGCTAGTAGTCAAAACTGATGAATATAACCCATGCAAAGAAAAGCTCTTTTGGGAATCTTCCATAATTTTTATTAGTGGGAATGGGATCTTGAAAGAGAATAAGAAACAGTGATTCCAGATCTGGGCATTTTACAGCCCATGAGCTACATCCAGGCCTTTGACTGTCCCTGTCTGGTCCACAGTGGTAGTGGGGGAGGCAAGGGGCAGCAGCAGAGCAATGGCTGTCCATCATAATCCCAGTTTCTCTTTAAAACTACAGGTAGTCTTCAACTTACAACCATGCTTTTAGTGATCATTTGAAATTACAACACTTAAAAGAGTGACTTATAACCAGCTTTCACACTTACAACTGTTACAGCATCCCTTTGGTTACATGATCAAAATTTGGGCACTTGCAACTGGCATGTATTTATCTCAGTTGCACTCTTCCAGGGTCATGTGATTTGTACCTTTCCAGCTGGTTCTGGCAAGCAGTCAATGGAAAAAGCGAGATTTGCTTTAGAAGACTAATTTATATCTCAGAAAATATAGTTGACAACTTAGAATTACATTATGTGTTCAATAACACTTGACTCTACTATTTAAACTGTCATGTGCTAATATTACAGGTTATAGAACTTGAAAACAAATACAGAAAATGTAAAAAATCCTGCCATTTCAACTTTGTGTACTCTCATAAAATCATTAAAATGTTAGTTTTCCAGTATAGTTCATAAAGCTCTAATTTGAAAAGCTATTAATGTCAAGGTTAGTGATTAGATATATTTTTTTTCAACATTTCTACAAAACACTAGAATTTCAAGAACTTGTCATAATGTAATCGGAAGTAGAGAAGCATAATTAATGTATCCTATCCTTTAGTTTCATAGTATGTTGTAACGTTCACTTCTATATTTAAATAGCCTTTTTTGAAATAAAAAGCAGAGGTAATTGTGAATTGCAAAGGTCAAATAACTATAATTTGGCATATCATTACTTTTTAAAAAACCTACACTCCTTTATTGGAAGAAATAAATGTATTGTAGACATACATTATAAATGGGCAGTAATTTTAAAAATATTAAATGTTGAGGGGAGAATATTTATTCCCTTTTCCCCAATTGTTTTTTTGCAAACAAGCATATTTTACCAAGTGCATTTTATTTTGTAAGCTAGAAATAGATTGGTTGTTTAGAAAATGAGTTACGCAAATTATTTTGAAAAGCAGAAAGGAAATACACTAAAAGTAATGTATGTTTAAATAATACTCCTTTCTCCTATGATAGGATAGTCTCCCAATGATAGGAAGTTTTTTTTCCTCCTGATACTATTGCTCCTAGCAGTTGTTTCTCTAGGGCTTGTGTTTCTCAACTTCAAACACTTTAACTTCAACTTGGAGAACACTGCTGTAGGATACAGGTAGTCTTCAACTTACAAGTTTTAGTGACTGTTCAAAGTTATAACAACACTGAAAAGTGACTTATGACCATTTTTCATACTTACGACCATTGTTGCATCCCCACAGTCAAGTGATCAAAAGTCAGATGCTTAGCAATTGACTCATGTTTATGACAGCTGCAATGTCCTGGGGGGATCATGTGATCACCTTTTGTGATCTTCTGAAGAGTAAATGGGGAAGCCAGATTCACTTAACAATCGTGTTACTAAGTTAACAGCTGCAATGATTCACTGCAGGGAAGTCTCCGGAGGGAGAAAAACAGCCCAACGGGCAAACCGGAAGTCAAAAAACCATCCGTTTCCGGCCTCCAGAGGGCTGTTTTCCCCCTCCCCAGGCTCCTAGAAAGCTTCTGGAGCCTGGGGAGGGCAAAAAACAGGTCCACCGTGCCATTGCACACCAAAAGCAGGGAAAGGGCTGGGGGAGGGGGGGTTGCGTGCATGCGTGGGCACATAGAATTATGGGTTTGGGAATGAACACGCACCACCACCACCTGTGCTCCCCCCGCTTTTGGCAGGCAAAAAGCCATCACTGAAATAAGTTAGCCGTCACCTAAATAGGCCTTACTTATCCTGGCAGAAAATAAAGAGATTGCAGTGTACCTAATGTGGAGGACAGAACTGGAAGGCTAACTTAAGACTCGGAATCCTACTGTACATAGGCTTTCCGGTACTTCAAAAAGCTCCAAACCTTCAGGTTGCTTACTATGCTATGTCCCAAAAATACTTTTTCAGGAGGCAACTGGATTTCATTTTTTCTTTGAAAATGTTTTGTTTCTCATCCAAGAAGCTTTTTCAGCTCTGACAGGATAGTGGGGAATGGAATGATTTATATCCTTGCAGACAGCTGGTCATTTGCATTCTTTTAGAACATGGGTGTCAAACCTGCGGCGTCATGTGATGAATCGGAACTTTCCCCCCTCCTTTGCTAAACCATTGGCATGGCCAGCCCATGATGCATCCGGTCCACAACCCGCAAGTTTAACAGCCCTGTTTCAGAGGGTCATTGAAGCACTTTATCTGTGTCCTCAGGGTCACCTGAGTAGTGCTCACGATTCCTGTAATCTTCAGTTTTCCCCCTGGAAATCTATTCCTACTCCCACACAATTCAAAGGATGTTCATCCTAAATTGTATAGCTAAAGGTCTGTAGAGAGTTTCAGTGATCCAGGTCATGGTTGTCCCAAAGGTGGCTTTTCAGGAGGCAACTGGACTTTGTTTTTTCTGTGAAGACCTTTCACTTCTCATCCAAGAAGCTTCTTCAGCTCTGACAATTTATAGTATAAATCCTTCCATTCACCACTATCCTGTCAGAGCTGAAGAAGCTTCTTGGATGAGAAATGGAACATCCTCAAAAGAAAAATCAAGAAAGTCACACTGCCTCTTGAAAAAACCACCTTTGGGACAACCATGATCTGAATGACAAGAGAATCTCTACAGACTTTTTACTATATTATGTCGTAGAATAAAATTGGTAAGCCTTAAAAGGCTACAGGACTTCTCTTCTGATACCAGAGGTTTACACGACTGTCCTTCTACAATATCTCCATTTTGTGTGTATGCCATTTGAGATGCTAGAGAGAAAAACAGGGTAGAGCTAGTGTACTCAAAGTATTACAAATGATACAACCTTCCTGTCACTGTGAGCTTAATCTCATGATTTTTGCATTTATGAGGTATCTCTTCCATAGCAGGAAGGGCACTTTCTGCAGCCGAAAAGAGGCAATGCAATACTTCCGAAAAAAACACAGGATCATATTTCTTAACCAACACAGAAATCATCACCATCGGGGTGGTTTTCGGGGACCATCCGTACCTGCTACATCACATTCTTGGAAAAGAAGAGAAAAAACAGCCGGAATTGAGATACTCCCACTGCCACCGCCACCCCTCCTCGATCGCCCCAAGTGTTTTGGTACCTGGGCGGTGATGAAGCCCTCATACACACTCTTTTCCCGGTTCTGGGGCAAGAGGAGCGGGCACTCGCGCAGCAATGACCCGAATCCAGTAGCCATTTCTCGGCTGTTCCTTCTCCCTTCGCCCCACGAACGGCCCGCCAAAACAAGCGCATGCGCTTCTTTCTCTTCCCTCGCCAGGAAAACTCACTATTTTTATCGGGCGAAAATACTGTGTTTTCTGGTTAATCTCGGTTTAGCCGGGGACAAAACCTTGGAGAAGAACCAGGCAAAACCACGAAAAGTAGAGCACGCCAGTAGCCAATAGGAGGACAGCAATTGCCGCTCTATCTCGAAGCGGCAAGTTGCTGCTTACTCCTGATTGGACAAGTCGACCACAGTACCGCGCGGGAAAAAAAGGCCACACTTCCGCGCGAGGGGCGGGGCTTCGTGAGATGTCACGTCTCGGTTTTGGGCGGCTACTTTCTCTTTCGTCGGGTCGGGGTTGACCTTCTTTCTGGTCTGCGAAGAATCGCTCCAGTTTTGGAACTATTGGGATTTTATTAATATTTTTTTGTTTATTATTTATCTTGGTATTTTCTCCCATGTACACTCCGTTTGGTATCTGTCCTGAAAATGTTAAAGCCACCAACAATCAATGTTATAAAATGCTACATTCTTTTGGTCTTCCAGTCATTTTAACAACAACAAAGTGTTATTGTGTTGTTTGGTTTTATTTATTTATTGGCTAATTGCTATCCAAAGAACACAGTTCACAAAAATAAAAGTATAAAATATGATTAAGCCACTCACAAATGACAATAATTCCGACAGCAATATCTAAATTAGAATATGCAATGATATAAGTAAGTTTTGCTTTCAACTACATCACAGCTTAACAATATAAATTGCATCCCATCCAGCAGAGAATAACAAAGATGATGAAGAGAGTTTCATGTTGAACATTAAGAACCAGTTCCAATTTCCCCATCAGCAGAAAAAGATGGACTGAACTGCAGCTTCCCCTCTACTACAAATGTTGGTACCTGTTTCTCTAAAATGTACAGCCTTGAGATTTATCTATCTGCATATACAAAGCTTGATCTTGGTTCCCCAAAATTATTTCTTCCTGGCAAAAGTCCAGTAGCAAACATATAAATCAGCTGCCTTCCACACATAAAGTACATAGGTTCTCTAATGACTCATTTATATCTCCTTGAATTTTATAAAAAAAAATCCCTTACAGACATAGCCAACAATGTAAGACCAGACCAATCCATATGCTGTACTGATTTTGAAAGCCCAAAAGGATGCTCTTAATCCCTTCCAAACCTTGAAAATACTTGGAGCTTTTCCAGACTGTCCAATAAAGGCTTTTTCTTCAGAAATAGCAGGTAGAAATCCTGAAACTATCAAATAAGATCTTTATGAAGTTTTGCATTAACATTCTTTTGTTAAAAAAATGTTCCTGTGAATCCTTTTTCAAAGTGTAATTTTTAGCATAACCTTTTTTAACCAGCAAAGCTACAGTTTCTACAGCTTTTTCTACCTATAACATTTTCTCATTAAAGTACAAATAAATAATACTAGTAAATTTAAACATGACTAAAGATAAACAATCCTGAGAAATTCATCACAGGGTATCAAATTTTAGAGAAAAATAAGAAGCCACAAACTGAAATAATATATTATCAGGGTAAATGAGGAAAAATGCATGAGAGGGAGAAAAGGAAACAGGTTAGAAAACAATTGAGAAAATCCAGATTCATATTTGGATAGAAACATTTTAAGAAATGAAATAAAACATTTTTGAATTGTAAGGCTCTAATGAACAAACTAACATCTTTGAATACTAAGATGATTAAAAAGACAGTATCAGTAGGAGAAAGATACAAGTTTAGTCTTTTTCATTTTGGCTATAATTTTAATTAGTTAGGCACAGGCAGGGGGAGAATATAAAAACATGTTTTTCCTTTTTAAATTGCATTTTTGCTGTAATTTTATGCTTTCCTTAGGTTTTTTCCCCCTCTTTCTCACTTTGTTTTTTGTTCTGTGTAATCAGTTGATCAGAGTAAAGTGATTTTCTTTCAACCAAGTTTAAAATTCAGCATTCCGGCAATTTTCTCTTTTTTTATTCTCTGATTCAGTCTATAGATAACTTTCCAAACCTTTTGTCTTTATACTTTCAGTGTTTTCTGGATAATTAATATAATTTATAATATGTCTGCTTCCAAATCCTGATCAACAAAGTTACATTCCAGGATCTAAGCAAAGAAAGTGTAGAAGATATTTATTTTTCTTATTTATTTACTTATTTAGAAAATGTTTGGCCTGTTTTTCTTTATTAGAAATATTTCCAAAGCAATTGTATAAAATCAAGACCAATGCAATTGTATTAATCCCACATGAATTACAGTAATGTATTGTAATGTTCTTTCATCTCCTATCAGAGTCAATTTGTTCTCTGTGAGTTCTGTCTGGTAATGGCCATGCCTATAGGCTTCATTTTAGTTAAGGAATGTGTTAGCAATGAAAGAATCAGTGGGCTGACAGAAAGTGATGTCATAGTTCTGCTTCATTTCTGTTTTCTAGGCTACACAGTCAATTATATTTTCCTCCTTACTGTTTCCAATGTTGGCATTCCAGTCTCCAATTACAAGCAGTACATCTTGTTTGCATGGTATGTTGAACTTGATCATAAAGCACACCATCTCTTCACCATTTTTAATGTTGAAGTATAAACTTGAATAGTGGGTTGCCAATAAAGTGATATTATTTGGTTATTGAATGCATTGTATCTAAGTACTGCCCTTGTTATATCTTTCTTCACTATGAAAGCAGCACCACTGCTTTGTTATTGTTGTTGTTTGCATCCTGAGTAGCAAACAGCATAATCTCTTGACTGACAGTGTCCAATTTTAGCCCATTTCAATTTGCTAATGCCTGTGCTGTCAATATGTAAAAAATCATTTCATCTTTGAGCTTTCACATGTTCAGGCTTTGTATGTTCTATGTTCCCATTATAATTCTGACCTTGCAGCTTTGGTTGCTTTGCTTTTGTATGGCAACATCAGCAAGTAGATAATAATAATAATAATAATAATAATAATAATAATAATAATAATAATAATAATAATAATAATAATAATAATAATAATAATAATAATAATAATTTATTTTTATATACCGCGTCCTCTCCCCAAGGGGACTCGGAGCGATGTCTGAAAGTTTTGATTGTAGCTGTGTTATAAATCCACTAGTAGTCCAAAAGTTCCTCAGCTTTTCCTCAGTAGGATAATAAGTGCCATTTAACTCTAGGAACCCATTATACAGCATTATTTCATCAGTCACTTTATCTTATCTGTTCATGTGGTTTTCTTCATAAAGTACAAGAGTGGTTTATCATTCCTTCTCTCACACAATATGAAGTGATGTCTTTGCTATTATCATTAAACTGATCATTTGCCTCCAGCACATTGCTATGTCTTTGCTGCCCAATATATGTGCCTTTTTGCTTTAGTGGCAGCCAGAATGACCTTCATGGTTTAGTGACCCTGCTGGAAATACACACTTTTGCCGTACACATCCAATGCCTTTGTTCCTTTCTCCCAGGATCACTCATGCACAGCCATCATGATGACATAGCATAACAGGACTATTCACAAAACAATACGATATTGAGTTCCATATCTAATACATTTCTACTAAATCTGGATTTAACTCAGAAGTAGTATGCAGCAGGTTCTGACCAGTTCTGGAGAACTGGTAGCGGAAATTTTGAGTAGTTTAGAGAACTGGTAAATCCCACCTCTGGCTCCGCCCCCATCTATTCTCTGCTTCCCGAGTCCCAGCTGATCAGGAGGAAATGGGGATTTTGCAGTAACTTCCCCTGGAGTGGGAAGGAAATGAAGATTTTACAGTATCCTTCCCCTGCCACAGCAACCAAGCCATGGCCACCAAGCCCTGCCCACAGAACCGGCAATAAAAATTTTTTGAATCTCACCACTGGTTTAACTTCTTCATTAGACATCATCTATTAAACATCTCCAGATTCAAATAGAATATTTGGGCAATATTTATCCTTTATATTTCAACACACACTCACCCCCAACACACTTTTCTTTTGACTAACTGGTACTTTTGACATTTTTCTCAGAGCTAAGAGCTATCTAAGAATACTCAGCAGTGTCTTCCTGATGCAGTGGCACAAACCTTCAAGGACAGTCTGTCATCAGTGAAGGTTTTCTTTTTCCAATTCAAAAAGGGAAACCCCTGTATATTTTAAAATTTGATGTAGAATTATGATGAAAGATCCTGATATGTAGTACTCAAAGGCCTTTTCCTTAATGAGCAAATCAAGAAAGGGAAAAAAAGTACATTAAAAATGGTGATATTCACTTAAGTTTGTACTGAGGAATGTTTTTACTTACAAAACTGAATTGAAAACACTACATATATAACTAAACATCTAATTCCACACAACTGCCTAATCACTATCTCTTCTCTACAGTGATTATGATTAGTCTTATGATCCTTTCTCCCACTGGAAACCGTTAGTAAAAAAAACCCAAAAATGAAATAGAACTTGCTGAAAACCAAGGCTGATTACACTCCTATTTATTCTTGCTCTATCAACCATAAAAGGATACAACTCCCAATTGTCTGAGCAGCCTTTTCCACTGATTTTTTCCCCCAATGAACCACTATGCTAGCACTACAGCAGCACTATAGTAGTTCCCTGTAAACGACTATAGTAGCACTAAGCAGATCATAAATTAAATGCATGGATGGATGGATGGATGGATGGATGGATGGATGGATGGATGGATGGATGAAGGGATGGATGGAGGGATGGAGGGAGGGATGGAGGGATGGAGGGAGGGAGGGATGATATACTGTATACTAAGATAGATCAGAAAATGGAAATGTGTCTAACATCACAATATATGCTCTGGTACTAAACATTCTTGGCAGTGGTCATAAAGGCTCAGCTAGAACTCTGTAATACAATGTTTCATGTTCTACCCAGAGAGATATAATGATTAACTAAGTTGAATGTCATTGTGGCATCTCTGAGGAACTGAGCTGAAGCTCATGAAAGTTTATGCCTTTTTGTAAGAAATATTACCAGGAAAGGTGCATCAAGTCTTGCGCTGGTTCACTTCCTTCCTCTGGGACTGGTCTTAATCAGTATTGATAGTGAGAGACTCAGCTGGGATGGTCTACTTTGTTGGGTACATCAGGACTCAGGGCTCTCTCTCTACAGAATAAAGTATCTTCGGTATATAGATGATACCCAGGTGCACCCATCCTGGGCAAAGTTAGTGAAGTTGCAGATCTTGCAATGGTTGGAGGCTGTGGAGGCCTGGGGGGGGGGGGGAACAACAGGCTTCAACTGAACCTTGGTAACTGCAGTGCCTGTGGGTAGAAGACTCCTCTGTATCTGGGGGTTTACTGTCTTTGGTCTTGGTCTTCCACTGCCCTAGACAGACCCAGTGTGTAATCTGGAGGTCCTCTTGGATTCATGACTCCTAATCAAGGAACAGGTGGAAGTTGTGGCTAAGAGGGCCTTTGCTCAACTTTGGGTTATGTGCCAGTTACAACCCTTCCTGGATCAAGAAGCTCTCTTTTCACTCATTCATGCCATGGTCATTTCACAGATGGGTTACTGTGATGGATTCTACATGAGGCTACCCTTGAAGAGTATCCAGAAGCTGGTACAAAATACAGCAGTGCAAATACTTCTGGGAATGCTAGGGTTATGCATGTAATGTCTCTGCTATTCAAACTGCACTGTGCCCCAGTTCTGAGTCCTATTTTAGGTGTTGGCTATCACCATTTTGTCTCAATTACAGCAATCATTCCCATATAGTCAGACAGGGAGGCCAGGTGTATCCCATTTGTTAAAGAAATTTGACTAGCAGGATCTAGGAAGAAGTTCTTTGCCACTGTTGTACTTGCCTTTTGGCACACCTTACCCCCAGAGGAGAGAGGAGCGTCTGGCTTTGCAGAAAAGTGTTAAGATTTGGCTTTGCCAGTTAGCATGAGGGTTGAAGAGTGTTTTGCAATCCTGGAGATGGCTGCTGGCCTGAGCGTGCACACTGCAGCTCGTTAACCTTTTAGCCTTTTTAACTTTATAACTTTGACTTTTTTATTTTTAACTTTGTTTTATTTTTAATTTTTGTTTTTAAATGTATTGTTTGCAAATTGCCCAGAGTCACATAGGTTAGATGGGTGGTGGAAATTTAATAAGTAAATGAATAATGGAAAATAAAATAATAATAATAATAATAATATTTAATATTTATAAAACCGCACCCTCTCCCCACGGGGACTCGGGGCGGTGCACAGGTAGAATAAAAACAATAAATACATACATACATACAAAATGGCAAAAAGAAAAAAAATGTGAAGAAAAAAAAACAAAAAAGAAAAGTAGAAAAGAAAAATAATACAGTAAAGAAAAAAAGAAATACATAAAATTATTCCACCTTCTTCATAACAAATATAAACAATTTTAGTTACATTTTCATCTTGAACAAATAAACCTACTTTAGTCCTTTCAATTGCTGTTCTAAAAATTTATTTATTTTCATTTGTCCTTTCTCACAAAAATCTTCAAAACTTAAATTTAACAAACCTCTTTTGTAAAACCAATATAGAAAAATTATTCACATTATCCAAATTATCCTGTTGTTTATATAATTCCTTCTAATTATGAAATCATCCATTTTCTTTTTTATGTTTACTGTAGCATCTTTTTCCCATATTCGTTTAGCTTGTTATTTTTAAATCCACTTTAAATCCAATTCTAAATCAGGATTAGTCATGGTTTTGCCTAATAAAACTTGCTCCTCTTCCATAGTATCTTTTAGACCAGGGCTGGCAAACTTGCGGCCCTTGTGCTGGCCACGCACATGCCTGGTTTGGCAAAGGGGGGGGGGGAGTTGATATACATCACAAGACAATGCCATGACAATGTGAGTTTGACACCCCTGTTTTAGACTCAATCCATCAATAGAGGCTGACATTCTTAAAATTAAGTTTTGGGTCCATTGTACAAAAATATCCTTCAATATTTCAAATGTTAAAATATTTTGTTTCATTCAGTTTAGTAAGTTTGTAATTCTATAAAATCAAAATTTTAATCATCATTTTGTTGTTAGTTTAATTAAAAGAAGGACTAGGGGCAATATGATAGCAGTGTTGCACATCTAAAGGGCTGAGACAAAGAAGAGGGTCAACCTATTCTCCAAAGCACCTGAAGGCAGAACAAGAAGCAATGGATGGAAAGTAATAAGAGAACCAACCTAGAAGTAAGAAGAAATTTCCTGACAATTAGAACAATTAATCAGTGGAACGATTAATGCCTTTAGAACCTGTACATACCCCAACACTGGAGGTTTTAAAGAAGAGATTGGACAACCATTTGTCTGAAATGATGTGTTGTCTCCTGCTTGAGCAGGTGGTTAGACTAGAAGACCTCCAATGTACCTTCTAACTCTGTTATTCTGTTAATTCCAGAAAAAATAATTTCTTACATTGTAATTAAAACTTCAGCATTAAGGATTGAAGGAAAGTTATGCAATCTCTAAAACGAAACCGAAAGGTTGCTAATAACTGAAAAGCAGTTAATGGGCAATTTCCAAATATGATTACAAATATAAGTATGCAAACCAAGGGTCCTTAAGGGTGTTGACTGTGGGTTGAACAAGACAGCTATTTTCTCATCTCTCAGAGCTCTAAATCTGCTGGAGACCATTGTCTTTCAGGTTCCTCATGAGGGAAAACAGTATGGAGTACTTGTGAATGAGCTCAATCCTCTCCTTGTCCAGAAACAAATTACAAATAGCCAGTCTATCACTGATTCTTCATGCTACAATCTTCAGTTTGCCATTTTCTCCCCAGAAGTCCCTATTCTGACATATGGGGTGGGACTATAATTTCCAGAAATCATAGTCAGCATAGATAAAGGACATATGGACTGGGAATTCTGAATGTGCTAGTCCCACCACATCTGGAAAGCACCAGGTTGTGAAAAGATGGCTTACCATATGCCCAGTATACAACACTCAGGTTGGATCTCCTATGGTATCAAGATTCATCTTGCATTTTGGCACACATCATTGTGGAAATCTGAGCCAGCTGCATTGTACTGGGTTTGAATACACTGAATTCTCAGTAGTATTACTGAACAAGACAGGAAAAGTCTCAAAGTCTTGCTGTAATCCTTCAGCTTGCTTTGTTATCCTTGGATTTAAATACTGGCCTAGCTTTGAATTACTCTTTGCTTTCTTTAAATATGTCAAGTCAACCTTGGGCTATAGTCAGTTGTATATTAGATTTTAGCCTTGGATTTGGGTTATCTGAGATATGAAATGATCAATCATCCAGGCAAAAATAGGTAGCCATAGTTCTTCAGACAAAGACTAGCCAATATGTAGTCTATACTGCTCACTATAAGGTAATGTAACATAACTTCTAAACTATAAAATTGATCAAATGTCTGTCTCTTGATTAGATATGTTTCTTGCAAATATTCTAGATTTTTTTTTTACCATGTCAGTTCTGGAAGGAATGTTGTTTCTCGCTTATATCCCTCAATACATCAGTTTCAGAATGATGAATATAGTTTGGTTTACAGTGTGTTCCTGTTTGATGAAAAAATAGGTTTCTAACAAAGACACCTAATTCTGATGCTGATCTATTAAACCCACATTCAGATACAATTTATCTGAATATATCCCTCACACATACATTGCATTTTGCTATTATTTTATCTCTGGGGAATCACACTTCGCTTTCTCAAACAGCTGTTGCGAGGAAGCCCAGAATTATATATATATTTACTATAAAGATCAGCCTCCCCAAACTTTTGGTCTGCATCCAAAATGAGGGAAAGGATTTTCATATTTGGAGTCTGCACATGAACCCCTCAAAAACATTCTTGAGCTGCAAGTAGTTTCCTTTCATGCACCATTTCTGTCCTTGTGCTTTTGAACTTTAAAAACATTTGGCTTTCTTGGTTTTATAATAAAGACCAGTTGACCATCTGATTTCATTTGATAACATCCAATTTTACCATCTGTTCAAACTTAACTTTTGCTTTCTCTCTCATCAGCTGTGGAACTTTACATGGCACATATACTTTTGTGAAAATGTTGGAACCTATAAAGCTGCTATATTTTTCTTTGCCCTACATAGTTTGCCAGTAAAAGCTATCATCCTAATATTTCTGGTAGGATACTTTTCATTGCAACTATTTTAGTAAAGACTGTGTGTCAACCTCTAACACATTTATTTGTCATCCATGAATATATTTCATATTTTAAAATAGTTTTATATAAGCATGCCAGTTGAATATTTATCAAAGACATTCATGGGATCAGATCTAAACTTGCTCCTCCATAAATGGAACAGTTTTTTCTCTATTTGGAGGAACCAAGTTGCAATGGAAACTTTCTAATGAAGGAGGGAAGACTTTGGGTTTTTGCAGATCGAGTCACCTATGTCTTGTTTTCTTCAGCATGTTTCTGCCTAAGCTGCACCAGAGTCCCAGCCAGCTAGATAGAAGACTAGCCGAGAGGGCAATGACAATTTAGGCAATGACAAATATTGCCACTCCATCTGTCCAGAGTAACTAGAGCTGCAGAATGGGTCTGAGCATTTAGTTCTTTGTTTTATACCAGTTATTTTCAAAGTGAGTTTTCCAGTACTATGGGATTCTGTGGATAAATTCTAGGCATCTATTTTTTTTCCAAGTCAGATCTTTACTATATTTATTTCAATACTGAATGCTAGATGGAATGCAGATGCTTTTTACTTTCAAGCAATTGTTTACCTAGGTTAACTACAAACCTGGAAATTTTTGGATAGATTTGCATAACTCAGATGAGGTAGTTTGTGTCTCAACATGTTGTGATAATAAGCCATTGTCCTAACATATTATGTGAGCCAGACCACAATACTTTTTTATTTATTTGGACAAGCAATTGTCCAGATCTATGCACAAACATATAGAGCTGGGGTGGCATAGTGGTTAGAATGCAGTATGGATACTTCTGCTGACTGCCGGCTGACTGCAGTTCAGCATTTCAATTTTCACTGGCTCAAGGTTAACTCATCCTTCCAAGGTCAGTAAAATGAGGAGCCAGATTGTTGGGGAGGGTGGGCAATATGCTGACTCTAAACTGCTTAGAAAGGGCTATGAAGCGGTATGTAAGTTTAAGTCTATTGCTATATTCATGGAGTAGTTAGTTTCGGGTGGTCTGTCCAGGCACTGATCAGAAAAATGTTCCAAGCTGAACGGGTGTTTTTTTTTGGGGGGGGGGATATGGAAAAGCATAATATTGGTAGGTGTAGCTAAGGGAGTTAGGAAGGGACCGATACATTTAGCAGGAAACCACTTGGTTGTGTCTTGCTTGAAGCCAAAATCATTGGTGATGGTTAAGGGAACGTACAAATGGGATGTCGTTTGGGATGATGGGGGTTTGGTATACAGGTCATGCAGAAGAGGGCAAAGAGGCATAAAGCATATTAGCATTGCCTTCTAAACCCCCAAAATACCTCCACGTTTTTATAAACCCAGGTTTTGCCATCTCAAACCCACCTGCAGAACTTCGTGAAATATAACGTTTATTTTGGATTTGGAAATAAACACATGTTCAATGTTGTGTATACCTCTGTAACAAATGTATATATAGCCTTTCATCAGAAGTATTGCAAATACACAGATTTTAAACAGTGTTTTTTATAGACAAGTATAAAATCAGTTGGAAACAATAGCCCAAAGAACAATAGCTATAAGCTATTCTAAATCATAATCTGATACTTAATCCTTTTAATCAGAGATGAAGATAGACTTTTAATCCTGGATCTTCTAATTAATATGTTTATTTTTGGGGGGCACACTTATCAACTCTTAGATAAATATTTTTTAGGAAAATACTTAATGAATTTCAGAAGAATATCAGCATTGTTTTGGATCATGGTTTGAAAAACATAAGATTTTCAAATATCCCTACTGCCACATGAGAGACCTAAAGTCAGAAGAGTTTAGGGTGGGTTCCTTTGTTTTTAACCATCCTTTGGAATAATGATGTCTCTATCCTAAAAGGAAAATAGAAAGGAAATGTGTTCAACATACGACATTCAAGACCATTTGATATTTTAAATCTATAGTAAATGTCATGAACAATTTTACTACCTTCTCTGCATTATGTGCTTGGATCATTTGTCTTTCAAAGGACTAGTAAACCTTAATTTGCTTTAGCAGCTCCCAGTGGATTTTTATTGTTTCTTACTGCTGCCTCTCAACTCATGTAATTTGTAAAACTAAATATGAACTGCTCAACTCCATCAATCCAGTAGTATTCTTTTAATACCAATTTTTACATAATTAGCCTCCAAACTCTGTTCAATTACTGACAATTAATCTCATATATTGGGAAAGACAAGTTCATTTCATAGTGAAGGGAACCTAAAAAAGGAATCCTACCTTTCTGTTAGAAAAATACATTGTGTTGCACTGGAAAAAACTATTGTATGTCTAAAGAAGGGTAATAACCAAGGTATTGCATTTCAGAAACCACAAACACAAACCTGATGAAAGACTGAAGATGTTTGATTTGCAAATCTATTCCACAAAAAAATATTACACCTTTGTAATATTGAAAGAAAACTGCAAAAAACAACAACCCCCAAACCCCTGCAAGGATTTATCCTTAAAGTCACAGGGGGCAAACTCAGCTCAAAAGAGGTACCTTGTACAGGTGGCATACTAACCTGAGTTCGGGGTTATGTATGTGGAAAAGGCACTGTATCTAAAATCAACAGGCTAATCATGAAGATTCAAGATATTTTTCTCTAACAAAAGCAACTGGCTAAAACAATGATGTACACCACATTAATATAGAATCCATTTGTATACTATTATAGGATAACATACATTTCCTGTGTATCATTCTGATAAATTCTATATACCCCTTCCTGAAATACTGCTAACCGCCAAGATCTGGGTACCTTTAAAAGTAATTCACTATCAGGATTTCAATCTTTAGGCAACCATTTGGAAGGGCTGGTCTTCACCAAAATTTTAAATTTATTATACATAGTGAACAATAAACGGGTCGCTATCAAAACCTAAAGAGATGTACTTCAGGCTTCAGAGGATATGCTGATTTGGATGGAGTTGCAATTTCCTTTAAGTGTTAAATGTACAGCTCCTAGCAACCAAGCGGGTGATTACGGGAGCGCCTAGACACTCCCATATAACACCTATCCTGCGCGAGCTGCACTGGCTTCCTGTGGTCTTTCGGGTGCGCTTCAAGGTTTTAACGACCATCTTTAAAGCGCTCCATGGCTCGGGGCCTAGTTATATGCGAGACCGCCTCCTGCCCCATACATCCCTCAGACCGATACGCTCCCATAGAGAGGGCCTTCTCAGGGTGCCGTCAGCTGGACAATGCCGACTGGCGACACCCAGGGGAAGAGCCTTCTCTGTGGCGGGACCAGCCCTTTGGAACGACTTATCCCCTGAACTCCGCACCATCTCTGACCTCCGCCTCTTCCGCAAGTGTCTGAAGACACACCTATTCCATCTAGCCGGCCTAGCGTAACCCCCATTACTGACTCTAGATAGTTTTAAATTTGGGTTTTTTAAATTCGGTTTTTAGCGCAGGGTCTATTAGAATAAGTTTTTTAAATTTTTATATGTTTTATATGTGTTTTAACATCCCTGTGCGCCGCCCTGGGTCCGTTTGGAGAAGGGCGGGTATAAATTTAATAAAATAAAATAAATAAAATAAAAAATAAAAACTTCAATTAATGAGAGGTGGAATGTAACAAAGGGGAAAAATCAAAGAAAAAAGCACTATTTTCTCACTGATAACCTAATTTTAACCCTGAGCAGGAAGCTTTAATTAACCAATTGCCATAAATAAGAATTTGGAAAAGCAGGAGATGAAGAGAAACATACCGGAGTTTGGCTGTATGTGAGTTTGTTCCAATTAATATATTTTGAGCAACTATAACCAATGAGAGGTGGAAGGTAACAAGGGGAAAAAATAATAAAATCAAGAACTGGGAAAATATGAAGATGGCTCCCACTTCTCTTCCACTTCACATTAGTTGAATTAGCTAAATTTAAGGTGGACCAGAACTTTGAAATAAGAACTGTATAACTAACTGTAATTTTGGAACTGGACATTATGGAAAGGTTGGAATTTAAAGAACTATGTGAAATTATAAAAAAATATGCATAAATCATTAAAATCAAGTTTAAATAGAATTTTGAACTCAGGGAAGCAGGAAGTCAAAGAAGAGAAGGAAGAAGAGGGTGGGATAATGAAAGGGTAGAAATGGTGGAAAATAAAAAGCAGACAAAAAACTTCATTGGGTTTGACAGTGTTACAAGGAAGATTGAAAAGGGGGGATGTGTCCCAAAAAAGGAAATAAAAAGGTTACAAAATATCTCACTGGGTTTGACAGTGGCTTGGGGAAAATTGAAGAGGGTGCACATGTCAAAACAAAGAAAAGTGAGAAGACAGGAATAGAGAAGTGGGACAAAAGACTTACTAGGAAAAAACCAGACAATTGGAAACTGTTATATGGGGAAATATAAAGCTGAGATATGTGGTTTACTCTTATACATGATAATAAAACAGAGTTGCTAACTGATTGAATATGATAATGGAAAGACAATTAAATAAAGGTTAAAATATATGAAATATGGACGAATATGAAACTGATATGGGGAGAATGTAAAGCAGAGGTATGTGATTCACTTTTATACATGATAATTACATTGAGTTGCTAATTGATTGAATATGACAATGGAAGGACAATTAAGTATGGGTTAAAATATATGAAATATGGACACATATAGAATGCTTAAGATGATGAACAAAGTGAGATGTGTACCACTTGTTATTCTATATAGTAGATTAAGGGAAATGTAATGAACATTGAACAGTAAGGATTGTTATTTAAAGACAATTAAGGGTAACCTAAACCAAGATACGGAAAAATGGAGAGGGAACTTGAAATATGCTTACAATGGGAAATTATTGAGATTATAAAGACAGAAGTACAAATTTGGGGCGCATAAGGATGCATAATTATATAAATATTTTGATGAGAATAGCTGGGAATTGTAACCAGGTCCACATCTCGGCCAAAAATAGGCTGGGGGAAGGGGGGCAGTTCAAAAATACAATTACTATATATGTATAGTTTTTTTCCTCTTTTTAATAAAGGAGGAAGATATGATAAAATTAAATATGTATTTTGAAAAGGAATTATAAATACCATCAACATAAAACTGAGCTCGCTCAGAGGCTGAAATACACCAAGTAAATGAGATGAAGAGTGTGAAGTAGAGGAGAGAGGGAAGAAGAGGGGGGAGGAGAGAGGGTGGGGAGGAGAGAGGAGAGAAAGAAGGAGTAGAAAGGGGAGAGAGGAGGAGGAGAGAGGAAGGGGAAAATGAGAAGGGTGACAGAGGGAAGAAAGGAGGTAGGGAGGGAGAGGAGAGGGGGAGAAAAAAGTGACAAATATGGTGTATGGAGAGCAGAAAAGCCAATAATAGTTTTTGGGAGTTGATGGTAAGACAAATTGATGTAAACATTTAATAATATAATATGATGTTGGTTATGTTGGTATACATGTGGTTATATGTTATCAAAAAGGAAAAAAAAACTTTATACAAAAAAAAAACCTCCGTGCAGCCTCGTGAATAGCACTTATGCTGGACAGTCATATTCCAGCATTGTAAATGGACGTTTATTAGCTTTGACTTGAAAACAAGCTGTGTCCATCCTTGGAGGTGAGATACCTGACACTTCAGTATAATGCAGCTGTAATTCCTTTCTTAGCACCTGTAGCAAGGATTTGCCTTGTATGATGGGGGGTTGCATAGAGAATTCTGCTTGCAATGTTTGATCAGAAACAGGAAATGTTTTCAGTTAATGCTAGTCAGGGATGCCAGTGTCAGTTAGAAAATTAGATGCTGTTTGTCAGAAGGACACAATATTCCTCCCCTGTAGGTGGTCTATGTTTCATTAGGCTTCAGATTGATAGCACCAAACAGTAATCCAAAAATGTGCAGTGGGTACATCCACCTCATTTTTCATTAACAGTGTTTCCCAAACACACTAGAAGCAAAACTATAGATTTCGTCCAGCTTATTTTTATCCTTGAAGACTCTATTGATTATCCAACATCACTGTTGGATGCTTGCTGTTTCTGTTAAAGGATGTCTGGTACATAACTAGTGGAGACTAGGTTTTTGCACAGTCTAGCCATTTGAGCATATTGTGCAAGAGAGGGGAAAGTAGTAAAACTGATTTTAAATACATCTGCTTTTTCTAAAAAAAATGAATGAGTTAGGAAATGGGATCTGTGTTATTACTTCAAATTAGGAAATTCACCCCAGTTGAATGTATCAACAGTACTCAGGACAGATTATTTTATTAAAAGTTTCATTGAAAATCACACAAATATGACATGTTCTCTTTCTCTCTATGTGTATGTATGGAATAGATTGACATAACATAGCAATAGCAATAGCACTTGTACCCATATACTGCTTCACAGTGCTTTACAGTCCTCTCTAAGTGGTTTACAGAGTCAACATATTGCCCCCAACAATCTGGGTCCTCATCTTACTGACCTCAGAAGGATGGGAGGTTGAGTCACCCCTGAGCCAATCAGGATCAAACTGCTGGCAGTTGGCAGAATTAGCCTGCAATACTGTATTATAACTACTGCACCCCCATGCCTCTCTCTTTATGGTTATATTACCCATAATATGAGGCTTCCAAGCTTTCTAGGCACTATAAGGTGGCAACACCAGGGCAGGGGAGGAGAGGAAGGTCAGATTGTTAAAAAAAAAATCTGCTTTAGTATATTTAAAGAACTCCTGAGTTTTGTATTTTATATATCTAATGAATGAGGAGACTGGACTCTGATAGAGGCAACTAACTTTATTTACTTCAGTATAACTAATAACGACGCTCCTCCGTCTGGCAGCTATTTATATTAATCCTGTCACACGGAGGACCAATCAACGAGCAGAAAAAGTCCCGCCAAACGCCGGCGGGCGCTGTCCAATAAACACGCTTCCTGAAGGGCTTGACAGGCGCCAGTAAGCTTTCTGAGTACATTGCATTCCTTCCCCCTGGATTGCACACTCGTAATCTTGCAAATACAGTGGTCTTCGGTGCATGCATTGGGAATGCCTTAATGTGGGCATAACCATCACAGGAGGTGGAGCGATGTTCTCGGCCGGTGGTGTATCTGGAACTCGAACGACGATGGGAGCGGAATGTTCAGGTGAGTTTGGTGCTGAAATTGCAACGGGAACATCAACTTCATAACTGTTGGGAACTGGCTGGTCTTGTTGGTAGGTGACAACAGGTGGTTCTCTGGACTCCAGGCTCGGTTGACCTCCCTGGTTCTCATCCGACGCCTGGTGGCATAACTGGTTTAGATGGCGCTGCCATTGATGACCATCAGTGAGTTGGACCCTGTAGGAACAGGGCCCAGTTACTTGAGAAATCCACCCGGCCACCCATTTTGGGTCGCCCGTGAAATTCCATGCGTACACCCCCTCCCCGACAGAAAACGATCTAGTTGGGTCAGGGTGGAGTGGTGCCGCAGCATCGAAAGACGGATGCAATCTCTCGAGAGTAGTGCGAATACGGCAACCCATAAGTATTTCAGCAGGACTACGTCCAGTGGTAGGGCAAGGCGTGGAATGTTGTGCCAAAAGGTAAGTAGCAATTTTGGAAGACCATGGAATTGAACCCATTCGGCTTAGGGCCTCTTTGGCTGAACAGACAGCCCTTTCAGCCAGGCCATTACCCACAGGGTGGTATGGCGCCACCAGTGCGTGCCTAATTCCTAAACCAGCTAAATAAGTTTGAAATGCATAGGACACAAATTGTGGGCCATTGTCGGACACTATAGTGGGGGAATTGGACTTTTGGTTGGTTCCAGATTTAAATGGGGGGCTTCCAGTTAGGATCTTTGTGGCTCTTTGAGTGTTTAAGGTTGCCGATCCCTGATCTAGAGGTGTTGCAGCAAAGTAAACTGCAGCAGACTATTATGAGGGTGTAGACTATTGTAGCAAGGTCCTTTCATTCCAGGTAGGATTGAAACTGATGCACCACTATAGTTGTGCAAAGATCCTCCTGCTACTACTTTGGTAGTTGCTAGAATCCCCGATGTTCGAGTTTTGTTTTTTTAAGAGTAGTACCACCACATCGAGATACCACTGGAGCAGACAAGAGAACCACAACATTAGTAACTCTGTATTGGTAAGATTCCTTTTAAACCTGTTGTGTGCCATCCAAATCCTTTCAGTCTCTAGGTAGCAGAACAGGACTTCAGGGGCATCAGTTGCTGCCCTGTAGCAGTAGTACATTGGCAGCTGAGTGTAATGGAGATTTTAATCCTCAGCAAACTCTCTTATTTGTGTTAGAGCTACTTCCAAAGATAGCTTTGACTCAAAAATTTCTCTCCTCCTTCTAAAGCCACCTGAATTTCAAATATTCCTAACACCATCCCTATAGAAACCAGATTTTTTGTTTTGTTTTTTCATTCCAGGATTTTCAAAGAAGTAGCTAAATCATGCCTGATATTATAAACTGAGAATTCAGCTAGGGAGTATTTTTGAATATCAGGCTAGCAATGTTTTCTTTGTGGTGTTCTAGAAAATGACATATTTGCTTTACAAAGGATGACAGTCCTCTTTTTACCAAAGAAATTGGAAACCTAAGCTTCTGATTGTATAATTTCCCAACTGGTATCAAGAAAAGCACCCTTTAATTTGCTGTGCCTAGAATCTGAACGTGTTAATACACAAGAATTCCAAGGAATTTTCTCTGGTTTTGTACTATTAGCAACATATGTTATCATCATGAACACCAGAGCCCCGAATATGATTTTACATTACCTTGTCAGAGTGGCCCATGATAACCAAGAGTCATTTATTTCCACAGAAACAATGGTAACCATGTATGACATCCGAGGATAGCTGCCGGAATGCAACAATGTTATTTTCTGATAACGTAGAATACAGTTGTAAATCACAATTTTGTTGTAGGCAGCAACGGGAAGAGTTGTGGGGCAGGCGATGAAGAGATACAAGTTCTCATGAGCACAAATCCAAAAAAAGCTTTTTTGTTTCCTCAGATCAAAGCCTCCTGCCCTTTGATTTAAATGTGTGCCAAAATGAAGAAAGCTCCCACTTAAGATCTAACTATGCTTTCATAAGCAATGTTGTGAATATATACCTATTTGTGAATTCAGATTCAATTCCTTATTGTCTGCAAGTACAACAGTAGTAAAATAATACAGAAATAGGAATAAGTTATATGTTTTGCTCCGTCCTCCTCTGAATCACATTCCAAATAGCTCCTCAGTTCTTTGCGTTGCTGATTGCTGAATCTTGGTGAAAACAAAAGTAAGTGTGCCAAAAAATGGTAATGAGATCAGAGCCCCAAGTGCATCCTGGCCCTTTTGTTTTGTCAATCAGATCAGGAGACAATAGTTTGTCAAATGACTCATACACTTCCAATTCTACCTTTTATCTCTTTTGAATTTTTTCTGCCTTTATTAGTCACAATCACCCATTTGTTGATCCCACATTTTTTTTGAGATGGGATTTACCTAGAATAGTAATCCTTTTCCCTCAGGCCTCAGTCTCTAATAAGTGAAAAGGAAACCACATCTCCCTACCTTGCATTGCTCAAGCCTTCTTTGTCCATCTCCTTTTATAACTGATGTAATTCAGGATAATTGCAGAGAAAGATATCCATTCCAACTTTCCTCCATACTTTCCAGCTTTTCATTTTATTTCAGAGAGAAACTGTTTTGAGTAGTCTGAAGCCAGACCACACCTTCCCTAGGCCTGGGTACGAGCCTAGATGTGTCACTCTTATGCAGGCACTCACTGGTCAAGTTCCTCCTGCAAGTAAGACTTCCAGTATAATCTCAAGGAGGCTGATGGGCCTTACAGAAGCTGAATCAGACTACCAAAGTATGCTGTCTTCTCAAACTTTGGAAACACAAGTCGCCTGGGTCCCTGAAGCAATCCTGTACAAGACGGATCAGGTGGACCTAGAATGGAATGGAATACATTGGCCTTTTCAACTAGTCTGTCCCTACCTCTAGAAAAGAACATAGTTTCAGGAAGCTAATGAGCAAACCCAGTCAAGGAGTTTGCTCACCACTAATAGGGATTCCTTATCAATCAGTTTTTGATAAGAGAATTTCCTTCCAGCATTTGAAAAATCCATCAAATGCTGATTTTTGAGGAGCAGGAGGCATGCATTTTCTGCCATAGCTCCTGCCCTCTAGAACAAACTCCCTGCTGAGATTAGGATGGTGCTGGTGTTGCCTGGTCTTGGAATCCTCTTAATTAGGAAACATATATTTAAAAACAATTTCTTTATTCCCAGCTTAAATTCCAGTTATCAAACATGATGTATCGATATGCAAAGTAAGTCATTGAAGACTGATGATTTATCTGTCTAGGAATAGCATGTCATTTTTTTCTAGATGGAATTTTAAAAAAGACTTCTGTTATCTTTACAATTTAGCCTTTTAATTGCCCGTGTTGGTTAGGCTAAGAGTAGAAGCTTTAGGATATAGGAAGGCAAATGGATTGGAGATGGCTGGCCTAGAATAAATTAAAAATTGTCTAAAATTCCTCTTGGCTTATGCAATTAGAATATAGTTCTGCTGCTTTTTTGAGATGGGTGAGGGATCAAGTCTTGAATAATTGTTTGTCTTTTAAAAAAGAGGTAAATTTAAACAAATTTAATATACCAAGCAGACATACCTCTTTGGAACTGGATTGATGACATTTATTTGATCCCTGTTAAAACAAGATAAGTATTCCTTTATATTGTAGTCATCATATTGTTTTTCTTTCTTGGCATGTCTGTTTGTGTTTTTCCAGAGATAAATGGTAGCAAGTATACATAACAATTGAAACAGTTTTTCATCAGGCTTAGTTTTCAGATTTTAGTCTTTTATTTTTAGATGCCGCAGGAGGTTAAAGCAGAAGAAGTCTCAATCGATAAAAGTTGGAACAAACAGTGTTAGTTTATAATATGCAGTTATAAAATCTCTTTTCACCTCCTGTATTTTAGGGATAATTTTGAAGCCATTTCAGCCTCGAATGCTAGGTACAAAAATTACTCATTGGAAATTTGATCTACACATTAGATAAAATGAGGTGATTGAGGTTCTAGAACTCTGGCCCATTACCACTTGGAGCTATAGCAAGGTCATCTTCTGAACTTATCCAAGCATTTAAAAACAAATACAACTATCTCCACATGTAGAAAACTAGTTCATTTTTGAGAAAATTGCAGCATACAGTACTTCTCAGCTTGATGTTAAATTTAAAACATGTGTGAGGATTTGTATAGGGAGAACATTGGATATACAATTATATATGAGATTTACAGAGAGATACCCAATATTCGGGGTAATGCGGGGATCTGTAGTGATATAGTACTGAAAATTGCTGGCTTTGGGCGAGGGAATGAGAAAGTATTTTAGAGGATACAACTGAATCACAACCCCACATGGTTGGGAAGGGGAAATTGCCTGTTTGCAACACCTTGAATGGCATGATTATGTATATGTATTTGAACCAGTGGTGAAATCTATTTTTCCCCTACCGGTTGGGTGAGCATGGCTTGGTGGGTGGGGGTCATGTGACTGGGTGGGCATGGCTATGTAATCATATGACTAGGGGGTCAAGAGACAGAAACTCACTTTAACAATATTCTGCTGGAGCAGGGGGATGACCTCCAGGTCCCTTGGAGCCCTGGATTGCTGTGCTCTTTGAAGCTATGCTCTGAAGCTGCGTCTAGTGCCAGGTTTGTGGTCCTTCCTTCCTCCCTCTCCTTTTTCCCTCCCTCCCTCCCTCCTTCTCTCTCTCTCTCTTTCTTTCACAGCACCCCACCCCTCTGCTTTTTAAAGCATTTTTTCCCTGCCTATTCACTTGAACTGGCAGGGGAAAATGCTTTAAAAAGCAGGGGGAGGGGAGGAAGCAAGATTAAGACCACAGAACATGCTACTTCTTTGATCCCTAGAGTTATAAATGTTGAGGTAAAATCATAATGTCCCCACTGTCTTTTCAGCATTAGCAATTTTGACACCGAAAGCTGGAATTAAACATCCCATCTTTTACATCGAGGAGGGACAGCTGATGGCCCTCCAGAAATCAAAAGAATGCAGCTCTTGCTACCTGTTACAACTCTAGCCAGTATTTCAAAATGTTTCCTAATATTTTTTTAAGAAAATAATTTGCATTACTGAGAGTTACTTTAAGAACATAACAATTCAGATTCAGAGGGAAGATTCCACTTGCACTGGAAGGTTTTTTGGGAAGCTCTAAAAAATTATTTCAAAAGCACTCTGACTGCAAAAATACCTACAGCTCAGGACATTTTGAGCCAACATGTTTCAGCATGGAATGGGATACTGTTGACAATGAAGAAGGGTAACTAGATATAGTTGGTCTGATTTCCAAATCAAGAGATTACTGCTGCTGAATATCTATAAGGTAATTCACCACAAAAATGTAGCATTTTTTTTAACAAACTGAAACCCCCCCCACCAAAATGCTGATATTGTCTACCTACAAGAAACTTACGTAACAATAGGAATTGTTTACTGATTAAAACAAAGAAAATTAGGACAAAGGTATACAGAAAAAACAAAAATAGTGGAATATAATTTACATCATGACACTAACTTGCTAAGTATTGGGTCAATATTAAGACAAAGCAGGAAGGATTTTAAGTTTGAAATAATGGAAAGGTAAGCTAAAAATCTTTCTGATGCTCCAAATAAAGATTTTTCCAAATGTTAATGGATGTAGAACAAGATAAAATACTTGTCAATGGAGGCATGAATAGATTGTTAGATTTCAATTTAGACAGATTGTTTCACAGGAAGAAAGGTGGAAAGCTGCTGCAAAATGTTTTCCAATATATGGATGAATCGGCACTGATAAACGCATGGAGATTGCAAAATCCAAATGAGAGAAAATAGACTTTCTACTCTGCAATCAGCCATGCTCTAGAATAGATATCTGCTGGGTCTCCAAGGTTCTAAAATCATCCATTAAAGAAGAACAGATGACACACAGAGACCACAATGCAATGCTAATACTATGGCATTCCAGAGAAAGAAATAACCTTCAGATGGAAGATTGCTACTCCATGAAACCATCTATACAATTACAAAGAGACACTGAATAATCTCTTCCAAATAAATAAAGCACAAATATCTGATACTACCATTTGGAAAATGAGCAAAGCACATATGAAATGTCTTTTAATCAAACTCATAGCAAAATTAAAAAAAGACAACCAACAGATTGAAAGAAGCTCTAGATGTCATGATAATTAACACAAATATATAGAATTAACCCAAAATTGGACTGAACGACTCATATTGTGTTAAACAACAATTACATTTATTAGAAATGGAAGATTTAAAAAAATGCTAAACATTTTTTTTGAATATGTAAACAAACCAGGTGTTTAGCACACCTGATTATTAAAAGGAAAGAAGCACAGACAATAACAGCCATGAAGAAAGGAATTAAATTGTTACATTTAAATCCACAAATTATAGATGAACTGGCAGGTTTTTGGGCTTTTTTGAAGGAACTTTATTCTATGGCTAATACTGATAAAGCAGCAATTAAAAATTATTAAAGAATTTAATTATTAACATATAGAAATATTAAGTAAATCTATAACTATCCAAACAAAGGCACCAAGTACAGATGGCTTGATGGCTCAATATTATAAAGAACCTGAGGAGGAATTGTTGGAACCAATAATAAACACAAAAATGAAAATATAAAAACCAATTATATAACCTCTTTGGTGAATGCAGATTATTATTATTTTTACAAGCTATTTCACTCTTTAGCCAGTTTTGTGTTCATTTCACCACTGACAATTTTATGCTCAGTTCTATGATGCAAGCACAGCTCTTATGAGACAGTATTCCTGGGAAAGCTTGGGTTGGCACTGATGGTCCTTTTAAAAGAATGCCTTCTGCAAAACCTGTGAAAGCTTCATATCTCTCTCTTGCAATTTGGATTTTCTTTCCCCCCCCACTCTCCATTTAAGTTCAGTTTCTCTATAATCATTTAAAAACACCCTCGTCTTTTCAGAATTATCTGCATACCTTTGTTGTAGTGCAGGATCAACATTTATATGTGTATTATATGCGCACCCCAAAAGAAAACAAACAGAAAATCTGGACTCTTTATTGATGATCATAAAACCTTCATGCTAGTTCAGTCTTCAAAAAAAACAGACTTTTCACATATGTGCATATTCATACATTCTGCTTCCTGTTTTTGCAAATGAGTGTTCCATTCTCTGCAATGGGCAAAATTTAAATTAAAAGACCACTTTGAAATTTTAATGGGTATTCTTCTTTGGTAATAGCAAGTTCTGCCCATTCTTGTAATAGGTTTATGAAAGCCTGGAGCAAGAACACTTATCTAGAACTACCGTTTCACAAACGGATAAACTCAAAGGAAACTGCAAGCTTCAAAGAATAATTCTTAAGATTCTAGAGCAGCTTTTGCATTATGTTACACAAAGAGAGGCAGGAATTTAAAACAATGACCTGGAATTACAAAGATCACGTTTTAACACAACATTTAGCAATAATAATATATAATAAATTTACTTGGTTTTGTCCAATAAATCCTATATGGCTACCCTCCACCCCTAGCACATAGAAAAAACCAAACCAAACCAAACCAAACAAAAAAGAATAAGAAAACAGCAGCAATGCAAATAAAGACAATCATATATCAAAGCTCTTCAAAGGAGTTACTGGTTCAGTGAAGCCTTAATCTCTTTACGGAAGTATAATGGAATTTGGATGACCTTGGGGATGAGAAAGATGCTGCCTAGGAAACAATCAAACAAAAGAGGCAGGACCCCCCAAAGGATTAAAAAAGAGCCATGGTTAGAATGCAGTATTGCAGGCTGACTCTGCCCACTGCCAGTTTGATCTTGACCGGATCAAGGTTGACTCAGTTTTCCATCTTTCTGAGGGTAGTAAAATGAGGACTCAGGTTATTGGGGGCAATATGCTGACTCTAAAACGTTTAGAGACGGCTGTAAAGCACTATGAATGTAAATCTAAGTGCTATGTATATATTTGACTGTATGTAAGTCTAAGTGCTATTGCTAATGCTATTAATGGTCAGAAGAAGAAATTTCGGAAGGACCTGCCCTAAATTGTTCAAATGTTTAAAAATGGTGATGGGGAGTTTGTATCTTTAGATATATAAAATTCTGTTATACTGTAATCTTATAATGAACTAGCCATTCCCGGCCACGCGTTGCTGTGGCCCAGTCTGGTTAAATGGCCAACCAATCTGTGTGAAGATCTACACCTGCACACACAAACACATACACACAACCACCGTATAACCCCCAATCTACCTCTCCCTCTCCCTACCTACCTACTTTGAGGTGGAGAAGGGTCCCATGTGAACAGCAGTTGAACATGGGTCAGTCAGTCCTGAGATACGCGAGTGCCATTCCGAATGGACAGGCAATGGCCTCTATCGCCCTCGGCCTCTCTCCCTCTACTGTATTTCTCCCTCTCTCTCTCTATCCCCCTACTGTACTTCTCCCCCCCCCCCTCTCTCTATCCCTACTGTATTACTCCCCCTCTCTCTCTATCCACCTACCTACCTACCTACCTACTGCATTTCTCCCTCTCTCTCTCTATCCCCCTACTGTACTTCTCCCTCTCTCTATCCCCCTACTGTATTACTCCCTCTCTCTATCCCTCTACCTACCTACCTACTTACTGCATTTCTCCCTCCCTCTCTCTATCCCTATAGCTGCCTGCCTACCTACCTACTGTATTTCTCCTTGAATCTTATGGACAGAATAATACAATACAATACAATACAATAGCAGAGTTGGAAGGGACCTTGTAGGTCTTCTAGTCCAACCCCCTGCGTGGGCAGGAACCTTATACCATTTCAGACAAATGGCTATCTAACATCTTTTTAAAGACTTCCAGGGTTGGGGCATTCACAACTTCTGGAGGCAAGCTGTTCCAGAGGTTAATTGTTCTTACTGTCAGGAAATTTCTCCTTAGTTCTAAGTTGCTTCTCTCCTTGATTAGTTTCCACCCGTTGCTTCTTGTTCTACCCTCAGGTGCCTTGGAGAATAGTTTGATTCCCTCTTCTTTGTGGCACCCTCTGAGATATCGGAACACTGCTATCATGTCTCCCCTGGGCCTTCTCTTCATCAAGCTAGACATACCCAGCTCCTGCAGCCGTTCTTCATATGTTTTAGTCTCCAGTCCCCTAATCATCTTGGTTGCCCTTCTCTGCACTCTTTCCAGAGTCTCCACGTCTTTTCTACATCGTGGCGACCAAAACTGTATGCAGTATTCCAAGTGTGGCCTTACCAAGGCACCATACAATGGCATTAACACTTCACGTGATCTAGATTCTATCCCTCTGTTTATGCAGCCTAGAAGTGTGTTGGCTTTTTTGGCAGCTGCTGCACACTGCTGGCTCATATTTAAATGGTTGTCCACTAGGATTCCAAGATCCCTCTCACAGTTGCTACTATTGAGCAAGGTACCATCTATACTGTACTTGTGCATTTGGTTTTTCTTGCCTATATGTAGGACCTTACTTTTTTCACAATTGAATTTCATTTTATTAGATAATGCCCAATGTTCAAGTTTGTCTAGATCCTTCTGTATCTTAAGCCTATCTTCTGGAGTGTTGGCTATTCCTGCCAGCTTGGTGTCGTCTGCAAATTTGATGAGTTCCCCATTTATCCCCTCATCCAAATCGTTGATGAAGATGTTAAAGAGTACTGGGCCTAAAACAGAGCCTTGGGGGACTCCATTGCATACTTCCTTCCATGTAGATGCAGTTCCATTGAGGACTACTCGTTGAGTGCGGTTGGTCAGCCAGTTGCGAAGCTGGTATTATGTATTATGTATTATGTCATTATTATGACATTTTGTATTATGTCATCCTGTGGCTCACTGCTCTCTCTGTATCCATTTACCACATTTTTTACATTTCTGTTGCGTGTACCTGGCACAGGTGTGACATCTATACAATCTATATATATCATTGGTGCCGTATTTGTAAGGAAAGTTGTGTGAAAATTTGGAAGTGATCGGTGCAGTACTTTCGGAGATTATCTGTTCTTAACAAACTCATAGTTACATTTTTATTTATATAGATTAGCTCATCTAGTTGTGTTTCTGGTTTATCCAGGACAGCTGACAGGTTAGGGTATCCACATAAGCATCCTTCTTTAGATGTAAGAGAATATATATAGCTCATGCCCTTGGTGCTCAGTGAATTTGGTTGCTTGCTTGCAGATTATTTGGTTAGGTAACATCATCAGTGTGGGTGAATGTGGGGCTTGCTCCCTGTAGTTTGTCCTGCCAATCTTGGTGAGTATGCTGTATTCTCCTTATTAGTTCCTAGATTAGGATATTGTTTCTGATTGTTTGTCTGATGTTAATCCCTGCTTATCTGGGTATTAGTTATTGAAGGAGATGTGTTGTTGTTTTCTTTTCATCTTTTTGTTCTCTCTTTTGAATGGCTTGGGAGAAGTGGTGAAATACCATTTTATTTTACTATTTTCTATGGGCATGGCTTGGTGGGCATGGCAGGAGGAGGATACTGCAAAATCTCCATTCCCCACCTCACTCTGGGGCCAGCCAGAGGTTCTGCGAACTACTCAAAATTTCCACTACCGATTCTCTAGAACCTATCAGAAATTCACCCCTAGCTTGGGAATTCCCTAGCATTTTTGGAGTTAGTTTGGTCTAGAATGCTCAAAGTATCCCAGTTGAAACTAGGGTTGTCTGTCCATGTGTTGTCAGGTTAAGGAGTTTTCACTGTGTCTTTTGACTGCTGGTTAGTGTTCATGGATGCACCCTGCTAGTCTTCTGCCTGTTTGTCCTATATAGACACAATTAGAGCCCATAATTGGATATTGTAGATGACTCCTGGCTTTTTTCCCTTATTATTAGAGTTACTGGGTCTTATGGATTACTTAAAATGTTATTGAAGACGTTAGTTTGTGTCCTACAGTGATGCTGTGTAATTGTAATGGTCTGTTGATAGTTTGAGATATTTTTGATGTATGGCACTGTTATCTTTCTGATAGCTTGTGTTAGTTGTGCTAAGGTGAAGTGAGTTATCAGGCACTTTTGATAAAAGTTGCCTGGGATTCCATTTTGTTGGAAGATATTGTATAGGGAGATGAGCGGTTCAGAAATGTGAAAAAATAAATGAATGAAAGAAATAAAATAGGTGATCTGCTTCCATTTTCCATTGTTCTGTGTTGCTGAAGTACATTTGTACCCATCTGAATAATGTTCTTACACAGAGCCTTTGGGGGGGGGGGAGTTGGGTTGTTACTTTAATAGTAGAGCACTTCTCAAAGTGTTTGATGTTTTTAACATCACATGACACACCCCAAATAGGATCAGGCTGAAAGGACTTTCAATGTTTGTAGATGTAAGGACACATGAGAGGATTATGGTATATAGGAGGACTTTCAATAAGCCATTACAACAGTTTGAACAAATTGCAGACAAGTTGAAATGAGAAGATGATGCTATTTAAACTCCAGAAAAAGAAATGCATAGACTTAAGAGGCAGGCTCCTTTAATCTTAAGCCTTCCTTGTTTAAAAGAAGAATTTCTAATGGTGCAACTCCCTTTTATCTAAAATAACAAGCTTTAACTAGCAACACAGGAGTAACCTATGGCCTAGTGGAACAAAGATGGCCCTCTGGACTCAATCTACAAGCAAAATAAAAAAGCACCTCCAATGGCAGATTTTCCTCTTATTTTTTGAGGGTTTTAAGGTGTAATTTCATTTGACTATATAAAAAAAACCCAAAGAGTTTGAAATTTTCACTCATCCACTTAATTTCCCAGGCTTTTAATAGCAGAATGAAAGTGACTATGTCTTTGCAAGGTTTAAGGAACCCATTTTGCCCTGATATCTCTCAATCCCCTGCTTTACAAGCTGAACAATCTTGGCCACATTCCCTGCCAGCCTCAGGGAGAATAACAAATCATGTCGTGGATCCTAGGCAGAAAAAGTTGCTCACTTTTGAGACACAGCCTCCTTATATGCAATTAACCCTAAACCCTTCCCATAAAGGGACTGTCATTTTGTGCAGGCTATAATTATGAGAAATCCATAAGATGGTAGTTTTATGGGGGATTCCTTGGAGGAGGTTGGAAAGTATGTAGCATGGACCAGATATCATCTTAAAGGTTGAAGAACCCTGCCCTCATTTGCCCTAAGAAAAACATCACAGAGTGCCTATCATTCCATTTATCAGTCCCAAACATAGTTTTTTGACATCAAAGAAAACCGGCAGGGCAATCCAGATAAAGAGGAGAATTTTCAACCATAAAAGCGAGATGGAGAAATATGGGTCACTCTCAATTTTGGGACTTCCATGTCACAACATTTCACAAACATCTATAATGATCCATTTGATTGGACTTTCCAAGGATATAGTGTGTTGTAGCTCTCAGTAAGGGAAGTTTATTGGGGTTGGTTTGTACCACCTTGGCTACTGAATGACATAATATATCACATCCTTCTCTTTCTGTGAAGTGCCAAACTGACATTTCTTGATCTAAGGTTTTCTTTCCCAGGTGTCAAACTGACTTTGAAATATTTTTACAGTACGGTCTGGTAAAAGAATGTCAAGTTGTTCAATCATCCCTTTAGTTCTTACATTGTCAAACTCTTGCAGCTGTAAAGCAGGAGTTAAACTTTAAAATAAAACAGACTACTAGGCTTAAATTAAACTCAAAAACTATGCAAATTTGCTTCATTTTGAATTAGCAGTTGTTTCATCTAACCCCCACCATTTTTTACTGCGGAGTTATTGGAAGTCTCAAGTAGAGGTAATCTTCAACATTGCTAACTACCTTTATTTGGAGCAGGGCTCTCAAACTCCCAAGCCTGCTGGCCAGATGTGTCACATGCTGGCTCTACCCTCACCGGTTTAGAAAAGGGGGGAAAAGTCCTGATAGGATGCTGTTGAGTTTGACCTCTGATAAAGCATACTGAATGTTCTATCTCTATGCCTCTTCTATTACAGAAAGCAAAATACTTCCTAAGTTTGCAACCTGGCTTGTTCTGCCTTAGCATAGTAAATCTACTTCTTTTCCAACCACTGCTATTGACCCACATGCTTAGTCTGTCTCATGTCTTCCAACATTAATGAATCACGAGGAAACAGCTGCTCAATACAACATGAGTCAGCTCCAAGTAGCTAAAAAGGGAGTAAGGAAATTAAGGAGGTGGATAGCAGAGCTCCCAAACTGTTGACTTAATGACCCAAGTGGACTCTTGTTTGCTCAGCCAAAATTAATCCTGATTTTTGGAATTATGCCTTTAAGCTAAGTGTTCTGAAAAGACTGACTGACCTACTACCCCAGAGTAATTGAAAGAATGATTACTGAGAATTTATGAAGAGGACAGGGTGAAATAGACTGGCTGCAGTCTGGCAAAAGACTGAGCCGAGGTTTATATTTTTCCCTTATATAGTCAACCAATAGGGAACATGATGGTTCAGTTATAAAAGACACTGAGCTTTTCAGCTGGAGACCTGACAGCCCAAGTTTGACACCCAACGAGGTGAGCTCCCATTAGTTGCCCCAGCTCCAGCCCACCTAGCAGTTTGAAAGCATGCAAATGCACGTAGATACTGTAGGTACCACTTCAGTGGGAAGGTAACAGCATTCCATCTGCCTTTGAGGTATAGCCATGTTTATCAAATGACCACAGAAATTGTCTTTGGACAATGCTGGCTCCCTCGGCCAAGAATGGAAATGAGCGCCACATCCTAGTGTTGGATTTGACTGGCAGGGAAACCTTTTTATTCAACCACTATGGTGAATGTATATTAAGGAAAGCTGGATTGGAAGAAGATGATTATGTTTTTAAAACTGGAAGAAAAAAAACACCAATAATTCGTGGGGTGATGATGACACTACTCTGATAGCCAAAAATGCGAACAATCTGCAAGCTCTTGTAAATAAAAGTTAAGGCGCGTAGTGAAAGAATAGGACTAAAATTAAATTAAAAAAAGAGCAAACTAATAACAAGTAGAACAACCAGCCTTAGAATTAACATAGCTACTGCCTTTTAGGATCAATCATCAACAGTAAAGAACAAAGAGTCAAGAAATATGCCACAAAAAATATTCAAATGCTGTGCTGTAATCTATGCCTACAAAGATTACAATAGTGCAAGTCCATGGTATTCTTTATTGTACTCTGTAGAACCTATGAAAGCCTTCAAAAAGATATTCAAATACTCTGATGAGTCTTTATCTACAAATGTCACAATAATTTAATTAATAATAATAATTTATTAGATTTATAAACCGCCCCCTCTCCCCAAAGGGACTCGGGGCGGTGTACAGGAAAAATTAAAAAACCATATAAAACATACAATATATACAAATGTGGGAATAATGTTTGAGCCAAACCAGCGCCATGTTTGAACTATTGAACTATTAAGGGACTTTCCACAGAACTCTGAGTGACAAACAAGTCCATATATGGGATAAAGGAACTTTGCACTTCCTTTGGCAAACGTGCAGACTGCCATGGCAGTTGAAACAACATACGTGGATTAAAGAAGGATAGCTTTCATTGTTCTCTACTACCTTTGGCCATCTCACCTGAAGAAGTTACAAGTCAGCAGAAATAAGGATTGTCTTTGTTAAATTGTTAACCAGCCCTGTGCTGTTTGATTGCCTTTGTAACCTCCCATTTGATTCCTAATAAATGAGTGTCCCGAAGTCAGATCTGGACCCCTCATCCCGAGACAAGCCTTGTGTCTGACTAATTCATGGGGGCGGGACGTCACACCCACATACAAAGTTAAAAACGAATTAAATTAAACCTGTACTAAAATTTAAGAACATTAAAATACAACCCACCTATGCTAAATTTCCCTAAAGTCTAATATCGATATACGTATTTGGCAGATGTTATATTAAGAGTCAAAACTGTTACGCAAGACCAGCTTGCTGAAAGAAATAGGTTTTAAGTGAGCGTCGAAAGAGGGGAAGGTCCGTGATAGTGCGAAGTTCGGGGGGTAGGTCGTTCCAGAGGGCCGGCCCTGCCACAGAGAAGGCCCTACCCCTGGGCACCGCTAGATGGCACTGACCGGCGGTTGGTACCCTCAGTAGGCCCTCTCTGTGGGACCGTATTGGACGCAGGGAGGTATGTGGCAGGAGACGGTCCCGCAAGTAGCTAGGCCCCGAGCCATGGAGCGATTTGAAGATGCTAACAAGCACCTTGAAGCGCACCCGGAAGGCCACCGGTAGCCAGTGCAGCTCGCGCAGGAGAGGTGTTATGTGGGAGTAACGAGAAGCTCCCAGAATCCCCCGCGCGGCCGCATTCTGAACCAACTGGAGCCTCTGGGGGCACCTCAAGGGGAGCCCCATGTAGAGAGCGTTACAATAGTCTAAGCGAGACGTCACGAGTGCCTGAGTGACAGTGCATGCAGACAATAGTGCACACTATTACTGTAGAAGTCAAAGTTGGATTTTGAAGGAGCAAGATAGCAACATCACAGACACTTACAAACTTTGAAGTTGGAGAAGACTCCTGAGAATATCGCTGAAAGCCGAGGAAAAAAAAAACACTGAAAGGATCACTGAATAAATCTATCCAGAGGTCTCACTCAAGGCACAGATGACCAGGCTCAAATTATCCCAGTTTGGACACATTACTCTCTGGAAAAGGCTCTAATGCTGGAAAAGTTGAGGGGGGGAAAAGAAGATGAGAAGCAGCAAGGTGAATTGACTTAAGTTTAGTGGTGATTAGTGCACCATTAGAAGACTTGAAGGACCAGGCTAGGGAGAAATCATAATGGAGAAAATGTATTTATGTGATGACTAAGAGATGATATAACAACAATGATAACTGACAATTATTGAGCAAGGAAGCCATAAACTATAAATGTTTTGGTGGGAAGTTTTAAAGCATGTACATGCAAATACATATATAAAACCCATATTTCCTATTATTCTATTGTACCCGTTTGATAGTATACCGCTCCACTTTTTTTGGCCTGTTTGCACAGGCCTACACAAAGGAAGATGGTCCATCAGATAATTCAGTTGCAGCTTCCAAATCAGGCCTGGGGAAAAAAGCAACTGGTGCAGAATTAGTGTAATGTACTAGCCACCAGCAGTCTTACACTCTTTCTTTTTTGTACCATCTGGAGGCATAATAGCCCCATTAGCTTTCTAAAGGGTTTACAGCAATAAAATAATTGAAACAATGGACAATGCTGTGCAACAGCTTTAAGCAGCCTGCCTCCCATGCTGATAGCACAGCTACAGACCTATAGCTGATTTATAAAATCATTATCCAGATTGCAATGACTTGGCAACCATGTAAACCAGGTACAGGTAGTCCTCGACTTATAACAGTTCATTTAGTGACCATTCAAAGTTATAATGACACTGGAAAAAAATGACTTACGGCAGTTTTCCAAACTTACAACCGTTGCAGCATTTCCCTGGTCATGTGATTCAAATTCAGATGCTTGGCAACTGACTCATGTTTATCACTTTGGTCACAATATATTTCCTGTGTCTCTTTTACATTTATTCCTCTCCCTTTACAATAACATCTTAGCGTTTCTATAGAATACATAGAAAAACACAATTGGAAAGAATCTTGGAGGTCATCTAGTTCAACCCCCTGCTTGAGCAGGAAAGTCTATACCATTTCAGACAAATGACTGTCTAGTCTCTTTGTATGATAGGGCACCACAACTTCTGAAAGCAAGTCATTCCACTGGTTGATTGTTCTCACAATTAGGAAATGTTTCCTTAGTTCTAGGTTGCTTCTCTCCTTGATTAGTTTCCATCCATTGTTTTTGTCTTGCCTTCTGATGTTTTGAAAATAGTTTGACCCCTCATCTTTGTGGCAGCCCTCAAATACTGGAACACTGTTATCATATAGTCCTTATTTTCACTAAACCAGAGACACATCCAAATCCTGCAACCTTTCTTCATACATTTTAGCCTCCAAACCCCAATAATATCTGTAGCTCTTCTCTGCACTTTTTCCAGAGTCTCAACATCTTTTTTATATTGGGGTGGCCAAAACTGATGCTATAGTTTTGTATAATTGTATAATTACATATACATATTGCAATACTCAAGCAAAGATATCCCTAACATGTACATAGGATAACCACAAAATTTCTATATTCTATAACTTTTGCAGTAAATGTCTTCTTTAACAATTCAATAACAATATATTTGCCAACTTTTGTTGTTTGTGCCTTTTGCCTTGTCCTATAATGTACTTGGAGATACAGTTTTGCAAGCTAAAAAACGTATGCCTTGCTTTACAGCCTAAAGTTTAACTGAACTTTAATTGAACTTTTTATTGGGCATTTGGGTCTTCTCCAACAAAACCACACTCTTTTCAGATTCTGCTCTGTGCCTTGTTCCAGGGGACTACTCCGTAGTTCCAATCAGATTCAACAGATGGACACTTCTGCCATGATGTATCCCTTGAGAATAAGCAATGGAAACTTCACACAAACTACACATATATCTAGAACTTCTACATTTTGGGGGCATGGCAATTGCTTCTCTCTTCTTGTACTTCGTTCTTCCCTTTCCATTGTATTCTATACAAAGGAACCTCTACATTATGTGCCCAATTGTCACTCATGCTGTGCTGCACACCACTTGCACCAGCCAATGCAAAATCTACATGCTGCTTGCATGTCTATTCGTGCAGGGCTTTGATGCCAAATGAAAGAGCCAAGGGTGGATTTCAAAACTTTTTACTGCCTATTTTGTGGCCGTGGCTTGGCTGTCATGTGACTGGTTAGGCATGGCCAACTTGATTTCACTCACCAGGAGATGTCATGGATTGGGTAAAATGTGGCGAAGTTCACTTAACAGTGCTCTTGCTTAGCAACCAAATTTTGGGCTCAATTGCAGTCATAAGTCAAAGACTATCTCTGCCTTCCTCTGCATGGCAGTCTTGTCCTAGTAAACTCCTTGTACTTTCTGGCAATTTTCCTCTCTGTTAGAGGCACCAAAATAATTCAGACAATGTAAGGCTTTCTGTTGCAGCAGGGGGTTGGACTAGATGATCTGTGAGTAGCCTTCTAGCCCGAAATTGCTGTGCTGTGCTGTGCTGTGCTTTCTTTCTTTCTTTCTTTCTCTTTTTCTTTCTTTCTTTCTTTCTTTCTTTCTTTCTTTCTTTCTTTCTTTCTTTCTTTCTTTCTTTCTTTCTTTCTTTCTTTCTTTCTTTCTTTCTTTCTCTTTCTTTCTTTCTTTCTTTCTTTCTTTCTTTCTTTCTTTCTTTCTTTCTTCCTTCCTTCCTTCCTTCCCTCCCTCTGTGGGAAGCAATCCCCCCCCCCCCCGCAATTACAGTCTCAGAGTCTTCGTAACAGTGGGAACTTGGGTTGTAATTGCGTGGTGAGCACGCACGCCTATCTTTTGCACGGCGTGGAGGAGGGCGAGTCTCTGTGCAGCCTCTAATGACTCCGGAGCCCATCTGGGAAGACGAGGAATGTGAGAGGGAACCCGCCCCCCACGGATGGCCTCATTGGCAGCACAGAGCCTCGCTGCTCCTCCATGAGGTATTTTGTGGACAGAGACAGTGACAGACAGACAGACAGAGGCACAGCGAGAGAGAGGGAGGGACAGACAGAGAAAGACACAGAGTGAGAGACACACAGAATGAGTGACAGACTCACACACACATACACAGAGTGACAGAGAGAGGGGAAGGGAGAGAGACACAGACAGACAGACAGACAGACAGAGGCACACAGAGAGGGAAAGAGGGAGGGAATCAGAGAGACTGACAGATACACAGAGAGACAGGGAGAGACAGAGAGGGATGGAGGAAGAGGCAGACAGAGACAGAGAGAAACCCACAGTGGATGATTAAGTGAGTGAATGACACACACACACACAGAGTGACAGGGAAAGAGGAAGGGAGGGGAGAGAGACACAGACAGATAGAGAGAGAGGCACAGAAAGAGACAAAGAGAGGGAGGGAAGGAATCAGAGAGAGACTGACAGACAGAGAGAGAGAGACAGGGAGAGACAGAGAGAGGGAGGGAGAGACAGACAGAAAGACACACACACAGATTGAGTGATTAAGTGAGTGAATGAAAGACAGACAGACAGTGACAGAGATGGGTGCAGGGAGGAGAGAGAGACAGAGACACACACAGAAGAGAGAGAGACAGAAAAAGAGAGAAAGAGAAAGAAAGAAAAAAAGTGGGAGAAAGAAAGAGAGAGAGAGAGAGAACTTATGACCACAATTGAGTCCAAAATTTTGATTGCTAAGACTGTCGTTAAGTGAGTGTCACCACATTTTCCAAATTAGCCACGCCTACCCAGTCACATGACCACTGAGTCACTCCCACAAAACAGGCCACACCTTCTTTTGGTTCTCAAAATAAATTTCAATCGTTGTACTATTGATATTTGGCTCTCTTGACTAATGAGTTTGCCCACCACTGGTTTAGACCAGGGGTCCCCAACCCCTGGGCCACAGACCGGTGCCGGTCCGTGGCTTGATAGGAACCGGGCCCCAGTGAGCAGAGCAACTCTTAGAAAGAGTTGGAGAGAAGGAGGAGGGATGAGGGGGCAGCCCCCTGGGAGGATGCGCGCGCTGGGGGCGGGAGAGCGCAGGTGCAGCCGCTCGTGCTGTTGGGGCGCACGGGAGGGGCGAGTGAGCCAACTCAACCTCCAGCGTGCGCATGCGCCGCCTGTTCCCCGTCCCCCCTGCTCCCCCTGTATGCTGGCCGAGCCATGGCCAGTGGAATTTTTTTAACATGAAACCGGTCCCTGGTGCCAAAAAGGTTGGGGACCCCTGGTTTAGACTGTTCATCAAGAATATTTCCACATTCTTTTATACAAGAGGACATCTGCAGCATCTCCCTCTTCCTCCGCTGACCTGACACATGGAAAACGAGAGATTCTCGGATGGTGGTATGCACCTTTGGCTGGTCCAGAGGTGGGTGAGGCACAGAGAGAGAGAGAGACAGAGGGAGGGAAGGAATCAGAGAGAGACTGAAGAGCCACATTCAAGGGGCCAAAGAGCTGCGGTTTGCTGACCACTGGCCTAAACCATGAAGACAAAACCATCTAAATCCTGCACTGTGGAAAACCTGAAAAAGAAACTGAAAATAACCCCATCTCTGCTCTCTCTTATACCAAATAGAATGGGGTGTAATTTTTATTTTCTTTTTCACAACTTCTACTTTCCCGGGACTGACATGTCATTTTCGTCCTAATGGTTCATCCATCCCTTCTTCAAGTTTATCTCCACATTCCTTTAAACCTTGGCTGCTTATAGATGCCCTTTAGCAGGTGCTTAAAGTTCAGCATGAATATCCCCGAGATGGATGTCCAAACTTCGTCTATCAGTCTGTCTGTATCTGTTTATCTATCCAGTCGGCTAACAAAAAGACAATGCTTACACAACCGACTGGAAGCACAAAACAGGAACTCTCAACCAACCATTAACTGGGTGGTGATAGTAGTCAATAATTAGTTTATCCCCAATGCCTGGGAGAACAACCAGCCTTTAACAATTTCCTAAACAATGGCAAAATGACAAAAAGTAGCATCATGTTGTTGTGTCTGCAGCTCCATCTTTTTTGAGTATGTGCAACATTGGGAGAGTGAATTTGAATCCCAATGTTGCTTTCATCAGACTGGTTTGATCCCATCACCACCACAACAGATGATCCCTAAATATCCACTTGAAATCTAAGAGTTCTTTTCATATGAGGAGAAGAATTCCTTCTTACAAGGGGTCTTTTAAACATACACCAAACAGACATATTCCCATAGCTGACTGTCCTGGGAAAGAATGTCAACGGGTGGTTTTATGTGACTCTTGTAGAACATCATTCAATTTCCTGCTGCATATAAGCTGATCACCATTATGCTCCCTAATAAAGCTAAGGTGTCAGGTGCAAAAGGCCTTTTCGAGAGACTGAAAAGCTACTATGCATATAAACATCTGGAAGAATATAAGTGGTGTGTCAAATGCTTTAGATGTTAAAAAGGGAAAGGTTTAAAACATTTAAAGCCAAAATGAATTTTTATAATCAGTCTAGCTGGTATCTTTCCAAAGCAGCTTTCCTTCTGCTTGAGTTCTGATGAACACCTATGAGAACATTTAAAATGCTCAAAAACTGACATTTGCTATGACAACGACTTTCTTAACTTTTTTTTAAAAAGAGCTTTATGTTAAAAATACATCCCTTTTTGGAAGAAAATCAAGTTTGTTCTTTCGGAAAGAAAACTGCTTCTCCATTTCTCTTTATTCCTGTTTTAATTGATGTAAAGTGGCTTAATTATAAAAAGCCAAAAACATTATGTAAAATCTCTTTTGTAAAGAATCTGAATGATAGAATTTAAATAATTTTAAATAAATCTCTGCACCCTAGGAATAAATAGAACTGAAATGCAAAATAGAAAATGCTGTATTTCCAGTATTTAATTTACATGCCGATATTATCCTGACCCTGCCAAAAAACAAAAACAAAACCCCAACCCCTTTGTCATCTGTTACTAAGAAAAATCTTCAGTAAGATTGAAGTCATGAGACTAAATACTCTAGTAATTAAGCACAGGCAATTTTTCCACGGCTCTTCTCCTATTGCCCCCCTCCCCCATTTTTTTTCAAGATGTCCAAACCATTGGGAAACTGGTTGAAATCCTCTTAGGAATCCAGCACATTTCCCTCTTCTGCTTATTTGGAAGCTTAGCAGTGGTAAAAGCAGGAGCAAAAGAATGAGGAAAATATTAAAAGTCTTCCTGCCTTTCTCTTCCTCATATAGTACTAGTTATGAGTTACACTAACCACAGGAGTATAATTCTCTTAAGAACTCTTGCAATATTTCAGTATCTACCCCAGAACTCCTCCTTTATAAAAACATAAGAGAAAGCATTTGGTGGGGATGTCAAAGCATGAAAATGTCCTCCTGCTAAAAGCATTTGAATACAGTTTAAATATGAATACCCTTTTACGAGAGTGAGGGTTCATTCTCCGAGCTTGTGGGTTGGTTTCCGAACATTTTGTTACCAGACTAGGTAATATTTTCAGCAAAGTGTAGGGAGTGTCACTGTCTGACATCTCCTAAACTCTGCTGAAGTTGTTACCTAGTCTGGTAACGAAACGTTCGGAAACCAAGCCACAAGCTCGGAGAACGAGCCCTCACTCTCATCCTACACCCAAGCTACAGATACTTGCCACTATTGCAAAAATACACTTTTATATTTAGAACTGTTGCTGTATATATTAGCAGCAGCTTGATATCATTGTTGATTTTAAAATTGTTTTGAAAATGTGCCTTTCTCTCATCCAAGTAAAATATTTCTTATTTGCCTTGCAGATGGCAGTTTTAAAATCATGTTGCTTATGTAGGCAGTGAACAAAATAGCAATCTATAAATCAGCATCATTGTAATTTGGGGCTCGTTTTAATCTCATGTTCATTCATTGACATCACTAACAAATAGGTCTTAAGTACAAGGTCAAGGAAATATGAAGACTGAAGACCTTGATAAACTAGCTGAACAATTGCTAGCTGAACAATTTGGCCAGACACAGTATAAATGAACCCTACTAATATAAGTCAGAAATTAGATTGAGCAATATATAAAAGCATGCATGTGTTGAGCATGGCTCCTTAGGTAGTATTCATTGTGCAAGGTTGACAGACCTAGAAATCGTCAGTGTCCAACCCACAATGGCTGTGTGCCGTTTTGCATGTATTTACAGTCCTTTTCACCTATTCTCCCATGCCATGCATTGATTACCTTGTTTTTGTTAATGGATATAAACAGTCACTTCATAGCTACTTAAATCTTAACATTTTTTAGCATTTTACTCACCATGGATGCTAGATCCCAAAATTCTTTGCAGAATTTTTAAAATGAAGATGTGGTTGCCAGGCATCAACAGTTGTCTCCACCAATTACCTTAACTTTTACCATTTCTGACCAGCAACTCATGTAAAGCAATCAGCAATCTAAAGCAATCAGGAACTGCTGTGGACTGAGAGGATCTGCATTTGCATGTACAGAATACTGCATATGAATCGTCATCACCCAGCTGCCTATCTTCACTACCTGTAACATAATAAAACTTACCTTGCACATTAATAAATAGCAACACTGAAATGGACTGAGTTTAAGGCTGTCTGATAAGAGAAATTTCAGATTCACATCTTACCAGATCAGAATATTGGAGAATTGCTATTTAAAAACAGTTCTGGACAAAGATAGGTTTCCTGATCTGACATTGTACAGATGAACACAAAATATATTTTAGCAATATACAAAAGCCTAAGTGTGTTCAGTGCAAGTTCTTAGACAGCAATAACTATGCAAGACTAGCAGACTTACAAGCTACAAAACTCAAAAGTCCCTGAACTTATAGCAGTTCATTTAGTGACCATTCAAGTACAACAGTATTGAAAAATGTGACTTATGACCATTTTTCAGTTACAACCTTTGCAGCCTCCCCATGAACATGTGATCAAAATTCAGATGCTTGGCAACTGATTCATACATAGGACCACTGCTGTGTTCCAACGTCATATTGCAACCTTCTGAAAAGCAAAGTCAACAGGGAAGTCAGATTCAATTAACGACTGGGTTACTAGCTGCAGTGATTCAGTCAACAACTATGACAAGAAAGGTGAGTAAAATGGAACAAAACTCACTTAACAAATGTCTCACTTAAGAACAGAAATTTTGGGCTTAACAGTCGTCCTAAATCAAAGACTACCTGTATCTAGTTTTCAGCAGTTAATCTGTCTGGAATTGAACATTTTGGAGGCAAGCATTCATCTCAGCTCTCTTTTCTTAAAGCAGAATGCCCCAAACTATGGCAGTAATTTGTAATGCAAAGCAAACATTTCACCATCTCATAACTAAAGGCTTTCATTGAAGACCCAGCCAAATCCATTTGGAGGGTGATTTGCATTGTCTTCCCAAAGTGTGAAATACATCAGTAACTATGATTTCTTCCTTTTATTTGCTTTGATTCAATGCTTCATTTCTAAATAGTATTTAGAACACCCCTTCAAAGCTCATCATAGCCTACTTACTATCTTGGACCCAACTCCTAATTTCCTCCTCACAATCCAGTGGTGGGTTTCAATTTTTTTAGAACTTACTCTGTAGGTGTGGCCTATTTTATGGGCGTGGCTTGGCAGTCATGTGACAGGGTGGGAGTGGCCACCTTTTAAAATGTGGTGAAACTCATTTAACAACACTCTTGCTTAGCAACCAAAATTTTGGACTCAATTTTGATGATAAATTCTCTTTCTTTCTTTCTTTCTTTCCTTCCTTCCTTCCCTTCCCTTCCCTTTCCTTTTTTCCTTCCTTTCCTTTCCTTTCCTTCCCGTTGGGTTACTGGCAGCGGCGGGCCAGATTTACTTCCAGGTACGCCGATGGAACCCCCTCTCACCGGTTCTCTAAATTTCACCAACCGGCTCTCGCGAGTAGGTCCGAGCCTGCAGGAACCCACCACTGTCACAATCCTACCCAAAGCAAATAGGGAGACTGCATGAATCCAAGGGACATTCTATGGTTTAACATTACATTCAGAAACCTTTTCTCTCTTAAACAAGGGCAGAACCATACTTGCTCATCCCAAATGCTTCAGTTATCCAGAGAAAATTATCATTCTTTACACCAGCCTGTAGTTACAGAATACTGGGATAGCAAATCATGCTCCTCGCCCTCTCCCCACTTGTTTTGTCAATGCATGTAGAAACTGGGGGGTTATTTTTCATCATTGTGGTAATTTTCACTAATCTGACAAGTATGTTACAGATGTGATTCTTCCGTTTAAAAACTAATACTCACGATTAATATGTTACAATGATGAATTGCTCATTGTAATCTGTCATCATGTGGGGAAAATTGGCATAATTAATGTACAGTTATTGTTATAAAACAGCAATTTGGTAACTCAGGATAATACAACAGAGAAGGGGGAAAATCTTCCTTTTTTCTGTCTACAATTGATTTTATTTTGTACTTCTAAGGGACAGAGCTTTATAGAATCCAACACAATGGGCTTTTAAAAGACAGTGAACAGAATTCTGCAGACAATCCAGGTGTGGAACGACTTTCATAGATCTTCCAGACACTTTGTCCCAGGAAGTTCCACAAATACAAAGGACGGTACTTGCTATTTAACCTCCTGCCTTACAACAAAACCAACAGTTGTTGTTATTGTTGCTTTTACATAGGGTTTAGAAATGTAAGAAGCAGCCTTGAATAGACAATTAGTCCATCTAGACCCATATTGTCCACACTAATTGGAAGCAGGATTCTAGACTTATATGGAAATGGCAAGCATTAGATCTGAGACTATGACTTTCTTGTATTCCTTTTGGAGTTAGTGAAGAAAAGATCATATGAGAAGCACTTTTTGCATGCAGCAATAAACATGTCACTTGTATTATATTATATTGTATTTCATTATATCTTCTTTATTCATTCATTTGATTTTTATTCTTTCAGTTTTGTGATTCTTGATAATTAAAATATTACAATAAAATCAACAGTGGACAGATAGTAACTGATTCAAAAGAGATCAAAGTACAATGGAAAAAGTATTCTAAACCACTATACAGAAAAATGTCAACATCCCAAATAACTTTGAAGATATTTATTTCTTAACAAGAACCTCTAGTATTGAAATATAAAGTTACATCAGCATTCAGTCATTAACAAGTTAGAAGGCTATAGGAATTGATAAAATACCCACAGAAATATGTCAAACACAAACTCACACGCGTGCGCGCGCACACACATGAATCAGTCAAGATTCTAATGAAGCTATGCCAGCAAATCTGGAGAATTACACAGTGGCCAATCAATTGGTAAACATCAATCTACATTCCAATACCCCAAAAAGGAAACTTTCCACAGTGTGCAAACTGTTGTATAATATTCTTAATTAAAACCCTACCTGAACAAAATGATATCAGATGTTCAAGCCAACTCTAGAAAAGGTCAAGGAACATGAAATATTATTGCTGATTCCTACTGGATAATTTAAAAAGCCAAAAAACATCCAAAATAAGCCAGTGTGCGCTTCAACAATTATAGAAAAACCTTCAATTGTGTCAATCAAGTCAATCTGTGAAAAATGCTCAGAAAAATGGGAATCCCAGAACATCTCAGTCTTCATGAGAAACTTATATATAGGGCAGGAAGTCACAGGACAGATAAAACATGGTGAAACAGTCTGGCTCCAGGTTGGAAAAGGAGTGGGACAAGGCTGTGTACTATCTCCTTTTTATTCAACCTATAATTATCTATCTATCTATCTATCTATCTATCTATCTATCTATCTATCTATCTATCTATCTAACTATCTATCTATCTATCTATCTATCTATCTATCTATCTATCTATCATCTATCTATCTATCTATCTATCTATCTATCTATCTATCTATCTATCTATCTATCTATCTATCTATCTATTAAGGATAGTTGGATTGGAAGAAGCATGGTTTTAAAACTGGGGAAAACACATCAGAAAACCTGTACTATAATGATGACACTACCACTCTACCTAAAAATGCAAAGGATCTGACAGTCCTAGTATTAAAATTCAAAGAGAACGGTGAAAAACTTAAATATGAAAAAGTCCAAAGTACAAAAACAAGTAGAACAATCGACCTTGAAATTGACAATGAAGGTATCGTAGTGATTTGATAGTTAGCTTTTCCCTTTTAGAAATCAGCCATCATAATTAAAAGAACAAGCAGCCAAGAAATATGCCACAGACTAGCACCAGTGGTAGAAGAGCTATGAAAATGTTGGAAAAGATGTTCAACCATGAGGTATCTATTTCTACAAAGATTGTAATAGCGCAAGCCGTTCCATACTATGGAAGAAAAAGTTGGAATTCATAGGAGCAAGACAGGAAAAGTATTGATCCCTCTGAACTGTGGTGTTGGAGAAGATTCCAGAGTATACCATAAACAGCCAAGAAAAGAAACCAATGGGATCACTGTACAATTCAACCCAGAGTTCTTACTCAAGGCTCCAATTATCCTACTTTTGGGCACAGCATGTGAAGATCCAGCTCTGAAAAAGGCTCTTGTACTGCAAAAGGCTGAAGGAAAGAGGCTTACTAGCAGCAAGATGGATCATGAGTGCACCATTGGGAGACTTGAAAGAACAGGTTAGTGATAGACCATCAAGAAAATAGATCTATGTGATCACTAGCAGTTGAAAACACCTGACAACTTAAATCTTAACCAAAGTTTTCTATAATACTCCATTGTCTATCCAAGAAAGAAAGCTGCAGCCTTTGGATTTTACTTACCTTTTGAAGCTCACCGGAAAGAGTATCAAAAACCCTTTCTTCAAAATAAGATTGAAAGATGTAAATATATATTTTAAGACACGAACTCCTTCGCTAAAGCAATTTGCATCCAGAGAAACTGAGTTTTTGTTTTGTTTTTCTTGCTCATTTGTTATTCTGCCTGCATTTTGAAACTGCAGGTATGGCGTAGCCAGAGGTATCCCAACAATTCTTTCATTAATTCAATGCGACATTATATCCCCTGGGTCAGGGAGGAACTGCCATCTTTCCTAATGTTACACACACAGATAAAAGATGATGAAGCGTTATATGAGCCAACAGAAAAAGGGATTCTCAAAACAGCACCATCAGAAGTAAACATGATGCAGAAGTCATTCAATGAAGCCTCAGCATGAAAGCAAACTGACACAGTAGTTTATGCCTTTCATGACTCAAAGAGTTACCATTTTTTTTTAAAAAGGGAAGGCTTCTATGTATGACAAATGAAAGCACAGCGGATAAAGCTTTAATTAGCATGAAACTGTGCTGATGAGAACTTTGCTGAATTTCATTCATCCATGAAGCTATTAAAAGTAAAGAAGCACTGTCAGTCAAAAGCAGACAATTCTGTTCAGGCAAAAAAATGTATTGCCCTGTTTACTCAGAAATAAATCATTGTTTTCACTGGGATTTAACTTTAGTATGGTTTGAGCCTAATCCTGAAGTGTTTATCCCAAAGTGTCATTGTATTCAATTATGTTTACTTTCTACTACATTACCACTGTAACCTTCAACTGGCAACACTTACAGTCACAGACTAATAATTGCACATCCAACAAATTCTTGCAATTATTTAAAGGAAAATAGTAGGGATGCCAACTTTGTTGTGGGGTGTTTTTTTTTGCAGCCACGAAACATGCAAAAATTTGGGATGGAATCAAAGATTCTATGAAACAAAGAATTTCCAACATTAGTAGAAAGGATTATCTAAGATACGAGAATATGATTCATTTTAAAGGATGCTTTTAGGGCCGTCATTCTCCTATCCCTGCCAGTTTGACAATGATTTTATCATCTGCTTTGGGATACAAATTCAGCCAGTCCTTTTCTAGTTTAAAGACAAAGGGATGGTAAGCTTCATTTGCCAAGCATCTGTCCAGAATCTGATTGTTTGGAGTGGGGGGGAAGGGCCTCATTTGTTAAAAGGGTTGCCAACTGACCCAAAGACTATCCGTCTAAGCAGCTCTTATATCCTAACACCAAGTTAAGGCTTCAGCATGACAAGTCTCTTCCCATGGCATGCTAATGATCATACATCAAGCAACTGCAAGTATAAAGGCCACCTTAAAAGTTGACAACTTTCCAGGTGGAATTTGCATTCTTCGCAATGTTTTGGCTCTTGCGGACACTTTATAAAGAATTTTCAAACCAACAACTGTTTCTAAGCTTATTTTGACTACTACAACTTTTGCTCGGAGTGGACAAAAATAAAGCAGCGAAGTGCTGTGACAAAGCTTTTCTTAAAATAAATAGTGTTAACCAGTCGCAGATCTTCCATAAATCTGGGGAAGCCGCTGCAACCACTTAAAAATAGGGATGGAGTAAACAATTAAATATATAAATAAAGAAGGGAAACGGGGGGGGGGGGGGATCGCTGTAAGCGGGAAAGCCAGAAGCAGAGGAATTAGCTAAACAAAAGAAATCATGGCGGAGCGTTTCTATCTGGTACCCTCAAAGGCTGTGAGGATTATGGACTGGGGAAAAAACTCCCCTAGAGGGCAAGACTGTCGCTGCGGTCGGGTAAGTGGGACAGCAACGCGGGTTAACAGTGAAAACCCTTCCCGAGTCCCCATTTCTCTTTTCAAAAAGCCCCGTTCCCGCTGGCTCCCTTAGCCTCCGCTCTTCTATTCCCTCGTACAGTATTAGGAGCTAATGGGTTGCAACTGCGTCGTTGGACGGGAAGGTTTTCTGGTCGTTTACGCAACGACCGGAGCGCGAGACGTGTGTGCCAAAGCGTGTGCCTTTGAGCAACGGCCGGGGCGCATCGGGGCGCTCGCTCTTCTAGGGGAAAACTCACGGGGGGGGGGGGCTGGATGTCGCAAGCGAAGGTCGCAGCTCTCCTGTTTTCAGCAAATGAACTCGCGTGGGGGGGGGGGCGCTTTGGAAGGCAGCCAGAGGTCCTCACCCTGCCGTCTGGCAAAAGAGTTTGGCTGCGTCGTTTTCGTTCGGAGAGAGGGAACAAGGCAGGCGAATAAAGAAGGGTGGGGAGGAACGTGGGCGTGGGGACGGGGGAGGAACGAAAGCCCTCTTGGTTTATGAGAGGGCGCCCCTGTGGATGTATTCCCAAATGAAGCGTAGAGAAGAAAACAGGTGCTTGGCTTTAAAGGGGACGAGGCGTGCCGGCCGTTTTGGTTCTCCCAGTGAGATTTGATTAGGGTCAACCAAAACCGTTGTAACTTCCTTTGTCATAAAGAAGCATCAGGATTAAGGAGTTGTAGTAATAAAACAGATCAACCTCTGAGCACTCCTAGAGTGCTTTTCCTTCCTGCATTGCAGAATAAGGAACAAAGCCCTACTTTTTACTTGTTGGTCGGTTAACATTCTATCAAAAAATACCAAACAGACATCTTATATTAATGGAAGACAATTTGCAGCTCAGAGTTGAACTGAGTGCTTGGTTGTTTTCTTGCAGAAGTTTTATTACCAAACTAAGTAACATTATCAGTGTTGGAAGGGAGTGAGTTTTGCTTTCTTTATATGCTAGTGGCTTGCCCTGTCATGTTGCTGCGAGTGTTCTTGGTGGTTCCTTCATTAGGGTGTTGTTTGCTATTAGCTTGATTGTCTGTTACCTAGTTTGGTAATCAAACACCTACAAGAAAACAAGCAAGCTAATCAGAGCACCGGGGATCCTACGGATATCTAACACTACATGTTACATATTTATTCCATTTGGTTCAATAAGAAGTGGGTATCTGGGCAATGTACAAAATGTCCTCATGCCATCTTGCTTTCCAATTCAAAATTCTCTCTTACAATATCATTGCTAACTTTTCAGCCTGGCTTGTAGCCCGTGATATTTTAAATTGTTTCCTCACCAACATATCAATTTGAGCTACTTCTGCTTAGCTTCTGAGATCAGTCAAGATCACCTGGGTACTGGGAAATTGTGATGATGTTTATGCATACCGTACAATTTTAAAAAGTACTAAAGGTAAAGGTTCCGCTTGCACATATGTGTTAGTCGTTCCCAACTCTAGGGGGCAGTGCTCATCTCTGTTTCAAAACCGAAGAGCCAGCACTGTCCAAAGACGTGTCTGTGATCATGTGGCGGTAATGACTAAACGCTGAAGGCGCATGGAAAGCTATTACCTTCCCACCAAATGTGGTTCCTATTTTTCTACTTGCATTTTTACGTGCTTTCGAACTGCTAGGTTGGCAGTATTGCTTCTAGGCCTTTTGACCAAGATCAAGTGTAGTATGCTAGGTTGGCAGGAGTTACGACAAGTAATGGGAGCTCACTCTATTATGAGGCTATAGGGATTCAAACCACTGAACTGCCGACTTTTCTGATCAACACACTCAACGTCTGAGTCACTGTGTCCCCTAAAAAAATACTAAAACATGCAATAATACTGATAATAAAATACTTTGCATTTTCTCCAGTGCAGTCACAGATTGGGCACATAAAAATCACTTCGCTATAGCTATCTTCTCTGGCCTATGCTTCAGTATAGTATGAGGGACTCAAAATGAGTTACGTAGAGCAGGGGTCTCCAACCTTTGCAACTTAGCAAAGCTGGCTGGAGAAGTCTGGGAGCTGAAGTCCTTCAGACTTAAAGTTGCAAAGGTTGGGGACCCCTGGCATAGAGTATTTAGGCACCAAAGTTCAAGATGCAAAGCAGAGCAACTCAGGATTGGCTGGATGTTTTCAAGCATCACTACCAAAGAACAAAAAAAAACAGTATTGGTTTATGAAACTACTGGACAAATGTTAGTGACCCAGGAAAACGTTGAACATTGATTCTTCATATATTTTGGAGGCAGTTTTTGCATTTGCAACTGCAAAACCACACCCCAGGAAGAATATGAGCCTGTAACATTATCAGTCTTGTCTGTTTCCTACAAGAACAGACCCAGGCAGGAAATATAGTGCTTCCAGAAAAGAGATGAAGCAAAAGTGGAATACTTTTCTACACACTGTCTGATTTTGAAGGATATGGCTCTTTGGTTTTGTGAACTGCTATTAAAGAGGACCTTCCATTCCCCTTATAATATTCCATTTGCCATGAAATATTTTTCTTTTAAATTTTAGATTAAATATTCAGTGTCTTGCAGAAGACTCACTTATGGGAATGAAAAGTTTGGGAGGACCAAATATGACGGTGTGGGTATTCCATAGATAAATAGTGCTTTTCTATAGGCTGGAATTTTATCATATATTCATTCTCAGAACAACCGGTAATTACATATATGCTTGCTATTTAGCTGGAGGCACATTGTTGGAAACTCACAATAAGCATAAAATAAAAATCTTACCAATTAATGTGACAATGGTTCACTGACTACTCTTTTCTTGATAATATATATTTGTAATGCAATAGATTCCTTTATTTCTAACATATTTAAAGGAGCTGTTTTAGTTACTTGATTTAGAGACTTCACAGATATGAGCTAATAGGTTTACTCCAAATAAAACTTCCATGTTCCATGTTAGGAATGTTTAAAAGGTGGAAAATATGTTTTGTTGGGAACCAAAATTGTGTTTTGGAAGTGTAGGTGCATCATTGCAGGTAGGCTACAGGTTAGCAGAACATTTTGGTTGTTCTGGCTTGTGACCAAAGGAATTATCTTTAGTCCTCTTCTTTTCTACATAGCCTGAGGGCCAGCCTGCCTGCCACTTTCCTGGCTTCTCTTTTAAACTGCTGTCTCCAGGTTCAAGAAAGTTATCTCATGAACCTTCCTATTCCTTCTGTACTTTCCAGCGCTTCCTTTCTGTGTCTATAGCAGCTACCACCTGCTATAGTACTTCCAAAACACATCTGCCTGAAAAACATAAGTTTGGTCCAAACACACATTTTATTATAGACAAGGAACACCAGAAACTAGCCATCTTTTGCAAATCGCTATTGAATATGTACTACTTATTGCTTTCTGTTCAGTTCATACTTTATTTCAGTCAAAAATACGTATAGAACAAAACAATTAACAAAATGTTTAAAAGTAAAATAGAAAGGCTAGAGGTATAGAACACAAGCAAAAAAGATAATATAGAGTACTATTACTATTTTTATTATCACTCTAAACTCTGTTTCTAAATTGCATTTACATGTTGCCCAGAATATGACATACATATGGAAAAGTATGACTGGGTTTTTTTCCTTATTTATTTATTTAAATTTATATCCCGCCCTTCTCCACAGAGGACCCAGGGCGGCGCACAGGAAATTTAAAAAACATACAAAATACAATAAATATAATTTAAAAACTATTAAATAAACCTATCCTGCGCTAAAACCAAATTTTAAAAACCCAATTTAAAACTATCTAAAAGTCCCCATGGGAGGTTAGGCTAGGCCGGCTTGTTGAAACAAATATGTCTTAAGACATTGGCGGAAGAGGCGGAGGTCGGTGATGGTGCGTAATTCAGGGGGCAGGTCATTCCATAGGGCTGGCCCCGCCACAGAGAAGGCTCTCCCCCTGGGTGTCGCCAGTCGGCATTGTCCGGCCGACGGCACCCTGAGGAGGCCCTCTCTGTGGGAGCGTATCGGTCTAAGGGATGTATGGGGCAGGAGGCGGTCTCGCATATAACTAGGCCCCGAGCCATGGAGCGCTTTAAAGATAGTTGTCAAAACCTTGAAGCGCACTCGAAAGGCCACAGGAAGCCAATGCAGCTCGCGCAGGATCGGTGTTATGTGGGAGCACCTAGTGGCTCCCATAATCACCCGCGCAGCTGCGTTTTGGACTAGCTGTAGCTTTCGAGTGCACCTCAAGGGAAGCCCCATGTAGAGAGCATTACAATAGTAATTACAATCCTAATTATTCTTTATATTATTCATGTTGTCTTGTATTTTTGTATGGACTGCACCAGTAGAGGCTAAACCAATTTCATTGCATACATGATGTACAATGACAATAAAGGCTTTGAACTTGAACTTAAAGCTAAAAACTATTTTAAGCTCACTCTACCATAAAGATATTTACATAAATCAAAACATTTTCTACTATACCTATCACTACTACATCGTTGTCTTAGTCCTCATTTTTAGAACTTGTTGCTCTTCCTTTTTCTACACCATTTCAAGAATGAAATTTTGAGGAACTGAATCCAAAGTAGACCTGTTTAAAATGATGGAATATTTGTCATGATGAAATTAAATCCCATTCATTACAGGGAGTCTAGTCTTAGTATGACTAAATCTGGTACCAACAACTAATCATTTGAAATCAAATTGGTTCCCTTGACAAGCTCACGTCAATGTAAATGTAAGCATTTCTACCCATTCAACTTTTGATTAGACTCTCTTAGGGCATTCAGATACATTAGATGTTATTGTAAGTAATGCATCACTTACGTTTTTTTAAAGGTAAAATTGCAGCTCATTTAATTGATGTGAGATTCTGATGATCAAAACATATAGACATGTAAAATGTATTGCTAGGATAATTACTATCACTGTGTTCCCTGCACACTTATTGTCAAACATAGTTTTATAGGAGGAAAAAGTGTTAAAGAACTGGGGCATTGCCAAGTAGCACATATTTGGTGACATAGTTGACTTCTCTTTCTCCCTGTATACAGTATGTGTATGTGTGTCCACTCACATCCTACACACACACACACTTTTCTATGCAGCCATATTCAAAGACACCAACAATTAAAGTGATTATTTACATTAATAAAAACACAACTCAAACAGATATTAAACCATTTTAAAAGGTTAAGACATCAACTTAAGTAAATTAAAGCACATTAGAAACAGGGTCAAAGTAAGCTACTACAGTTAAAAAAAGTCTAGCAGTAATTAGTGTTCAATATTAAAGTGAATCTTAGTTGCTCATATTGGGAAGGGATGATATACTGCAGTACTCTTTCAGCGTTATTTCTAATAGAGATGAAGTGCAGAACTGAATCTTTCTTATCACTAAAAACTTTCCTTCCACACAGAACTTGGTGACTGTGATTAAAAGTGAAGTTTAAGATTGATCCTAAAATAAGCAGGAGAGATTTCCTGCTTGTTTTCTATCAAGTTAGCAGGCCAGGAAGTTCAAATACTCCATATTATTGGCCCCCGTGGAAAGGGCACGCAATTTAGGAGTCCTCCTGGATTCCCGGCTGTCCCTGGAGGACCATGTGACGGCCGTGGCCAGGGGGGCGTTTTACCAGGTTCGCCTGGTCCGCCAATTGCGCCCCTTACTAGACCGGGACGCCCTTCGCACAGTCACTCAAGCACTCGTGACTTCCCGTCTGGACTACTGTAACACTCTCTACATGGGGCTGCCCTTGAGATGCACTCGAAGGTTGCAGTTAGTCCAGAACGCGGCTGCACGGGTAATCATGGGAGCCTCTCGGCAATCCCATATAACACCTCTCCTGCGCGAGCTGCACTGGCTACCTGTGACCTTTCGGGTGTGTTACAAGGTTTTAATGACCATCTTCAAGATGCTGCATGGCACGGGGCCTAGTTACCTGCGAGACCGTCTGCTGCCCCATACGTCCCTACGTCCGATTCGCTCACACAGAGAGGGCCTTCTCCGGGTGCCGTCGGCCGGGCAATGCCGGTTGGCGACACCCATGGGAAGGGCCTTCTCTGTGGCGGGCCAGCCCTCTGGAACGACCTACCTCCTGAACTCCGTGTCATCACTGATCTCCGCCTGTTCCGCCAGCGCTTAAAAACGCACTTTTTTCATCTAGCCGGCCTGGCATGAACTACCCGACACCGAACTGACTTTTAGTTGAGCAAAGTTTTAATTTGGGGATTTTAATTATATTTTAGCGCAGGTTTGGGTTTAATATAATTTTAATGTGTCTTCGGATTTTGTATATTTGTATTTTTGTATTCTTAATCTTCCTGTGCGCCGCCCCGGGTCCCTTTGTGTGAGATGGGTGCGGGATATAAATGTGAAAAATAAAATAAATAATAAAATATATTTCTGTAGTTTCTCTTGGTATTTCCTCCACTATTCTTGTTCACCTGATGATGTGGTATCTCTTGCTTTGCTGTCTCACTCCACTTAAAAAAAAAACCCTCAAGATTTTCTTTTTTATCCATTTGTCCTGATTCCAAGAACGTACTGCCAAAGCGGTGGACATAGGTTCCAGCAGTTTACATACACATTCTCAACCCAGGCTGACAGCATATGAGCCTGTCATTATCGTACAAGTAAATATTAGATGTAGAACCCGTACTCCAATTTGCATAGCTTTCCAAAGCATTTCCAGTAAATTTGATTTAATTGATTCCCCAGAATCTTCTGTAATTTCTTTTGACTTAAGATTTGCATTTCAACTTGTTATAACTGGGAAACCTGACTGGTAAAGAAATTAATGTTATAGTAAAATTTCCATTTAAAGTTGCTAACGTTTGCTAAGTATAAGTGTAAAGTTGCTGAGCAACTTAGCAACTAAAGTTATGGATGTCTTGAACTACTATTATTATGTCTTGAAAACTTCATTCATTCTATTTTTGATCCATTTTTAATCAATGCTTTATTTGGCACAATGCATCCTTTATGTAATTCCTAGCCAAAGATCATATTATGAATATTTTTAATTAATTTAACATCATATTTATATTTTTCTTTACTTGTAGAAGTGCAACATCATATTTAGCAGTATCTTACAGTATCTCCTTGCAAGATATGGCTAATTGAAGGTCATTTACCTTCCCTATTTGATACTGCTTTGACAATTGTTTTTTCTAGGTTTTGAACAACATATTCATCCTCTTATGCTGCCATAACACTTACAATGGCATTAACTGTGCTACACCCCCAACATCATTTATTACAAATGAATCTGGTTGAAAGAAATAGGAATAAGAGTAACAAGTGAAGGAATAAATACTTCCCAATTCTCTGCTCTTGGTCCCCAAATCAAAGGGTCATTTTGACTACCGTATTTTTCGAGTATAAGACGGTTTTGAAGAGGCTTTTTTAAAAAAAAAAAAGTAGGTAGGTAGGTAGAGGGATAGGGAGAGAAAGAGAGAGAAATACAGTAGGTAGGGAGGGAGGGAGAGTGAGTAGGTACGTAGGTAGAGAGAGGGAGGGAGAGAAATACAGTTGCTGGATTTGTCTTCCAACATGCTGCATATATAATAGGCAGACTCTCCCAGACTATAAGTGGACAGTAAGATATTATGACATGAATATATATTTTGGAGTGTTGAGCAAAATGAGAATTTCATGCATTGGCAATATAGTGTGACGAGTTGTATCTGGCATGACCTTGTGCTTACAGCGGGAAGCTGAGACATAATGAATTCTGCAGAAAACCTAGTGCACAAAAATCACAGGACATTTCTCATTTTATTTCACTAATAATACTCTCCTCATTTAATGCCATGTCTATACGTTTTCTTGCACGCATCACGTAAGAAGGGAGTTAGATGACAAGGCACCATAGGTACAGTATCTGATACACCACTTCTGGATAATTTTTAAATACTCCAATTAGAGAAAAAATCTATTGATTTTCAAAACTTATTAAAAGAATTAACATATTATGTATCCCAGTTCAACACGGCAGCTACACATTTATCATCAAAAACCCTGTTGTGATGGTCACTGAGATAATGTTTCCTAAAAATAGATGCAGATTTCAGATTCCAAACAGATCAGATTTTACATTCTGAAACTCATTGTCCATATTGTTGCATTCATATGGGTTCCTCTATGCCAATAGCTTTATCCTACTTTGATGCACAAAGGAGTGATAGGAAAGATTCAATCTCCAAAGCTTTTCAACCTAGTTTAGAGATATATAGTATATGGAGAAGTTAAGCTCAATAATAGAGATAAGAAGAAGCAGAACTGTCTGAACATAAATCATCCTTGTGTTGCAGATGCAAAAAACAACACTACATCAGCAGGAATGTGTCATGATCAAGTGAAGTCAACAGTCTTTTCTGTTCTGTATTGGTCAGACCGTATTTTGTATTTTGCATCCAGTTCTGGGCACTGCTTTGAGAAAGTGGATTTTATCCAGAGGAAAGCAGCCAAGATGAGACATAGCCAGGAAGTAAAATGTTATGAGGAATGGTTAGAAATATTGGTGTATTTAGCCTGGAGAGGAAAATTCTCAGGTGACATGATATCAAATATCTAAAGGGCTATCTTGTTTTTAAAAAAATAGGGCAGATTTTTCAGAGTTATTTAAGAAGATAGGGCAAGAAGCTGCTGTTAAATTACAAGAATTGGATGGGCTACCCGAAAACATTTTCTAAGAATTTTCATAGTGCCATGGCCTGTCCTAGAAGATAGAGAACTCTCTTTACTGGAGATGTTTAAATAGAGACTGGGTAGCCATCTCAGTGGATGCAGTCATAATGCAAGGATTGAAGGTTGTACTAGAACTAGATGAACTCCAAGGTTCTTTCAAGCCCTTGCATTTTATGATACTCCATATGTAATAGCATAGAATAAATAGTGGATTGGAGTAGTTTTCCTTGATATGTTTATGTTTATTGAATTTCTATACCACCCTTCTCCCTTGCGGGACTCAGGGCGGTGAACAGGCATAATAAAAAACAACAAAGACATGAATATATAAAATACTTTAAAATGTCAATTAAAATGTCAATTAAATTAGGGGCCTGTTCTAAAACCAAATAAAATTACTAAATAAAATTGATAATATTTCCTACTTCTGTAACAGCAATTATAATTTCTTTGGTAATTACAAACCAGGGGAAATGAAGTCCTGTGTGCCTTTCCTTTGCCACATTATTATTGATTTGTTTCTGTGTTTTGTGTTCAATAGAGATAAGCATTTCCAAATTTTTGATATTACCATTCAGCTCTTTTAAAAAAAAATTATTGAAGCTTCTCTTGATATTTCACAACTGTTGTCCTGTTTATCTGTTTTTAGCAGAAAATACTATAGAAACCACCGGTTTTATAGCAGTAGTAATAGCAAGATGGTCTATCCCCTCTGACCATTATTAGTTGCCATTCAGGATTCCAAATATTTTAATCTGGATGTTGAACCTGAACTGAAATCTACTCCATTCTTCTTTGCCAGGTCCTGCCAGACAGAACAGTCAAGTCCAGTGTGGCATGACTAAGAATCCCAAAAATATAGCACTAAGTTTTCAGGCATCAATCTAGTTTTTTAAAATAAAACAAACATTTGGCTTGAAGTTGTTAATGCATACTGAAAACTCTTAATTCTGGCTTGCTGTATTGTAGTGTTGGAGCATTTAGCAGAAGGAATTTTGTCCCCACCCTCCACATGTACAAAATGATCTGTCTTTATTCTGTCCAAACAGTGCAACCTTGTCTTAATGTGGGAGAATAAGTGAAAATACCCAAATGCCTTACAAGAAATTCTCTTTCTCATTAAGTCTGTTCGAAATGAGGATTTACTGCATGGGTAGCAATGGCCCCTGGGGGCTTCTTGCTCATAATCCCACCTTGAAAATGGTTCTGCAGTTATTCTCACAAAAATACAGACACCGTTTTCAGATTGGTACATCAACTTCACACAGAACTAATTGCAACCCTTGATAGACAATTTATTCCTTTGACTTTTCTTTCTTTCTTTCTTTCTTTGGCTGAATGCCCTACTTCTACAATGCCAACTAACTCAAACCTTTCTATTTTTCCTCCTTTCCTTATGGATTTCCAGTCTTGAACTGTCAACATTTCCCATTGGGCTGTTTAGTTACAATAATGCAGAAAGCAGACAGTGAATTCTCTTGCTTCTGCTTGTGGAATCCTTCCTGGACATTAAGATATTATGACATGAATATATATTTTGAGCATCATACAAAATGAGGATTTCACGCATAGGCAATATAGTGTGACGAGGAATATCTGGCATGACCTTGTGAATGCCACCAGGGCCTCCAGAATAAACAAAACAGGCGGGAATATGGGAAACAGATGTTGAGATCCAGAAGAAGAATTTTAGCAGTTTCCATAAAAACAGGAGAAGAATATAGAATTATGCAGGAGTGTAGCTTTTTCTGAAAGCAGTTCAAGATAAACTTAGGCGGGAGGGGAAATGGCAGATTTCAGAGACAAAATGAGATCAACTGCCCCCCAAACCAAGCAAATACCATAACTCAAAAGTAGAAAAAGAAAAATATGGAAGAAGAAATTAGCACAGCTGAGAAACCAAGAAAAGTGTTTAGCAATACAAGGTAAATTAGAGACTGTCAGAATAGGCATTTATAAGCAGGCAAAAAATAGGTGTTTTTTTTTTCTATTAAGCTGATAGGCATCCACAAATACACTCACTGTGCCCTGAGACCTTTGTAAGAAAGGACATCCAGCAGCAGCATACATCCTTACCTCAAAGGCCTAATTTCCATTGCAGTTTTCAAAACAATTAAAACAATAACAACCCCCAGCAGCTGGAGACACTCCCACCATTTCTTATCTTCATCCTGCACACAAATAAGAGAGTATCTCACTTCTCTGCCAACCTGCCAGAGGGTGCTGTTAAGGTGATTGGAAATAATAAGAAGTAACCCTTGGCTGGAAACTCAATATTTGTGGACTTCTGAGCACAGAGAAAGTCAACTGCAAAGAAGCAAAAGCTTTATATGGGGTGGGGGAAAACAATAACTCATCACACTAGGGAAAATGGAGCAGGGCAGGTCATAGTGGCTTATGATATTTCATTGTGGCGTGGTCATTTGAGGGAGCAGAGATCTAGGCCAACCTCTGCAATTGAAATCTCTCTTAAGGACAGGATGAGTGAGCTTCTCTGTTTCGCTCTGTACATTTTTTTTGGATTTGAAAGCATTTTGCTGCTTTGTATTTCTTCATTTGGTTGCGATTTTTTATAGAAAAAAAAAACCTTCATGAAAAGCTAAACACACCTTTTCATTTCTTCTATTCTCTCTCCCTCCCCCCTCTCTCTCTGCAATTTTCTCCAACCTTCACATTTCTGTAAGCAGTTTTTTTAAAATCTGTTCTCACAACATTCCAAGGAGTACAAAAGCTAAAGGATAATTGTGTTCTGGTTTGTATCTGACTTAAAAAACAATTTGATGAATTTGTTTTATAATGAGATTCAAAATTCACTATCACTGATGTCGCTGATCAGAAAGTATCAAATTATCTATTTTTATGGCTACGTGAACAGAAAGGCAATTTTTTGGAAGAAGAGTGCTCAGAGGTTAGGATCCGAAACATGGACTTTTGTTCTTATGGTTTGAATTTCACCTGAAATATTTTCCACAAGTACACCCAATGTTTCATATTCTTTGACCAGACTTTCCTTAGACCTTGGAAAGAGATCTGAATGAACATTTACAATTTTAGAATATCCAACTATACTGGATTCAGGACAACTTACATTTTAGACCATGTTTGAGGATTAATTTGTGACAGAGGCATGGAAGAATTGGGTTTTAGAAGATGAACATTCCAAATCAAGAACAAGAAGTATTAAACATTGAACATTCAGATATCCTTATGAAGATGTAGCTGTTGATACTATATCTGGTTTTTCTTTTTGAGGAAAAGTCAAAATCTGGCCCAGGCTAAATTATTAATTGGGTGAGCTGCAGTACAGCAATATCTCTAAAAGCCAGTTCAGGGTGTATTTGTAGAATATTAATCTATTCAAAAACTAAACAGTATGTAGAGTATTTTGTTATTTTTATTTGTTTTAAATAAACCCTGATTTAACACCCACACAAATATACATACACACACACGCACGCACACACAGTTTCTAAGTATTGTTGGCTTTTACATATTTTTACATCAGATTTTCAAATTATTTTTGTACACTGCTTTAGATTCCATTGGGAGGCACAGCAGGATAGAAATTAAATAATGCATCATTGAATGATGATGATAAATATATGTTAATAACTTTCACATGCAAATAATTCAATTCAATTTTAAACAGACTTTAAAAATTAATGTTTAGATGACCTCTAGTGTAGAGTGTACCTATTCTATGAACTAAATTTTCTAAGCAGCCAGCAGTAGTAAACTCTATTCAGTCTTCATTTACCTATGTAGCACACTCTGTCTTCATTAATCCATACTATTTCTCCTCCCATTATCTTTTAAAGAATTGTTAGTAATACTTAAAGCTTTGGACTCACCATATTATATTGTTAACTGTCCTGTTATATATAGATGGTAGCATTTGGGCTGTAAGATTATCACTGTCTGGAGAATGAGTATATTGGTACATTAAGCTCAGTTTTTCCTGAAACAAAGAGAGCTGTTGGATGTTACCAGACTAATTATGCACATACTTTCATTTAAAATGCATCTAATTAATGCATTGAAATAATACTATGGAACAAATAATGTATATAGTTCGGTTGTAACATGTTTTTCCCCCAAATAGGCTGGATGGCCTCCATCCTGAGGAACTACAGCAAGCTGAGTAAATAATACATAGAAGGAATAATACACACTTTTAAAAGTCCATAATTACATATTTACATGACAGTCTGTAAATTCCATAATTACTTAGTTACACAATAGACCATAACAGCTGCTACTGTCTGTAATGGCAACTCCCACAGAATGGTATTATAGATGATTTTTAACAATATGAAGTAATGTAAATAAATAAATGCATCAAGAGCTATTTCCAAGCCTTCTCATATAGACACACAGACACAGAAAGTGACAAAATCAGAAGCTTTTCTTTTTGGATTGATGGACACACTGTTGGGGAGGAAAAGTCACAAAACTTTGCTTTTATACATGACAACTGCAGCAAGATTATAGTATACACAAAGATGGAAAGGTTTTGTGCCCACCACAATAAAGGAATACTGTAGTTGATGAAGATGATGAAATTTGCTGAGATGGCTAAATTGACTTCTTTGATCAGAAAAAAGACAATATCTGTGTTTATTGGTGCCTGGAAACAGCTTATAGATTTTTGAATGAAACAGAAAAAAAAGCTTATGATTTATGGTTTTGATGATTAGAGAGACTGTAGAAAGAAGAAAATGATTTGTATTGTAGAATAAAAAGGAAATTTGCAATTGTACTTAGAACAGTAAGTAACAGGATTTTCCTTTTTTTACTTTTCCTTTACCTCTTGCACTTTTAGATTTTTCATTAATTTTTTTCTTCTTCTTTATATCAATTTATAATCTTTTTAAAGTCTTTAATAAAATTATGCAAAACAAAAAACAAGTACACAGAAAGACATGCATACCATATGAGGTTTCTTACCTCTTATCTACAGAAGGTGATCCACATGCAGACATCCAACGGTCTTTGCATATTAGGAAGTATGAATCTCAATTGGGTACATATCTGAATGCAAAAGTGGTGTATACACACTGGATTACTTCCAAAGGTCATGCAACTAAACGCACATCAAATGTAGATGGGAATGCAAATTTAATTAAATGCCCAGTTTGGATCCTGTTGAAAGCAATCAATGATTTCTGTATTCTGATGGTCATCCTATGCAGGTTAAACACATAATTGCACAGGTTACACGTAAAACTTTTCAAGAAGTGTCTTCATACTGGTGTTTTTTTTTTGCTTTATATAATATATCAATATGCTTGACACACTCAATGAAGTACAGAATGACAGGTCTCTGCCCCATAGGATTTGCAATTTACAATTCAATGTAGGGGAAATGACAGTGGAGTAGAGGAAAATGAGGTCAGGTAAACAGAGCACAAATGTACACCTTTCTTAATGTACTTATAGAGTAATCCTGCACATGCCCATTTAGAAGTAGGTTCCATTAAGTTGCATTTACTTGTGATTAAGCCAGGCTGAATAAAACAAAGTTTGAGTAAATACTCATCTGGTTTTTTGCCTTAGACATAGCAAGGTATTAGAGCCAAAACCTTGTGTTGTAGGATTTTAAGAAAAGATGTGTATATACGTAAATATTTTTACACAGTTTTGTCTGATATATAGAAAATGATTTTCCTCGTGCTCAAAAGTAGGACTTAAAAGTACAGAGGAATTTAGAAGAACTACATCTGACATTAGACTGCATTTTTATATTTTTAACCTGGAGCTTCAACCACATTTATACAAATGTTTAAAATTAGTTAGTTAGCTTGTTAATTAGTTCAATTTATGTAGCTGCCTATTTCCCATATGTGATTTTTGGTGGCTCATTCAGTTAATGAGCTCATTATAAGACAAAGGTAGTTTTTCCAGTGTAAAGAGAAGGTTGTTTCTTATCCTCAGTTTCAGCTCAAGAAGAGGAGAAGGATAAAGAAGATGATGCTTGTACATGATCCCCTATCCCAGCAGTACCTAAAACAGTTCATATTACCGTAATCCTCCTACATTCCATTTTTGAAAGAAACAGGAAGGTGTGACTGAAGTAGTGAGTTTGCCCAAAATTATCTGGATTTGATACAGCCTAGTAGTGAGTCATAGATCCATCATCAAATGTTATTGTTAGAAAAAGATAGCTCAGTCACTCAATCAGTCAGTTTTGTGTAACCTCAGGATCCATAAGCTTAGCCACCTCTCATGGCATGGTCACTAGTGTGAGATTATGTTAGTTGGCAAGGTTCTCCATAAAGTGTCCTTCAAGTTGAGTTGGAAACATGGAAACATCCTTGTATTTCCATTGACAAAATATAGAAGTAGTTTATTATTGCCATCTCCCCCCCCCTCCCCCATTCCATATCTATTCACAACTTGGATTTCTTGGCCATCTCCCACCATTTCTAGATCAGCACGGCAAAATTTCATTTCCCAAATGAACCAAGTCACTACAGATAGTTCTCGACTTACAACCACAATTGAGCCCAGAATTTCTGTTGTTAAGTGAGACATTTGTTAAGTGAGTTTTGCTCCATTTTACTACCTTTCTTGCCACATTTGTTAAGTGAATCCCTGCAGTTAATTAGTTAGCAATTTGGTTGTTGTGAATCTGGCTTCCCCATTGACTTTGCTTGTCAGAAGGTCGCAAAAGGGGATCATATGACTTTCAGATACAGCAACGTTCATCGATATGAACCAGTTGCCAAGCATCTAAATTTTGATCACATGATCATGGGGATGATGCAAAGGTTGTAACTCTGAAAAACAGTCATGTCACTTTTTTTCAGTGCCATTGTAGTTTTGAACAGTCACTAAATGAACTGCTGTAAGTTGAGGATTATCTGTATAGCTATCAGAAAGCTTCAGGAGGAAATTATAGTGACCAGCATATCAGGAAAACAAATGATGTTCAATGCTACGTTGATTGCCTAACAGACTCTTATATTATTTCAGTATGGGGCAAAGTAATATTAGTAAAATGAAATAAGGCCTTACTCATATATATTCTCATGAACTGACACAATAGTCTGCCTTTTAAAACAGGAATATGAAAAAAGTAAGCAATGAGTGGTTGGTGCAATGTTAACAATTGATGGATGTAAGCTAAGATTTGATAGATTAATATGCTTTGTTGCTTGATATTCATTAATCTGCTTTGACAGGGCAGTGAAAGGGTAGTCAGAATTAATTTTATGATTTCTGTTTTGATATAGATTTTATTGTTTCTCTTTGTTTGTGTAACATTTTATGTAGATAGGAAGGCTCCCCGAACTTTCAAAACTGGAATTCTTAATGTAATTATTCTTTGACAAGATTGGTGCAGTGATGTTTGTTCCTAGGAGGTTCATTCCTTGCCTTGAGGTTTACAGTATTAAAGACTGTATTAAATGGAAAAAGAAAGAGAAAAATCAAGCAAATCCAAGTATCAGTTTTTAAAGGTTATTTGCTATTACTGTGGCAGCTCCGGCCCTCTGGAATGACCTACCCCCTGAATTACGTACGATCTCAGACCTACGTCTCTTCCGTCGGGCCCTGAAGACACATTTATTTCATGCAGCCGGCCTGTCATAGCCTTGTTTTAATTGGGTTTTAGTATTGGGTTTTAAATTATGGGCCAAATTATTTAATATATATTAATATGTTATTTTAACTTTTGTATTTTCTGTTTTACTGTGGCTGTTCACCGCCCTGAGTCCCGAGAGGGAGAAGGGCGGTATATAAATTAAATTAAATTAAATAATTAAATAAATAATTAATTAATTAATTAAATAAATAAATAAATAAATAAATAAATAGAAACATCTGGATGAATATGAACAATACCATTCTGGGAGAGATGATTTCCAAATTGCAGCTGGTTCTATAGTTGGCCTAAATGGAGTGTGCTTTGCTTGCTGTCTGTATTCAGAATTGAAGAATTCCAGATGTTATAACCAGCCCAGAAAGGTTGCATCCCGTGACAGACTTATGATTGTGTTATAAGAGGAAAAAAATAGGATATTTGTAGAGGTGAACAGGAATTAGATTTCTAAGAATCGTTTAAAGTCTATATTCCTCCTCTTATCCAGCTTCAGATAAGAATTACAAACATGTTTTGTGAACTTCAAGGTGCTCAATTGATTATTCTAAACTAATATTTGTAATGGATTGACAATATCTAGGCGTAGCTGAATTTTAGTTCCACCCAACTTGTAACCAGTGGGGAGCAACAAAACGACCTGGGGACCATTTTCAGTTATGGGCATTGGAAACTGAAGGGTGAAGGAACGCACCGTTTTACAGCCACAAAAGTCAAGTGTTTTTGGTCAAAAACAAGTGATTTGTTTGTACATGCAAGACTTCATTTGCTGCCTTTTTTATGGTAATGCAGCGTAAAGACTAAGACAGATATCTTCCCTGTAGTGTTAACTACTCTAAGAGGTAACATTATGGAATGTCATCTTTTACCTTTTATAATGATAAATATTTCTGAAACATAGCGAAGTGGGAAACCTGCATGTATTAATATGTCTATCCTGTTTTAGAATAAAGAGTAAATCTACAATTTATTTTAACTGGAAAATTGTCAGAAACTAAGTGATTCCTGACAAGTAAAGAATACACTCATTGTACATAATTCTTTTCTTTGAATGCCTTTCATATATTATGAAGAGAAACATTGGTAAGAAAGATTTTAATGAAAAACACCCTTTCCCATCCTGGTATCCTTCAAATGTTTTGCATGCCAATCTCCTTATATGTTCTCTAGAGATTATAATCTACTAGTTGATAACCCGCTGTTGCCCGGGTATTTATTTATAGGGGGGAAATGTCTGGACCAAACATCATTTCTAATGTTGGATTTCCTCCCTTGCCATAGGGAGCCCCTTGTGGAGTACTGTGAAGCTGTTACCATGGCAACTCCACTGTGCTGTTCAGTAGAATTCATTTTAAGGCACAACAGTCTGTATCTTAACAGAACACCCCAAGGGGTGTTAGGGGTGTCTTACCTCCCACAGTATTTGTTTCCATAGAGTAAGTCATCTGTGTACCAAGTTTGGTAAAAATTGCTCAAGGCGTTCCAGAGTTGTGCTGGAACACACACACACACACACACACTCACACACCCAGCCAGCCATTTTTTATATATGAAGAAGAAGAGGAAGGAGAAGGAGGAGGAGGAGGAGGAGGATATAGATGAAGTGAGCACAATCTTTTGTTATACAGTACTATCTGGATAAATAGAACCCAAAGGAGAACAGATTGTGGGAAACTGCAGTATTGTTTTGTGATAAGAATTGCCACAATGTCTCCTTACAAGTTGTCTTCGAAACTATAAAGAACACCCCATTCTTTTGCTAAAGATCCACTGTTAAACTGCCTTGTCTTCTATCCCAGAGCAGTAGTTATATTGAATTTACTGTAGTGCAATATCAATGCAATATCAGGAGTTTTCAATTCAATTGTATAGAATGTGTTTTTATTTTTTATGTATAATGTACACTGAAGATGGCATTTAATTTTGTTGTATGAGGTGTAATGACAATAAAGTAAACCTAAGTTGTCTTGCTTTGCATTAACCTTCAGAAACACAACTTATGAGTAAATTCTACAAACTTCTGCTTCCAGAGCTTCTTTCAACATATAGCTGAGTGTGCTAGTGATGGAATTAGAAACTGATGTTTATCAATAGTTTTAAGCCTTTTTTCTTTTTTGTTTGACACTTACTATCTATACATCTGATTTTATAACTTAGCCTGCTTATATTTCATTTTCTCTTTTATTTGTTATGAGCCTGTTGAAAGGGCAAAGAAAGTAGATACAATAAAATTTTACAATGCAAATCTTGTTTGTTCATCATCTTAGGCTGCTACATAACTTCTGTGGCTTTGCATTAATAAGTGATATTAATATTAAGAGTGCAGAGAAGAGCAACAAAGATGATTAGGAGACTGGAGGCTAAAACCAGTGGTGGATTCCGGGCAGTACACCCCAGTACGGGCGTAACGGTGGCAGCTGGGAGCAGCAGCCACTGTACCAGAATAGCGTTTTGGAGAGTCCACCCGCCTGCCCACGTTCCTTACCTGTATTTAAGCTAACCGGGCCATTTGCGCACACGCGGCAGCGTACGCCGCCTGTGCGACCTCTGCTGAGCAGCTGCAGTGTCACAGGGTGGTGGGTGCATAAGCATGCGCAGCAGGCATGCCCAAAGTGGATGCCCAGCCCCATCACAGCATACTGGTTGCGACGAGATCCGAAACCCACCACTGACTAAAACATATGAAGAACAGTTGCAGGAACTGGGTATGTCTAATTTAATGAAAAGAAAGGCTGGGGGTGACATGATAGTACTATTCTCCAAAGCACCTAGAACAAGAAGCAATGGGTGGAAACTAATCAAGGATAGAAGCAACTTAGAACTGAGGAGAAATTTCCTGACAGTTAGAACAATTAATCAGTGGAACAGCTTTCCTCCAGAAGTTGTGAATGCCCCAATACTGGAAGTCTTTAAGAAGATGTTAGATAGCCATTTGTCTGAAATGGTATAGGACTTCCTGCCTAGGCAGGAGGTTGGACTGGAAGACCTCCAAGGTCCCTTCTGACTCTATTATTCTATTCTGTTCTGTTCTATTCTATCATTATCATTAATAATACATAAAAAACCCAAACTAAAAAAAACAAAACAAGCAAATCCAGCTTGTAAAAAGTTTACTTTTTTGCTATTGAAAAAGAGCACAAAACTACAGTAGCTCTATAGAAGGATATTACTTCCTTCTAATCCATATTAGTATGGATATTTATGCACTCATCCATGGAAACTAATGTAATGCTTAATATCAAGTTGAGTGAGATACTTTCTTCAAATCTAAGAAATAATAGTAAAAAGGATGGTTGTGTTGTCATTTTGTTCTTGTTTTTGGATGACTAAGTGGCTGGATAGAACAGAAATCTCCATTTGGCCAAGTGTGATTAAACCACAAGGAATTCATCTCCAGTGCAGAAGCTCTCAGCAAACATGCAAAGCAACTGAGTAATCATCATTTTCATTATCATACTCCCAATAAGAAGGGGTAGTAAGAAAGATAAGGATAATAATAATGTTACTGTTGTATAACATGGGTAAATGTACATGGTCCTTATACAGTACTGGGAGAATTATGTGTTCAGCAAAGTGATGGCACAAGGAAAGAAACAGTCCATGTGTCTAGTTGTTTTGGCATGCATTGTAATGCTCTGTGACATCCTGAGGGGAAGAGTTAAAACAGTTTATGTCCAGGATGTGAAAGGTCTGCAGATATTTTCGCAGCCATCCTTCTGATGTACTTAATATACAGCCCTTGTATAGCAGGGAGGCTGGTTGCGGTCCTAACTATCCATTGGAGTCTGTACCTATCCTGTTTGGTTGTTGGGCCAAACCAGACAATTATAAAAGTACAAATGACAGACTCAATACAATACAATACAATACAATAGCAGAGTTGGAAGGGACCTTGTAGGTCTTCTAGTCCAACCCCCTGCGTGGGCAGGAACCTTATACCATTTCAGACAAATGGCTATCTAACATCTTCTTAAAGACTTCCAGGGTTGGGGCATTCACAACTTCTGGAGGCAAGCTGTTCCAGAGGTTAATTGTTCTAACTGTCAGGAAATTTCTCCTTAGTTCTAAGTTGCTTCTCTCCTTGATTAGTTTCCACGCATTGCTTCTTGTCCTGCCCCCAGGTGCCTTGGAGAATAGTTTGACTCCCTCTTCTTTGTGGCACCCTCTGAGATATCGGAACACTGCTATCATGTCTCCCCTGGTCCTTCTCTTCATCAAACTAGACATACCCAGCTCCTGCAACCGTTCTTCATATGTTTTAGCCTCCAGTCCTCTAATCATCTTGGTTGCTCTTCTCTGCACTCGTTCAAATATAGATTGATAGGCTCAATAGGATAGATTGATCAATCAATCGATTGAGTTTTTTTCCTCAGTCTGTCATTTTATATGTCTTCAGTGATAATTATATTTATGATTATGCATACATAGAAAACAAGTTTTGTTTCATATTTCATACAATCACATTGTGGTTCAGAAGCCAGCTGGACTCCTCCAAATGAGTACTGGTGCATCTGAACTGAAACCGGAAACTGTTTTGCTGGTCCTAGTTTCATCTGAGAAAAATTAGTGTAATACAAGTCAGCATCATATGCATTCTTCCCAGAAAATAGGGATATATAGAAATGTTACAGCTATGCATTGGAGGAAGGACTGATCCTCCTTAAATTTTATAGAAAAGAAGGTGATTTGCATCTCAAACTTCATGAATAATTATGGATTGTACTAGGCTCTGTATCTCTCTATCTCTAACCACTTTATCACAATGGATGTCCTAGATTTGGAAGAGCTTGCAGTCCTGGACTGTCCAGCATAATATATGTTGTGATTTGCCTTCTGACCTCAGTTTTGTACCAACACTTTTTAAAGGTTTTTTTTTTTTTAAAAACACCACCTATTAGGGAGAAATTCAAATGGACAGCCAAATTTAATGTACTGGACTAGATTTTGTTTAGAATGGATACCTGTCTACACTTCCAAATATTAACCCTCTGGATTTGCTCCATAGGCCAGTGATGGCGAACCTATGGCACGGGTGCCACAGATGGCACGTGGAACCATTTCTTAGGGCACGCAAGGCGTTGCCATGTCAGCACTAGCGCGCATGTGTGGGCTGGCCAGCTGATTTAGGCTTTCTTTTGAGGCCATTTGTCGGCCTCAGGAGACTTCAGGAAAGCTCCTGAAGCCTCTGGAGGTAGGAAGGGGAGGCTGTTTTCACCCTCCCCAGGCTCCTAGAAAGCCTCTGGAGCCTGGGGAGGGCAAAAAAAGTGTGCTAAAAGCAGAGAGTCATGCCTAGCATTAAGGTCCCCCCGCTTTTGGCACGGGAGCCAAAAAAGGTTAGCTATCACTGCCAGAGGGCATCTGACCTCTTGGTCCTAGTCTTTATTTTGAAATCAATGAATTATTTATATTTTGGCTTTAAGTTGTACTGTTTAATGAACAGTGTGTGTGTGTGTGTGGATGGGTGTGTGGGTGTGTGTGTGTATAAGAGAGAGAGAGAGAAACCACCTTGAGGGTTGGAAAATAGGGAAAAGCAGGTTATGAAGTCAATCACAAATTAATGCAGTATACGGGCACTGCTACTGATAGAAAATCTGCCATGGAGCCATCCAGGAAGTACTTTAGTTTAGTTTTAGTTTTATTCATACTTATATCCCGCACCCATCTCCCACAGAGGGACCCCTGCTTTCTAGAGTCCATATCAAAAGATCTGAATTTCTTCTCCAGAAAATACTGCAAACGCCCATGTGAAACATCAACAAAAAGATACCAAACCAATTTTCCCAATCTAATATGATGCAGTTAAATGGCTACCACTAGTCTATCATTCTGATGAGTGCCCATCTGGAGGTTGGGAAAAGTTGCAGTATTTGTTTTTAAAATTGAAATCATGGTATAGGGTTTCCTGCTTAAGCAGGGAGTTGGACTAGAAGACCTCCAAGGTCCCTTCCAACTCAGTTATTTTGTTATTCTCAGGAGTTCCAAAATAAGAAATCATTTTTATTGCTCTTCTATCACATTGTTCCAGTAAACTCAAGCCATAAACAACTGTTCTAGTCCCCTTTGAACTTCTCTGGTGATGTTAACAGCTGGCACTTAAATACTTTATGAATAAAATTTCATTTTGTGTTAAAAAGGGAATTGATGAAATAAATTACTTAGATCGTGTAGGTGAATGTTTCAGGCCCATAGTTGTAGCTATTACAAATTACGGTGAAGCTTCCCCCACTTCCCCCCACAGTCAATTGCATTCCACAAAGGCTGTATTTTGACGATAGCTCTAATAAAAAAAAATTCTATACAAAAATTGTTTGCTATTAATAGCAATCATTAACAACTTGATAGGTTCTTGTTAAGTATATTTTGCAATACATTTAATCTGATTAAAGTCGGCTCTGGGTTGTTTCTTCCAAATATTATAAGTCTTTATGAACCTGGCAATATAAGGAATAGATTTCAACCATTTTCGGCAAAGAATTAGGTTTAGCTTAATGGATCAATTCTTTTCTTATTAAACCGAGTCTGACCACTGCCAGGTAATACATTCAGCATTGATCTTTGTCTCACCCTGCTCTGGCTTGCATTCTTTTTATGTACTTGAAAAATAAGGTGCCACCAGTGAAAACAATGCCTTTATAATTCAAATATAGAAGTTTTCAGTGACTCCTTTTCTCCTTATCTTTTTCGTTTCTTATTAAAATCTTGTTTGATACTATAGTTCTAAACAATTAATAGGGTTTAACAATGTGTTTTTATAACAGCTTGGTACAGACACACACACACACTCACACACTCACGCAGCAGGGTGTTAGTATTTTCTCTCTCTTCCACAAACACATCTTTTAATTAAATGGAAATAGTGCTATAAAGTAATTCTGAACATAAAGAACTCATCACCATATGTCCCAGATTCAACTCTTCATTGTAACCAGTAAATAGCTCCTGTAGAAAAGATAAAGTTAATTTGTATTCGATGAGATTGGGTTGGGGGGTAGACTTAACCAGTATTCCAGAGGAATCCATTGTGTGGATTCAGGACTTAAATCTTATTCTCACTAGAAATCATTTTCCTCTGTTTCATCACATAAACCCACATATTGTTAATCTCTATTGTAGGGCGATGAGAGAATTGCAAAGATAGGCAACTATGGAGTCTTAGAAATGTAGTACTTCTAATCCAAAGGAATAGTGGGACGGGATCCAGTATCATAGGCAAGGGAATCTACGACAATGGTTACTGGTTCAAAATGACCCTGTGATCCTCTTTCAACATGCATAGTCATGCCCAGCATTTTAAAACCTGTGACTTTCACTGTAAATGTTCCTAGTTGGCTAGGTCTAAAATAAAGATATAACCTAAGTTTGCATTGGGTTTTGTTGGAAGTAGATTACACCTAATGATTTGTAAGCCACCTTGAATCGCCATGGGCGAATAGGCGGCAATATAAATTCAATAAATAAATAAATAAACAGGACTACTATTAGCGTCAAAATGAAGCAATGTGCACCTTTTTTAGGCAAAGTCTGGAAGAAAAACTCTAAAATAGATGTTAGCCTACAAGCTACATTGAAACAGTGTTAGGCATCTTTTTGTAAAAATAATAAGCTCATATCAGGAAATTTACACTGAAGGAGTCTGCAGTGCTTAGATGTATATGTCAAAGAATGAATGGTAATTTGCATTATAAAAAGATTCTTGAATAATTTACATTAATAGCTATGTAAATTAGAGAAATATTTTTTTAAAAAAAGCTTTTAAATACAATATATGTAAACAATTATGAGAATTTTTGCATATTAAAAAAAAATCTGATAAACCAACCAGACAAATATAGTGCCCTAGTAATGTAGAGGAAGAAAGCAGTCTTTATTGATCTACATGTATCTGATCCTTCTATTTATTTATTTTTTATCAGTGGCTCATCTTTGAAGCCTACTTAAATGTTTCATAATATGAACTCAGGTATTGGTACTTAGGCAGTGACTAAGCTTAAGTTCCCGCCATCCTGGGCCTAAAGTTTGGGAAGCCAGGCTCTGCCTGTCACAAGCCAGGACAAAGGGTGAGTGATGGAGGAGTAACACCTCCTCCATCACCTGGCAGCACCTCGTAAGGACCCCTTTCCAGGATTACAGGAGAAGAGTGTCAACGTTTTGGAATGCGGAAGAGGGGTCTATGTCCTAATGGCAGATAAAGCAGTAGAACCATCTTCTAGGAGAAGGGAAACTCTGATTACAAACCTCTACTGCCTTGTGGCTATATCCACTACTGTAAAAAGCTTCAGGAGTCAACCTCAAGGCATAATCCGGAGCCGGAGTCCTGAAAGAGTGTACAACCACATTCTGGTAACTCCTGCAATGCAGCTGGAATCAATCGTATTGGACTATTTTAGTGACACGGAGAGGGGGGATCTGCTGTTTGGGTAACAGTCTATCCTCCATATTAATCTACCCAGGCCTCGTGCTCTGGAGAGGACACTCCAGTTTTACCGCTTTCCAAAGCATGATACCATAGTCTTTTGAGACTGAAGGATGCCAATGAATGAAGCTTAAGTTCCTACCATAGTATCATTACTTTTATTCTGTTGTCCTATTTAATAGTTGCATAGCTTGCAGGAATAGACCACAGAAAGCCATCAAATCTAAGCTAGGAGTGATAACATACACCTACAGTAAAGATCAAGGGGTAAGAAGATGCTGGAACAATGACAGCTTCAGATCCAATAAAGCCATATTGCTGAACAAACCTTTACTGGAGTAGGGAGCTGTTTTATACAGTATTTTTTTATACACAAGAAGATCCAATGGCTAAAGTCAACAAAGACTATTATTACATTGGAAAGTACTTTAAATGTATGGTTTACCCAGGGGTGCCATCCTACCGGTTTAACAACCAGTTCGATTTGCGTGTGCAATTGACAGGAAAACATCTGTGGTGCGGCAATCCACTCTGTCATGCTGATCAGCTGGGCTCAAAAGCAAGGAAATAAAGGTAAGTATAACCCCTGGGGTGGGCAGGCAGCTGCACCTGAATGACAGAGCAGACCTGTTCACTCCAGGGGTGGGTTCTGGGTGCTGCTACTGCCGGTTCGCTTAGGGATATGCTGCGGCCGTGCACATGCTTTGCATGCATGTGCAGTACTGTGAATATTGCTTCTGCGTATGCGCAGAAGCAAAAAACAATAGAACAGGCTCAGGGGCGTGGCTGCCCGAGCTACTACCTACTCATCTGAACTGGTCCAAACCAGTAGGAACCCACCTCTGGTTCGCTCTCAGCACATCTTCACATCTACCAGTACACCTGAACTGGGCCAAACTGATAGAATCCCACAAGACGGAGTGTTGGAAAAATCACTCATTTTTGAATCCTTCAAAGACTACTGTGAAATTCTAAGATCATTTTCATTGCTTACCTATTGCTATGATACCATCTGATGATTTTGGCAAGAGGCTCAAAGCCTTGACGCCAGCCTTTTGTAGCCTAAGTCCAGGGTAGTAGATATCATGAGAGAGGAAATTCTGGCACATAAACAAACCAAGCTGGGTGGAGAAGAAATCCTCCATCTCCTCATTATGTTAGAAGTATGAAATGCGTATGGTTTTGGCAGCCGACTGAATGAAAAAAAGGTATTACTTCTCTTTAAAAGTTAAATATGCATCATTTTGTAAGTGGACCGATATTTAATACAGTCACTGACATGCATATATAAAAAGTATTGGGCAAAGGTATATTGTCAGTGGAGATATTGTCATTATCCCCACTGAATACATGGCCTGAGTTGCTCTTTTGCAAGATATACTATAGTCATGCTTTCTTACTCACTTATTTAATTTTTTTTAATGGTTTCCCCTATTTTGGCACGTATGCAGGGCAGCTAAGAAAATTAAGAGAAAACAAAACACAGATTAAAATGGGCAATAAAATAGGTACTAAAATCCATTGAGCAGTTAAAAGCCTGCCAAAACAGATGTACTTCTAGAGATTGGTAGAGCAAACAGCATTCCCCAGTTTGGGAGGAAACCAAGAGAAGATCCTCTCAAATGTTGGAAAGATAAGGTCTGACAGAGATATAAGAGCTTAACCAGACATGTTTAAGTCATGAAGATCATCTTCAAATTTTATTGATTTTTTAAAAAATATCTACATCTCTCTCTCTCCCTCCCTCCCTCTTTCTCTCTCTCTCACACACTAGCTAGTTAGCTAGCTATCATCTTTTTAAATGCACTTTTTTGGGAGTTTGTTGTTGTACCTTCCCTGTATTTGGGAACAATTTGCTAATTTCTTTAAACATAGATCACTGATTTTGTGATCCAAATAAATATTAGGAACTTGTTTCTGTATTCAGTATAATTATTAGCAGCTTTAGTTCCTCATCTCTCAATAGATGTGCCAGGACAACATGAAAATAGAGTTGAGAAAAGTGAATTAGGTTTCTAATTTGCTTTTCTCAACTCTATTTTCTGGGTTGATATGACACAATGAATTGCTAACTAGCCCTATAACTAGGTTCTGATAATACATAAGGTTGTCCCAATACAGTACAATACACAAAACACAACATAATACAGTACAATACACAAAGTTGTATATTTTAGTTATATAAATAGCCACATGAGAAAAAAATGATGCTAAATCTATGTTTTGTATTTCTATAAAAATCAAGAGTTATAGGTATATATGTCTGCATGCATGTGTCTGCGCATGCAAATATGAGTATGGAGACAAAGAGACAAAGAGTTATTTGAGTTTTATATATTTATTTTCAAACTCTTTTAAATTGAATGAACTCTGTCAGGTTCACAGGACACATGGCTTAAAATTGAGGATCAATGTTTAGATCCAGACTTTCTCAAGCAAATGAATGAGCTAGTCTAAATCAATAACGTATTTGTGTGTAAACAAAGAACACAGCTTTGGTTAAAAGGAAAAAAAAACCCTAAGTGGAAGACAAATAAATAAAGTTCTTCCTTAGCAAAACAGAAGCTTTACTAACAACCTAGCTCCCAGTTTATTACTTGGAAATAAGTTATATTATTTTCAGCAGAAAACATTCTAATTCTTGTTGTATCGGATGAGGAAATAGTGTTTTGAATATTTGGTCAACTGGCCAGAAATGAGCAATAGTGTACTATCCTATATGAAGTAATTATCTATTTATTAAATTTATATGCTGGCCACCTCACTGAATGGGGCAACTCTAGCTGATTAGCATATTGATTTTGTACAACAACATATTTACTAATGTAGGTAAAGTAGCTAAAAGTTCAAATAGTTGGGAGATGTTATGTGCAAATACCAATTCCTCTGGAAACAATCCTTTATTCTCAGATTTGTTACAAAATAAACAAGGAAGAAGAGAAGTTTGCTACTAAAGCAGGTCTCCATTAGTGCCTTTTCGGTATATTCTGAAACATACAGCCATTGTAAATAACAGTAAGAACAGCTTTTATATTCAATTAAAATCAAAATTTTGTTTCCATCACAGACCACCCTCACACTTTATATTGCTACAAGTAACTGAAGATGGTATAACTCCTAGGCAAGCATTTCCGCAGAAAAAAAGGATGAAGGACCAGCCAAGTCTATTCTTCAGGAGATTGTTGAGGGGATAAGGGTGAGAGGTGTGCTTTATTGATACTTGGAGGCCTTTAGCATATCCTCAAACAACTGTATGAAAACCATTGGCCACTTTGATACCACAGATATTAGTTTCCATAACTTATCATTTGAATGATGGAGCAGTGCAAGTTGCCTTGGGATTTATTTAACCACTGTCTCACTGTTCCTCCAAATGAACCTGGGTCTGTGCCCTTCAATTATATCAACCCAGGAGTGGGCAAACTTTGCAACTTTAAGTCTGAAGGATTTCAGCTCCCAGAATTCTCCAGCCAGCTTTGCTGGCTGGAGAAGTCTGAGAGCTGAAGTCCTTCAGACTTAAAGTTGCAAAGTTTGCCCACCCCTGTATCAACCTGTAATTGATTTCGTTAAACCACTAACAGTAGGTTTAACAAACAAAACAAACTTAGCATCATTGTGTGGAAGCGAGATGTGGTAACCTAAGTTATGTGCGTGTGTTTATTGTTAAAGACATGATCCACCCTTTTTTTCTATATTCTTATTCAGCATAATCAATTATTGCTGAGCAATGAAGATTTCTATTGACTATGCCAAGTATTTGCTATAGCCTTTCTCTCAGGATAGGAAGGTCTTTGATAATTGAGAACAGCTTAGAATTTACCCAGGCCGACGTCATCAGAATATACTCAGACTTTATAACAGGGGTGTCATTGTCACATGACTTTCCTTCCTTTGATAAACCAGGGGTGGCCATGGCCAGCGCATGACAGGGTGTTTCTTTTTTGTAATAGCAGTATCAATTGTTTTAAAACAACGTAAGGAGTTATAAAACTTGCCTCTCTTCCTCTGTTCTTTTTCTATCAGTGGAACACAGGTGAAGTTTCTTTATAAAATGAATGCAATGCATGTAAGTTGCATGCCTGTGTTGGTACATCTCTCCCTGCTATTGAACATTTTATGTGCAGCAGAACTTTGAGATTACTATATGGGTGGGCACAGCATCTTACAAATTGGGTTACCATTTATAAGCCATTGAGCTTACACATTTTGCCACCTGGGGCATGAAGCAAGGATTTTGTATAATGTAGAGTTACAGGAACTCAGATAATGGGCCCTACCTCACATGGAGTCTGCAGGTGTGCCTGAAATCTAATAATAATATTAATGGGTTTTCAGGGAGTTCATGTGAGAATTGTTTAATATATAATCAGCAACTATATAAATATTTAAAGGTGTTATCACAATGCATCTCTTAATAATTGCATATTAGAATCTTTTCTCCCTCTTTCTTCCAGTTGTTCTCCCTGTACTCCTTTTTCTCTATTTTTAACAACATCAAAAGATAGATGAATAGTTTACGTTAATCCAAAAATTGCTTTTGCAATGAGAATTTAAACAGCAGCACAGCTGCAAATATACCATTAAAGACAGATCAACAATTTAGAAACAATTACAAATCACTTAACAAAAGACATAGATAATGTTCTTAAAGGCAAATGCACATTATGTTTTTTTTTAACCATCTTGCAAGTAGGAAAGCAACTTTTTTATCATTTGATGCTTTTTGGAAAAAGAAATTACTAGTTGCTTTGGTGCTTATTTTAATGTCACACCTTGAAATGTACTTAAATTATAAGAGAAATTTACAATTATGCATAGCTCTAAAAGTTTGTTTGTATGTAACAATGGAAGGTTTGTCATCCTTCATTTAGATTGTCAAGAGGCATCAGGACTCCTATGTTTTTAACATACACACATCAAGGAAAAGTCCAGTGCATGAAACTTCTTCATGGCTTGAAAATCAACTGACTGAATTTATTTCTACCACTCTGAACCTGGGTCCTTCAGGATATCTGGATTTTAATCTCAGAGTGCCTAGGCAATATGATAATTCTGTGATTTGAAGGCCATCCATCTAGAATGACCCCAGGTTGGAGGCAGGTTGGTTTACCTTACGAATTCTGTGTTTTTTCAAATTTTCCTGAAATACTATTCCTAGTGTCTGTTATCATTTTCTAGCGTCTCTAGCCATTCTTAGCATCTCTCACCATTTAACTAGTATAGATGCTACAGGTACCTCAGTTTTATATCCCTAACCATGGTAACTCCACAATATGAAACATAAATCTGTTTACATTATAAAGCAAATTCTACCCTATTCTGCATGAATTATGTTTGGATTTTCATTTCCTCACATGTTTTCTCATGGATGCTTGTAGTTTGCCCAAATGAATGTCAAAGTCACACATGTTCTGCCTTAGTAAAAGACCATAGATGGATGACTTTTAATTCATCTCTTCTTTTAGTTTCCCAGTATTCAATTTAGTTTATCTTATTTCCATGTAGGGTTGACACTTTGATTAAAAATTGCAGAGGATAACTTCTGGAGCAGGAATGGATGATAGGTCAATATTTTTGTTTGGCAGTTTATAATCAAAATCAAAACCAAGAAATCCCAGAATTCTTAATAAACAGTTTAGAATTTTAAAACTGATTGGGGAACAAACAAAATGAAAGTTAACTCAGCTGATTTTTCAGTACTTACCACATTAAAATGTAAAGCTTCCGAATTACAATACAATACAGTACAATACAATACAATACAATACAATACAATACAATACAATACAATACAATACAATACAATACAATACAATACAATACAATACAATAGCAGAGTTGGAAGGGACCTTGGAGGTCTTCTAGTCCAACCCCCTGCCTAGGCAGGAGCCCTATGCCATTTCAGACAAATGGCTATCCAACATCTTCTTAAAGACTTCCAGTGTTGGGGCATTCACAACTTCTGGAGGCAAGCTGTTCCACTGATTAATTGTTCTAACAGTCAGGAAATTTCTCCTCAGTTCTAAGTTGCTTCTCTCCTTGATTAGTTGCCACCCATTGCTTCTTGTTCTATCCTCAGGTGCCTTGGTGAATAGTTTGATTCCCTCTTCTTTGTGGCAACCCCTCAGATATTGGAACACTGCTATCATGTCTCCCCTGGTCCTTCTTTTCATTAGACTAGACATACCCAGTTCCTGTAACCGTTCTTCATATGTTTTAGTCTCCAGCCTCCTAATCATCTTGGTTTCTCTTCTCTGCACTCTTTCCAGAGTTTCCACCTCTTTTCTACATCTTGGTGACCAAAACTGAATGCAGTATTCCAAGTGTGGCCTTACCAAGGCATTATAAAGTGGTATTAACACTTCTCATGATCTTGATTCCATCCCTCTATTTATGTAGCCTAGAACTGTGTTGGCTTTATTGGCAGCTGCTGCACACTGCTGGCTCATATTTAAATGGTTGTCCACTAGGACTCCAAGATCCCTCTCACAGTTAGTAGTATTGAGCAAGGTACCACCTATATTATACCTGTGCATTTCATTTTTGTTGGCTAAATGTAGAACCTTACTTTTTTCACAATTCCTATAGAGTCAAGAATAATGATGGGACAAGATTAGCGCTTCCTTCCACCCTTTTTTCTCACAATTCAGCCTCCTCAGTTCTTAGATTTAGTCTGGTACCCCACCCCATAATGTTTTCAGCAGTGTCTCAAAAACAGTGTGTTGGGGAAGCAACATTGCACACCAAACTCTGGCCTATTTCCAGCATTTGGAGGGGGGGCATGGGTGTTGTTAGGTTTTTTTTACCATTATGAAAACTGCTGGATGTCTGTATTAAATTTGGTTGAGGTTGATGTACATATGAGAAATTCATTTGACTTGCTTTTTAATAATAACTGCTCATGTTCTCAAATATCTTTATAAATTTGATAGAAGGACCTTGAGATTCAAAGTTAAATTATCAGAGGAAATAAAACACTGATTTTCCATCCTTACCACAGTGAGGATGGAGAAAAAGCTAAAGGTTTTCACATGCCATAGACTCAAACCTTTAAAGCACATATTTGCATTTCATAACATCTCCACTGGTACCAGTGGAAATCTCTATTTTTATGACCATGGAAAGAAGAGAAAGAGTTAAACTTTTTCTTTCATACTGCTCCCTGCATGACACAGAATAGTTTTTATGCAACTATGAAATTATTCACTTCAGCAAACCCCATGTATGATAATTGCATTCACACCAGAGGTGGGTTACTATTTTTTTTACTATCGGTTGGGGAATGCTCCCGCGCTTGCTTGTATGCTGGGCAGGTGGGTGGAGCCTCTCGCTACCGCTACTACTGGTTCAGCCGATCCAGGCTGAACCGGAAACAACCCATCTCTGATTCCCACATCTAATGTGCATGGAAGTTACATTCACTCAATTAACATCACGTCTAATTTGGACTTTGGATAAACCATAAGAGCTGCTGAAGATGATACTTGTTTTGTACTTTTGGGTTTTTTCCTTCCTTCTCTGAACCTTCATGTTTCAAATCATATAAGCTGTTTTAGGCAACGATAAAGGTTTCCCTTGTCCAACTCTAGGGTGTGGTGTTCATCTACATTTCTTAGCCAAGGGAGCCAACATTGTCTGAAGACATTTCCGTGGGATGACTATAAGCCAAGGAACAAGGAATGCTGTTACTTTTTCACCAAAATGGTACCTATTTGTCTACTCGCATTTGCATGCTTTCAAACTGCTGGGTGGGCAGTTGGTGGGGCAAGGAACAGGAGCTTATCCCACTATGTGGCACTCAGGTCTTGAACCCAAGCTGACAAGCTCAGTGTTTTTAACCACTGAACCATCAAGTAACCTCTTTAGTACTATACCAAACATTTATTCTGTAAGACTTTAACCATTTTCACTTAAAACAGTGATAAAGAGATTGCTGTCAAAATGAATACTGACCTATTCGGGAAAAATATAAATATTCTCTTGGGTGACCTAACCTGCTGCTAACCAAATATACATTGGATTTAAACTTCTAGGATATTCACTGGACAAACCTGGGCTTTTGTGGGAGCTGAGTTCATCATATTTGGTGGTCACTGCTTGGGAAAAACTGTTCCATGGAGTACTTTTCCATCCTTCCTTCCTTTCTTCATTTTTCTATTAGCTAATTAATAACAAAAGCAGTGTGGAACTGATTAACAGGTAATTTAATCAGAGGAGATAATTAAAATTATTGAAATTAATACATTATTATTTAATTACAATTAGTTAATTTTGTAATTTTCAAAGCCTAAATGATACTGATGAAAGGTTTCCTCTTGGAAATACCAGTGAAAATTAATTAGAAATTAATGTAATTTGACTGAAACATTCTCATAGAAATGTCCCTGCCATTTTCTGCATTGTAGGGTGGGGTTGCAATAAATAAACATAAGATTGAAGGCACCATCACTGTTTCCTGGGGGAAATTATATCCACGTACTGAGACTGGATGGGGTTTCTGAAGAAAGTGTGCACAGTTAATATTCCAGGAATCAATTTAGTATTAAGGAAAATAAAACAAGCTCAGCAGGAACCCCACTGCAATCTCGGCATTTGGCTCCCTGATATGGTTGAATCTAATCCTCTCCTATCCAGCATTAGTGAAATTTCTGAAAAAGCAGCTGTACCGAAATATCAGCGAAGGACGTTTCTTTCTCAGAGGCCTCACACACAGTTCATGGCTTTTCTCTTTGCAATATAATAATTCATGCCAGCACAATGTATCTGACTGAGAAAAAAATTGAGTAGTTCGGAGAACAGGTAATAGCCCCGTCCCCATCTATTCTCTGCTTCCCGAGTCCCAGCTGATCGGGAGGAAATGCGGATTTTGTAGTAATCTTCCCCTGCCACACCCACCAGCTATGCCCACCAAGCCACTCCCACAGAACCGGTAGTAAAAAAATTTCAATCCCACTACTGCAAATGAGTTATGTTGAAGCGAGAGAGGGTGACTGGCCCAAAATGACCTTCATAGTCCTTAAACCTAAACTTCCTGAGTCCTGTTGATTTCTACACCACATTGCACTCCAGAAATATTCTCTCCATGTTGTTGGCCTTTCTCACATTCCTCCTATTCACAGCTCCTTTTGATGAAGCTGCTAGAAACGAGTGCAAATAGAATGTAACTGGAGATTGTGAAATTGTACCATTGAGTCAAACCTTTCACTTTCCTGCAAGGAGAGTTGTTGCTAATAAATGGTGCAGTTGTGAAATATCTGGGTTTTTTTTAAATGAAAACAGATATATGCACTTACAGTTTGCAGGGTGATCCCAAGAGAAGGATACAACAAATAAGATTTTAGCAAAGGTTTTATACTGGTGTCAACCCTATTTGGGGAAATGTTTTCCCACTGATACACCATTGTTATGCTGCTTTTATCAAAAATGAAAACAAACTTACAGAATCACAATGGAGGCTTCCCTGCTTTTGTAGATGTGTGTGACTTTATGGAATGCATGATGGCATCACACTGCATTCATCATTTGGCTTCCCCCTTTCAAAACACCTTCGTTTATTATACTTTTCTTAATTGTTGTTTGTATTATTACATTTAAATGCAAAACGTCTTGAAATTTGTCAACAACATTTTAGTCGCAGATTAGAACCTCAGCATCTCCTTCATGCTCCTCCACAAAGGAATCTGAAATTTCTAAACTTGTTTTTGATTTGGCAAATTTATTCTTAATAGGAGATCTAGAGTTTTCATTTCATAACCTAAATTCTAGGTATTTTGAGGGAAGAGTGAGCTTTCTTGGAGGGAACCCTTCCCTCCCCCCCCCCCCAAATATTCACAAGGATTACATTTGAATTCCAAGAATCCCCATTTCAGTCACTAGGTTTTAAAAGAGAAAATCTGGTTATATTTAATCCTGACAATCTTCTTTATTTTAGGACATAATGTTTTTAATAAATATAAAAATGGACTCTTTATTTCTTGGAAAACTAACAAGAAGAAAAACTTGTTTCTGAAAAATTGAATCACAGCTGTAGCAGCAGATAAGACTGACATTCAGTTCTTAGAAAGAAGCAATCAATGTTGAATGTATCAGGTGAGTTCATTTCTCTTGCTCTGCTTTAATAGCTTATAAAGAAGATTGATTAGGTTCTTGTCTGACAGATCAATAATGGAATGAAACTGAACTTCCCCCTTTTTTTCAAGCATGGATTCTCCAAATGCAAGAGAATATAGTAAGATCTGGTGGTAATAAAGGTTGGGCCAGAAACGTCCTAAATTTAAAAATAAAATGCAAGCAAACACAGGTAAGCTACAAAAGAAAAGTTTGCACGCACGTACGCACACCATATACATATACACTGTGTTGAGTGCAACTTGTAAATTAATTGATATACCACCTCATTTCCTTGTACAAAAAGAAGCACAGAGGTATACATAGTCATATAGACCCCAGATACAGTTTAAAAGAAGATGAGCAATATTGTTATGGAAGCTAAGAAATAGAAGATCTGATCAGAACCTAGTACAGCTAGTAATCAGGAACTTGGCATTGCTGGTCAACTGTTGAAGTTGGGAGCCAAACAGGGTGGTGTGAGTTCTTTAATCTTTAGTTGCACTTTCTCCCTATGTTGTAGCCCACCAGCGGCCAGCAGAGGAGGTGAGGAGGTTGGGGAGGAACATGGGACAGTCCTGGAGTCTGGGGAAGGCACTGATGAGGGCTCTGTGTCAGAGCTGTCAGTTATCAGCTCCCTTCAGAGTCAGGCATCAGTGAAGCAGACAAACAGCTGGAGCCTGTTTCCAGTGTGTGCATGCCCAGAGTTGCCAGACAAAGGGAACAGCTAAAGAACAGGGGTCGATTTGGGAGTAAGGCCACAGGTGGATGCTGAATGGCCCTTCACAGAAGAAATAAAAGAGGAGCAAAAGGTGAGTGGAGTTTGCAGGAGACAATTAGTTCACTTAATTGGCTCATGACTCTCCGAGACTCCTTGCCAAGTTTTGCAGATATTGGCCTGTCAGCTCTCTATGCCAGATAAGGTCTGTGACTGTAACTCCTCCTTTGAAAGACTTTGCTGTATGTGAATGAGCAGAATTCACAGTAAATTAATAAAAGGGCTCTTTTGTCAGTACCAGGAATTTGCTGCATGTTCTTGGAAAGCCTAGGTCAGAACACCCTAATGTTTGTGCCTATTCATTAGCCTTCAAGTATCTGACAGTAGGAAGGAGAAGGACACTACTTGCTCTGCAATTCTGTCTCTGGATGAAAAAAGAACCAGGGTAACTCAGGAGAAATGCTCCAAAGACATCTTTCCTACTTAAGCCAATACTGAGGAAGCTGCGAAAACTGTTTGTAGGCTACTGTGAATTCAACAGTGACAAAAGAATTCTGATATTGATGTTAAATCAGATTTTAACCCAAAATGAAGTTGACTGAGAACCATGGTTCTCTGGATTTGATCTCTGGAGTTCACATTCTCCACAAATCATAATGATCATTTGGGGACTCATTTGACAGTAATTATTTTATGCATTAAACTCCATTCATTCAGTTTAAATGGGGTTTTCAGGTCTGAGGATATAGATCAAAATTGTTTTCTTTTTAAAAATGAAATACTGAAAAAATGCTTGAATTTGCTGCCTTATAATTTGCTTCTGACTGATGATCATAGCTAGTAATTAGGAAGTTTCAGTTATGGAAAATCCAGTAGTCAATTTATGATAAATTAATAAATAGGAATTAAGCATCCTGCTTCTCATAGTTATTTTTCAGTAGCATTTATTCTCTCTCTTGCTGTTTTAAAAATTTATTGATTTCAAAAGATAAGATAAAATACAATATACAAATAAAAAGACAAGAAGAACAAAAAAAGAACAAAAAGACAGGAACACAATTAACAATACTGGGTAAAAAAGAATAAAAAGAAAAAAGTGTTTATATACATATGCATATACATATACATGGGTCTTTTCCCATGTAAGATTGAGATTGCCTTGGCAATGTTTCGGTGAGGTCTCACTTGCCATCTTCAGGCTGGGGTTTTCAGCTTCGGAGCTGCTGTCTTTCTATAAATCTTGGGGGTGGAGTGTTGGCTTTGTTGCAGTGAGTTGGTTGATTGGATGTGTAGTTGTATCATGATTGGTTGATTGGTGCTGGCTGTGTGTTCGTTGTTCCTTTGTATTGTAACAGCCTGGGTGGTGTGTGGTGCTCCTTTGTTGGCTAGTGCTGGTTTCCATTTCATTTTCATTTCATTTTATTACATTTATATCCCGCCCTTCTCCGCAGAGGACCCAGGGCGGCGCACAGGAGATTTAAAAATATACAAAATAGAAAATAGATAAATAATTTAAAATACATATTAAATAATCCCAGTCCTATGCTAAAACCAATTATTAAAAACCCAATTTAAAACTTTTCTAAAAGTCCCCATGGGAGGTTAGGCTAGGCCGGCTTGATGAAAAAAGTATGTCTTTAGACATTGGCGGAAGAGGCGGAGGTCGGTGATGGTCCGGAGTTCAGGGGGTAGGTCGTTCCAAAGGGCAGGGCCCGCCACAGAGAAGGCTCTTCCCCTGGGTGTCGCCAGTCGGCATTGTCCGGCCGACGGCACCCTGAGAAGGCCCTCTCTGTGGGAGCGGATCGGCCGAAGGGATGTATGGGGCAGGAGACGGTCTCGCATATAACTAGGCCCAGAGCCATGGAGCGCTTTAAAGATGGTCGTCAGAACCTTGAAGCGCACCCGAAAGACCACAGGAAGCCAATGCAGCTCGCGCAGGATTGGTGTTATATGGGAGCTTCTGGTGGCTCCCGTAATTACCCGCGCAGCTGCATTTTGGACTAGCTGTAGCTTTCGAGTGCACCTCAAGGGAAGCCCCATGTAGAGAGCATTACAGTAGTCGAGACGGGACGTCACGAGAGTTTGAATGACTATGCGAAGGGCAGCCCGGTCCAGTAAGGGGCGCAATTGGCGCATCAGGCGTACCTGATGAAACGCCCCCCTGGCCACGGCCGTCACATGGTCCTCCAAGGACAGCCGGGAATCCAGGAGGACACCCAAATTGCGCGCCCTCTCCAGATGTCTGGTAGGCATCCATGGAAATAGAAGCTAATAACCAACTTCCCTTTCTGGACATCCTAATCTACAAAACACCCAATGGCTCCCTAGGACAGACCATCTACCATAAAAAAACACACACCAACTGCTACCTAAATGCACAATCCCATCACCACCCTGCACAGATCAACTCTGTAGCCAAGACCCTCATCTCCAGAACCAAATGCCTAGCTGACAAAGACCACCTGAAAACTGAATTACACACTCTAACAAACGAATTAATCTCCAACGGATTCCTAAGAAAAACAATTACCAACCTAATCCAAAAGTAGACATCCCCCAAGAACCGAGACACAGAACAGGACAACAGCATCACCCTCCTCCCTTACATCAAAGGCACCACAGATAAAATCAGCAAAATTCTCCACAAGCACAATATCAAGACAGTCTTCAACACTGACCAAAAAATACCCAACATCTTAAGAAACCCCAAAGACAAGATCCAGCTGGAAAACCAAGGACTCTATGAAATACCATGCAAAATCTGCCCTGCAACATATATAGGACAAACTAATAGGAGAATAAATGCATGCATCGCAGAACACAAGAACGCAGTAAGAAAAAAAAAGAAACAATTTCCTCCCTCTACCAGCACCTTAAAGCTACAGGACATGAAATTGATTTTGAAGGAACCAAATTAATCTCCAAAACTGAACACTTCAATAAGGGAATAATTATGGAAGCCATCGAAATAGAGAAACACCCCCACAACATGAACAAATGTGATGATACCTTCCGCCTACCAGACATCTGGAGACCAGCACTAGCCAACAAACGAGCCCCACCCATCACCCAGGCCGTTACAATACAAAAGAACAATGAACACATAGCCAGCACCAATCAGCATTAATCTACCAATCATGATACAACTACACAGCCAATCAACCCACTCACAGCAACAAAGCCATCACTCCCCCACCCCCACCAAGATTTATAGAAAGATGGCAGCTCCAAAGCCGAAAACGCCAGCCTGAAGATGGCGAGTGAGACCTCGCCGAAATGTTGCCAAGACAATCTCAATCTTACACAGGAAAAGACCTGAATACAATAAGACCAGCATACCTACACCCGTGAAAATCTACAAAAACACACACGTGTGTGTGTGTGTGGGTAAGTAGGTAGTTGGATGATATACAATTAACGCTAAACATATAATGTCTGAATATGGATGAATATAACTCAAACAAATGTAATAGATATACCCCTCTTGCTTAAAGGATCTACAAATAAATTTTCTGCATGTATACTGTTGTCTCCCTTTCTCAGTATCTGGCATTCAGATCCTATGTCATGTCTTTCCTCTAACTCTGCTAGGTGTACTTGATTCCATCTGAGAGCTTGTTTGATGAGAATGGATTCCACTTAGGGATCAAAATTCCACTTGAGTTGAGGTTCCATATCAACTTATAGATTCTAAACAAATCTATGATCATGATGTTCCTAAGCATTTAGAACAGGAGTGTCAAACTGGATTTCATTGAGGGCTGCATCAAGGTTGTGTTTGACCCGGGGGGGGGATTGGAGGGGCCAGGGTGTGTGTGGCCAGCTCAACATGACTCCTGTTGGGGGCGCTTGTGGTGGCCTGAGTGCTCTGCCAGTGAAAATAGGCTCCCAAGCTCCGTTTTCTCCTGCCATGGCCTCCTGGAACCCTCTGCTAGTGAAAATGGAGCACGCAGCGTTTCTGAGCTCCATTTTCACTGGCAGAGGGTTTCAGAAGGCCGTGGCAGCTGTAGGAACTCGTTTTTGCTGGCAGAAGCACCACAGGCTAGTCATTTTCTGTTTCCTGTGGACCAGATCTAAGTACCCTGCAGGCCAGATCCAGCCCCCGGGCCTTGAGTTTGACACCCCTGCTTTAGACTTTATTGCTAGGTCTAGGCGTTTATCCTGTAACAGGGCCGTACACAGGTAAACTGAGCCTTGTTTCTTTTTTCTTTTTCCAGCTCCTATCTGACATGTCATAGATACATAATTTTCAGATAGGTTGCTCTCTGTTTCTGATTCTGTCATTGTCACAGACAGCACTTTAGCCAACAGCATGTGTGCGGCCAGGGTCATTCTATGAGCCAGGAGAAGATCATCTTTTTGCTGTCATTTTCAGATAAGTAAACACAGACGAGCATGTGTTACGGGAAGATAAATGTTGCAAGAACATCACAAGATAGAAGCAGCAACCTGATGCTCCCTGTAGCCTAAAAGAGTTTTATCTGAATGTAATGTATACCTTGGACTTTATTGCTGTGTGGGTTGCTGTATTAAAAGAATTGAAGCACAATGTTCCCCCCCCATCCTATTCTTGTTGCTTTTTATTTATGCTGTGAGAGAAAGAGTTTATTTAATAGTTTTAGGATAGCAAGAAAGACAGTTGATCTTTCTAGTAAGCAACAGGAAGCTCGTAGTGAGTTACGATAACAAATCACAAGGGTGCATTTTTTACTTTTGGTTGCAAATCCAAAGGCTACCCTGGTAAACCAAGTGGCCTATGACACTACACATCAGTGGAAAAGATTGTATCCTGTCGCTTTCAGCAGGCTGAGATTGGTCAATAAGTTTCTGGTTCCTCTAGAGGAGGGCTGTCAAACTCGGTTTCATTGAGAGCCGCATCAGGGTTGTGTTTGATCTCAGGGGTCCAGGGTGGATGTGGCCAGCTTGACATCACTCTTGCCAGAACCCCTGTGGCAGCCTGAGTGCTCTGCCAGTGAAAACGGGCTCCTTTTTTGACTGTGGTGGCTTCCTGCAACCATCTCCCAGAGAAAATGGAGCTTGAGAGGACCAACCGTAGCCCTTGCAAGCTCCATTTTTTGCTGTAACGGCTCCTGCTGCAGCCCTCTGCCAGTGAAAACAGAGCTCAGGAAGGATGCATGCAGCCTTTGCAAGCTATGTTTTCACTGGCATAGGCACCAGGAACTAATCCTTTGCTGTTTCCAGGACCATGGGCCAGATCTAAGCATCCTGCAGGCTGGGTCCGACCCCTGGGCCTTGGGTTTTCACCCTTGCTCTAGAGCACTGTTTCTCATCTTAAATTTAAGACTTGTGTAAGCTTGAATTCCAAGAATTCCCTAGCTGGCTGGGCAGGGAATTCTGGGAGTTGAAGTCCATACACTTTCAATTTGCCAGGTTTGAGAAACACTGCAAGAATATAAAGCAGACCAAATACCGTATGGCAGGTTGGCATAATTTTTTGAAGTAAATGATAGCATGTACATTTACAATTTACTGTGCAAAGAAAGCTCTAAAATACTACACTGCAAAATAGAAAATCTTGTGACATTATCAGTATGATGCAGATATTATCCATTCAGTCGAGTCTGACTCTTGGGGACTCTACAGGCTAGGTCATTCCACATCTTCCAATCTTGCACTAATCCCCAATATCTTGCACTATACCCCAATACTCAATTGTTAAGATGTTGTTAATGTCCATCCATATGGATTTCTGTATCTGCTTGAAGAAAGAAGTGCTTCAGATAAAAGTTTCCATTTGTTAATATTGTCTTTTGAGTTTCACCTGACTTGGTGGAGAATTGTATTATTGACACAACTGTTAACCATTTGCTTAACTATAGGTAGTTGGCATTACAGCATATTTGAGCATAAAGTATGGTCAATTAGCTACATTATGGATTAAGGATAATGTGTGAAATTAGAGAATCATGTCAGATATATTGTGCTGGCATGAATTACTATATTCCAAAGAGGAAAGCCATGTTCTATATTCAGAAAAGTAGTACATTTTCAGCACCCCTTCCTTAGTTTAACTGAGTTGGGGCAGAACTGTGGCTCTATTGCAGTTTTATTAGCTATAATTTTGGTCACCTCCCTTTCTTTTTCTATTTAATATTTACTGAACTTCCTTTACTAAAAAAATAAAGAAATGGGAGAAATTTTTCTGAAAATAATCTTTCTTTAGTGTACCATCTGGAGAATTTCATAAAGATATTTGAATCCATCTTTCCCCCTTACATTTGCCTAACAATAAGCTTCCTTGAGAATTTAGGAAGGAGAATTTTGTTCAACCCTAGAGTAATCATTTTTTGTGAATACCGCTCTTCCTGCTTCTTTCAAAAAGAAAGAGAGAGAGAAAGAATGAAAAAGAAAGATAGACAGACATTTTTTTCAAATTGTGCTTCAGAATTTCAAACCTGGCATTCTTGACACGTAATGGAATTTGACAGTTCATTTGAAATAACTCTGCAATAACCCTTAAAAGTGGTAATAAAATATACTTTGTTCTACTGTACAGATGATTAATACCACTAAGGTAATTAAATTCCATTAGTTGTGGCGAAAGTGTGTATGTGTTTGGAGGAGGGATGAACGTGTGCAGAGGGAAGGTTGTCCATTTGTTGTATGCACACAGAAAACACTGCCAGGGTTTAGCACATCCCTCATGAGGCCAGAAAAGACAAATGTCTCTGAAAAGACATGTTTTCCCAGTTAAAATCCCAGGGAAGTCTATATCAACTTAGGACATCTGTTTGTTGTGATAGTTTGAGCTATTGATGCATTGGATCATTAGCAGCGATTGCACGATTTGGTGCTTCTTTTTCTCTTGTTGACGTAAAGCTCTCGCTGGCTCTCTGTAACCAGGAGGGCAAAATGGGAGTGAAGGCAGCCAACTTGGATTTCATACGTAAGTTGTGGCTTCCAGATTTATGGGAAACTAGATCACATCCAGTATGGCAAACGTGAAGTTTCTTCCCCACTGGCTGAACGGCTTCCCAAGATCAGAACTAACGTAACTTTGCCTCCTGCTGTTTTGTTGCTTTCAAGTCTTCAAGACACACATTACTGCCATCAATGAACAGTTTGTCCCCCTTTCAGATGGCTGCAGTAATGACCCACAAGGGAACAAGGGCTGACAATGTATCCAGGTGCAGCAACATAAGCATTTCATTAAATATTGAAGCTATGCTTTACGGTTACAGTGGCAAAAGGGAAATTTGGTCGAGCTCCAAAAAGGCATTTTATCACGCATCTTCTCCTATTTTTCCCATTCCCTCCAGTCCTGAAGGCTTTGGGGGACAAAGGATGAGAGAGGGCTGTTGCAAGTTTGTGCTGATTAGCCTTGTGGGAAGTCAGACTATGGGATTTAGCATCCCAGCATAGCTCTTAAATTCAGATCCTCTTCATATTTACTGGAAACTTATTTCTCTGATTGCAGCAGAGATTATCTTTCAGTAACAGTATTGTTCAAACTGTGGGAGAGTTAGAGGTAGCATTTTCTTGGACTAAGCTAACTATATTTATGGACACAGGCATTCATACGCACAATCATGCACTTGTATCATATCATCCAGCAGTATAATTTGAAGACTTTTGTTTTTAAAATAAAATGAAAAATGAATTGATGTACATAAAGGCTAAGAATTGAATGATTACAGAAAAATTATCGTTCAAAGGAGTTCTTGAAGTAACAGCCAATTTGTTATTTGACTTGATATTGCTTCCCAGTGTTAGAGTAGATTTTTCCCAACATGTGCTTGACAAATGAGTTTGCTACAGTGCTATTCTACTTTTCCTCGAAGAACTGAAAGAATGAATGATTTGGTTCCTCCTCCATTTTATCCTCCTCCTGTAAAACAGGCTGAGGGAATAGTGCCTGGCAAACCATAGTTTTGAGGACTGAATAAATACAACTCAACTCCCCCCCCCCGCCTCTTAAATATTTGCATTTAAACAACAATGCAATTTGGCAAAAATTAAACAGCATCTTTATCATTCCATTTAGAAGGGTGGATTTAGCTACTAGATAATTTCAGAATGGAGCACTCTCTTTGACTGTTTTCTTAACTTTTTAAAAATATTTGTTCGCAATTTGGCCAACATTTTCATTCAATATGTCAATAACTTGGCACAGGTTCATATTATCATCTTCTTTCGAGAGACCAATATGTCAATTTTAGGGACTCTATGCTGCCCACGGGGTTACTGCTTTTTGAATTAGTTTGAATTGATCTAAATGAGAGCTGCTTTAAAATAAAAATAATAATTGAAAGGGCAAAAGTGGAGGCATTTTAGCCAGAATGCTTTCAAAAGACATGTACCGTAAGATAAAAAAGATATTTTGTATATGTACATAAAAGATGTAGTGATAAATCATGATCATAGTAATCATATATACATTCATCAAGAATCATAAGATACAAAACCTAGTGATAATAACTTAGTATACTCTATAAGCAATCAACATAAATCATACTAGGAAACTAAATAAATAATATAGATAGTAAAGATACAAGCAACAAAGTTATTGTCATAAGTAGAACAGGAAATAAGTAGAACAGGAAACACTTGGAACTGAAGAGAAATTTCCTGACAGTTAGGACAATTAACCAGTGGAACAGCTTGCCTCCAGAAGTTGTGAATGCCCTAACACTGCAAGTCTTCAAGAAGATGTTGGATAGCCATTTGTCTGAAATGGTATAGGGTTTCCTGCCTAGGCAGGGAGTTGGACTAGATGACCTCCAAGGTCCCTTCCAACTCTGCTATTGTATTGTATAAATAGGTAATAGGGAGAATGAGAAGAATAATAGTAATACAGTTTTAGTAAATAGTTTGACAGTATTGTGAGAATTAGTTGTTTAACAGAGTGATGGCATGAGGGAAAAACTGTCCTTTTGTCTAGTTGTGCTCATGTAGAATGCCCTATAACATTGTTTTGAGGGTAGAAGTTGAAACAATTTATGTACAGGACATGAGGGGTCTGTAGATATTTTCAGAACCCTCTTTTTGACTCATGCAATGAACAGGTCCTCAATGGAAGACATGTTGGTAGCAATTGTTTTTTCTGTAGTTCTAATTATCTGTTGAAGTCTGTGTCTGTCTTGTGTGGTTGTGGAGCCAAACCAAATGAGAAACCATTCCTATATAAATATCCCAGATTAACAAATAAAATTCTATTTTTGGGAATTTACTATAGTATCAGTAATCAATCTGGAAATTATTCAGAAAAAAATGAAGTCAAATGGCCAGACTTTCAAGAAATGTAGTGCACATAAATGATGGGGTTTAACCACAGTCAGCATATTTACTTGGGTACCTACATACTGATGCTCCTGGAAATATCATATGGGTTTCATACATTCCTGCTTGGCTTCCATAAATAGAATTAAAGCAGCTTGATAGTCTAGTACAGTGGTCGGCAAACATGTGGATCTTTGGCCCCTTGAGTATGGCTCTTCCTCCACCCTCACCGACAGTGGGACTCCTGGGACCTGCCGGAGCAACCCTCCCTACTGGACGCTGATTTCCTCCCTCCCTCTCTCTGCAGAGTCTCCCCAGCCGGCATGCCGGCCACTCATCTACTTCCAGGGGGTGCAGAGGCTCCGTGGGCAGGGGGAGGGAACAGGCATCCAGTGGGTCACCCACTGAATGCCGTTTCTTCCCCCCCCACATGGAGCCTTCTCACGCCTGGAAGTAGCCTGAGTAGGCGAGCGGGCGGGCCAGGCTACTTCCAGGGCGATTGGAGGGAACCGGCGTCCAGTGGGTGACCCACTGAATGCCGTTCCTTCCCCCCCCCCCCACACGGAGCCTGGAAGTAGCCTGAGCGAGAGAACGAGCGAGCAAGCGCAGCGGGCGTCCGGGCGGGCCAGGCTAAGGTGAGCGAGTGAGTAAGCGCGGCGGGCTGGGCTGAGGAGGCTCCGCAGGGGGTGGGGGGCAGACAGACAGACAGAGAGAGGCACAGACACAGAGAGAGACAAGGAGGGAGGGGGGAATCAGAGAGTGACAGACACACAAAAAAAAGACAGGGAGAGACAGAGAGAGGGAGGGAGGGAGAGAAAGATAGACAGAGACACAGAATGAGTGATTAAGTGCTTGAATGTGAGACAGACAGACAGACAGACACACACACACACAGAATGACAGAGATGGGCGGACGAAGGAGAGACAGAGATCGAGAGAGAAAGAAAGAGAGAAAAAGAGAGAGAAAGAAAGAGAGAAAGAGAGAAAGAGAGAGAGAAAGAGAGAGAAAGAAAGAGAGACAGAAAGAAAGAGAGAAAAAGAGAAAGAGAGAGAGAAAGAAAGAGAGAGAGAGAGAGAGAGATGGAGAAAGAGAGAGAGAGGAAGAAAGAAAGAGAGAGAGAGAGAAAGAAAGAAAGAAAGAAAGAAAGAAAGAAAGAAAGAAAGAAAGAAAGAACTTATGACCACAATTGAGCCTAAAAGTTTGGTTGCTAACCAAGACCATTGTTAAGTGAGTTTCACATTTTCCAAGTTGGCCACGCCCACCCAGTCACATGACCGCTGAGCCACTGCCACAAAACAGGCCACACCTTCCAGCTCTCAAAAGAAATTTCAATCGTGGTATTGTTGATATTTGGCTCTGTTGACTAATGAGTTTGGCCACCACTGGTCTAGTACCATGGTTCCCAAACTGTGTGCTGTAAAACCGCAAGATGCCACAGTGAACTCATGGGATGTGACCATGGGATATTTTACTACTCAAGAAACAGATGTATTAGGTACACAGTTTAAGAACCACAAAAGTATTTTTTTGGCATAGGGGCGTTGTGAAAAAATTACTTATTCAAATTTATCAAATAAGTAATTTCTTCTAACAAGGCATGCAGTTAATATGTCCTAAAACAACTAAATTTCACTTAAAACAAAATTTCAAATCAAAGCATGCTGAATATTAGAATTAGAATTATTCCTATACAAATATTCCAAAAGAAGCCTGGAGTTCATTTCCCTTCCTGGCACCCTAACCTTCTACATGTAATGAAGTGGACTATATAGGGATATGGTGGCTCAGTGGCTAAGATGCTGAGCTTGTCGATCAGAAAGGTCAGCATTTTGGCAGTTCGAATCCCTAGTGCCGCGTAACGGAGTGAACTCCCGTTGCTTGTCCCAGCTTCTGACAACCTAGCAGTTTGAAAGCACATAAAAATGCAAGTAGAAAAATAGGAACCACCTTTGGTGGGAAGGTAACAGTGTTCCATGCACTTTTGGTGTTTAGGCATGCTGGCCACATGACCACAGATATATTTTTGGACAGCGCTGGCCCTTCAGCTTTGAAACAGAGATGAGCACTGCCCCTCCTAGAGACAGGAACGACTAGCACATATTTGCGAGGGGAACCTTTACTTTATAGTTACCGTATTTTTCAGAGTATAAGACTTTTTTCCTCTAAAAAGATGCTGAAAATCTGGGTGCCTCTTATACATTGAATACATTTTTGCCTCCTGAAACCCCGCCCCTTCACCAAAATGGCCACGCACATACCCTTATAGAGGCTTCCAGAGAACTCTGGGGGGTGGGGAGGGCAGAAATGAGCACAAAACAGGGCATTTTTGCCCCCCCCCCAGTCCCAGCAGCACTCTATAAGCCTCCATAGGGGTATGCATGCAATTTTTTCACAAAAAGGGCAGTTTTTCTTCATTTTGCCCCCCCCTCCAGGAGCACTCTGCAAGCCCTCTCAATGCTATTCATGCCTAAAATGGGGCTATTTTAGCGAAAAATGGGCCGTTTGGGGGAGGTTTGCACAGTGCAAAAAGGGGGTTTTCCCCCCTTTGGAAAGCTGCTTAGTTAAAGTGATTAGAGTGAGAATTACGTTGGTCAAGTACTGTGCCTGCAGAAACAAAGATTTGTTCCAAAGGTGGTCAGTGATTTCCTTCTCCAGCACATGGGTAAATACACCTGGAAACACCTACCTACCTACCTACCTACCTACCTACCTACCTACCTACCTACTCTCTCTCTCCCTATCTACTGTATTTCTCTCTCTCTCTATTTCTCTCTCTATTTTTCTTTCTCTATCCCTCTATCTACCTACCTGCTCACTCTCCCCCCATCTACCTACTCTATTTCTCTCTCTCTCTATTTCTCTCTCTCTATCCCTCTACCTACTTATCTATCTACACACTCTCTATCACTCTCTACTTACCTACCTACTGTATTTCTCTCTCTCCCTCCCTATCCCTTTATCTACCTAACTACCTAACTACACACTCTGTCTACCTACCTACCTACTGTATCTCTCTCTCTCTCCCCCTCTACCTACCTACCTACCTACCTACCTACCTACCTACCTACCTACCCTCTCTCTCTCTCCCTCTCCCTACCTACCTACTGTATTTCTCTCGCTTTCCCTCCCTCTGTATCCCTCTATCTACCTACCTACTTTTTTAAAAAAATGCCTCTTCAAAACCTGGGTGCATTTTATACTCTGAAAAATATGGTATTTTATTTATTATTTATTTTATTGGATTTCTAGACCGCCCCTTTATTTATACAGAAATGCACTCGACTACTGTAATGCTCTCTACATGGGGCTTCCCTTGAGGTGCATTTGAAGCTACAGTTAGTGTAGAATGCAGCCGCGCGGGTGATTACGGGAGCCCCTAGATGCTCCCATATAACACCAATCCTGCGCGAGCTGCACTGGCTTCCTGTGGTCTTTCGGGTGTGCTTCAAGGTTTTGACAACCATCTTTAAAGCGCTCCATGGCTTGGGGCCTAGTTATATGCGAGACCGTCTCCTGCCCCATACATCCCTTCGGCCGATCCGCTCCCACAGAGTTGGCCTTCTCAGGGTGCCGTCAGCCGGGCAATGCCGCCTGGTGACACCCAGGGGAAGAGCCTTCTCTGTGGCGGGCCCTACCCTTTGGAACAACCTACCCCCTGAATTGCGTACCATCACGGACCTCCGCTTCTTCCATCAGTGTCTAAAGACACATCTAAAGACTATTTAGATAGTTTTAAATTGGGGATTTTAATTTAATTTTAGCATAGGATTATAACTTAATTTAATATATTTTTAAATTTTATATTTATTGTATTGTTTTGTATGTTTTAAATTCCTGTGCGCCGCCCTGGGTCCTTCGTGGAGAAGGGCGGGATATAAATATGATTTTTAAAAAAAATAAAGAGAAATGTTCAGACTTGAGATTTATTATCTCCAGTGTAAATTCATGGAAAGCTTTATTCATTTGCAAGGTAGGATATTTGAAGGCAGCTGAGACACATGTTGGGAAGGGCACATGAGGTGGCTTGGACATTACCAAGCTGCCCTTTGATCATCAGCTGTTCATTGTGGCACGAGACATCTAGGGATTGAGACAGGACAGTGAAGCACACCTGATGCCCATCCCTAAGGTGGCCTACCTTCACAAATCTCCCCAGCAAAGAAAACAAGAGCATTTCCTCAGAAATATTTAACTACTGAGCTGCCTTTTGGGAGGCAGGTTGAAAAGGTTTTGTCAGTAAGGTTTATCTGCAATTCACAACATTATACAGTATATATAACAAAGTTTGCAGCGTCCTCGTGGGATCACACTGATTTTTTTCCCCTCAGACATGGAAGATAGCCTTCTGCTTCCATTGTATTTTAAAAGAGCTTTTGTAATTAGCTCTTTAAAAAAGAGAGAAAAAAAGAAAAAGGCAATGCTTTCCTTTTTCACGGTGCACCAAGTACTAAAGAACAAGGTGTGATAGTACACTTAGGTTAAAACAATGAAAAACTAATTAGATTCATTGGAAATAATTCTAATATATTAGCAGTTATGTTTCAAAAGGTGTAGGTTGTGTAAGTTGCTTTAATATAAAAGTGAGCTTAATAGAATTGATGTCTGACACTTTCCCCCTTGCTCACATACATTACCAGGGTGGCTTTAAAAGAAGCTAGGATATTCCGGAGAGCCCAGGAAATCTGCATTATAATATAAGGCTCCTGCTGTGAGCCAGCCTACGGTGCAAGTGTTAAAAAAAAAAAAGAATCGGAAAAAAATACAGCCCTGGTACCACTCCCTGTTATTTACAAAGGAATGTAATTCCTTTCATATTTGAGCTTTCCTGAAAAAGGACCTGTCAGCACGGAGGAGTGAGAGACATGAAATTTTACGTCTAAAGATGAATACAAAAAATGATTTGAGTTGTTGCTGTTTTCCCCTCTTTCCATGACTGTGACTGAGATCATAGTAAATTTTTACATGGTTCTTGATTCATCTTGATTATAAAACAGCATAGGCAGTAGCTGTAGTAAATAAAAAGGAGGCTAAATTATTTTTACATAAACCACTGTCTGGGAAATTTAGGGTAGCTTTCCCATCCTACTTTCATCTGGACCTGCTCTGGTTGTAATTTCAAGAATTTTCAATCAGCCTGGAGCAGAAGCGCTAATATACCTGGCGGACACTGAATTGTGGAAACCTGCTTTAGAACAATTGGTATGTTTTCTCAACTGTTTTATCTTCAAAGCAAGCTCTGAAATAGTTTTGCACACTCAAGGCAACTTCTTTCAACCAGCTGGGTGGCAGAGAGCTGAGAGAGGCAGAATATACTTTTCTTAAATAATTGCAAACAGCTAATAAATATTTCTACCTTTTACGATTTAATCCTTTATCCTGCATTTAGTTTAATGTTGACTGAAACAGATTTCTGAAAGGGTTCTCCCCCCCCCCCCCTTTGTCTGTATTCTACACGCAGGGGTCTGCAAAGTCGGCTCTTTTAAGACTGGTGGACTTCAACTCCCAGAGTTCCCCAGCCAGCATAGCTGGCTGGGGAATTCTGGAAGTTGAAGTCCACCAGTCTTAAAAGAGCCGACTTTGCAGACCCCTGTATGCTCTCTTTGAAGGAGCATGGTGAAGCTGCACTCATAAACAGGGGAGCAAGGCAATCACATTACTTTGCTTTGAGATGTGTGGTAAAGCTTATGATGTTGAAGCAGAAAACCTAATCAAGACACATAGGACCCGGCTTTACTCTTCATCAAATGGCACAGCGGAGTTCTATGCAATATTTTACAGCATTTAGACATACTGCTAATTTTCTATGCCCCTCTAGGCAAGCACCTTTTTAAAGCAGCCAATTTGCTGAAACCTAATATTAATATACAGGTAATCCTTGCTTAGGGACTTCAATTGGAATCAGAAACCCCATTGTTAAGGAACATTGTTGTTAACTAGGAAATCATATACCATGGCTGTTCTTTTCTTTTTGTCAGTCCCCAGCTCTTTCGAATCTCATCTAAATCCTGGGATAGCTAGCTTGAAACTAACAAGACTAATCATTTTCACACCTTTGACTTTTGTTTCTCTCCAAACTGCTTCCCTGCCTTTAGGCATGCTCACTCAGCACTTATCAAGAAGAGAAACATTAAAGTTTGTATTTACATTCATTGGAGAAAAAGGGATTAGAAGAGTGTGAGCAAGTACACATGGAAAGCAATGCATTGCTAACCCAGCATCCATGAGTGCAGTAAGCAAACAGCTTCATGTGTTCTCTACTATGTGCATGTTTATTCTCTTGTAATCCCTTCCTCTCCAATCTTTCCACCCAGTAAGAATGGGTCAGGCATAGGAGAGAAATTGCTTGGGTTTTTTTCTTTACTTCCCTCCTCACTTGGGCTCTGCAATTACCCTGATTCCATTAACTCTTTTTCTGCCCACTCAGTTTTACTACTTATAACTGGTTATTTAACAACTGTTCAGAATTACCTCAGATTTCCTGAGAACTACATATAACCCATTTTCAGAGTTACAGTAGCGGTACACACATATATGGTCACATGATCACGTTTTGATTGGTTGGCAACTGGGTCATGTTTACAGAAATTTTCAGCATTCCGCAGTCACGTGACTGCTATTTGCAACATTTGTATTGGTTTCCAGTATTTACTTCAGGTTTGCAACAAAAATGTGTATGGGGGTGGGGTGGGGGTGGCGGTTGGCAATGGTTTGCTTAATGTCAGTGGCATTTTCTTAATACCACTGTACAAAAAACAGTCATAACTCCCAATCCAGTCAAGTGAAGCCTTTAATTATGAACAGAACAATATATGTCCTAATTCTAGGCTCGGTTATGCTTGTAAATTGAGGACTACCTGTAACACCAATCATGAGTTGAATGGTATTCAAAATTGTTATTACTATTACTACTTCTAATAATACCTGGTCACAACTATCTGGAGTCACAGCTGCCAATTCTTTATCTGGTGTTGACCTTCATACACACTGAGTTCTTCCTAAGAACCCAAAATGTTATAATGTATTGGCATAGTATACAGTATATGGGATCCAAGCAATGTGGTCTTTTGCAATTGACAGATAGAAATTTTGTCAGTGTGCAGGTTTTCTCAGTGCCATCCAATATTTTTTTTTGTATGGCACTTAATATGCCAATAACTACTGGGACCATCACAGCCAATTTATGTCATAATCTTTCAATTTCAATTTTTAGATTTTGATACTTTGTGATTTTCTTTTGTCTGAAATGCTGTAGGGTTTCCTGCCTAATCAAGGGATTGGACTAAAAGACCTCCAAGGTCCCTTCCAACTTTGTTATTCTATTCTTCTCCAATTCTTTGTCTTCTACTACCCTGTGGCATTGCCACATCAATTATCCACACTTTCTTCTTTTCAATCAGAGTTGTATCTTGTATGTTATAAGCTGAGATTTATCAATCTGGATTCAGAAACCTCACAATATTTTTACACACTCGTTTTTTACTACTTTTTCAACATGGTTCTCACCAAATTTTTCATAAGGGCAGCTAGTAGTTTTTATAGATATTCCAGTAAATCACTTTGGCAACTGTGTTATTTCTTTGTTTATAATCAGTTTATGCATTATCTGGTGTTGACCTTTCATACACATTGAGTTCTTCCTAGTTATACCTTTTTGCATGAGCTCAGTATAAATGTTAGTGTTTCTCCTTCTTCTTTGTCCAATTTGCATTTTGAATCATTTGATGATTTTTTAAAATTCTGTTATGATTGTAGTAATTTGAATAATTTGCTCTTGCATAAACAAAATTATTTACCTCTTTTTTTCTTTTCATTTTTGAGCCCAATATTCATTTTATTTTACCTCCTTTAATGGGTTAAGCTTACTTCAATCCCCAACACTGTTGATATTAAAAAAGGCAGGAAAAAAACCCCTTAATTTCTTGGTTCTGAATGATTTGCAAAAGAACATTCTGTATCATGCTTTTCTTAGCATGATACACAATTGATTTGCCATTATCCTCTTCCTAAACATTTTTTTCAACTTCTCAGTCTATTTATACTACTCTGGAATTTCCAGGGGTCCCTCATCAAACTAACAATAAAATGTGAAATTGCTTAGTTTTCTAAGCCAAGGTCAAATAACCTCTGCCTCACACACCAAAAACTACCGCCATCTAGGCATGTCATGATTGAGTTATATGAATATATTGTTAGCATTTTTGTGGCATCAAGAAGGCCATCCATCCAGTAAATGCTCAGCTCCATCCACTATACTCCAAATTAAGGAATTACAGGATCATAAAAAGGGAGTTACTGTGATCTTTTTCATCTATTCCATATATTCTTTGCAAGGTATAACAGGAACCTAATGGAGACTGTTTTCCATCATTATCAGATGCAGGAACTGCAATAAAATATTTCATTATAAAAGAATCCCCATTCAGCATCCCTTCTGCTTCCCTTCTAAAGCTCTATAAACTTTAATAGTTTCCCCAAAATGTTGGAACTTCCTTCTTTTGGGTGGGCAGTGCTGTTTCCCATTTCCCAGTGTTTATAGCCTGCTTAATTGGAATTGTAGAGATAACGATGCGTCTTCTGACCAACAAAGGTCCTGAATATAGGCTTCTTGCTCTAAGAGCCATTCATGAGTTCAATCTTAGGGATCAATTGCATTAGCAACATGAACATGGCAGCTTTTGAATGCAAGCAGCTTGCTGATGTTCTTCCTCTAGATCATAAGACTTCTACCCACTGAACACTCAAGGCAGTTAAAGATCAAAAGCAAAATAAAATACAAATGATTAATACATAGAACCATTTATCATCAATCTATCTCAAAAGGACTTGCTGAAGAGGAAGATCTTGATTCCTGTCCTGAAAGAGGAAAGCATGGGTGACAACTGCATTCTACAGTTTGGCGCAACTAGGAAAAGCTCTTTTTTACATGCTGAATAAATAGTCCTCTGAAATTGTGGCAACATGAAGAGGGTCTCTTCTGCTGACCTCAATGCCTAAATAGGCAAATCCTTCAAGATGGTCAGGAGTATAACCACTTTATTTTTTATTCACATTTATAACCCTTCCCCTGGGTGTTGCCAACCGGCATTGCCCGGCCGACGGCACCCGGAGAAAGCCCTCTCTATGGGATCAGATCGGTCGAAGAGATGTATGGGGCAGGAGACGGTCTCGCATGTAGCTAGGCCCCGAGCCATGGAGCGCTTTAAAGATGGTCGTCAACACCTTGAAGCGCACCCGAAACGCCACAGGTAGCCAGTGCAGCTCGCGCAGGAGTGGTGTTATATGGGACTGCCTTGAGGCTCCCATGATCACCCGCGCGGCTGCGTTCTGGACTAGCTGTAACCTTTGAGCTTTAAAGATTCAAATCTTGGTATCATCTTGGTATCATGCAAACTTTGAAACTTCTGGACATACTTCAGAGATCTGCCCACCCCTATCCCCAGTAGAAGACATTGCTGTAGTAGGACAAGAACCTCTTGTAACTTTGACAAGTGCCAAAATGAATGGGTGAATTGGGTTTGATTTCCACTGCTGGTTCTGCCTGCTGAACATTGACATGGAAAAGCAACAAAGAAAGCAACCCCAAATTTCTACATCTTACTCCCCACCCCAGATTCTTTCTAGACTCTTGTCATGGATATATTAGTAAGCTGCGATGCATGCTAATTAGAAAGTTGGCTGTAACAAGAGTTCCTCTTGTGAATCCATTTAAAGACCAATTGTTTACTATCTTTTTCTGTAAGTATAAAATTTTAATTACAGGACTGACAGGAACTGTGTGTGATACAGTGCTCTACATTTATCACTGGGAGAGGACCAGTTGCGGGAGCTGTTTGACTTTGGAGGGATCCTGATGCGCCCGCAATGCTGAGCAGCAGGTGCCACATTATTATGTACAGAAAAGCAATTAGGAAGCATATTGGATGAATGGGAAGTGCATTAATATTAGCGAGTGCATTTGTCAGTGGTTTTGATGCGAGTCTCTCTCTTTTCTTTATGCAACATTAAGATTGTGCCTCTCATAAATTCTCCCCTTAAATTGCCATCTGTTCCCTTGTCATGCAGGAGCGAGGTGGAAAAAAAAGTTTTTTTCCTTGACAAAAACAAAAAACAACCCCCCCCCCTCCACAGGACTGGAAAAGAAAATCTTTTTTAAAACATTGAAAATGAGAGAGGGGGAGAGAGAGAGAGAGAGAGATGAAGGCTCTGGTACAAACTGGGAGAATTTTTTGATGTACAATTGAGGCATCACATATGCTAAGTAATTACCCTTAAATACAGAGTTAACTATCTGGATTCCTACTTCATGCTTTTCTACTCCCACTCAACTTTACGGTCTTTTAAATATTGCTTCTAAAATCCTCTGTGAAATCATTGGCAAAGTTAACTGCAAAAAGAAAGGCCAGTTCTGGCTACTTTTCATCAGTGATTAATTGGATGTAATTTCTTTTGACGTGAATTGGGTGTTTCTTAAAGACTGGCAGATTTTGGTACAGAATTTGAAAGAGGTTTGGTTGGGCTTCTAAGCAGAGTTCTTTTGGCATCTTTTATAAAGGAAGAAAACCCTACATCTCTCAGATATAATAACAAGAGTAATCATATCTGAAAATTGTTATTGAAATATCTAAGATAATTTACAGAATTGCAGAATAACATAATTGGAAAGGATCTTGGAGATCTTTTAGTCCAGGGGTCTCCAACCTTTGCAACTTTAAGTCTGAAGGACTTCAGCTCCCAGACTTCTCCAGCCATCTTTGGCTGGAGAATTCTGGGAGCTGAAGTCCTTCAGACTTAAAGTGGCAAAGGTTGGAGACCCCTGTTTTAGTCCAACCCTTTGCTCAAGCAGGAAATCCTATATTACTCATGACAAAAAGATGTCCAATCTCTTCTTAAAAACCTCCAGTGATGGAGCATGTACAACCTCTGAAGACAAGCCATTCCACTGGCAGGAAATTTATCCTTATTTATAGGCAGGATATCTTTCTAATAAGCTTCCATCTGTTACCTCTTGTCCTACCCTTGTTGCTTTGGAGAATAGATTGACTCCCTTTCTGTGACAGCCTCTCAAATTTTGGAAGACTGCTATCATGTCACCCCCTAGTCCTTCTCTTCATTATATTAGACATATCTGGTTCTTACCACTCTTCATCGTGTGCTTTAGCCTCCAATCCCCTAAGCATCTTTGTAGTTCTTCTCTGCACATTTTTGGGGATCACCCAAATTGGATGCAGTGTTCCAAGTATGATCTTACCAGTGTAGTATAAAGCAATACTAATCATGATGTTGATGCTATCCCTCTGTTGATGCAGCCTAGGACTGCTAATCAAATGTCCTATGAGACTACCTGGGATAAATTGTGGTTCCAGATGGGAATTGGATTTCTAGGCATGAGGAAAAATAAATATTTCTTTTTTTTTTCCTAGGAGGCTAACAGGATACCTTTGGATCTGGTGAATCTAAAGTTTCCCTACAGTCAACCTTAGAGCAACCCCTTTTATTTATTACCATTACTGGGACGAATATTGCATCAGATTTTGCCTAACCATTTTATAGAAGTTTTCTTACCCCACAGTAATTTCTTTCTGTTTTTCTATCTAACTCTTAGTATAATTTAGAATTTCATTAGAATATCTTAAGTGACCTTTTTGATTTTATTTATTTTTGAAGGTGACAGAGGTTGCTACTCCACTGTGGTGGTTTGGTTTGTCACACAATTTTGTCACTAAAGCACTCCTAGTGGCTGAATTTCCTCATTTCCTTTACAGTATAGTGGAAGTAATGGAAGCCAAAGAGACTGAGGATAGTTGGAGAGATGATTCACACAAGCATCTTGGCCATCTTTTAACTAAATTTGTAGAAAAACATAATCGCCTACAATTAACAAAGCTACTATATGCTTATAGCAAAGCTGCCTTGATTACTACTTGGGTAAAAAAAGTGGAATGTAAATTGAATAAATAACTACAAATAAAACGTAAATAACTAAAAGGAATGTTCACTGTGTGGAGAGGGATATGTCCTCTCCAAAGGGTATTTATTGCAATATTCCTTTGGTGAGATTCCATACCCCCAGATCTGAATTTACAGAGATTTAACTGTTATGCTTACTTTGCTCTTACAAACATTTTCCTTAATTCTTGTCTTTCTGAGACTATAAAGACCAAACAAGAAAAGTATTACCCTGTTTCCCCAAAAATAAGACCTCCCCAGATAATAAGCCCAATTGGACTTTTGAGTGCATGCACTAAAATAAGCCCTCCCCCAAAATATTGCAACACAGCAGCAAACATAAGGTGACCATGCTCGTCACCTCTTGCATCTCAAAAATAATAAGACCCTCCCAAAAATAAGGCCAAGTGCTTAATTTTAATTTGGGGGGGGGGGGTCAAAAGAAATAAGACTGTCTTATTTTTAGGGAAACATAGTAGTGTGTAAAACAAAGAAAGAAGAGCCAGAAAAAGAAGGCTTGAGGCACAGAATTGAATTTGATTTGGATTTAAAAAATGATGAAGGAATATAAATGATAAGTACAGCTAAGAAAGCAATCAGGAGGATCTTTTCTCTCATAATGCTAGCACCTTGGCCTTTTAACAAAGCTCAGGGGTTATTACATTGGGAGACAGATTAGGACAGCTGTAGCCACTGGTGCACTACTCTTGTTGTCCTTGCAGATGGAGAACTTGCTGTCCCTTGGGCTGGAGGACCAATAATGGCATAATCTGCGATGGATAATTAGGTCATTGGCACAGCATGCTCCCTTTTTCAGTGCAGGGTAGCAACAGTGTTAGGATAGGATGCTAATAATCACACAATTCCTTCTTCACTCTCTGCTATGTTGTCTGGCTCTCCACCCCATACCCCTAACCTGAGCATTGGGGCCAACTGAATACCAAGGTTCTTCATACGACTAATTGCTAAATTGTACAATTTCATGCTGAAAAACGTTGTGATGGTTACCATCTTGGATGGCTTTTAAAGCAATTGAAACTCATGGTGGCGATGTAATCCTTCTAGTCTCGGAGTTTCCTTATTAATGTTAGTCACTAGAAGAGGTACAAAGTAGCGACAGCTAAGAGGAGAATGACCAAGAGCTTGTAGAGATCAGTGGCACATCTATAGTTGGAAGACAAACCTCGGAGAGGACCCACTGATGCATTCCAGAATGGAATGATCTGAGGTCTGCATGTAATGGGCTGTGAGAATAACCTTTAGGAAGAGGAGGAAAAAAACTTCAGCCAAGGCAATGATCAGCTAAATCATAATCCAAAGCAAGTATGTGATGTATGAAAGCAACTCTGACTTAACCCTCCCTGTTTCTTTTTAGGATAAAGGCAAGGTGTGGAAAAGCATATTTTGATTTGCAAGATTCTATTACTGTAACCTTAAAATGAAAGTAGTTTTCGTATTTGAGGCTTTGGTGTTTGAGTCAGGGCTACCACAAAGTGCTGACACTGCACCTAGATTAGGTTGCCCATAAAAGGTGGCAAACGTAGCAGAGAAAAGAAAGAAATGGGTCTGCAGCATTGTGGAGAAGATGAATACAAGCACTTTTCAGAGTAGATGTTACTCACTTGGTATTCTTTCATGAGAATTGGTGGTAAATTGATGCAATAAAGAAAAAAGAATCAAAGGGCAACCCCAAAGAAAATTAAAATGTCAATGGTGTCCTCAATACATGCCAACCCCCTCACCGAGTCCCTTCGGGGAGAGGGGGCGGTTTATAAATATAATAAATTATTATTATTATTATTAAATGACCTCAAGGCTTCAAATCAATGCCCTTAATAGAAGCAACAAATGTCTCTCACTTGTGGTCAAAAGATATAGGTATTTATATATTTTTTGTTAATTTTATGTCCCACCTTTTCAATAAGAGCTCAAGAGAGCTTACATGGGGATTTTGTTGATCGATTGATTGATCAATTTAATGGTTTTATTGGGGTGCCCAACTCAAACTAAGTGATTTGGGATAACATACAACAGAAGCAAACAATAAACTAAAAAAATAATAATCATAAAACATTACCCCCAATACCCCATCAGGGGTGGGATTCATTTTTTTTTACTACCGGTTCTGTTGATGTGGCTGGTGGGCATTGCATGGCTTGGTGGGCGTGGCTTAGTGGGTGTGACAAGGGAAGGATAGTGTAAAATCTCCATTTCTTCCCCACTCCAGGGGAAGGTTACTGCAAAATCCCCATTTCCTCCTCATCAGCTGGGACTCAGGAGGCAGAGAATAGAGCCAAAGGAGAAGAGGTCTTGAGCCGAAGGAGACCACGATCCCTCAGATGACCGGGTGTGAGTCCCTCCTTGTGAAGTGGGGCCTAGGGAGGCAGTTGGGCATGTTAGTGGCATACCTGGCTCCTCGCTATGCAACAACAGCCCTGCCCGAGCTCCTAGAGGTGATAGCTGAGGCGGCGGTTGAGACCCCCAGACTTTTGGTCATGGGGGACTTCAACCTGCCGTCAGTAGGCGAGACCTCTGGAGTAGCTCGGGAGTTCATGGCTTCCATGACAGCCATGGACCTGACCCAGGTAGTTTTAGGCCCTACTCACGAGGGTGGACACACCCTGGACTTAATCTTCGTCCCGGGACAGTGGAGTAGTGATCTGGGAATAGGGAATTTAGCCATCTCACCCCTGTCATGGACAGATCACACTCTCCTTTGGCTGGACTTTCCAATCGCCGCACCTCACCGCGGGGAGGCGGAGCCGAACATTCATATATGGTTCCGCCCCAGGCTCCTGATGGACCCGGAAAGGTTCCAGATGGAGCTTGGGCCAATACCTGTGGACTTGCCCCGCGACTCGACTGAGGACCTGTTGGCCGCATGGTTAAGTGTGGCCACGGGGGCCTTGGACCGAGTCGCGCCCTTGCGGCCTCTCTTGCGGCGATGAATCACCCAGGCTCCTTGGTTCACCAAGGAGCTGAGGGAGATGAAACGCCACAAGAGATGCCTAGAGAGCCGACCGAACACTAGTGAGAACTCATATTAGGACTTACTTTGTGGCGATAAGGGTGGCCAAACGTGAGTATTGTGCCACCCTTATTGCATCTGCAGATAACCGCCCTGCTGCCCTGTTTTGGGTGACCTGCTCCCTCCTCAACCAGAGGCCGCGGGAACCCCCTTTACAGGGACGAGCAGAGGAATTTGGGATTTATCTGCAGGATAAAATCACTCGGATTCGGAATGAGTTACCCTCCATCAAGAGTGGTCCAGTCGGACTGTCCGAGGCTGCTCTTGAGAGACCATCCTGGGAGGAGTTTGACTTAGTTACTATCGAAGATATGGACAGGTTGTCAAAGAGGCTTAAGGCTACCACATGTTTATTGGACCCGTGTCCCTCCTGGCTTGTACTGGCATCCTGGGAGACGACACGAGGCTGGCTCCAGGGCATTGTCAACGCATCTTTGAGTGAGGGGTCCTTGCCTGCCATCTTGAAAGAGGCGGTAGTAAGGCCCCTACTCAAGAAGCCGTCCCTGGACCCAGCATTATTAGAGAACTTTCGTCCAGCCTCCAACCTTCACTTTTTAGCGAAGGTTTTGATAGTGTGGTGGCCCAACAGTTTCTGCGACACCTGGAGGAAATTGATTATCTACACCTGCGCCAGTCCAGCTTCCGACCCGGTCACAGCACCGAGACGGCATTGGTCGCGTTGGTTGATGATCTCTGGAGGGCGCAGGATAGAGGACATTCCTCTATCCTAGTCCTGTTAGACCTCTCAGCGGCTTTTGATACCATAGACCAGGGGTCTGCAAAGTCGGCTCTTTTAAGACTGGTGGACTTCAACTCCCAGAGTTCCCCAACCAGCATAGCTGGCTGGGGAATTCTGGGAGTTGAAGTCCACCAGTCTTAAAAGAGCCGACTTTGCAGACCCCTGCCATAGACCATGGTATCCTATTGCACCGAGTAGGGAGGTTGGGGCTGGGAGGCAGTTTTATGGTGGTTCTCATCCTACCTCTCTGGTTGGTCACAATATGTGTTGACAGGGGGGCAGAGGTCGGCCTCGGGACCCCTCTTATGTGGGGTTCCTCAGGGGTCGGTCCTTTCGCCCCTCCTATTCAACACATATATGAAGCCGCTGGGTGAGATCATCCGTGGTTTTGGGGTGGGATATCATCTGTACGCTGATGATACTCAGCTGTACATATCCACCCCAGACCACCCCAATGATGCCGTCGAGGTGCTGTCCCGGTGTTTGGAGGCCGTACGGATCTGGATGGGTAGTAACAAACTCAAGCTCAACCCCTCCAAAACAGAGTGGCTGTGGTTTCCGGCACCCTGGTTCAGCCAGATTACTCCAACTCTGGCCATTGGGGGCGAAACACTGGCCCCCGTGGAGAGGGCGTGCAATTTGGGTGTCCTCCTGGATTCCTGGCTGTCCATGGAGGACCATGTGGCGGCCGTGGCCAGGGGGGCGTTTCATCAGGTACACCTGATGCGCCAATTGCGCCCCTTACTGGACCGGGCTGCCCTTCGCACAGTCACTCAAGCACTCATGACATCCCGACTTGACTACTGCAATGCTCTCTACATGGGGCTTCCGTTGAGGTGCAGTCGAAACCTACAGTTAGTTCAGAATGCAGCCGCGCGGGTGATTACGGCAGCTTCGAGGCACTCCCATATAACACCAATCCTGCGCGAGCTGCACTGGCTTCCTGTGGTCTTTCGGGTGTGCTTCAAGGTTTTGACAACCATCTTCAAAGCGCTCCATGGCTCGGGACCTAGTTATATGCGAGACCGTCTCCTGCCCCATACATCCCTTCGACCGATACGCTCCCACAGAGAGGTCGTTCTCAGGGTGCCGTCGGCCGGACAATGCCGACTAGCGACACCCAAGGGAAGGGCCTTCTCTGTGGCGGGCCCTGCCCTGTGGAATGACCTACCCCCAGAACTTCGTACCATTACCGACCTCCGCGTCTTCCGCCAGTGTTTAAAAACACACCTCTTCCATCAAGCCGGCCTAACATAGCCTCCGCTGGGACTAGCCATAGATAGTTTTAATTCGGGGATTTTAATTGGTTTTAGTGCAGGATGGGGATCTAGTAGGTTTTGTATTGTGTTTTTTGTATGTATTTTAATTTCCTGTGCACCGCCCTGGGTCCTCTTGGAGAAGGGCGGGATATAAATTTAATAAAATAAATAAATAAATAAATAAATAAATAGATGGGGGCAGGGCCATCAGAAGTGATATTTACCTGTTCTCCAAACTATTCAAAATTTCCTCTATTGGTTCTCCAGAACTGGTCAGAACCTGCTGAATATCACCTCTGCATCCATTTATAAAATATAAAATGTCAGCAAAATGGGATAATTACGGAACTAAAAGAATACTCCTCCACTCAACTGGATCCAAATCATGGAGGAGTAAAGCTAGGATTTAATGGGGTTTTTTTTTCTAAATGCACACAAAGTTGAGGTGTGGCATATATCAGCAGGCAGAACACATGGGCAGCCACAGAAAAGTGTGTTTCCTAGGTCCCATAAGAAACATGTTTTTCCCACATGGGTTGGGCTGTCTCTTTTCACAGCATCTGAACTCCGCTCCATAGTCTCTCATAAGTGGGGAGATAATGGTTTGCATACTAGCCTATAGAGGCTTCACTCTGTGTGGTTGGTATATTACACTAAGTATACTAGCTTCACTGAAATTCCTCTAAGATTCTCAAGAAGAGGAATGGGATTGTTGCTTAAGCATTATTGAACCAAAACACACACAAAATTACTTCTACCAAAAGATGCAACTCCAGGCTGAATAAAATCTTTGTTTTCTTTCTTCTTCCATCTATGATTTTAAGGTGACTAAGGCAAATATCTAACAATATGATTGCCTGGCTTGTCGGCTATTTCTTTTGTAAATGACATAGCCTAATGTTTTTTTAATGGATCTTGTAAATAATTTATCCTTAAACCTTTGTTTAATGGATTTTTTTTTAAATTCCAGAGTTTGATACCTAAAGAGCTGTGCCTAGCAATTCATGTTAGCACTCTGACCATTTCCTCTTCCAGTTTTAAATTAACAGCCAGCTGTTTATTCTTAATTGTAAGGGGGTGGGGGGAAGTATTTACATTGATAGGTAAACGCTGTTTGTGCAATGCACAATTTACAAAACACCACCAGTCCACACATCATTTCATGCTACATACATATTCATCTTTTAAAAGAACTGGCACAATAATCTGATTTTATGCACTTGCAACAGGATTCTTCTATCTTCACTGGGACTGAAATCTTTCAAAGGTAATGTTTTAGCCGAGAGAACTTAGAATCTTGTATCTGATGGAGGAAGAACCTATGAAAGCTTATATGTATAATCAATTTGTTTAATCTTTAAAATGCTATGAAACTCTTTATTACTTCCTCAGATCCTGAGGCAGGGATGTCCATGAGCAAAGTAAAGACCTATCTGTTCCATCAGGCCGGCTTGGCCTAATTTATGCTCCTCGCCCCAGTCTGTAGCTTAAATTGTTTAATCAGGTTTTAATGGGATACAGTTTTAATGTTTTATAAATTTAATACAGGGTAATTATTTAATTTGGTTTTAATTATGTATGTATTGTTATGCTTTTAGATGTTCTTAATTTTCCTATACACCACCCCGAGTCCTTTTGGGAGAGGGGCAGTTTAGAAATTTAATAAATTATTATTATTATTGTTAGATTGCAAGAAGGATTCCGACTCAGGCATAGTCAAACACCAACATTTATTAATAACTATAAACAAGGACATCAGGAATAATACAGGCAAAGGTTTTCCCTCCTGACTGCAGCTTATATAGGCTGTCAGGCGGGAAAACCTCAGCAAGGCAGTTGCAACATTGTTTCACTTAACTAGACAGAATCCAGCCAGCCGCGTCTCAGCCAATCAGACGCGGCTGTCTGCTCCATACAGTAATGGGGTAACTTAGAGTTCACCAGACTTTCTGGCATGGTCATAAGTCTGAGGATCTAACTATTATTATTATTATTATTATTATTATTATTATTATTATTATTATTATTATTATTATTATTATTATTATTATTATTAGCATGGGTTGAGATAAAAAATTTAAAAAGGTGACCACAATCATATATTTGAATCCCCATTCCATTTTTGTGTATGTTATTATTCATGTTAAAAAGTACCTTGGTCATGCAAGTTATGGCTGCCATTTTAACTTCTTTACCTCTCTGCAGATATTCCTAGCTAGACACATGATGAATATTTAATGTCTGATTCTACACATGTGTACAGCTTACTGTATCTTCTTCCAACAAAGGAAGGACATTGGGTGGGAATTTTCCACATATAAAGCACTGAGTGAGAAAAAGGAAAAGGCAGAGGCAGGAAACTAGGAGTTGGTGTGACAAATTGCTCCCTAACTGATTTACCAAGACTATGCAATACTTTGGAGTCTTGTGACCCTGGAAAAACAAACAATCGCTTGAGTCAGCTGCAGATAGGCACTGTGTATTTGCACCCCCATCCACTCTAAAGCACCTCTTCCAAACTAAATGCAAAGGAATGCAGATTTACAATTTACTCCATGACATTTTGTGAACAAGAACCTGATCAGATGCATAATAAATAAGATGGTGATGGCAGTTGCAGTAAATACATATATCATTCTGGATTTAGAACATGTGTAGGTATTTATCAAGAATGACTCTCATGAGGACTAGAAATACAAAGGAAGTATAAATGCAAGCCCAGTGTATGGAATCCCTATCTCTACGCTAACCTCCAACCAGCCTACTTTCCTGTGCTAGGGAGGGACATTTAGGAGAGAATTGTCTTTCCAGTCATGTGAATTCCTGCCATAAGAATATTTCTTCAGATGGTAGGTTTAGATGAGTGTTTTTCAGAGTTTGAGAAACACTGGATGGGATGCTGTCTTGTGCCTCTTATTTTCTGCAGACAGAAAACAAGCATTTTGGGGGAAAGAAGTCTTTGGTCTGATAATTCTTTCTCTGGAGGGGATTTTACTTTTTTTTTTTTTATATTGAAAAAGTTTTATTGAGTTTACATTTTTTGTGGGGTAGGGTAAGGGTTACATAGAAATTTTGAGAGTGGTCACGTCAAAGTCGTCGACTCCTCCGGAACCTCAAATTACATTATTAAAAAGAAAAAAAAGAAACATTTCACATAACACTACAAGCTGGAAGCAAGTACATATTCCTAAATTTTTCAATTATATACTGTCAGTCAATTGCAAAAATCCAGATTACAAATATCATACAATATTACTCAAAAGAAAAACAAGGGCAAAAAGTAAGAAAGTAAGAATCATTAGTTGTTGGGGGGGGGGAGTACATTCTTACCATTAAATTAGCATTTCCTTCACATACTGAAAGTTTTGCAGTTTGCTACATCTCCCTTTTGTGCAACTGAGAAACTCAACTCTTTCTATAATATATCTCTTTAAATTAGTGGTATTTCTGCCCTACTAGAATGTATACCTTATACATTGGAAAGGGTGGTGTGTTTGTACTTTGGGTTTCAGAGATACACCATTGGGCAGGTGGGCAGTGCCAGCTATGTATCTGTAGGAGGGGAACCTGCCTCATCTCCCTTAACTCCATTCCTGCATCTCTGCAATGTCAGCTAAATCAATGTTTCTCAACCTTGGCAACTTTAAGACATGTGGACTTCATGATGGCTGGGGAATTCTGGGAGCTGAAGTGCACACATCTTGAATCTGCCAAGCTGAGAAGCAATGAACTAAATTATTCCTGTATAATGCAACTTTTTAATATATATAACTGAAATGCTAGAAGCAATGGACAAGCCTTTTTAAAAAAAAGAGATTTCAATTGTGTACAGCAGCTGTTTGCATTCTTTGAAGGTTTGTTATACGTCAGGATTTTTGTTAAATAAATACCCAGAACTCATAATATTCTCCTTACTGGTTCACTGAGCAGCAGAATAAGAGAGCAAGAGGGAATAGTCTCATAGGATTATATCGAGGGACAAAGAAGAGCATTTATTTCATTTCAGCAATCAAATGGCATAATTGTTGGTTGCTGTTTATTGACTTGAAGTATCAAGGGAGAAAGGAGTAATTCTGGAATAAATGCTTGAAAATCGCTAAGGACTAGATCCTTGTTTTCCTTTGCCAAAGTCAGGGGCTCAAATAGGTTCTTATAGACCACCTACATTTTGGCAGTTTTTAGGATGCCCTTAGCTGCTTCTCTGTTTATGTCCCTGTTATTGTGGCAAGTACTTGAAAGTGGGGAGAGATCCTTGCCTCAAAATTTCTCTTATGTCTTAGCTGGAAGTGCAACTAGCATGCTCTCTGTGGGAATAAGGTATTATTGGGGAGATTAAGACATTCATCCTACCTTGTTTTGAAGCTGAAACTAAAAACCTTGGCACACAGAGAAAATTCAGTCAAATTGGGAGATGCTGTGCTTTCCATTCTGATTTAGAATTATCCTGGATGCTTTTGAGCACTGTGAGGATTTAAATCTGTTATTTTATAGTCCTAGGAAGTAGCAAATTTTGGAAAATGTTGCCAAGAAAACTGCAGGTACTTGTCCATGTAAGTGCCAAGAATCAAGACTGATTCAAAGGCACATGCATGCAAACAAATGGAGGGAGGGAGGGAGGGAGGGAGAGAGAATTGTACATTGATAAAATGCAATATTCAGTATATTGGATTTAGCTATGCTCCACCCTTCCACAGAGGAAACACAGGTGGGATTCATTCCAAAACATACCCCATAGAGAGAGCCCCCTCAATTACCATTCAATCAGGATGGGGGGGGGGGGTATTCTTATATTAAAAGGCTGTTAAAAGAACTGAATGAGTGGGAGATACAAATTGTTACTATCATTATGGATTAACAAGTTTGCTTAAAAGACATAAACTTTTTTTAAAAAAAAAATCTGATGATGTGCGCTGCAGTTCATGAAAACATGTAGTATGCCTTTCAATAAAATTGATTTTTGGTGACTGTAGACTCATCTGGTTGTCTTCCTACAAAGATTTCTATTTTCCTATTGAGCTCTTTCTTCAGCTCTCTTTCTTACTCCATTCCATCCAGTTTCCATCCATCCTGCTGTTTTGGGGTTTGATTCTGTTCTTTTTTAGGGTTTGCCTTCTGAAAAGCTTGCTTACTATACATACACACCCATGTACACATTCAAACAGACACAATTGTATTTGTGTGGGAGGAAGATGCTTTCTTCTTTAATTGTTGTTGCCAGCTAATATTGAGCTTTGGATACAGCTCTAAAGCAGAGGTTATGGTTGTTACCTTTTAGTTTTAGTGATGTTGGCTTGAACAGTATAGGATCAAGTGGATTTTACACTGAGTGTACCTCTCACTCTCCACTTTTGCAAGCAGGGAGAGAGGAAATCTTCAGTCATTTGAGGCAAAATTTGATCTCATGGAAAGAGAATTGAAACTCTCTCCCCATAAAAAGCCATAACTAAAAATGGCAGACATGATGGAACTTATAAAATCTGTGTACTACTAAGAAAGTAAATATGTCACTTCTCTTAAAACCAGGATTTGGAGATAACCAATTAATGTAATTGCCAATATCACCATGATACCTTCCATCCTTCTGAGGTCGATAAATGAGGACCCAGATTGTTGGGTCAATAACAGGAGTGTAATGCTACAAAATCTGCTACCAGTTCACTTAGGCACATGCACCAAAGCCTTTTCTGAGTCTGCAAAGGTTCGTAGAACAGTGAGGGGTGGGGGAAACAGCTGTGCCATGTGATTTAGATTACCCTAGAATTTAGATTACCCAGGGTAGCATTTTTACTACCAGTTCAGGCAAACCAGCCCAAACCAGTAGCACTTCATCCCTGGGCAATAGGCAGACTTTATAAACCACTAAGAGACAACCGTAAAGCATTGTGAAGTGGTGTGTAAGTCTAAGTGCAATTGCTATTGCTATACACAAACTGTTCATCTTCATACAATCATATTGTCTATGGTACTTACTGCCACAAATTGGCTTTAACTGTGATATTTTTAAAAGGGGGGAGGGGATTGGAGAAAAGTAATATGTAGATAGCATTTGAGGCTTTTTGCAACCTTTGAGAAAACTTGTTATCACTTCTAGCACCAGTAAGATACACATTGCTTGGCAGCACTGACAAAAATTGAAGGAAATGTGGTGATTGTTGTTATATCACAAAAGAGTTTATCATGTCAACATGAAATAAAGCATTGCAGATGCTTTACCCTGTATTTATGTCAAGCTGACCAATAGAATCTGAAGGATATTGTTTCTTCCATCACAATGTGCATCTTGTATTAAATGGAATAATTTCCAAGCCAGTGTAGTGAGCAGTCGGTACAGTACAATATCTCGATTATTTTTGATCTCTCTCCCTCCCCTCTCCTAAAGCAGCAGTGTAGTCCAATAATATTTCTCCATCCATTTCCCTTGACTAGCCTCCCTACCAGGCCTACTAGTCACACATTGTTTGTGTAATTATAAAATCAAAAGTGAAGATTCAGCTTCCCAGCTGTGCAGTAACATAACAACGAAGGGGAGGGGGAGAAATATCAATACAAGAATGAAAAATGAAGGAAGGAAAGAAGGGAGGGAAGGGGGAAAAAACAAACAAACAAGTAAGCAGGTATACCAAACCCTTCCTTTAATTGGAACACAGCAAAATATTGCAAGTTAACAATGACCCACTGCTGAAAATGCCTTATTCTTGTTATAGTGCTATATAGTGTTGCACTAGTTTTGCCCGTAGGGCAAATAGACTCAATCCCACCTCATCTTCCTCATGTTGGCCTCTGGGAAACTCACACCGAGGGCTTAAAGGCAAGTGCTGTCCCCTAGGATAGCTTCTTGGCAGGGCAAGATACACTATCATGACTGATGCTGTGTTGAACGCTTACTTGTGGTTCAGATTTACTCCACTTGTGGAAGAAGTGTTCAAAATGCACCAGATGGAAAAACCCTATGGAGATCAAATTCCGTGGTGATCCTGTACTGTTATTTATTATTTCTTTGTATTCTTCATAAAAGGTACTTACACAGGCTAAGAGAGATAGAAGGTCTCTTCTTTCACCTCTTTATTTTTTGAAGGATCATTGGAGTGCACTATAGTTAAGAAACTGCAGATCATTGTATGGTCTCACTCAATATTCAGGTAAATAATTACTGTGAGTAGACAAAGCTTTTCTAGAGGTTTTTTTTTTTTAAAAAAGAGAGGAAACAGGCAAGATAAGGCAATCTTCCTTCCATCCCCAAATCCATTTGTAGAATGTTTTTATTTCCTGAAAAGAAATAGGGGGGAGGAGCAGAGAGTGGGTGAGGAACCCTTTTAAACTCTTTCTTCTCAGCCTTAGTTTTTTCACCTGTAACATGGGAGATAAGATTTCCTGACAAATTTGTTATGGGATTTACACCTAACAGATGAAAATTAAATATTTCACACAAGCAAAGATACTGAACATTGGCTTCCAGATTTGACAGGATGATAATAATATGATGTAATATGTAATATTTTTGTATGCTTTGTTGGGCAACTTTGTCAGAAAACATCCTCCTCCCCCCTCCCAATAATACAGATAGGGAACAGAGGGTAAGAGGGAGATTTTGCAGCTACTACCAGTTAATAGCAGGACAAGTAGATATGGAAGTTGAGAAAAGAGGTTCACTTTGCAGCTCTTCCATTTTGAAGTCAGATGTACCGTGTTTCCCTGAGAATAAGACAGGTCTTATATTTTTTAACACACAAAATATGGCCTTGGTCTTATAATGGGGGGGGGGGTGCTTATTGGTTTGGGATTGCTGGGCGGCTACTCTCTTGTAAGCAGGCTCCTGAAGAGCCGGGCACAGCCTCAGGGTCGAATGGCTGTGTTGCACTGTCGCAGCAGCAACACAGCAGCCATGAGGTGACCACACTCGCGAGCAGCCACCCGGCAACCCCCCTTTCCAACTGGGCACAGCGTCATTCACTGACCTAGGGGCATTGCCAGGAGCGCCTGTTTGCCACCCTCTGGCTCCCACGGCTCGGCGCCTTTTGAAATGCCCCTAGGTCAGTGAATGGGGCTATGCATGGCTGGAGAGGGGGTTGCACAAGCGGCTTTTCCGCTCCCCACTCATGTGACTCCCAGGCTCACTATGCCTTTGCATAGCTCTACAGTACCTGCAGAGCCAGGGCATCTCCGCTGCTGCCACTGTCCGCCACATGGCTTTTTCTGCAGCTTCCAAAGCATGGTGGTAGGATGCCGCTCTGGGAGTACGCTCTATGGTTGTACGCTGGTACAGGTGGTGTATGTGTATATATAATAAGTAATACAAGAGGCAAAAATGGAGATTAATTTTATTTAAATGAATTCATTTATTGGATCCTTTTAATTGAATTTTTTTGGTATGATTTGAGATTATATGATTAATTGGTTTTGCAATTTTGGTGATTTTCAATGGATTGGTTTTTATTAGAATTTTGGAATATTTTGTAAAACACAAAACAGTTTAGTTTCATTTCTTTGGGGGTGGGAATTTTTTAATTCTCTAAAAAGTTTTTGGTTTTACCATCAGGTTTCACAGTAATGATCTAAACTGTGATATAATTGGTTTTGCAATTTTGGTGATTTTCAATGGATTGGCTTTTATTTTGGAATATTTTGTAATTTTGTTATGAAAAATATGTATTCATTATGTACCTTTTGGAGAACCACTTTATAAGTCTGATCAACATCAGAGTGTGTGGGTCTGTTATTTCTGGCCAATCGTAATTTCCTGATGTTTAGGAGTAAAACACAAAACAGTTAAGCTTCATTTCTTTGGGGGGTGGGTGGGCTGACTTTATAGGCTTTTTAATTGCAAAAAACAAACAATGAAAAATTTAATTCTCTAAAAAAGTTTTTGGTTTTGCCATCAGGTTTCACAGGAATGATCTAGATTTGCTGCGGGGGGGGGGGGGATTGGAAAAATAGTCTAGGCAAAAGTCTCTGCCCAAAACTGTGATATAAATGTTTCCTGTCCAGCTTGGTACTTCCTCTAGTCAGTGATTCTCTTTGCTGGCTCTTGAAAGCATTGAAAGTCTGATTGCCTGTTGAGCGACCTCCGAATCAGCCTTTTTCACATTTTGGCACCTATCTAATGGCAGCCTCTGGCTCTAGTTCATAGAATGATTAAGAGGATTTCATCACATTATTTGATACCTGGATTCCTCTATTGGATGACAGCAATGAAAACAGTCAAGCATGTTTGATGTGATGACATTACAATTGCTGTTAGAGGGGAGAGAAGTTTTTTTAAGTAAGAGGGAAGACAGTAATGCAGATTGCTGGCAATTCTGTAGCTCTCATCATACATTAGTATACTGTTACATTACTCTACATTAAAAAAGAATCTGTGTTGATTCAGCCCTTGTCAAACTCCTTGCTTATTTCATGCTAAAATACTTTGACCAGGTTCACTGAATCTTCACCAGTTTAGCTCTCCAAACATATGGTGTCATTTAATAATGATAATTCTTGAAGTTGAGCTCATTGGTTTTCAAACTTGGCAACTTTAAGATATGTGGAGTTCAACTCCCAACAAAAGTCACAGATTGCCCTTCTAAGTTGCTCCTGCTCCTGCTTCTTATTTTGTCAAGGAGCTTGACTATGGAGTATGAGATCCAGGAGACCTCATACTCCATAGCATATGCCTACCTGAAGCATACCCACTTGGGAGAGAGGGCGGTATAAAAGTACGATAAAATATAAATAAATATAAATATACCCATCAACCATATTCTGTAGTGCATACATCCATGCAGCAATCACTTAGTTCCCCCTGCTGCACTTTGTAGCAACCAGTGTTTGCTACACCAAGCTTGTGCCATGATAGCCATTCTTCCATCCAGCCACACTCAATAGCACTCACCCACCTTCCAGGGTGCTTATGAGCCATCTGGGACTTGTGATTTCATGTTTATGTTTATGTTTATTGAATTTCTATACCACCCTTCTCCCTTGCGGGACTCAGGGCGGTGAACAGGCATAATAAAAACAACAAAGACATGAATATATAAAATACTTTAAAATGTCAATTAAAATGTCAATTAAATTAGGGACCTGTTCTAAAACCAAATAAAATTACTAAATAAAATTGATTAAAATTGATTAAAAACTACACCAGGCCGGCCGCACGGAATAAATGCATTTTCAAGGCCTGGCGGAAGAGGCATAGGTCAGTGATCGTACGTAGGTCAGGGGGGTAGGTCATTTCAGAGGGCAGGAGCTGCCACAGAGAAGGCTCTCCCCCTGGGGGTCGCCAAATGACATTGTTTGGCTGACGGTACCCTGAGGAGGCCCTCTTTGTGAGAGCGAACTGGTCGGTGGGAGGTATTTGGTAGCAGCATGTGGTCTTGCCAGGTCCCATGCCATGGAGTGCTTTAAAGGTGGTTACCAGCACCTTGAAGCGCACCCGGAAAGCCACAGGCAGCCAGTGCAGCTCGCGCAGGAGAGGTGTCACATGGGAGCATCTTGAGGCTCCCAGAATCCCCGCGCGGCCGCATTCTGCACTAACTGGAGCCTCCTGGTGCACCTCAAGGGAAGCCCCATGTAGAGAGTGTTGCAATAGTCCAGGCGGGAGATGACGAGGGCTTGAGTGACCGTGAGTAGAGCGTCACGATCCAGAAAGGGGCGCAACTGACGAATCAAGTGAACCTGATAAAAAGCCCCCCTGGCCACGGCCATCATATGATCATCTAATGACAGCCGAGAGTCCAGGAGGACACTCAAGTTGCGAGCCCTCTCTGTGGGGGCCAATGATGCTGCCCTCCCCAGTGACTTTGCTTCTTGGAAGCTGGCAGGAAGTTGCGAGAAGGTCTTCTCTTGACAACCCATGATCCTTGATTAACAACAGCAGTGGGGACTGCTGAAATTGCTGTTGCTTGATGATGTGGTCATGTGAGATCAGACTTTATGGCTGTTCAGTTTAGCAATGGAAATTATGGTCCCATCATTAAGTGAGAACTACCAGTAGTAATTATGGCTAGTGGCTACATAGATACATGTATTATTCCACCAGTTGTATTTTTTCATGTCTCAGGATGGATTCCTTCCGATAAGCATTTACCTTGGCCCTTTGAATTAGAGCTACCAAGAGTTGAACTCATTTCATTGGTTGCTATGTTGAGGAGAGTAGAAATGCAATAATATGTTGCAATACTGTATATACAGCCTAACAGAAATATGAGAAAATATATGATCCAGCTACAAAGCAATTTAAATTCCCTCAACTAGCTGGTGCTCAACAGTGTATGTCCATGATTTTTCATTTCTATGATCTCTTATGAGATTTTTTAAAAGATTACCAAAACCTCAAGAGATCTCTCCGAAACCCCACAAGCAGTCAGTGATCTTGCATGAATTCTTATGAGATTACTCATTTCACATGATTTTCTTACAGTATGTGAAATCATATAGGATATTTCCTGAAATGTACAGATGAAATTGTCACAATTTTGTGACATTCGGTTTACGTGTTTATTTATTGTTGATGTTCTGTAGTTTAGAAGAGATTGCCAATCCAGTATATAATATTTGTGGTGTAATACAATCTACTTTTCTCTTTTTTTCCCTTCCCACTTCACCTTTTTTTCTTTCCCTCACAAACACATATTATGTATATTTGTATATATACTCACACATTTCTCCTTGAATTTAGCCTACAATTTAAATTTTCTTCTAATATAAAATATTCTTCTAATATAAAATAAAAATTTCTAAAACAGAAGTATTTTCTTTTATAAATGACTGCTTTTTTCTTTTAATTCTCATCAGCACCAAGTCCTGAAAACTAAAATCAGATTATTTTTAGTTTAGATCATTGCAAGGGGCTAAAATTTGATAATAGATAAAAGGAGTCATGGGCAGATGTTAAAATACTCAGCAGTGTTTATTTATCTCCTGGTGCCTGGCATATTTCTGTGACATGCAAGAAACGCCCTTTATAAAGGATTATAAAAATGAGGCATTGAGCCCACAAGTCATAGCAACCAAACACAAGCTTCCAATTACATGAAAAATGACCATAATAATCTCTTGCTGCAATTGCTATCTGTTGGCAATAAGCTTGATCAGTTTGCAAGAGATTTCCAAAGAGTCACTGTGTTAAATAAACACTTTAAAAAAGAAAAAGAAAAGAAACTGTCCTTTTTTATTTTTGTGAACAAGCCTGCAGTCACTTTAAAAAAAAGAATGCGGTCATTTAAAAAAAATGGTGTCCTGAAGGGAAGCTCACTAATATGTGTAAAGTAGCTATTATGAAAATGTTTAGCCTTTTGAATGTATTTCAGGCAGTGGTTGCTGTGCCAAAGTTTGCAGCCAAAAATTCTCTAAGCAGATTTGTCAGAGACTGAAACCTTAATCTGTCAAACAGACATTGGCATAGAGATTAAAGATCAAGAGAATTATATAGGTTTTGTTACCATATGGCAAGATGGAGTGAATTTCTTGTTGTTTTGCTAATTTTTTAATGAGTGCATTTTATATTGGCAGTATCGCTGCTATTTAAAGCCTGGGTTTTTCTCTCAACTTGTGTGACGCCCTGGAATTTCCTATCACACACAATGGGAAATAACAGAATGACTGAAACTGTTGTATCCTCTTCATTCTGTTGTAATGATTGGAAGAGTAATCTAGAATGTCACACCAGCACAACCACCCTTTACAGAAGTTTTCCAAAGGGTTGAATGACAGGTTGATTTTTAAAATTGTAAAATCATCTTCTAGTATGCTTTCTCTTGAATTTCCTTAACTATTCCAATGTTGTTGTTTTTGTAGAGTAGGTGTGAGCAAAGGTTTTGTGACTGGGCATGGCATTATTCCTGTGTGTGGGCAGCTATGATTTTGTCTGGTGCGTGATTTTGGTTTTAGTACCAGTTGTGCTTATGTTATGCTTGTTCAACAATGTTTGTATGTTTCATGCAACACCTTCTCTTTCATTCCCCATCTGTAGGAACTATCAATTCCTAATTTCACCTTATTCACGGTCACTGTGATGTTATTCTTATATATTCTCGATAATCAGTGGCACCTTAGAACTATTGTACACATTTCCCCAATTCTGTTTCTTCAAATCACTTCTCCTTCCACATCCTTTCTCTTAATCCACTTCATTACAGATCCATGATGTAACACTCAGCTTCTGCAGATCTGCTGATGCATTTACAATTCAACTAACAGTCATTGGGAGACATCATGGGAACACCATACTTTCATTCAACAACTTGCTGGAGAGTGCTTATGACAATTTGCACCATTTTCCTAGCATTTTCCCAGCACTTCTTTTACGAATTTTACAACTGGTCACTCAGCTGCCAAATAACATCATTTGGAAAGAAGCATAAGGTAGATGCAGGAAAGCAGCTGTTGCAGACAAAGTTCAGAAGTACATAAGATGAAGATTTGGTCTCAAATGGACACTTTATCGGTCTGCCACCTGAAGCAGCTGCATCATTCTACCTAACAGTAACGCCAGCTTGATGGTGAATGAGTGAATACCATACACTTGGACATCAACTTAGGGTATTTACTCAGTAGCTTGATTGAATCTTATTTTTTGGTCTTTGAAGACAGGAGTGCACAAGTCCAGTCAGTCCCATTAATTTTAATGGGAAAATTAATAATGTGTTTAACCATCTCACATTGTAATCAGTGCAACTCTAATATGCTTGGCTTTGACTAGATCATGCTGTTTAAGTAACAGGCTGTCTTTTCTCTCACTCTGAAAAGCATTTTGATCTGGGCTTAAAAATGCAACAGTCCTTTTATCCATGCAGTGCCTTATCACCCAGATGTCAATGGCAGAAATAGATCTCTTAATTGTAATTTAAACTCTTCCTGCCTAAGGGCTTACCATCAAATGTTGTGATGTGTGTGGGTCCTGTTTGCACTGAAGAAAGAGAAGCATGGCAATTTTCTTCAGTGATGAGAAACCTTGGCTTCTCCTGGGAAACAAATATCCCATTATGGACTTATTAGGTAAGTTCTTGATTAGATCCATTACTGATTAGCAATTTGTGAGAAGGGAAAGAAAGGTAGATAGAAAGAAAGAAAGATGTTTTAGCTTTGTGTGACATTGTGTAGTTCAAATGCTGACAAGAAAACACAAATCTAACTAAGAACCAGGAATTTGTTTGATTTGTTATAGGCTGTGTTAATCCCCATTGATCTTTTTCCTTTGTGAATTAAAAAACGCCCACGAAGAATTAAAAGTTTGTACAATTATAGGGAGATACTGGGGGGCATCCTCCCATGGGCAAAATTTGAGAGAAACTTCATTCTGTCACTCCAAGCTTATGGATGCACACAGGTCAAGGCCAAGGGTTCCTGAAAAGAAAGGAATTGTATCATGTTGAAAAGCAATTCTGTCACTTAATTGCTGCTTCACCCTGTGCATGCACAAGAGGGCAGAACTATGACAGCATGGACAAGCGTGGCCTTTTAGCTTTTCTTTACTTTGAAGACACACAATGATACTGTTTTATTCACTCCCTTCTCCCCATGATACAGCTGCCTGTTTTATCGAGGGCATCATTTTGGGGACTAGGAGTAAGCAAAAGCAAAAATACCTTCTATTTCCCAATTGAAGCAATAGATATAACAAATGTCCCCTTTACATACCTTGCAGCAGTACTGTTGAAATCAAGAGGGTTTAAAAAACAGGAATGGATATTATTCTGTGGTTAATCTTTGGTGAGATTCACAGCCTTTGGGGCTGGTTGGTAGCTCAACAGCTCTAGTCCTAACCAAGGACCTAGGAACTGTTAACGTAACGTCGGAGGACATAAGCTGTTCCAAGTAGGATGGTTTTTTGTAGAATTATTATTTACTTTATTCATTAAACATGAAACTCAGCCAACTGAACATTTAAAGATGTGTTACAAATACCATTGATTGGTGCTAATGGTTGATACGGGTTGCTGTCAGCTCATCATAGCCTACTTACTATCTTGGACCCAACTCCTAATTTCCTCCTCACAATCCAGTGGTGGGTTTCAAATTTTTTTAGAACCTACTCTGTAGGTGTGGCCTATTTTGTGGGTGTGGCTTGGCAGTCATGTGACAGGGTGGGAGTGGCCACCTTTTAAAATGTGGTGAAACTCATTTAGCAACGCTCTTGCTTAGCAACCAACATTTTGGACTCAATTGTGATAATAAATTCTTTCTTTCTTTCTTTCTTTCTTTCTTTCTTTCTTTCTTTCTTTCTTTCTTTCTTTCTTTCTTTCTTCCTTCCTTCCTTCCTTCCTTTCTTTCTTCCTTCCTTCCTCCTTTCCTTCCTCCTTTCCTTCCTCCTTTCCTTTCCTTTCTTCCTTCCTTTCCTTTCCTTCCCGTTGGGTCACTGGCAGCGGCGGGCCAGATTTACTTCCAGGTACGCCGGTGGAACCCCCTCTCACCGGTTTTCTAAATTTCACCAACCGGCTCTCGCGAGTAGGTGCAAGCCTGCAGAAACCCACCACTGAACCAAGTATATATGATGTTCCTGTATCCTATATATGATGTAGCTCTGTTTTTTTGCAGTTCCACTGGTGTTATTGCAGGAAGCTGCAATTTCTTTATGTATTTTGTAAAATTCTTGGACATGGTACCAAGTGTCCTGATGACAATGGGTATCACTATTGTTGTTGTTTTTGTTAATAATAATAATAATAATAATAATAATAATAATAATAATAATTACTTTTTATTATTAAATAAAAAATAAAAAATAATAAGGTCGCCCATTTGATCAGTGGGTGCAGCAAAATTTCACAAACTGACTAACTAAAACGCCCTGACCGCGTTGCTAAGATCATTCACTGGAAATTGTGCCAGAAGTTTGGATCTGAGTACAGCAAAAACCACTGGGAACATCAGGTTGAGAAAGTGTTAGAGAATGAGAAAGTCAAGATCTAGTGGGACTTCAGAATCCAGACTGACAAGCACTTGGCCTACAACACACCTAACATAACAATAGTTGAAAAGAAAAAAGTATGGTTCATTGACATTGCAATACCTGGTGATGCACGAATTGAAAATAAGCAGCAAGAAAAAATCACAAAGTACCGGGACTTGCAAATTGAAGTTGAGCAACTGTGGAAAAAGAAATTGTGTGTTGTTCCAATTGTAATTAGAGCCCTAATTCAACCTACTTGGAACAGCTTATATCCTCCAACGTTACCTTAACAGTTCCTGGGTCCTTGGTTAGGACTCGAGCTGTTTAGCTACCAACCAGCCCCAAAGGCTGTGAATCTCACCAAAGATTAACCACATAATACTAATACTACTACTACTAATAATAATACAAATAGGTATTTGTAATATGCATTTTTAAATGTTCAGTTGGCTGAGTTTCATGTGTTATGAATAAAGTAAATAATAATAATAATAATAATGAAGGTTATGCAAGCAAATGCCTGCACTCAGAATTCTTTAATTGTAGAAATAGAGCAGATGTCACAAGGTACTGTCTTAAGAGACCTACAAAGCTTGAAAGCTATCTGTAATATGGAAATAAAGCTTTTACAAACGTTCTCTCAGGCATCTTAACTCAAATGTGAAAAGGAATAATTCAAAGAAGTACTAAGAATCCATCTCATGAACTCAAGATTAAGGTAAGTATTTTGAACTGGAGCTGTTATTATTGACATTTTTTTCATTGCAATGTAAGATAAAGCCTCCTTCAAGCCACACTTATCTCTTTGTATCTTTATGCATGCACCTATATCATTTTCTTTGCAAGAGTACAGTGGTTGGCAACAAACTACCTTCGTAGTTTGGAGCCTGATTTACTAAACTTTTAAAAATCCCTTAAAAGACTCCCCCCCCCCCAAGCACTTTAAAGCTGGAAATCCTATTCTTTTCAGTTGCTATACCAAGATTGTTTTAAATAATGGTAGTGCTGTGGCTACATAAAGTTTCTAAAATTGATACCTCTCCAAACCAGGTCCCTGTTGAGAAAATCAATGGGCAAATGAAAAACATAGCTTTGTGCTGATCTAAGCAAGCTCCACCCTTTTTGTACACACATGATGTCACATGCAAGTACAAAAGAGCTTGTGATTTTTTTCTTTTAATAACTCCATAATCCCTCACATCGGGTGGAGTCAGGGCAACTGAATGGAACTAAGTGTTTACTGGCCGGATGCCCTTCCTTTTGCCAATGCAGAGTTCACAGCAGATAATTACTCATTGTGTCCAGAGATATCTGCTGCTACGTAGGATCAAACTCATGGTCTCCTGAAAAAACTTGTGATGAACCGGGTTTTATGCTTCTTTCAATATTTAGAAAAAAAGCAGGGTCTGGTAAATGCCTTTGTACAGATTTGTTCATAGTATGTTGTATTTATTTTTTTTCTGTGCTTTTTCCAGTGCACTGCTTGGAGAGTCCAAGCAATGGGTTAAATCAGTCTGGTTGCCCTGGAACTGAGGAATCTTTTTCTCCTGGCCACGCCTCCTGGTGATCCTCAATGCCAGATTTTTTTCCTCAGTCGCCCGTTGAAGAACTAAATTTGTGAGCTCCAGCTAAACCATTTATCCTAAGGCTTGGACTCGCCTTTTAATTTTCTTTTTCTTTTTCTCTGGCTTCCTTTTCCTTACCTTGCATTTTCTAGTGTTGTTTTTTTGTTTTCCCTTTAAGTTTCTTCGTTCTAATTTCTTGTTTCAACTCATCGCTTCACATTGAAACTTGGAGGTAGGAGCGAATGTGGAGTGTGTGTGTTTTCTGCTGTCTGCGCCGCTCAGGACAGCAGTGGAGCCCCGAAATAGCCTAAAGCAGGGATGTCCAAACTTGGGAACTTTAAGACTTGTGGACTTCAACTCTCAGAATTCCCCAGCCAGCTATGCTGGCTGGGGAATTCTGGGAGTTGAAGTCCACAAGTCTTAAAGTTCCCAAGTTTGGACATCCCTGGCCTAAAGCCACTCAGCTGGGTGGTGGCACGATTTAAAGTGGGCCGTGGAGTGCGGTGGTGTCCTTGCAGCCTTTGCCGCCTCGCTGGCCGCTTGCTGAAGCCCCGCCCCTGTTTTTAGTAAAGTGGTGGCCATTTTGGAGCTTTTCCTTCTAGCTTGGCTTGTGGTGGCCATTTTAATACTGGGTTTTTCGTGCCCTTTTCCAATCCGATGACCTATCAGCCCTTCGCTCCTGCAGATAGCCACCGAGTGCAGACTGCAGACTGGCAGTGCTGGTGTTTTGGCAGCCTGGCTCCCATCCTCCAGCACAGAGAGGGCCCTTCAAGCCTCGTGGCCTCTCTGTTCTATCTGCTGGGACTCGCAGCCTTTTAGGTTGCATTTCTCTTTTGATTACCTCTTCCTTCAGTGGCCGTGGCTTGGTATTTCCTTTGAAGGGCTGTCTGCTTCAGCTCTCCCTTCTGGTGGGCCTAAGGGGTTTGTGATACTTACCTAATCTTTTAACCTTGCTTTTTTCTCCCCTTTGTGTTATCACCCTAGTGTCGTCAGCCACTTCATCAGGCCGCTTGCATCTCCATCACTCTCTGTCGCTCAACGACTTCTGATAAGGTCAGCAGTCTTGATTCTGTGATATGGAGCAGCCATAGATGACATCTGCAAGGTGGCCATATGGTCATCGGCATCTCCTTTGTCAGGAATTATAACATGTTCGCCTCAGCCAAGGCTTCGTTTGGCAGGCAGGTTCTCCAGGGGCTTGTTTCCATGACCAAATCACAGCACAGCTCAATCGCCTGCCCTAGTGACATTTAACTTGGGTAAGTCCCATTATTTGGACTCTGCAAGCACTGCACTGGAAAATTACCATTGGCTAGTCTAGTCTATGGTTTGGAGATTTTTTTTGCTGTCCCACTCAGGTAATAATGCAATTCTACCTGCCATAACTTTCTAATATCATTTTGGTGCTGGTCACCTAGCTAGGCATTTCATTGAACTGCTTGCGAGTGCCGATGTAAATTGGATTGTGTGTTGACTCTCTTGGCTGTGCCAAATGATGAATGTTCTGCTGTACTTTTTAAGAACACTAGTTTGATATAAGAGGCTAAGGTATTTAAAGTGGGAGGGAATCCTGGAATAAATGTCATTTTTTTCCTGTGGACTGCCATATTCCCCTAGTATTATATAGGGAATAATGATACAAGCCTACTTTACAGGCTTGTCGGAAGGATGTCATCTTTCTTGGCAAAACACAGATCTGCCCACTCCCCTGTATACTTGGATAGATATGGCTGCTATGATGTTTTTGTCTCTGAAAAGCCTGTTAGAAATTCAGCTGCCAGAACAATAATCATGAAAACTTTTGTTTTGGATAAAGGCAATATTTTTTTTTGAAGCATTTATCAGCCTATTTACCTGTTAGATTAGTGCTTCTCATACTTGGCAGATTTAAGTTGTGTGGATATCCACGCCAAGAATTGCCAGAGATTGAAGTCTACACATCTTAAAGTTGCTAGGTTGCTAAGTTTGAGAAGGCTGGGACAAAATATAGGGACAGAAGCAAGATCGCATGAAATTCTAGTACTGCTTTACATTGCCTTAGTAAGACCACACTTGGGATACCGTATCCAGTTCTGATCAGGACTACCACCAAAAGAAGATATTGAGACTCTGGAAAGAGTGCAGAGAAGAGCAAAAAGAATGATTAGGGGGCTTCATAAAACATACAGAGAATGGTTGTAGGAATGAAGTTTATTTAGTAGAATGAAAAGAAGGTTTAGGGGAGACCTGATAGCAGTGTTTCAATATTTGAGGAGCTCCTACAAATATGAGGAGATCAATTTATTTGGGACCTTGAAGGCAAGAACAGACACAATGGATGAAAACTAATCAAGGAGAGAAGCAACCTGAAATTAAGGAGAAACTTCTTAATAGTAAGAACAATTAAACAGTGGAACAGCTTGCTTTCAGAAGCTCTGGGTGTTTCATTACCTGAGGTTTTAAAGAAGAAATTGGACAGTCACTTGCCTCAAATTGTATAGGGTCTCCTGCTTGAGCAGGACAAGAAGATTTCCAAGGTTCCTTCCAGTTCTATTCTATGGGTGGGGTGGGGGGAGCAGGGAGGTTGCAGATGTGAAGAGTTTGAGGGTAGAACAGAACATTTACACACATCTTTTGACTATCATGTTGTGTAATAAATTGAAGAACATACAGTTCATCCACGAGAATGCCTTTGAAAGTCGCCCCCCCCCCCAATATAACTGTGTGAGAGTTGAGAAAACAAAATATTTTTTTCTTGGAAAGCCCAAAATATAATAGGAATGGATGGGTGAAGAGGAACTAAATTTTAATTCCAGAGCTGGATTTAATTCAAGTCCACCTCATTTCCCCCCATTGTTTTGCGCATTTTACATTTCCATTGCTATTTTGCATACATTTTATTACATTTCAGCTTTCCTAGGCTTAGACATATTTGGGGACACTTGAGGCAACCAGTTTCCATTTCACTCAATTAAATTGAGCTGCTTCTATAATTTCACCAAGTGCCCTCACAATTCTGAAAATAGTGCTGCCTCTATTACATTAGAAATGTGGTTTTTAAAAGAAAAAAAAACATCTGATTTGTCAGGAACATTATTTTTACATCTGTACAATTTCATTCTGTTTCTGTTTTCCCTTACGTTGTGTACAACACCCCTCTGACAACAGCATTCATAAAATATAGCACTCTCCACCCCCCAAAAATTCTGTCATAGAAACATTTACACTTAACAAATGAAATGTCTTGGTCTTTTCCTTTCCTTTTGTAGACCTCTAAAATATTATGAGGTAACATAAATATATATCCTGTCATTGTTCTTTTCCAAGACACACTTTTAGTCCATTAGAAAATTGTTGGATAGTGATAGATACTTCAGTCGTTTCTACATTGTTATCCTAATTAGCTTGGATTATTCGGCATTCCATCTCCAAAACTAAACAAAGTTTTATCAAGGTAATAATAGTCAATCTTGTAATAATACTTTAAGGAGAAGTAGGGGCTGGATTTTTTCTTTTACTATTCCATATTGGACAATAGACATTTTATAGATGAGATCCTTGATGTCTTTTCCCTTTTCTTTCCATCTTTTTTTTTAGCTGCTAAAAATAAGGAAAATAGTTTCCCTTATTATTCTTGGTTTGCCACACAAGCTCATAACTTTCCTCGACATTCATCTTCTTGAGCTCAAACTGTCCAGGGTATTTTAAGAAAAATCAATATGCATTGGAATCTAATATTGCTTTCCATTGAGAGCTGGAGCAGGCCAATTATTTAGTGTATGATACTGGTTTAATGAAATGCTATGGTTGTGAATATGACTATATCGTAGCTAGAAAGCCAAGCTCTCCTCTTTTCACAGTATTTACTCATTTTCTATAAAGCTACATGGTGATATATGGAATTAAAACTTGTACTGGAAATCTGCCTTCCCTTTCCCAAGTAATATAACCAGGGAGTCAGAGTCCAGAATGATGGGTGATACCTTCTTATTTATCTATCTGTCAAAATTCAAGGCTGCTTTTTTTTAAAGAAAGAAAGCTGACAGCTTCTGAATGTTTACCCAGTCTCATTTTTTTAAAGAAAATATTTTCATGAGTACAACAGCTTTGTACTCTTTCGTCTTCCAGTGTAGAACTCATAATTAGATTGGGCATGCGTTTTATTGCTGATTCTGTTGATATTCACCCCCAGCATTAAAAAAATGGGAAATCTTTGTGCCCAAGAGCCACACCTAACATTTTTGATGAGACCGAGAATCAATATATTTATGAACAAGTCTTCATGTTAAGAGACTGTAGAGATTCTCAAGAGCAAAGCCTGTGGCGGGGAAGTTGTTAGAATGCAGTATTGCAGGTTAATTCTGCTGACTGACAACTGCCAGCAGTTCATCAGTTTAATTATCAAGGTTGACTCAGCCTTCCATCTTTCTGAGGTTGGTAAAATGAGGACCATGATTGTTAGGGGCAATATTCTGACTCTAAACTGCTTAGAGAGCCCTATAAAGCACTGTGAAGCAGTATACAAATCTAAGTGCTATTGCTATTGCTATTGTAACCAGCCAATGATGGGTTGTTCATTGTTCCTTTAAACTTTACCCTGTCAAGATGAACAACATAAAAGCTAAAGTATGCAGTGTTGCTCTCACAGGTCTGGCATATTGCAGATGTGATGTTGTGTTCCTCAAAATTTCTAGAAAGTACCTGGATGAAACTGTCTATCTTGATCCGTACCAGTCAGGTTTCAGGCCTGGGTACAGCACGGAAACGGCATTGGTTGCATTGGTTGATGATCTCTGGAGGGCTCAGGACAGGGGTTGTTCCTCTGTCCTGGTCCTATTAGACCTCTCAGCAGCTTTTGATACCATCGACCATGGTATCATGCTGCAGCAGTTGGAGGGGTTAGGGGTGGGGGGCACTGTACTTCAGTGGTTCTCCTCCTTCCTCTCTAACCATTTGCAGTTTGTGTTGGTGGAGGGGCAGAGGTCCTCCTCAAGGTGCCTCACTTGTGGAGTACCCCAGGGGTCAGACCTCTCACCCCTTCTGTTCAACATTTATGTGAAGCCGCTGGGCGAGATCATCCGGGGTTTTGAGGTAAAGTTCCATAAGTATGCTGATGATACGCAGCTGTACATTTCATTCCCAGACCACCCCAATGTTGCCCTTGACGTGATGTCCCAGTGCCTGGAGGCCATGCAGATCTGGATGGGGAGGAACAGGCTCAGGCTCAACCCCTTCAAGACCGAATGGCTGTGGTTCCTGGCATCCCGTTACAGTCAGCTGGTTCCATCGCTGGCTATGGTGAGACCTTAGCCCCCACAGGAAGGGTTTGCAACTTGGGTGTCTTACTGGATGCCCAGCTGTCCTTGGAAGATCAACTGACGGCTGTTGCCAGGGGGGCTTTTTATTAGGTTCCCCTGATCTACCAGTTGCATCCCTTCCTGGATCGGGATGCCCTGCGCACAGTCATTCACGCCCTCGTATCTTCCCATCTGGCCTACTGTAATGCTCTCTACATGGGGCTCTCTTTGAAGAGCACCCGTAGGCTCCAACTGGTCCAGAATGCGGCCGCACGGGTAATTATGGGGGCGACGCGACGCTCCCATGTAACACCCCTTTTCTGGGTGCGATTCAAGGTGTTGGTTACTATCTTTAAAGTGCTCCATGGGTACCTACAAGATCGCCTTCTGCCACCGAGAGCCTCCCACCGGCCAGTACGCTCCCATAGAGAGGGTCTCCTCATGGTGCCGTCGGCTAAACAATGTCGACTGGCGATGCCCAGGGGGAGAGCCTTCTCCGTGGGAGCACCTGTCCTCTAGAACGAATTGCCCCTGGAATTAAGAACCATCCCTGATCTACGCACCTACCGCTGTGCTCTCAAAACCTTTCTTTTCCAACAAGCCGGGCTGGCATAAAAATGATTTTTTTAAATATGAATTTTTATTAATTTTAATCGGGGTTTCTTGTTTTTTAATCTTATGAGAGGCCAAAATATCTAATATGTTTTTTTTAACTGTTTTTAACTTTTATATATCTGTTTTACTTTGGCTGTACACCGCCCTGAGTCCTTCGGGAGTAGGGCGGTATAACAAACTAATAAACGAAACTAAACTAGAAATCGTGATCCAAGGCCAGGAATTCTAGGAATTGTAAGCTGAATATATTAGTCCTCCAGAGACATTGAAACTACAATTTCCAGGATTCCTTAACTAATTGGGAAAATGGAGCACAAAAATCTATGCCACACATAGCCTCTTCAGATTTGTGCCCTATTAATATTTACTTGGATCAGGATAGAATCCTTAATTTGCAGACTGAGTCTATATTTCCTAGATTTCCTCCTTTGCGAATGGCAGCAGAGAAAAAAACAGAATGCAGGGCTGTGCTTACTTTTCTTTTTCTTTCCAAGTGCAAACCAAACCTCTGCGTGTTAATGTGGCATTGAAAACAGATAATTGATTATTATTTTTTTGTATTTGCATATCTGATGGCATTATGTTCATAAAAAGATCAAAGAAGGTATTATCTTAACAAGGACTTTTGTTTTATCGTATGTGCAATATGGATAACCACATGCACAAAACGTAGAGTATCCTTTGCATAATTATATCTTGTTTCTGCCCCACCATCAGAAAAATGGCCTTTTCTGCTCCTTGGCCAAATGAATTGGTGGTGCTTTATATGAATTGGTGCTTCTCTATGCTGTATGTACGGTTGGTCTCTTCCTTTGTATGTGAATTAACTCTGAAGCTGTATTGTATTTCTTCTGCTAATATAATATTGTCCTACTGGTTGCCCCTGATTAAAGAAATACATAAATAAATAATTTATAATTTAATTAATAAGGTATAATATGCAAAGCACTGTAATTTCAAACAGCTTGTAACGTCTCTAATGTACTTTCAATTTTTTTTTATTTTACATAAGGGCTATATTCATTATGTGGTTATGATAAACATACTAATGAATTTTATTACAGGAACAAATTTAAACATGTAAATGAGATCAAATAATATTAAAATGCAAACGACAGAGGGAAACTTATTGCAAACTAACCTTGCCAATGTACTCGCAGGGATGGTGAAGAAGGAGATGGAAGAAAGCAGGACATGAAGTACAGAGGCCTGATAATATAGATGGTAAGTAAATACACATTGCACAGATGTCGCACAAAGCCTGTGAGCATCTTGAGCATCTTTTTAGTACCTTGGTGGGCTTCATTGCTCCCTTTAGCAGGGATTGTACTGTATTATCTTTGTGAGCTATTCTGGTGCCTTTGGGGAATGCATTCTACAATACCGACCCTGCATTCCTATGCACACCTAAGTGGGACATTTTACTGTCATTTTAATTAAACCCAAGGAAATATACTGACCGTTCTCATAGACCCATATGTCTCTTTTTTTTCTAATTGAGAAAATCCTCAGTTCATTGGCATGTGATCTCTTTGTCCAGTTAACTTCAGTAGGATTTTTATGACTGTCACTATGGTGAATTGTGAATGACTCTTTGTTTGCAATCTTAGCTTGTCGATTAGAAAGGTTGGCAGTTCAGCGGTTTGAATCCCTAGCGCCACATAATGAAGTGAGCTCCCATTATTTGTTCCAGCTTCTGCCAACCTAGCAGTTCGAAAGCATGTAAAAATGCAAGTAGAAAAATAGGAACCACCTTTGGTGGGAAGTTAACAACCTTCCGTGCACTTTCGGCATTTACTCATATCGGCCACATGACCACGGAGACATCTTCGGACAGTGCTGGCTTTTCGGCTTTGAAACAGAGATGAACATTGCCCCCTAGAGTCAGGAACGACTAGCACATATGTGCGAGGGGAACCTTTATCTTTACCTATAGTGAATTGTGAATGACTCTTTGTTTCCAATCTTAGCATTTTAACTGGGAGTAAATGCTATTAAATCCACCAGGACATAGTTTTGAGCATTTTACAAATGTTATTGGCCTTGTTAGTACCATTAGATTTTTTCCTTTTTGGCTACCTCAATCCTTTCAAGCATAGGAAGCCATTCTTATTGGATCCCTTCCAGATACAGTATTTTGTGTTATTTCAAGGTTTCCAATGCTCCCACTGCACCAATGCAGAGGGACTGAAGCATTTCACTATTAAGTCCAAATTAGTTATGCAAACATAGGGAGCACTGAATATGAAAATGTTAGTTTTTCAATGTTGTTCATGCTAAAATTTAAGCTATATTGGAGATGCAATTTAGAAGCCATAAATGAAAGGGAGAATGTAGAGTTGACATAGAAATATCAAAGAGAAAATTATTATAAGCCTTGAGCAGTTCAGGGGTTAACATTCTAGTTCAACTGGATCATTTACTTCAAACTGTCTTACCTAGGATAAAGATGTAAAACCTGTGGTCTTCCATGAAAAATTGAATTGTAATTCTGACAATCCAGGACTATTAACCATAGTTGTCACATGTTCACTGTCTCTTATGTAGATTTAATCAAGGAAGTTGTACCGCAGACAGTTGAGAAACAGCCATGAAATGCTGGGTGTTCCTTTACCAATTCTGTCACATTTTATAATCTTAGTGAAGCAAACCTGACTTTTAAAATTTTTTTGCTTGTGCTGTATCTTGCACTTGAGGGCAGTGTAAATGTTTGAGTTTGTTTGGAAATCATGAATTTAATTTATCAATTAAAATACCAGTCTACACTGGAAGAGTGCTAATAACTGGTGGCACCAATACTGAGACCAACCCCATTTTTCAGACTGAATCTCTATGTTATATATGAGCAATACAAGAAATCAAGGCTTCTTAACTTGACATTAAAGTCAGAGTACGGAATTATGCTCTAAATAGTTTGTAGACTTCTAGAAAACAAATGGTGACCACCATGTCCCTGATCTACATGTATATAAACTGTACATAACAAGTAGTCCTTAATGGTAACTACATCTACATGGATGAAAGTAAGCAGTGGAGTGCCTTAAGGCTCCATCTTAGGCCCAGTACTCTTCAATATCTTAATTCATGACTTGGATGAGGGAATAGAAGGGGAACTCATCAAATTTGCAGATGCACAAAACTGGCAAGAATAGCCAACACCCCAGAAGACAAGCTCAGGATCCCAAAAGCTTTTGACAGACTTGAATAATCGGCTCTCTTCAACCACATGAAATTTAATGTGGAGAAAAGCAAGTTATAAACCTGGGCAGAAAAAACCAAAGATACAAATGCAGATTAGGCAAAACCTGGCTCAAAAATAGTAGAAAAAGATGTTGAGTCTTTGGAAAAAGTGCAAAGAGCAGCTAAGATGATTAAAGGGCTGGAAAATAAAATATATGTAGAACGGTTGCAGGATTTGGGTTAGGCTAGTCTAGAGAAAGAAGGATTATGAGGGACAATATAACAGTATTTCAATATTTGAGAGGCTGCCACAAAGAGGAGGCGATCCATTTATTTTCTGAAGCACCAGAGGGTGTGAAACAATGGTTGGAAACTAATCAAGGAGAGAAGCAACCTGGAATTAAGGAGAAACCTCGTAACAGTGAAGACAATTAACCAGTGGAACAGTTGTTGATGCTTCATTACTGGAGGTTTTTAAGAAGAGACTGAATTTGAATTAATTTGCATTTATATACCACCCTATCTCCCTTGCGGGACTCAGGGCGGTGCACAGGCAATAATAAAATACTGTAGACAATCTATATAAATAAAAATGTAAAATAGTTTGTACGAATCCACTAATCTCAAAAACTTCGGAACCGATCTGCCTCAAATTTTGACACAATGTTGCCAAGGACTTCTGATAATAGAATAGCTACTCATTTTGTGCCTAGCACACGTGTATCGTGTGCAAGGTATACACTTGTAAAATGTACCCACTGAAAATGTTTTTACCTTCCTGTAGCTCCTCCCATCTGGCTAATACGTCACGGACACATAAAAATGGCCTTGCGAATGAACGTTGCCAGGGGCAACAGGGAAAGCAACACATGATGCATGTGCCTCCCTGTCTGCCTGCAGCTGCTCTCTTCCACACACACACGCTCGCACGCACGACCACAGGATCAGAAGCGTTCCAGCTCTGGAAGGTGTGCTGGCTGCCTCCTCCCGCAGCGAGCGTGCGGGCGTGGGCAGCACCCAAGGCTGCGGCTACCTAAGCACCACCGACGCCGTCCGGTGCCGCATGCCCACGTCCCTACCAGCACCATGTCGTGGGCAGCCCGGTGGCCTCTGCAGGCGGCTGTTGCTTATTCTGCTGTCCCCGAGCCCTGCGACACGCAGCTCCCGCCGTCCGAGGTCGCCTGGCAGGCGCATCGGGCAGGACAGCCAGCCACGTCTCCACCAGCTCTCTCTGATGGCTCTGGAAAGTGCACCTCGGTGGCCGTTGGATGGAGCTGCCGGGCGACCTTGGACGGCGGTGGCAGCATCAGCAACAGCCGCCTGCAGAGGCCACCAGGCTGCCTGCCACACAGGGCTGGTAGGGAGGTGGGCGTGCGGCGCCTGGACGGGCTCGGTGGTGCTTAGGTAGCCGCAGCCTCGGGTGCTGCATGCACACTCGCACGCTCACTGTGGGAGGAGGCAGCCCTAGCCTCCCCAGCCAACATGCCGGCCTTTTCGCTGCTTGGGAGGGGGAGAGGGAGAGGGAGGGAGGGACTGACATACACACAGAGACAGAGACGGAGGGGGAGCAAGAGACAAACAGAGAGATAATGAATGAGAGAGATCGACAGGCACACACACAGTGACAGAGAGAAAGGGAGGGGAGAGAGACAGACACACAGGGAGAATGAGTGAGAGAAAGATAGACAGGGAAACATACACAGAGTGACAGAGATGGGGGAGGAAGGAGAGAGAGAGAGATAGACAGACAGAAAGAATGACAGAGAAAGACAGAGAGGCAGGGAGGGAGAGACAAAGAGACTAATGACTTTGCCCACCACTGCGTTAGGCACAAGGGAGGGAGGGAGGGAGGCCTGGAGGAGGTTGACTGTGGGGGGGGGGTCTGGGGAGGGGAGGGATATTTATTTAGGTAGAGGAATATAGAGAGAGGAAGAAATACAGTAGGTAGTTAGTTAAGTAGAGGGATAAGCAAGAGGGGTGAATACAGCAGGTAGGTAGATAGGTACAGGTATATAGAGAAATACAATATGTAGGTAGGTAGGTAGAGGGAGAGAGGGAAGAATACAGTAGGTAGGTAGGTAGGTAGGTAGAGGGAGAAATGCGGTAGGTAGGTAGGTAGGTAGGTAGGTAGAGGGATAGAGGGGAGAAATACAATAGGTAGGTAGGTAGGCAGGTACAGGGATAGATAGGGAGAAATACAATAGGTAGGTAGGTAGGTAGGTAGAGGGATAGATAGAGAGGGAAAAATACAGTAGGTAGGTAGGTAGAGGGATTGAAAGATAGGGAGAAACACAGTAGGTAGGTAGATAGAGGGATAGAGAGGGAGAAATACAATAGGTAGGTAGGTAGGTAGAGGGAGAAATGCGGTAGGTAGGTAGGTAGGTAGGTAGAGGGATAGAGGGGAGAAATACAATAGGTAGGTAGGTAGGCAGGTACAGGGATAGATAGGGAGAAATACAATAGGTAGGTAGGTAGGTAGGTAGAGGGATAGATAGAGAGGGAAAAATACAGTAGGTAGGTAGGTAGAGGGATTGAAAGATAGGGAGAAACACAGTAGGTAGGTAGATAGAGGGATAGAGAGGGAGAAATACAATAGGTAGGTAGGTAGGTAGAGGGATAGATAGAGAGGGAGAAATACAGTAGGTAGGTAGGTAGAGGGATTGAAAGATAGGGAGAAACACAGTAGGTAGGTAGGTAGATAGAGGGATAGAGAGGGAGAAATACAGTAGGTAGGTAGGTTGGGAGTTATATGGTGGTTGTGTGTATGTGTGCAGGTGTAGATCTACACACAGATTGGTTGGCCATTTAACCAGACTGGGCCACAGCAACGCGTGGCTGGGTACAGCTAGTAAATACAATAAAAATATCTTAAAAATAAATTAAACTAAGAAACCTGTGCTAAAATTACAATAGAAACTTCTACTAAAACCAAGATTAAATCTATTTAAAAACTATGCCAGGCCGGCCACATAGAATAAGTGTGTTTTCACAGTCACTTGGACAGTCACTTGTGTGAAATGGTATAGGTTCTCCTGCTTGAGCATTGGGCTGGACTAGAAGACCTCCAAGGTCCTGTCCAACTCTATTCTGATTGATTGATTGATTGATTGATTGAATTAAAAAAACCTATAATTTGGCATATTGTACCTGAATAGCACCATCAGTTGCGGAATTATATTTATTTGTAGGAATATTTTGGAGTCAACAAGAATCCTTGGGAATATATATGATATATATATGCCACCACATGTTTACTGGACCCGTGTCCCTCCTGGTTGGTACTGGCCTCCCGGGAGGTTACACGAGGCTGGCTCCAGGGAGTTGTCAACGCTTCTTTGAGTGAGGGGTTTTTGCTGGCTGCCTTGAAAGAGGCGGTGGTGAGGCCCCTCCTCAAGAAGCCCTCCCTGGACCCGGCTGTGTTGGCCAACTATCGTCCAGTCTCCAACCTCCAATTCCTCGCGAAGGTTGTTGAGAGTGTGGTGGCATGACAACTGCCTCAGCACCTGGAGGAAACTGTCTATCTGGATCTGCGCCAGTCCGGCTTCCAGCCTGGGCACAGCACAGAGACGGCATTGGTTGAGTTGGTGGATGATCTCTGGAGGGCTCGGGATAGGGGTTGTTCCTCTATCCTGGTCCTGTTAGACCTCTCAGCGGCTTTCGATACCATCGACCATAGTATCATGTTGCGCTGGCTGGTGGGGCTGGGGGTGGAGGGCACTGTTTTACGGTGGTTCTCCTCCTACCTCTCCGACCGGTTGCACTTTGTGTTGGCAGGAGGGCAGAGGTCGATGTCAAGGTGCCTCACCTGTGGGGTACCACAGAGGTTGGTCCTCTCGCCTCTCCTGTTCAACATTTATATGAAGCCGTTGGCTGAGATCATCCGTGGTTTTGGGGTAGAATTCCACCAGTACGCTGACGATAGTCAGCTGTACATCTCTACCACCCCAACGATGCCATGGAAGTGATGTCCTGGTGTCTGGAGGCCATGCGAGTCTGGATGGGGGAGAAACAGGCTCCAACTCAACCCGTCCAAGACCGAGTGGCTGTGGCTTCCGGCGGCACGATATAGCCAGTTGGTGCCAGCTCTGGCTATTGGGGGCGAGTCTTTGGCCCCCACAGAGAGGGCTCGCAACTTGGGCGTCCTCCTGGACACTCAGCTGTCGCTAGAAGACCATATTACAGCAGTGGCCAGGGGGGCCTTTTATCAAGTTCGCCTGAAACGCCAGTTGCGCCCCTTTCTGGATGGTGATGCTTTACGCACAGTCACTCAAGCCCTCGTCATCTCCAGCCTGGACTACTGCAACGCTCTCTACATGGGGCTTCCTTGAAGTGCACCTGGAGGGTCCAGTTAGTTCAGAATGCGGCCACGCAGGGGATCCTGGGAGCTCCTAGATGCTCCCATGTGACACCTCTCCTGCGCGAGCTGCACTGGCTGCCTGTGGCTTTCCGGGTGCGCTTCAAGGTATTAGTAACTACCTTTAAAGTGCTCCATGGCAAGGGACCTGGTTACTTGCAAGACTGCCTCCTGCCATCAAATACCTCCCACCGACCAGTGCGCTCCCACAGAGAGCGCCTCCTCAGGATGCCGTCGGCCAGGCAATGTCGGCTGGCGACCCCCAGAGGAAGAGCCTTCTCTGTGGTGGCTCCTGCCCTCTGGAATGACCTACCCACCGACCTACCCATGACCACAGACCTGCGCCTCTTCTGTTGGGCTTTGAAGACCTATCTATTTCGTGTGGCCGGCCTGGCGTAATTTTTTTAATGGTTTTAGTAGGTTTTATTAATGGTTTTAGAACAACCATTTTATTAATGGTTTTAGAACATATTATTTAATATATTTTTAAATATATATTTCATGTATTTTTATATTTTATATCACTGAAGGGAGAAGGGCGGTATAGAAATTTAATAAATTAAATTTAATAAATTATAATAGTTGATCTTTGGTAAATGGGTGCTTAGTGTCTGGTTATGTCTCACTAGGACAGGCTGGCAGCTACTATGTAAATATACAGTCTTCAGTTACAAGCATTCTATCCATGCAGCCACTTAATTTCTGAAACTTCCAAGCTCAACCTATGTCTACCTATGATCAAGGTCATGAAAAGGGGTTTTAAAAAAGCTGTCTAATTTTGTTTAACAAATACAATATCCTATTGAGGGCTTATTTCATTCTGAAGACAACAAATAGCTTTACAAAATTTCTCAGTCCTGATCTGGGCATATATTTAAGACATAATAGGACTTGTCCACTTTCCCAAGATATTGTGCAAAATTTGAATATATGTATATGTGTACACAATACACAGACACCCATATACATACATACCATATATAACATGCCCCCCCCCAGTCTATTTGAAATTAACTAAAATCTATGGATTCTGCATAAATTTGGATAACAATTGGAAATCCCCCTTTCTTTCAGGTTCCAGTGAAGAGTAATCTGTGCATAATTACATTCAAATGAGATGTTAGCATTTTTTGTGCTTATTCTTTCTTAATTGCAGAGTTCACTCACCATGGTGATGCTTTTGATAGAATCAGGCAACCTTATTGACCTGATGCTGCAAGGCATGTTTGGAAATTCTGCTGTATTCTTCATTTTTTTTTCTTGTATTTTGGCATTTTGAGGAGTCCCACTGCTTTTATTACATTCCTGACACTTTTGTTAATAAATCATTGCAAAGTTAATGAAAATTGCATTCAGGCATATCCAAAATAATTGTGTCCTTTGTCATGCTAATAAATTGAAAGATGTTGATCCAATGGCTGAATGCATGCCCATTATGGTGAAGTTTGTGATATGTTTGCCTGTTGCTCTTGTGCTTTTGGGCTTGAGAGATCAGGCTAGGAATAAAGTGTATGCTTAGCTTTGTGCTGAGTGCATGCGAGTGAAAGTGCATAAAGCCCCATAGGTCAACTCATCTTAGTCCAAATGTCATAAAATCTGCCCTTAATTATGTTTACCAGTGGGAAAGGCTGCAGAGTTTAGAACAGGGCACATTAAGGCTAGAGATCACCCATCAGAATCAGAACAGAGCTGGAAGGGATCCCCCTGCTCAAGCAGGAGACCTTATACCATTTCAGATAGGTGGTTTTTTTCTTAAAAACCTCCATTGATGCACGTACAACTTCTGAAGGCAAGCTATTCCACTGGTTAATTGAACCCACTGTTAGGAGGTTTCTCCTTAATTCCAGGTTGCTTCTCTCCTTGATTACTTTCCATCCATTGTTTCTTGTCTTGCCTTCTAGTGCTTTGGAAAATAAATTGTCCCTCATTTCTTTGTGGCAGCCCCTCGAATACTGGAATGCTGCTATTATGACAACGGTAGTCCTTCTTTTCTATTGACTGTCCATACCCAATTATTGTTACCATTCTTCATATATTTTTGTCCCCAGACTCATAATTATCTTAGTTGCACTTCCTTGCATTTTTTCCAAAATCTTAATATCTGTTTTGTAATGTAGTGACCAAAACTGGATACAGTATTCCAGGTGTGGCCTTACTAAGGCTTTATAAAGTGGTACTAATACGTTATGTGATTTTGATTCTATGCCTCTGTTTATACAATCAAGGATTGTATGAGCTCTTGTGGCTGCTGTAGCACACTGCTGACTCATGTTTAAATGATTGTCCACTAGGACTCCAAGGTCCCTCTAATAGTTACTGTTTTGGGGGTAGGTTTTGCCTAATCTGTACTTGTACATTTGGTTTTTCCTGCCCAGGTACAAAACCTTGCTTTTCTCCACATAACATTTCATGGTTTTGGATAGGGCCCATAGTTCAAATCTGTCAGGATCTTTTAGGATCCTAAACTTGTTTTCTGGGGTATTGGCTATTCCTGCCAGCTTAGTGTCATTTGCAAATTTGATACGTTTCCCTTCTATTCTCTCATCTAAGTTATTTATGAAGATAAATAACAGAAGAGTACTGTGCCTAAGACGGAACCTTGTGGTACCCCATTGCTTCGTTCCTTACATGTAAGGACCTTTCATTGAGTATGGTTTGTCAATCGGTTACAAGTCTATCTGGTGATGATGCTTTCTATCCCACATTTTTCTAGTTTACCAAGAAGTAGGTTATGGTTTATTTTGTCAAATGCCTTGCTGAAGTATAAATTTAGTTGAGATTACAGTCAATCACTTTGGTTGAGAGTACAGACATGTAATCTATGCATACTTTCTTCAGTGCCTTTTTGTTTTTTAACTAAAAGAAGCTTGATAGAGGAAATGGTAAGTGGGGGAAAGACCCAAGGTGGGAACTAATCTACTTTCTTTTTAGTGTCTGACTTGACCCTTCTAGCTGCTTTTTCTCTAGGGCAAGAATGTAAACACAAAGTGTGTGAACCAATCAAAACACTTGCATGCAGAAAATAGTAGTGAGCTTTCAGAAGCTGTTTAGAAAGAACAATTTACCCTCCCAAAATTGGTTCAAAGGTGTGTGTGTGTGTGTCATACTTATGCAGGCACATGCATATGTAGAATTACCTTTCCCCCACCTCACACACACATTCATTTATTTCTATTAAAAAGAAAACTCTCTGAAGTCATCAGTGTGTTTTTACCAGTGTTTGGTCATTACAATGTGGCTTTAATGATGTTGTGGCCATTCTTTCTAGAGTGACAACATATTCATGTCAACTTCTGTTTTTCTACTTTTAAAAAAATTGTTGGCTACTGTCAACAATCAGAATTAGAGGAATTGAATATCTCCTTTACCCTCATTATGTTGTATCTTCCTAGTATCCTATCTTAGTCAATCTTGCTTTTCAAAATCAGAGATCTCAAACCAAAACAAAAGAAATGAGACAAATAATCCTGATTGCCTAATTAACTAGCTATGTGAAAGAATGTTTTGTCTCTCTATGTGTGCAGGGCAGGTCGTTTTGCCACCCTACCCTTCACTGTTGCTATCATGCTCCTTGAATCAGGAATCAGTTATGACTCCCAGTCCCTGTTTTCAAAAAGCTTAATGTACTGCTGGCCTGGGACTTGGGTCTCAGTTTGTCAGACCCATGATCTACTGCAGCTGGATCAAAATGCTTATTTGCAAACTAGAATGATGCTATATTAAACAGTTCATTTCCTCTGTCAGCATGAGGGTTTCCTTCTTCTCTGCAGCTTAAAACTGTTGCTGCTGCTTTGCATGTCTTTCAACAAACTCATTGTCCGGCACTTCATAGGCTTAAAGCCAAGTGATTGTTGGTTGTTGGCACACTGTCTAAGTTCTCTGCCCCCAACTCCTTTATATGGCTTTGTTCAGCAAAAGATGTGTATAAATACATATGACGGGCTGTGGAGAACATTTGTTCCAATTGAGATCTTCAGTGTTTTAGCCAAAAATCTATTCGCTATTATATAAATGAAAATGGGCCTTACAGACCTCAGCATTAAGGAGAGACCCTGATCAGGTTATAATGATGATGATGAACCACTGATTATGATTAAGAGCCATCTTTTTCTCCCTTCATGGAGCACAGTAGTTTATTTCCTGGCAGACAATACAGTCTGAAGCAGAGCAAACTGAAAAAGCTTGCTGTTCCAAAGGAGGAATCAAAAGATTGGAGCAACTGGCTTGAATTGTCTGTTGCTAATGTAGCTGGCCATTAACATATCTGAGCGGAGAACAATAAAAGGAGGTTAAGAGAAGAAACAATGGTATGAACTGCTTCATTGCATCAAACTGTGATGGGAGTAAAAACAGCATGCATAGTGCAACTGACCCATGGTCCAAGGAGTTTTATCTTGCAGATTCAGAATAATGACTTTCCATTTTTAGAAACGTCTGCATATAATTGTTGATTAAAATTTAACACTTGCCTATAGCATACTCCTGCACAAGTATAAGAACATTCCAATTATAAGACAATTGTGTGCCTGCTTTTAAAAAAAAAATCTGGTAACAAATTACTCATCGCCCTTCATGTACAACATCAACACAATCATAAAAGAATGTTAATGTGTTAAAAGCAAATGGCTTGTTCTTTTAAGAGCTTTCCAAGTTGGATGGTATCTTACATAATTTTTCATTTTTCTCTGCCTGCTATATCATTAGGCCAGTAAAAGAAATAAACTGTGCTGCATATTATGAAGGTTAGTTAAATATATTTTCACATTCCCTTTCATTTCCCCATTATTAGAGAAATTGGTGTAGTTGCATTATACAATCAAATATACATTATACAAAGTTTCCTGGTGTTGAAAAAGTAAAGACTCCTTCCAATTGACCTTGGCTCCTGGGGGTTTCATCAACATCCACACATTTTAAAAAAACAAAAAGTGGTTTGTCACTACTTTCCTCTGGGATTTTTTTAAACGTCCCAGTTTACTTTATAACACTGGATCCTACCCAAGGTCCAATCCATTTATTTGTTGAAGATCAGAGAAAGTAAAGTGATCAGTTCTATCTAGAAGGTCACATGGGCATGAAGCAGCCAGTTATCTGCTATCAATCAGTAACGTAAATATTCAAGGATCTCAAACCCCATCTGACCATTGTGGAGAAAGCAACAAGAAATTTGACTTCTATTAGATAACCTGACTCTGCAGCAGTGGTGGGTTCTAGATCCCGTTCCAACTGGTACAGTTGGAATTGGCCCAGCGTCGCCCACATGGATGTGTGTGGTGCACACATGCGTTGTAGCTCCAAACGATGCTTCCGCAAGCCTTGACAATGCTCCAGCTGCTTGGCGGAGTGTTGCACAGGCGCTGTACGCGCATGCACGGAAGCGCCAAAAGCTTTAAAACACCAGTAAGGCGCTTGAGAGGGTGGTTGGGCCCTCTGGAACACCCTACTGGAACGGTATCCGGTGCTCTGGACAAGCTCCAGTACGCCCTTACTGGGGTGAACTGCCTGCAACCCACCACTGCTCTGCAGGGATGACAGCATGGGTCGAAAATACATTTGGAAAAGGAGAAAGCTGAAGAAACATAGAAGGTGGCAAACAGCCCTATATACCTTGTTTGTGTTATTTCTTGTAAATTGTAAGTTTCTTGTTTTTAGTCTCCATTTGCTTAAGATAAACCCTAAGCAAATTAGTGGTGTATTTGGTAAGCATGATGACATGCTATCCAGAATTGTCCCTATGAATTAAAATGCAATTAAGAAACACCAATAGGTGGTACTTAAAACTTCAGAAGTTTGTATGTCAATGAATAGAGTATGGAAAATGAGAACTAGAATCTCAACTTAAAAAGACAAATATTATTTGATAGACAATTACTGAAACATGAGCTTGTATTCACAAATGGCATAATCATTCAAAAATGAGAAAAGGCATAGAAGTTACAATGTACGTAAACAAAAAATATGGTTGCACAGAAATTCAGGAAATAGAGTATAGAAATCTTGCTCAGAGTATTTGGGTAAAAAAAACCCAGAAGAAACAACAATAGTATTGTAACATTCTCCCCAACAGAGAGGAATTGGTAGAAGAAGTGGAGCAATGGTGGGTTCCGGCCGGTACGCCCCAGTATGGGTGTACCGGTGCTTGCTGGGAACTGCAGGCACCATTCTGGTAAGATGCTACAGAGGGCCCACTCACCCGCCCGCTTTCCTTACCTCTATTTGAGCCAACTGGGCATTTGCGCATGTGCACGCAGTGTATGTTGCCTGTGCCACACTCCACCGAGAAGCTGGAGCATTTGAAGGCATTGGTGCGCATGCATGCCCAGCACACATGCACATGGTGGACTCCCGGCCCCATCGCAGCATACCAGTTGCACTGGGATCTGGAACCCACCACTGAAGTGGAGGTGTAGGAACACTGGAGGAAACTGATCATATTATTCTTCAATTTGTGATATCCTGAGGGGCAGGAACTTAGTAGAGGATTACTAGTAGAGGATTACTACAGACCTCTGTGGTCATTCGTAAGTGTGAACAACTGCCATGGTGCTAAAGCATTCATAACTACGAGACTTATTCGTAAATGCTAGGGGGCGCTTAATGAGTAACTTTGAATGTTCACTAAGAGAACGCTTGTAACCCAGGGATTACCTGTACACATGCTGCTACTAAGAGTAACAGCCAGCATGATTTGCCACACACAAATCATACCAGACTAGCCTTATAACCTTCTTTATAAAGTTGTTAGCATAGTAGATCAAAGGAGTGCCATAGATATAACTGGACATTAGCAAAGTATCTGACAGATTGCCTCATGATATTCTTTTTAACAAAATGATAAAATATGGGCTCAATTATGCATCTATTAGATGGACCCTCAGTTCACTGTATAACCACATCCAAGGAATGTTTATGTCTCCACTTCAGGTTAGAGTAACCTGAAGTTATTTTGTCATTTATCATTGTATCAGTGACTTGGATGAGGGGACAATTGCAATGTTTGCAGATGAGGCAAAGGTGGAAGAGGTGGCTAATAGTTTAGATGAAACAGAGAAGACTTTAAAAGATCTTGACAGGGTAGAGGAGGATAGAATTTAATAGGATAAGTAGAATTCTTCATATGGAATAGAATAGAATAGAATAAAATAGAATAGAATAGAATAGAATGGCACAAGTACAGAATGGAAAAGATCTGGCTTGTCAATAGTACTTAATTCTTATGGTGATGATTGAGAATGGAATAGCAGCAGGCATACTTTCAAGACACCACCGTATGGTGAGTAATTAGGGCTCAGGCATGCTTTCACAGTAAAATATATGTTCATACTATTCAAACTACTTCTACAATTAAATTGCATTATTTTTGGTTTTACCCCTACATCTTATTGTAGATGAAGAGTTTTGCAATTATAGAGAATACTAATGAGTAAATATACTTTAAAAATATCCTACAAAATTACACTTATGGATTGATATGTAGGTTTGACATAAGGGGGAAGGTGATATTTCCAGTAAACACTTAGAATAATTATAATCTTCTATTTTAGTTTTTCCCCAAATCTTCTGCTTCCAGCAATGTAGGATGACTGTCCAGGATGAACTTTGGTTGCTACTCCCTCAGATAACCTGGAAGGCACCAACTTTGAAAAAGCTGATGATTGTGAAGTGATTAAACATCCATGGCATGTTTAAAAGCCAAAATGGGGAGGACTGCCCTTAAGTTACCCATCAAACAAGTATAAGTCTCACTTGGCCCACCTTTTCCCTGCTGGGCTGAATTTATAATTCCGTTATATTCTTTGTTTTCACATTCATCTATTTTGATATACAGTATAAGTGTATATTTCAATTTTATACAAAATGGCACCTTCCATTTTGTGATTTATACATATCAAACTAAAGAAATTACGATAATTTCATAGCTTTACTGGAACCCACAGTAGCACGAGTGTCTGACAGATTTCTTTTTGTCATGGGTACCATAAATATGCCACTATGTGCATTCTCTTATGAAATTACAAACCCTTCATTTTTTAAAAAAATACACTTTGTTTATTTGTCATCTGGATAAGATTCTGGAATGCTTTACAATGCCCATATGCACACCAACAATTCTGCTCTTTATTTCTTTTATTATTTCAATATCAGAAAGTTGAAAAGCTTACAGGTTCAGCTTGCTGACCCTTAATGCTGGCGGTAAAGCTACAGTCAATGAAATTTTATTTAATGGGATATTGATGATGGTCGAAGGGGCAAGAAACATCTGGTGAATCAGGAGGTAGAGAAGAAAAATGAAAAAGATTCAGCTAATTATAAAAAGAAGGCAGGACAAAGTGCTATTTCTTTTTTAAAAAACAACAACTAAAATTACAATTAAAAATATAAAAACAAATACAAATAAAAAAGGAAAAGAGAACACGGAATATGCTGTAAATAAAAAAAGACAGAAAAATAGCAAAAATAATGAAAAAGAAAACAAATATATAAATACATTACTTTACCTTTCATCTCAAGTATAAACATTTTAGTTACTTGCTACCTTCTATTAAAATAAAACAAATCTTCCCGTGTCCTATCTCTTATTTATAGACAAATCCTTAAAGCTTCAGTCCTCATCAAGAAAGTCCACTAAGGGTTACCAGAGACAATAACATATCTATTTTAATCTTGATCACATAAACCAACTTTTTATACCTCCCTTTTTCTTTTAAAAACCATCAATTCTTCCAATGTAGGTGTTTGTAAGTCCTTCCAGCTTTATACATATAAAAAAATAACACTGCTGTTATCATACATAAAAACAAAGATCCACAGGACCTTTCAATTTGGTTACCAATTAATCCCCAAAGAAAAAACTTTGGTTTCAGTTGTACCTTTACGTTTAAAATTGTCTGATGTTATCACACCAGATGGAGCAGTGCAAACCTTTGCACTGTAACCTTGGCCACAGTTATCACCTCTCTTTGGACATGAGCAGTGAATCCAAGATAACCCCCAGATTGTGCACCAGTCTCAAATTAGGCAATGGAAGACCTCACCCAAAACTAAGTATGGGAGGTCATTAGATCCAAGGGGCACCATAGCCACACAATCTTTTCCCGCCACAGTCTTTTACTGATGACTGATGTTGATGTTGGTATTGGAACTAAAATTATCAGAGAAGAGAGGATTCAAAAATGACTGGCTGAAAGAGTGATATGGAAAGTATATTGGATATACAAATGAAATTGTCAGATGTCTTAATTGACAGGGAGGTTCTAATGGGAAAGCAAAATAACATACTGATATTGGATCTACATAAGAGTTCTGTTAAAGTTCTGAAGAATTTTGTGAAAAGGCACAAGGAGAAAATGAAAAGAAAAGCAGCTCTGTGACATCTATTTTAGCTACCTAAATGTTTTAAATAAATAAATCTAAAGGGATTAATGGTCAAGACTGATAAAGTAAAAAGCAACGAATATAAATGGGTTTATTTGATCAAGATTAAAATAGTATATTGTTATTTACAACAATCCTTATTGCTGACAAGGACTGAATGACACGTTTGTAAGGATCTGTTTATAGATATGGGATGAAATATGGGATGAAATATGGGATGAAGAGACTTTTTATTGTATTTTAAGAAGTGATAAATTATTTAAAAGAATTTTTGTTGTGATAAGGGTTAAAATTACTTCTTTATATATTTCTACTCTTTTCCTGTGCTATATTTTTAACTTTTCTTACTTTTTTGTCTACCTATATTTTTTCCTTTCCTTTTCTTTCTCATTCTATCTCTGTGATTTCTTTTATTCTTTTATATTTTTTGTAGTTTATATTCATTTTTATTTCTTTAACACTGTTTACATTTTTTTTAAATGAGTAGTCTCTAGACCCATGATGGCGAACCTATGGCATGTGTGCCAGAGGTGGCACGCAGTGCCCTCTCTGTGGGTAATGAGCTGTCACCTCAGCTCTGCTGAGCTTGCAAGCATGCCTCCCGCTGGCCAGCTGGTCTTTGGGTCTCTGTCGCGCATGCATGGGGGGCAGGGTGTGGGGGTTGGGCACCTGCAGGGCGGTCATGGCGGGGTAGTGCATGCACGGGCTTCCACATGCATTGCATTTTGGGGGTTCAGGCGCACAGTTTGGGCACTCTGGGCACAAAAGGTTAGCCATCACTGCTCCAGACTTTGGGGCCTTCTGCCCCTTATGAAGCATTTATTCCTCCTTTACAGAGAGTTAAGAAGAACCTTTGGGGGGACATTGATTTGATTTATAGAATTAATTCAGCATTTGCCAGAATAAATGAGGTACCCAGAGAGATACATATTAAATTTATAAGAAGGTCAACGAGAGAAGAGATACTGAGAGCGCAAAGAGTGGGCCCTTTGATGTATCAGCAAAACGAAGTGGCCATATTGAAGCAGATCCCAAAGAAAATAAGAGATATAAGAAGGAATTATTCCTTCTTAACTAAATAATTATTCAAAAAGGGGGTGTGGTTCAAGTGGTTGATGCCTGAAGGGATGCTGGTATTCTGGGAGGGAGGAAGAGTTAGAATCAAAACAGTTGAAGAGGCGCATACTTTTCTTAAAAAACACTCCTCAATCCTGGATGACGATGAGATGGGAACGGGAGGGGCCACGGGTCTGCCTGCTGGTGGGGGGGGGGGAGGAGGAAGAGACTATAGCAAAGAGGCTCAGATCGCAAAAATAATTTGTTATATTTCTTTATGATGGTAATTCCTGTACGGATGTCAATAGTACAAAGTAATTGAATGTACAAAATAATATGAAAATTTATGATTTTAAAATGTATGTACCTCTTCCCTTTAATAATTTCTTTTTAATTGATTATGTATGAAGACTCGGAGGCGGTCATCAAACCTGATGTGGATGCTCGAAATATTATCTACTACCTTACCTACCCCTTTCCTAATATAAATTGTTAAAACCAATAAAACTTTTTCAAAAAAAAAAAAAAAGAACCCTGGGAGCAGAGAGCATCACTGTTGTTTCCTGTCCTTCATCTGTTCTGATTCTTAACAATAGCAATGTATGTGGTTACCTTTGCTAAGGAAAATTACATTTTGATGTATTGACTAGTATTTTCTTCCCAATTGTTTCTCGCATAGCATTTTTTAAACACAAAATAAGAATTTGTTCTTTCCCTAAAGCCACCTGTTAACAACTCAGTGGGGGCACCTGAGAACGAGCCCCTGCCATTGTCTAGCATCTGTGATATGTCTAAATGCAAAACTGTGTTGCTAAGAGTTCCTGTTCATCAAAACAACATGCTTTTCTTGTATCATTTATTATTTATTCACACTGAAATTCAAAAGTTGATTTAAAAAAAAAGAAAGACCTCGTTTTCATTTGCATTTTATTGCCAGTAATGTTATTTAGGTATTCTTGCAAGGGACAAATCTTTGGCTAAGTAATAGAGTGAACAGAGAAACAAAGAAAAATGGATCTGGTGTAAGTTTAATAAACTCAGTAGTGCAAGATCATAACTGCTCAATAAGGGCACAAGTCTGCTCTGTGAAAATCAATGGGAAATTTCTGGTGACCGCAGGGCCTGAATTTCCTTTGCATTTAAATAGCTTCATACTTGCAGTCATCTCTTGCATTTGATATATCAGATGGAAGAGATGGGGGGGAGGGGGGGTGAAGGGTGGAATGGTAAAACACCAAAGGAATATACATACAATTGGATTCTGCACCAGTGATTCCTGAATAAGGTTTATATTCATTAGTCTTCAAGTAGATTCCTTCAGTGTTGATTTGATTGGATTTCTAATGGGGGAACTCTTCAAAAGTCAAATGGCAAGAAAAGTATAGGGTATGCAAAGATTCTCTGTTTTATTTTCCTCTTCCTGAGCTGGAGACAGATTCATATGCAACTTTTGTGAAGGTAGGATTATTTAAATAATTGTCTTTGGCATGTAATGATATCTATTTTGGATCATTGAACTTGGCTCTCAAGTCCACTATTGTAAATGATACTTTGTTTGAAAGCACATGACTGGCATAATACCTCATTGTTTTTGAGTGGGTAAACCAATTATTATTCCTTTTTTTAAAATAGAGAACTGCGTACACATGTATATATGCACACATCTTTTTTAAACAGATACTATTCCAGGAATGTGGATTAATAAGTAGGTTTCCATGATCAATACATAGAAATAACTATTAAATATTTTTTTCATTTGCAAAATAAAGGTAACTGTATAAAATTCACCATTTTCTATGGATCTGGCAACTATTACAACAGGAACATTTATCAACAATATAAGTGCACCATTTTTGTTTTGTTTTGTTTTATTCAGAAAATATAACAGTACATGCAGATATCTAAAAATAAAGGGCTCGTGGGAAACCGGTCCCTGGTGCAAAAAAGGTTGGGGACCCCTGGTCTAAAGCAATACTATGTTGGGAGCATAATGGAAAATTTGAATTGTGGCTAACCCCCAAATTTCTGATAATTCAGATGTATCTTCACCATAAAATTAAACTTCATTAATGGGATTGTAGTCTTTTTTGGAAGAGTGCTAACTTTGTGTAGTGGTTAAGGCACCAGGCTAGAAATTCTAGTCCTGACTTGTGCACAAAACCAATTGGGTGATCTTTGGACCATCACTTTTAGCCCTAGGAAGAACCATGCCTAAAGAAAGCATGTCCAGGCAATTGCTCAAAAGCAGACACAAACACAACAAAAAAGTTTTTCTGAATTTTTGCAAGTCTGCTGTTAATCTTCGTTTCTATTATTATTGTCACCTAAGTCACATATGGAAAATGTGTACCTCTACACATATTAATGTGGTCAGAGGTCATGGAAGAGCTCCACTCTAGACCAAAAATCTGTAGAAGGGTCATATTTCTTCTGCCCTAATCTAAGTCAAGCCACTCTTTTGTTTAAAAAAGGATCATCTTTACTAGTGAATGGTGACAAAAATATCTAACGGAGTCTGAAAATGTGGAAAAGTGGGTAGGACTATTGCAGAAGGGATTAGGTCTTTTAAAGGAAAAGATACTTGAGTCTGGGGGAGAGTGGGCAACTGTGAGAAAGAGTCGCTGATGCATTCCGCTTTAACTATGCTAGATGTAAGTTGAACTAGAGAATTGCCTTGGCAGACTTTCAAGATTTGTAACCTTTCCCTCTTAGCAATAACTACCATTCAAGAGGTTCATGTTGTTGTTTTTTCTTGAAGTCTTGATGCCTCCCCTGCAAATGATTACAGGCAACAAGTGATGAGTCAGGTGAAACCGTTGGAGCTGCTTGTCTACCAAATAACAAGCTGCTTCATCTATTGTGTGTGCAGAAGTGTTTGCTTAAGTACTGGAGGTTATCCCAATGGCAAGTTCGTCCTTATTTGACAATAATGAAACATAAGTTTGATGTGTTTGCTTGAGTGAAATTGCCATCTGGTAAATAATATGTTTTGTGAGTGTTTATGACAATCATGATTTAAACCAAAATTGACTTTATTGTGATTGCTGCAAATAACACTTGAGTGTCCTAACTTGGTTTGATATTTTCTCCCCTTGTTGAATTGAGTAAATATATTTTGAGAAGCTTCCTGTATTTATATACTTAAAAAAAGATTTTGCAGAATGTAAAGCTTACATTTTCAAAAGCAATAATTACCGCTGATTACATGGTCTTTCTACTGGGCTTGTGAAATAGGAGGAAGAAATAAAGTTGTTTATATCGGTCTAAGTGCCGATGTTGATATACAGGCATTGCCTTTTGGCTGGTTCATGTATACACTCTTTGGAATCTGAAACACAAATTTAGATTCAGGCCTTTATAAAGACAAAACAAATCAGCTTTGAGTTGACTTTCTTTATGCAACTTTACACACTTCCTTTGGGAGAAATCAGCTGTGACACTTATAAAAAGCCAGTGGGGCTGATCCGGAAAATCCCATTTTTCCCTACTTTACATTTTACATTATCCAGAATTGGTGGCATGTGGATTTGTATGAGTGGCTTTGTGTTTTCTGATTGCCATACACAAACATTCCTTTGCCTTCCTATCTCCAAAGTTATTTTCTTTACAGATAAGTAACAAGGCCATGAGAATAATTATATGGGGTCTAAAAGATGAAAAGCAAACAGTCTGTCTGAAACTAAGTGTGTTTGGCCAGGGCCACAAAAACCAACAGTTGGAGCAGCACTCAATTGACTGGCTTTCAAATCATGAGTTGAGTTGAACTGTCTAGAGTCTTTGGTAGTCAACAAATAGAAAGTCCAATAAATAAGGATAATAATGTGACCAGCATTATTGCTGTAATGTGAAGTGCATTTTCCATTAGGGTTTTCAACCAAGGATTAAAATGAAAGACCCTTATTAGTTGCTTGTATATCGAATTGCTTTATATTAAAAGAGATTGTTGATGCTATCCCTCTCTCTACTTTGGTTAGTCTGTACAGTTGCTCCTCATTCTCCTGCCTCGTTCCTTATCTTTTATGTATTCCTAGAATCATTGTTATGTCTTCCTCTGTCTAAAGGTTATTTCAAGGTTGAAGGACAGTTCTCAATCTTGAATTGAAATGGACTGTGGAAACCCCTGCTGTTTCCTGAGAGCAAGGTCTGCTCTTTAGCTCCAGTTGGTGTAAGTTATGGCTGTGCTCACATGACACACTTTCCCATGGTTAATTTAACAACAGTTTAGTCAATTAACCCAATTTCCTGGGTTCACTTGGCACATCAAACTATAAACTGACCACTTGAGCTGGGTTTGCACATTATTTGCTAGTTTGTGGTTTGGTGTGCTGGATGCGCACAGCCAAAATTAATCTTTCCAACCTTTGCATTAGTCTGGCAATCTCACAGAGGTTTTCTGCATCCAGGTTTCTCTAAAAGAGCAAGGCTGCAAAACCAAATTGTCCCACCACATTTTCTCTACTGGGATTTAGCTCATGAACTGCAGGACTGGTCTCCTAGGATTTTGCTCCACATAATAGTTATTGACTTTAATTAAATAAATAAGGGTTGCCTTTTCTGTTCAAATACTTGCTTAACTGCTTTCTTCCTTAATGGTTCATGAGTGGGGCTCTTCTTTGTGTATATTTAGAAGCAATGATCAAACAAGATGTGGGAAAATGTCAAGGTTGGAACACTAATGGCTAATGTGTAATGGCTACTCTCTTAATAAAGGAGAGTCAAGGATGCTTGCTTGTGTTCAATCACTATGATTAAAAATTGGCAAAGATTAACATTTGTCTGATACCATAAACTGGGGGGGGGGGGAGGAGTCAACAGAACTAGGTGCTGGCTATCAAAATAGGAATGGGGCAGGCAGAATAGTAAAGGTAAAGGTAAAACAAATGGTGAAGAAGACCCTGCAGGTTTTACTCTGGTAGTTGTAACCAATTTTAAGAGTTGGTTCTCATCTCCATTTCTTTAAGCTATTGAGCCAGTGCTGTCCAAATAGGTTTATGTGGTTATGTGGCCACCATACATCCCGCTGCAGCACAAAGCATATGATGAAACAAGGAACGTTGTTCCTTTTCCACCAAAGTGGTACTTGTTTTTCTGCTTGCATTTACATGCTTTTGAACTGCTAGGTTGGCAGGAGCTGTGAAAAATGATAGGAGCTCACTCTGTCATATGGTGGTAGGACTTGAACTACTGGAGTATAGGCCTTGTCCAGTCTTATTTAAGCCACTGATCCATGGTGTCTCCAAGGGACTGGACCAGAAAAAAAAACACATTTTCTTTCTTTTAAACTAGCTGTTCCTAGCCACGCGTTGCTGTAGCCCAGTCTGGTTAAATGGCCAACCAATCTGTGTGTAGATCTACACCTGCACACACAAACACGTACACACAACCACCGTATAACCCCCAACCTACCTACCTACTTCCTTTCTTCCTCTCTCCCTCTACCTATCTACTGTATTTCTCTCTCTCTCTATCCCTCTACCTACCTACCTACCAACCTACCTACCTACCTACCTACCTACCTACCTACCTAACTACGGACAGAGTATTTTATATCATAAAGGATGACATAATACCTGTGGCCCACTGCTCTCTCTCTCTATCCATCTACCTACCTTTTTTACAATTTTTTACATTTCCATGTACCTGTACCTGGCACCGGTGTGACATCTACACAATCTATATATATCATTGGTGCCGTACTTGAAAGGAACGTTGTGTGAAAATTTGGAAGCAATCGGTGCAGTACTTTTGGATATTAGCGGTTTTTGAACAAACTCTTGTTACATTTTATTTATATAGATTACTTTAAGTTGATATAATAGAAATGATTATCCTTTGCCCCCTTAACAGTTTTATCAGTTACAGTCTGTACAACTTCCTGATCATAGGAGTTGGCATTAAAGTTGTACCAGGTTGACCTTGAAAAAGATAAGAGGGATCGATTCTAGTTAGTAGCTAGATGGAAGGAAATCCCAAGACAAAATATTAAAATCACCGTATCTGGGATGCCAAAATATGAACAACCACTGGATAGGTGCAAAAGATACAGAAAAGTCTATTTCCTTTCATCTAAAGGTTTTCTGGATTTTTACAGTCTTGTTATGATAGTTCTACAGTAGAAAATAATGAAATTATTTATATATTGTTTCTAGTTTAAACACATTTATAAAATTCAGGATGTCTGTATAATTTTTGGCAGCTTCTACAGAGGAATTAGAGGTCATATTCGAGATATAATTTTATTTATGCATTTATTAGATTTTTATCCCACTTTTATCATTCTTATAAACAACACAAGGCAGTAAACATACAAGAATTCTTCCTCTTCCAGTTTTCCCCACAACAACTCTTTGATTTAGCTTAGGGTTAGGCTGAGAAAGATGAGTGGCTCAAACTCACCCAGCCAACTTTCATGCCTAAGGCAGGACTAGAATTCAGTCTCCTGATTTCCAGGCTAGTCACCCTAACCACCATACAAGCTGACTGGAAGCAAACATTTTGCACCCCTGCACAGTGCCTGTGAAAAAGAGAACATGTTTTTTTTTTAGTCTCCAATGGCAGAAGAGGAGTGAAAACAAAGAAACTCAGACAAAAACCAGATTTATTCTCATAATATAGCCAATGGGAGGGTAGGGACTTGTTAGAAATGGGACTAGTTAATAGGGATATTTCGAGTACCAGCAGCTTTGAGAGATCAAAAGACAAGAGGACTAAGAATAGGAGTGAAGAATCAGATGAGATGATTGGAAGGATTTGATTAAAAAGTAAAAGTGCTTTATGCAACTCTTAGCGCAGACACCGATAAATGTTCCAGCCATAAAAAAGCACTTGAGGAATAAATGCTGCTTAATAATGTTTGTTTATTATCATTTTTTACTTGAAAAAAACCATATCTCAATTATGTAGCAGCCTTACATAGGTGGAGTAGTTAGGACCCTTGTTAGCAACTTTAGGATTTAATGAAGGGTTTTGAGGGGAATTTGAAAGCTAAGTTGCACTTGACATTTTGATGTTCTCTGCACTTGGCAAGGGAGGCAGGAGGGAGGGATTGGGGAGGGGGGGAGAGCATGTCTCTTCCGATAACAATGATGCCATTGGGCAATGAGTAGAACTTATTATTGCTTTGAATACCATTTTGGCTACTTGGAAAATAAATTCTAAAAAAAAAATTCAGTTCAACGCTACATATGATAGTTTGGGTGAAAACTTTCAGAAATGTGTTCTTCAATCATTGATCAAATTGATGGAGATTAAAGGAAGTCCTATTCATCTCGGAAAAGATTCTGAAATGCTGAACTTCAGATTCCTGCTCCTCCGATTTAATCTTTCAAGACATTGCATTCTAAGATGGCTATTTAACATGAAAAAATATGCTAATTTTAGGAATATTAACCCTTCTCTGCACCTTTCTCATTCCCAAAGAAACATCCTCTATCCTTCACAATAAAGTGATAAGAAATCAGATAGGGTTGTTGTTTTTTCTTAGAAGGATAAAAGTTTTTTGGGGAAAAAGGATTTAGACTTGATTATTTCATACTTAAGACCTGGCCATTTGTTTCTGCATAGCAGTAACCACAAACAGGGCCCAAAATATGCAAGATGGTTAGTCTCAGCGGTCGGTTGGTATGGGTTTGCATGGGTTCAGGAGAACCTCTAGTTAAGAATCTGCCCAGTTCGGAGAACCTGCAAATCCTGCCCTGCCCCTCCCCACCTGCCCCTCCCCTCCCAGGAGTCCCTACATGGCCCACTTGGGATGCCAGGTAAGTAGAAGACCCATGCAGAAGCTCGGGGAGGGAAAAAACGGGTTTCGCAGAAGCTCCGGGAGGTCGAAAATGGGACTATTTCCGGCCTCCAGATGGCCTCCAGAGCCTGAGGAAGGCCGTATTTGCCCTCCCGGAGGAAGGTTCAAGGAAAGTCTCTGGAACCTAGAAAGGGTGAAAATGCCCACCCCATCCCCCGCCATGGTGCAGGAAGCCTACTAGACCATGCCCACCATGGCCATGTCCACTCAGCAACCAAAGAGAAAACCCGTTCCTAAAATTTTTGAAGCCCAATCCTGGTTAGTCTGCTGTTGCAAAGGAAGCGTTGTTTCTTGTAGATCTTGAACCCTATCTTCCCACAACCACCACATACACATACCTGTTGGATATTGCTAGGCAATGTTTATAGGCTCTGTTCAAATTGACTATGTTCCTAAACACTTTGAAATATGTGTAATTACACAATGTATATGTAAATATCTTATTTGGTGTTTGAATGAGCTGTGCTCTTCAGATGTGCAGGTCTGAGGCATTATTCGGCAACTTTTGCAGACTGACTGGACAATATCAGGTAGAATTGCCTCAGAGCATATACAAAATGTCTTCTCTTTACAACGTATTTGTCACAGCTTTCTCTTATTTCAAATTGGGGAGAAGAGTCTCTACATGGAGAGTTAATTAATAATATTAATTAATATGCAACTCATAACACATTGTCTTTCAGTTTGTGTATAAACCGAATACGTGCTTTTGTGCAAATATTCAGTCCCATGATGTCAGCCCTTTGAGGTAAGCCAATCTTAAACATCAAAATCATGAATACTAAAATTACTTTTATCATAGGATTGCAACAAAGCCTCCCCCCCCCCTGCCTTCATCCTAAAGGGAACTAGGGAAGGTCAGGTCAGAGATGTTTTCTGAGGTTCCATTTCTGCTTTGGACTTGGATTTCTCTTATCTGACCTTTGCCTTGTCTGCAACTCTTCTTGCTCTTCCTCAAGGTTATTCTCACAGCATTTCCTTATGGAAAAATGTTCATGTTTCAAATAGTTTTAAAGCTGTTGGTTGTGAAGAAATCCCATTCACCCCAAAAGCAGGACCCAGAAAATCCCAAGGTCCCTAGATATTCCCACCATATGAGTTTTGGTAAACTGATTTTTTCAACATGGTGATTAGTGTGTTATATCACCACAAAGGACTCATATAACTAGCAAAATGCAGCTATGTGTTACACTGATGGCCCCATTTCTGTTCCTTCTCCTTTTTAAGGCCCAGCTTTATTTAAAAAAAAAACATTAAATGCATAACTGTGCAGCTACCCTCCCCCCGCTTTTTTTTTTTAAAAAGGAAAGCTTTGTTTGTTGAAATGTGACCTCTTTAAGTGGGTTTTTATGCATCAAAGCTACTTGACATTTGCCAAAACAAATTTGAGTCCCTTTGGAGAGATTTTTTATGACAAAAACACCATTGATCTGACAGCTGACTCTCGAGGGAAGAGATACTGTAGCTGGCAATAAAGACTTAATGCTTCTAAAGTCCTCCTTTACTAGTAGTCCCAAGGCATAATGTCTAGGCCTGGGCAAAAGAATAAAGTTAGGAGGAGACAGGGGGGGAAACAGAATGAGGAGAAAAACAACCATGAAGCCCAGACTGGCACAGTGGCAGCTGGGAGTTTGACAGTGTTATGAAGAACTGCAACTGTTGATCAGTGAATTGTTACACTGTTGATGACAGCCTTGCAAATTAATTCTGAAATTAACCGAGGGGACTGAAAGAGGTCCCACTGTTTATCTGAACGAAGGAGGGCAATGTAAAAATTACCAGTGAAGCAGAAATGGAAATGGTTCTGTAGTTTTCTGCAGTGGAGCAGCTGGCCAAATGTCGGAGACACATTTGCCTTTGGAAAGTGGCATCTGCAGAATGAAAACGGATGGAGGAAATGGAGGCAGGAAAACAGAAGACTGGGGAAGAGAATGAAAGTCCTGTGGCACAAATGAGATGCCAGGCTGCAGCTCCGCTATGGAATGGAACTGGTTTTATAGACTTTTGCCCTCTTCAAACTCAACTGGGGAATTGCAGTTCTATGAGAAAGTACTAGGACTAGTTCAAGCAGAGTTATGATAGTTGAAGGGAGATAACAATAGATTTCAGATGCAAAAATAAATAGTTCATGATCTGGGACATGGAATTATATAGAGCAGGCCCTTTGGTAGTCTTTGTATGTCTGAGTCATTCATTCATGAATTATAGGAGTGCTCTAGCATCAGAATAAGAATTGATGGGACATCCTGAGGTTCAACTCTTACTTGGACTTTCTAGGCCTTCAGTTCCAGTCCAATAGCAGTAGAATTTGATATGTTGACTGGGAATTATGATAAGCTCATAATGCTGGAGGGCATCAAAATTAGGGAAGGATGGCACTAATTTTATTGAGAACATGTCATCCATGTGGAGAAGTAAAAAATGCATACAAATCCTTCTTTACATCCTTTTCTACGTTCTTTTATTACAAATTATATTTGTTTATTTCATATGGTCTTTTAAAATACTATTGGGCATTCCAACTGAGTTGCAACAAATACATGAAATATATAAGATTTCCATTAACCTGTTTCCATCTAATAGTATGACATAGTTTAGAAAGCCAAGAGAAATAATATCCCAGCCATTCTAGTACAAAAAATATTTCCATTCATAGAAATCAAACATGGATTCTTTCATGGACCACTAGTCTATGCCTGAGTAAGAACAGCCTCCACAACTAGTAGGGTTAAAGATTGTTATGCGAGAAGATTCCTCTTTAGAGTGGCTCTTGTAAGCTGGATAGGGAACTTGATGGTTATAATTTGTTTTCTCTGTTGTCTCCCTCTCCAACATACATACATATAAAATATCTGATTGTGAAGTTTTTATATAACCAAAGATTCATATCCTACCTACCTTCAGAAAACATCAGGTCTTCTTCTCAAATTTCACAAAACTCAGAACACGTTTGCTGGATGCTATGTACAGATGTGCTAGAGAAAATCACAGCTATAGTGCACAACAGTTTTGTAGTAGCCATTAGCATATGCTTTTCCCATGGTCTATGTACTTATTCTAAGCATGTGCTTTTTTACAATGCAGAACACAAGAGACTTGTTTTGTAAGATTAATGAAGGTCACCAATATTCTCCAAAGGATTCTGATAATTAAGGCTTTGTTTATCAAAAACAAGTTATATTAAGAGCAAAAAAGATTCATGGTAATTATTCATAATCTTAACAATTCAAGTGTAGCCACCTCATTTGTGCATTTAATTCTTCTTGTTAATGTTTTGCATAAATCTGCATAATTACTTGAGTTGCCTGTTGTAATTTTGACAGCTACTCCGTTCATGTGCACTAAAGTATATCAAAAGCTTGAGGTGCTGAATATTTATAATTTTACGTATGTTCTTGGGATAATATTTTTTCAACAATTTTGTTTTTAATATTAAATTGACATGGTATACATGGAGCAATTGCCAAACACTGATTTTCACCACAGAGGGCTGTTGATGGGAAAACAAACCAGCTTTTTAAATACATGCTACTAGCCTTTGATTGGAAAACTCAAGGAAAGAATTGTGCACACGATGTCTTCGTTCATACTTCTTGAGCTATATTTTACTTAGCCAAAGATACCTGGAAAATATAATAAGATTGGCCAATCATTATTCCCCATCAGAATTCAGTTGTCAAACATAATTATATTCATGCAGATTATATGATTATGAAATATATTCTGTGTTGAAAAGTTGACATGTCTGAAATGATCCTAATATTGCCAGATAATTGTATGTTTTCCTGGTCTGTGAGCGAAGACCATGTAGTTTCAGAATCATAGAATGTTAACTATAGTCCACAATAGTTTCTTTGGCATCTTGTAACAGATAGAAAATGTAACTGCAAGATAGTCTCACTGTGTCAATTGGATTATCATATGATGGTAATCCAACTTGTTTACCATTCCCAGCCCAAACAGCATATAACAGCCCTTAGATGGCTTTCTCGTACAGTCATACTGTCATCTTCCTTTGCCTTGCTCTACAATTCTGACACACTAGATCAATTATAGCCAGTAGTTTACTTGTGTTTAAGGATGTGTAAAATGTCTTTTGGAGAATGCAATAATACAAATTTTGCACTTAACTGTAATGCCTTAAAGCAATCACACATTTCCTCAGATATTTTTTGCTTTGCAGCCCTTCTTGCTACAAACAACATTCGCCAGTTGGCCAACAAACAGACAGTGCCCAGGAACAATAACAGGAAAGCGATTCCTAAAAGTGAAATGCTGGACATCAGGAGGAACTAAAGGCTATCTCAGGGATGTCAAACTCGATTTCATTGAGGGTCGCATCAGGGTTGTGTTGATCTCAGGAGGCCGGGGTAAGCGTGGACAGGGTGAGTGTAGCCAGCTTAATGTCACTTGTGGGGGGGGGGGGCTGTGATGTCCCTAGAGCTCTGTCAACAAAAATGGGCTCACAGGCTCTGTTTTTGGCTGCTATGGCTTCCTGCAACTCTCTGCCAGTGGAAACAGAGCACGGGAGGGCTGCACATAGCCCTCCCAAGCTTATTTTCATTGGCAGAAGCCGGTCCTTCACTATTTTCAGGGTGACCCCACAGGTCAGATCTAAGTAACCCATGGGCCGGATTCGGCCCCTGGGCCTTCAATTTGACACCCCTGGATTAGATTGTCTCAAATATTATGTGCAAAATGTTAAGGTGAATGGGTTAATTCCAACATTCCAATTGGATCCTTAATATTTTCCAACCCTTCTCATCTCCCTAATGTGGGAGCTGGGGCTGGGATAGAGAGTGCATGGAACACATGGCAATAAGAGAGAAATTCATTTACATCAGATGAAGTATGCTTACTTTATATAGATGTAGCTTATTAAGAACAGCATTGCAATGGTAAATTGGATGCAGATAAGATTTTAATATATCATACTTCTTATGACACCAACAGATGCCTCTTTCTTGTCCCTGATCAGTGACTATTATCCAGTTTGAAATAAGAATCAAATTAGGGTTTTATCCAGGCCAGGCATGTCCAATCCATGGCCCAAAGATTGCATGGTGCACTAGACAGCTAATAAAGCAGTCCCACAAGATGGTAAACTTTTAATATTATTGTGTTATTTATATACATTAACTACATTACCTATTTAATATGCAGCCCAAGACACTTCCTCTTCACTCGATGTGGTCCAAGCAAGCCAAAAGCTTGGACACCCATGGTCTAGGGTAAAGCTTGGTTGCAAATCCTGGTGCTACTGGTTCGCTCGTGGTCATGCACATGCGTGATGCTTCTGCGCACATGCAGAAACTTCTACACATAGGCAGAAGCATCTGGGTGGATGGGCGGAGCCTCCTGCCGCTACCACTACCAGTTCGCCCAATCCGGGCTGAACAGGGAGCAACCCACCTCTGGTCCAGGGTTAGGGTTATGAGCCTAGTTCCTGTCTGCTTCTAGTTCTCATGCTTCTTACTTACCATATTTTTTAGAGTATAAGATGCACCTTTTTCCCTCATAGTCTTTAGGAGGCTTCCAGCATGCTCCTGGGGCCTGAGGAGGGCAGGAATGAGCAAAATTTGCTCAATTTGCCCCCCCCCAGCCCCCAGGAGCACTCTACAAGCCTCCTAAAGGCTATTCATGCCCTTTTTTGACAAAAAAACAGGCCCATTTTCGCAAAAACTGCTGTTTTTGGGAGGTCTGCAGAGTGCAAAAACTCTTTTTTTAATTTGCCTCTTCAAAATCTTGGTGCGCCTTATACTCCGTGCATCTTATACTCCGAAAAACACGGTAATCCTTTATTTCTTTGTACTCCTGCCCTGAGAGAGACTTCCTTCTTCCAATCGTGAAGCAACAATGTCTTGGATTGTTTTAAATAGATGTTGTCATTTATAGGAGTTGCTAGATTTAAGATTACAGTTCTGGTGGTCAAACTAGGAATTGAAAGTGTAGGATAGTTGCACTATTTGCATATGGGGCAAACAACATAATGCATAACACAGAAAGTACGAAGAAATAGTAAGGCAAAGATTTTAAAAGCGTGAGATCGGAAAAAGGAATGGAAACACATTAGAACTAGTCTGCATGAAAACTGTTTGTTGTAGTCCTCCTATATATGACTTTCTAGCCTTGAAAATCACCCTTGCATCTTAACATATTCATTCAGTATTTCATTGTATTATCTTTGATTTTTTTTAAAAAATTCTCATCTGTATCTCATCACCTTCATTCAGATATACCTCCTCCACTATCAACTTCATCCAGATACACCTTCCCTGGTAACTCCTCTGTCTTCCTCTCCCTCTCTACTGGTTCTTTCTTTTGTTTTCCAATTTAACCTTCAGTCCTTCCTTTCATATTAGCAAACCAACTCAAAATATGTCTGTTGCATTAGGTACTCACTTCTGTATTCAATCCACAATGCTTTAGCTTCCATTCATTCTTGACCCTGTCTCTTCTTATTTTCCCAGACACGCTTTTTAAGTACTCCCTCCCCATTGTATTAAACTAACTTTTATGTCTCTCTGACATATACAAGTCTCATTTATTCCTTACAACAGACCACATACTACTCACTGTCTTTTTACTACAAATTTGCATGTCTGGAATTTTCTCTGTTTCTCCATATTTAATAAATATTCTAGTAAGGTATACTAAATCATCTCCATCCTGTAATTTGTTTTAGCATTTTCTTGGAAGTTGCAACTGGTCAATGCTTTGATCTTTCGTCTTTTAATTTTTCTATACATACTGCTTGCTGCACCCTGCATTCTACCTGAATGACTGTAATGACACAGCTGTATCTGCATTGAAAAGAATACCTATTTTATGTCCCCAAGAAACACAACTCACATTTTATTGCAAACCTTCCTTATTCACGTATCCATAAATATATTAAATAAGCAACAACACATCACACATTCTTGCTTTACTCTGTGCACCATTTGCTAAACATCTTATTTATTCTAATGCCTTTCTATAAAAAACTATTATTGCATCCAGCAACCAACCTCTGTCGTTCCAGAAAATGTCCAATAATTAAAGACCTTTCACTAGCAAATGTGTTACTTTCTTTAAAAGTAAAGAAACAATAAGTCATCTTTTTCCTCATGCATCCATTTCTCAGCAACATTCTGAAGCGTAAAACCTGGCTGGCATACCATCCAACAGCAAAGCTCCACTGGACTTTTGCTTATTGTCAGCTCTTGTTTAGAATTCTGCCAAGTGTTTTCCCATTGAAAAAAACTATAATTCCCCTGCGGTTTGTTCATTCACCCTTGCTACCTTTACTTCCCCTTTGTTAAAGAGAAACAATTATGACATTCTCCCAGGTGCAGATGCAGTCTTTACAAAAAATGATAATAAAAAACATTAAATGTAGAGATATTCCACAAGCAAATTATCTCTCCATTTACTCTTTTCACAGTTTATACAACCTAGATTATTGTTTTCAACAGTATTATACCAGTTATTTATTTTTTCTTTTTGAGACTGACTTTGATAGCATTTGTTTCTGATCCATGAACACTCACATATAGATCTCTAAACATTTTAGATTTATCCCAGGTAATGTTGTCACTATCAATTTTTAATAATACTCACCCTGCTGAAGATTTCCTGTTTAGTCCATCCACTTCCAAAACGACATTTAATTTCCCTCAGAATCACTTGCATTGCATTTCCTCTGTCTCTGTTGCTCATCTGAACTGTTCATTGCAGTGTTTGACTATAATCTAGTCACTTACCTTTTCTTTTCTGTATACAGTATTGTATACATTATACGGTATCCTTCTCTTATCCTCATCTTTTTTGCAGCATTCATGTGTTTCCTCTCATTTACAGTCTTCTGTACTTCATCATTCTGTCAAGCATCCTTTCTTATATTTTCTTCTTAGCATGATTCCGTATACTCATTGGCACTTTGTAATGTAGCATTTTTCCCAAGCAGTTTCCACATTCATTTTTCTTCTGTACATTTTCCATTCACTCTATAGGGAGATTACATTCTGATATATTTTCATAAAAATATCATACTTTCTTCTCATAGTCAGTCTACTTTCACTCTTCTTTTCTTTTCTTTTCTTTTCTTTTCTTTTCTTTTCTTTTCTTTTCTTTTCTTCCAAGTCTAGTTTTTACCAAAAACAAAGTGTGCTTCCTTACCCAGGACAAAATAGGTTACCTGTATCTGTTTTATTATGAAGGAATAGAATCAATCTGATTTCTTTTATTTGGTCTTTAGAAAAAATAGGAGTACGAGTATATAAAATAAATCAGGAACTCCTCACTTAACAATCCCAATTTGGACTAGGAATTATGAGTCTAAGCAGACTGGTAAGGCTGATAAGTCTAAGACTTAAAATCAGGCTTGTCAGATGTTACGTCTTTTCTATCCTGCTCTACGGCATAGAGAGTTGGTCTCTGACAGAAAACCATTTGAAGAAACTGGAAACATTTGAAATGTGGATTTACAGATGACCCAGTATAAGATGGATTCACAAAATCACAAATGAGGAGGTGATAAGCCACTTGGGAAAACTAAGGGAAATCATCAAAGCCATTAAAAAGCGAAAGTTAGAATATTTTGGACATAAATATGTCCAATTATCGTGTATGTACCCAAATCTTCAATCGAAATGTTGGAGATGTGACGGTGAAGATGCTACCTACTATCACATCTGGTGGACATGTAAAAAGATCAAGGCATTTTGGAGAAAGATATGGTGGACTATGCGGAATATTTTGAAGAAGAGGATTGAGTTTGCCCTGCAGTTGTTTTTGCTAGGTATAATGACAGATTGCACGATTATAGAGGCTAAATTAATATTAAATTTAATAACGGCAGCTAGACTTTTGGTGGCGCAATACTGGAAGAGGGAGGACCTGCCGACTATTGAAGAATGGACATTAATAGTGGCCAACCTAGCGGAAATGGCAAAAATCTCAGCATATTTGAAAGATCATTCTCAAGAGAGATATTTACTGGAATGGGAAAGATGGATTGAATATACACAAAACGAATATAAGACTGACAAATTTAAACTGGCTTTCGAATGACTGGAAATGGAATGTACTGCATTTACATTTATGGATAGTTAATTATTGTTAGCAACTGTTTGTTGGATGTTATATCCTGTATTTTGCTCTGGGAGGTCAGGGAGGGGGTGGGGGGAGAGAGGGAAATGTTTGTAAAATGATAAAATAAATAAAACAAATTTTTTTTAAAAAGCAAAAGTTAGAATATTTTGGACATGTGATGCGATACCGAGAAAAATATGGTATACTTCACTTAATCCTCCAGGGAAAAATGGAAGACAAATGAGGTCCAGGCAGAAGAAGATCATCATGGTTTCAAAACCTAAGGGACTGGTTTGGACAAAACTCAGCAGCACTTTTTCATGCGGCTGTTGACAAAATAGGATTACCAACATGGTCACCACCGTCCAATGACGGATATGGCACAGGAAGAATAAGCAGTCTGATCATTAAGCAAAATACCATGTGATTATGACTTAGATTGTATTTCTGCCTTCCCTATTAACTCTGCTTGTCACAAGCCAGTTGCAAAGCGCAGAAATGGCCTGACATGACCACAGGACACTGCAAAGGTTGTAAATCACGAATTTGTTGCAAAATTAGTTTTTATTACACTGTCATAACTTTGAATGATTTGAAATGAGGCAGTTGATAAAGCTTGACTTTTGAATAGTGTGACAAAGACACAATCCAAAAAAGCAGGAGACAGGAGAAATGATTAAATTATAATACATCCCTTAGACTGATACGCTCCCACAGAGAGGGTCTTCTCAGGGTGCCGTTGGCCAGACAATGCCGACTGGCGACACCCAGGGGAAGAGCCTTCTCTGTGGCGGGCCCAGCCCTCTGGAATGACCTACCCCCTGAATTACGCACCATCACCGACCTCCGCCTCTTCCGCCAATGTCTAAAGACATATTTGTTCCAACAAGCCGGCCTAGCCTAACCTCCCATGGGGACTTTTAGGAAGTTTTTAAATTGGGTATTTTAAATTTGGTTTTAGTACAGGATAGGATTGTTTAATATTTATTTTAAATTATATATTTATCTTTGTATTTGTATGATTTTAAATTTCCTGTACGCCGCCCTGGGTCCTCTGTGGAGAAGGGCTGGATATAAATTTAAATAAAATAATAATAATAATAAACATACTTAAGATTATTATTACCATTAATATTTCTTTCTCCTATCACAGCAAATTTTAGAGAAATTCTGCAGTTTGTAAGCAAAGTTTTCCAATGGCACACAAGGCCTTGACCTCAAATTCTGTAAATTTGTTTTTGAATCAACTATGTATATAATAGTGTAGCATTTTAATTATTGACAAAATATCCAGAATTTAGAAGGTGGGTTCTAATTTTGGTTTTGTTTTGGAGGTAAGGTTTTCTATCTTATCAAGGATAGATAACTTATTCCAAATGCTTCCCCCCACTCATCAATTTTGCCTTTATGGGTTTCTACGGACAATTTCCATCCATTTTATTTATTTATTTATTTATTATTTATTTATCGGATTTATATAACCGCACCCTCTCCCCGAAGGGACCCGGGGCGGTGCACAGGAAGTTAAAACACATAGTATCACAATATAAATAATTAAAACCAGATTAAATAAGTTATCCCTGTGCTAAAATTTAAAAGGTTAAAACATAATCCCATTTAAAACCCAATTAAAACAATTTATTGTACAGACTGTAGGCTAGGTAAATAACTTAGGCCAAACCGGCCTGATGAAACAGGAGTGTCTTTAATTTCTGGCGGAAGGTGCGGAGGTCCGTGGTTGTTCTGAGGTTGTTATTTTTGGGAAATACTCCATGTGCATCTCCATTTTGGAGCCCTTTACTATAGTATGAATAATTTCTTCCCCATGCTTTCTTTACAATTCTGTGTGTAACATAAGCTGGCAAACCTTTAGGATCTAAAATATTTGCCTGGGTTCACTTCTCTCTCCCCCCACCCCCAACCCTATTGCTTGTAAGAACAAATGCTTGTTTGAATTAACTATGCTCCATTGTTTGCAAGTTTGAGTGAGGATTTAAGTAAATAATTCCCCAGAGAGGAAATTAGAAGTAAACATTACTTCAGCCAACCAAATAGTGGAACATGCTGTATCACACCATATTTCTAATATTCTTATGTCTGTCTTTGCAACCATCCACCTTTCCATTCACCCTGTGGAACATCATAATACCAGTAGTGGGATTCATATTTTTTTTACTACCATGGGCATGGCTTGGTGGGCATGGCAGAAGAAAGATACTGTAAAATCTCCATTCCTTCCCCACTCCAGGGGAAGGATACTGCAAAATCTCCATTTCCTCATGATCAGCTGGGACTCAGGAGGCAGAGAATAGATGGAGGGCAGCCCAGTCAGAGGTGGTATTTACCAGTTTTCCAAACTACTCAAAAGTTCCGCTATTGGTTCACCAGAACTGGTCAGAATCTCCTGAATACCACCTCTGCATAATACCTATCAGAACATGATTCAAGATTAGGAGCGATGTTCTTCTTCTTTTTTTCATACCTCCCCAAAAAGTCTTTTTGTCTTCCAGTCAGTCCTGTTTTTTAATTGTGTTGGTAGTAGCTAGTAATAAATGTGGACAGTAGAAAAGCAAGTTCAGATCCCTATTCAGCCATAAAGATTACTGGGTGATTCTAGGTCAGTATCTGCCATAAATTCTCCACAATAAGCCCTTGGGTAAGATCAAGCTTTGAATCCCTGCTCTCCTTTTGCAATGTGTGTATGATAATATTGATGTGCTTTCCCAGATTGTTTTAAAAATAACAAAAGCAGGTTTCTATAAGGCAGGATAGTAGCTTAATGGTAGAATATGTTTTCCATAGAGACTCCTCACTGTCTTTCCAGTAAAACATCTAAGATAGTTAAGTGCTGTGAAAAGCTAATTTGCAAAGCTACAGCCATTCAGAGCAGATGAATCTGCCTCTTGTATATTATACAGATTTAAATGCAGATAGTCGTCAAGTTATAACCATAATGGAGCCTGCCCATTGCAATCATAACTGTTCTGACCTAGGCTTCATGAAACAGTACAAAGCACATGCTTAGTCCCAAAAACCCTCTTTTTATTTCAATGGTTGTGAATTATGTTCATTCACAGCCCGTATGGGGTGTATCCAGCCCGTATCTGGATGGGAAGTAACGGACTCAGGCTCAACCCGACCAAGACCGAGTGGCTGTGGTTTCCGGCTGCCCGTTTCAACCAGCTCACTCCAACGCTGGCCATAGGGGGCGAACATCTTGCCCCTGTGGATGGGGCGTGCAATTTGGGTGTCCTCCTGGATACCCGGCTGTCCATGGAAGATCAAGTGACAGCCGTGGCCAGGAGGGCGTTTTACCAGGTTCGCCTGGTTCGCCAATTGCGCCCCCTATTGGATCAGGACGCCCTTCGCACAGTCACTCACGCGCTCGTGACATCCCGACTGGACTATTGTAACTCTCTCTACATGGGGCTTCCCTTGAGGTGCACCCGGAGACTTCAGCTAGTCCAGAACGCAGCCGCGCGAGCAATTATGGGTACCACAAGGTATACCCATGTAACACCGCTCTTGCGCGAGCTGCACTGGCTGCCTGTTGTTTTCCGGGTGCGCTTCAAGGTATTAATTATCATCTTTAAAGCGCTCCATGGTTCGGGACCTAGCTATCTGCGGGATCGGATCCTGTCTCATACATCCTCACGGCCGATTCGCTCCCACAGAGAGGGACTTCTCCGGGTGCCGTCCACTAGACTCTGTCAGCGGGCGACACCCAGGGGAGGGGTTCTCTCTGTGGCGGGCCCAGCCCTCTGGAACGACCTCCCCCCCAATATTAGGACCACCACGGACCTCCGCTCCTTCCGTCTTAAACTAAAAACACACTTCTTCTGCCTTGCCGGCCTGGGATAGTTATTCCTCTGTTTTTGGGTTTATTGGGGAATTTTTAGTCTAGTTAGTTTTAACGGGTATTTTAGCACAGGTACTGTTTAATCTATTTTTAATATGAAATGTTGTTTTTATTCTTCCTGTGCACCGCCCCGAGTCCCTGTGGGGAGAGGGTGCGGTCTGTAAGTATTAAATTATTATTTATTATTATTATTAGTAATAAGTCACAAATAGTTTGTAAAATGTCTAACAGAAGTCTGCCAAAGTCTTTCAGGATAAGGCTGATAAGAACCCACCTTTATCTCCCTTGAAATGCTGCCAAAAACCTAATTGCCAATTAGCTTTGCAAGCCACATGGAGCACAGAGTCAAAACGGAACTTCAGAATTTAAACGAGAATGAACAAAGTTGCTGCTTGGAAAGGCTCACATGCCTTTCCTCCTCTTTTATGTCTTATGGGAGGGACCAATCATCTCTAAGCCTTACTCCCGAATTGCCCCTTTTGTCTTAACTGTTCTTGCTTTCTGGCAATTCTGCACATGTGCACACTGGGAACAGGCTCCCCCTGTTCCTCACTGATGTCTGACTCTGGAGGCAGCACATAACTCCCAAATGACCCTGACCCCCTTTCTGCCTCCGTCCAAGCCTTCCCCAGACTCCAGGACTGCCTCATGCTACTCCCCACCTCCTCACTCTCCAACTCTGCCACCACAACAATAATGGTGGCAGTGAAGCAGATTAATTATGTGAATGAACCAATTTTATGATCTTTTATGCAGCGGTCATTAAGCAAATCACCACAGTCATTAAGAAAATCCATGGTCATTAAACAAATGCCACAATTAAACGAACCAATAGTTTATTATTGGCAAAGATTGTGCCCAAAATGGAAAGTAAATTCTGAGTTTTGGGGAAACTGTTGCAAAATGCAGCGATAAATTGCAAATAGCCATAAATGTGCCCAAGTTGTCAAGCACCCAAAACATATAACCATGGAAGGATACAACCATTGGAGGTCTGAATCCTAGGTATGTCTGTCAGAACTTTGAATGGTCGCCATGTGATCAGTCATAAGTCAAGTACTGTTTGCATTTGTTTCTTTTTCCTATTCAGTTTCTTAAAATCATAAATTTTGTTCTTTACTTCAAATGTACTTTAAAAAAAAAAGCACTTTTTTTCTGATAACTATATCAGAACATTCAGGAATGCTCAACATCCAAGAGCTATTGGATTTCAGTCCTCACATCAGTTCAGGAAATGTGGAAGGCACTTCTTAGTGGAACCTGCAAAAAAGAATTGTTCAAGATGTTTTGGGTCAGGTGACCTGACTTGGTATAAGACTTCATACCTAGGCATTACCGTTTTTGTTCTCTTAAAGAGGGGTTGGAGTAATCCACTCTGTAGATTTTTAAACATGAAATTTAAAAATAGATGGATATACTTGATGAATTCTCTAGAAAGTGTAATTAAATTCTATTTAGAGATACATAAGATTGTATGTATCCTTGTTTAAGAATACACTCCTCTCTTTGAGAGACTGTCCAGTCTGGGAGAGAGAGAAGGAGAGAGAGAGAGGGGTGGTGGGGTGGGGTGGGGGTGGTAAGACATATTGTATTTTAGAATATGGCATTTTAGAATTTATACTTTAAAACATGCAAATATAAGAAAATCTGGGATCCCATGCTTTGTTTTTCAGCAATACATAACTGGACATTGTATTTGTGATCTCTTCAATGATAGTGCATGAATATAGAACTTCCAATGCTTAATATTTCTTTTCTTATCCTTTGCATTAAAAATAAAAAATAATAATATTGCCTAGTTTTACTCTCCATCCACAATGCACATGCAGAAATGAGGGTGTAATTATTTCTGGAGAAAAGCTTCCAGTGCTTGCACCAGATAAGTTCTATTAGGCTCCTCACCAAGCAAAATAGTAAATCTTCTGATTATTGACAACTGGCTGCAGTCTTGTTTAAGCTCTGAGTTGAGCTCTCTTTGCCTCAAATAATGTCTGACCATCTGATCTTTGATTCATGTATGAAATTCATTTGTGGGCTTTAGACTCACTGATAGCCTGGACCTAGCTCTCTGAAACTTGGACCAACTTTAGAGGATTCTTCTGCTTGCTCCTATTTTAAAGCAAACTTTGCAGACAAGCCTTTGCTTCATTTACACCCCTTTGCTTCATTGTAAACTCCTCAGTCTTGAAGAAAAATTGATACCCTCTTGAGAAACTGTGTATTCTGTGTGGCTGAAATCTGAATTAGGACACAAATTTAGCTTGAAACAAAAAGTGTACAGCTTCTGAGTCTAGACCCACTGAAGTTTGCTAGGAGCCCGAAGACATCACAAAACTGTGGTACTTAATTGTTTCTTAATGTAGGAAAAGGAGAAAATTATTAGAGACGTGGCTAGGGAATTACTGAATATAACTATATAAGCTATATTAAATTAATACTATTCAATATTGTATTGTTATCAATACTAAGTTATTAAAGGAATACACTATTATTGATATATTAACCACATTACATTATATTATAGTATATTACTAGGGAATTATTAATGACTTGGGAATTAATAACTGAATTAATATAACTGAAATCACATGTCAATGAAATGAAATAAACTTAGATTCTGATCCGCTGTCTTTTGGAATTGGGTTCCCTTCATATCAGTCAAGGGCAAGAGTAGCCTCCAAAAGCTGGTGGCTGAATCTGCATGCTGAAAGACCCACCCCCTTAAAATTTATACCACACATGTTCTGTTCTAGCCAGGGTGCTTTTACAAAAGAAGTAAATCACAGCAGACCTAATAGCCTCCTCAGGAATATCATTAGATCAGGCTGATGGTTTGTTTATTATCTATACGGAGTAGATTTCTCACAGTGGGGTGACCAAATCTAGGAAGACCATGTTCAGGCTAGAAGAATACATATTCTCTCATGCTAGTTTCTTTCTCAGTGACTTGCATTTATTTAGAGGTATCCTTGAGACCTTTCCCTGAATTTTCATCATTCAGCTTTGTTTTGTTTTTAAGCACACACCTCTTTCAGTGTCATTTACAAGTACAGAAATGAAAGCAATGGAATTTATTTTTCTACTCAGTTGGTCCTTATGAGTTAACCCTTTTGGGTAATGGATGTCAAAATATTGAAAATGACAAGCACACGGATTTCTATCTTTCTGTAATTTTATTGAAATTGTAATATATTTCTTATGGCAATTTAGATCGTTTCTTTAGATTTCTTGACTTCACACTAAAAATGTTAACCACTTGTTGTTTTAGTTCTACATCTCACCCCAACATTTAGAATGGCAAGTTTTAGTATGTCTTGATTTGGCTTGCATTGTTTTGGATAGCTTTTCCATCAGTCATCTTATTAGTGCCCAATAAAGTTCAAATTAGTTTTTTGGTAACAGTTTTGGGACCTCTTTGATAAGTGTTCACATTCTGTTTCCCTGCCTGTGTCCTTCGATCATTCAATTGGTGCCCCTACTTGGCACTTCTGCTTCCTGTCATCCCCCTCCCTGCCTGTCCTTTCCCTTCCTCTATACTTCACAGCAGGCTGCCATCAAAGTAAGGTTGAAGCAGTGTGATGGCAGATCTGACCCTAAAATATAAAAGATATATGAATTAAAAATGTAGCAATAGCACTTCGACTTATATACTGCTTCACAGTGCTTTACAGCCCTCTCTAAGTGGTTTACAGAGTCAGCATATTGCCCCCAACAATCTAGGTCCACACAACACTTACAGTTTGCAGAATCTACCAGAAAGTCCACTGTTGGTAGT